>OY970783.1:10753264-12186764 GCA_963853795.1 Xestia rhomboidea | reverse complement strand
AAGGGAACGAGTCGAAAACAAGAACGTCGATATCTTCTCTTCCAGACGTGCGATTTGACGCTGTTTTCAGCATTCTTAGACAAACTAGGCCTCCGCCTACGTTCTGACCACATTAAACGCACCTGCACGCGCGTCTGGGACGTCATCCCTGCGAAATACTCAAAAATACTTCGATTTTTATAGTAAATCCTGAAAATCAATTGTTTTCCTAAATTCTTTTGCAAAAATAGTTTTAGTTTATAGTATAAATAGTACTCACCCTTCATCCCTGAATTCTGGTCCGCGTTCCGTGTCCGGTCTCCAGGCTGTGGGGTGAAATTCCAAATTTTTTCTTCCAGAAACTAGTATTTCGACCTTAAGTCGAAATTTTTGTTCGGCACCTACCTTTGATTATAGCACAGATCGCTAGCCCGCGCGGGAGACGCGTCTCTGGACACCTCGCCCGCGCCGCTATCCCGAAAAAACATACATATTTTTTAAAAAAGAAGTATTTTTCATACATCGCTGCTGGTACCAAAATCTACCTAAGGGAACGAGTCGAAAACAAGAACGTCGATATCTTCTCTTCCAGACGTGCGATTTTGACGCTGTTTTCAGCATTCTTAGACCAAACTAGGCCTCCGCCTACGTTCTGACCACATTAAACGCACCTGCACGCGCGTCTGGACGTCATCCCTGCGAAATACTCAAAAATACTTCGATTTTTATAGTAAATCCTGAAAATCAATTGTTTTTCCTAAATTCTTTTGCAAAAATAGTTTTAGTTTATAGTATAAATAGTACTCACCCTTCATCCCTGAATTCTGGTCCGCGTTCCGTGTCCCGGTCTCCAGGCTGTGGGGTGAAATTCCAAATTTTTTCTTCCAGAAACTAGTATTTCGACCTTAAGTCGAAATTTTTGTTCGGCACCTACCTTTGATTATAGCACAGATCGCTAGCCCGCGCGGAGACGCGTCTCTGGACACCTCGCCCGCGCCGCTATCCCGAAAAAACATACATATTTTTTAAAAAAGAAGTATTTTTCATACATCGCTGCTGGTACCAAAATCTACCTAAGGGAAACGAGTCGAAAACAAGAACGTCGATATCTTCTCTTCCAGACGTGCGATTTTGACGCTGTTTTCAGCATTCTTAGACCAAACTAGGCCTCCGCCTACGTTCTGACCACATTAAACGCACCTGCACGCGCGTCTGGACGTCATCCCTGCGAAATACTCAAAAATACTTCGATTTTTATAGTAAATCCTGAAAATCAATTGTTTTCCTAAATTCTTTTGCAAAAATAGTTTTAGTTTATAGTATAAATAGTACTCACCCTTCATCCCTGAATTCTGGTCCGCGTTCCGTGTCCGGTCTCCAGGCTGTGGGGTGAAATTCCAAATTTTTTCTTCCAGAAACTAGTATTTCGACCTTAAGTCGAAATTTTTGTTCGGCACCTACCTTTGATTATAGCACAGATCGCTAGCCCGCGCGGAGACGCGTCTCTGGACACCTCGCCCGCGCCGCTATCCCGAAAAAACATACATATTTTTTAAAAAGAAGTATTTTTCATACATCGCTGCTGGTACCAAAATCTACCTAAGGGAACGAGTCGAAAACAAGAACGTCGATATCTTCTCTTCCAGACGTGCGATTTTGACGCTGTTTTCAGCATTCTTAGACCAAACTAGGCCTCCGCCTACGTTCTGACCACATTAAACGCACCTGCACGCGCGTCTGGACGTCATCCCTGCGAAATACTCAAAAAATACTTCGATTTTTATAGTAAATCCTGAAAATCAATTGTTTTCCTAAATTCTTTTGCAAAAATAGTTTTAGTTTATAGTATAAATAGTACTCACCCTTCATCCCTGAATTCTGGTCCGCGTTCCGTGTCCCGGTCTCCAGGCTGTGGGGTGAAATTCCAAAATTTTTTCTTCCAGAAACTAGTATTTCGACCTTAAGTCGAAATTTTTGTTCGGCACCTACCTTTGATTATAGCACAGATCGCTAGCCCGCGCGGAGACGCGTCTCTGGACACCTCGCCCGCGCCGCTATCCCGAAAAAACATACATATTTTTTAAAAAAGAAGTATTTTTCATACATCGCTGCTGGTACCAAAATCTACCTAAGGGAACGAGTCGAAAACAAGAACGTCGATATCTTCTCTTCCAGACGTGCGATTTTGACGCTGTTTTCAGCATTCTTAGACCAAACTAGGCCTCCGCCTACGTTCTGACCACATTAAACGCACCTGCACGCGCGTCTGGACGTCATCCCTGCGAAATACTCAAAAATACTTCGATTTTTATAGTAAATCCTGAAAATCAATTGTTTTCCTAAATTCTTTTGCAAAAATAGTTTTAGTTTATAGTATAAATAGTACTCACCCTTCATCCCTGAATTCTGGTCCGCGTTCCGTGTCCCGGTCTCCAGGCTGTGGGGGTGAAATTCCAAATTTTTTCTTCCAGAAACTAGTATTTCGACCTTAAGTCGAAATTTTTGTTCGGCACCTACCTTTGATTATAGCACAGATCGCTAGCCCGCGCGGAGACGCGTCTCTGGACACCTCGCCCGCGCCGCTATCCCGAAAAAACATACATATTTTTTAAAAAAGAAGTATTTTTCATACATCGCTGCTGGTACCAAAATCTACCTAAGGGAACGAGTCGAAAACAAGAACGTCGATATCTTCTCTTCCAGACGTGCGATTTTGACGCTGTTTTCAGCATTCTTAGACCAAACTAGGCCTCCGCCTACGTTCTGACCACATTAAACGCACCTGCACGCGCGTCTGGACGTCATCCCTGCCGAAATACTCAAAAATACTTCGATTTTTATAGTAAATCCTGAAAATCAATTGTTTTCCTAAATTCTTTTGCAAAAATAGTTTTAGTTTATAGTATAAATAGTACTCACCCTTCATCCCTGAATTCTGGTCCGCGTTCCGTGTCCCGGTCTCCAGGCTGTGGGTGAAATTCCAAATTTTTTCTTCCAGAAACTAGTATTTCGACCTTAAGTCGAAATTTTTGTTCGGCACCTACCTTTGATTATAGCACAGATCGCTAGCCCGCGCGGAGACGCGTCTCTGGACACCTCGCCCGCGCCGCTATCCCGAAAAAACATACATATTTTTTTAAAAAAAGAAGTATTTTTCATACATCGCTGCTGGTACCAAAATCTACCTAAGGGAACGAGTCGAAACAAGAACGTCGATATCTTCTCTTCCAGACGTGCGATTTGACGCTGTTTTCAGCATTCTTAGACCAAACTAGGCTCCGCCTACGTTCTGACCACATTAAACGCACCTGCACGCGCGTCTGGACGTCATCCCTGCGAAATACTCAAAAATACTTCGATTTTTATAGTAAATCCTGAAATCAATTGTTTTCCTAAATTCTTTTGCAAAAATAGTTTTAGTTTATAGTATAAATAGTACTCACCCTTCATCCCTGAATTCTGGTCCGCGTTCCGTGTCCCGGTCTCCAGGCTGTGGGGTGAAATTCCAAATTTTTTCTTCCAGAAACTAGTATTTCGACCTTAAGTCGAAATTTTTGTTCGGCACCTACCTTTGATTATAGCACAGATCGCTAGCCCGCGCGGAGACGCGTCTCTGGACACCTCGCCCGCGCCGCTATCCCGAAAAAACATACATATTTTTTAAAAAAGAAGTATTTTTCATACATCGCTGCTGGTACCAAAATCTACCTAAGGGAACGAGTCGAAAACAAGAACGTCGATATCTTCTCTTCCAGACGTGCGATTTTGACGCTGTTTTCAGCATTCTTAGACCAAACTAGGCCTCCGCCTACGTTCTGACCACATTAAACGCACCTGCACGCGCGTCTGGACGTCATCCCTGCGAAATACTCAAAAATACTTCGATTTTTATAGTAAATCCTGAAAATCAATTGTTTTCCTAAATTCTTTTGCAAAAATAGTTTTAGTTTATAGTATAAATAGTACTCACCCTTCATCCCTGAATTCTGGTCCGCGTTCCGTGTCCCGGTCTCCAGGCTGTGGGGTGAAATTCCAAATTTTTTCTTCCAGAAACTAGTATTTCGACCTTAAGTCGAAATTTTTGTTCGGCACCTACCTTTGATTATAGCACAGATCGCTAGCCCGCGCGGAGACGCGTCTCTGGACACCTCGCCCGCGCCGCTATCCCGAAAAAACATACATATTTTTTAAAAAAGAAGTATTTTTCATACATCGCTGCTGGTACCAAAATCTACCTAAGGGAACGAGTCGAAAACAAGAACGTCGATATCTTCTCTTCCAGACGTGCGATTTTGACGCTGTTTTCAGCATTCTTAGACCAAACTAGGCCTCCGCCTACGTTCTGACCACATTAAACGCACCTGCACGCGCGTCTGGACGTCATCCCTGCGAAATACTCAAAAATACTTCGATTTTTATAGTAAATCCTGAAAATCAATTGTTTTCCTAAATTCTTTTGCAAAAATAGTTTTAGTTTATAGTATAAATAGTACTCACCCTTCATCCCTGAATTCTGGTCCGCGTTCCGTGTCCCGGTCTCCAGGCTGTGGGGTGAAATTCCAAATTTTTTCTTCCAGAAACTAGTATTTCGACCTTAAGTCGAAATTTTTGTTCGGCACCTACCTTTGATTATAGCACAGATCGCTAGCCCGCGCGGAGACGCGTCTCTGGACACCTCGCCCGCGCCGCTATCCCGAAAAAACATACATATTTTTTAAAAAAGAAGTATTTTTCATACATCGCTGCTGGTACCAAAATCTACCTAAGGGAACGAGTCGAAAACAAGAACGTCGATATCTTCTCTTCCAGACGTGCGATTTTGACGCTGTTTTCAGCATTCTTAGACCAAACTAGGCCTCCGCCTACGTTCTGACCACATTAAACGCACCTGCACGCGCGTCTGGACGTCATCCCTGCGAAATACTCAAAAATACTTCGATTTTTATAGTAAATCCTGAAAATCAATTGTTTTCCTAAATTCTTTTGCAAAAATAGTTTTAGTTTATAGTATAAATAGTACTCACCCTTCATCCCTGAATTCTGGTCCGCGTTCCGTGTCCCGGTCTCCAGGCTGTGGGGTGAAATTCCAAATTTTTTCTTCCAGAAACTAGTATTTCGACCTTAAGTCGAAATTTTTGTTCGGCACCTACCTTTGATTATAGCACAGATCGCTAGCCCGCGCGGAGACGCGTCTCTGGACACCTCGCCCGCGCCGCTATCCCGAAAAAACATACATATTTTTTAAAAAAGAAGTATTTTTCATACATCGCTGCTGGTACCAAAATCTACCTAAGGGAACGAGTCGAAAACAAGAACGTCGATATCTTCTCTTCCAGACGTGCGATTTTGACGCTGTTTTCAGCATTCTTAGACCAAACTAGGCCTCCGCCTACGTTCTGACCACATTAAACGCACCTGCACGCGCGTCTGGACGTCATCCCTGCGAAATACTCAAAAATACTTCGATTTTTATAGTAAATCCTGAAAATCAATTGTTTTCCTAAATTCTTTTGCAAAAATAGTTTTAGTTTATAGTATAAATAGTACTCACCCTTCATCCCTGAATTCTGGTCCGCGTTCCGTGTCCCGGTCTCCAGGCTGTGGGGTGAAATTCCAAATTTTTTCTTCCAGAAACTAGTATTTCGACCTTAAGTCGAAATTTTTGTTCGGCACCTACCTTTGATTATAGCACAGATCGCTAGCCCGCGCGGAGACGCGTCTCTGGACACCTCGCCCGCGCCGCTATCCCGAAAAAACATACATATTTTTTAAAAAAGAAGTATTTTTCATACATCGCTGCTGGTACCAAAATCTACCTAAGGGAACGAGTCGAAAACAAGAACGTCGATATCTTCTCTTCCAGACGTGCGATTTTGACGCTGTTTTCAGCATTCTTAGACCAAACTAGGCCTCCGCCTACGTTCTGACCACATTAAACGCACCTGCACGCGCGTCTGGACGTCATCCCTGCGAAATACTCAAAAATACTTCGATTTTTATAGTAAATCCTGAAAATCAATTGTTTTCCTAAATTCTTTTGCAAAAATAGTTTTAGTTTATAGTATAAATAGTACTCACCCTTCATCCCTGAATTCTGGTCCGCGTTCCGTGTCCCGGTCTCCAGGCTGTGGGGTGAAATTCCAAATTTTTTCTTCCAGAAACTAGTATTTCGACCTTAAGTCGAAATTTTTGTTCGGCACCTACCTTTGATTATAGCACAGATCGCTAGCCCGCGCGGAGACGCGTCTCTGGACACCTCGCCCGCGCCGCTATCCCGAAAAAACATACATATTTTTTAAAAAAGAAGTATTTTTCATACATCGCTGCTGGTACCAAAATCTACCTAAGGGAACGAGTCGAAAACAAGAACGTCGATATCTTCTCTTCCAGACGTGCGATTTTGACGCTGTTTTCAGCATTCTTAGACCAAACTAGGCCTCCGCCTACGTTCTGACCACATTAAACGCACCTGCACGCGCGTCTGGACGTCATCCCTGCGAAATACTCAAAAATACTTCGATTTTTATAGTAAATCCTGAAAATCAATTGTTTTCCTAAATTCTTTTGCAAAAATAGTTTTAGTTTATAGTATAAATAGTACTCACCCTTCATCCCTGAATTCTGGTCCGCGTTCCGTGTCCCGGTCTCCAGGCTGTGGGGTGAAATTCCAAATTTTTTCTTCCAGAAACTAGTATTTCGACCTTAAGTCGAAATTTTTGTTCGGCACCTACCTTTGATTATAGCACAGATCGCTAGCCCGCGCGGAGACGCGTCTCTGGACACCTCGCCCGCGCCGCTATCCCGAAAAAACATACATATTTTTTAAAAAAGAAGTATTTTTCATACATCGCTGCTGGTACCAAAATCTACCTAAGGGAACGAGTCGAAAACAAGAACGTCGATATCTTCTCTTCCAGACGTGCGATTTTGACGCTGTTTTCAGCATTCTTAGACCAAACTAGGCCTCCGCCTACGTTCTGACCACATTAAACGCACCTGCACGCGCGTCTGGACGTCATCCCTGCGAAATACTCAAAAATACTTCGATTTTTATAGTAAATCCTGAAAATCAATTGTTTTCCTAAATTCTTTTGCAAAAATAGTTTTAGTTTATAGTATAAATAGTACTCACCCTTCATCCCTGAATTCTGGTCCGCGTTCCGTGTCCCGGTCTCCAGGCTGTGGGGTGAAATTCCAAATTTTTTCTTCCAGAAACTAGTATTTCGACCTTAAGTCGAAATTTTTGTTCGGCACCTACCTTTGATTATAGCACAGATCGCTAGCCCGCGCGGAGACGCGTCTCTGGACACCTCGCCCGCGCCGCTATCCCGAAAAAACATACATATTTTTTAAAAAAGAAGTATTTTTCATACATCGCTGCTGGTACCAAAATCTACCTAAGGGAACGAGTCGAAAACAAGAACGTCGATATCTTCTCTTCCAGACGTGCGATTTTGACGCTGTTTTCAGCATTCTTAGACCAAACTAGGCCTCCGCCTACGTTCTGACCACATTAAACGCACCTGCACGCGCGTCTGGACGTCATCCCTGCGAAATACTCAAAAATACTTCGATTTTTATAGTAAATCCTGAAAATCAATTGTTTTCCTAAATTCTTTTGCAAAAATAGTTTTAGTTTATAGTATAAATAGTACTCACCCTTCATCCCTGAATTCTGGTCCGCGTTCCGTGTCCCGGTCTCCAGGCTGTGGGGTGAAATTCCAAATTTTTTCTTCCAGAAACTAGTATTTCGACCTTAAGTCGAAATTTTTGTTCGGCACCTACCTTTGATTATAGCACAGATCGCTAGCCCGCGCGGAGACGCGTCTCTGGACACCTCGCCCGCGCCGCTATCCCGAAAAAACATACATATTTTTTAAAAAAGAAGTATTTTTCATACATCGCTGCTGGTACCAAAATCTACCTAAGGGAACGAGTCGAAAACAAGAACGTCGATATCTTCTCTTCCAGACGTGCGATTTTGACGCTGTTTTCAGCATTCTTAGACCAAACTAGGCCTCCGCCTACGTTCTGACCACATTAAACGCACCTGCACGCGCGTCTGGACGTCATCCCTGCGAAATACTCAAAAATACTTCGATTTTTATAGTAAATCCTGAAAATCAATTGTTTTCCTAAATTCTTTTGCAAAAATAGTTTTAGTTTATAGTATAAATAGTACTCACCCTTCATCCCTGAATTCTGGTCCGCGTTCCGTGTCCCGGTCTCCAGGCTGTGGGGTGAAATTCCAAATTTTTTCTTCCAGAAACTAGTATTTCGACCTTAAGTCGAAATTTTTGTTCGGCACCTACCTTTGATTATAGCACAGATCGCTAGCCCGCGCGGAGACGCGTCTCTGGACACCTCGCCCGCGCCGCTATCCCGAAAAAACATACATATTTTTTAAAAAAGAAGTATTTTTCATACATCGCTGCTGGTACCAAAATCTACCTAAGGGAACGAGTCGAAAACAAGAACGTCGATATCTTCTCTTCCAGACGTGCGATTTTGACGCTGTTTTCAGCATTCTTAGACCAAACTAGGCCTCCGCCTACGTTCTGACCACATTAAACGCACCTGCACGCGCGTCTGGACGTCATCCCTGCGAAATACTCAAAAATACTTCGATTTTTATAGTAAATCCTGAAAATCAATTGTTTTCCTAAATTCTTTTGCAAAAATAGTTTTAGTTTATAGTATAAATAGTACTCACCCTTCATCCCTGAATTCTGGTCCGCGTTCCGTGTCCCGGTCTCCAGGCTGTGGGGTGAAATTCCAAATTTTTTCTTCCAGAAACTAGTATTTCGACCTTAAGTCGAAATTTTTGTTCGGCACCTACCTTTGATTATAGCACAGATCGCTAGCCCGCGCGGAGACGCGTCTCTGGACACCTCGCCCGCGCCGCTATCCCGAAAAAACATACATATTTTTTAAAAAAGAAGTATTTTTCATACATCGCTGCTGGTACCAAAATCTACCTAAGGGAACGAGTCGAAAACAAGAACGTCGATATCTTCTCTTCCAGACGTGCGATTTTGACGCTGTTTTCAGCATTCTTAGACCAAACTAGGCCTCCGCCTACGTTCTGACCACATTAAACGCACCTGCACGCGCGTCTGGACGTCATCCCTGCGAAATACTCAAAAATACTTCGATTTTTATAGTAAATCCTGAAAATCAATTGTTTTCCTAAATTCTTTTGCAAAAATAGTTTTAGTTTATAGTATAAATAGTACTCACCCTTCATCCCTGAATTCTGGTCCGCGTTCCGTGTCCCGGTCTCCAGGCTGTGGGGTGAAATTCCAAATTTTTTCTTCCAGAAACTAGTATTTCGACCTTAAGTCGAAATTTTTGTTCGGCACCTACCTTTGATTATAGCACAGATCGCTAGCCCGCGCGGAGACGCGTCTCTGGACACCTCGCTCGCGCCTCTAGCTCGAAAAAATTTTGCCCACCCACCCGCCCTCTTCTATATAAGGAAGGTGGACTGGAATTTTCGGCCAAAAGTTTTTATTCGGGATTTACTCTATAAACTTTTGCTCAGCTAGCGGAATCGACTTTATATGGTTTTAACGCTTATCTAGCTCAAAATTTAGTGTAGGGATACAAATGTTGACAAAAATTTATTTTATATTAATTATTTTATATTATTTATTTTATTAGCAGGACTAAGTCCCAATTAAGGACCTATTTTACAGACGAGTATACGAAAATTATTATTATTATTATTTTTATCTGATTTGTTAATTCTATTTACTTTTACTCTTTACTGACTGTATCCCCCCTTTACAGGGATCCATTCATTTATTAGAGTGTCCTCTGACAAGTCCTAAACATGCTCGGGCTAAGGACCCCCAACAAGCCAAAGGCCGCGGAAGAGGGTTCGGGCGCGGAGGAGGCATGCCCAGCACTAGCTGGCACCTCAGTGAGGCGCAGTATTGGGGAGTGGGAAGCGGAAAAACAAAAATCAGGGCAACCACCAAAGATCAGAACACCGCCTAAAAAGGCACCAACTCCCACCCCCCCAAATAAGACTTTCGAGCCCACCTCCCCTAAACCCAAGCCCAAATTAATCGCCACACAGCGGGCAAGGACGGGAACGTATGAGTTGCCGGGTAGGACCCTGGAGAGCCCGCCTCAAGAAGCGCCACCAGTTAAATACCTAAATAGAACAACAGAGGCAAAGGCGTGTCTTTCCAAGGCCAAGTTGCATCTGGACAGCTCCAGAAACCTAAAAAAGGAAATTAAGGATGGGATAAACAAAGCCGTCGATAGGTTATATCAACTAGTCAGGGAAGGTGAAATTGAGAGGGCAAAAACATCGGGAGAGGCAGCCGAACCCGAGAGTGCCTCCAAGGACCTGACACCGGCCCCCAGCGCACCGACAGAGCTCATGATGCAGCTCATGGAGAACCTCCAGCAGCACAAAAAGGCGCTGGAGGAATGCCAACTGCACACGCGAGCCCTGTCGGAGCACCTCCAACAGGCGCCTCGCTTTGTAGCGGGCCAGGGACCCTCGTTCGCGGAGATGGCCGCCGTCCCGAAGCAGCACATCCAAGCGCCTCTCCACTCGATGATCGTGTCATCAGTCGATGACAAGGACACGGGTGAAGAGGTGATTGAGAAGCTAAGGACGGCAGTAGATGCCAGGAACGAGGGCACCAGAGTGGAGAGACTGCGAAAGGCGAGGGACCAGAAGGTGGTGGTCGGTTTCAGGACCAGGGAGGAGCTGAATCGGGTGACGGAGAAAATCAAGAGGGCGGGAAACCTCGTGGTGGAGGAGGTTAAAAATAAGGACCCCCTCATCATCATTATGGACGTTCTCTCCTGTCACTCAGATGCGGAGGTCATCGAGTCGCTTAAGCGACAGAACACCCACCTGATGGGGGACCTCCCTGCAGATGATGTGAGGATGGGGGTCAAGTACCGTCGCAGGACGAGAAACCCTCATACGTCTCACATCATCATGCAGGTGTCTCCTTCAGTCTGGCAGAGGTTAACGCACGCGGGCCGAGTGCACATCGACCTGCAGCGGGTGCGTGTGATGGACCAATCGCCACTAATCCAGTGCACCCGCTGCTTGCGATACGGTCACGGCCGTAAGCTGTGCACGGAGCTTGCAGACCTCTGCACGCACTGCGGTGACCCCCATCTGAGAGTCGACTGCCCCTCGCGACTGGCTGCAGAGGCGCCAAAATGTAAAAATTGCGTTTCCGCCAAGCTGAGCCACACGGAGCACAACGCCTTCGACAGCCAGTGTCCAACTCGTCTCAAGTGGGATGGACTGGCGCGGTTGTCGGTGGCGTATTGCTGAGGGCCAGCCAACGGAAACAGGGAACGACTCTTCCAGGGATTCCCGAACACACTCGAGAGCCCTTAAGACTTACCAGGTAATCCAAGCGAATCTGCAAAGGAAGAACCTAGCAACCCAAGAACTCATGACTGTGGCTAGTGAGCGGAGGGTTGCGTTCGCACTGCTCCAGGAGCCGTATGTGGGTGGGGTTAGAAGGATGCGAGACTACCGGGGAGCGAGAGTCTACCAGTGCGCTGAACAAGGAGGTGGAACTGTGAAGGCGGCAATAACCGTCTTCGATCACGATCTAGATGTGATACAGTGTCCGAAACTCACCACCAATAACATCGTGGTGGTGAGGATCCGTACCAGCGCCTGGGAAATCGCAGTAGTCTCGTTTTACTTTGAACCAGACCAGCCCATACAGCCATACCTGGAGCAACTTTTGCAGATTCGCGAGGAAATAAGCCCCACTAGGATGATCATTGGCGGCGATGCCAACGCCAAGAGCACCTGGTGGGGTAGCCTGGTAACCGACACCAAGGGTGAGGACATGTCGGGAACCCTGGAGGAAATGCACTTGCAGGTACTCAACGTCGGCAACACCCCGACCTTTGACACCGTCAGAGGCAACACCTTGTACAGCAGCTTCGTTGATGTAACAGCCTGCTCAACGGAGCTGCTGGACTTGGTGGAGGACTGGCGGGTCGAGGTAGGACTCACGAGTTCGGACCACAACGGTATAAGTTTCAAAATTTATCTTCAAAAATCAAAAGGCATTAATGTAAATAGGACCACCAGAATTTTTAATACAAAAAAGGCAAATTGGAGCCAATTTCATACGAAATTGGCCCAATTAAAAGCCGATGCAAATATAAACTCAACCGAAATGACTAAAATAAGCAATAAAACAGAACTAGAACGTAACATCAACCAATACATAGCCAATATCATACAAACTTGTGAAGAGGAACTGCCAAAGCCCAATAATCGTCAAACACTTACTATACCGTGGTGGTCTAAAGAGCTCGCTGAGCTGATGTCGGAGGTGAGAACCAGGAAACGCCGCATCCGATGCGCTGCACCAGTCCGGAGGCAGAAAGTCATCGATGAGTACCTGCAAGCAAAAGCAAAATATGAGTCCCTAGCAATAAAGGCGCAGACAGAAGGTTGGAAGGCCTTCTGTCAAAAACAGGATAAGGAGGGAATGTGGGAGGGGATCTATAGAGTCATAGGACGGACCGCCAAAAGACAGGAGGACTTGCCGTTGGTGAAGGATGGAGTGCCACTGAGTGCGCAGGAATCGGCTCAGCTGTTAGCCGAGACCTTCTACCCGGTAGACCTAGAAGAGGGAGAATCCGCTGACCACCGTCGGATACGTGAAGCGGCCTGTCGTGTAAACGACTGGGCGCATGATGAACAACATGACCCACCGTTTACACTTCAGGAGCTGAAAACCGCGGTGGAAAGCTTCAACCCGAAGAAGGCACCTGGGGCAGACGGTCTCACAGCCGACATCTGCGCACAGGCTATTTCCCGGGACTCGGGGACGTTCCTTGCACTGGCCAACAAGTGCCTGGAGCACGGACACTTCCCCGAGGCCTGGAAAGTAGCAACAGTGGTAATCCTTCGAAAGCCCGGCAAGGAATCATACACCACCCCTAAGTCGTACAGGCCGATCGGCCTCCTACCAGTCCTGGGCAAAATTCTAGAAAAGATGCTCGTAGCGAGGCTCAAGTGGCATCTGATCCCGCGGTTTAGTACTCGCCAGTTTGGTTTCATGCCACAGAGGAGCACCGAGGACTCCCTCTATACCATGATACAACATATCAAGACGAAGCTAAGTAAAAAGAAGCTGATCACTGTTATATCACTGGACATAGAGGGAGCCTTCGATAGCGCATGGTGGCCGGCTATCAGGACCAGACTGGCTGAGGAAAAGTGCCCGGTGAACCTCAGGAGGTTGATAGACAGCTACTTGACTGGTAGGAGTGTCAGAGTAAGGTACGCGGGTGCCGAGTGTCGGAGGGACACGAAAAAGGGGTGTGTGCAAGGGTCCATTGGCGGTCCGATCCTATGGAACTTAATCCTCGACCCTCTTCTAAAGGGGCTAGATGAGAGAGGCGTCCACTGCCAGGCGTTCGCCGATGATGTGGTGATGGTCTTCGACGGTGAGACAGCATTGGAGGTCCAGAGGCATGCCAATGCCGCCCTCGAGTATGTTCGGGTGTGGGGCATCGGAAATAAGCTGAAGTTTGCACCGCAAAAAACTTGTGCAATGGTAATTACCAAGAAGCTGAAGTACGATGTCCCACTCCTGAGCATGGGCGGGGTAGACATTGGCATGTCTAAGGAAATTAAAATGCTGGGACTCACCGTCGACCACCAGCTCACCTTCAACACTCACGTCGCTAACGTTTGCAGAAAAGCTGTGAATATCTACAAACAGCTGGCACGAGCGGCAAAGGTGAGCTGGGGCCTTCATCCGGAGATCATCCACACCATATATACGGCGGTAGTAGAGCCGGTTATTATGTATGCGGCGAGCGCCTGGGCGCCGGCTGCCAAAAAGATCGGAGTGCAAAAAAGCCTAAACACGGTCCAACGAGGATTCGCGCAGAAGCTCTGCAAATCCTACCGCACCGTTTCACTGAACGCGTCCCTGGTGCTGGCTGGGATACTCCCACTCGACCTCCGAATACAGGAAGCAGCCGCTCTGTACGAGGCAAAGAGAGGGGTACCTCAGCCGGTACTAGCGGGCGGAGAGGTGGAGCGGGTGGTGGAATTTGCGGAGACTCCGCACCCGGCGAAACATACGGCCATGGAGTTCTTGTGCCTGGAGGACCGGACGCTTGTGGACACCCACAATACCCAAGCAGTCAGGATCTTTACCGACGGCAGCAAGATTGCGGGCAAGGTCGGAGCAGCACTGTCACTTTGGGAGGGTGAAGCCGAGACCAAGTCCGTCAAGCTTAGCCTGCCGTCGTACTGCACGGTCTACCAGGCTGAACTCCTGGCCATATGCGTAGCCACGCGCGAGATCCTCAAGCGCAAGGAGGGAACCTTCGGTATCTACAGTGACTCAACGGCCGCACTACAAACAGTCACAAACCAAGGTTCCCTCCACGCCCTGGCCGTGGAGACGAGAGCAAACGTCGCCACAGCTTTATCCCAGAGCAAAGATGTATCCTTGTTCTGGGTAAAAGCCCACGTAGGACTCGAAGGCAACGAGCGCGCGGATCACCTCGCGAAGGAGGCTGCACTCCGGTCTAAGAAGAAGCCGGACTATGACCGCTGCCCAGTTTCATTCGTCAAGCGGCAGATCCGCTTGGGGTCGCTTGACGAATGGAACAGGAGGTACCAACGCGGCGAAACAGCCTCTGTCACTAAAATTTTCCTCCCGGATGCGATCGACGCCCACAGGATCGTGCAAAAAATTAAACCGGTCGGCACACTCACGCAGATACTAACCGGTCATGGTGGGTTCTCCGAATACCTGCACCGTTTCAGGTGTAAGGAGAACCCATCGTGCATCTGTGAACCGGATGCAGTGGAGTCGGTCGCCCATATCCTAACAGAATGCCCAGTGTTTGGAACCGAACGACTTGATGCAGAGCTGAGGATAGGGACAGCAATAACCCCAAACAACGTTAAAATAATAATGTCTGAAGCAAAGGGTAGAAAAATCTTTTTAGAATACTGCGTAAAAATAGCAAACAAAGTAATAGAGCGTAACAAAGAACTTTAAATAATATGCTTTACTAAATATAAATGTTTCCCTACTGGAAAAGGTATCTAGGCATAAGCATAGAATAACGTTCAACAGAAATTAATAAATAAATAAATCGGCAAAAATAATTATTAGAATAATAAAGACAAAATTTAGAGTAAAATTTTAAAAGTTAAACACAAAATTATAAGATGGGGTAAAATTGTAAACACAAAAATTGAGTCCTTGAGTTATTCCCGAAACATGAAAAATTAAAGATTAATAGAAAACAGACTAGTGAGAATTAGAAGGGCGTCCCACCCTTGAGACACAAAAGATGATGGAATGAAAGAAAGACAAGTATGAAGAATGAAAGAACGAGAGGCAAAAAAGCGGGAATTGGTATGGATGTATTTCGTTGATAAAAAACTAAGATGAAAAAGGTCTCTGATCTCCTATGTCAGAGGACACCAGAATAATAAAAAAAAAAAAAAAAAAAAAAAAAAAAAAAAAAAAAAAAAAAAAAAAAAAAAAAAAAACCTAACCTAACCTAACCTAACCTTTTTTTTTTTTTTTTTTTTTTTTTTTGACGCTGGGAAAAAATGCATTACGCATGCCCTCCCGTCGGGGGACGGGAGGGGTATGTGGGACTCCCCGGGCGTGCAATACCCGGTATACCCACTAAAACGACCCAGCGCATTCCCGCTTCGTCATAGTGGAGGGGGACTGGGAATCCGGCACAGCCTTTACTTCCAGTCCCCCGCCGACGAATGCAAGGCACACCCCCCCCTCTTGCCCTCACGGCACGGGCGTGGAGGAGGGGGTTGGGAATGACCGACGGAGGTGACGGGTGCAATGCGGGCGGAGGCACCCCCGCGCCTGTCGCCCGCCCGTCACCGTGAGGAGGGAGGGCAAATGCCCCTTCCCCCCCTCTCCGCCCGCGGAGCAGCGCAGCGAGAGAGAGACCTCCCGCGCGCGCTCCGCCTCCTCCTTTTGCGAAATCGCAAAAGGAGGCTACCGCTGACCAGGCCTCCGCGCTCCCCAGCATGGCGTCCGCCAACGCACGCCGGGAAGCGGGAGGCCCAGTCGCCCGCGAGGTGACGGGTGCAATGCGGGCGGAGGCACCTCCGTGCCTGTCGCCCGCCCGTCACCGTGAGGAGGGAGGACAAACGCCCCTTCCCCCCCTCACCGCCCACGGAGCGGTGCGGCGAGAGGATCATGTTTTGCTCATGATCCTCCCACCGCGCCGCCCCGCCTCCTCCCTCTGCGAGAACGAACCTCGCAAAGGGAGGCTACCGCCGACCAGGCCTCCTCTCCTCGCTCCCCAGCATGGCGCTCACGCACGCACGCTGGGAAGCGGGAGGCCCAGTCCCCCGCGGGGTGACGGGTGCAATGCGGGCGGAGGCACCTCCGTGCCTGTCGCCCGCCCGTCACCGTGAGGAGGGAGGGCAAACGCCCCTTCCCCCCCTCTCCGCCCGCGGAGCGGCGCGGCGAGAGGATCATGCGGATGTTCATGATCCTCTCGCCGCGCCGCCCCGCCTCCTCCCTCTGCGAGAACCTCGCAAAGGGAGGCTACCTCTGACCAGGCCTCCTCTCCTCGCTCCCCAGCATGGTGTTCACGCACGCACGCCGGGAAGCGGGAGGCCCAGTCCCCCCGCGGGGTGACGGGTGCAATGCGGGCGGAGGCACCTCCGCGCCTGTCGCCCGCCCGTCACCGTGAGGAGGGAGGGCAAACGCCCCTTCCCCCCCTCTCCGCCCGCGGAGCGGCGCGGCGAGAGGATCATGTTCCGCGCATGATCCACTCGCCGCGCCGCCCCGCCTCCTCCTTCTGCGAGAACCCCGCAAAAGGAGGACCCCACTCCCCTGCCATGCCCTCTGCTACGCTCAGAGGGGCACGCAGGGGAAACGCACACCGCACTTCGCATGACGGGAGTCGATCATACGAAGTGCGATGTGCCCCCCCCCCCCCAGAAAGCGCCTGGTGGTTTTTGTTGCGTCTATTTCTTATGGAATTAGACCAAGAACAGGGCGGCAACCACGTGAAGGTGAACACACCAGACTTGCCTTGAGGATCTACACGACCGTAGCGCTCTCCCTCAAGACCCCGCCACCCTACCGCCTCTGAGGGAGGCAGTAAGGTAGACCTGCATCTATGCTACCATGCAAAGCATGTCGTTGTGCAACCGCGAAAGCATAAATACAGATCGGCCCCAACCTAACCTTTTTTTTTTTTTTTTTTTTTTTTTTTTTTTTGACGCTGGGAAAAAATGCATTACGCATGCCCTCCCGTCGGGGGACGGGAGGGGTATGTGGGACTCCCCGGGCGTGCAAAACCCGGTATACCCACTAAAACGACCCAGCGCATTCCCGCTTCGTCATAGTGGAGGGGGACTGGGAATCCGGCACAGCCTTTACTTCCAGTCCCCCGCCGACGAACGCAAGGCGGACCCCCCCCTCTTGCCCTCACGGCACGGGCGTGGAGGAGGGGGTTCGGGAATGACCGACGGAGGTGACGGGTGCAATGCGGGCGGAGGCACCCCCGCGCCTGTCGCCCGCCCGTCACCGTGAGGAAGGAGGGCAAATGCCCCTTCCCCCCCTCTCCGCCCGCGGAGCAGCGCAGCGAGAGAGAGACCTCCCGCTCGCGCTCCGCCTCCTCCTTTTGCGAAATCGCAAAAGGAGGCTACCGCTGACCAGGCCTCCGCGCTCCCCAGCATGGCGTCCGCCAACGCACGCCGGGAAGCGGGAGGCCCAGTCGCCCGCGAGGTGACGGGTGCAATGCGGGCGGAGGCACCTCCGTGCCTGTCGCCCGCCCGTCACCGTGAGGAGGGAGGGCAAACGCCCCTTCCCCCCCTCACCGCCCACGGAGCGGTGCGGCGAGAGGATCATGTTTTGCTCATGATCCTCCCACCGCGCCGCCCCGCCTCCTCCCTCTGCGAGAACCTCGCAAAGGGAGGCTACCTCTGACCAGGCCTCCTCTCCTCGCTCCCCAGCATGGTGTTCACGCACGCACGCCGGGAAGCGGGAGGCCCAGTCCCCCCGCGGGGTGACGGGTGCAATGCGGGCGGAGGCACCTCCGCGCCTGTCGCCCGCCCGTCACCGTGAGGAGGGAGGGCAAACGCCCCTTCCCCCCCTCTCCGCCCGCGGAGCGGCGCGGCGAGAGGATCATGTTCCGCGCATGATCCACTCGCCGCGCCGCCCCGCCTCCTCCTTCTGCGAGAACCCCGCAAAAGGAGGACCCCACTCCCCTGCCATGCCCTCTGCTACGCTCAGAGGGGCACGCAGGGGAAACGCACACCGCACTTCGCATGACGGGAGTCGATCATACGAAGTGCGATGCGCCCCCCCCCCCCAGAAAGCGCCTGGTGGTTTTTGTTGCGTCTATTTCTTATGGAATTAGACCAAGAACAGGGCGGCAACCACGTGAAGGTGAACACACCAGACTTGCCTTGAGGATCTACACGACCGTAGCGCTCTCCCTCAAGACCCCGCCACCCTACCGCCTCTGAGGGAGGCAGTAAGGTAGACCTGCATCTATGCTACCATGCAAAGCATGTCGTTGTGCAACCGCGAAAGCATAAATACAGATCGGCCCCGGCCCCAACCTAACCTAACCTAACCTAACCTAACCTAACCTTTTTTTTTTTTTTTTTTGTTGACGCTGGGAAAAAATGCATTACGCATACCCTTCCGTCGGGGGACGGGAGGGTTATGTGGGACTCCCCGGGCGGACCCGGTATACCCACTAAAACGACCCAGCGCATTCCCGCTTCGTCAGGGTGGCGGGGGACTGGGAAACCGGCACAGCCTTTACTTCCAGTCCCCCGCCGACGATTGCCAGGCAGGACCCCCTCACACCCTCACGGGTGTGGGGGGTCGGGAATGACTAACGGAGGTGACGGGTGCAATGCGGGCGGAGGCACCCCCGTGCCTGTCGCCCGCCCGTCACCTAGAGGAGGGAGGGCACGACGCCTTCTCCCCCTTCTCCGTCTGCGGAGCGGCGCAGCGAGAGGGTCGTCCTCCCGCGCCCGCTCCGCCTCCTCCTTCTGCAAGAGTACGTCCTCGCAGAAGGAGGCTACTGCTGACCAGGCCTCCTCGCTCCCCAGCATGGAGTCAACCACGCCGGGAAGCGAGAGGTCCGGTCCGACCACCGCGGTCAGACCACGGCGCAGCTCGGACCACGCCGGGCACACCTCGAGGGTGTGCTGCGCCGTGTCCTCCGCCGCGTCGCAGTCGTGGCACGCCGGGGTTTCCTCTCTCCCGATCCGGTGAAGGTGCGATCCGAAACATCCGTGCCCGGACAACACCTGCACCAGACGGAAAGCCCCAACCTAACCTAACCTAACCTAACCTAACCTTTTTTTTTTTTTTTTTTTTTTTTTTTTTTTTTTTGACGCTGGGAAAAAATGCATTACGCATGCCCTCCCGTCGGGGGACGGGAGGGGTATGTGGGACTCCCCGGGCGTGCAAAACCCGGTATACCCACTAAAACGACCCAGCGCATTCCCGCTTCGTCATAGTGGAGGGGGACTGGGAATCCGGCACAGCCTTTACTTCCAGTCCCCCGCCGACGAACGCAAGGCGGACCCCCCCTCTTGCCCTCACGGCACGGGCGTGTAGGAGGGGGTTCGGGAATGACCAACGGAGGTGACGGGTGCAATGCGGGCGGAGGCACCCCCGCGCCTGTCGCCCGCCCGTCACCGTGAGGAGGGAGGGCAAATGCCCCTTCCCCCCCTCTCCGCCCGCGGAGCAGCGCAGCGAGAGAAAAAACCTCCCGCGCGCGCTCCGCCTCCTCCTTTTGCGAAATCGCAAAAGGAGGCTACCGCTGACCAGGCCTCCTCGCTCCCCAGCATGGCGTCCACCAACGCACGCCGGGAAGCGGGAGGCCCAGTCGCCCGCGAGGTGACGGGTGCAATGCGGGCGGAGGCACCTCCGTGCCTGTCGCCCGCCCGTCACCGTGAGGAGGGAGGACAAACGCCCCTTCCCCCCCTCACCGCCCGCGGAGCGGTGCGGCGAGAGGATCATGTCTTGAGCATGATCCTCCCACCGCGCCGCCTCGCCTCCTCCCTCTGCGAGAACCTCGCAAAGGGAGGCTACCGCTGACCAGGCCTCCTCTCCTCGCTCCCCAGCATGGTGCTCACGCACGCACGCCGGGAAGCGGGAGGCCCAGTCCCCCGCGGGGTGACGGGTGCAATGCGGGCGGAGGCACCTCCGCGCCTGTCGCCCGCCCGTCACCGTGAGGAGGGAGGGCAAACGCCCCTTCCCCCCCTCTCCGCCCGCGGAGCGGCGCAGCGAGAGGATCATGCGGGTGTTCATGATCCTCTCGCCGCGCCGCCCCGCCTCCTCCTTCTGCGAGAACCTCGCAAAAGGAGGACCCCACTCCCCTGCCATGCCCTCCGCTACGCCCGCTGCTCAGAGGGGCACGCAGGGGAAAACGCACACCGCACTTCGCATGACGGGAGTCGATCATACGAAGTGCGATGTGCCCCCCCCCCCCCCCCCCAGAAAGCGCCTGGTGGTTTTTGTTGCGTCTATTTCTTATGGAATTAGACCAAGAACAGGGCGGCAACCACGTGAAGGTGAACACACCAGACTTGCCTTGAGGATCTACACGACCGTAGCGCTCTCCCTCAAGACCCCGCCACCCTACCGCCTCTGAGGGAGGCAGTAAGGTAGACCTGCATCTATGCTACCATGCAAAGCATGTCGTTGTGCAACCGCGAAAGCATAAATACAGATCCGCCCCAACCTAACCTAACCTAACCTAACCTGAGCGAACCTAACCTGAGCGAACCTAACCTGAGCGAACCTAACCTGAGCGAACCTAACCTGAGCTTTATTCCTTATCTTGCTAGCCCGCGCGGAGACACGGCTCCGGTAGCTCGCCGCGATTGGCGGAGAAAGCAGGGCCTTCGCCTGCCAATGCGAGGAGGAGAATATAAAGCAAGCCAAGCTTAATATATTATTATTATTATTAGTTGCATGACATCAAGACTGCGGTGCTCGAAGCCATAAACAGGCTTTATGAGCTGGTCAAGGAGTCTGAGCGCGACAAGGACCCTGCCGCACCCTCTGCCGTACCGGAACCCGCACCCACTGCTGACCGTAGTCTCCATCCTATTTCCGTCGAGGTTCTTGCTGGCCAGACTGAGCTCCTAAACAGTCTGAAGGAGCATATCTCGGAGTTAAGAGAAAACTCTGAGAAACTGGAAAGGCTCCAGCATAGTCTGGCCAGCAGGGAAAGTGCGGGGGAGACGACCTACGCAAATGTAGCAGCCATCAGTAAAGGCCAAATCAGGGTACAAACCCTTCCGGGGGTACCGCACGATCTTCCGCGAGGCGGCGAACCTCCTTGCCGGATTGCCGCCATGGTATTTGGAGGCGATAGTCCTTGCGCGCCTGGAGGCGCTACGCTGGGGGGAAACTCCGCTGCCGCGGCCAATTGTCGCTCAGCGGACGACTTCCGGCGGGATCTCATGGCGACATGGAGAGAGCGACTATCGCAACCCCGTGCAGGGCACGCCACAATAGTGGGGATAAGTCCCCTCTTTGAGGAGTGGCTGGAGAGCCGCCAGGGCGTCCTCACCTTCCGCCTGACGCAGGTTCTTACCTGACACGGATGTTTCGGTAAGTTCCTGCACCGAATAGGGCGGGAGGAGATGCCCGGGTGTTTCCATTGCGAGGATCGACCGGAAGACATGGTGGAGCACACTGTGGAGGTGTGCCCCGCTTGGGTGGAGCACCGCCGTGTCCTCGAGGTGGCGATCGGTGGCGGCGACCTCTCGCTTCCGGCCCTGGTTCGTGTCATGGTCCGGAGCGAGACGGAATGGGACGCCGTCACCTTCTTCTGCGAAGCAGTCATGCTAGCGAAGGAGGTGGCGGAATGGGACAGGGAGAGATCCACACGTCCCACCCGCCGCGGGAGACGCCCCGCGCGTCGGGGGCCACGTGGTGGCTTCCGGCCACCGTAGCCGCGAGCCTGTGGACAGGGAGCTATGGGCTAGCTCGCCGTCCGTCCGTCTCATGACGACAGGCCGTGTCGACGGCGCAGGAGTGTTCCACGCGCGCCTCAAAGAGAGTCAGCAATAGGGAAGGGGTCCGCAAGGGCCGAAGCCTGCCGGGGCTGCGGGACTATTCGAAAGAGATACCGTGGCCCCGGAACACAAAGGGCGAGGAAAGAACATGGATGGGTTTTAGTCAGTAAAAGTCTGACACTCCCTCCTGCTCCGCCCAGAGCGGGAGGAGTCATTTGATGATTTCCCATACGAAAAAAAAAAGGGTACAAACCCTGGACCGAACGACGCTGCACTCCGTGGTCGTCTCCTCGACACAAGAGTTGGAAACAGGGGACGAAATCCTAAAAAGGAGGTGAAAAGGTGAGGAAAGCGGTGGACGCGAAGGAGGGCTGTGTGCGCATTGAGAAAATCAGGAAGGCCAAAGATAGGAAGATTATCATGGGGTGCGCAACTCAGGAAGAGAGACTCAAAGTGAAGGAGCGGTTGGAGGCGGCTGGAGGAACCCTCGTTGTCGAGGAAGTGAAAAATCGGGACCCGCTTTTGATTCTCAGGGACGTGTTAAAAATACACAGCGACGAAGAGGTCGTAAAAGCCCTGAAGAATCAGAACCGGGAGATTTATCACGGCCTCGACTTAAAGCCCCCAGAGACCCAAAAGCCGTCGCGACGAGCTCCACAACTAGCCCGACCACACAAAGCGGATCAGAGAGGGCTCAGCAGAAGGCAGCTGCCAAAAAAGCTGCAAAGGAGCAGAGTGCCACCACCAGCCCAGAAGACCAAGCCTGGTCGAGGAGTCGCCTGAAAGCCCTCGGCACTTTCCTCAAAGCACTGTTCCCAAGCACCAGCCACGCATCACCAGCCGAGAAGCCGAGAAACAGGATGCAGCAGTTGATAGGTTCTTCAGGAAAGCACAAGACAGAACCGACACAACAGGAGTTGCTTTGCACACACCGTAACCCGATGGATATGGCATTTGCGTTGAGTGAGATATACTCCGGTATATACTGCACCAAGTCGTCGCTGTCGCGAGTCCACTCACTGCGCGTCAAAGGTTGCACAGGAGTGCAAATACCGAGCACCGCCCGAAACACCCTATTTCTGGTTCATACGCAAGAGGAGAAAGCTTGTCTCATCAGCCAGGGATACGGGTCCGGCGAAGGGTCGCGCACGCTAACCATCCACGAGTTCCAAGGTCTGACCTTCGACAGTGTAATTATCATCAACGGTCCCCCTTGCCCCCTGGTACTACTCTCATGAAAAGGAAATCACCATTACTGAGAAAAACTACCTAACCTCAAAACACTTTATAGCCGCTTAAAAGGCGTAATAGGGTTAAATTTAGATTGGCTTTAGTATTGCTTGGCAGGAGGAGGGACGGGGGAGGTGCCCCCTCTGCCCTGACACTACTTCCATGTAAAGCCAACGCACCGTTCTTAAGAAAAAACAATTTTTATAACCTAACCTCAAAACACTTTATAGTCGCCTAAAAAGTGAAGTCGACGGAGCCCCGCTACGCGGGGCTCCGCTCGGAACGTTTTGTTTTTTTTCTTTTCTATTGAATCCATTGTACAAATTTAAACTCTAAGCTTTTGAGATAGAGTTTTTTCATTTTTTTAGCATTTTGTTCGTATTCATTCCAGTTAGTATATAATTTCCTTGCACATAACATACCATTTTTTTTTACGTTCCGTTTTGCCAATTTTTCACGTCATTTTGCACCATAGACAATATGTGGAACAGATTTGGTTGTCAATCGCCCATTTTAACGTTCCGTTTTCGCTTTATAACTGATTTGAGGTTAGAAACATTGTTTTTATTAATTTCTCGAAAATTATGCATTACCTTGTAATAAGAGTGATAGCATTATAATCGGGGACCCAATCCCTACCAGCTTTAACTCCTTTTACCCCCTCCGCACGATACTAAGCTACTATTGCATCTGGCCCAAAGAGAATTAATATTTTCATTCATTAATTTGTCATTGCATCGGCCATTTGGCCAGTGGCCTCTGGCCGGCAGACGCCACAAAACAACCATTCCATTTTGACAATAGACGCTGTTTTGTTTAATAAATGAGTTATGCGTGCTGTGGTGGGGATGCACGCTAGAGGGAGCGCGGGCCAATGTACCGAGCTCTGTCTAGTCTGAACGGTCGTAGCGACAGCACGTCTAACGCCGTAATATTGGAAACAGTGTTTTATTTGTACAACCCTGAACAAAGACACCACACTGATATATGGTGGTTTTACTCTAAACCCTAACTAGTGTACGCAGAACACCACAATGGCGACGAGGATAAAACTACAAAAGTGAACGTGTAAAGTGTAAATACAGAGTTTGTGTTTTTAAGTGTAAAAGTGAAAGTGTTTAGTGAAAAAAAAAAAAAGGAAAACCCGTAGTGAGATAGTGAAATAATAGTGTTATAATAACTAAAGGAATACTAAAGTGCGCGCCACAATCAGTGTAGTTCTTTAGCTATGATAAAACAGCTCACGTAAGTCTAATCACCATATTTAAATCATTGTGTTATTACAATTACCAAACAGATGTTATGATTCAAGTAACCAAAAAAATTTAAAATGTAACGGAGGCGACATCGACAACAGCCTATAGAATTTCTCATTTGTTTACGATGGAATGTGCTATGACTTATTATATCGGAACACAGCTGTACTGCTAACAGTTTTTAGAAACGATTAACTTGGTTATTTTATCAGTAGTGATTCAAAACATAATGAAGCAAGTAAGCTGGCGTAATGCCTGGTCATTTACTGACACGAAAGAAATAACAAAGCTATTTTTTTGGTTTTGTATAGCAGTACCTATTTACAGATAAACTGATCATTAAGACATCATCATTGTAATGATACGGAAGCAGCATAGCTGGTGATTTAATTGATACTGTTTAACAATATTCAGGGGAATTATATCCTCAACAGCATTATTGGTGATTAAATTGACGTGATAAATGTGAGCAATGTAAAGTAAATCACACATATTCATTGGCTGAATTGAAGCTTTTAAGCAGTGATTTGAAATTATGTGAGGTACAGTTTCAAAAATAATAACGGTCGATCTTTGGGTTGAGCCGTGCTTGCCTGGGTTGGTCTGTGGGTGACTGCCCATTACAAAGTTTCCTCCGTGCCTCGGAAGGCACCTTGAGCGTTGGTCTCGCTGTCATTAATGATCATTGGATCTTTGACAGTCGTTAAAGGTAGTCAGTGGCACGAAAGCACAATAACAAAACAATCACCAACCAGGCGAACACGGGTCTAAACTAAAAGTGAGTCGTTGTCAAACTGTCGACCTGTGCTCGCCAGCGTACGGTGGTACGCTGGCGAGTCAACTAGTGTTGTTAAATGTGCATATTTCAACATTTCGCTAGTTATGTTTAACCAAGTCCCAAGAACATAATAAGGGGACCTGCAAAATTTAGTATTAATCGTGATTTGTTTTTTTTTTATTTCCGTCATTTTGTTTATTTTGTAACTATTTAACTAAATAATTACATAAGTCTTGAAAAGATCGCTTTTAGTGATAAGACCGCCCATTTTATCACCCTGTGTAAAATGTTACTTGTATGGTGTACATAAACCGATATTATTATGTAAACACGTGACTGTACTTAGGAAAACAAACAACTTTTACCATGGCACCAAACATGAAAAAAAAAAAAACTACTGTTCAGTACATGAATATTCCATTCTGTTCTATGAAGCATGTAATCATTCTAAAATACATTATTACGTACAGTACAAATCAGTATTTAATTCATTAGCTGTTAGCGAAGTTAGTCGAATACTGTTCATTGTGTTATATTTCGATCCACAATTTGTTATTAATATATGATATAGGTATTGTTACATAAATAATATCGCATATGCGATCGTCTGCGATAAGCTGAGGAATGTGATTGTGCAGCATGGATCGATGAACTGAGTAATAAATAAAAAACAAAATAAAAAATAAATAAATAAAAAATAAAACTAGTACTTACGCCACTTACTCAAACGACTGAATGTCGGAACGTAGTTACGAAATTTAGTTGTTTGATTCGACATTAATAATAAAATAATATAGAAAAAAAAAAAAAAAAAAAAAAAAAAAGATGAAATACGACGCACCTACAAAAAAAAAATATATATTTCGAAAGAAATTCAGAAAAGCAAAAAATAATTAAATTATAAAAAAATTGCCTAGATCAATTTCTATAATTTAATCAAAAATTATTTTCGATCAAAACCTGATGTATCACATGAAAATTTTGACCAAAAACTAACGTGCCCTACGAAAACATTCCTCGTAAATTCCAGTTTTAACCAAGTACCCCTTCGATAATTTCGAAGCAATGGAGGTAATTATTACCTCACCTATTGTTAAAACTGAACAAGTGTCATGAAATCCATTAGGGCTAATGATAATTTTTGACGAAATGCATTTTGTGGTGTCATCAAAAACAAATTAAGGAATAAATACGATGCAAGTACCTATCGTATATTCCCTAGCTCCGACGTGTATCATTTCAAGTGGCCGTATTGCTTAGTTTACACTTGACAGGCACTTATAATAGAACCCTTGGTGAAACTTTCAAACTACAGTTTATTTAAGTGCCACGTTATCGGTACCCACAGAACTCTTTGCTATTGGCTGGATACGACCAATGCATGGTTAAAACTTGGTACCTGTAGGATTCTTTTGGAAAAAAAAAATACTTAAGGAGCACTAACGTCTTGAAGAAAATAATTTAACCTAATACGAATTCGACGAGACAAGTTTTAAATGTTTGCTATCGTTCAACTGGTTTAAGAAAGAATATATTGATTCTCGTGATACAACAATAATATAAAACCATAACAGGAGTAATCTAAAACCGTAAAAAGGCCGTTAAACAAGTTCCACGATGGTCAGAATACAAAGGCAACAAGTACCCGCCTTAATAAAATTGACATGCAACCAAATATCTCACTATAGAGAGCTTAACATATAACAAAACGACTGTCAGTGGTTGAAGCCTGCAAATAATACAAATCGCATAAAATATGCTACAAAGTAAAAAATCACAAAGGTGATAAAATGCCTAAATGTGGCAGCAAAAAATCACAAAGGTGATAAAGTGCCTAAATGAGGCAGCAAAAAATCACAAAGGTGATAAAGTGCCTAAATGAGGCAGCAAAAAATCACAAAGGTGATAAAATGCCTAAATGTGGCAGCAAAAAATCACAAAGGTGATAAAGTGCCTAAATGAGGCAGCAAAAATCACAAAGGTGATAAAATGCCTAAATATGGCACCAAAAATCACAAAGGTGATACTAGTCCCGGCCCTGCAATCAATGCAGATTGCATAAAATGTAGTTTCAATGGTATTACTAAAAGTACTGCAGAACAAGAGAAAAAAGAAATACATAGATGATTGTGTATATGTATAATATTTATGCATATACATAGACATCTGTGTCGAAAAATATATATGTAAATGTGTGTGGAAAATATATATATGTGTATGTGTTGATACATAAATAGTCAGCAGTGAATGTGAGTGTGGACTCTCAAAATTGTGACATAATAAAATGCTAATATTTAGCAGCCGAGTACTAAATTGCACAACAGTAACAAAATTTAAAATAACCACAGTTTCTTCTTTCTCAATACATTTGAGTGCTAATCTTGCAAAACAACAAGCACAGTCAAATTAGAGAAGCCCAAACAAGAAAACCAAAGCCAAAGAGCCTACATCTTGGGTCATTTATTTAATTCTCGAGTAAAAGTGGGTCTCAAGTCAATATTACAAATTGAATTAAGCCGAGCTACACGATAATTGACAAATGCTTGCACTGACTGGACAGGTCCACTCAAAACTGTGTGGTTCTTTCTTCAAAATACCATATCAGACACTAATATGCATAGTCCTCGTGTGAATTGAGCAATGTCTGTAGTGTAGTTAAAAGAGACTATGACCTCTGAGTTTGTTTCGGCTGTTTCTTCTCAGAGTAGTCAGGTACGAAACACCGGCTCCATCTAGTTTAATAAAATGCCGTGCTAAAGTGTTTATAAAAACCTACTTGCAAAATAAACATCATCAATCCATCAAAACTAAAAATTCAAAGATATTAAATTAAAATCACCATTTCATTTTATGGTTTTATGGAACAATTCTTCTACTTGTCAGTTATAAATGAGTTCCATTTCATTGGGAATCAAAGAAAATAATAAATAAGACGAACTGGAAAAAATAACCTCATTTATACCACTCGAGAAGTTCAAAATTTACTATAACTTGATTATGAGCAAATAAGTTAAGATTAAATCAGCCATTTATTTTATAAGCAAATAAATAAATAAATCAATTTATTAAAACACAAGTTACAAATTATACAAACAAGCAAACAAAAGCAGTGAATTATAATTAACTAAACAATTTGCACATTTGTCAATAAAGACCCATATTATTGTGTGTTAATATGTTATTAGCAGTTTAATCTTTTGTAAGCTTTGAAAGGCAAACTGCTAGCCTAACAAAAAGTCTTTATTTTAGTGTGTTAATGTATCTTAGGATAAGTGAATTTTGTTAGAGTTAATGAACATTAAAAAAAAAAAAAAGTGATGAAAAGATGAACATGCGTAATTCAAATAATTCATATTAAAATCATCAGTGAGTGATGGCAATCAAACAAAAGTCATAAATCATTCAGAAATAAAATAACAATAACAACCAATAAAATGAATATTAAAAACAAAAGAACCAAAATCAATCAATCATTCAGATAAGAAAAATAAGATAAAATATCTTATTATTATTTCTTTATATTTTGTAAAGAAGAGATGTGGTGTTTAATAAATGAGTTATGCGTGCTGTGGTGGGGATGCACGCTAGAGGGAGCGCGGGCCAATGTACCGAGCTCTGTCTAGTCTGAACGGTCGTAGCGACAGCACGTCTAACGCCGTAATATTGGAAACAGTGTTTTATTTGTACAACCCTGAACAAAGACACCACACTGATATATGGTGGTTTTACTCTAAACCCTAACTAGCGTACGCAGAACACCACAGACGCGTTGCTTGGTATTGCATATTTTTTTAAATAAATTTTACTCCTGTCAGCAAATGGCCGACCATAATTTTGAAATAAAAAATAATTCAAACAAAAAATTATCATCATCATCATCAGCCTATTAATGTTCCCACTGCTGGGACACAGGCCTCCTCTGTATGAGAGGGAATGGGCTATAATCCACCACGCGGGCCCAGTGCGGATTGGTAGATGTCACATGTCTTCGAATTTTTTAGTTCTAGGACATGCCGGTTTCCTCACGATGTTTTCCTTCACCGTTTTGAGAGCAGTGGTGATGAAATAAATTACACAAAGTAATGCGCCTGTCTGGGTTCGAACCCACGACTTACTGTTCGTAAGTCGGGGCCGCAACCACTGGGCCACCGCTTCTCTCCAGCAAACAAAAAATATTTTACATTTTGTAAGGTTTCCTAATTTTTGTGACGAGCAGCGCTGCGCAGTCCTGCGCAGTACTGCACGATCACAGTAGTTTTCGGGGTTTTTATTTTTCTTACACTGGCAACACGAATAGTTTACCCAAAAAAAAAAATATAGGTGACTGGGCATTCTTCGTCGGATGTTTGAATCGAACGGCCGTGTTGGATTTCGTCGAGTTATGTAATTGGTTATATTATATAATTGATTAAATTGGTTATTTAACGGTTATCGAGTTTAAAATAAGTTTTCGTGCTGCAATAAGTTTTGACCTAATAAGTTTTGACCTAATAAGTTTTGATGTAATAAGTTTGGATTCGGCTAATAAGTTTAGAAAATATAAGTTTCGGTGGACATCTGTGGTTTTCTTTCTGAGGTACATTACATCTCAGTAAGTGGGATAAGCAACAAAAACTGTAAGTACACGCCTACATTTTTATTATACTTCTTCTTTAAAATGTAGCAATCGGTCGTTCTATCAAACGACCATTTCTGCTAATGTCCAGTGAAATTGAGTAATCCAGTAACTGGCTACAGTGACTTAATAGCAGAACCATTGCAACCACGTGAAAACCACTTGATCATTGTAGGACGTCAATCACCGGAAATTTGAGTTTCCTATCAGAGTAATTTACTGCACAAAACACTAAAAATAGTTGCAATTAACGTGCTTTGAAAATCGTTATAGTTTAAATTATGAGGATTAACTAAAAAAAAAAAAAAAAGTAAATTATAGAATACCTACATAATCAGTTATTTATTTTTAACATTTTTTTTTAGGCACATATATATCATTATCATCAGCCTATTGCAGTCCAGTCCTGTCCATAAATATAGCTTTTATTAATTTGGGGTCATTTAAGGTTAGAAATTGAACACTTTACAGGAAGTGATGGGAATTTTTGGGCTAATGATGATGATGATGATGATGATGATAATGATGATTTTCAGTTAGTGTAAAATTAATCGGCGGGTTTGTAAAAGGGGGTAAAATTTTTGTAGTTTTGCTCTAAAACGTACGGTTTCCGAGATATTTACGTTTTTATAGTTTTCCCTTTTTATTGTTTCTTTTTATTTTAATCTTCAAACCCTTCGGCAAATTGGAGATTTACAAATAAAATCTAATGTTTGCAATTTTGCTACGAGTTTCAGGATATGAATGGAGATGAAAATGCGCCTCGGAGTCTCAGAACTCCTCGGCATAGTCGGTCACGCTCTCGACGTAGTCCCAGTCGAAGGAGTGCGCATAGATACGACCGCAGCCGTAGCCGGAGTAGCAGATTGCGTGAGCGAGAACAGGCACTTAAGCGCGAACAAGATAAGGTGCGTTTGATGGAAATAGAACTGCAAAAGTCACGTGATGAAGAACAACGTCGCCAGCGGAGCAGACAGCCCAGCGAGCACACGGCGGCCAGGAGACACGGGAGCCGCAGCCGTAGCCGCAGCCGCAGACGGAGCCAGGTGACCGAAGCGGGGAACACGAGACATCACCGTTCAGACAGGTCATGTAGCCCTACTTTTTCTTCTAACGATATTGTTAAAATTATACAGAGTATTAAAGAAGTTCTGCCATCTCAACCATCAACCCTTAACACCTCATCAGTGAGTAATAAAAATATCATCCCTGAGTTTAATCCTTCAGAAAAAAATCAGCGCATGGATGTTTGGCTAAAGAAAATAAACGAATGTGCAAAGGTGTATGGTTGGGATGAAAGGACGACAGTACACTTCGCCATGCAAAAACTGTCAGGGTTAGCCAAGACATGGTATGAAAGTCTTGGTTCCATTTTGTTTACATGGGACGAATGGCAAATTAAATTGTTGAGCGCGTTCCCGTGTGAACAAAATTATGGACAAGTTCTTGAAGACATGTTGAGGCGAAAGAGTAGACCTAACGAAGTAATTGAGAATTATTTTTATGAAAAGTTGGCACTTTTGAATCAATGCGAAATAACTGGCAGACGGGCCGTAGACTGCATTATTCACGGCATTACCGATAGGACTATGCGTTCCAGTGCTTTAGCACTACGATGTGAAGAACCTGATCAGCTGCTGAAGTTTTTGCTCAGCAACAATAAAGAGGTTTCCACAGCACCTCATCAGGCTCACAGAGAGAAACATGTTAGCACTGTTGATGATAGGGCAAGTAATAGGTCGAGTCTTAGGATCGGTTCAAGTTTGTATTGTTACAACTGCAAGGAAAAGGGACACCCATTTTCAAGGTGCCCCAAACCCTTGGTTAAATGTGGGCATTGTGATAAAGTTGGGCATAAGTCGGATATATGTCGAATAAAAAAGGACACGGGGACAACTAAGACTGATACAGCGGCAAAAACTATGCGTATTTCGACTTCTAATTTAAATAGCAAATTTATAAAAGAAGTGAACGCAGAAGGTGTATTGCTGGAAGCCTTTGTTGATCTTGGCAGTGATGTGACCCTTATTAAGAAATCCAATTTTGAAAAACTTGGGCTTCAACATGACCAAACTCCAACTTTCATGAAGGGTTTTGGAGACAGCCTTGTGAAATCTGTAGGCTCAGCAAAGTTGAACTTGGTTATTGATGATGTAAGCGCTACTGTTTCATGTAGGGTTGTAGAAGACCAATTGTTAGAAAAACCAATGCTAATTGGTCAAAGTTTCTCTGAACAACCCCATATAGTTCTCTATAAAGATGTTAACAAATTACAATTTTCACACGTCGGTAATGAAATACCAAATATTAACATCAATGAAGATAGAGAACAATTACAGAGGGTAAGAATGGTGGCACACAATACATTATTTGGCACAGCTAGTGTCAGGGCCGCAACGGAAACACTATTTACTGGTAGTGTAGTGCTCGATACGAAGATTGTGGGGAAACCAAACGAGCAGTACATTGTATGCGGGGGAGTTTACGAAGTCAAAGATGGTTCATTCTTTGTTGTGGTAACCCCGTGCTCGGTGCCATGTTGCCTCCAAGAAAATTTCGTTTTTTCAAGGGCTGAAATGGCAGACCTGGTTTATAGACTTGCTGATGTAAATGTTCTTCCAGCAATACACCCACAAACTGACGTCTCTTCGGCCAAGCGGCTTGATGAGAGTCAAGTGCAAATAGGTGAAGACGTACCTGGTAGTGACAAAGATAAACTTATAAGTTTACTTCGTCGCTATGAGGACTGTTTTGCACAAGATTTAACCGAACTGGGTTGCACAATTGTGACAGAGATGAAAATCGAATTGAGCAGTCAAAAGCCTGTAGTTTACAGACCATACCGTCTTTCTCATCACGAACGCGAAAAGGTACGAGGAATGATAGACGAAATGTTGCAGGCAGGCATTATAAGGGAATCGACGTCTAACTATTCCAGCCCAATTATTCTTGTTCGGAAGAAAGACGGCAATATACGGTTGTGCGTTGATTTTAGACTGCTCAATTCGATCACTATAAAGGAAAGATATCCCATACCTGTGATTGAAGATGAGATATCGAGGTTATCTGGGCAGGCTTGGTTTATTACCCTAGATTTAATGTCGGGGTACTACCAAGTACCAATTGCGGAAGACAGCAAACATTTAACGGCGTTTGTCACGCCGGACGGCCAGTATGAATATAACCGCATGCCGTTCGGTTTGGCAAATGCACCTGCTGTCTTCCAGAGGATGATGAACCATGTTTTGGGATCGGCTAGATTCAATAAAGCCACTGTTTACATAGACGACCTATTAATTTTTGGCAAAACCGCTGCAGAGTGCATGGAAAGGTTAGAGGAAGTTCTTGGGTTGTTACAGCGAGCAAATCTCAAGCTGAATCTCGCAAAGTGCAGTTTTCTGCAAAATAAAATAAATTACCTTGGATACGAGATCAGCTCGGAAGGGATGCGGCCAGGTAAAACGAAAATCCAGTGTGTAGAAAATTTTCCTCGTCCTGAAAATGTTCATGGCGTACGCCAATTTCTGGGCCTTGTCAGTTATTTTAGGAAATTTATTTATTCTTTTGCACGATTGGCCCATCCCCTCACAAAATTGCTGAAGAAAAGTGTTGTATGGGAGTGGACAAATGAACAGGAAGAGTCGTTCAAAGCTTTAAAAGATAAGCTATTAGACAGACCTGTTCTCGCCATATACGACCCTTTAGCAGAAACAGAACTTCACACGGATGCTAGTAGGATTGGGATTGGTGGCATTTTATTGCAGCGTCCAAGGGAAAGTGAAGGCGCCTTTCACCCTATTGCATATTATAGCCGCCAGACGACGCCTGAAGAGAAAAATTTCCACTCATATGAGTTGGAAACTCTGGCCGTCATCTGTTCTCTTAAAAAGTTCAGAGTTTATCTCTTAGGGAAAACTTTTAGAGTGGTCACTGATTGTAGTGCACTACGTTCAACGTTTGAGAAACGTGACCTTATCCCTAGAATCGCTCGCTGGTGGCTAGCTTTGCAGGAGTTTGAATGTTCTGTAGAGTATAGGGCAGGTTCCAAAATGGGTCATGTGGATGCTCTTTCTAGAAATCCAGCTACTGAAGCAGACTCCTACGACCTGGTACCATATCCTTCAGTCATGGTCATAAACGATCAAGATTGGTTGCAGACCCTTCAAATGGGAGATACCGAATTGCGCAGAATTCGAGATATTCTCAGTAGCAATTTGGATCCTAAAGGGCTAGAATACATAAGGGACAATTATGTCGTGAAGGATGACAGATTGTTTAGGTGTATAGACGGTGACAAAGAAAAACTAAGATGGGTGGTTCCGAAGGGTGCAAGGTGGCAGTTGTGCAAGATGAACCATGACGACATAGGCCACGTAGGATTTGAAAAGACTTTAGAACGAATCAAGAGAAATTACTGGTTTGCTAAAATGGCCCGTTTTGTAAAAAAATATGTAAGTGCTTGCATAGACTGCGCGTATGCTAAAAAGAATACAAACCAGCGGGAAGGGCTACTACATCCTATCGAAAAGATCGGGGTACCATTTCACACCTTGCACATCGACCACCTTGGGCCCTTCGTAAAATCAAAGAGAGGATTCACTCATATACTAACTGTTGTAGACTCTTTCACAAAGTTTCTTTTTATTAGACCAGTTAGAAATACGAACACGCAAAATGTGGTGAGAGCTTTAGAAGACATTTTTGATACTTTTAGGAATCCTGACCGGTTAGTAAGTGATCGAGGGTCCTGTTTCACTTCAAATGCTTTTAGAAGATTTTGCTTGGATCGAGGGATAAAGCACGTGCTTAATGCAGTTGCTTGCCCAAGATCTAATGGGCAAGTCGAACGATACAACAGGACCATACTCGATTCACTAACTGCTCAGAATTTAAGACACGACGAAAAGAACTGGGACGATAAATTAGGCAGGATTCAATGGGGCTTGAACAACACCTTGCAGAAGACGATAGGTAGATCTCCAGCAGAGGTGATGTTCGGAACTGCAATGAATAGTGAGGTTAATCCGGCATTGAACGAAATAACAGAAGAAACTCGTGAAGTTTCAGATTTGTCATCTATACGTGACCAGGTAAAAAAGAAAATTGATAAGGCTCAAGAATCACAAAAGTTGTATTACGACCAGGGAAGGCGACCTGCTCGTGTTTACAATAAGGGAGATTTAATTAAAATTACCAAAGTCACTTTCCAGAATGATGGTAAAAGTAAAAAGCTTTTACCATCGTACGAGGGCCCTTTTAAGGTCGAAAAGGTATGTGGCAACGATCGTTATAAAGTGACTCCCATTGCAGGATTTGAAGGGATGAAGAACAAGCGTAAAACGACCGTTGCCGCAGACCGAATGCGCCCTTGGATTCATGTGACCTCTCTTGAAATAGAGGATGATGATGAACATTGTGTTGACACTATTGATAATGATCTCGCTTCTGAGTAGTAAAATGGATAAATTTACTTGTAAACCTATCTTAAACTAGTCTTTTTATTGTATTTTTTTTATTGTTTGGTAATGCTACAGTTTGTGTATACATTATAAAATACTAATCACGCCTCTTGCATTGTTTCAGGTCAAGTACGAGCCTCATTCACGTCGTTTTTGACCTGAAATCAATGCAACCAGTAGTTATTTGATTTAATATAATCATTAAGTACCTACCGTAGATAAATTATATTAGTAAGAATAAATAGATTGATAGACAATTAATACTATAAAAACTGGCGATTGTATAATATTGGTTCATATACCATTAAATACTTATACTTATATAAATTTGTTAGATACTATTCATTAATACTATGAAAATCGGTGTTTGTTTAGTAAAAGGAAAGATTGGGTTACATAAACTGTACATAATATAACATAGCTATACTTAGTTATTTAAGATATTATTTATATACATAATTAGTTAATTGATGAATTTCAGATAGAATACTTACGTATTAAGTTTTGCGCTATTATAAAAGTAATACTGATGTTTATATTATGCATACATACTAACGAGGAATGCCTCGTTTGCCAAGTGTAAGGTTCCACCTGGTACGTGTATGAGGTCATACACGCCATCAGGATGGTCGAGTGTAAGGTTTCCTAATTTTTGTGACGAGCAGCGCTGCGCAGTCCTGCGCAGTACTGCACGATCACAGTAGTTTTCGGGGTTTTTATTTTTCTTACACTGGCAACACGAATAGTTTACCCAAAAAAAAAAATATAGGTGACTGGGCATTCTTCGTCGGATGTTTGAATCGAACGGCCGTGTTGGATTTCGTCGAGTTATGTAATTGGTTATATTATATAATTGATTAAATTGGTTATTTAACGGTTATCGAGTTTAAAATAAGTTTTCGTGCTGCAATAAGTTTTGACCTAATAAGTTTTGACCTAATAAGTTTTGATGTAATAAGTTTGGATTCGGCTAATAAGTTTAGAAAATATAAGTTTCGGTGGACATCTGTGGTTTTCTTTCTGAGGTACATTACAATTTATTATCATAAATTATTTGTATTATTTAAAGAAAGTAATTTAATTAATATTGTTCAATAACGCCATCTGTTGGATTACTTTGTTATTTTCTTAAAGCACTGGCGGTTCATTTAGTTTTTATTTATGTCACTAGATCAAGAAACTTGTATACTAACTGGAATGAGGACGGGCAACCCAAAAAACGTTCCGAGTGTGAAAGCTTCAAGAGTGAATGTTGTCTCTTTCTAATAGGGTGTACAATAATCATACTAACTCTTGAGACAGTTACAGAGTAGCTTTTATTTTATTATTTAATCTTCTTACTTCCCTGAAAAACGACGTTCCACATCCAGCATACCCTTGATACTACCCCCCTTCACACAACACAATTATACCATATTTATAAAGGATTATTTCACTTAAATACAATAAAAAGTATTTAAATGACTTCAACGCGAAAATGTATCGGCCATATTGTTTACATCGGTGACAAGGCAAGACAAAGACACCATCTACCTTGGTCGGTTTCTCGCTCGGAACGTTTTTTTTTATTGAATCCATTGTACTAATTTAAACTCTAGGCTTTTGAGATAGAGTTTTTATTTATTTTTGTAGCATTTTGTTCGTACTCATTCCAGTTAGTATATAAGTTCCTTGCACTAGATGCACAGATGTTAGTAAGTTCCTTGAATGTTAGTATCTGTGGTCTGTCACCCAGTTTTGGCTGTCACGCACTATACTTTGTGGTCTTGTGGATTTGTTTGGAGTTTGTTGGTTTTGAGCTGACCACTGTTTATCAGTGATAATAAAATTAAATGCCCTGTGCTACTGTTGTTTTGAGGTTTGTATACCTAACACGATCACGAAATTTTGAATGAGCTAAGATTACAATGAGTAATCGCATACAGACTTGCTGTGTTTTTAAATGTATAAACACGCCGTCGAACAGCAAAGTGAAGTTCTTCAGCTTCCCTGAGCCTCGCCTTCGACTAGATCAGAGAAAAAAATGGGTTGAGGCTATCCAGAACCAGAAGTAAGTACTTATTGCTTGCAGTTTTTATTCCTTAAACTCTGTTTTAGAAGCCCTTGGACGTTGAGATTATTGGCATGTGGAATGTGAACTGGGCTAATGATAGCCCAGTTCACATTTCATCGTTCACATGGCCGTTATGACAATCGGCACAATGATGTGCCAATTGTCGTAACGGCCTGATAGCCAAGAGCCACGACAAACACCTTTTGAGGTTGTCCTTTGCGGTTGGATCAAGTGCCTGATTCAGAAGGCAGTACTCCTCGATACAGTTCACATTGTGAGGAGGTTCCTGTATCCGGAGCCCTAACCACCGATAGCTTGGACCCTGCTCCCGACACCAACAGAAACCTATTTTATTAATATATTAAATAGTCAGCTTTATGGCGGGTATTTTATTAGGCAACATTTGTTGCCATTTATAAACAGTGTTTCCACACCAACAATTAATGTTGCCTAATGAATACCCAGCTTTATAACTCTGAAAACAGTTAATAAACAAAGGTGATGAAACAATGTTTATTAAACATGTAAGACGAAACAACTAGATTATAAGCAAAAATCAACAGGTGTGGACATTTGTTGCGCGAATTTATAACATGGAAGTAGTGTGGTCCAACAAACAGGTTTCGATGCTCATAGAGCTTTATCAACAGCATAATATACTTTGGGATGCTCCATTTATAGATTCTAAAGATAAATTTAAAATAAAATGATACTTGGGTTGACATTGCTGCAGAATTGAATATGTCGCAAAAGAACGTGGAAACAAAGATGCATATTCTATGCTCACAATTTTTCTGTTTAAAAGAAAAAATCTTAAGTCAATAAAAATAATTGGAAGTCGTTGGGCAACACCTGACAAGAAGACGGACTGCCAAGTTTCAAGACAGTGTTTACGGTAAACTTGGTGATAAACACGTCATAAACAGTTTAATAAACAAATGTTGCCTAATGAATACCCAGCTTTATGAATTGCATGTTTATAAGGAAGCCTAAAATTGCCGCTTTAGCAGAATCTTAATATGAATCACGTTAAAAATGTTATTTCTTAAAATGGACTTTATGATCATAACCATAAGGTCTATTTTAAGAGTTTAAAATTTTATCGTAATTGATATTTTGATTCTGATAAAGCGGCCATTTTAGACCCTGAATATGAAAGTAATCACAAATAAAAGCTTTATTTATTTATTTTGATGGTTTGTACTTGATGAATATCCACAGTGGGCAGTGGTGGGAGCCCAATGCATCCAGCGTGGTCTGCAGTGAGCACTTCGAGAAAGCCCACCCGAGCAAGGTTCCGCAAGATACGGACTATGTGCCTTCCGTCTTTATCTATACAAGAAAAGTGCAGAGTAGACACAAGTAAGTACCCTTGCGTATACTGCTAGAACTACATGTGGAAACTTGTAATTGGCCTTATTTTGTTTAAACCATTACTCACTGTCTGTTTAGCTGTAAGTTTTCTTAAAAATGAAATAAATAAATAAATAAACCATGTAACTATCACGTTTTGGAACCACAACAGACTCAATGTCCACCATTAGTACAACCTATTTATTTTTCTTCTTTTTTTTCGTGTTGTTGGTTAGATTTAAATGGGTTGAGCTTAGTAAGTGACTACTTCCATAGTAGCGTGAGTAGTATTTATAAGGCCCACGAAAGGGGCCTTTTCATTGTAAATAATAATTAAATATTGCTGCCCTAGTTAAATAGTCAGATACTTATGTTAAAAAAAAAACAAATTGAGATAAGTTTTGTTTCAGGTAAAAAGATTCTGACATCTTTTAATATCTGGAGAGAGATTTGGAATATAATAAATAGCTCTCAAACTACACAAAAACAACAAGACTAAGCTATCATTTTAATAAATTAACCACATTTCAAATAGCAACAAGTGAATAACTTACAGTAAAATTTTATAAGTATGATTAGGTAACTCAAAACATAGTTCAGCCCATGGTTCAGCCAAGATAATTATGTTTCTATTGAACTAGGGCAGCGACATTACCGCCGTAGCCGTCCTACTGCAGGGCACAGGACTCTAGGACACACATAGAAGGCATGAGATTCATGGTTTGAGACTTTGTGATGAAACCGATGGTAGTGTGATTACAAAAATGAATGCTCAAAATTAAAACTTTTTAACCCCCGACGCAAAAACGAACCTTGATGATTAGTCGGGAGTGTTCTTAGCTATGATTGATGAAAATCGGTCCAAGATGACCACCACCACAAAATGGCGGATTACTATTTTATTTTTTCATAACTACCTCAATATGGGTATCAAATGAGTGCGCTTGACTAGTAGAATACTATAACACTGGGATAAATTTCAACAGTCTTGGATTTGAAGTTGACAGAGCTCATTTAAATAACTGACATAATTTTGCGATCATTACTCGTGTAGTCACCGATACTCACACACAGATCTTCCCGATAAATAATCAGCGAAAAGATCAAGCTGTTTCCCCCGAAATCCCAAGCTGTTTAGCTTGTTTAAAAGGTTGGAGATACAGACTGCGTCAAACGCCTTATCAAGTTCAAGGAAGATGGAATACATTTCTTTTTCTTTATAAGTATACGGTTAAAGCGGTTGAGCGTGGTTGTGTGCGCAGGTCGCAGTCGCGCGCGGTGTCGCTGAAGCGGTTCGCGCTGGAGTATATGCAGCAGGAGGAGCTGCTGGAGCGGCCGTCCCGCTCCAACGTCAACACGGTGAGCGCCGCTAACCGGTGCCTATTCATGTTACACGTTGCCGTTACACTTCGGCACGTCACTGTGTTGTCCTGTGTGATCCTCCGACCAGGGCCCGGCTACAGTTACTGCCCGACTGTAAATAGTCCGGTTTATCTTTACGCTCTTAGCTCGCGGAGGAGATCGCGATCCTACACGGCGATATTAGCATATCGCCGTGTAGGATTTTGATCACATTTTCACTACAGAAGTACTTACGTAATTTGTTCGTACCAGTTTGACTGAGGCTATACTTAGACAGTATATTTTGCTGAGCGTAATAAATTAACGCAGGATTATAAGGTTTATGTTGGAATCCAATATGGAAGTCTAACATCTGAAAGTTAGTATCTTCAATGTCACAGTTTCTCCGCTAGAATCCACAAAAATGCCTAAAAAACGAGAACTCAAAAAAGTATTTGTTATCTCACAGTTACACAGACAAGTCGTTGCATTTCTCTAGAACTTTACAATAGTTTTGAGATGGCGGCGAGGGCCATTGTTTGTGTCTGTAGTAGAATCGTTTGAAGGTGGCAAAACAAATAAATGTCAACTTGTACCTACCAAACACTCAATTGTAAACACAGGTGGCCTACCATGACGTCTTAAAGCAGGATCTTTTAAATCTTGTTCCAGTGTGGGAAAGAGATAGCGCTAGACGTCCTCTATAGCTCCGTCTCTTACCCACACTGGAACAAGATTAAAACGATCCTGCTTTAAGACGTCATGGTAGGCCACCAGGACCTTTGTATTATGATAGGCGTGCGATATGATATTGTGCTACAGGTAGTACGATGAATATCGTTTACAAGTTGTCATTCACTTGTTTTGCCAGCTTAGAACTATGTTACGTTAGCATAGTTGAGCGGTTGGCTTGTGCGTGTGTGTGCAGAAGCGGCGCAGGAGGGCGTACAAGCAGCTGAAGGCGGCCCTGGGCGTGTCCCTGACCTTGGCGAAGACCTGGGAGCTCCGCTTCAGGCAGTACTTCGAGGAGAAGGTGATCGTATTACCATGCCGCATACATACATACCGCGTAGACAGCGGGGCCATGGGAGTCGTATATACCACCCGTAAACTACCTGCGCGGTCATATTTCAGGGTCTAAAAATCAGCTGTCCCAAACATTTTATTCAAGTAGGTATTGAACATTTGTACGGAATAGCAGTATTTTTATACGTGATTTCTATTTTTGTTCCATTTAAATATTGTTCAGTTTGATAGTTCACCACACCCTTCTGGTACACGCTGTATAACTTCCGCCATTGCGTTTATGTACAAAATGCGGCCGATTACGGCCACGCATAAAAGCGGTAGGTACCAATCAATACCTGGTATCAATACAGACAAGTATTGTAGGTATGAGAAAAAATCTTCTAAAGCGTCACGCTTTATAAAATAAACCAAAATGGCGGAGCATAGGCAGGAACAAATAAAAACTACAAATGAAAACTTCCAACCCCTTTACAAAGGTGGGAGGTGTTTACGATACAAATATTGATTGTTGTTGATCTATTGGAACAGAATCGTGGAATTTGGAGATCACTCCGCTCGCGTTACTCACTGATTTCTCGAGCACATGTACGGCGATACATCAAGCTATACATTTCCTGTAACACGGTCTATATAGATTTTCTGTACAATGAATGACAGGTCCGCATCAACTGGTTTTGTATAGCTTGATTGGATTGGTATCGCGAAATTTCACAACAGGTTTTACTGAAATTCATAAAGTGTCTGTTCTGCGAGCCATGTAATTGAGCCTGTCCCTGCGTAGCCTGTGTACGCCCCTGGCTGCAGAGGCCTGTCGCTTGGTGAGTGGAGTGTGACGCAGCGTTGTGTGCAGCTGGCGGACCCGGAGCACAAGTGGGCGCCGTCGGCGGACGGCACGCCGCACTGGAAGACCACCGTCCAGAAGCGGCTCTACGCCAACCCCTTAAATGTACGTACGACACCGATACCACTCAAAAAAAAACAAAACTAACATAGCTAGCACATCCCTACTAGTCCATGGATATCGTACCATAATAAAAGGTAAACCCCCTTAAATTATAAGGGGGATTACCTTGCATCAAATAAGGTAGTTCTGGTTTTTTATATGTTGTATGTGATGAAATAGTTATGTCAAAACCAATTTTTCGACCTTTTTAACCCTCCGGATCATAGTAAAATCACGAACTAACTACTTAAACGATCATTCTGATTTCTTGGCAAATAATTCTACGAGCAACATATTAGCATCATAGTGTTTTATTTTTTTAGTTGCACTATTCGGCCCGCAGTGACCAATGTATCAATCACTTTGTAGTGCAAGCTGATTACAACTTTATTCGAACAGTATTTCAAACGAAATTTGAACCACCACAAATAGAGTTGCTAATTTAGCTCCTCTAGTCGCCATAAGAAGACTAAATTTGAAACGAAATGAAAGCAATTTGGTTATGTTAGACCAAATAGCTTCTGAGATACAGCTGCTCAGAGTTTGCGAAATTTCCTTAGAAAAACATTTTTTTGACGTTTATAAGTTTTCGTCAATGTGGTCAACTATGGACAATTATGTTATATATAATACTGAGGTAGATACGTTTTACCGACGGTAACGCGGCAATGCAAACATAAGCTGACCAGCTTGTGTGACTTCAGTCCGTCCTGCGCACTTACTGCGTCTGGCCGCGACGCGAACTGACGTTTGTGCGGGAGTTGCTGTATGAAAATAAAGAAATATGCCTAGTTGTGTGTTCAGAAAGTGCAATACTTATACTGGGCCGGTTGTAAAAATCAAGAAGGATGTGTCTTTCCATTTGTAAGTATTGTTTGTCTACTTAAAATGAAAAATCATTAATTTTATTTTACACAAAAATCACTGCCGCGCTGTTGCCGCCTTGGCAAGTACACGAACGAGACAAGTATTGCGTTGCATTTATGAGTGACAGAGAGAACGAGATAATGGCGCGCGGTGTTGTCAGTTCGAACGACGCTAAAGGATGTTGGGGTGATATGGCCATATGGGGCTGATACAACATGTTCAAATAAATGGTGTTAATTCACATGGTTTAAAAGTAAAAATGGGGGTTCCACAAGGCTCAATATTGGGCCCTTTCCTTTTTCTAGAATATATTAATGATCTACCCTACTTATTGAAAAACCAACCTCAAAATATGGTGTTTTTCGAACAAAATTTTGCCGACAAGTTACCAGCGATGTCCTTAGAATCCTTCTTGACCTTGGTAAAATTAAGCCACAAATCTGGAAAGAGAGAGGCTGCAACCTGTAACTACGTTATTGAAGTTGCGGCCAATATACGGAAAATTGTAATTCCTCAATCAAGGATTTTTATAAATTGGTCATCATATCCTGTCAGGGACTTCACGTTAGTTACGAGGTGTTACAAATGCCAGCAGTATGGTCATGCAGCCAAATGTTGCAGAGAACTAATTTCCACGTGTGGTCACTGCAGTGACGCAGGTCATGTGATGTCCGAATGCCCAAAGAAAGCTGACACTCCGAGATGCGCAACTTGCTCCCGCTTTAAAAAGCCCTTGACCATAAAACGGGAGACGCTGAATGCCCAGCTAGAAAAATAGCGGAACATAGATATATTATCTCCGTCGATTATGAGGGCACCTAGTGCGTCATACTTTAGGCTTTCCGTTTATTATTCGCTGTCTAAGCAAATTGTCGCCCGCAACAAAAATGCCTTGACGATTTTTTTTATTTTTATTTTGCAATGTTGGCTTTGTTTAATGCTGACAGTCTTAATAAGCATTAGCAAATAAGTACTACAAATTGTTTTCTTACATTTTATTTACATGTGTGACCTTAATTAATTATATATTTTTGTCCGTATCTTATAATAGCGTTTAAGTACATTAGGTAGGTATATCATAATATATTAACTCATACTTACTAACTCATACTTTATGTTAAATATTGTTAAGAAATCTATTGTCCAAATAGTATTTATTAGAAAAATGCCGCCTGTGATACAGGTTTAACCTAGTACAGGCATCGTAGTTTGTTATACCAACATTATTTCTAGAATTAGAATTGTATTTTTTTGTGCTAATTCTACTTTTGAATAAATATATTATTATTATTATTATTTATTTGCTGATGACACTTCCTTAATTTATAAGATAAATAGGCGGGCCCGAAATCTAGATGACGTAAATAATGCCCTACTTCAGGTCCAAAATTGGATCACAGCAAACAATTTGGTATTAAATAAAAAAAAAACCAAATGCATAAGATTTGCTTTACCGAATGTTAAAAGTAGTGATTGTGATATAATATTGAATAAAGAAAAACTTGAATTCGTAGATAAAACGGTTTTCCTGGGGATTACGCTTGATTCAAGGCTACAATGGGATTCTCATTTAACATCTCTTGCGGGGCGGCTAAGTTCAGCAGCAAATGCCATTAGAAAAATCCGTCAATATACTGATGTAGATACCGCTAGACTGGTTTATTTTAGTTACTTTCATAGTATAATGTCTTATGGCATTTTGCTATGGGGACGGGCTGCAGATATTGAGTCTATATTTATACTGCAGAAAAGAGCCATCAGAGCCATATATAATCTTCGTAGGCGCGATTCTCTAAGGTAACTGTTTAAGGATATTGGCATCATGACGGTACATTGTCAATACATCTACGAAAACATAATGTACGTCAGAAAAAATCTGCACCTTTTTGGTAAAAGGGGTGACAGACATAATTACAGTACTAGAAATAGGGACCAACTAGTTCAGCCAGGCTTCAGACTCGCTAAAGTAGACTCATCTTTAATGGGGTACTGTTTGAGATGCTATAATAAAATTCCACAAAGTATTCTTGAACTGAATGAGACGAAATTTAAAACATGCATTAAACGCACACTATGTAAGCAAGCATATTACAAGTTGAGCGATTATATCGCTGATAAAAATGCTTGGCTCAATGCTGGTCCTGCTCCACAAGGACAGGGGCGCTTAAATTGATAGCATTAAATGGTATTGTTGGAGCTGCTGAAGATTGTACAACTATCTTTGCATTGTATAGATTCAATCTCTTTAGTATTATATAATCGCATAGCCCATATTGTGTGAGTACTATGTACTAGAAAGCTATCATCCACTGGAAACCTACGTCTTTTCTTGACTTGAATGTGCCCTGGCGGTTGAGAGTATGTCATGCTTACTCAAATGTCTCGCTGATGGTGGCGCATGTGTCGGATCATTTAGTTCCCTTCAAAATGGTTGAGTTGAATGGTGCTGATCTATGCATCATGTCCGTGAACGGGCGCTGTCAGTTGTGACTGGTCATCTCTTAGTTGCCATGGCTTATTTGAATGAATTATTTTAGTTTTTTTTTTTTGTTTTGTTTTACTGTGGACACTTTTAACGTGCACATCTTGCTACATTGTTCTCACATAATATACCATCTCAACATGAATGATGTAACCAAGATTTTGTAACAATATTCTGATTTAAAAGAGTGTCCATGGAGTTTCTTGCCCGTTCTTCTCCATAGAGATCTACGCTAGGGAATGGGCAACTACAGTACTTTCACAGTTTTTATGTCTTGTGACTGGGACTGTAGCTACATTTAATTTTCATCTTTGTTTCGACACTTCAAAAGTGCCTGTAACTGGCTTACTTGAAATAAATTGCTTTGATTTTGATTTTGATAATATGTATATTATTCGAATATCACATAATTATTTTTCACCACTGGTGTCCAATATTATCCATAGTAGATAAACATAAAGATTTTAACCTTTGATTTTCATCATCAATTTCTATTTTGTTTTAGATTTCTTAAAGACGGATTAATTAAAGAAAATTTGCCTTAGATCAGAGACGATACTCAAAAATCACATGGAAAAAAAAGGGGAAATCGTACTGCCTGATCTCAAAAATGTAGAAATTTAAAAAAAAACAGAGTTTTGAAATCTTTTATCAACCGTCCGGACCTCTTTCAGTCACTGGAAGTTCATTCATTTGAGCAGTCTGTGCATTCTAATCACCAAATTCACCTTATACGTGCAATTATAGATAAATTCATCAATGTTCGCTTACATTACGCACATAGAAATAATCCCAATTGTAAAGAAGTCTACAAAAGACAAAAGAGGAATAAACTAAGCTTGTTCGAAGGTATACAACATGTAACGTAATTAACGCACACCCTCAGACACCCCAATTAGTTTATTATGTTATAATCATAATACACTCGAGAGCAATGAATCCGGGTCACTTAAAGAATGTTAAAAATCTCGAAAACTAAAAATGATAGGTTAATGCAATAAATTGTATTTAATAGACAATGTAATACTCCTTAAATGATAGTAAAAAAAATATGAGTCACCATACATTTTATTAACACAAAATTACATAAAGAAAAAAACTGCTGATCTCTCCTTAAAACAAAAATAGGAAACATGAAATTTTTGAACTTTATTACGATTTTCTTGAATTTTAATACTTCGTATTGCCTCCTCGTGCTTCCATTACTGCGTTTACGCGGTTTGGCATGCTGTACACCAAGTTCCTTATACGATTTTGGGGAATATTCTCCCATTCCTCTGTGAGAGCAATTTTGAGCTCACGAAGCGTGATTGGGGGAGGGTTTCGTGGTTTTACGCATCTGCCTAGCTCGTCCCAAGCATGCTCGATCGGGTTGATATCCGGGCTGCGCGCTGGCCACTCCATACGAGTAATGTTCATCTCTTGAAGGTAGTCATTCACAATCCTACCTGTATGAGGTCGGGCATTGTCATGCATAAATATAGCATCCTCACCTAAATTGACCATAAATGGACCAACGTGATCATTGAGGATTTCTTCCACATATCTTACGCTAGTTAAAGAGCCGTTTTCTATGATCACCAGCTCTGTGCGACTTTCAGAAGAAATTCCGGCCCACACAAGTACAGACCCACCACCGTAGGCTACTTTTTCTTCGATGCATGCTTGCTTGAATCTTTCCCCTGGTCTTCGATACACTCTGTGTCTTCCATCGTGCTTGTAGAGCATAAATTTTAATTCGTCGGAGAACATAACTTTTGACCAATCTTCAATACTCCAATTTACGTGGCTCTGGGCATATCTTAGTCTTGAAATACGATGCCCACGCTCCAGTTTAGGGCCGTTTGCAGGTCTAAGGGGTTTTAAGTTAGATTCAGCAAGCCGACGTCTTACTGTCCATGCACTTGGGTTACTTCCTCCGAGGCGTCGAAACTGATTTGTGAGTTCAGTTCCTGTGAGAAAGCGATTTCGAAGCATGGTGTTCACCAAGTATCGGTCTTCTCGTGCTGTGGTACACCTGGTTCTGCCCGTTCCTGGTCTGCGTAGGTTAGAACCAGTTTCTTCGTAACGTCGGAGAACTCTTTGTACTGTTGACAGCGACACACCGACAGTCCTGGCTGTATCGCGCTGACTCCGGCCGGTTTCCAGCATTGTAAGTATTCTGGTGCATTCTTCAGGCGTAAGCGACATAATTTCAGCTTGAATAATGAATATAGAGCACTATCAACATGGTTTATGTACCCACATACATGACAGATTACAAACAAAAGCAAAACCAAATGCTGTAATTTCGTAGTTCCATCTTCGAAAGTGGCCCTTTTTGAAATTTGATTTTTTTATGATATAACTATACAATAACTAAGAAGTTTTAATACCTTCATTTAAGGAGTATTACATTGTCTATTAAATATAATTTATTGCATTAACCTAGCATTTTTAGTTTCCGAGATTTTTAGGATTCTTTAAGTGACCCGGATTCATTGCTCTCGAGTGTACATGCACTGAATTTTTAATGAAACATGTCTAGGCAATGATTATTTAATAAATTAGTTTTTCTAATTCCGGAAGAATGTTGTAGTCACAGTACAAATCAACGAACGCACACAGTCGCATACGTAGGTCTCATACCTACGTATGCGACTGTGTGAGTCTTGCTAGCCTAGTAGGTATTCGCTCGCGTTCGAAACAGCTGTTAACGTCGTCGCTCGACTCAACTTCAATAGAAAAGTTCAATACATTTTTATGCCCGTTTTCTAAATTGATGTTTTAATTTAAAAAGCACTTCATCATTTTTATCAAAAGCGTTCACTATCCTATTTTTTGCACTAAAATAAACTAACGATTTAATACGTCCCCACAAAAAAAAAGTCAAGAGGCGTCAAATCAGCTGATTCTCGGGTACTGGCATGGGGATTCTCATCGAAATAGTCCAGTATTTCGTTTTGAAAACGAGTACTAACGTGTACCACCAATCGGCTCCCCTGTCGATGGCCGTGTTCGGACGGAACGTTCCGTAGCCAAGAAGCCGCTGAGTAGCAGCTAACATAGCCCTGCGGTCTACTCTTGTACCCCATGCCTTTGTTTGAATGTTCTGTCAACTAATAACCTAGAACCACACTATCACCACACCGCACCGTGCCAAAGTCCTCATTGCACATTATTTTGTTTACTTATTGGAAAGACATCGCGCGCGTAAAACAATTTGCATACACTTTACGTACCTACATCCCACTTAAAATGTCCGTGCGTGACTAATAACATTTAAGCTTTCATCTAGCGCCCGCGCCGCGGCCGCCCGGTGTCATGGTGGCTATCTCGCTCTATCCCAGGTTTTTAATTTGCACGAGAAAGGGAACGAAAACAAGTATGTCATATTTCGCATTTTGTTGGTATGGGTAACTATTGTTTCCTTTGTATCCAGTGCCTGTTAGTGTGTGCGTGCGGTTAAATCGCCAAGTTTACTTCAACTGTTTTTGTAAAGACTTTAACTTGCTTGAAATAAGGTTCATTTTTCTTTATTTTGTATTGAATGGCAGAATTTGATTTAATACAAATAAAACTGAACTTTTAAAAGTCTTATTGCCTTGAGTTACGGTCCATTTCACTTTGTTCTGACTGTACAGGGGTAGTGTGACTATAAATTACATATTTTTAATTATTTTTGGGATAAAAAATGACCTATATTAAAAATAATAGAAATCGATTCAGTAAACGATTCTGAACAAACTATTTTCAGGATGTGCGTTAATTATGTTACATGTTGTATAAATATTTACCATAAAACAAATTATTATAGAAACAAAAACTTAATATTACAATTTTTATATAAACATTTTTATATTGTTAAGTACTGTTTATTCTCTTCATGCTACCTGCTAGGCACCCATTTTTCCCCAGTTCACTCTATGTAGCTGCTGTCATAGACTGACATTGACCGTCATCCAGCTGACCGCTCATGTAAGATATCGCCATGTTTTTATTTCTATAGAATGAGTATGAAGTCTCTATTGGTAAAATCTCATTGACTATGGATCCATTTTACAGCATATAAGTAAATATTAGGTTATTAAAGTACACAAAAGGAGATGATTTTTTTGGTACTTTATTCTGAGATAATCTAACCACTGTAAAGAAAATCATCACAGATAATACTGCGCAATAGACTGCCTAATCTCAAGTTTCGAGCTGGAAATTGCCTGCATTTTCGAGAAAATAATGTATAAAGTTAAAATAGTTAGTGTAGATGTAGAGAAGTTTTAATAATGTCAATTGATGGCGCTGTACTATATTTTATCCTCTTCCGATTAATACAGAATAATCTGTGGTTGCGTTCAATTTGAATAAAGTACCAAAGGGGTTAAACGGGGTTCCAAAGTTTGTATGGGGAAACAAGATTAGTAAGACTATTTTATTCGAAACTTCACAGGAGGGTTTCTATTGATAAATGAGTAGAAACGGGTTTCAGGTTTTTTCAGAATTCAACCCCTAAGAGGGGGAAATGGGGTGACAAAGTCTGAAAATCAACATGGGTATAGTTTGTATGGTGTATCGGGTCAGGTGTATTACAAAAACAACGATTTTAAGATTGAATATGGCGGACCTGAAATATCATCATCCCCTGTTGGGGTGCTAAGGGGTTGAAATGTCTAAAAATCAATATGGGTGTCGATACCGAGATTATCAGGGGTGCTGATTACGAATATGGCATTTATTTTGAGATCCAGATGATGGTTATTGTGATAGTGATTGTGATAGTGATTGTGATAGTGATTGTGATAGTGATTGTGATAGTGATTGTGATAGTGATTGTGATAGTGATTGTGATAGTGATTGTGATAGTGATTGTGATAGTGATTGTGATAGTGATTGTGATAGTGATTGTGATAGTGATTGTGATAGTGATTGTGATAGTGATTGTGATAGTGATTGTGATAGTGATTGTGATAGTGATTGTGATAGTGATTGTGATAGTGATTGTGATAGTGATTGTGATAGTGATTGTGATAGTGATTGTGATAGTGATTGTGATAGTGATTGTGATTGTGATAGTGATTGTGATAGTGATTGTGATAGTGATTGTGATAGTGATTGTGATAGTGATTGTGATAGTGATTGTGATAGTGATTGTGATAGTGATTGTGATAGTGATTGTGATAGTGATTGTGATAGTGATTGTGATAGTGATTGTGATAGTGATTGTGATAGTGATTGTGATAGTGATTGTGATAGTGATTGTGATAGTGATTGTGATAGTGATTGTGATAGTGATTGTGATAGTGATTGTGATAGTGATTGTGATAGTGATTGTGATAGTGATTGTGATAGTGATTGTGATAGTGATTGTGATAGTGATTGTGATAGTGATTGTGATAGTGATTGTGATAGTGATTGTGATAGTGATTGTGATAGTGATTGTGATAGTGATTGTGATAGTGATTGTGATAGTGATTGTGATAGTGATTGTGATAGTGATTGTGATAGTGATTGTGATAGTGATTGTGATAGTGATTGTGATAGTGATTGTGATAGTGATTGTGATAGTGATTGTGATAGTGATTGTGATAGTGATTGTGATAGTGATTGTGATAGTGATTGTGATAGTGATTGTGATAGTGATTGTGATAGTGATTGTGATAGTGATTGTGATAGTGATTGTGATAGTGATTGTGATAGTGATTGTGATAGTGATTGTGATAGTGATTGTGATAGTGATTGTGATAGTGATTGTGATTGTGATAGTGATTGTGATAGTGATTGTGATAGTGATTGTGATAGTGATTGTGATAGTGATTGTGATAGTGATTGTGATAGTGATTGTGATAGTGATTGTGATAGTGATTGTGATAGTGATTGTGATAGTGATTGTGATAGTGATTGTGATAGTGATTGTGATAGTGATTGTGATAGTGATTGTGATAGTGATTGTGATAGTGATTGTGATAGTGATTGTGATAGTGATTGTGATAGTGATTGTGATAGTGATTGTGATAGTGATTGTGATAGTGATTGTGATAGTGATAGTGATTGTGATAGTGATTGTGATAGTGATTGTGATAGTGATTGTGATAGTGATTGTGATAGTGATTGTGATAGTGATTGTGATAGTGATTGTGATAGTGATTGTGATAGTGATTGTGATTGTGATTGTGATTGTGATTGTGATTGTGATAGTGATTGTGATAGTGATTGTGATTGTGATTGTGATTGTGATTGTGATTGTGATAGTGATTGTGATAGTGATTGTGATTGTGATAGTGATTGTGATAGTGATTGTGATAGTGATTGTGATAGTGATTGTGATAGTGATTGTGATAGTGATTGTGATAGTGATTGTGATAGTGATTGTGATAGTGATTGTGATAGTGATTGTGATAGTGATTGTGATAGTGATTGTGATAGTGATTGTGATAGTGATTGTGATAGTGATTGTGATAGTGATTGTGATAGTGATTGTGATAGTGATTGTGATAGTGATTGTGATAGTGATTGTGATAGTGATTGTGATAGTGATTGTGATAGTGATTGTGATAGTGATTGTGATAGTGATTGTGATAGTGATTGTGATAGTGATTGTGATAGTGATTGTGATAGTGATTGTGATAGTGATTGTGATAGTGATTGTGATAGTGATTGTGATAGTGATTGTGATAGTGATTGTGATAGTGATTGTGATAGTGATTGTGATAGTGATTGTGATAGTGATTGTGATAGTGATTGTGATAGTGATTGTGATAGTGATTGTGATAGTGATTGTGATAGTGATTGTGATAGTGATTGTGATAGTGATTGTGATAGTGATTGTGATAGTGATTGTGATAGTGATTGTGATAGTGATTGTGATAGTGATTGTGATAGTGATTGTGATAGTGATTGTGATAGTGATTGTGATAGTGATTGTGATAGTGATTGTGATAGTGATTGTGATAGTGATTGTGATAGTGATTGTGATAGTGATTGTGATAGTGATTGTGATTGTGATAGTGATTGTGATAGTGATTGTGATAGTGATTGTGATAGTGATTGTGATAGTGATTGTGATAGTGATTGTGATAGTGATTGTGATAGTGATTGTGATAGTGATTGTGATAGTGATTGTGATAGTGATTGTGATAGTGATTGTGATAGTGATTGTGATAGTGATTGTGATAGTGATTGTGATTGTGATTGTGATAGTGATTGTGATAGTGATTGTGATAGTGATTGTGATAGTGATTGTGATAGTGATTGTGATAGTGATTGTGATAGTGATTGTGATAGTGATTGTGATAGTGATAGTGATTGTGATAGTGATTGTGATAGTGATTGTGATAGTGATTGTGATAGTGATTGTGATAGTGATTGTGATAGTGATTGTGATAGTGATTGTGATAGTGATTGTGATAGTGATTGTGATAGTGATTGTGATAGTGATTGTGATAGTGATTGTGATTGTGATAGTGATTGTGATTGTGATTGTGATTGTGATAGTGATTGTGATAGTGATTGTGATTGTGATTGTGATTGTGATTGTGATTGTGATAGTGATAGTGATAGTGATAGTGATAGTGATAGTGATAATGACTGTGATGGTGATCGTGATGGTGATGGTGATTGTGGTGATAATAATTGTGATCATTATAAAATTTGGCACATAGATAGTTTACAACCTGGATTAACATGTAGGATACAATTTATCCCTTTAGTATGATCCCGTGGGACAGTTACCGAACTTCACGCGGGCGAAGCCGCGGGCAACAGCTACTTGGTATATACATATAGACCTCAGAGTTCCATAGATAGTCCTCATAGTTCAAAGTTGCTGAGGTGAGTAAAAGCAACTTAGAACAAAGTACCTCAGCAGCTTTGAACAGCTGTATCTATGGAACTATGAGGTCTCTGTATACCAATTTGGTCTTGGTTTGTTGCAAATTTTGTGTGTTTTGTGTAATAACCTGATATGTACTCATGCTGTAAAATGGATCCATAGTCCAATTTCTTTTTGCAAACTTTGGGCAGCTGTATCTCAGAAGCTATTTGGTCTAACATAACCAAATTGCTTACATTTCGTTGCAAATTTAGCCTTCTTAAAAACTTTTATAGTGACTTTTACCGTAGCAAAGGTACTTGGTGGAAAAAAATGTCAAAAACTAAAAAAAATACGAAAAATTAATGGTTTTTAAAAATTTTACAATGATCCGGAGGGTTTCGGAGGTCGAAAAATTGGATTTGACATAAATAGGTACTTCATCACATACAACATATAAAAAAAATCAGAACTACCTTATTTGATGCAAGGTAAAATGTACCAATTCTATGGACTATAATACCCCTCTCAAACAGTCCTGATAGCACTGGGTGTGTGCTCTGATGCTCTCTCACCCGACGCTCGAGCAAACCCACGCTTACATGAACTCACACTCATCACTCAGGCGCGGCAAGTGTGCCGCTGTGACGTGGCACTCCGCAGGATCATTATAGATAATTAAATGTTATGCTAAATAATTAGTGTAATTCCGCGGAAAAATCAAGGTCGTCGAGTCAAAATTAAGAGATGTTGACTCGACGACATCTGGCCTCCTTGCTCCTCAAACCTGGATCTTTTCCGCGGAATCAATACCAAATATTATGATGGACTTTCATAAAGTAACACCTGATTCCATAAGTTATCATTGTAGATAGGTACAGAAGAGCAGCTCGATACGCAGACACCGCGAGCACTCTGTGGAGGTGTGTCGGGCGTGTTTGTGTGACTCTTACCTGTCGTGTCGCCGCAGCGCTTGACGGCGCTGGGCGTGTGCGGCGCGAGGTCGGCGCGCGGCGTGGTGGCGGCGCTGTGCGCGGCGGCGCGCATGCGCGGCACGCTGTGCAGCACCGCCATGTACCAGGACGTGCGCCACGCGCTGCGGCTCTCCAGCGCCATCAACGACCTGCACGCCGTCTGGTGAGTCTATAGGATGAGGAGGTAGGAGGATGGGCTTGAGAAGCGAGGCGCTTGAATTTTATTTTCGCGTCCGTATTTTTTTTGCGATTACTCCTAAGATATTCGTTTACCGAATACCGTATTTGTGTAAATAGCTTTCCAATTACCCCTTACTAATTGTCCATTTTTTAAAGTATTGAAATGGATGTAATATGATTAATGTAATTCTTTAGTTGGGTTTTAGTTTTGAACTTATTTTTGATAAAATACTTTTTTTTTGTGAGATTTTGATCCATATTCAAAGATTTTACTTACAGCTAATAAAAACAGACAAAAAACCGGCCAAATGCGTGTCGGGCCACGCGCAGACGCGCAGCGTAGGGTTCCGTAGTGGCCCGTTATATTTTAGATTTTGTTTTTCAATGCAAGTCTTCACCCGTTATAAACAAGCATCTACTTCACCTTAGTCAGTTTATAGGATTTATTCTAAGGATTTTGTATTTGGTACAAAATTATCCAACACCCTAGTTCAACGACTATTACTGCTAAACTAATAAAGTTATCTTAACCGCTATAGTTTTCCTTTAAAGTTCATGAAATGCACCATCATCATGAATTTTCCAGATTTTTCAAGCCAGCAGTTTAGCTTTTAGAGGGGGGGACGCCCTACTGGAACAAAAATTGTTTTGTAAATGCAGCATTTATTCGAAAAGTATTATTAGCAACCCCTAAGTCATTTTAAAAGACCTATTCAACGATACCGACGATGAAAAAAAAAACATTTCCACTTCACGTGTAGGGGAGCTACCCTAAAAAAATATTATACAATATTTTATTTTACCACTTTGCCGACACTGTGGTAAAATAAAATTATTGCCTTATTTTTACCTCTACAAAATTACAGCTTTCTAGTACTTACGGTCTCTTAGCAAAACCTCGGACAGACAGACAGACGGACATGGCGAAACAATAAGGGTTCCTTGTCAGAACTTTTTTAGAAATACATGCAAGGTTGCTAAAGCCCTGCACATTAGCAACAAGATCAAAACAGCAGAAAATAAAATAAAGACAGTTTGGAAAGTCATAAATAACGAGACTAACAGGAAGAAAATACGTAACACTAGCTACACATTAGATACAGAATGTGGTCCTAAAAGCTCTGATCAGGAAGTAGCTCAAGAATTTGTAAATTTCTTTACCGATGTACCATTAAAAACTACAGAGGCTCTTATTTCCTCACCTGAACTCTCAATTGGTTTATTAAAGGCGAATGTGTCTGGCTGCCTGGCTGAATTTAAATTTAAACACATTAACCCTATGATAGTTATTAAAGCTTTCCGGCAAATAAAAATCAAAATTACCGAAGATCTATGGGGAATGTCTATCAAAGTTTGTACATCCATACTTGAGACTATAGCCCCTTACCTAGCTTTAATTTTTAATTTATGTGTAGACCAAGGAGTTTTCCCTGATTTAATGAAATACAGTAAAGTCATACCTCTTTTCAAATCTGGGGACAGTAAAGACACTAATAATTATAGACCTGTATCGGTTTTACCAGCATTTAGCAAGGTTTTTGAAAAGGTAATGCTTAATCAAATGCTCCATCATTTTAACACCAACAGAATCTTACATGATCAAGAGTATGGTTTCACCAAGGGACGTTGTACAACTGACGCCGGTGTAACCTTATTAAAGCACATATTTACTGCGTGGGAAGAGTCTCAAGATGCCATAGGAATTTTTTGTGACCTCTCCAAAGCGTTTGATTGTGTAAATCACGACACATTACTTTTGAAACTTGAGCATTACGGACTGGGTAAACTTGCACTTAGTTTGGTAAAATCTTATTTGAATGATAGACAACAACATGTTCAAATAAATGGTGTTAATTCACATGGTTTAAAAGTAAAAATAGGGGTTCCACAAGGCTCAATATTGGGTCCTTTCCTTTTTCTAGTATATATAAATGATCTACCCTATTTATTGAAAAACCAACCTCAAAATATGGTGTTACTAGCTGTTGCCCGCGGCTTCGCCCGCGTGACGTTCGGTTACTGTCCCACTGGATCAAAATAAAGGGATAAATAGTATTCTACATGTTAATCAATCACTGTCACAATCACTCTCACAATCACTGTCACAATTACTGTCACAATCACTGTCACAATCACTGTCACAATCACTGTCACAATCACTATCACAATCATTACCATCGTTATTATCGTAATCACAATCATCACAATAAATCTAAAATAACCCTGTATAGAAGTCAAATCCACCATCTTATGGATCTCAAAATAAATGCCATATTCGTAATCAGCACCTTTGATAATCTCGGTATCGACACCCATATTGATTTTTAGACATTTCAACCCCATTGCATCCCAATAGGGAATGATGGTATTTCAGGTCCACCATTTTCAATCTTAAAATCGTTGTTTTTGTAATACACCATACAAACTATACCAATGTTGATTTTCAGACTTTGTCACCCCATTTCCCCCTCTTAGGGGTTAAATTCTGAAGAAACCCGAACCCCTTTTTATACTTATTTACCAATAGGAGCACTCCTGCGAAGTTTCGAATAAAATAGTCTAATTAATCTTGTTTCCCCATACAAACTGTAATAATATAATTGTTGTAGGGGATGAAATTTGAAAAATCTTTTCTTAGTGCACCCCTAGACCACATAAGGAACCTACTTGCCAAATTTGGAATCTGTAGACCCAGCGGTTTAGGCTGTGCATTGATTTTATACTTTGTCACCCCATTTCCCCCTGTTAGGGGTTGAATTCTGAAAAAACCTTAAACCCGTTTCTACTCATTTATTAATGGGAGCACTACTGTAAAGTTTCGAATAAACGAGCCTATCTTATTTCCTCATACACACTATGGAGCCCCGTTTCACCCCTTTAGGAAGTGAATTTTGAAAAATGCATTCTTAGTGCACCCCTAGACCACATAAGGAACCTATGTGCCAAATTTGGAATCTCTAGACTCAGGGATATGGGCTGTGCATTGATTTTTAGACTTTGTCACCCCATTTCCCCATGTTAGGGGTTGAATTCTGAAAAATCCTGAAACTCGTTTCTACTCATTTATCAATAGGAACACTCCTGTGAAGATTCGATTAAAATAGTCTAACTAATCTTGTTTCCCCATATAAACTTTGGAGCCCTGTTTAACCCCCTTAGGGGCCCTGTTTAACCCCCTTAGGGGTTGAGTTTTGAAAAATCCTTTCTTAGTGCACCCCTAGACCACATAAGGAACCTACTTGCCAAATTTGGAAGCTGTAGACCCAGCGGTTTGGGCTGTGCGTTGATAGATGAGTCAGTCAGTCAGTCAGTCAGTTTCTTCTTTTATATATTTAGATTTGCTGATGACACTTCCTTAATTTTTAAGATGAATAGGCGGGCCCAAAATCTAGATGACGTAAATAATGCCCTACTTCAGGTCCAAAAGTGGTTCACAGCAAACAATTTGGTATTAAATGTAGAAAAAACCAAATGCATAAGATTTGCTTTACCGAATGTTAAAAGTAGTGATTGTGATATAGTTCTGAATAAAGAGAAACTTGAATTCGTTGATAAAACGGTTTTCCTGGGGATTACGCTTGATTCAAGGCTACAATGGGGTTCTCATTTAACATCTCTTGTGGGGCGGCTAAGTTCAGCAGCATATGCCATTAGAAAAATCCGTCAATATACTGATGTAGATACCGCTAGACTGGTTTATTTTAGTTACTTTCATAGTATAATGTCTTATGGCATTTTGCTATGGGGACGGGCTGCAGATATTGAGTCTATATTAATACTGCAGAAAAGAGCCATCAGAGCCATATATAATCTTCGTAGGCGCGATTCTCTAAGGGAACTGTTTAAGGATATTGGCATCATGACAGTACATTGTCAATACATCTACGAAAACATAATGTACGTGAGAAAAAATCTGCACCTTTTTGGTAAAAGGGGTGACAGACATAATTACAGTACTAGAAATAGGGACCAACTAGTTCAGCCAGGCTTCAGACTCGCTAAAGTAGACTCATCTTTCATGGGGTACTGTTTGAGATGCTATAATAAAATTCCACAAAGTATTCTTGAACTGAATGAGACGAAATTTAAAACATGCATTAAACGCACACTATGTAAGCAAGCATATTACAAGTTGAGCGATAATATCACTGATAAAAATGCTTGGCTCAATGCTGGTCCTGCTCCACAAGGACAGGGGCGCTGAAATTGATAGCATTAAATGGTATTGTTGGAGCTGCTGAAGATTGTACAACTATCTTTGCATTGTATAGATTCAATCTCTTTAGTATTATATAATCGCATAGCCCATATTGTGTGAGTACTATGTACTAGAAAGCTATCATTCACTGGAAACCTACGTCTTTTCTTGACTTGAATGTGCCCTGGCGGTTGAGAATATGTCATGCTCACTCAAAAGTCTCGCTGATGGTGGCGCATGTGTCGGATCATTTAGTTCCCTTCAAAATGGTTGAGTTGAAAGGTGCTGATCTATGCGTCATGTCCGTGAACGGACGCTGTCAGTTGTGACTGGTCATCTCTTAGTTGCCATGGCTTATTTGAATGAATTATTTTAGTTTTTGAATTGTTTTTTTTTTTGTTTTGTTTTAATGTGGACACTTTTAACGTGCACATCTTGCTACATTGTTCTCACATAATATACCATCTCAACATGAATGATGTAACCAAGATTTTGTAACAATATTCTGATTTAAAAGAGTGTCCATGGAGTTTCTTGCCCGTTCTTCTCCATAGAGATCTACGCTAGGGAATGGGCAACTACAGTACTTTCACAGTTTTTATGTCTTGTGACTGGGACTGTAGCTACATTTAATTTTCATCTTTGTTTCGACAATTCAAAAGTGCCTGTAACTGGCTTACTTGAAATAAATGGTATGTTATTTTTTTTTTTTGACTACGGAACCCTAAAAAAGGAAACCATAGTCACCAGAAAACCAATTACAAGTCCTCACGTATAGACTTAGAATAGTTATCTATGGTGTAAGCATAAACACAGAAAACACAGAGCTTTAATTTAAGTAATAAGATATATAAGTACCTATTTAGCAATTATATGTATAGCTGAAATAATAAAGAAAATAATACTAAAACAAACAATATAACCTACCGCTACTTAGAAATTTTTTTGGCTAAAGCACCTTCTGGCCGAATTCACACTAATTGTGAATGGATCTAAGTCATATTCCTTGCATATGTCGTTGGAAATTTCTGCTCGCGCGCACAGTATAACTGTTCTGCCTATAATTCGAGGATGTATGAGGTTCACGTATGCCATGGGTGGATCAAAACGAAATGCTTTTCTTGCCACATTAAAATAAAATTTAGACAATAACTCAGGGTTATCAATATTCCGGGGTTGCGGGACTATTCGAAAGAGATACCGTGGCCCCGGAACACAAAGGGCGATGAAGGAACATGGATGGGTTGTAGTCAGTAAAAGTCTGACACTCCCTCCTGCTCCGCCCAGAGCGGGAGGAGTCACTTGATGATTTCCCATCCGAAAAAAAAACGAAAAAAAAAAAAGGGTAATCAACATTGTTATTGAGGATTTTTATCAAGAATAGACAGTCTGCTATTCTACGTCGATCTACCAGTGGTAGCAGATGATATTAATTTCCTATAGAGTTCAAGATAATCGGCCGGCTGATACGTATGGAATCTTTGATGAAAACAAAGATATTTTATGAAACGTGGTGTGCCGGTGTGCCGCAGGGTGTCGGCGCAGCGCGTGTCGCTGGCGCAGGTGGCGCTGGCGGCGCGCGCGGGCGACGCCGGGCCGCCCGCGCCGCGCTCTGCCGCCGACGTGGCCGACCTCGTGCTGCTGCACACCGACGTGGACCTGCACCGCCTCGTCACCGACGTGAGTAGCGCGGACAGACGGAGTGCCACGCCGCCGTGTGTTCCGTCTCCAAGCGAGCGTGTCGTGTTACAGGAGAGCGTCACTCTGTACGAGGAGTCGTCTGCGCTGCACACGCTGTGGCAGCTCGTGCAGCAGCACCGGCTGGAGGAGGCCGCGAGCGCAGCCCCGCGCGAGCGCGCGCTGCGCTGGGCTCGCGCGCACCGGGACTACCTCGCCAGGTAACACACACACGCACACACACACGGCGCGCGCTGCGCTGGGCTCGCGCGCACCGGGACTACCTCGCCAGGTAACACACACACGCACACACACACGGCGCGCGCTGCGCTGGGCTCGCGCGCACCGGGACTACCTCGCCAGGTAACACACACACGCACACACACACGGCGCGCGCTGCGCTGGGCTCGCGCGCACCGGGACTACCTCGCCAGGTAACACACACACGCACACACACACGGCGCGCGCTGCGCTGGGCCCGCGCGCGCCGGGACTTCCTCGCCAGGTAACACACACACACGTGCACTACACACGCGGGTCACTACATGTAGTTGTGTTGCGCAGCGGGCGTTCGGCGTCGCTGGTGGTGCTGCAGCGTCGCTGGTACGAGCTCAAGCTGCAGGCGCGCGTGACCCTAGCCGCGCACTGGCGCCGCGGCCCCGCCCCGGCCCCCGCCCCCGCCCCCGACCCCGCGCCCCCGCCCGCGCCGCACGAGGCCTGCCCGCGCCCGGCCCCGCTCCACATCTCGATACTCAAACGGTCAGTATACTGCCACAAATGAAGCTGAATATTTCCGAAGACACGTGATGACCGGTGCCACGTCCCCCGCAGGTACCCGCACGTCGCCACGGGCCCGTTCAAGTGTTGGCGGGAGCAAGTGCTGGACGGGAGCGTCGTCATCGAGCCACTGGTGAGTCTAACATTACTTACTGTCCCGCCGCGCACGATATACTTCCGAACCATGATTGTTATGTTAATGTCAGCTGTCGATAGCGGAACTTTCTCCAACGAAAGAGCGTTTACTGTACTTACTACTGATGTTGAGAACGACTTGCTTTATTACTTAAATTAACCTAAAACTGTGAATACTCCTAATTTTTCGCCTCCAGGAAGAAGAAAATGACATAACGGTAAAGCAAAGCCAAGACATTGAACTGTCCACTGCGAGCACAGCTCCGAGCGACGAGCCCGCGGTCGCGCATCCCTCACTTAATATGAGCAATTTCGATGAACCTAACGAGAAACAGAATACGCACTGTGACTCTTCGTCTCAGGAGCCTGCGATCAAAAGACCTAACATAGAACAAAGTTTGAATCTTTTATTCAAGCGTAGTTCGAGTGAGGATTTAGCTGAACAGAGTACGGTCGACGACCATTTGGCTGAACATCCTACGGAGAATAAACTTTTGAGCGAGCTTCCTATGGTCAATACACTCAAAGATGAGCCGACTGCGGACAATGATCTTGTAGCTGTGCAGCCTGCGGACGATGACCTTTTGACGGTCGATGAATCTAAGGTCAAGCAATATACGGTCGATGGGAGATCTGGGGCTGCCCCTCTAGCTGAGAGTGCTGCAGGCCGCGCGAGCAGGTCCGGCAGAGCGGCCGATCTGACACATCGAGACGAAGGTAAGTCAAGTACGTCTCCCATTTATAATATGTATTAGTACATTGAGTCGAGAAAGGGTTTGCTTCTGCGAGTGTCGTCTCTGTCACAATACTTACACCTGTGCGATAGACTAAATAGTAGTCTTGGCAGTTCGATACTCTTGCGGCGACATATACATATAATGGCACTTGCAGAAGCTCCTTGATCTAACTAAAATAAAAAATATAGATATCTCAAAACCCTCGCAGAACTAGCCAGTCCGTATGAATACTTTTTTTTGTATATCTAGACGAAATCTTACCGGAACGCGCAAACGGTTCAGAAACTGACACGGACACGGAAGACCATTTGGTCATAGACGAGTGTTCTGACGCGACACCGTGTTCACTCAAACGGGAACCAGATGCGCGCACGGAGAGCCGCAGTGGGAACATCGCCCCGACCCCGACCATACAAGTATTACACATGATAGATCCGAGCACGGTCAAAACCGAGATTCTCTTCGAAAGTGATGAAGACGACTTTCAACCTTATAACGAACTTGATAAAGATGAAATGGAGTTGGCAACAAAGAAAGAAGCCTCGTTTATAAGTAACAGGATAGTGTTTGCTGAGGAGGAGCCGGGGGGGAGTTGTGACGTCACAAATCACATGGACATTGAGATACCGACTTTTGGTAAGTTTAATTGTTTTTTTTTTAACATCGTCATGTCAGAGACATACATACATATAAACAAAAATGGGGATTATATCCATACGGATATACACAACATACAGCCCTCCCATCCCGGCACGAGACAGCGCTCGCGTAGGTTAAAACATAGGTACAGTCGGCCCCAAAAACATGTAATTGTGTCCACAATGTAAAGCTACAAAACATAGTAGTGTTTACTTATATTATTATGTCATAATAATATAATCATCCTATGGCCAAAAAAGGTAGACAGACTGACAAAGTCGTGCAACGATCGATACGTCTCTAACTTCGTTTATTAGAAGAACAAGAACTTTATTACATTTTATGAATTTTACATTTTACATGACAACATTGTATGCATAACGTCAGTGAAATGTGTGTCATTTGTTTTTTGTTGGAATTGAAATACATTTGTAATCTAACGAATGTAACTTAGCACTTTACAGGTGATCACCCACCGGGAGCGTTAGCATGTTAAAAACAATAAAAGAAATTAACTTGTGAACATTGCGTTACAATATCGCGCCACCTTGATTGGATGATCACGGAGCATTCGCTCGAACTGTAAACGTTCGTATGCGTATCACCGATTCAGTTGTGTCGACATTGTCAGTTGTAATGATCGGATTTCTGCACACACTGCTATACTTTTGGAAATAATGTTAGAAATACAAGTTCAACTGATGTAACACTCGCTCGCTCGCGTCGAATCTGAAACTGTAACCTTAAGATTTGATCGTTGTGATGACAATAAATTATGTCAGTCTGACGCCTAAAAGTAAATATATTTGTAGTCTATCTATACCGCATTTCGCAATTAAATACTTATTTCTAGAAACAGCCTTTTAGATTTGATTACCTCGTTTTGAATGATCGCTCGCTGTTTCCATATTTGTGAGATTGATGTAGATTACCCTGTTCTGGACATGGAGTGTTTACATTAATATGTTTCCGGCCTGTGTAGGAGGTTTTGGTGACATGAATTGTTACTATGTTTTATAGCTTTACATTGTAGACACAATTATGGAATAATGGTTGTAGACAATGAAATGGTTCCAAGTCCGTGTACTCCGTGTTTACATCTAGGCTGACTGTACATATCATCGCTGCGCGTGTGCTAGGACCCATTGCAATATTCCCCGTCTCGTCCTCGTTCTTGTTAATATGATTAATCAAATTGAGGATATCTTATGCGCCTCTGCAACCAGAGACGTATCGACCGACACGTTATTATAGCACTCCTGCTATCAATAAAAATACTAAATATTAAGTTTTTTTTTTTAAGTTTTTCAATAACTGCATAAGCCACTGCTTGATACATTGCCATGAGCTTCAGAGGCAGTATACAGACAGTTTCATCAATTGTATAACTAGCTTTATAACCTGCATTTAGGAATAAGAAGGCGCCTCCACCACACCCTCTTACACTTTTTGAACCATTGTGAAAATTTTACACCAATCACTGTACTTGGAAACTAATTCTGAAATCACTTCATGAACCAATCCATTAAGATTATAATAGTTTTTTCAAAATATCTGAATCGCTCAGATCTTCACCACTTGAATCCACCATTTCACAAACAATGGTTCATGGGTATACGTAAAAAGATAATCACACTCGCAACGGAAGGCAACACAACGCGTGCGAACGGCCCATCGTCACAGCGCAAACTGTCTATCAGTCACTGCCTACTGCATTCGATCAACGCGTCGGTTGTTGAAAATATGTGGATTGCGAGGAAACGAGTAGGCTCGGGACTACTCCGCCTGTTGTACTACTGTACAAGTGTACAGCAGTGCAGTAATAGTAGCAGTGAGTCATGAAACTACCATGTCTTGCTTCGCATTCTTACCTGTACGTTTAATAATAAGACACAGTGAAACGAACATGTTGGTCTTCTTATTTATCACAGCGAAGTTTGAAGTGGGTAACATTTGTTAACAGATCCTAAACTGCTAATGGACGCATCTGTACCGCTGTTCAGAATAGACAAAACACGCGTGTGGAGAAACAACGTGCGCAAGGACAACTCCATCCGAGTGTCTCGCATACATAGGAGATATTACACACCGAAACCTAACAACAAAATATGTAATGAGAATCAATCAACGACACAAGAAATCTCAGTAGATACGTCTTGTCTAGACAAAGTCGCCAACACCGACAGTATAAGACAACTGTGTAGAAATATAAAACGGGAGTTGCTTGAGGAACAGCTCGAACTGCTTGAAGGCAACACACCACACAAAAAGGCTAAAACAGAATCAGATTCGGAGGATGACCTGCCTTTACTGGAGATTGGAAAAGAAAAGTCGGTAGATACAACAGACGACGCAGAGGACGCATACCTGAGAGAATTATTGGTCGAGGAGTCGGGAGATACGACAGACGACGCAGAGGACGCAGACGAGGGGGAACTGGTCGACGAGTCGAGCTCTGACGACCAGCGAGTGAACATGGAGATGCTGAGTGCAGTGAGGGGGCGCGGGGCGCGGGGGAAGGCGCACGGGCGCAGCGCCGCGTCCACCATCGAGTGGGCGGCGGCGTACTCACCGGTGTTCGGGCGCGTCGCCAAGCGCGTGTCGCTGCCCGACATCGAGCAGGTGCGCCGCCTCAACAGCGGCATGCAGGTCGCGCAGGTCGCGCCCATCACCAGCGCAGTGAGTACTCACACCTAACAGATATTGTACAGGGTCATTGTTCGGGCGCGTCGCCAAGCGCGTGTCGCTGCCCGACATCGAGCAGGTGCGGCGCTCAACAGCGGCATGCAGGTCGCGCAGGTCGCGCCCATCACCAGCGCAGTGAGTACTCACACCTAACAGATATTGTACAGGGTCATTGTTCGGGCGCGTCGCCAAGCGCGTGTCGCTGCCCGACATCGAGCAGGTGCGGCGCTCAACAGCGGCATGCAGGTCGCGCAGGTCGCGCCCATCACCAGCGCAGTGAGTACTCACACCTAACAGATATTGTACAGGGTCATTGTTCGGGCGCGTCGCCAAGCGCGTGTCGCTGCCCGACATCGAGCAGGTGCGCCGCCTCAACGCCTTTACTTTGGTTCTCTTGCGGATATCTTCATTTCTGATTCGGTCACGCAAGGCAACTCCGAGCATAGCCCTCCCCATTGTCCTTCGGGTGACTTTAAGCCTTCTGTTGAGGCCCATTGTGAGCGACCATTGTGCGGGACGGTTGACAGGAGAAAATGGAAGAAAAAAACGTGTTGTGCCGATCCCAAATAACATGGGACAAGGGCAGGAAGATGACGATTTCGCTGAAACAGTAATTACACAAAACACAATGCATGTTCGACCTTCTTTCGACAACTAGAGAAAATTATGATATTTACCATCTTCCATACTATGACAAATAATAATGTACTGAAATATCTGTCAAAGTTCGCTGCCGCAGCCAGTCGGCAGTCCGCAGCTATAGTCCGCACTTTTACGGTACTATGCCTCGACTCACGGGTGTGCAAGGCTTGAACATTTTGCTTTGCTATCCTGTCTTCAAACAAATGTGCACTTATTTAAAGTCATTTCTAGCTAGTAGGCCCGATCTAAGGAGCTGGTCATTTTACTGAGCCCTCTATGACTGTTTGCAGAAGATCGCTGGCGGTGAGGACGTGCCCCTGGAGCAGCCCCCGGGTGATGCTGCAGACACCGACACTCCATTAGGTACGCCGAAGCGGCCGAGCATTGGCCTTATCTCCAGCCAAGGTCAATAACCGGCTGCTTCATGCACGGAGTGCATACTAAGGGTGCAATTTCTTTAAAATCTAACTGAAAAGTGTGCCCTAGATTTGAACAGTGACAATCATAGATGACGATAATTTTTAACCAGCCAAAAATACGGCTTACGAAAATATTAAATCATAACCCTAATCGGTGTTATGTTACTCGATCGAATTACTATTTCATGAAAAAGTCGTACAATCGAGTTACAAATGATCTTGGAGGGTTGTATTAATGATTTTGTTCATTATAATTCTGTCACTACATACGTCTTACAACCGCGAATTATTTTTAATCAACATGCAACCTGACACGCACCTGCAAATTGCAAAAAACGTAAGAAAATTTGAATTTCGCGGGCTACCGTGGAGCTTCCACCTTAAGCTGGGGATTGTTCCATATTACCCCACAGATAACTTCCTCTAGATTTGGCATAGAACGCAACTTATGCCCTCCGCACATTTATGAGTTAGCACAAAATATAATTCGATGGCTCGCATTATTCTAGCTCCTCAGTGTGGACCAGACGTTAGAGCCGTGGGTTACGCTGACTATTTCGAGATTTAATTATTTACGAAAAAAACACTTTAACGTTATACTTTTATAAAAAAGACTACGTATGCTGTTAAATTTTGTGGATAATATTATCCTGTTGGACCTCGAGTTATAAAAAAGAAGGGATAATAATTATTATAAATACCGACCATTTTAGAAAGAGCTCAACTTATAGTGGATCTCGATATCATTCCCTTTCACTCATTAGGTACTATTGTATTGCTGTCTTTTTCTCACAAAAGTAATAGTGTCATGACTTGTATTATTGTGTGTGTGTGTCATTGTCCCATCACTAAGGCAGGTGACGTCACCTTGAAATAGCCAATCGGATTGCAGTTGTCACTCCCTGCGTACCGCGAGCCTACCGCTAAATTTGGTGAACTCGAATACAAACGAAATGTTAATCATGCGGAATGTAGAGGAGTTTATCTGTGGTATTATAATTATGTTATACCTGAACGTAAAGCCTGTCTGACACGGTGACACGGTGACAATACCTGGAGTGCTCACTCGATGCTCACTCGACTCACATCACGTGTCGGTTGCAGCGTGGCGCGCGCTGGACCTGCCGGCGCAACACGAGCTGCAGGCCGCGCTCGACAAGCTCACGGTCAGTAACAACACACACACACACACACACATACTCACACCTTACCACGCAATTCAACAAATCAAATTATTGACTCACTTATTTTTTAGGGGGAAATAATAAAGCTTCCGAAAAAATAACTATAAACTTCCAACGATGTGTGGTTGACTGTAATACTAAGCTTGGTTAAAATGAATTAACTAACAAACATGAGCTTAATCAAATTACAATTCTACAAAAAACAATAAACTCCCGAAAAAAATATGCACTAAGTTTGCGAAAACATGTTCTGCTAAAACAAACATCCTCCGCTCTATGAGAGGGAATGGGCAGTTGCCACAAGATTAGTATTTAAAGCATTACATTTGGTATTTTGATTATGCTCATATTTCTTTCGGAGCTTTTATTACTACCCATTGTTTAGGTCACAGATCATAGAAACAACTGCTGTTTCTATGATCTGTGGTTTAGGTACTTACCGTAAGACTGGCTGAATCTTTGATAGCGATTTTAACGTTGAATTAATATGGTATGTTACCACCAAGGTCTCTTAATAATTCACTATAATTAAGTAAGGGTTATCTTATTAAACGTAACGAACGTTTTGTTCAACGTTAAAGCCCCTTTCAAAGTTTCTGTGTCGATTCACTCCTGCGTGTCTATTCACCCCGTTGTAACTGTAACTTAAAAGGTAAACAAATTAGTAACGTGGACACTGAGCGATTGCCACAACACAGCAAATCATGTAAAATCAACAACAAGGACACGGGGTCTCAACCCGAACAAATTATAATTAGTCTTGAAAAAAATCAATAGATGGCAGCTTAGGTAACAGTAATGAAATTAACAATCACTAAAATGCATTAAACGGTAGATTTCGGCCGAAATAAGATTAGTAAAAATCAAATGTTCCTTGTTTAATGCAAATTTATCTATTTACACTCATAAATCGCGTTATTTCAACAAAAAAGATAAAGGAGGCCTTTTACTTCAATTCGAACCACAGATACTATAATACTTCGTACAGATACCCAATCCCATACAAAGAAATGACACCTCCCTAAGTCCGGCAATCGCTCGGGTTATTTTCTTGTCTTCATTACTTAGACAGATGGCAACACCAGCGTCTCACTAATTACCACAGACTGGAGTTTTACAACGCCACCTAGGCCTCCACCTAGATACTACGTTCTATCGATACAAAGTGGCATCGATTAAACTAGATGGCGCCGGTTTTATATAAATTCTCACCAACGCACCGTGATCCGTGCCCTCAAGGACGAGTAGGTAATAATAATACAAAAAACCGGCCAAGTGCGAGTCAGACTCGCGCACAAAGGGTTCCGTACCATTATGTATACAACATTAGAAAAAACGGCAAAAAAACACGTTTGTTGTTTATGAGCCTCCCAAAAATATATTATTTGTTTTATTTTGATTTAAGTATTTATTTTTAAATTGAATATACAACTAAATATTCCATGAATATTTGAAGCGTCTATCTGTTGCCGTTATTAACGAGCAAAAAAATCACGTTTGTTGTATGTGAGCCCCTCTGAAATATTAATTTTATTCTGTTTTTTGTATTTGTAGTTATAGCGTCAACAGAAATACATCATCTGTGAAAATTTAAACTGTCTATCACGGTTCATGAGATACAGCCTGGTGATAGACAGACGGACGGACAATCAGTGGAGCCTTAGTAATAGGGTCCCGTTTTTACCCTTTGGGTACGTACGGAACCCTAAAAATGTCTTGAGTAGGCGAAACAGTCTCATTCAGTCAGAGTAAGCTAGCACTATACACGCTGCGGCGAATGAGTCTTCATGTGTTTTTGAGTATTTCAATGCATACGGAGCTCTCTTACATTTCGGCGTTACGCAAATTTAGGTATTTTACGCATTAAGCGGGCGGCGACCTACGCAATCGATAATTTCATTCATAATAATATCTATTCACTCGCTCGCATTAAAATATAACGACTATGGCGACTAAACGATCTTGATTCACTGTAATACGAGTTTTCGGCGAACGGAAAATCTTTTGATGTGACATTTTATGTTACATTTTATAATTCGTATTAATATATTAAGTATTCATTACTTATTAAAGTGTTGAAATAAGTATACATTAACTGACATCCGTAGCATCGCAGTGGTCTGAAAATCGTGCTTCAGAACTCATAGAAGTCGTAATAATTATGGTACTATCGATACTATGAAAGTACGTGATATATTTCAAAGGAATTCTCCTTTGAGTCAGTCACAGTCCGCGATATTCGTATTATTTTAACGTTTCAATTACTGCTACAGTTTAAATACGCGGTTTGAAACGAACGCGTTGAAAACAAACGTGTTTTACAAGCAATCAGGTTTTATATAAGTAAAAGGATAATTTAGCTTCAGAAATTTCTGCTCCCTAGCCAGACAAACATCTCTGTCTAATATCTTTTATGTGCACCGGTTAAAACCTGTTTAAACAATTAATTATTTTATTTCGTGCTGTCAATTACCATATTTTTTAACGATCTAAAACTGCAGTCGTTGTTTACGATGTTCTAACACGTACACAAAAGCAGCGCCTATACGGCAATCTACGCACACCACGATAATACCGACCGACACGAGGAAACGCCAGAGTAGCCCGCGAAATTTTATTTTGCAATGCAATGTGCATGGCAGTGTCAGCCTCTATGTTGAACTAAATATGTATGATTCGCGACCGTACTTATGTATTTACAGAATTATAATAATTAAAATTGTTACTAAGTACATTTCCACTGAATAACTACCTATTTCATGAAAAGATAATTCAATGGGATTAAATGAACTTAGAGGATTGTATTGAAGATTTTAATTATTACAATTCTGTAACTAGGTAGGTACCTACATACATGTTACGGCTGCGAATAATATTTTTTAATTAACAAGGTGACACTGACCTGCAAAAGATAATCTGCGTAAGATAAATGTACCTACTAGAGAGCCATTTGCGCAGCATTACATTAGGTGTTCCGAACCGCTTTAGAGCAGACCGTCACTTGCAGCTCATAATACCTACTCAAATATCTATATATAGAAATAATACCTACTCAAATCAATCAAATCGCTTGTAATTTAATTTAGTTACTGCGCGCTGCGGCAAGGAAATGAAATGAAATAGGTAGATACCTACTAGTAGTAGGATGAAAGATGGAAGTAGGTACTAGCACAGAACTAGGTAGCTACATACATTGTTTTTGTTTACTTGCTATAATAATTATTATTGGTGCCAAATAGAATAGTATTATATTATTTTGCAGTGCACTGCTCGGTCTATTTCTAACTTGATATTAACACAACGACTACGAATCGAACTTCCACATTTTTTTTTTATAATTTAGTATTACTTTGGACAAAATTAGCCAAGTACCTACCTACGTCATATTAAAATAAAGAAGGCAAACTTAAAAAATTATGCTCAATAAAATATTGTTTGCAGCTATCGTTAACCTTTAGACCAAACAACCCTAAACCCATAATGCACCTTTTTTGGGACGTAAATAACATTTGCTTAAATAAATAAATATCGCTGGACATTAACACACAGCGCCATCTAATGCCACACTAAGCAACGAGGCTTGTGTCGTGGACACCAGATAGTATATACTACATATATACTTTTTTTTTTTGTTTGTAAATACATACTTATTATACCTACATATAAACATCCATGACTCGGAAACAAATGTCCATGCTCATCACACAAACATTTGTTCCAACCGGGATTCGAACCCGGGACCCTAAGAACGTAAGGCAGCCTCACTGTCGCTGCGCCATTCGGGTCGTCAATATTGTTAGTTTCTTCAGAATATTATAACGCCAATCCTTAAAACGACAAAAAAACCGCATTCAGTAGGTAGGTATAATGGGTGCAAGTTTGTAGAGCGCGTAAGCCTAGGAATTGTTTTATTTTTTTGTATTCAAAAGCTTTGTTTATTGTTACACCTAGAAATTTTGTAGAGTCTACTTTTTTATAAAACCAATCTTTGATAATTGATAGGTAGGTAATTTACATAATGGGGTTTGGTAATGTTAAATGAAAAACTTAACTTTTGTTCTAAGTTAGTTTTAGATGACGTTATAAACCGATCCTTGATAATTAATATTAGGGTGTGGTGATGTTAAACGTTCAATGAAAAACATAACTTTCGGCGTTGTTTTTAAATGATGCTGTTGCCTGTTGTTCGCGACCTTCGTCCGCGTGAAATAATTTTAAAAATAGTAGGTACCTACCTACTTCACTATTTAAATCGTACCTCCCTATTTTGTTAAAAATGACAAGTGTTTAAATTTTTTTTTGCACGGAGACTTAATTATTATTCTAAAATTAAAGTACTTAGTCTAAGTTCATTGGTGTATTAAAAGGCGGCCTCCTTTTAATAGGTACATCAAGGCCTAAGTTACTCTCTCACTCTACTATAACAACAGCTATCTGCCAGTTAGTCCTGTCAAACGCCGAAACACAGGGAGACAGACAAAGACAAAAAATAAAGGTATTAATTCAGTACAAAGATACACTTCAATTTTATTTACTTATTTGTTTAGATTGTTATAATCGAACATTGAGTTTGACATCGCACCTTGCGTTCAAGGACAAGTAATAACAATAGGTACCTACAACAACAACAAATATCTCGCTCGAGTTTTTACTGTGCTCAAGTTGTGTGAGTTTCATGTGTATGAATGATAGCTCACTCACACGACAAAATGATTTACAGATGGCTGACTTTTGACAACTTTATCAATCTATGGGTTCGAATCACGGGGTCTCAACCCGAACAAATTATAATTAGTCTTGAAAAAATTAAGTTATTATAATTCTGTAAATACATAAGTACGGTCGCGAATCATACATATTTAGTTCAACATAGAGGCTGACACTGCCATGCACATTGCATTGCAAAAAAAAACGTTAAAATAATACGAATATCGCGGACTGTGACTGACTCAAAGGAGAATTCCTTTGAAATATATCACGTACTTTCATAGTATCGATAGTACCATAATTATTACGACTTCTATGAGTTCTGAAGCACGATTTTCAGACCACTGCGATGCTCTGGATGTCAGTTAATGTATACTTATTTCAACACTTTAATAAGTAATGAATACTTAATATATTAATACGAATTATAAAATGTAACATAAAATGTCACATCAAAAGATTTTCCGTTCACCGAAAACTCGTATAACAGTGAATCAAGATCGTTTAGTCGCCATAGTCGTTATATTTTAATGCGAGCGAGTGAATAGATATTATTATGAATGAAATTATCGATTGCGTAGGTCGCCGCCCGCTTAATGCGTAAAATACCTAAATTTGCGTAACGCCGAAATGTAAGAGAGCTCCGTATGCATTGAAATACTCAAAAACACATGAAGACTCATTCGCCGCAGCGTGTATAGTGCTAGCTTACTCTGACTGAATGAGACTGTTTCGCCTACTCAAGACATTTTTAGGGTTCCGTACGTACCCAAAGGGTAAAAACGGGACCCTATTACTAAGACTCCACTGTTTGTCCGTCCGTCTGTCTATCACCAGGCTGTATCTCATGAACCGTGATAGACAGTTTAAATTTTCACAGATGATGTATTTCTGTTGACGCTATAACTACAAATACAAAAAACAGAATAAAATTAATATTTCAGAGGGGCTCACATACAACAAACGTGATTTTTTTGCTCGTTAATAACGGCAACAGATAGACGCTTCAAATATTCATGGAATATTTAGTTGTATATTCAATTTAAAAATAAATACTTAAAATCAAAATAAAACAAATAATATATTTTTGGGAGGCTCATAAACAACAAACGTGTTTTTTTGCCGTTTTTTCTAATGTTGTATACATAATGGTACGGAACCCTTTGTGCGCGAGTCTGACTCGCACTTGGCCGGTTTTTTGTATTATTATTACCTACTCGTCCTTGAGGGCACGGATCACGGTGCGTTGGTGAGAATTTATATAAAACCGGCGCCATCTAGTTTAATCGATGCCACTTTGTATCGATAGAACGTAGTATCTAGGTGGAGGCCTAGGTGGCGTTGTAAAACTCCAGTCTGTGGTAATTAGTGAGACGCTGGTGTTGCCATCTGTCTAAGTAATGAAGACAAGAAAATAACCCGAGCGATTGCCGGACTTAGGGAGGTGTCATTTCTTTGTATGGGATTGGGTATCTGTACGAAGTATTATATTATCTGTGACAAGGATTAAACTTATATTGTCACTTACGGGATATGGTCCCGCGATCATGGTGCTTGCAACAACGTCGAAATATCGGGAGCTCAAAACAAATAATAATCAATCAAGTGACAAAATTAGTTTAGTTTTAAACCGTGAAAGCTTAAAACAGTGTTATTCTAGGATTATTCTCGAATCTGCTACACAGTTCCATAGTGGAAAGTTCTAAAGTCGAAAATAATCTAGAATATTGTCGTAGAACTGCCGACGTAACAATGATTATTATGTGTGCGCAGCGGGCGTCGAGGGCGGAGCAGGCGGTGGAGGGGCGGGGGGGGGCGCACTGCTGCGAGGCGCGGCGGCAGCGCGAGGTCAACGACACGCAGCGCCGCTTCGGCCTGCCCGACGTCAAGCAGCACACGTACGTGAACACGTAGCATTAGTGTTGCCTTTAAGTATACAGGGTGAATCAATCAATCAATCTACTGGATGACGATACGCGTATTTTGCATATTTGTTAACCACGCTACAAAACATCTCAGTTTTATTTGAAGTAGCACCACGAAAGCACGTCTTCTCGTTGGAAAAATGTTAAATGATGATGTCATTATAGCGTACAACTTTCTTGGGAGGCGAAACAGGCGAAGAATGTACTAGCTTCATCCTTACACCAAAAGAAATGTTTGTTGCTGCCAAAGAGTTTTCAAAAGATGATTCTGTATGAAGATCTTTGACAGTCGTTACAGGTAGTCAGTGACCCGAAAGTCCGACAACCAGTCTTACCTAGCGGTTTCGTATAACCCAGTACTACTGTAACAACAGAGGTCAGCTAGGCAGTCGCTGCATGTAAAATACTGGTGTTCAGCTGCAACCGGTTAGACTGGAAGCCGGGCCCAACATAGTCGGGATAAGGTAGGCAGATGATGACGACACTGACACTCAGTTGCGTTACTTGTAGGCACTTGGATGGGTCGTGCACGTGCTGCTGCGCGCACCTGAGCGACGCGAGCGCGCGCCGCCGCCTGGACGCGCAGCTGCGCGCGCTGCACGACGACATCGAGCGCATGCTCTGGGTACGTGTGCTCGACTGTTACTTGTAGGCACTTGGATGGGTCGTGCACGTACTGCTGCGCGTACCTGAGCGACGCGAGCGCGCGCCGCCGCCTGGACGCGCAGCTGCGCGCGCTGCACGACGACATCGAGCGCATGCTCTGGGTACGTGTGCTCGACTGTTACTTGTAGGCACTTGGATGGGTCGTGCACGTACTGCTGCGCGTACCTGAGCGACGCGAGCGCGCGCCGCCGCCTGGACGCGCAGCTGCGCGCGCTGCACGACGACATCGAGCGCATGCTCTGGGTACGTGTGCTCGACTGTTACTTGTAGGCACTTGGATGGGTCGTGCACGTACTGCTGCGCGCACCTGAGCGACGCGAGCGCGCGCCGCCGCCTGGACTGCACGACGACGACATTCGTCTAAGTGGACATAACTTCGACTAATATTAGTGGTTACTCGAGTACGTAACGATACGAGGTGCTGTTGTATGCTGCTGCGGTGACGTCACGCTACGCCGGCGTGTCTGCTCACCGAAATTATTTATTTCCAACTTATTGAGTTACATTTGAAGACTATTCTTTTTCTCTTTTGCTATTGAATGCATTTAACAACACGATATAACATCACGTCTGGAATCCCCAAAGGGTTAGGCTGACGTGACTTATATGTGTATGTCCCATATGATAAGGAGCGAGCCTATTGCCATCAACCGGACATAAATCCAGACTGCGTGGCTGCTACTCTGCTACTAAATTCCTGATGGAAAAACCCAACAACACTTTGTCTGGGACTTGTAACGTAAGCTAATTGTAATGATACAATGGTGTCGATTCTGTTGTGCACAAACTAAACTTAATTTAGGCTATTGCTATCTTTTTCTCTCTAATAAAACGAGAAAGAGACGGACGTAATTTAGAGCTGTCAAATTTAATTCGAACTAATATTTCCATACAAATGAAGGGTGCACGTAAAAACATGTCGACTAAAAACATGGTGAAGCGCAAGGCATAAACTAGTTTGACATCTCTAACTTAGTTCATAGCTATAGCCGTCCTTTTTTTGCATTGCCTTTTAGTAAAAGATAGCAATAGCCTAAATTAAGTTTAGTTTGTGCACAACAGAATCGACACCAATGTCAACATTTACAAAACTTTGAATTTTGATTTGTACAATGCTAAGACGATTGAAGAGAAGAAACGGAGGAAACATGCTGAGGTATGACACTGACACACTACTGCTGTAGTTAGCTGTGAGTAATGGGCATTCAAGTTGTAGTTGAGTAATAGGGATTCTAAATTCTTTGATTCTTTAGCTATCTAGTGGTGTAATAACATTTCGGATGGAGGTGATAGATATGAAGTGGCAATACCAATCTATACACCCACATTTTGTTGTCATTCGTTTTCTTGACTTGCCCCCAGTATGGAAGCAGTTTTAAAGACATGTTCACTTCAAAAATCCTTTTATTTCAAGCCCCATGTCTGGCAACCGAAGTGTTTAGAATTATAAAACAAATACAAATACGTACCTACGTAGGACACGATGGCCCATCAACAAAAGCAATAAAATCTGTAGCGGGAGAAATAAGAATAAGAAAGTTTTATTTGTAAACATACATGTAGGTAGTCACACGGTGTGTGAAATATGAACGTCAAGTATGGAGGTCGATCCGAATACGTTCGCTCAGGGCAAGCGTTTATTACTCACTGCTCCAACTTAAAGGTCTGCGAAAACTAATATTTTCATCGAGGCAGGTGTTTTTCCCGATGCACTAAAAATATCTATCAATAAACTTCTATTTCAAACGGAAAATTAATAGCTAATGGAATTCTAATAGGCTTGTGTTTAAACGCCTACCAGAAATGTACTTATTTTCCTACCAAACAATTCGAAATACCTGCCAGAATGGATGAATGCTTACCAAATTGTGTTTCATTAAGTATTGTAGAAATTAACCTATTTTGATTTTATTCTATGCCATAAAGATTTATAAACGCCTGTAAAGTTAATTTCAGACCATATATTTTATATTATCGCTAAATAGATGTTACCAATATTTTATTTCACGACTTTCAATTCAGTCAGTTTTGCTGAGGCAAAAAAGCTAACGGTCGATCGTACAATTTTTTAAAATACCAAATGTAATATTGCGTTACATCCCAAACACATGTAAGTTGTTTATTGTTTTATGAATTTGATTAAAATATGATGTACCCCTGGTGGTACGGTGGGTGTTCTAGAGTGACACGATACCACCAGGTAATAGTGCTGTAACACTAGGTAAAACCACTTCTGTACTGACCCTCTAGTACCAACACTTTTCGAACTTTTAGAACCTGCTACGACTCCATGACGCGCGCTCGCATATTAAATAACACTCTTTGACTTCTGTCATATCTGACATTAACAATTCCATAGAATCAATGCACAATGGTAAAATGGTTGGAAAACAATAATCTTAAGATAAATCTTGGGAAAAACGAATGTTCTGCCGCATTTCATGCCCAAAGAAAATCAATACCAAATGTAAATGCACATTATTGTAATAACAACATAGACGAAGTTGGCATAATCAAATGTTTTGAAGTAACTATTGACAGCAAATTACATTGCATAGCACAAGCAAAAAAACCGGCCAAGTGCGTGTCGGGCCACGCGCAGTGTAGGGTTCCGTAGTAGCCCGTTATCACAATATAGAACGAACCCGTTGGTACAGCGACATCTAGCGGCAGCTTTGTGAAAATGATAATTTTTTATTTTACCACTTTGTCGGCGTTATTGATATACACACCTCTACAAAAGTACAGTTTTTTAGTACTAACGGTTTCTTAGCTGTTGGGAATCACACCCAACAGACACGCAGACGGCACGCGCAGGCGACGTGACAGACCTGCGCAGCCAGCGACCGGAGGTGTGGCGCGGGGAGCCTGCCCGCGCCGGCGACACTCGCTTTCTCGGAGCCCACCGCGACGGACGATACTCTCTGCGTTTACCTAGATACTTATATATATGTTTTGTCCGGGACAGTTGTAATTGTTAGAGTTTAAACCGGCAATATACCAAGCCTTTTATCATACAGTCCACTACTTTTTATTCACCCCAACGAGCAAGTCGAACATTAGCAAAACCTCGGACAGACTGACAGACGAACATGACGAAACTATAAGGGTTCCTTGTCAGGACTACGGAACCCTAAAAAGTAATTCCACATGTGCGCTGTCTAAATTAGCCCCGATCTTAAATGGCGATGCGCTGCTAATTGCTGATCCTGGATTAGTGTCCTCTAACTTGTGATAATATGGAGCATTTTTTTTGGGAAATTTAACAAATGAGGATGTATGTATAAAACGCAAAATATACGAAAGAACGCAAACGCACATTGGTTGTGCATAGCTTGATTGGTTGTCGTGCGTACGTATCGGTAATCGAAGTAGGTGTGTATCGTATTTGTTTATATCATGCAGTAATACTACTTTTTCTTATTGCAGAAATCTGCAGAAGGAAGTAAGTTGTTTTTTTTTTTAATAAACTAGTTCTAGCTTTAAACAATTTTTCTTCTAAAAAATATTTTTTAACAGGAATTTATTCGAAACCGAAACCTTCTCGGTCACCGAGCCCCGCGCAAGCGCCTACCTCGGGCACATCGGGCACAGCGGCCGCGGCTGCACACAAACAGGCCTCGAGGGACTCGCCGTCGAACACAAGCACAGCGGCTAAACGCTCAAAGGCTAAACCAACTACTTACACCAACCGGCCCAAACGGCGCCGCCCCCCGCCGCGCCCCGAGCCCGCCCCTGCCGCGCCCCCGCCGCCCCCTGTCGACGACTACGAGGAGTGGCAGCGACAGAAAAACTTGAACGCGCAGTACTTTCACATCGACTTTTTCTCTAAGAAAGACAAAAGTACTGCGGGAGTTAGCGTCATTCAAAGTACCGCTACGCAAAGGACTGCTAGCAAAAGTACCACTACGCAAGCTACTCCAGAGCAAAGTGGTTCGCAAGATATTGCTGATCCGAGTACCACTTCGCAAGCTACTCCTGTTCAAAGTGGTTCGCAATATATTGCTGTTCCGAGTACCACTACGCAAGCTACTCCAGTTCAAAGTGGTTCGCAAGATATTGCTGTTCCGAGTACCACTACGCAAGCTACTCCTGTTCAAAGTGGTTCGCAATATATTGCTGTTCCGAGTACCACTACGCAAGCTACTCCAGTTCAAAGTGGTTCGCAAGATATTGCTGTTCCGAGTACCACTACGCAAGCTACTCCAGTTCAAAGTAGTTCGCAATATGTTGCTGTTCCGAGTACCACTACGCAAGCTACTCCAGTTCAAAGTGGTTCGCAAGATATTGCTGTTCCGAGTACCACTACGCAAGCTACTCCAGTTCAAAGTAGTTCGCAATACATTGCTGTTCCGAGTACCACTACGCAAGCTACTCCAGTTCAAAGTGGTTCGCAAGATATTGCTGTTCCGAGTATCAATCAGCCAAGTGTTATACAAGGTACACAGTCAGGTTTAATGCCGTACATCCGTGAGTCTCGTCTTATCACTCTGGTATCGGCCCCTCCCGCCCCTGCCGCCGCGCTCCCCAAGCTGTGGAGCAGACGGCAGCCCGACAAACCTGTCCGTATAGCTCCGCGGCCTGACAACATGCCCCGCCCTGCAGACGCGCTGCTCGCTCAATCCAAAAGTATTAAACAGAAACCGGCAACTAGGAAGGAACGTAGTAAGGATCAGGCGCCCCTGAGCCTGAGCTCGGACAGCGGGGTGTCGATCCTGGAGGAGTACTCGCGCACGCTGCCGCCGGCCGGCGCCGCGCCGCTGGTGAGCGCGCTCAGCCTGCGCGGCCCGTCCCGCACCACCATCGTCATGGCGCTCACCCTGCCCTCCGAGCGCACGGACGCTCCGGTCGACCTCACTCGAGAGACAGACTCGGACATCACACGAACTAGCTCTCCAGTCATAGATATTGTGGGAGTGGTCAAAAGTCTTATGAATCCTGTGAATAACAGCGTGGGTGGCCGGGATCTGATGACATTTTTAAGTGACAAGGCAAGCGGCAGGAGTCTCTTGAGAACTAACATCAACAATCCGTCAGACGAGCCTCCGCGTGCCCCCGCCGTACTGTCTTTGTGCAAGGGACTCCGCCATGGCGACGTTATAGAAATCGACGACTCGGACTCCAATCATTCCGATGGTGCTGATGGCAATCAGTTTAGCAACTCTAATATGAGCTATATTCCTGTAAATAACAGTTCTAATCCAGCTGTTTATACTAACAAGAATTTCAATCAAACTAAATCTAGTAATACAAAGAAAAGTTCCGATCAAACTACTAGTAAAGCAGATGAGAGTTTAAATCAAGCTGCTGCAACTAAGAATGATGAAGCTGTTTGTAAAACAAGTCCAGCGAGCGAGGCAAACGGTTCCGCTGGAGCCGGAGACGAACCTGCAGCTACAAGTTCTGAACCAGTTATTAAAACAAAAAAGAAACGGATCCGCATTAGAGATAATAGGTATTTAAAACCCACGAACCTGTTGAAGAGCAGCTCGGACGAGGTGAGTGGGCACGTGGGCCGGCGCGAATGCTCGCGCATCCCCGAGCTGGCGGCGCTGGCGGACCCGGCCGGCCTGGCCCGCTGCGCCGCGCGCCGCGCCGGCCCGCCCGCCGTGCCCGCCCTGCTGCAGCAGCTGCGGCGCGCGCAAGCACAGCACGGTACGTACTGACACAGCTAAACTCCTTACGCGTCTATTGGTACCGCGTATATTATGATATCTTTTTACGGAAAGTATGGTTAGCTCGTCCCGTCCCGTATTACATCTAAAGTTAATATACCACTAAAATAAACGTGTCTTTCCACAAATAAAACGTTTTAATGGTCTATGGAAAAATGAACATATTGGATATTTGTATGAATGGTGAAAGACCGAAAACGCTCGATTTGGGAAAATACCGACCACAACGTGTTGTAGTATTTTCAAAACTACGAAAAATTCTCAACATTTTGTCATTAACGTCTTTTTCGGGGTTTTTGGTTACATACAAACGCTCGTACGAGATTATGTCGTTACACATATATCTTTGATTTTTTTGAACTAATAGGTATCTTGTGCACTATATCTAGGTTTCTATTAATGCAAAAAAAATATATTTCTATGTGTCTTTACAAGCCCTTAGCAGATTTCTTGTGAGGGTTATTGTTTCAGGTAAGAACTGTTCCTCATGTGAGGAAGCTGTCTTTTATTTTAATTCCGGCTTTGTTTGGGAACAAAGTCCCATATGTGCTGCCCTTTGAGTCTTCTGTCACATAGTGGTTCACATTTGTGTAAGTTTTTATTCGGTTTTGGTATGCTAATGCTCCGTGTTCCACTTCTTCTCTGACTGTTTTAATTTCTGTGTACTCGTGCAATTCACTGATTTGTGCATTGGTTATCATTTTAAAGGCTTTAATCTGGATCCGTTGTAAGATTTCCACGTTGCTATTTTTTGCTGATCACCATAACTCAATCAATCATTTATTTTGTGAAACATAGGTATGGTTACAGATAGTATATGTAAAGATAAGTCTCATCTTATTTTCCATGGTGACGTTTGATCTTCTGCCTATTAGCCAGTTGAGGTTTCTCGGCCTTATATTTAGCTCGGCACGTTTTTTTTATGGGTTTTCCATGTTTGTTTCCTGTCAAGATACATGTCTATGTATTTTGCTGAATCTTGATGGGGAAGAACGTCGTTTCCTAGTTTGATTGGGGCGCAATTGTCTTTTCTTAAGGAAAAAGCGACATGCACTGACTTGCTTGAGCTGGCCTTGATACGCCACTTTTCCATCCATTTGCTGATTTTGTTGAGGTGAGTTTGTAGAGTTAAGACATTGGGATTTTCATGGTTGCTAAATGCAACGGTGTCATCTGCAGAGTGGTAAGATAGAACATTATATGTACGCTGCATACACTTGTAGATTTGTTGTTGAGATGAAGTGCGTAGAGAAAAGATCACTTGGTTCACACTAGATTTATTACGTATACAATACAAGTAGAACTGTAGACGATTCCTTTCTCTAATGTTAGTCACCGCGTTGCAGTAATTGCACTCCCTCATTAAATGTAATGAGTGTGGTTTTATAGTATCCGAAATGACGCACGTTTGGTGCAGGGCACCGCGTCAGCATAACGTGTACAGTGTAAGACTGTACATCTTGGCAACCCCGAAAGGAGAACGAACCAAGAAGAGAAAGGAAAAGCCATTACAAAGTAATAAAGTAAATGATTAATCAAATTGAAAGGCGACATTCCTACTTCCAGTTTGAGGTTTAAGCCGCATGAAGTCCTTTGTTGGTTTCGCTGCGACTGCTTCTTGCTGTTGTTTTGGTTTCCGGATAATTTGAAGTTCAATATCTTCAGGTGGTTGAGTAGAAGTTTGGTTATTGGCGTTGTTCGTGCGGTAGTGAGGCCAATGTTTCCTCCGAACCACAACTAGAAAAGTTATGATGGCGGCCGCCAGCAAAGAATAAATGACAGCGTATTGGTGAACATCATGCCTTGATATTGTTGGCAGTGAAGCTTCATTATTTCTTTGAGTAGCAATTTTCTGTTCAATTGTCGCGATTTCTTGATTTGTAGCCGTTGACTGAAAGATGGTTGGGGCGTAGCGATGCGTTAAGTTCACTATCTTGTTAATTGACGAGTCGAAAGTTGGAGCTGTGAGCTCATAATCCATTTTCATACGACTGCTGTATTGGCGTTGTAGGTATATCTGCAGTGTACAAAAGATACAGAGTAGGGCCCAAAATGGAACCTTGTGGCACACCGGCTTTTATGTCTTGAAAGGCAGAGTAGGCGTTATTGATTTTAACTCTAAATATTCGATCTTCCAAGTACGACTTAAGGAGCAGGTAGAAGTTGTATGGGAGTTGGTTCTTTAGTTTCGTTTATAAAACATCTCTCTAAGTGTTTCTCAGATGCTAAAACACTAAAGATATTGTATTGCAGTTATGTAAGAGGTCAGCAAGAGTATGCGTCTCAGATATGGAATCCACGTTATCTTAAATACATTGACCGCATTGAAAACATCCAAAAACGTTTCATAAAATATCTTTGTTTTCACCAAAAGATTCCATATCATTCAGCCGATTATCTTGAACTCTGTAGGAAGCATCATCTGCGACCACTGGTAGATCGGCGTAGAATTGCCGACTGTTTATTCTTGTTAAAAATCCTCAATAATAATATTGATAACCCTGAGTTATTGTCAGAATTTTATTTCAATGTGCCAAGCAAGACTTTTCGTTTTAATCCACCCATACGTGTACCTCATACATCCTCGAATTATAGGCAGAACAGTTATATTGTGTGGGCAAGCAGAGTTTTCAATGACATATGCAAGGAATATGACTTAGATCCATTCACAATTAGTGTGAATTCGGCCAGAAGGTGCTTAAGCCTAAATTTTTTCAAGTAGTGGTAGGTTATATTTGGTGTTAGTTTTAGTATTATTTCCTTTACTATTTCAGCTATATAAATTGCAAACTAGTTTTTATATAGCTTCTTACTTATTTAAAGCTGTGTGTTTTGTGTTCTTTTGCTTACACCATAGATTATTATTATAAGTCTATACGTGAGCACTTGTAATTGGCTTTCTGTTGACTATGGTTTCCTTTTTTCTGTTTTTATTAGCTGTCCTCTATGTACTAAATAAATAAATTTAGATTGAAAAGCAATCCCAGGTGCCAAATTTTATCGAATGCTTGTTGTACGTCGAGAAAAACAGCAGTCAATACTGCTTCTTCTCGAGAGATCCTCTTATTGTTCTTGTGAACTTGTTCTTTATGGAATGGCCAATTCTGAAACCAAACTGATGTTGAGGGATCTTTTTCGGTAAGTAATCGTGCTAACACGAATACTTACCGAAAATGTGATGATCGTAGGGTGATCCTGTCAAATATGTAGTTTCGATACCAGACGTGGGGGTTAGCCGGGCTTTGGAATCATGATGATCTCTGATATTTTCCATATCAATGGAACATAGCGATTCCTAATTATGCTATTAAAAAGATGTTATACCCATAACAGCTTTTCTAGGAAGTTCTCGCAGGGTTTTGGCTGTTATCAGGCAGAAACCGGGAGCCTTGTTTAACTCTAGGCTTTTTATTTATCTTTGGATTTCTCTAGGTGAGCAGCGTTGCATTGGGAGAGCTAGTTGTAAATCGGTTTCCAAATGTTCTTGTATTTCTTTTTCGGTTTCTGCATCTCCGCCATTTGGAGTAAAGGCTTCATACAGGAACTGTCCAAACGCCTCAGCCCGTTCTTTGTCCGTTCTAGCCGAAGTGTTGTCGTTCATTTTGATAGGATGTTGTGCTATCTAACCGGCCGCCCGGTAAACCGAAACGACGAAAGTTTTTCAGAGTGAGTACTCATTTTTAATCGACTTCCAAAAAGAGGAGGTTATCAAGTCGACTATTTTTTTTGTGTTTATGTTCGGCGATATTTTAAAATTACTTCGCGGTGGTCCCGTTTAAATTTGTGATGATCTGATGCTGCTCTTCGGAGATAAACAATGGAACTCTTCAATTATAGACAGCAAATCGGTCGTGATTGCTGCAACCGCTTGGATGTTTATTGTTTTCACAACATCATAACATAATATCACGCCTGTATGCTCAGAGGAGGTATGCAGATGTGTACAATACACCCACATTTCGACAAAGCCTATTACCATGACACGTATTGTTAATAATATAAAATAAATGACTGCCTCGTGTGTCTAATGGTGGCGACTACTGAGCATGAGGTCCTGGGTTCGATTCCCAGGATCCCAGGTCATCAGGAATTTCCCAGTAGCAGCCACAGAAACTGGATTTGCGGCCGCGCTCGCCCCCTACTACATGGGACTCAAACATAACTGGCAAAATGTGCGTGTAGGTACTATTCTTTACACCTCAGCCCAACCCTTCGGGGATTACAGGCGTAATGTTATGTTATGTTGAAATGAATGTATACTCGTAGGATATTACAACTAAAAATGAAAAAAAAAAACTTTTTTGCAAAAATAAAACCGACTTCAAAAACACAACTAAGTGAAATAGTACATTGTTACCCTAGGGGTGAAAGTAACTTATTTAGTTCCGAGACGGGGTTTGGTGCCCGAGCGCAGCGAGGGCGCTAATAGTTCGAGGGACTAAATAAGTCTTTAACCCGAGGTAACACTGCTTTTCATTACGAATACAAGGAAAGTAAAAATAAAAACATGAATCAACTCGAAAAAACAAATTAAGATCGGATTGCCACTTTCCCGCCAATTTTGTTTTTTTTTTTCTGTGGCCGGCTAGCTATTACCATTACCTATTTTTCATTTTCATCATCGATAAAATGGTAAATATTTTGCCCAAATCTATGTTATTTTAAAGAAATAGTTGAAACTTAATTATAATAAAGTTAAAAAAAAAATATTCTTCAATGAACTTTATGTTATTTCAATATTACATCGTGGCTGTATAGAAAGTTGGAACATGGTTCAATGAAAAATTAACTATTTGAAAACTAGTTGAAAACGATTCTCCCTAGGGCTGAAAAGTATTACTTTCAACCCGCTCCTCAGGCAACTTCAGACCTACTATCAGAGTATGAGTAATGAAAAATAACTTTAGCTTCAGAAGTCGGTGGCAAAGAAACTGAATCAAGCACACAGAAGTCACCGACTTCTGAAGCTAAAGTTATTTTTCACTTTGTTGTGTTTTTGAAGTCGGTTTTATTTTTTGCAAAAAACGTTGTTAGCTTGTTGTTTTGCAGAGTTTCCTCTTCAATATCTTGAAGGTACTGTTTGAGGTCAGCGGCTGCTTTATTGCTCTTTTATCTTCGGAATGTCGACTGTTATGTCACACTCTTCTTAGTCGTCTCTTATCCAGAATCTTCCTTTTTATATCTTTGGGTACGTTCTTACTGCCTCGTTTTTGTGTGGTAACCGGTGTACATTTCCACGCAGCAGTTTGTATAAGGTTTGTTAAACTTACGGCATAATTGTCGATGTCATCTTTTGATTTAAGTAACACCTTAAGGTTCAGATTTTCATCTATGTATTCTCTGAATGCATCCCAATCAGTTTCATTATTGTAAAGTCGCTCTTTAACTGGTCTTTCAATTAAGGTTTATTGTGGCTATCACTGTGTGTGGTCTGAACTGCTGTCTAAACAAGTCTCCACTCTTAAGTAACGGTGTGACATTCCTTTATACACAAAGAAATCTAGAAGATCAGGTGTCTTATTTGGGTATGTAGGCCAATACGAAGGTTCACCTGTACTCAGTACATAATAATTTAATTTTATCTACACTTCTTTTCATTTCTCGGCCTCTACTTTACTTAGAATAAACATTTTTGGCGTTCCAGTCGCTTCCACATATGAATCTGTGTCCAAGGGTTTAAAAGTAATTTATGAATTGTTCCTTAATGGTGGTGTTCTTCCTTGGGGGGCAATATACTGCTGATAGTTTTATAGATCTTCGTTTATCTTGCACCATTACTTTGGTAGCTTGTATTGGCTCTGTTTTATATCCCTGGAGAATCTCGTGCTTGACGAGTTTTTTGATGCATGAGCAGTTCCGTCCGGTTGGAATGGCGAGTACATGCTGTAATTTCTTATTGGTGTGTCGAGATTTGGTGTTAAGCGATTTGGTATTTTCGTGTTCTAATAAGGTTTGTATATCAAAATAAGATTTTAGGGATTTGGCAGCATTGTTGTTTGGGCCAGCAACGAGATTTATAAAGAATGTCGATGTTGATGTTTTTCTGGGCCATACTTTACATTGATAATTTCTCCTTGTACTAAAGTACAAATAGGTACAATGGCCTACACGTTATTAGTGGTTTTGATTGTTTCAGGAGACGGCGACTGCGATAAGTTCTTTCGCTTGTAGCTTCTAGCTGTTGGGACTCTGCCATGCGGGAGCACAGGGTGTGTTATCCGTGTTATTTGTTGAATCTCACTTTTTTGTCCTTTTTTAAGGAGACTGTGTTGGTAGCTTCAAGCTGTGGTTTATTTTGAAGGGATTGACTTCTTGGTCTACTCATAAACTGTTAGATATGCAGGTATGGGTATAGGAGGGACAACCATCAAACTCGCTAGTCAATGACACACTACTTTAATAACTTTAAACTGCCGGGTCGCAGCCGCGGTACGCTACACATATACATACATAACATCCCCTTCCCTTTAATTGACAACTACCCCAATTAAACAATGAACAAATAAAGAATACATTAAGGAGTAAAGTTATCTGGTGACAATTCTAGACGACGTGGATTAATCGCTGGTATGGGCGTCAGTGCCTCGGGTGAGCCATCTGACTCAGCTAGGGGCGTGGCGAAGATCGCATTTCGCTCAAACCCACATTCACCTTCTCTCTCTCCTCTGACCGGAGTACTGGTTACTGACGGTGATATCGTAATGTTGTCTGGTGGCGGTGTTCCTATTACCTCTAGATCAGAGTTGGTGTTGCTTCTGGAGCGGTTGAAGTGATGTTGGTCGTCGTTATTTGGTGTCGTCTGATCTGCGTTGGCTTCATCGCGCTGAACATCCTGGACGACATCTAAATCCCAGTTTGAGTCGCGGTCTGACATTTGTGTTTGGCCGTGAGCCCGTATCTGATCTAAGTGTCTTTTTACCAACCGATCCATTTCAGGAACATAAACTTCGTACATTACATTTCCGATCTTACGTTTGATAATTCCCTCGACCCATACAAACTTTTTATTATTTATGTTCTTCGTAATCCATACCACGTCATTTTCTTTGAACTGTTTACGTTTTTTACCTTTGTAGTATTTACGCTGTAAGCACTGGTTTTGTTCCACGGTTTGAGTGAGGCAAGTGGTAGAGGAGGTCGACGCTGTGGATGTCGCCGACGCCGATGTCGGTGACATTAAATCGAGCCGCGAGCGCAGCGGCCGGCCGTACACGAGTTCAGCGGGTGTTTTCTCGGTGGTACTATGTCTGGAGTTCCGATAGTCGAACAAAAACTTTGACATTCGTTCCTTTAATGGCTTCCCTTTATTATTAAGGATTATGCATTTGAGGCCCCTTTTAATAATTTTCACAGAGCTTTCAGCTTGTCCGTTGCTTGACGGATGATATACCGCGGCAAGCGTATGTATAATACCATTCTTTGAACAGAAATCTTTAAATTCTTGCGAAACAAACGAACTACCGTTATCCGTTACAATAGTATGTGGTATACCGAATCGTGACATTAAGTCAATAAGTTTCTCAATTACTGCTTTAGAGCCATACGACGAAGTCATTGTATACATTTCAACCCATTTACTGTAAGCATCAACAGCGATTAGAAACATTTGGTTGTTAAAGGGCCCTAGAAAATCTAAATGAATTCTATAGAAGGCGTGGGGAGGATGTGGCCAGGGCGTGAGCGGGGCGCGGGGCGGCGCGGGCCGCAGCGCGCTGCATACTGCGCACGCGCTGGCCAGTCGCTCCAGCGCATCGTCCACGCCAGGGAACCACAACCGTTTGCGTGCCTCTGCCTTCATCTTTACCACTCCAAAGTGTGAACTGTGAAGTTCATCACAAATTTTAACTCTTAGCCTTTCTGGAATGATAACTTTATGGCCGCGCATCAAGCATCCATTTTCAACCGATAGTTGGTTTCGACAGTAAAAATATGGCTTTAATTTGTCATCGTACACTTTTCTCGGCCAACCTAACTCAATATAATCTTTTACTTTCCGAAAAATGGCGTCTTGTTGGGTTTCGCTTTGCAAATCAATAAGTGTAACAGGTAGCCCTCCGTCAACGACGAAGTAAACATATGATGCGCGGTCATCAGTGGCGCGCGGTTGGTCTCGCTCTCGCCCTGCCCCCGCGCTTGCACCGCCGCCGGCGCCCGACCCTACGTTGCCAGCTGACGATGACTCATACCCTACCGGAGCGCGGGACAGATAATCGGCGCTGTTATTTTTACTGCTAACATATTCGATTACATAATTGTATGCAGATAAAAATATTGCATACCGCTGTAGTCGGTTAGCTGATACCTCCGGTATACCGCGGTATGGACCGAAGATGCTTAACAATGGCCTGTGGTCCGTACGCAAGGTGAAGGGCACCGCTCGGGCATATAAATACTGGTGATAACGTTTTACTCCGAATACTATTGCTGTTGCCTCTTTTTGTATTTGAGCATATTTTTTCTCGGCTGCAGTTAACGTCCTTGACGCATAGCTAATAGGTCGTTCGCACCCGTCGCCTCCTACTTGTGATAGCACAGCGCCTAACCCGTACGGGGAGGCATCTACGGTCAATATTAACTTTGCCGCGGGGTCAAAATGTGCCAGTACCTCATCCGATGCCAACTGTTGTTTAATTTTTTTTAAAGCATTTTCGTGTTCTTGCAACCATTCCCATTTTGTTGTTTTGTGCAACAAGTTATATAACGGTGCTAGTATGGTTGATGCGTTTGGGACGAAATTTCGGTAATAATTAGTTAATCCTAGAAATGACTGCAATTGTTGCACGTTCTGTGGTCTAGGCGCTTGCGTAACTGCTGTTACTTTATCTGGCGACTTTTTTATACCCTTTTTGTCTATGATATGTCCTAGATAGTTCACTTCATTTTTAAAGAACTCACACTTGCTTGGTTGTATTGTGAGCCCTGTCTCCGCCAGCCTTTCTAATACCGTGACTAACCTGCTCATGTGTTGTTTTGTATCGACACCTGTTATTAAAATATCGTCGAGGAAAAATACTACTCCGTCTAACCCTGATAGTATGCACTCCATGGCACGTTGAAATATTGCTGGTGCGCTCGACAAGCCAAATACTAATCTAGTGTATTTACATTGTCCGCGATGTGTATTGATACAGGTCATACTCTGTGTTTGTTCTTTTAAACAAAATTGATTATATGCCATGGACAGATCTAATTTGCTGAATTGTACGCCACCATGCAATTTTGCAAACAAATCATTTACCGTTGGCAACGGATACTTATCAATGATTAGGTGTTTATTAATTGTCACGGAAAAATCGGCGCAAATTCTCACTCCACCGTCTTTTTTCAAGGCGGGTACAATTGGTGACGCATAATCTGAGTACTGTACTGGTTCTAATACTCCTAACTTTACAAGTCGATCTAATTCGCTATCAATTTTGTCTTTCAATGCATATGGAACCGACCGTGCTTTAAAAAAACATGGTTTTGAGTGTGGTTTTAAATGTAACTCAACTGCATATTTATTAAATTTCCCTAATTTACCAGAGAACACGGTGGGAAATCTTGAAATTAAATAGTCCTCTATTGAATTGTCATTAGATCCGCCAATAGATTTAACTGTAGGTGCAAATTCCAAGTCAAACGTGCTAATAAAATCTCGGCCTAATAATGGCGGACCACCGTTACGTACAACAAACACGTGCAGTTTTCGCTTCATTTTGGAATATTCAATATCTAATTTAATAACACCAACTGTTTCTAACCGTTCCCCCGTGTAACTGAATAGTTTTTTATCTGTAACTGATAACGGTACTTTGTTGAAGTGCTCGTTGTATATGTGATGTGATATAATACTTACCGCGGAACCACTATCTATCTCGAACTCCAAACCTAGTCCACCGATGTTAACACTTGCCAGCATCGGTCGACCCTTATCACAACGTATATTTAAGCATAGCTTACCGTCGTCGTCGCTCTCATCATCCACTTTACCTTCCTCCACGTGTTTTACTTTCGCGTCACTTGAGCACATCCGCTTTAGATGGCCCTTGTTATTACACTTCTTGCACTTATAGTTTTTAAACCGGCACTGATTGGATTTGTGATTTGAATAACCGCACACACTGCACTTTTCCTTTACCGCAAACACGGAACCCTCGTCGACGCCGCCGGGAGGCGCGCCGAGCACACCGCACGCTTTCCGCTAATTCTACCGCCTTGGCTAACGTTAATTCCGTTTGGTCCTGGGCAAAGAGCTTGTCTCGCTCGGGTCCTGCCATCATGCCCATGATAAATTTATCAAGAAGAGCTTCCTCCAAGTTCTTAAACCCGCAGTGTGCTGCCAATCCCCTAATTCTGGCCGCCCATTGAGTGTGACTCTCGTCTGATCGCTGCACCGCCACGTAGAAATTCGACTTTTCTGCGAATCCGAGCCGCTTTGGCTCAAAATGCCGGTCGAGAATATTCAGTATTTCTTCAAGATTTGTTTCCTCCAACTTCTTAGGCAGCGCCAGGTCCCTCGCTAGCATGTAAGTGGGTCCTGTGAGGGCGCTTATGAGTATTGCCCTCCGTTTAACCTTCAACTTGTCCGATTCGTCCGTAATATCATTTGCAATAAACCATTGTTGTAATCGAGACTTGTAACTTGTCCAGTCCTGGGTTAAATGGTCAAAATTGGTCAAAATTCCAAAAGAAACGCCAAATGTAGACATTGTCGCACACGTAAATTCGTCCTCGTCGCCACTGTTAGATATGCAGGTATGGGTATAGGAGGGACAACCATCAAACTCGCTAGTCAATGACACACTACTTTAATAACTTTAAACTGCCGGGTCGCAGCCGCGGTACGCTACACATATACATACATAACATAAACAAACTAGGGTGAAAATTTTGTGGGACAAATCGTTTAAAAATAAAAAATTGTAGAAACAAATTCAGTATAAGCCTCTGAAAATTGCTATTTTGTACAAATTTTAGCTCAACTTTGGCCGTTCATAATGTAAGTACTCATAAATTGTAAAAGTAAAGAAAACATCCCGATAGAAAACTAGCACATATGTAATGGAAATTCTAAATGACAAATGTTTATTTCATAAACTTGTAAGACTTAATTGTTCAAAAACACGTATTACCTGGAACAAGTTTAAGAAATTTACGAACACTATTTTTCGTTCAATGTTATCGCGTTAGGCGGTATGAGGTGCGCGGGATAAGAGTAGTGCCGTAGTGCGGGGTCGGGGCTAGGTAAGACAGGGAGTTGAAAGAATATCGCCGCTGTGGCTTTGGATGAAGCAACAAGCTTTTCGAGCGTGCTCGCGTTGACGATAGACGGGCCGGGAAGGGCTCAGTTAATTTGGAATAATGAATTAGTTTTTCGTAATTAATTAAATTAAGATATCGTGGGTACCGTTGACGTCAGTCGACATCGTAACAACGTGATCTATCGTGCGACAGAGGTGTACTGCTACAAGTTGGCGGCGCGGCAGCTGGCCGTGAGCGCACTGCCGTGCGGCGGCACGCTGCTGTGCGTGGACGGGTCGCGCGTGCCGCTCGTGCTGCCCTCGCGCCGCCTGAAGTGCGGCGCCTTGCCGTCCGCGTGCGCGCACCTCGTGCTCAGCGACGCCGAGCTGCCGTGCGCGCTGCCCACCTACTGGTCGCTGGCGGGCTTCGCGCAGACCGCGCGCGTCGTGCCCGACGACAAGCTGGCGCCCGTCGCGCCCGGAGCGCGCGGCGCCCGCGGCCCGGCTGTCGCACCCGGCGAGGAGGACCCGAGGCCGATTTGCGAGAAGGAACATAACTTCAAAGTATACAAATATTTGGACAATTTAAATTATTTTATTACATTATATGCCGTAACTATGAGGTCGTTCTGTAAATAAGATCGCTATCTCTATCTATTGGAGTAAGGGCCCGCGACGTTCAGACCTTCGTTATTTTATAAAACTGAAGGTTTCTCTGTATGGCATACACAGACAAACCTTCAGGTTCTATCTTTTACTGTTTGCTTTGATAGTACTCCTGATACGGAGGTATCAGGTAATCGTATGCAGAGTGAAATTTTAGCAGTTGTTTTCCCGCGGCAGAACAATTTGCCATCAGGAGTACTATCGAACCAAACACAAAAACATAGAAATGTTTTTGTTTTCAAATACTTAAGTAATGAAAAAATATTTATCAACTCGTCACGCTTTCGAGTTGATGAATATTTCTTCAGTGTGTGTGACATTACAATGACACTAAATAATAGTAATAATAAACTTTATTTTCCGGACAACAGTGATCCATCGTGTTAGTAAGCAATACAATAACTTATTTCTAGTGTTAGTAGCTGAAATACAATAGAGAAGACAGAGTAAATAGTATTGTGAAAAGGACATCCCCAGGTGAATGTTCAGTGATTGTCCTTCTCACAAAACTTTTAATAATCGGAGAGTCGATACTCTCCGCCATAGTTTAGGATGCTGTTGCCACTCGCCCGCAACCTTGATAACAGCGTCGGTTCAGCGTTGGTTTTCTTGCGAACGACGGCGTGGAAGTCGTCATAGCAGAAGCACTGCACCATCGCGGCAGTCCCAACAGCATCCTAAAAATATTATTGTACTGTACGCGTAGGTCATCCAGCGTTCTTTTGGTATAGTTGACCCTAAGATTTCCCGTGTAAAAGCATTGGCAATATGCCTTAACAGTCCAACGGCGCGATGGTGACGTAACTGTACCCCTATGCCCCAGCACCCGAGCGCCGAGTCCACTAAGCCACGCCTACGCCAGCCAGCTGGGTAGTAGGGTTGTCGAAAGCCGAATGATTTATTGAACAAAAATAAATAAAACAGTTTTTTAGATTTAGTTGTTTGTTTTCCTAGGTATTTAAACACTTATGCCAAGAGAACCTTACATGATTTATCCCTACATATTTTTTATAAATGAGTTAATACACGATTTTTAAACGAAAGAGTATGTTCCATTAACATTAAAAAAAAGACTTCACAGTATAATTTATTTTCGACAACCCTTAAAGCGTACTCAATTATGGACTCGCTAGTCGGGTTTAGGGCATGAATACAAGTCATCTATGTCTAATTACAACGACGACTCGGATACGGGTTGTGGGCACACGAACAAATTTATTGTTCGACCCATATTATATGCTGGGTGCTGGGCACCTGAAGTGTTAAACAGTGTTACTTTCACTAAATTACTACACCGAGAGAATCTTCGGGCCAACATGTTACCTGGGACCGCCAGTGCCCTACGCTCCCTTTCAATATCAACATTGTTCTTAAGGTCGTCAGGGAGAAGATGCCCTAGATATTTGAATGTTGTCACTCTTTTGACGTTCAAACCGTTTAGAGTAATGTCAGGTACAGTACGTAGGCATTCGCCTCCGGCCCTAAAGACAATGTATTCACACTTCTTCACGTTATACACAAGTCCGTGTGAGGCAGCATACGCCTGACAGACCCGAAGCATTTTATTAACTGCACCTGCCGTCGGCGCCAGCAACGCCATGTCATCTACTGATACTATTTATTTTTACACCATGGACATTGATATTGCTGAGGTCCACGATTAGGCCATCTATATATGTACTAAAAAGCCTCGGAGATGTCAGACCACCCTGCCTCACACCGCATTCCAACCTGTATGTATCAGAGAGTGCATTGGACCACCTTACAACATTTTCTTGGTTCCCATACCAATACTGTAGGATCACTCCTGCCGATACATACACCCCTGTCCTCGAGCTCTCTCCAGAGTACATCATAATTTACCAGATCGAAGGCTCTGGAGAGATCCAGAAAACAGGCGTATACCGGCGTTTTACAAACAGTGTAATTCTGGACGGTATGTTTGAGACTTACTATGGCACGTTGACAGTCCAGGTTGAAACCCAAACTGTGAATCATGCACGGATAGACATTCTTTCAAAGTGGAATCAATCATACCGTCCAACACTTTTGCCAATGTGGTTGCAAGAGATATAGGTCGATAGTTTGACTTATCTGGTATGTCGCCCGTCCTATTCTTAATTATGGGAAAAAATAAAACTAAATCCAGGCCGTTAAATTGTAAGAAATGAAGTCAATTAACTACCGTTTAATTATTATAATTAAACGGTAGATTACGGTCACTAGTTTAATATCACGGCTTTGACAATATACCTGCGACATATACAACAACAAATAGCCCACCAGATACAACACTACAACCTATACTCTTCATACTCATGAAGTGTTCTTGACGAAGGATAATGTAACTCTATGCCACTTGTGGAAACACGTAGCAAACGATTTAGTTTAATTTATAATGTGTCGGTCTCGCGCGCGCCGACAGATCCTGACGGCGTTCTGCTCGGCGGACGGCGTGCGGCAGGCGGCGCGCGCGGGCGCCACGCTGCTGCTGTTCAATGTGCTGCGCGCGCGCGTGACTGTGCTCAGCGTCACGCGCGTGCCCGAGCGCGGCTCCGTGCGGCACCGCGCCAGCGCGGACGTCGCGCCCGACCTGCTGCACGTGAGTAGCGAGCGCCAACACTGTCACAGATCATGTACAACGTGCCGCGCGCGCGCGTGACTGTGCTCAGCGTCACGCGCGTGCCCGAGCGCGGCTCCGTGCGGCACCGCGCCAGCGCGGACGTCGCGCCCGACCTGCTGCACGTGAGTAGCGAGCGCCAACACTGTCACAGATCATGTACAACGTGCCGCGCGCGCGCGTGACTGTGCTCAGCGTCACGCGCGTGCCCGAGCGCGGCTCCGTGCGGCACCGCGCCAGCGCGGACGTCGCGCCCGACCTGCTGCACGTGAGTAGCGAGCGCCAACACTGTCACAGATCATGTACAACGTGCCGCGCGCGCGCGTGACTGTGCTCAGCGTCACGCGCGTGCCCGAGCGCGGCTCCGTGCGGCACCGCGCCAGCGCGGACGTCGCGCCCGACCTGCTGCACGTGAGTAGCGAGCGCCAACACTGTCACAGATCATGTACAACGTGCCGCGCGCGCGCGTGACTGTGCTCAGCGTCACGCGCGTGCCCGAGCGCGGCTCCGTGCGGCACCGCGCCAGCGCGGACGTCGCGCCCGACCTGCTGCACGTGAGTAGCGAGCGCCAACACTGTCACAGATCATGTACAACGTGCCGCGCGCGCGCGTGACTGTGCTCAGCGTCACGCGCGTGCCCGAGCGCGGCTCCGTGCGGCACCGCGCCAGCGCGGACGTCGCGCCCGACCTGCTGCACGTGAGTAGCGAGCGCCAACACTGTCACAGATCATGTACAACGTGCCGCGCGCGCGCGTGACTGTGCTCAGCGTCACGCGCGTGCCCGAGCGCGGCTCCGTGCGGCACCGCGCCAGCGCGGACGTCGCGCCCGACCTGCTGCACGTGAGTAGCGAGCGCCAACACTGTCACAGATCATGTACAACGTGCCGCGCGCGCGCGTGACTGTGCTCAGCGTCACGCGCGTGCCCGAGCGCGGCTCCGTGCGGCACCGCGCCAGCGCGGACGTCGCGCCCGACCTGCTGCACGTGAGTAGCGAGCGCCAACACTGTCACAGATCATGTACAACGTGCCGCGCGCGCGCGTGACTGTGCTCAGCGTCACGCGCGTGCCCGAGCGCGGCTCCGTGCGGCACCGCGCCAGCGCGGACGTCGCGCCCGACCTGCTGCACGTGAGTAGCGAGCGCCAACACTGTCACAGATCATGTACAACGTGCCGCGCGCGCGCGTGACTGTGCTCAGCGTCACGCGCGTGCCCGAGCGCGGCTCCGTGCGGCACCGCGCCAGCGCGGACGTCGCGCCCGACCTGCTGCACGTGAGTAGCGAGCGCCAACACTGTCACAGATCATGTACAACGTGCCGCGCGCGCGCGTGACTGTGCTCAGCGTCACGCGCGTGCCCGAGCGCGGCTCCGTGCGGCACCGCGCCAGCGCGGACGTCGCGCCCGACCTGCTGCACGTGAGTAGCGAGCGCCAACACTGTCACAGATCATGTACAACGTGCCGCGCGCGCGCGTGACTGTGCTCAGCGTCACGCGCGTGCCCGAGCGCGGCTCCGTGCGTGTAACGACTATGACTTATACGGGCAGCAGCTCCGCACACTGAGATGTAGTATGTAGATGGACGAAGCACACGGGATATGTACAGGGAATAAAATCACTCTTTTGTGTCCGTTAATGATTGACAGTTCATTATGTAAACAACAAAATATATAATACTTAAAGTAGGTGACTTGTGGCGGGCGTAATAGCCTAGTTAGCGTATGTACCTAAATCGGTTAATTTAGCAACTGCTTGTTCAGGTAAAAACTAAAACAATTTATATCATGTGGCGATGCTCGTACAATGACCAAAACCGGGTTTATCCCTGTGAGTTTTATGCGCCGGGAACACGATAAGGTTAGCTAATTGAAATGGCGTTATAATGTAAATGCTAGTAAATTAATCGATATTCAATCAAAAGAAGGGTCTGACTTATCCGTCCACCGGTTTCTATAATAAAAATATAATAACGTATATTTACATAGGATATTACTCGATCGAATAATTATGATGGCCTTATCCATCGCTTCACTAAACATGTCTTTGGCGCCTCTAATGTCACCCGCGCCATGCTACTGCGAAATCTGTGTAGTGGACATGAAGCAATCGCAATTTTAAACTGTAAACGATAAAGGCATTACTCTTACTTGCAGGAGCTCGAAGCCATGCTCGACGACGCAGAGGTCGACGAAGAACTGGGCGGACGAGCCGATGACACTGACCATTGAGCAGGCAGCAGGGAAGCGCCTCCACCAATCAGGAGCCTGCAGCACAGCTCATCGACCAATGAGCACTGGCTCGAACACACCGCACGATCGCGCGCACTACATACAGAACAAAGTCCTTTTATCTGTGTGACTTTGCATCACAAACATGCTTGCTAGAAAAAGGTTTGGTACTCACAGCTGTAAAGGGTTTTCAATATTTTACTGGAACCGACTAATCGGGTCAAAAGGTAGACCTCTATAACCAATATGTTTGATTACCAATTGTACGAGTTAACTCTTACAATATTTATGGGTTAACCAATTAAATATTGCTGACTAACCAGAATGAAATAGACAAAGCACTTCGCGAGGTTACACCGCTACTGTCCATATTTTGAGTGTGCAATAATTAATTCTGTGCTTGGACCGGTTATTATAGGTTGATGAATGTGTCATGAAATTTTAATGCATGCCAGCTAACCACGTATTTAAATAAATTAACAATGTCCATGTCCAGCTGTAAGCACTTTTTAGATTTTAGAAAATATAAAACTATCGTTCGTATATTGTAAATAATAAGTAGCACCATGAGATTGTACTACAATATTTATAATAAGCATTCATTGAGAATCGTATTATATATTTGTATGAACATACAGTAATAGTTATTTAGTTATAAGCTACACTGGTCTCATCAAATAAAATAAAGTAATGTGAATTTTACGCGTGCGTTTCCTCTTTCAAAAGTCAAGAAGTCCCAAAAGCTATTTTCCTCTAAAACCCTTCGTCTAGTCCTGGATTCGATCCCTAGTTAACACTTGGTTTTTTAATCAGATTTAGTCGCAGCCCGAACTGTGAATATTTCTTCAAGCTTTTGTCTAGTTTGATTTGGTTTAATCTTGCAACTGAATTTCAGACCAGTTCCGTCCAACCGATTGAGCTGAAATTTTGCACACACAACTTTTCTTTTGATGGATAAACATGATTTCTATCATGAACTCATCCTGCAGCCAGGATCGACTTCTCACGAGGGAACTCCTCAATGATTAATAGCGCGGACATTAAACTTTGTATACGCGCCTATTTTTGGTAAAGATGATTTCTATCATGAGCTCATCCTGCAACCGTAGTATATCCTATACTATACAACTCTGCCTTTCACTTTACAATTCAGCCGCGACCTTAAGTTATGAAGCAATTTTGTTTTTGCCATTGCCAGTCATTTTGTAATTGGTATTAAAAACAAACATTCTCTCACATAGCAGCCTTCCCGTTCGTAAGTTGTAGTGTCCGTGTGGATAAGGTCGGTCATGTACGCCGTACGGTACGATATTGTGGCTTCTAATACCTTTAATCCGGGAAACTAGCAATGTGACTTTTTCAATTCATATGATAATAATAATAATTAGTATTCGTCGGTACAAGCGGCGAGTGGAGCGGTACACTCAGAATCGCAAGTTCCAAAGCGATGAAAAGTAGGTATATAGGGCTTCGGTGCGTCCGGATCAAGGTGTGACTGACACGCGTCTGCCGGATGATAATGCCATGTGTTCATTCTGGCGCAGCATCTGGTCGGTGCCTGTCAGTCACACGGAGGGCGATTGGGAGGTTGAACAAGCGTGTGATCCATCCTTTCAACCTCAAATCAACAAAATAAGACGTAAATGTTTTTTTTCTCAATTAATGTTTGTTTTGGTTGATTGTTAATGTTTCATTTGGTTAATTGTTAAATAAATAAAGACTTTTTACGATGACTTTTCGAGGTTTAGTAGTTACTCGAGATCGCATGGCTACGGTGTTCAGGTTTTCGTGGTAGCGTGCATTCGTTGTTAAATGTTTAGAATAGGTGAAATTAGAGATTTAGTTATTCCAGATCCCATGGCTGCGGCGTATGGTTTTTCGTGGTAGCGTTTATTCGTTATTGTTGATTTTAAATCTTTAATTAAATTTGAATTTGGTAGAGTTGCGCTACCATTTCGGACTGCCAGTACAGCTGCATGGAACTTGTCCTTGTTATAGGAACCCTTTGCTGATTTGATGTCGCATCAGGATTACTGTTATTTAGTAATCATGACAAAACTGAAAACAAACAAATAATTAATAAACATTATATCTGACCATAAATCTAGTATTAGTTAGACTAAAGCAGGAACGAATTCTTATCATGTTTTTTATTTATTCCGAGTTTTAGACATTTCGGCACTATGTTGTAGGCTCCATGTTTACGGGTGAATGGGTGGTAGCAGCGGTAGTTTAAGTGATAATACTACTAGTTATTAGTTGAGTTTAAAAACGTATGCCAGCAAATCTATTATTATAACACAAATCTTTCGGGTCGATAGCAATGGAGCTTGAAAAAGGTTGACAATATCTGGAATGGGATAATTCCGGTATACGTCGATTTAGCCCCTTTGATATTAGACGGATTTTCCCACTTGACCATTTTGAGGTAACATATTTTTAAAACAATTATTTCTGTATCTACTGGTTTTTATTCAAAACAAATAGAAAAATCCGTTAAAACACTTATTAAACTACACGATACACATACTCAGAAAGTCGTAACTTGTAAAATTGAATATTTACCATAGAAGAAATGTCAGCACGCAACACTTGAGTGTCGAGTTCGAAGTACAACTAAATTTCTAACGATTTTTTTTACTCTTGTAGACAACTTTGCTCCATCTATGAATCATAGTTAGAACTAAAAAGTGATCCTGTTTTATTGACCGAATCAGTAATAGCGTAACTATTCTGGAATGAGTAGTAATGCATGTTTACGGAATAGCCCCGTAGACGGATTTGCCCACATTGACCTTAAAAAAAAGAAATTAAAAAGAAAACGAAATTTGTCCTGTACAAGGCCAAAAGGCCCCTATCCAGCATGGTGCTGTAACATTGAAAAAACGGCACAGCGCTGGTATTCTGATAGGGCCCAAAGTGAAAGTGATGCCACGGTCAGTTACGAATGAGAAAAAAAAAAATGTAGACGAATAAACAATACATATGTGAAGAAGAAAAAAAAATACGAAGAAAATAATAATTACATCTACACCCCACGTCACCATACTGTTCGCCAATCCGTGCCATAACTTTCACTGGCAACACTGACGAACATAGAGTTATACATAGATGTACCTTACGTACCTTACTGCCCGCGTAGCATGACCACCGTAGACAAGAAAGAGAATCGACAACTTGGCATCATTGAAGAAATGATGGCAATTGATTGGCCATTAGAGCTAAGTTGCAAGCCTCTTGAAGAAGCTGTTAATTTCTTTTATCACACTATCAGCTTGCTTCATAATGCACATATTCCATCTAAAACTATCGCTCCTAGGGCTAAGTATCCTCCTTGGTACAAAAGTCCTCTTATTAAAATAATTAAAGAAAAATGAAAATTTCATTCAAAATTTATAACCTATGGAAATCTCTCGGACTATCAATCTTTTGTTACCCTACGTCATCGGGCTAAAGATCTGGAGAAGGAAATGTTTGACGACTATATAGTAAACATCGAATTAGCCATTTCAAAAAATCCCAGGGCTTTTTGGCAATATAAACCAACTGTTACCCATCTGTACTAAAATTTGGTGAGGTAGCGTCTGGTCACGGGGATGAAATCTGCAATATGTTTGGCGACTGTTTCTTTTCGAACTTCCAAGAGCGACGTGACGCGAATGGATCCTTAGCCTCTGCAAGAGTGGATCAGTCTACTGGTCCCGTATCAGACATCTGCTCTATTGATGTGCGGGGGGAGGAGGTTTTTCGCTTGCTTAAGCAAGTGGATATTAATAAATCCGGATAATATTTCACCGATTTTTATAACCAAATGTGCCAGGTGTCTATCCATTCCATTGACAATATTACTCAAACGGTCATTCGACTTGGGAGTGGTGCCTTCAATCTGGAAGTCAGCGTATGTAACACCGATTCATAAAAAAGAACCTAAGGACAGCGTTGAAAGTTATAGACCGATCTCCAAACTTTGCGTGTTCGCTAAAGTTATGGAGAAAATAGCACACGTCCAACTTTCTTCTTCACTTAAATTAAGATTTTCCGAACACCAACATGATTTCTTATAAGGTCGATCCACCACATCCAATCTCGTGGTCTGTAGTGACTATCTTTCAGAGCATATGGCCAAGAGGTCTCAGGTCGATGTTATATACACTGACTACAGTAAATGTTTTGATAGAATAGATCATGCACTCCTAATGCGCAAACTGTTAGAGATTGGTGTGAGGGGTAGTTTATACAGATGGTTTGTATCTATGTCGAAAACAGATGCCAGACTGTAGTCCTCAACGGTTATACCTCGAGAGCGATGTACATCCCGTCGGGGGTTCCCCAAGGATCCTTATTAGGACCCCTTTTATTTAATATCTTTGTTAATGACATCGCCTCTTGCTTCCTAAACTCTAAAATTTTATTGTATGCGGATGACATGAAAATTCTGAGTCAAGTGTCAACCGTTGAGGATGCACTTCTGTTACAGGAGGATCTGGACCGGTTCCATGATTACTGCGATCGTAATAGTTTGGATTTAAATATTTCAAAATGTTATGTGTGTACATTTTCTCGTAAGCCAAACCCTATTATTTTTTATTACAAATTATCGAATACCTCAATTGCCAGAGTCAACGTCATCAAGGATCTTGGGGTAACTTTTGACTCGAAGCTTTTGTTTGATGCGCATATTGACAATATAGTCAACAAGGCTTCTAAAGCGTTGGGTTTTATTTTTAGGGTCTCTTCCGATATTAAGAACGTCAAAACCATGAAAATTCTATACTGTGCTTTTGTCCGTAGCCATCTCGAATATGCTTCTCAAATTTGGAATCCTAATTACAATGTTTATATTAATCGCCTCGAAAGCATTCAAAGGCGATTTTAAGGTACACTCAATATCGTTCAAATACTTATCTTCCCAACTATACTAGTCGGTGTAAGAAATTTCATATTCTTCCTTTACAAGAGCGAAGAAAAATTGCAGATCTCGCTTTTCTATTTAGTATAATGAACGGATCTACTGACATCCCTGAGCTGGTGGCCAAGATTGGACTTCGTGTACCGTCTGTGTTTCTTCGGAGACCTCATCTCCTTCATGTACCTATAGTGAAAACTAACTACAGGCAAAATACATATATCCTAAGGGCATGTCGAATGTTCAATATGGTGTGCCGGGATGTTGAGCTTGATTTATTTACAAATAAAAAAAAATGTTAAGTAACTTTTTCTTTGAAGTGTAACTTTATTGTCTTATATTTTTGTTTACTCTCTTTAGTTGTTTCTCTGTTTAATTCTCACACGCTGTATGTACCGTTTTTGTCAATTTATACATAAGTTTGTATAAGTGGAAACTTGTAATTGGCTTTCTTCTACATATTACTTCTGACTACTCGAATGTATTAGATGAGGGTTTTCTTAAAATAATAAAATAAAATAAAACTCTTTTGTTCATCTGTCATTGAATCGACAAAATGACAGATGAACAAAAGATTTGTCGTTTCTCTTTCGTGTCTACGGTGGTCATGCTACGCGGGCTGATGTCATGTATGGGGCACTGGACAACGGTTCTTCTCTATCCAGAATGTCGACAGATCCAGGGGAACAGCGAACCGATAAGGATCGAGCGTGGTATATTCCAGGGTGATAGTGAGTCCATTGTGGTTTTGTCTAGCCTTGAACACTCAGCACACTGCTGGAGCGTTCAGATCTAGGCTATCTGTTGAAGAAAGTTGGTCAGGTCATATCTCACCTTTTTTTACATGGATGATCTGAAACTCTTTGCCCCCAACAATTTGCAACTGATGAAGCTACTGAAGGTAACAGAAACTTTCAGTAGCGCCATCAGGATGGAATTTGGTGTGGACAAATGTGCAGTCATACATGTAAAGCGAGGGGAGATTATGGAATCCGTGGGAACTCAACTCTCGGATTCTAAACATCTTAGATCCCTCTCCTCAACAGGAACTTACAAGTATTTGGGAATGTCGGAAGCATTACGTATCAATACTGCCGACATGAAACAATCGTTGAGGGAGCGCTTCTTTGGCCGCCTGAATAAGGTGCTAGGCAGTCTTGTCAGACGGAAACAAGGAGCGCGCCTTCAACGGTTGGGTCATGCCGGTTTTGATGTATTCCTTCGGCATACTCAAATGGACTCAGAAGAAACTTGATGCCCTGGATAGGAGGGTACGCACACTGCTGACCGCAAATCGATTGCATCACCCACGGTCGTCGGTGATGAGACTGTATATCCCGCAGAAGTGCGGGGGTCGTGGCCATGGCTCAGTGCCACATTCATAGCTCATGCGTGTGCTAGAGTTGTACAAAATAGATGCAACTCTATGCGCCTTCCTGGAGTCATGTATGGGGCAAAGCATACAACGCATACACCATGTATGCAGCAAGCAAGTGGCAACATGCAGCAGGCATGGTTTTTATAAGGCAGACAATCAATCAATCAAAGCGTCAACATTATAATAATAATACGTTGTTATTAATGAAGTCAATGATAATTTATTAACCTCGTATTCATCTGACTATAGAGTTAATCATTGCGGCGTCCCCATAAGGAGTGTATTTGGACCCTTATTGTTTCTATTATACATAAACGACTTACCGCTAGTGACGGTATAAATGTGTAGTATAAATACACATTTATACCGTCACTAGCGATGTATTATTTGTAGACCACATTTCAATTATTGTGACATCTGACAAAAAGTGTAAAACTAAATCTGATCATGAGATCGACATTAATAATAATATTATTAAAGACGACATTATAAAATAGTAACAGGCAAATAAATCGAAAATTAATTTAGATAAATCTAATTATATACAGAGTAATAAATCAAAACATACTCAATTTCAAACGTCCATATTGACGGGTTAAAAGAAGTTCCACAAACTAAATTCTTATGAGTACCTACTCATTTAACAAGATCTGAATTGGAAAGTACATCTGGGTAGCTAGTGCAGCATATTAATAAGTTTGTTTTTGCTCTCAGACAAATAAAGAACATAACTAACAAAAAAACCGTAATTACAGCATATCACGCCTATATAGCATCCACCTCAAGGTACGGGCTTATCCTTTGGGCACAACTTTGGGGTAACAGCACAGATAGACACAGAGCATGTACCTATTGCGCAAAAGAAATGCATCAGAGTCATTGGTGGTATCCGTCCTGACGAGTCATGTACTTAGACCTTTCTTTAAAAAGCTAGGTATCTTCCGTCACTGTACATTTTTGAAATTTGTAATTATGTTTATAATAATGGGATTGTTCTAAAAAGCCTATCAATCGGAATCTCGAAATAGAGATCCATGTAGACTTGCATTGCAGGATACTCCTAAATCGGCCAAGTAGTAAATTTCTGTACTTTTGTCATTGCGAATAATTCAAAGTCTAAGATTTATTTACCGATAAATATGATAACAAAAGTTCTTACAATGGTATAATATAATACTAGCAATTTTTAACATATTCAATCATAAATGAATGACATGCAAATTTTTGGTATTATTAGATCATTTAAACTAGAGGAATTATTTTATATTATAGAAGGGATTCTCAATTAACCATCTGTGTAAAGCCCTTCTGAAGCGGACCATTGGAAGTTCTTTAATTTGGTTAGGAATATTGTTATATATCTGAATACACATAGTATAGCAACTCCGCCTATATAGTTCAGTTTTCGTTCCAGGAATAATTAATCTATTAGGGTATCTAATGAGTAAGTATCTAATGCTGAGACAAAACTATTATTATTGTATTAACTTTGTATCTGTGACATTGAACTTTAAAATTTACCTATAATTTTTATTTTCCCTGCAATTGATACAACTATCCTGTATAGCTAAACATGCGGACTTTAGATTAATATCTGACTGTAACAACTATACCATGTTTAAGGCAAATAAAGACTTAATCTTAATAATTCAGTTGATTATGAACATAATTATGTGGTTGTTATTTCCCTGTAAGAAGCACGTAAACATGCAAACAAGCATACACCATGCATGCAACAAGCACGCAGCTACATGCAGCAGGCATGGTTTCTGTCACGGCTCCGGCGCTGCGGGGCTCCGGCGGTCCCACGCGAGCTTATCGTCGCAGATGTGTCTAACGCTCACCACCTTCACTTCGGCTTGCTGCAGCCTCAGCCGGCGGCGTGTGGTTCAACCACCTGCTCCTCAGCTCGCGGGCCGCCTCGCCCCTCCGCGCCAAGCGATTCTAAATTACACTCTAGGGGTAGGGCAGACAAGACTTCGTGGAGTTGGATTTACAGCGATTCGTTTCAGTCACTAGAACCTAACATATAGAAAATGTTCTAACAAAGTATAAATGAACATTCGGAGTAATACTCATTACAAAATACAATACTTATGACATATAACTTCATGTCATGTAAAATTAGGAGATTCAATTATTATAGTATTACAGAATACTTAGTTTTAGAAGTAAAGATAATTATGTAAAACAAAATTTCGGGATTTTGAACATTATGATTACTGAAGTTTATGGGAAACCTGTTATGGATAATGATTTTCGGACAAAAAATGTTAGGAGAAGAAAGGGTGTATCTGTTATCGGTTTGTTGATGTTTCGGCCACACGTGCAGCAGTGCAGAGTGATCTCAATAACAAAGTCTTCAACATCGTCATATCTAACGTCCCAGACCTAGCTACCTTAAACACCATGCGACCTAAAGTTGATTGCTCTCACAAAAACCAAATTAAAATGTCACAAAACACTTCTCCGTTTTTTCTATAAACCTAAACTATTGTGTTTACTTCGTGGACAGATCATGGGATAATAATTACCTCAACCTTCTCCATCAGAACATAGCGGATGTTATGAATAAAACTGTACGAACAATACGGAGAGCTGATTGCCGGGACTGCATGTACGAGTACGAACAAGCAGAATCCTTGAAAGAGGTTCAAATTACATTATGTTCATTACTGAACTGATAATAAAACATCGGTTAAGTGTGAGTCGGACTCTTCGGCCGGGTTCCGTGACGAGACAGAAACAAGAGCTTGAGTTTTTAATGTTATTGGCTGGAAACAAGCCGGCTGTCCGTCTGGTAGTAAGTGGTCTAGGACTCTAGGCTACCCGTAGACATCTTCAGAAACAGCAATGCTGTCTGAAACTAGGTATGGTTACTATCGATACAGTATTATCCCGCGGGACCTTGGTACGTAGGTACTCTTTACTAAAACTCACGAAAAAGCTAATTTTCAACGTTACTTTTCACTACAATATGTCGAGTGATTTCACAAAATATGAGCTACTACCAATATAGAGCTGTGTTTTTCCCTCAGTTTGGAATGATCTACAGGTGTACCACAGGGGGAAGGGGCACATCGACGCACAAACGAATACCGCGTATTCTCTATTCATTTTGAACCCCGCCACATATTTATTTTATTGGTAATTTATAGAAAAGAATAATATGGGATGGGGGAGGCCTTTACCCAGGAGTAGGACATATAACACAAGGCTACGAAAATCAAAACTCCTGTTGCCTACAAAAGTTCATTGACCTACACGGCAATGTCCTACACGGCAATGTCCTACACGGCAATGTCCTACACGGCAATGTCCTACACGGCAATGTCCTACACGGCAATGTCCTACACGGCAATGTCCTACACGGCAATGTACGCAACAGCTGTTTTATTTCCATCTGGGATGACGTACCGGCCGATACACATGCTATCGTTTGTGTGTCTCGCTTCCAACCTGTATATTTGTATAACATAAAAGCGTAGTCTTTATAGGTTCGTAATTACAATTTTATGAAACCCCTAAAAAAATCAGGTATTTAGCATGATGCGGTTTCTTTCTGCGAAGCGATGGCTGCAAGTGTGCGTAGGGTGGGCGGCGCGCTAGGGCGAGCGGTGCATATATAGGGCGACGCGATGGATCCCGGCACAGTCCGCGACGTCCGCGCGCTGAGTGTGCCGCGCTGCTGAACGAGTTACAGGTAAGGAGCAATATTTGTGTCATGACTTATGGATATCTGTGGTAGGTATTACAATACGATTTAATGTGATTAATAATATGGGGATTAATTATGAAGTGTTTTACAAAAACCTTTCTATTTTTAAAATATTTGAATCAAATAAACAATTTTAAACCGTTGTTATGAAATGGTGGGCACATTTTATTATTTCATAATAAGATATCGTCGAGAAATTGGTGAACGGTTCGGATTGGTCATCTATAATGGAGAAAAACAGGGAAAAAACTCTATTAAAATAAACACGTAGGAATACTATAAGGCATGCTGTGCCCGACAGGGTTCATAATTGTTTCTATTTTTGTTATTTACCACCTGTAAGTGTACATTATGGACATAGCGCTAGACGATTTAAGATTAATATTTGCTAAAAAACTTATTTGCAAAAGCTGCAAAAAGCGAAGCATTTAAAATAAATCAAGTATAATTTAAAATATGTTGTATAACTTTTTACTAAATGTACCACCATCAAAAAATAAAAATTCTTGTGTTTAAAAATAGAATTGCTCGTAAACGCGTTGATGTCTTTTGTTTGCTACGAACAACGGCGACGGAGCTACGAGAGTTACAGAATATGACTATCAAATATCATACAAATAATTTAAATAACTGACTGTTATAACTTACTTAACATACCATTAGAATTATCGTCCAAAAATATCTTTACCATAACCCAAATCGTTTCTAAATAACCTTGATTGTTCAATTTAGATGTTGCAAAAATCTAGACATTGATCTGGTTCGCACGAACACAGTCGGAGCGAACGTATTCCTGTTGAGATCGTCTCACAACACAATTGGCCAATAAAGTGAATGTTTTAATTTAAAAGTGTTCTAGCCGTATCGGGTTACGGTGCAATCAAATTTCACTCAAGTTTTTATATGTACTTCATTTTATTTTAGTGCGTGGCCCGTAGGCAGAGTAGGGTCCCCTCGGGGGGGGGGGGGGGGGGGGGGTCGGCGGCGAAGGGGTGTGTGCATAAAAAATAGGAAAATGACGAGTGTAAAGCGCAATAAAATGATAGTAGATACCACTCGATGCCATAGGACTCTTTTCCGTTTTCACTTATTTAATAACAGTTCGCCAAGAGTTGAATATATTATGTTCATAAAAAGAAGTTTTCTATGGTTTATGGTATGGTTTTACATCTACAGTAGCAAAGCACAATGAAGTCTTCGAATATTTGATTTTATAACATATCGGGTTCCTCATGATATTTTCCTTCCCTATTTTGAGAGCAGTACCTAGTGATTACGCAAAGACTGTTTGCTTTTAAACCTGCGCAAAGTGAGTGAATCAGTCAATGTGATCACTAATTTTTATATAAAATATTGTTTAGTTCATGAACAGTGCAATCTTCAATTTATTTATTTTATTTATTCAAGAAAATATGCTATGTACCTTAACAGACGTAAATCCAAGCTTTTGAACAGCTAAATAAAAGAAACCTAAGGAATAAGTAAATAAGGAATGATAAAATACTTGAAAATAACAAGAAAAAGTCATCTTTCGTCCATCCTCTCACAGATAATTAGCAACAGTGTCGTAGGTGAAGGGCCTGTCTCCAGCATGTATCATATGATTGCTCAACAAACCGTCTAACACAAATAGTTGCACATTATATGGAAGCGGTTGTAATTTATAATCAGAGTTGGTCTCACAAAACGATTTAAATAATTTAGTTTTGTTTTATTTTTTTGTTTTTGACGCAAATAAGTGATTTGATTCGTATTTATACTTTTTTTGAAGAAAACCCCCGCACCAACAGTTTGGATACGTGATGGCTGGTGCAAGCACGTATCCAAAAATTTAAACAACCATGTGAACTGAAAAAACCGCTGTAATCACTGTACTATTACGAATTATTAACGTATGTTCTTTGCAGTGGTTTTGATCCGTTTATTTTCAGTCAGATTTCGGGGGGCCAATAAGTCCCAACTATCCGCCCTTCTGTATACGTGCCTGAGTATCCGTTAAGTGAGACCGACTTGTAGACATGTCATGTATGTTTAGTGCGTATGCTTCAATGCTAGTTTTCTAAAAATGTAAACATTGATTTGTATCACATAGAGGCAACAAAGTCGTAAAGTATCTGGCCTCATAGGGAAAACAAGCCTAGCAATAAACTGGCACGCTGCCACAAGCGGGACTGCTGTTCGATGATGAGTTTAGTCGAAGTGCATTATCAACTTACTACTAATTTATCGGTGGGATTTGAGTGATATCAATGAAATGGACGGTGTGTACGTAAACCGTACAAGCTTGTCAGCATGAAGTTTTGATACGATGACCCTACATTATTAGAAATTACAATATTAGGGTAATCTATCTCTGCGGGACTGTTCGAAAGAGATACCGTGGCCCCGGAACACAAAGGGCGAGGAAGGAACATGGATGGGTTTTAGTCAGTAAAAGTCTGACACTCCCTCCTGCTCCGCCCAGAGCGGGAGGAGTCATTTGATGATTTCCCATAAGAAAAAAAAAAGGGTAATCTACCTTAGGTTTAGATCTTTGTGCCAATCGGTAATGTTCTCACTATTTCCACTTAGACCTCGGCATGTGGCAGGGAGTTTGCAATAAATAACACGTTGGTTCTTGAATACACAAGATGCACACTAGAATAGGGCTCCTCTATGACGTACTCCTCATGATGTTTTCTTCGCAATAGTGATGAAAATAGGGCATAGTGAAGAGCATGTCTGTCTGCGTTCGATCCCGCGACATGTCATTACGGCATCTTAAAAAAGAGATAATTATAATTCTGGATCAAACGCGGGATACTCTGTGCCGCCACTAGTGCCAGTTAGTCATAAGTACATAGTACATACATACACACATCATCGCACACATTCATAAACACCATACAGTTACCCACACGCACACAGGCACACACCACAAATTAAAATGCCAATTAATTCGAGTCACTCTCGGCTAATCAAATGTTTTTTCTGTGTACTTCGTAATTGGCGTAATGTTCGATTTTTTTATGTTAATGTACAGTCAGCTGTGAAGCAACCTTTTATAGAATAAATAAATCTACTAACTGATCATCTAATCAGTCCTCTAAATCACTTGCGCTGTGAGTGACGGCGCGTCCCTCTGGTGTTCGCTACTAAACCTATCAAGTGTTAACTAGCGACATGTGGAAGATGCCGTGCGCGTCTTCAACATATCAGACGGGCAATCACCTTATTCTTCGTATCTGATCCTCTAGTTTAACAACTTTTTTGAAAAGTTTAAATTACGAGATTAAACTAGTCTTGTTAGTTTGTACGTCGGTCGGTCAAAACTGCAATTTAATTTTAAATCAGTTTCCCCCCACCAATTAATCTGAGTTTTGCACACACTTTTGATTTTGGTGTAGTTTTTAAGACTGACTTGACCCGATTCTGCAGCCAGGATCATCGAGGGAACTCCTCAACGGTTTATAGCAAGGACATGAAAATTTGTAGACAATCCAGTTCTTCAATAACAAGTTTTGTTAATGAAGAACTGGGTTGTTCAAAACTAAGCAGCAAGATACGTTGGTGCAACGACGTATTACCTATTTTTTTACTTAGAATACATAAAGAAATTTAAATGTATTTTTTTTAAAAGAAGCTTTTTGAAAATTATTGCCGGTTAGGTACGTATGTCGCGATTTGGCGTTTGTAAAAGTTAGGCTTAAGCGCAGCAATAGTGTCCTCTTCGGCCGTCACAGTCAGAGGTAGGTATGGGAGGCACACTACGCCACTTCTAGTACACATGGAAGAATTTAATGTAAACCCTTTTTCAAGCGCGTGAGAAAGCTGGAACTTTGGACTTTATCGTGTCCGTTACTAGAAGGTTCCCAGGCATGGTTGGAAACAAAAAAAGATATCAATGAAAAATAATGAAAGAGTGTTTTTACACCCGTTATTTGAGTGTAGTTTGTAACTGTAACAGCATTTACACCTACAACTTATTTGGTCACTATAAAAATAAACTATTTATCAAATTACACACAACACGTGGATACGTGGATTACTCACAATACGTGGAATACTCACTGCTTAAAACAGTGAGTAAATAGATGAAACCTTTGACTTCCAAACTAGGCAAAGTTAGTCTGTATCGTGGGAGCCGGTTGATGACTGTCCTCACTACGTGGGTGTCAGTGTACTAACCAAACAACCGGACGGCCACCTCATAGCCGGCTATAAATACTTCTCAGCTCCGACGTGCGCCGCCGGACGCGGCCCGGACGTGGCCCGGTCGCCGGTCGGCGGACGCGACGAGAAAAACACGCTTCCGGTGAAAAAACATCGAAATGCCGGAGGATATTGTCACTTCCGCTCGACACGACAATATTACCGAGAGACCTCAATAACATTACGATATAGACGCTGACTTAGAGAGAGATGGGGCTATATAAGGGTATAGTGCCTTCTCTGTCGTAGGAAAACTTAGACTTCGCAGTGATATGTTTGAGCGGTCAATCAAGAAACAAAAATTGCTAAAATGAAATGGAAGTTGGGGAAGCAGTGGTAACGAGCACGCCTTACGAGTTGTGGCTACCTCACAGAACCCAGGCTCGCACAGGCTCACCTCACTTTGTGGGACTTGTTTCATCACCACTGCTCTCAAACCTTTGGAAGAAATATCGTAAGGAAACGGGCATGTCATGGAAACATTTTAAAATATCCCAATTTCTTTTCAGAAAGATTTATTTACTAATAAAAAATCATCGAACTTCGAATTCCCCGAAAGGATACGCAGAGGCGTGTTTAGTACATCCAGATGTCGCCTAAATTTTAATTCCCACGCAATAGAAAACGAGCTATGGTAGGTACCAACCAATCACCCCATTAACCCAAAGCCCGCAGGCTCAGCCATCACGCCTGCTACTTCGAGACCAACAAGGCGTTGGATTATGCTAACGTTAGTCATGTAGTCTTTTTTAACCATACTCCCTTTTTTTCGTTATTTATACAGCTCGAACTATACCAGAAAACGAAACCATCCTTCGACACAAATTATACAATCCGTCGGTACAACAACTTACTGAATTCACCAAATAACATTATTTTGTATGAAAACCAAAACTTTTTGTTTGTGAAATGTATTCCGTATTCCAGGTAGGAAGTGGCTCACTGACAAAACATAAATGTTTTAATATTCATATATTGTGGTAACATAGCCCCCCCCCCCACCCGGCCGCTCACGTTCCTCTACCCCTCGCTCGCCCTCCCGACGCTAACTTTACGGTAATGAAAGTTACAGTTAACAATAGTTAGTAGGTAGTCGTAGGTAATTGTAAAATTATCGCACGTTTCGTGAGTTAGCGTGATATTATCAACAGTGCCGCTGTGTGCCCGGAGTGTACCTCGGTACTGGGTGGGAATACATAAGTAAGTACGGGCTGCACGTTATATAATGCTGGTTCAATGTTGAACATATTAATACTAAGTATAAGCAGTCCCGACACGCACTTGACCGGCTTCTTCTACGTTATCCCAAGGATACGCCTTTAGCCTAGTTTTGCTTTTTCACACAGTCAAGCATTGAATTATGGTTCATTCCTTTACAAATCAACTTAAATATGCTCATCCATAATCAATTATAGAATCTAGCTTTGGCTAATTAAAACAATAAAAACCTTATTCAAATATAAAAATCATTTATTCTTTCTTTCTTTGATAGTGGCAGACTAAAAACACATCCACTACAGCCAAGTGGTAACTAAAACATTGTATAATCAAAATATTGTTTTTATTAGGCAAATTCAGCATCCATTTGTACTAGGCTCAATGACTGGACGGAAAAGCGAGTCGTATCGAACATAATTCAATAAAGGATGTACTACGCGGTGGCTACGAATGTTACGCTGCGTGACAGGTGCAGGTGCTACGCCGTAGTAGTGCTACGTCGTAGCGGTCCTGAGTCGTAGAGGTGCTACGTCCTAGTAGTGCTACGTCGTAGTATTGCCACGTCGTAGAAGTCCTAGCTCGTTGTTAAGCTACGGCGTAGCAGTGGTGTGATGTAGTAGTGATGCTACGCTGTAGTATTGTTACGTACTGGTCACTGATGTCTCAGGGGTCCCTAGTCTACATTTTTTGTTTTGCCGACTATTAAGTTCTGTGTCCATTATCACACGTGCCCCGTGCGCCCATCTGATGACATAACACTCTCTGTCTACTGTCGCAGGAGTCCCGTGTGTCTTGGTGCACCAGCGTGTCGCAGCACTGTGCCATGTGTGTGCGCGCGCGAACGAGTGTGTGCGCGTGCGCGCTGCTGCTCGCGCTCGTCATAGCCGAGCACGACAAGCGCGCTGAGAGTGAGTACTACATATTATATTACGTAGGAGAAAGCTGTACACTGTACCCTTGGACCGGAATTCAGTTTCGCACGAAGGTTTGCATGCACATGCATCAGGTTGGCTCGTATGACGCACTAATCTTGTCAGCATCTTCCTACCCTTGTTCCATTCTATTTGCGGTCGGTTTGTTCCTTCATTTATTATTGTTCACACAATCCATCCATCTTCTTAGGGTTCCGTACGTCAGTTGGCAAAAACGGAACCCTATAAGATCACTTTGTTATCCGTCTGTCACGACCATTTTTCTCAGGAACACGTAAAGGTATCAGGCTGAAATTAATATCAAATACTCAAGTCTGTTACTTCTTAGAGCAGTGAAAAAATAAAACTTGTAAGTCAACGCAATCAAAAGATATGACTGTTTGTGTCGCATATTTTGAGATCTTACAAGGGAATCAAAACCTATAGCACTGTTAAATATATTTTAGTTATAGTTTACTTTTATGCACTAATTATACCATTGTTTGTAAAACAATACTATTGCACCTAAATGTACACTTTTGTAATACTTTTTAAATAAATTATTCTTATTCTTACTTCCCGTTGACCTAAAATCAAAATTCGGGAAAGTAAAAAGTCTTACAGCACATGTAAAGGAAAAAGTCATAACAAAATACCTACAAGTTTATACGGAACCCTCGGTGTGCGAATCTAACTAGCACTTAGCCGGTTTTTTGTCTCTACATCTATCAACATATTGTCTTCTGTTCTCTTAGTCACATACGTATCTTCTAATGTTGTGTGATGCGTAGTGTCTCCGATGCCGTTCCTGATGGCGACGCGCTACGGCCGCAGCTCGCCCCCCGCGCGCCACCTCGCGCCCCGCAACGACAGGTAACACACGCACCACACTCCACACATAGGCTTGGTGTGGGGTGTGTGTGCCTGGTGCCATCAAACGAGGTGGGCGTGTTTCTATATGTTTTGTCTTCTTGATGTAACACTTCAAAATATCGAGAAACTCACACATACTCCAATCGCAAACTTATAACACAATCACACATGCTTTCTAATAAATGTCTATATTCTTAGATAATGAACATGGCGTCAGGATGCTAACATCGTTTGTATGTGCAGGTTCTTCATGAGCACGCGTTACGGCAAGCGGTCAGAGGGTGCGTGGGGCGCATTAGGCGCACAAGGCGTGGGCGACGGCGAGAGCGCGGGGGCGCGGGGCGCGAGGGGCGCAGGGGGCGCGCTGCTGTGCGAGTTCACCGGCGTGTTCCCGCTGTACCGCTGCCGCCACAAGCCGCCCGCGTACCGCAAGTGAGTCATGCACTCCTGGTACACTTGTTCAGGAGACTCATCACCATCTGCCTGACTGTTCCCAACTCTATGTTCGAGTCAGCTCCCTCCAGTATAACCTAGGCCAGCCACATATTCAGTTTGTTACATGGAGTGACTGCCTGTCTGTCCTGCACAACCCAGTCACTGAGTGACACTATACTTGTTGGTAACACTATACTTGTTGGTAACACTATACTTGTTGGTAACACTTGGTCGAATTTTCGGGCTTTTGTTTATGGAACTGATGATGAGCTTTATCCATAACAGCCCGAAGTATGGATGTTGTGCCAAGTTGTTAGCTCGTCAGCTTTCATGGAACCCCTAACCTCTGCCTAGCCCTTTATTAGAGAATATATACCGGCGTGTTTTTATGTCTGCAAAGTTAGTACATCTTAGTGTGTTTGTCCAGGAGGAGTGCAGAAGAAACCAGAGTGGAGGAATAATCCTCCGACAGACGACCAGGACACCGTGACCGACAGCCGCGTCCGACACTACTCGTCCGATACGACCGATCCCACACGATGACCACACCCACGTTCCGATAGATATGACAGCAAGACAACGCACAACATATATTACCAATCCGGCCAAAACATTTGTTTTTAAAGCACAACTAATCATAGTTTGTAAAAGTACAATATGTGAAAACCGGTTGTGTATCGAAAATACTGATGTAAAACATTGTTTATTACATTTATATTTAAACCGTAAACTTTGCATTGTTGCTATTATAATAATGAAAGATGTGATGAACCACGACACTGTAACGTTTTGACTACTGACATTTATTGGTACGTTATGATACACACACACGCACACCCACGCACACAAATACACCCACATTCATAAATGTAACGTGCGGGCGCGGCTCCACGGAGTGCGCATTCTGTACACGAATGTACGTATACATACTACTTATATTTGTACTGATATACTTAGTATTAACACTGAGTACATAATGCAGGAACTAGTCTTCTAGCAATTGTATTTTACGTATATTTTAACTGTGTTCACAATCAATTCATGAAAATTTTGAGCATAGTTTTAGTAAGACATACGAAAACTATGCTCAAAAACCGTTAGTATGACTGTTGTATTCCTTGTAGAAAACATACATTATACACCTACAAAACTGTTCTTCACACCCACACTTTTGATTCTTAGTAACAAATGTGGGAAGACTAGAATTTGTTCGTATGTTTTGTAATATAAGTATTTTGTTTTGTATTGTCTGTTGTCCGAGACGCGCTACGGCTGGGGGCGCGTCGCTGACACTGCCACTGCGACTTGCATACACTTATGTTAATTAACAAACACTTTCAATCACTCACAGACTTATCAACACTTGCACACCCCCATTGCGATGTCCTACAAACAACGCATGTAAAACAAATAAAGTAATCTATTGAAACTTAAACTCATAAGGAAACAATATCTGCAGTGCTACAAATTCACTCATATATTTACAGTTACACACCCAACTTCTACAGTTTTAAATCTCTTATTCAGAATCTTAGTCAGTTGAGGTTTAATACATAGTCGGAATAGATGACATGCAAATTTTACGATATATTTGATGTTAGAGTATACAATACAACAAATATTTAAATCTATAAATGAAGATTTCTATCATTCATTACTATTACAAAACACTAAACTATTATTATCGTTACCTTTGTAGTCTAAACTATATAGATTAATTATTAACATTATTTATAATTTATTAATATAATAAAATTATTTTTCCAGCAGCCATAATTTTAACTTTATAAAAAATAAATTATTAGGAAACTAAAGTTCTTTGGTATTTTATATAGATAAGTCCACACATATGAAAACATTTATTTTCATATGGAGAAGTCCTTGGCCCTTTAGGCTCTCTCTTACATACTATAACACCTACACTACAAGAGTTGGAACTCTGAACACACTCAACACTTACACACCTACACTCTGGCACCATCATACGCTATAGCTAGACCACTGTCCGTGAATATAACTAAGTCTCAACTATTGCGAGTGTGACACAAATTTGGTCTCTGCCTTGTCCTACCAACTCACGCGAGATATTTAAATATGTTACTTTCCACAAACTCCTTCAGTACGATAACTGTTTTGCACCTTTATCCTTTAAGGAGCATTTCCTCAAAACTTGTTAAGCATTGTATAATCCCGCAGTTTGAATGAACTTCTGTAACAGTTGACTCTCTATACAAATGCTAATTATCTCCGGGTGAAGGATTACATTACATTGTCGCAACACAAACCATCTAAAATCTTTCTCATTCAATTCACACCATTGAAGTTAACTGTAGATCCCTACCACCTCAACTGCCTTCGTAATACATTTTCCAAACATATAAACAAATGTGTGTTTATGAAAAAAACACCTATATACCAACAAGTAAAGTTCAGTTTGGGCTTCAACCTTTTTTAATAATACTAGTTATTTTACAATCAACTTGAAATCAAAGAAACAAATCAAGAAAAAAAACAATAAAAAAAAAAACTCGAGACGTTTCAAGGGACACCCGGATGGAACGAAGTTCCTTTCGATGAATTAGTGAAGGAATTGTAATTTTTTTTTTTTTGATGTTATAATAATTAAAAAAAAAAAAGAAGTGTCGTTACAACTTTTCCTCTTATTTTTTTCCGTCTAGCTCCCTTTCGCAACGCGCGATAAGGAACTTCGTTCCAAAAAGACAAACCAATACACAAAAAAAAAAAAAACAAAAAAAAAAACCAAACAAACAAACCAATACAAACCAATTTGAATAAACTTTAGATGTGACTTCAACCAAACGAATTATAAGCATCCTTTATGTAAGTGCGTTGTACACAAGTGTTAACGTTATGTTAATGATGTTTATTACTCTGGAACACTACTTAGATGTTCATACATTATGAATTGTCGTTATATCTAAGTAGCATCAGGGGAATGACTGTTATTACTTCTATCAATATTATATATTCAATATTCTATCTAATTATATCATTATAGAGTCAATTCCGTAATTGTTTCATCACCCTTTGGTTGAAAGTCACACAACCATAACCCGACGAGGTCTATTTTGTCTGTGCCAATTTGAAACTCATTGAAGTTTTAATATACCGGGAATTCGTGCTATACAATATCTAGGTTCATCGAGACTTTTAGTGATAGATTTTATTGTCAACTACTTTTTTTTACTACAACGTACATTCCTGTTGTACATTTTTAAGTATGCAACCAAAAATCCGTGGGTAAAAATAAATGTATTAAGTTTCTTATGCAGGAAATAAACCATGTTTACAAAAAGTGTGTGCAAGGCGATGCAGCGAATGTATTTAGTAATAAACTAGTTAATGTAATGTTCTAGCCAGGTGTATGCTATATAAGGCCGCCGCGGTCTACTCGAGCACGATCCGTCAATATAAAGCTACGCTCACAATGAACTCCTTTTATTTCTGACCTCCTGGTACTCCTTACCCGTCCGCGCGCCACTTGCCTCCCGCCGCGACTCCCTTCACAACAGCTTCACCTCAGACGACTGCTCCGTCGGCGTCGGTTGAGTGCTCACAAGTGCTACTGCTGAGCATGACGTCCTGGGTTCAATTACCGGCTCAGGCAAGTGTTACAGGGTTTTTCCACGAGGAATTTCTCAATAGCAGGAGTCCGAATTTGTGCCCGGTTGGTGGCCATAGGCACGCCCCTTATTATAGCGGACTTTTAAACATTTACCGGCGAAATGTAGGTGACTAGTAGGTTCAAATCTGCCTAACCGTTCAGTTACTACTGGCTTGATGTTATGTGAAACTAAAGATCATTTTGACAGTGACGGGAAGTCAAAGCTAAAGGAGACAATTTTTTTTAGGCCCCCTGCTTGTATGTTGCGTTTATTATTCATTTTACACCAAAAAAAAGTAACCGTTTTATTATAGTAATAAACGAAATATTACATTGAAACGTAACCGGAATCATAAAGTCATAAAAAATAAGATAAATTATGATATGTTTTGGCGAGTCAAATCATTCCTGTTCTGGTCAATGTCTTTTCACAGAAAATACTCACGTGAACAGGGACGTTTTTTACATTTACAAAAAAACTTACGGTACCCAGTGGTAACAATATCTGCTTTAGTTATAATAGAAATAGAATAGAATATATGAAAATAAATAGTATTAAACTGTGAACTTTTTCTATTACTACTTTTAAATGTTTTCGCTAAAATCTCGTAGATGATTTAAAAAATCGTCGTGGCACGGAAAGTTGTAAATCCGTCTTTTTGGTGGTTGACGCACTTCAATCTTGACGGACAACTCCATTTGATATTTACTTCTTCAATTTATTTCGATTTTCGTGAAAGTGTTTCTGCAGTTTATTCGTATTTATTAAAAAATATTTACGAAAATGGCATCTGCAAGTACAGCGCATACTCCACAAAGTCGTTGTGTCAATTGTGCAGTAAGATTTTAACGCAATGTGTGAATACAATTAATTTCAGAGACTGCTACAGACGTCCGCCAACTTGTATAGATAAGTATGTGTGTGGATTTGTCGCGAGGTGAGTGGTGATAAAGCTTTGATAATGTAATCTTGGTTATATTATTTACGTCGCATCCTTGTGTTGTAGCTAACAGGATACCATGAAAAAAAGTTAGAATAGTTTTAGTAGATGTAGTGCGAGTTTACCCGCCTATTCCAATTTCTCATTGTTTACTAGTTCTTGGTCACAACTGCACCCTTTAGGATTTAGTTATCGTGTAATGAACTAATAAGAAATAAGACAGGACATTCTTTAAATTATACTCGTGGCTTGAGAGATTAACGCGACTTAATAATTTTATATTTTTATCAGACTGCAGTAGAAAGAGGGTAGTGCAATAAAAGTGTTGTTGTAATGTTTCTTAACTTATTTTATTCCTTTACAGTTATACCCACTAGATGCAGTTTGTGGAAACTGCCTAATGTTATTGAATGAAAGTATTCATACTGCACATTCAATGTTTGCTTTCCATGTGGATCTTCAATTTTAAGAGCACACCAAACACATGCTGTCCTTGTTGACTCCGAGGAAAGAAATATTATTTTACAGTGGATACCATTGCACCAAGTAATATTTGATGACCGTTGGGGTTACGTGTTCTTGAGAGACCGCGAATTGGCAAACGTAAGGTGGGACGCCCTCAGGCTCGGTGGAGAGACAATCTTCGCAGGGTGGCTGGTAGCGACTGGATGAGAGTTGCTGAGAATCGAGTTAAATGGCGTGCGATTGAGGAGGCCTATGTCCAGCAGTGGACTGTTGTACGCTGATGATGACAATGACGAAATAAATTGATTCACGAGGAACGTTTCAATTTAAATTCAAGTTTCAATAAAGATGCCGCACCATTCGAAATGAATTATAAATTCTTTCTCATATTTCAGTCTATCAAATCGTGAAAATCCTATCAAAATCTTTCATGTATTACAGACATGGATAAGTGACTTTGTTTTATACTACTTTTGTTATTAAACAGCGAACTACTTTAACTTAAAATACCGGTTAAACATATCCATTTCGACAATATCGCACGTTTTGGGGTTATTGTTAGATTCACGTATACATTTTCGAATTTCTCAGCATTCCGGTTAGACAAGGCTTAGCTAATATTACCACTGTAATCTAGAGATTATAAGGAAGAAATCAATATACGTTTGATTACTAAACGCTACAATTAGTTTGTTTGTTTGTTTGTTTATATGTATGACGGCACAGGATCAGACATATTAAAATAATAAAAGAGGTTCTTCAGTGAAATTAGAATTTATTATAGCAGAACTTATTTAATTAATTCTACAGGAAGTTACGGTCAATCAGTTTCTTTTGTTTTATGAGATAATTAACTAACTCTTACAATAAATGGCAATGACACCCAATAATACAGTAACACCTTAGTTCACACAAAAGAGCAACAATATACAAAGAAGCAGAGTAACAATAGTTAAGAGTAATACAACCTGTGCACCGGGCCACGCCTGAAGTCATAAATCCATTTCGCCGCTGTGCGGCCCCTTTTATACGCTAGTTTTGGAGGCGGGGTTACGACGTAGCATGCTACGACGTAGCACTATTAACTACGCCCTGCAGCGAGGAGGTGGGAGAAGGACGTAGCGTGCTACGACGTAGCACACACTTAGCTCCGCCTTGCCTTGAATGACGTAGCTTACTACCGCGTGGCCCGATGCACGTGTTGTTTACAATGCGACGCCGACGGCCTCGTACGCTCAGCTTACAATGTTACCTCTAAAACACGAGAAACTGATTAAGTACCGTTTTGGTCATCCTGCTATTGTTTCTGGTCCGGTCTATTTAGACCCTTCAGATATTAAACCACTTGGTCCAGTCAACTATGACTCTACAAGGCTTGTTTCTTGGTCCGGTCAACTTCCGACCCTACAATATCAGGCCCCCAAGGCTCGTTTCTTGGTGCGGTCAACTTCTGACCCTACAAGATTTACCCCCTGGTCCGGCAATTGTTTTGCCCTTCAGGTGTATCCCTACAGTAAAACTGGACCGGATCTAGCTAGGCCGAACAAGTATCGTTCCTTTAGCTTACTTTTTTTTTTTTTTTCTCTACACAAGTTCTTATTGCTAGGTTACAGTGGCTAACAAATAGCTCAATACTTCGGATGATGTACAAGTGCTTCTGTTACAATGTTAATTGATTCAGGACCAATAGCTTCTACTGAAACAGCACGTAAACCATGGGTTTTACAATTTACATTATTATGAGAACTGGTAGATATAGTGCCACTTTTAGCAGACATGGTATCACTATTGGCAGACATAGTATCACTATTAGTAAACTGAATAGCATCATTGTTAATCTGTTGCCTAGTCTCATGAACAAGAACCTCTTTATTGTTATTATTCGCCGACACGTCATCCTTATCATAATTTTCTGCGATTTCCGTAAAGAATGACTGACCACGGGGTACTTCTCGCAAGTTTTCATGAGAGTATTTGTAGACTATTGTTTCAATTAATGTGGATTAATTTGTAACTATCATTTTCCAAAAGTTTCAATTGGTGTCTTTCTTCGCATTTAACAAAGACAAAGTCACCTACTGAGAAAGATTCTCCTATAGCTCTACCCTTGTTAAATCGACCTTATTAAACACCTTCAATTTTATTAGAATCATCACTTAATTAATTATAACACAACTGGAACTTAATTCACTATCACAATTATTAAATAACAGATTTTCACACAATAATTAACCACTCTAGGGGCTATAACACCATGTGCATTGGACCGACGCACAAGAATAGGCTTCATACGGGCGCAAATTTTATGAAATCCAGAGGCCATATCCAAACTAGAGAAGAAACAGGCCCCATGTAACTAATATATTTGATCACTAATTAGTGGTAAAGGATAGCTGTCTGGTCGAGTATTGCTATTGAGTTCCCGGTAATCAACACACATACGATCGCTACCGTCCCTTTTTTTATTAATAATATAGGATTCGCGAAAGGCGAAGAACTGTCTCAAATTATGTTAGCATCTAGTAATTGTTGAACCTTGTCATTAACGATTCCTAACTAGCTGGGTGATAGCCTTTTCTTTACCTAACTTTTGAACAGAAATTGAAAGTCTTTGTTTTTAGAAAAAGTTACAACTATCACTATCCATTTTAACAGAAATTCCTTACACTAAAATATCATGACCTAGTAAAACTTCTCCGCTCAGACAGTCATTGGGTAAAACGTGGTAAATAACATCAAACAAGCAACCTTGTACCATGGTTAGACATTTTACATGTCCTACACCCTTGAGAACCACTTGTTCATAAAACTTCACACCCTGGAGAAAATCACAATTACCAGAGTCAAAATTATAGAAGGTAGTATAACATACCTTGCGTCACCTTGGAGCATGTTTCCTGCTGTTGCCGCTGCTGTTGTTGTTTCTGCTTGATGCTGCATCTTCTTTTTTTCGACCAGCGATTAGGACATGTAGTAGCAGCATGTCCACGCTCGCGGCACACGAAGCAGATGACATTAGACTTGGGTGAATCCACAATGTTTTCTGAAGCATTCGCGTTTTTTAAGCAGGTACCGCTGCTTATCTCTACAGTCTTGACTTCTATGTCCTCTTTTGAGAGTAACCCTGCAAACAAAAACTCCACGACAGAATTTGGTTCCTCTCGGTGACTCCTGACCGAACTCTAGTAGATTCATCGGGTCGGTGAAAGTAAATAACTGTAGTTTCATTTTAACCAAATCCTACTCTATCATAATCAAACATCATAACATCACACTAGTAATCCCTGATGGGTTGAACGGAGGTGTAGCTAATAGTACACCTCACACTCCATCAGTCATGCCTAAGTCCTATGTAACGAGCCCATATTACCATCAACCGGCGCAAATCCAGACTCCGCGGTTGTTACTGAGATTTATTTTTATGGAAATACCCAATAACACTTTGCCTGACCTGGGAATTGAACCCAGGACTTCATGCTCACCATTTACGCTTGCGATCACTAGACCAACGAGGCAGTTGATAAAATCAAACACGGTTAAATTAGGAATAATCGAAAATAGGTAAACCCTTGGGCCATGTACCAAAGTCGTTTGAATCAACCTTTAAAACTCTAATGCAACAAACTACGAAGCTTACAGAAACCCTCGCGTAAACCCTCGAACGCCACGGCTCTCCAGCCGACCAGCAATCGCATTGCTCTCACATCCATCAAATGGATCTGCCATGTGCATCACCCAGTGACAACACACTACGGTCTTTCCAGACCCCGACCTCCACCAGAGTTAAACACGCATCGTGCCCCACGTACCACGACTACGTAATAACTACTGGTGCGGTCAAATACTACTAAAACCGAAAGGGTACTAAAACAGTGATACACAACGTATGCAACGCACACACTACGCAAGCTACGCATGGACTACGTATGCATCTCATACACTACGCATCCACTACGTACGCACTACGTAGGCACTACATCCACACTACGATTCCACTACGTACACACTACGTATACATACCATTAAAGCTCCCTGCCCTACAGGTGCCACACAGGCCTATAGGTGCAGGTTGCCACACAGGCTGCTACCACTTAAGCTTGCTCATCATCAACATCGACTGGCACCCACTGGCATCTTTCTTAGCCTACCCTGTGCATATTTGTAGGTACCCTTATAATTCAAAGCTTTCAGTTTATGACGTTCATCGTCCAAAATCTCAATTAACAACAGGCAACATTAATTTGACCTCTTTCATTAAGGAACATTCAGCTCCAGAATCAAAATCAAATTTGAAACACTCACCAAGTACTTTCATATTTCGGCTCGACGATGCAAAAGTCGATTCGCTTCTCCACCAGTACAGCAGCACTGCACCAGCGCTAGCCCACTGTGCAGCGACAGGCAATCTGGGCCGGCGTGCCTCACTTTAAGCACACAGTGACAGTGAGCTGCTGCTGGCTTGTTGTCGCTGCCCGTAGCAGGCAACACAGGCAACGGCTTCTTCACGGCGGTCGTCTTTGTCCGAAAATCCGCTTGGTTGTGCCCTTGTTTGCCGCATGCGTGACACTTGATTGGTGGTAATGAAAAAAAAAAAATAACATTTGTTCCTGTATTAAATTGCCAGCAGTCCCAGATAAAAGTGGGAGTGGGTCTGATCCCACTTCTGATGACGGCACAGGATCAGACATATTAAAATAATAAAAGAGGTTCTTCAGTGAAATTAGAATTTATTATAGCAGAACTTATTTAATTAATTCTACAGGAAGTTACGGTCAATCAGTTTCTTTTGTTTTATGAGATAATTAACTAACTCTTACAATAAATGGCAATGACACCCAATAATACAGTAACACCTTAGTTCACACAAAAGAGCAACAATATACAAAGAAGCAGAGTAACAATAGTTAAGAGTAATACAACCTGTGCACCGGGCCACGCCTGAAGTCAGAAATCCATTTCGCCGCTGTGCGGCCCCTTTTATACGCTAGTTTTGGAGGCGGGGTTACGACGTAGCGTGCTACGACGTTGCACTATTAACTACGCCCTGCAGCGAGGAGGTGGGAGAAGGACGTAGCGTGCTACCGCGTGGCCCGATGCACGTGTTGTTTACGTATAAGTATGTATTTACAAACAAAAAGTATCTATGTGGTATATCAACTATCTGGTGTCCACGACACAAGCCTCGTTTCTTAGTGTGGCACTAGATGGCGCTGTGTGTTAATGTCCAGCGATTTTTTTTTTTTTTTAATTTAAGAGATGGCCTGTTCTCCAAACAAAAAAAATTGTCTCCGATTGCAAATAAAATTAAGACAAGATATAAAAAAAAACACAAAATCATGATATATGAAAAATATCTTCATGTGCGGTAAGGCGTAGCTTCAAATATGATAGTAACGCTGACTATACCGTGGCATTTCGCTACGAGTGAACACAATAATAGGCCTCCGAATACAATACAAGGTGTAACAAAGTGCAAGTCTCGTCATCACGTCTTGTATTTAAAAAAAAAAAGTCAAAAAATTTAAACTTTAACCCCCAATAATAGGTATCGTCTAGAACAAAAAACGTTCGCAATGACGGGGAAAACAAGTGCCTTTCGGCTTCGTTAAGGCTATTTTTACACCCCACTTAAAGTACTTACGGGATGATATCCGTGATTTTGTTTTTGGTCGATGAGCTCCCGATATTTCGATGCTGTTGCAAGCATCATGATCGCGGGAATACTGAAGAGGTATGCGGGTGGGACGAAAATTATTTATTATGAGCAGACAAATCTGTTTACCCTCTTTCTTAGTCTTATTACGCGCACTACTGGAACGAATATCACGGATATCATCCCGTAAGTACTTTAAGTGTAGTGAAAAACCGTGAAAGTCTCCCTCAAAAACAGTGTATTTTTACACCCGTTATAAAGGAGCGGTTTCCAGGTGTCTGATGATGAGTTGAATAGAATTAGTAGATTATTAACCAAGGGGATAAAGCAGTGTCTTCTGTCGCGGGTGACGATTTAAATCGCGAGCGTAACGAAGGACTCGAGGTTTACTCCCGAGCGCAGCGAGGGTGTTAAAAACTTAAATCACGAGCGAAGCGAGGGATTTAAGACGAGTCCTGAGTGTAGCGAGGGATTTAAGTTCACCCAAGACTAAGACAGCTTTATCACCGAGGAAAATACTCTACTTTTCGTACCATTTGCGAAAAAATTAACACAATAATAATATGAGATAAGCATTTTAGAACATTAACTTATTTATAAAAATAAATTAAAATAAACTTAACGTTTATGTATTTGAAGAAAACAAAAACGCGGCAAATTCCTAGACTAATATTTTTTTGTCGGAAAAGCAAAGGATCAATCTCATACGGCCTCGTCGGTTTTCGTAATTTTATTTAATAATCATAACTGCATAATAAATGCGTACTCCTTTTTCAAAAAGATGTATAATGCTTTATATACAAACTCAATGGTGTAAACACAGATGTAGTTCAGTATATATTTCGGTAAGTATGAAATTCAGTACAATTTTCTTTCCCTGTTTTTAACAGATTAAAAATGACTATTGTTATGTTCGCTTTTGTGGCATAGAATGTCACTTTTTTGAGCAAGTGGTACGAAAAGAATCTTTATTTGCTTAGAATGTATGCAAACGACAACGACGACGGCGACGAGTAGTTTATAGAGAAGTATGAAAGAAGACATGTTGCGCCCTGCAAATACGTGCAGTGCCAAATAAATTGAGAAAATGATGATGGTTTCCGGTTAACATATTTACAGCGCGTGTAAGCTCGGTTTTGGAAGCGCGTGCCGCGTGCCTTTAGGTGCGCATTTTGCCACGCGCGGTCTACGGAAAGACTGAAGCTGTGGCGAGGTATTGTATCCCTACGAAACCCATTCGTTTCTCCTGATGAAAATCTACCACCTGGACATGAGACGCCATGGCGCGCACCTGGAAGTCTTTAAATAGACTCCGGATCCAGGTTGGTTGCAACAAAGCAAACCTGCTAATGTGAAGATTCATTGATGACTCTGCCCTGGAGGTGTCAAGGTGGTGCTGTTCCACGAACCTGTTGTGTGTTCATTACATGGACGCTACTGAAGGTACCAAACTCGTGGCTCAGTTCTGCGTCGACACAATTTATACTGCCATCGGTACGCTAAGAAGCATGAGCCTGCCTGGGTTAAAATTAAACCCTCAACTCAAAAAAGTGATCAGGCAGCAGTGTCCACGACTATCCGTGGTCCCCGACGTCCTATTTAAATACAATAAAATCATTTAAATAACTAAGTACCTACCTAGCTACGTATATTTATGTCGCTCGGTGATTTATTCCATCTACTAGTATTGCTAATTATACGATGAGTCCCGTCGCATCGCCGCCCGTGCCGTCGTACACTTGAAATACACCGCTAAGAGGATCTTATTCATAACGTGCAATATTTAAAATGTTCGCTTCGTTCAAAGCTAGATGGAAACCTGCCAAGTGCTCCGATTGAATCGTTTCTGTAGTACGCACTTAGCGATAGCGTTCAAAGACATTTAACATCACGCCTGAATTACCACTAAGGGTTTAGACAGAAGTGTACCTAATAGTACACCCACATTTCGCTAGTTATGTTTAAGTACCATATAATGGGGGGCGAGCCTATTGTCATCATCAACCGGGTACAAATCCGGACTCCGTGGCTGACATATTCCTGATAGAAAACCCAACTTTTTGCCTGATCTAGGAAGCGAAACCAGAACCGCACGCACAGGAGTCGCGTTTGTGATTACTAGACCAAGGAGGCAGTTAAAAGACATATATTTACATACTTTCCTTGTTTTCAATAGGTGAAAATCGTAGTAAAGTTTCACATTTTTTCTTTTGATTTTCCGGAAGTAAATTGTAAGCAAAGCCGTCGGCTTTGGATTTAGTAAACTCCGGAGCCAAATCACTCTAGTCACTCGACATGTTAAAGTTTTTTTTTTAAACCAGTATTGTTTTTTTAAACAGGACAAGATTCGTTTAAAAATGTTTGTTCCACTCTATTTGTTTCGTTCGTGTTTAGCTCGTGGAGAACAGTTCGATTTTCGAACAAGTGGTTATTTTTGGTTCTATGTTAAAATTATCATAAACTAATTATTAATTGAGTTTCCGAATTCAAATAACATTAATAACCAGCGGGCAGTAATGAAATTCAGTACAATATAACTGGCCGGCTAGAGCCTTGGGCATAGTGACTTGCTTTACTTTAGGTTTGCATGACATATCATTTGATATTTGCGTGTAGTGATGTAAAAATCTTATTTTATGTCATTACAAGTATCCACTAGTATAGTTTTTTTTTATTTATAAGTACATCCAACTACCTACTTACTAAGAATAATAAAAAACATGAATGCCCTTTAAATGAAGAAATCGCGAATGAAATCAGATCGGTTGAACGATCGATTGAATGAAGGAAAGGTCATATTGAAAGGACATAACCATGGAAACCAACCCTTACTGCAACGGAATAAAGGCGAGGGACGCACTCTGCTCGACAAGCTGATAGTCAGTCCCGCTACCACCGTAACCGAACATAACACGACACCGACATTGCCTGTGACTGATTGACCCGTCAACGTTTCATGTGGCGGAAACATTAACTAGCAGTAGAAAATTCTCGAAGGAGCTCCTTCAGAAATAGCGCTACGACTACAACTTGTCTAGAGGTAACCTATTCATTCTTGTGTTGAGACTCTCATCTGGGGGCAATTCGTCGAGTCGTGGACAAACAGAACGTCTGAGCAAATAATATACAAAGAAACCTTGTTTTGACTCGAGAAGCACCGACTGATCGACACGCTCACACCGACGCGTAATTTTATTGCGATCAAATGGCAAGGTCTTTTATTGGTGTGGTGGACGCGAGTGCGACTGCAAAACAAGGATCTAAGCTTCGAACTCAGCTCAAGCCGTATGTTTAGTTCTCTCTGACTTTCTCTCATGAACCGCCCGGAGCTTCGTCTGTAATATGTATTTTTATTTGGGTTATAATGTACTGGTGACATAATGATGAGTGTAGCTTGTACATAGACCAGGTGATGTTACCTAATGTGAATAATACACTAAAATATTCAAGCCATCAAGTGACATTGCATTCACATTTACAACAAACAAAGCTAGATAATCTGAAAGACCATCAATCTGCACGTGACGAGTAGTACATCGTGTTCGGTGTGACTCGCGCCCGGCGGACAAGCGCCCCGAGCCTAACATTGTGCGCTAAAACAATTATTATTATCCTCTGCTGTTGACACCCCACCCCCCTGCAACCATGCTTCCCCTCGCCCCCCGCCCCCAGGAGCAGTAGATGTTGACAGACGAGTCGAAGGTAAACGGACAGCGGACACAATACACGCCGTGTTTGGACAAGCTGTTTGATGAATATTGCTTATTTATACTAAATGCTTTAGTTTCACTAATAATTTTAAGAAAAAAAGGGTTAGGGTCAGTATCAGCCCGACCAGCATCTGGTTTGGGCCCCCTGTTACATAGGACTTAACCGACAACATAATTCAGGTAATAAATTAAGTGTTAATAAGATTACTTGTACAACATCGTGACGTCAAGTGGATTCTTCTAACCGATGTGTTACAATGAGTGATGTGTTCCTCCTAGGTCGCAGGTGCCGCCGAGAACTAGTGTCGGATCTGTTTAGTGCAGTACGGAGGAGGCGTGACTCTGTATGATCTGTCACAGCTAGGTGAAGGTGAATCAGGTTGTTCTAACTTAACAGACAGGTGTACTGCTGGGGAGTTTGTTCCTTCACTTCTTCTTCCCAGAACTGAAACACTAGGAAGTGGTGCAGCGGGCGTTGTGGGGGACTGTCTCTTGTACACTTTGACGTTCATGAAGTGCTGATTATATTACCTATTAACCTGATTTGAATAAATTAACTTTGATGTTTTATTAGGGTTCTGTAGTAAAATATAAAAAACAGAACCCTTATAGATTCCTCCCGGCCGCCTGTCTGTCAGTATGTCTCAGCAATCTTACTTTGAGACTGATGGTACCACACAGGTGGCATTTAGAGAGTAGCTGTGTCTTCTATGAATTAAAAATGAGGTGAAATTATGAAAAAGAAAATCGGCCCCCCTAGCCCGCCATACATTAACTCTCAGCTACATGTAAGTAACTACAGTTACCGTAGAATTGTGTTTTTCAAATAACCTCATAAACACATAATTTCACCAAGTTCGATAATGAAGGTCCAGTACCACAATAACATAATTCGCGATGTAGATAGCGCAAAATTTCTAGGTCTGATAATTGACAGGCAACTCAATTGGAAGGATCACATTGAAGCGCTATGTAAGAAAATCAGTAGTTCATCCTATGCCTTATATAAACTTGCCCCAACAGTTAACACAGATGCACTACTTGTAGCTTATCATGGTCTTGTTGCATCTGTACTTAGATATGGAATTATATTTTGGGGTAACTCCACAAACAGAGAACCCGCTTTTAAAGCGCAAAAGCGGTCCATCAGAGCCATGTTTAGACTACAAGTGACGGACAGTTGTGAACCATTCTTCAAAAAGTATAAAATTCTAAATCTACCGTCTTTGTATATTTACGAAACTGCCTTGTTTGTTAAGTCCAATTCACACCTGTTTCCTAACTTGTCAGATACTGTTAAACGTAACAGGCGGTATGATATGCTGCGCGGACGTAAAGCCAGGAAAAGCATATTCTGTATAGCTCCGCAAGTCTTTAACAAAATCCCAACACAAATCAAAGAGTTAAATTTAAATGCGTTTAGAAAGGAATTCAAAGAATTATTGTGTAAAAAATGTTATTATAATTTAAGCGACTATTTGAATGACACTGACATGCTAATTGAACTGTAATCTTATTAAGTTTGACATATCTCTATAATAATTTGACTTAAATGATATTTTGAATGTAATCCTAATAATATTTTGCAATGGTCAGGAAGGTATTTTTTGTCATCATAACAGAGTCTGTCTGTGTATGTTATTCCGTTTGACATTGTTGATAATATATATATTTTTTTTAATTTTGTAATTCCAATGACATGCCACTTATTTTAATTTAATTTTATAATTGTAAACCAACTATTTGCATGCCCATGTGACGGCAAAATGTGGAGAACCTTCTTATACTAGAACATCTATGTACTTATAACCCATGTTTGCAAAGTAATAAATGATTTGATTTGATTTGATTTGATTTCACATTCACATAATTCTACTTAGATAACTGTGTGCATCGACAGCTCCTAAAAAATTATATTGAGGTTTTTAATAGTACATTGTTACCCTAGGGGTGAAAGTAACTTATTTAGTTCCGAGAAGGAGTTTGGTGGCCGAGTGCGGGCCCGGTGCGCTAATAGTTCGAGGGACTAAATAAGTCTTTAACCCGAGGTAAACACTGTGCTTTTCATTACGAATACAAGGAAAGTAAAAATAAAAACATGAATCAACTCGAAAAAACAAATGAAGATCGGATTGCCGCTTTCCCGCCTATTTTGTTTTTTTTTTTTTATGTAGCCTGCCAGCTATTCAGCCATTACCTATTTTTCATTTTCATCACCGAAAAATGTTAAATATTTTGCCCAAGTCTATGTTATTTTAAAGAAATAGTTGAAACTTAATTATAATAAAGTTATTTAAAAAAGAAAATATTCTTTAATGAATACTTTGTTATTTCAATTTTACATCGTGGCTGTATAGAAAGTTGGAACATGGTCCAATAGAAAAATGAACTATTTTTTTTATAATTTGACATCTGTCAGTTGAAAACGATTCTCCCTAGGGCTGAAAAGTATTACTTTCAACTCGCTCCTCAGTTTTTCTTATTTTTTGAAGAAAAAGTTCCTAAATCCACAGCATGCTCCACGCAGCTGCATCCACGCGAGTCGCAGCAGCTAGTCCAACTACTGATAGCGGTACAGACTACACTCCACAGCAACACATCTGGTTTCTACTTATGTCTTCACGTGACGGCAAATAGCAAAAAATAGTTGCCCAATGATTCCATAATATTAATATTTAATTTCCGTAAAGGGCGTGGCAACTCAAGTATCCGCCGTCTCCGCAGGACTACTCGCCACACTCTCTGCGACTCGACTAATAGAGGCGAACCGTTGTAGCTTTCGTGGTACGGAACCCAATAGACGTAAGCTCGACTAATACTTGGGCAGTTTTCTGAGATTTTCATAATTATCATGTCTTTCCTGTAACGTGCTGAAACTTCGTTTCTTCAATACTTGTTGATCTGCGCAGCGCTCGTCATCACTAATACTCTGCGACATTTCATTAGCGAACTCATAGCGGGGCGCTCACATTTACATTTTGTTTTACATTATTTTATTCCGTGGTATCGAACTACAGTGTTATCAATATGCATTAATTTTGTATTTAGCATAATTTCACACTCGTTTTCCCTGAAGAGGTGTGTAGAGATGTATTACATAATAGGTACAGTCCGTCAAAAATGTTTTAACTACATTATTTTATTGAAATGTCTCCCGAAAAGCTTGAATAACAGACATGTTTTTAGTACCTCTACACTCGTATTTCATCAGTTACTTATTCCATATATTAACGATCGCGCGTACATTTTATTATAGAAATCTTTTTGATAAAACAAAATCACAGCTCCGATACGATAGATAAAACAAACACTCTTGAACATATTAGATGTTTAATAACGTGTGTACATACGTGTAGGCGCGTGTTTCTATCGTTACAACAACGTTACATTGAAACAAACAACATGAACAAACATAATTTTCGGCCATGTGGTGCGAGGCTGCTATAATTTGATACAAGATACAATATCAGATTCAAAATAAGAACATCGATTTTATTTTTTTTATCGTTCGTGAATAAGAAGCAGCTAAGCACCAGCCAAAAGTCGGTACTTGGATGGGTGACCTTCCATTATAATGGGTGTAATACAAAATATGTACATTTGTAGCCCATTCCTGTTTGTTGATACGAAGTTGGCTACGAGCTTACAGGTAACAATGCCCACTTGACCGTATCTACCTTTAAACCTCTGTCATATAGCTCGACGAGCAGCATTTACATCCTATCATGTTTGTTTATCTGAATGATAGGTTAAGACATGATGTGATAACTTGATACATCAATAAAAGTGACAAAACATAGGTAGGGCTAAGTATCCTAATTTCACAGGTTTCTAAATCTAAACCGAGTTAAAAATATTATTACCTATCTCGTACCTACCCGGGAAACCTCCCACTCTGCAGCCGGTTCGCAGCCACAACAACAACAAGGCAGTAATGACCAAAAATATACCAAAATAATATTGAAACTTGACGACCCCTCTCACAAAGAATAAAAACTTTTAACAATATAAGGGTACCTTTCACCCTTCCAAGAAGTTTGTATCTATTTTAGCCGTCTTCAAAAGAGGTGCAATGTAGGTTATGCATTCGTCGAGTTTTTCAAGACGACCGGTCTAATCTAACCAGCACGGCGCACTCGCTCTGTGTGGCCCAGCAGTCGGAACGTTACAGGCCGCTTAACTGTTGCTACACGGATTTCTGAATGATCCTTGAATTCTCCATTTTACACGAGCGCACTACGCGAGCTCGACAGCCATAACTGCGATTAACGCTTGTGCGACAAAACTGTACTGCGACTCGACTAGTTCGAATAGAATAGAATAGAATGTCTCTTTATTCGAGTATCCAAGACTCAAACGCTGTTAGTAAAACTTATGACTATGTTAGTAAGCACTGATAGAACACACAACACAACAAATAATGGTGGATCACGGCTGCGGTCACCCATAAGTTATTGCACAACAGCGACCTACATAAACGCAGTCCAGGCGACTGGCAATCATGCTTAAGATACTGTTGGTGCTGCCCCACACCCTGCGCACCAGGGAAGCGCACCTTTTACGCATTGTTGCGTAAAAACAATCCACATGCGCATCTGCGAACATCCCCGACGCACTACAGAAGCGGGGCAGCCCCATCAGCATCCTAAACGCGTTATTATACTGAACGCGGAGAGCACTGTACGATCTTTGCGTACACCTAGCCCACAGGCTGCACGTGTAAAATGAAGTACAGTACGCTCGAAAGAGCGTGATCTTGACTGGAAGTGAGCATCGTGCAAACCTGCGAGACAACATGTTCGCTCTAACCGACAATGCCCTCCGCTCACGTTCAACGTCATCGTCGTCTTTAAGGTCAGGGGTCAATATATGACCAAGGTATTTAAAATTTTGTGCTCTCTGCAAAGGTGTGTGTGTGTGTGTGGTGTGTGTGTGTGTTGAATATTGTGCGACAAACGAAGCTCGACATCACACTAGTGCGACTGCCGTCTACACAGGGAGTGAAAGGACCCTTCACATGGTAGAAAAAAATGCTTGAGACCGTTTTTGATCATGGCAGCCAATTTCAGCGGATACTAGCTATCGGCAAAGGAAATATTATAGAAGCATTCGGACTTCGGTACACTATAACGATGTTTACTGTACACACACAGACTATAGATATAGTTTGGAAAAGGCACAGCATGATGAGATCATCATGTTGTGCCTTTTCCAAACTATGTTGGTGTGGGCTTCCAGTCTAACCGGATGAAGCTAAATATCAGTATATCACATGAAGTGACTGCCTATCTGACCTACCCAGTAACTGGGTGTTACTAGGTTTATTAACACAGATGTAAAAATACAGATTCCAAAATATGAAAATATTCTATCCAGTTCTACTTTTCCGATAAAGGTATTTTAAAAGATGGTTATATTTTTTCATCCGCTATATTTCTTTTACCTACCTAAATATTATGCATGCGTGTGGGCCGGAGCGAACGAAATGGAAAACTTTCTGTTATTATTGTTTTAATTTACATGATGGGAGTAGAAAGTTATAATTTCGTGTTGTTGGTTTATTTTGGATCGCGTAGGATTAATATGAATTAGTATGCTGAAAGAATTTCGATATGGAAAAGTATGATTTAATTTCTCGATCTTCTTTGTTATTCTATTATTATTTATTTTCTAGTTTAGAAAAATCATAAATTCACCCGCAGACAAACAAGGCAATGACATTTAGCGCAACAGTTTTTCATTATGACAAAAAAATATCCTCTAAACGTGTCAAGCAGGAGATTTTTGTAGTTTGTAAGACAGTTCAATTTAGCCGATGATACCCCATCCGGCGCACGGGTTGTGTTTGTCTTAATCAATAAAACGTGTATAAGTCACATGCTTCGTTACATTCTAGAAAAGCAAAATGATTGACTACATAAAAGTTAGATACATTAGAAAAGAAATCGAAAAGACATTTCTTTTGACAGGAGGTACCTACCTAACCTAACTCGACAATGAACTTCAATGAAGATACGGTCAAGTCCAGTCCAGCGGACATCTGAGTTTGACAGATATTTCAGTACATATCTGTCAAAGCCTGTTTCGTCGTTTTGACCGCACCTTGGAACATTCAAGTTATTTTGTTTATTTTTCATCTTCATTATTGCTGATCGCTGTCACTTTGCCCTGTCATACTCGCGCACCGGTTACGATTAGGTAAGTACAGTAATCTGACCTTGCTGAAGAGCCCACCAATACGGTCAGTGTATGTCCCTCCAGGTACTGATTACCAGCAGTATCTGCCATGTAATTAGCGTGTCGTCAGCGGCCAGCCGCGGTCGTCACGCTCAGTCGTCTCTCAAGTGTCACGCCCCGTGGACACTGGAGTGTCACTCCAGCCACTACTCAGTGATAGACGACACTTGAACATACAACTACTAATTTAAGCTAAAGAAATACTTCACGAATATAATATGCTGATACCTACGATCGATCGTGGGTCGAATGTCCAACTTGTCCCGCAATCGAGCGTGGTTTGCCGCGACGTCTTCTGGCCGTGTCGGGGCTCATTAAAGTGGCTGATTCGGTTCACAGCTCAAGGGCATAAGACGTGGCGTAGTTAAATAAATCAGTCCTCAGTTTCATCACCTATCACGGATCTTATAAGATAGGCAAGTAGGCATGCCTATCTGCAATGTACGCGCCTGCCCTTCGCGAAATGTGTGCCTATAATACAGGCGAAATTATGTTAAGTAGGTATACCCTTTCAAGGTACTTTCTATGAAGCATTGACCTTTAAAACTTCACTATCTATTAGCATTCACTTTCTAAGGTCGGTACCTACTATACAAAATCTTTAATGAAATCACTGGAAATACTTTAATTAGGTCTTACCTTCAGCCTCGCAAGGTTTCAGCGTAGGAAAATGTAATGAATAGGCAAATTTCTAGGAAACTAGGTAACTGAGGAAAGTTCGCAGGATGCGCTCTACGAATATGCAAATAATCGTGTTCAAGGTCGCAGGAAGACCTCTCTAGCGGTGCCGTGGAGCTGGTTACCTGATTTCAAGAAGAATGGGCGGAGCTCCATTTCTGGCGAACAATGTGATAACGCGGCAACAACAAGTCCGGACCATCGGTTTCAGGGTTGTACGCGAATGAGCGATAGCAAATATAGGGTTCCTTATGTTTTTCACGCGGTTCAGGTATTCAGGTTTCAGGTACCTATATAAAGTGTGTAAAAACACCGTTAACGTAGCCGAAAGACCCGTGTTCTCACCGTCACTTGGGAACCTTCTAGTTAAACTAGACATATTGAAAGCTCAAAGTTCCAACTTTATCTTGCGTTTTTTTAAATGTTATAACTTTACACCCATCAGCATAAGCTTTACATCGAGCCTTACTGTAAAACGTGATGATTCATACAAAAACTAAGAAATAATTTTTTCGCAGTTTTACTTAGTTTATTGTACAAAATGCTTGATTGATCGCTTCGTGAAGGGTCTGTTTACACTCTGTAGGTATGTATGTAGGCATGTGACATGTGTCTGGAACACTTCATAGTCTCATACAATATATACAGGGTGGAATTTTGTAATGCCACCTGGAGCATACAATATATACAGGATGGAATTTTGTAATGCCACCTGGAGGAAAAGAAATCAAAATCAAAATCAATTTTATTTGTGTAACATAGGTAGTGAATACAGTTCTTAAATTAAAGATAGGTCGCTATGTTATGCCAAGAGGCGTACAAATATATGGTTGCATGCGAAATAAAAAAAATATAAATCATGCGAGAGGGAAACACAAATTATTTGGTAGGTATGTCAAAATTAATAGCATGATGATAAAAAAACCAAAAAATATAAAATGTCACAATATGAATTAATTACTACAGTCAATGCTTAAATAAATAATCATATCATAAATTACCATTGCTCTCAATATTCTACTAAAAATTGTCTATTGCGTGTATTCTCCAGTCAAAAATAAATAAATAACTCTACATTAGTTTATCATTCAGAAATTCATCAATCGTATAATAACATTTTTCAATTAATAACACTTTTTTTTTTTTTTTGAATTGTGTAACATTCAAATTTTTCATTACATCTGGCAATTTATTGTAAATGCGCGGTGCCATGCCTAAAACGCTCTTTCTCACTAAGGCCGTCTTACAACGCTGATTGCATAAAGATTTTGCGTATTGGCTACGAATCGCAACATCTCGTAAAGTCGACACTTTTTCGAACAATTTCATGTTTGTTTTGACGAAAACACTAATTTCAAAAATATATAATGATGGTAAGGTAAGTATTTTCAGCGATTTAAAGAATGGTACACAGCTATCATCAATTTTCAGACCACACATCGATCTTATGCATCTTTTTTGTGCCTTAAAAACGATATCTTTATCAGTAGAATTGCCCCAAAAAACGATACCATATCGCAAAATTGAGGCTACTAGGCCGTGATATGCAACTAGTAGCGCATCCATATTTATTTTCCTAGCAATTTGGAAAAGTGCGTATGCTGATTTATTTATTTTCTTACTTAGGTCATCTATGTGGGCCTTCCAGTTAAGCTGATTATCAAGGAATAAACCTAAGAATTTTGCTATTTTAACTTCTTCAATGTTACAGTTACTATGTCTAATATTTACATTTGGTACTTCAGTTCTTTGGTGAAAGTGCATTATTTTGGTTTTCTCTAAGTTAATAACTAAATTATTTTTATTATGCCAATTAATTATGTCAGATAGTGTATTATTTACGTCAACTTGATAAATATTGCGATCAATACATTTCACTATGGAAGTACTGTCGTCTGCAAACATAACCATTTGATGTTGAGTCACCTTTGGCAGATCATTTATATAGATCAAGAAAAGAGGTGGCCCAAGGACGCTACCCTGTGGGACACCAAACTTTATTAATCTAGAATGAGACAAAAACCTCTTTTTAAATTTTGTTTTTTCACATATTCTTGCAATCTCTGTACATTGCCTTCTGTTAGAGAGATAGGATTCGAGTAGTTTTAAAATGTTACCTCTGATACCGTAGCTACGCAGTTTGTCCAACAAGACGTCATGCTTAACGTAATCGAAGGCTTTGGTCATATCTGTGTAGATGGCACAAATAGGAGCTTTTTGGTCTACTGCCAACATAGTGCTACGCAGAAAATGAAAGATAGCCATGTTGATCGTGGTATTCTTTCTAAAACCATATTGTTCCTTGCATAATAAGTTAAATTTGTTGAGATAGCTGTACAAAGACTTATAAATTTTTTTTTCAAAAATCTTGGAAAAAACAGAAATTTTAGCTATTGGCCTATAGTTCTTCATATCGGTTTTATTATCTTTTTTATGAAGTTTTTTAATAATAACTTTCTTCAAGTCTTCAGGATAAACCCCGTCAACAATGCCAAGGTTCATAATATGCGCCAATACGGGTGCTATAAGTTCGTTTACAAATTTGATCGCCTTTGTTGACATACCGTCAAATCCTACAGTACTTGTATTTTTAAGTGATCTTATAGCCGAAATCATGTCGTTTGTTAGAACAGGCTGCATAAACATTGATTGGCTTGTCAGATTAACTAATTTATTGTCGAATTCAATGTCAGTTTTAATATTATTCTCAATTTCCTCTATAAAATAATTATTAAATGCATTTGCAATGTCAATAGGTTTTGAAAAGGTCTGGTTACATTTATTAATGGTCATTATTTGTTCTTTAGGAGAATTATTTTTAGGTTTATTGACAATTTGCCATGTAGCTTTCGACTTATTCTTCGAGGTTTTTATAAAGTAATCATTTTGAGCTTTTTGTGTGAGTCTTATAATTTTCCTATATCGTGAAGAGTATTTTTCAAAGTTAGTTTTATTTTTTAAAACAGTATTTAGTCTATATGTCCACAGTAATTTTCTTTGTTTTTTACTACAGCTTTTTATGCCGCTCGATACCCATTTTACGTTTTTATTACTATGAATAGTTATTATTTTGTTAGGGAAGCAAAGTTTGTAGAATAAGGAGAACGTTTCATAAAATCTTTTGTAAGCTATATTGGCATCGTTACTTGCATATACATCCGTAAAGGTTAAACTTCGAATGCATTCTCGGAATTTTCTGAGGTTCTCTGCGGAGTAGTCTTTTTTTACAATTTTCCAGAATTTTAAACGGCATGTTCTATTTATGGGAACCTTGAGTATCTGTGACGTGTGATCAGAAAGGATAAGATCTATAACTTCAGCTTTTCATCGTTTTCGCCAGTTATGCGCGAAATGATCGATACATGTGTTACTACTGAGCCTGGTTGGTTGATTTATTTCTAATGTCAAGTTGTAACTCAGTAAAAAAAATTCTAGTTCCAAAGTAATCCTATTCCTTTTTAACGTATCAATATTTAAATCGCCACATAAAACATTTTTTTTTTCTATTTAGCAAACATAACTTACTCAAAACAATGTCAAGTTTATCATAAAATGTCAAGTAATTGTATTTAGGAATTCTATAAACACAAATCACAATAATAGAATGAGTTGTCAATTCAATTCCACAAATTTCAAAAACGCCTGACACAGAGTGCTTAGCAATATCCGGCAGTTCTTTATATTGATGCCCAGATTTAACTAAAATACAAGTCCCTCCGCGATTTGATTTGCGACAAAAGAAAGCAGCGGGATGGAAACCAGGAATGTACAACAAACTCTCATGGCCAGATGTAATAAAATGTTCAGTTATACAGAGAACGTCTACAATAGTTCCCTGATTTTCAAGGTTTTTCAATTGAATAGTCAATAGGTCCGATTTGTTCAGCAAACCGGCAATATTTTGGTGCATAATATTGAGAGAATTACAGAAAAAACTGCGAGTTTTGTTCCTCTGTAGTAGTCGTTGATGTTGTCTTACATTTGTTAGGATGCATTTTGTCATTTATGTCAAGTTCACATATTTCATAATTAGTATTTACACTTTGAATATAAATAATCATGTCATAAATATCATTAAAAATTGATTTTATTCCGGAGTAATTTATCATGCCCGTGCGTCTATTGAACATGGCATCATCGTATGTTAAATTCTTGTTACTATCTAGAAAATAAGCATGTTCATGAGTAGTTGTATCCAGATATAACAAGTTACTAAAAGTTTCTACTCTAGAATTGTAAGTTTTTTTAATTTTAAGTTTTGTAATTATTAGTGAAGAATTTGTAAGTTGGTGTGCATATAATTATGTTTGTATTTGTGATTTCTTGTAAAACCTGTCTTATTAATAAAATGCTGTCATAATAGTTACACGTGACTTGGAAGTCTTCGCCACCTATCAAAATAATGCAGTAGTCCAACATGGTGAAGTCTGCCAGTTTTTCTTTGATGCCTTTCAGGAGTGCTTGGATATTTCTATGAGGTGTGATGTAGTGACAAAGTCCACATTTATTTATAGTTTTTTCTGCAATGTCAAGCAAGTTATTCCTGTTGTCGGTGCTTATGATGCAAATTTTGCCACGTTTTAAATTACAGTGGTCCGAATTATTATTAATTTGTTTTGTTGGTGTAACAGTATGATGGGTAGAAGTAGTACTGCATATATTTTCATCTGTTTGTGTTTGTTTGCATGCATTTTTCGTTCTCAGTTGTTTATTATTACAGGCTGTCGATGTTTGTCGTTTTAATTTTGCTGGCGAATGATCCGTGAGATTACTGGTTTGTGTCTCCTTATTCAATATTCGGCATGTAGATTTATTTCTAAAGGATTTTTTAATTGGGGTTGATGTCAGGCTACTCACTTGGAGTTTTATGTTTGAAACCTTTCGTTTAGAACCTGGAGTGGCACACTTGGCATCTCCTGCACCCACCTGCTTATACAATTCTATGATCCGATTACATTTATCCAAATCTGACTTTAAATTTTTATTCTCACAGAGCAAGTTGTCAACTTCCTGATTCGCGCTTTGCAACTTAATCCTTAAATCGTTGATCTCTTCCTGTAGCGTCGCAATGGTTTCATCATCTCGCGGTGAAGTTTCTGGCATACTCATAACAGTTGCATCAAAAAGTGACGTTTCTGAGAGCGAGGAAGACAGGAATTGTTTTTTTCTCCGCGTTATGTTTTCATCCCCCATGAATGCAACTTGGTACACTTTATTCGCCGCTGGAACGCTTCTGCGTCGTCGGAGAGTTGGTAGCACTGATAGCGCGCAAGATTGCGCGTACATAGGACTTTCGCCGTTCACCAGTTCGCACAACCGTGAGGATTCCGTGCACACTCGATTTAGTCACTATGACCGGCACTTTTTCGAGGTTTTTATTTTTGTTTATTATTGTTTGTATCACACTGCAAACAATTATTGGGCAGTAAACACTTCACTACACTTAAGTTTAGTGGAAAAAATATAGTTTTTATAGCTGATAATTAATTCTACGACGTTAAATTACTAAGGGCACAACTAAGTGGTTTCGGGGCGCGTTCCAGTATACTGCAGATAGAAAATTTTACTCAAAGGAAACATTCCTTTATTTTTGAATAGAAAGCAAACTGCATTCAAAGATTATCGAAAATTCTCTTCTCCCACACCCGGGCATCGAACCGGCTAAAATCTGAAAAAAATATACCCTGTACTTTTATTGCATCGATCGTTAGGGTCAATTATAAGGATGAAATCTCTCTAACAAACATGATAAATTAAATGAAAGGAAAACCAGGAAATCTGAAGTTACAAATTCAATGAGTCAAGTTAAAGCTCTTTAACTAACATCCATCTTGTGTAATCCACAAGCAGTCACCGAAGTACACCTTCAGGTCACTCCATCAAGTCCGGAGGTAAGGTCTCATCATAACTAACAAAACGAGCCCAAACTCGGCTCACCTAGTACAAAACATCGAGGAGTTCCAGTAGCAGTCACCGAAGTACACCTTCAGGTCACTCCATCAAGTCCGGAGGTAAAGTCTCATCATAACTAACAAAACGGGCCCAAACTCGGCTCACCCAGTACAACACGTCAAGGAGTTCCAGTAGCAATCATCGAAGTACACCTTCAGGTCACTCCATCAAGTCCGGAGGTAAGGTCTCATCATAACTAACAAAACGAGCCCAAACTCGGCTCACCTAGTACAACATGTGAAGGAGTTCCAGTAGCAATCACCGAAGTACACCTTCAGGTCACTCCATGAAGTCCGGAGGTAAGGTCTCATCATAACTAACAAAACGAGCCCAAACTCGGCTCACCTAGTACAACATGTGAAGGAGTTCCAGTAGCAATCACCGAAGTACACCTTCAGGTCACTCCATCAAGTCCGGAGGTAAGGTCTCATCATAACTAACAAAACGAGCCCAAACTCGGCTCACCCAGTACAACACGTCAAGGAGTTCCAGTAGCAATCACCGAAGTACACCTTCAGGTCACTCCATGAAGTCCGGAGGTAAGGTCTCATCATAACTAACAAAACGAGCCCAAACTCGGCTCACCCAGTACAACACGTCAAGGAGTTCCAGTAGCAATCATCGAAGTACATCTTCAGATCACTCCACCAAGTCCGGAGGTAAAGTCTCATCATAACTAACAAAACGAGCCCAAACTCGGCTCACCCAGTACAACACGTCAAGGAGTTCCAGTAGCAATCATCGAAGTACACCTTCAGGTCACTCCATCAAGTCCGGAGGTAAGGTCTCATCATAACTAACAAAACGAGCCCAAACTCGGCTCACCTAGTACAACATGTGAAGGAGTTCCAGTAGCAATCACCGAAGTACACCTTCAGGTCACTCCATCAGGTCCGGAGGTAAGGTTTCATCGTAACTAACAAAACGAGCCCAAACTCAGCTCACCTAGTACAACACGTCAAGGAGTTCCAGTAGCAGTCATTGAAGTACACCTTCAGGCCACTCCATCAAGTCCGGAGGTAAGGTTTCATCGTAACTAACAAAACGAGCCCAAACTCAGCTCACCTAGTACAACACGTCAAGGAGTTCCAGTAGCAGTCACCAATCACTTCATGAAGTCCGGAGGTAAGGTCTCATCATAACTAATAAAAATATTACCTAGTATCAAATTTGGTTTATCGAATATTTTGTGTTTGTACAGCGATCTTTTTCAACTCGAGCGCTCCAAACAGGCGTTACGTGTCCACTCTCGACGGCGGCCGTGCGCGGACTAAAGTTTCATTCAAAGTGTTTGTGCAATCAATCAAGACGGGTATCCAAAATAAAATAACCCCTAATGCAATCGATTAAGATTCATCCAGAATAGCAAAAAATGTAAAAAAATAAGATTTGGTTTTCATTTTTTCTGCAACTATATAAATCATTTAGATAAAAAAAAACCTTGCATTCAGAATTGATTATGTTTGCCAACATCCAGTGTTTTTAGAAATAGTAAAATATGTTAATAATAGCACAAAAAATGTACCTAAACTCAACCCTGTATCGTTAATTTTAGGGAAAATGGCAACGACAGATCGATTTTACATTATAAAAAACTAAAATTTTCAATGATCAAGTACCTATTATTTGAAGATGAAGAACCAATCTATACGAGGTAGTTATTAGTTATATTGGATTTTGTTTGGTTATACCGATAAACAGCATAATTTTACCTGATATGCAAACGCGCCCATGTTCAATTTTTTTATGTTAAAATTCGCTTATGCTCAATTTTAAAAGAGGAACAGTTCGGTTTCAGAAAAAATAAATCAACTACTCTGGCATGTTTCTCTCTTGTGAAAATGATTACCTCTAGTCTGAATGAGAAAAGGCCAATAGCATCGGTATTTCTCGATAAGTCAAAAGCATTTGACTTCGTGGATCACAAACTGCTTCTCTTCAAACTGAATCGTTATGGTATTAGGGGAAACGCATTACAGTGGATAGAATCTTATCTAAATAATCGTAAACAATGCGTAGAAGTATCGAGGAGTGCTTTGTCAGAGAATGAAATACAAATACATAGATCCGCGTATCGCCTAAACTCATGTGGTGTCCATGGGGGTCCATGTGGGGCAGTATATTGGGACCTTTTTTGTTCTTGCTATATATTAATGATTTGCCCAACGTAACCCCATATTCTTGCATTTTGTACGCCGACGATACAACTCTTAGTATTGAACTCACCGATAACAATATCACCAAATACGAAAAAGAGATTAATGATACGTTGAACAAAATAATAGAATGGCTAAAAGACAACAATCTACATGTTAATATTAGTAAAACCAAACTTATACAGTTCCAAGCTTACAATAGCAAACGACACGAATTAGAAATTAGATATGCAAATAACGCTGTAGAAGAGGTTGAAAGTGCTACTTTTTTGGGGATAACATTAGACAAATATTGCAACTGGAAAGTACACATTGACAAATTATGCACTAAGTTGCAAGATTTGTTTTTGTTTTAAACGGAATAACTCGCGTAGCTGGTATCAATGCAGCACTTTATGCTTATCATGGTTACGTAGCATAAATTCTCCGCTACGGCATCATTATATGGGGAAATTCTGTCGATACTATTAAAGCATTCCGAGCCCAAAAGAAATGTATCCGATCAATGACTAAAGCCCAACCATTACAAAGCTGTGACCCAATATTTAAAAAAATAAAAATATTACCACTCCCATCTTTATATATATTCGAACTCTGTATCTTTGTACGTAAAAACTTAGCTTTATTTCAAGTACACAATGATGTTGTTATAAGGAAAAGTCGAAATATCCACAAATTATGTACACCCCAACAAAGAATTAAACTATTTTCGAATAATGTTTACTGTATGGCAATTTAAATTTATAATAAATTACCTAATGTTTTTAAAAGTCTTAACCTTGTGACATTTAAAAAGAAACTATTTAACTTTCTATTGCAAAAGTGTTACTACTCAACTAATGAATTTTTAAATGAAAAATTTGATCCAAAATTTAAATTAGACGATGACTTACCTCCTAATAATTGAATGGAATTTCATTTCTATGTCATTGTAATGGAATTTTTCTTTCTTTTTTATTGTATTTAATAATTCTTGACATTATAATTAATTAACCCGTGACATTGTATTTAATCATTCTTGACATTATAATTGATAACCCCTGACATTGTATTTGATAGTAGTTAACGTTTTCTTATTCTCGACATTGTATGGATTATTATTAATTTTAAGTTAGTTAGTTAATTTTAAGTAAGTACAAAATTGCTTTTAATGAATTTAGGGCTTTAACACCTTTGCTTATAATTAGTTCAGTGTTTTTATTCCAATTGAGTGTCTTGTCTAATACGATACCTAAATATTTAACCGAAGGACGCCATGTAATCTGAAAATTATCAATATTTACAAGTCTCGTGGGAGGTGCGCGTTTCCTGGTAAACAGAATGCCTTCAGTTTTTGTTGAGTTAACTTTAAGTTTCCAGGTTTAAAAAAAATTACTAAGTAGTTCCAGTGAGTATTGCAGTCGTCCAGTTACCACATCAACGTCTTTGTGGGTCGCTAATGTTGCCGTATCGTCAGCGTAGATGGCGAGTTGTGTGTGAGCCTGTTTGGGAATGTCATTCAGGTACAGTATGAAGACGTAAGGGCCCACGAGCGAGCCTTGGGGCACACCGGCTGGGATGGTCTTAGGATCAGAATGGTCATTGCCTATATAAACGGAGAACGATCGATCTCGTAAGTAGTTCTGGATGAGTTTTACTAGACAAAGAGGAACTTCAAATTTAATTAATTTGTGTAACAAGCCATCATGCCAAACTGAATCAAATGCTTTTTCTATCTATACATATAATAAAATCGTTGAGACCAAAAAATCTGTTCATTGAAGATTAAAAAAAAAAACCAGCCAGGGTGACTTGAAATAAGTAACTGAACATATTAAAACCATTTAAAAAAAAATTGTTTGTTTGTTTGTTTGACTGCGCATCACGTAAAAACTGCTGAACCGATTTTGTTGAAATGTTCACAAATCTGTTTAAATACATTCAGAATAACATATAGGCTATAGAAATTTTGGATTTTTTTGGAAAAAGGGGGGTGAAAGGGGGGGGTAAAGTTTGTATGAAAAAAAAAATTTAGATTGTTCTAGAATCATGAAACTCAGAATAAATACTTATTAATAAAAATAAAGAAATACCTGTCTTAGCATTTTTTTAAAATCTTATCCAGAGGCGCAAAAAATAGGGTTTTGTGTTTAAAATTAATAAACTTCAAACACTTAAACAATCTAAACCAATGAAGTGTAACCTTTTAAAGTTGCTACATATACTCCATATCTAATACAGGTAAATATAATTTCTAAGTTTTCTTGAAATTTGATTTTTGAGATGAATACGCACAAAATAGCGGAACTCAAGAAAATCAGCTTTTCTCGGTTTAAGTAGTTGGTACGAAATGTTTGTGCGCGCATCACGTCAAAATTACTGCATAGGCTTCTTCTATATTTAAACTATATATTATCACGCTACTTCCATAAGGGGGTAGGCAATTTTGCATTATTTCCGTATACTTCAATTGTTTGACGTTTCAGTCATGACGTAAGTACATGAGAAATTGAGAACGACTATTTGTGGCTTATGTCAACGAAGTAAATAGCCTTGCGGTTTCATGACCGCTCTGTAAACCCTCCAACATTATTTTCACTTTTTGTGATTTGTTTAATTTTTTTTTTTGATGCTGTGAGATTTCCTATATTTCATTTTGTATTTAAGTTGTGTGCATTTCCTATTTTTTTCGTGAAATATTTTTCCAAAAAGTAATAGAGTAGTACTTATGGAAGAAGAATACAATCATGCTACCCCCAAATAAATTGGGATACGGGCAGGAGTATGATGATGAGGATGATTTCTCCAAAAAGAAGTATAGCGTAACACCAGAAGCCTGATAAATCCACGTGTTCTTGCCGTGCAAGAACTGTGCTATGCTATTCGCAATAATCAATAATCCATACGCAGTTTACGTAGATTATATTTACAGCTAAATTGTTATTGGCCTCATATCGTGTTTTCGGGCGGGAGGAGACGCCCGGGTTCTTCCATTATGAGGATCGACCGGAGGCCACGGTGGAGCACACTGTGGAGGTGTGCCCCACTTGGGCGGAGCACCGCCGTGTCCTTGAAGCAGCGATCGGCGGCGGCGACCTCTCTCTCCCAGCCCTGGTTCAATACATGGTCCGGAGCGAGACGGATTGGGATGCCGTCACCTCCTTCTGCGAAGCAGTCATGCTAGCGAAGGAGGTGGCGGAACGTGAGAGGGAGAGATCCTTATGTCCCGGCCACAGCGGGAGACACCCCGGGCGTCGGGAGCCACGTATTGGCCCCCGGCCACCGTAGGCGCGGGCCTGTGGACGAGGAGCTATGGGCTAGCTCACCGTCCGTCCGTCTCATGACGACAGGCCGTGTCGACGGCGCGTTCGTGTTCTACGCGCGCCTCAAAGAGAGTCAGCAAAAAAGAAGGGGTCCGCAAAGGCCGATGCCTGCCGGGGCTGCGGGACTATTCGAAAGAGATACCGTGGCCCCGGAACACAAAGGGCGATGAAGAAACATGGATGGGTTTTAGTCAGTAAAAGTCGGACACTTCCTCCTGCTCCGGGAGGAGTCATTTAATGAATTCCCATCCGAAAAAAAAAAGCTATATCGTGTTTGGGCTCAATTCATGCACCTTGATGAAAACTTTCGACCTAGCTGGAGTATGACTGTCATCGAGTGTCTAAGGATGAAAACCTAAGGCTGTCGAGGGATGCCCCAAATTGGAAAAACATAGTACAATATTTTAACGATGATTGCATATGTTTCCGAGAAATTAAATTGTTACCTACTTGAATCTATACTTATTATAAAGGAGAAAAGTTTGTTTGTTTGGTTGGTTGAACGCGCTAATTTTAGGAACTACTGATTCCAGTTAAAAACATCTTTTAGTGTTGGATAGCCCATTTATCGAGGAAGGCTATACGTTATATAACATCACGCTACAATCAATAGGAGCGGAGCATCAATGAAAATTGTTGCAAATACAGCGAAAAATTATTGCTTTTGAGAGCTTCCTTTCCGTGCGCTGCGTAAACGGTTAAAGTTACTCAACAATCATACATGTATGACGGGATTGTTCCTCTTAAAAAGTCCGCTAAAGCATATTATCTGCATTTTTTTTAGGTTGACTCACACTCTCTCTAAGCCTCTCTCTCTCTTACGTAACGCAGACGAAGTTGCGCGGGTCAGCTAGTGTCTAATAAAATCATGCCTGTGGAGAGGCCACCATTTAGCCCGTGAGCTATGTGCTCCGCTACTCTGGCTAGCTGTTGCGTGGTTGAGTGTGAGCTACGAAATCCAAACTGTTCGGGGATCAAATTATGTGCAGTTATTTTAGTGAGGCGGGATAAGACAATGGCTTCTAGGAGTTTCCCTACGCTTGGTAGTAAACTAATTGGGCGATAGCTAGATGGGCTCAACTGATCTTTCCCAGGTTTTTTAATAGCTATGATTTTGGCGTGTTTTAATGTACTTGGGAAGTGTGCAGTGCGCAAACAGCCATTAAACACTTTGGTCAAATAGACAATAGCTTTTTGAGGGAGGTTTCTCAATAAGCCATTTCCCAGGCCATCAAATCCAGGCGCTTTGTTTGGTTTTAGTTTACCCAGAAGTCTTCAGATTTCTTTCGGTCTAACAAGTAATGCCTGATCGATTCTTTGACTGCCTCTTCAATACTAGGATCACTAACCCAATGTTTTGTTAGGTTCATGTTCTCAAGGAAGGTATTAGCTAGAGTTTCACATTGTTCATGTACAGCGGAGGTGGTGGTGTTATTTGACATTTTAAGAGGGGGAATTGAGATAGGTTGATGGTTCAATGACTTGACCACTCTCCATAAATCCGTAGTAGGATTGGTGACTTTCGCTAATTTTTTGTTCCAGGTCAGGAGTCATTTAGGGTTTGGATCTTAGACTTAATACATTTCTGCATGTTGTTCACTTGAGAGAATAGCTGACGTCGTTTATATGGATCGTACTCTTCTAGGGCCAGTTTTTGAAGACGATTTTTGGTTTTTATTTGTGACCTGATCCGACGTGGGAGTTTATAACCACTATCACTGGGTAACTTGGGGACAGCTTTGTCTCTTGCGTTTATGACAGATGTGGTAAACAGTTCGATAGCAAGGTCAATTTCCGAAGGTGTGTTAAAAGTGGCTTTGTTCAAAGTTATAGACTCATTCAAGTGGCATCTATAACTGGTCCAGTCCGCTTTTGTGTAATTAAATATGATGCGCCTATGTCTGTTGACTTTACCAGTTGCAGTGAAGAAAACAGGTAGGTGGTTTGACGAAAGGCGGGTGATTACCTGAGGCTCTGAAAGGTGATAGATAGAGTTAGCTAGGATAATGTCAGGTGTAGATGGTGTGTGCGTATTGTGGTAGTGGACTAGAGTAGGGCAAGATGGAGCAAGGATGTCATATTCGTTGTTTATCATGTGATCGAAAAGTACCTCGCCATGGATGTTTGAGCGAGAGCAATGCCAGTAAGGGTGTTTGGTGTTCAAATCACCCATTATTAGGGTTTTTGAATGCACATGAATCATTTTGTCTAGGTCTGTAGGTATTAAGGCTAGGTTAGGAGATTGATAGGCTGAGATAAAAGCAATTGTCTGATTCGATACAGCAACTTGTATTCCAACACATTCGAGGTTTTGAGTAAAAGGTAAATTTAGTGGGGCATGTTCTATGTCAGATTTGACTAAGATGGCAACTCCCTGACCGAGTCCATCAGGTTTCTTGTCGCACCGATAACAGTTGAAGCCCGGGGTGTGTAATTTGGTATTGGGGGATATTCTAGTCTCTGACAAAGCTATGATATCAATAGAAAGCTCGCTTACCAGATCCAACAGTTCTGCAAGTTTAGAGCGAATGCCATCAGCATTCCAATATAGGATTCGCACATTTTGTGTTTTACACATATTGACCAAGATGAGTTAAAATTAGAATGACTTTATCCATCATATTGGTACATCCTAGAAATTGACTCTTGATAGTTTTTATGGTCATCAATATGGCTAGCATATCAGCTGTGGCCGGATCTTGAGCACTATCTGCAACGGTGGCTTTTTGGGTATTGGGAGCAGCAACGAAGTTCCAGGGTCGTCCGTCGACAACGTTGGTTTTCAGTGGGGGTTTCATAGTCCTAGCGGCTTTGAGTTGATCTTGACGTTCTCGCAAGATTTTTAAATAATTTTCTCTCTCTTTGCATTGACGAAAGTTGGCAGGATGATTTCCACCACAGTTACAGCACTTAGCTGGTTGATCCCGAGTCTTTTTGGGGCATTCCTCGGTCTGGTGGGGGTCGGTACATTTAACACAGCGAAGCGCTAAGTTGCAGTTCGCGGAAGAATGGCCGAATCCTTGGCATCTGTAACACTGAGTTCCATAGTGGTTGTTGCTTCGGTATTTTCGAATTTGGACTACTGTATTACAAAGGAGTCTGATTTGTCGAAATTTTGCGAAATCAGCACCAGGTGGCAGTTGAACCAGAAAAGGGGGGCAGTATGAAGATTTTTCTACAGGTACTTTCATTTTACGAATAATCACGTTCTCGAATCCAAGCGAGGCGATTTCGGCTGATAGTCCGTCCTCGACGTAGTTAGGAAGACCGAAGATAACTGCTTTAAACAACTTCTCATCCTTTCGAGAGTAAGTGTGAAAGGCTATGTCCTGGATGCGCAGACCGTCTTTGATGGCTTGATGACTTTCAGGTGTGTGACAGTTGACAGCTACTCGATTATTACGTCTGTACTGCAGGTGAAAATTTTTCGAGTGAGACGCGATTGTGGTTCTGATGAACTCGTGCGTCCAAGTGGGTTCTATGTCTAAGACGATAGAAGAAATTCGAGCTGCCTTTTTTGTGACAGCATCACGAAATCTTGCGCTGGAGTTAGCAGCCGATGATTGGTTGCCAGACAGGTTGCTAAAGCTGTTGCTAGTTTTGATTGGCTCCGGTAGGTTTTGTTCGGCTTGAGGCGCAGTTCTTTTGGGAATTTTCCATTCACTGGTTTTAATGGGGCCTTCCAGGGGGCGTTTACCAACAGAGTTGGAGCGTGTCAGAAAACGATCCATTTCGACAACTCTTTATCGAGCGTGTTCCCATCACTAGTAGCAATGCGAAAAAAGTGGGTGGGGATTATAGATAAGACGTGTAAACGATACAAGCGCGCGCGCCGAACTGAACTGAAAGAATCATCAAAATCGGTTCACCCAGTCGAAAGTTCTGATGTAACAAACATAAAAAAATACAGTCGAATTGAGAACCTCCTCCTTTTTTAAAGTCGGTTAAAAAAGAAATGACCCAAACGTGTCCACGCTCCACAGTACACCTTGATTTTATAAAAAAATAATTATTGTAGAGGCATTTATTCAGAAATAAAAAAGGGGAATATGAACCGTCAATTTAGTCTTTTGTGTGGAAAATCGCTTCCTCTGTTCCCTCTTAACACCGCTATAACTCTGGGAAGAGAATTGTGTAATAAAATATAGGTTCAGCCTAACTCAACCGCAGTTGCTTTATAAGTCATAAGTCATTTAATCATTTGTTAACACAGGTAGGTACAATAAATAGTTGTTATAAAACATTACAAGCGCGCTATGTTATGCCCGAAGTTATATTTATTACTACGCGTGAAGTTCGGTTACTGTCCATCACAATCACTATTTCAATCACTATCACAATCACCATCACAATCACAATCACCATCACCATCACAATCACAATCACGATCATCGTTATCACAATCACTATCACCATCATCGTTATCACAATCATGATCATAATAATAATAATAATAATAATAATCTGTGGCCCGAGTGTCAAACTGACAAGACATACATTTTTCCCGTTCCGAATTTTAATTTACTGTATAACAATTTAAACCAGGAAAATAACATTATACAATGATAAAGAAAAAAAAAAAAAACCTCAAATATACTGGACAACTGGAATTTCATAAAAATGGACCCTATGGAACTTGTTAAAACCACTTCAAAATAATCGAAATGTCACCTATGTTGACAAGGCACCGGGCCAAACTACAAAAAGAGGCACACCCACCATCTCCGGGCTCGTCGCCCAGCTCCGCCTCGCAGCCGCCGGGATGCGCCACACCCGTGAGCACCGTGTCACCGGTCGCTGCAGTTGCGTCGAGCTCGAGCGACGAGTTTTTCTCCCCGCCGTCGACACCACCACCACCACCACCAAGAGGACGACGACGAGGAAGAGGACGGCCACCAGCGGGCTTGGGACCTCGAGGCCAACAGGCCCCGAGCAGGGTCCCCGCTGCCGGTGGAAATGTGTCGCGCATGCGATGGACTCAGTCCATTAATGAAAATGTGATGCGCGCATATTATGGGGCTACTGAGGGGGGAAGCAACTTGACTGCGTACCGTGGTCGGATGCTCTCTCTGTTTCAGGTACTAGAGCCGGCTGGCTCCGGCCGGCCGGGAAGCACAACGACTGTCGGATCAGGTGCGGGTCATCCAGCGTAACCATATGTTGGATGACACCGTACTTGATCGACTACGCTCCGAATCACGGAGTAACCTGGTTACGCCTGCTTCGCCAATGATCGCAGTGCAGCTACAAAATATTCCCAGTGCGCCACCGCGATCCAACTACGATGGTGAAGAGGATGGTGACGAAGTTATATCCGTGAGTACCCAATGCAACGCACAATTGAGGAGCGCTTTGGAGAGTGCGTTCCGGGAGTATCGTTCCGCACCGCCTGAACTTAGACCACGTTTGCCTCGTTTGCCTATGCACAATAAAAACAAGGCGCTGATGTGTGCTCTAGATTCGCAGCTGTCAAATTGCTTTGACAGCAGCAAAGACCTCGCCGATACTCACTCAATATTGTACTGTGGAGCTGTGGCGGCATGTCATGTAGCTCGCGTCAAATTTCCCAACAACGACAGAGCTACACGACCAAAATTAGCTGCTCCAGCTTGGCAGTGCAGGATTGAGCGGCGTATCGGTGAGGCTAGGGCACTCATCGGCAAGTTAATCTGCTTCAGGGAGGGCAATACTCGCCCTAGAGTGATGCGTTTTGTGAGGCGGGCGTTCTCGGGAACTGATGTTAGTTTTCGAGATTACTTGGCCCGCGTCACAGAGCGTATCGACTTCCTGAAGCAGAAGATCTGTGCATGGGCAAGCCGTATTCGTCGGTACAAGCGGCGAGTGGACCGGTACACTCAGAATCGCACATTCCAAAGCGATGAAAGGTGGGTATATAGGGCTTGGGAGCGACCAGACCAAGGTGTGACTGACACGCGTCTGCCGGATGATAACGCTATGTGTTCATTCTGGCGCAGCATCTGGTCGGTGCCTGTCAGTCACACTGAGGGCGATTGGACCCGGGAGGTTGAACAAGTGTGTGATCCTATACCAGAAATGGAGGCAATCATCATCAGCCCCCAAGACGTAGCTCGTGCGGTCCGTCCGTTGCCTAACTGGAAATCTCCAGGGCCGGACGGGCTGCACAACTTCTGGATCAAGTGGTTCCAAAGATCACACGCTCGCTTGGCGTCCCAGTTTCAATCAGCCTTAGAGTCAGGGTCGCTGCCCCAGTTCTTGACGACAGGAATTACCCACCTGCTCCATAAATCAGGTAGTACTGCGGAGCCCAAAAATTATAGACCAATCACTTGTTTACCAACGGTCTATAAAGTTCTTACATCCATTTTGAGAGCTAAAATCAACCAACATATTGAAAGTAATTCTATCATGTCTGCCTCTCAGAATGGATGTAGGAACGGGTCCCGCGGCACTAAGGAGCTGCTCCTCATTGATATGGCCATTAGCCAACAGGTTCGCCGCTCCCGAAAGAATCTGTCTACATGTTGGATAGATTATAAGAAGGCCTATGATTCCGTGCCTCATACATGGCTCATGAGGGTGCTGGAGTTGTACAAAGTAGATGCAACTCTACGTACCTTCCTGATGTCATGTATGGGGCACTGGAGAACGGTTCTTCGCTATCCAGGATGTCGACAGATCCAAGGGAACAGCGAACCGATAAGGATCGAGCGTGGTATTTTCCAGGGTGATAGTCTGAGTCCATTGTGGTTTTGTCTAGCCTTGAACCCTCTCAGCACACTGCTGGAGCGTTCAGGTCTAGGCTATCTGTTGAGGAAAGATGGTCAGGTCATATCTCACCTTCTTTACATGGATGATCTGAAACTCTTTGCCCCCAACAATTTGCAACTGATGAAGCTACTGAAGGTAACAGAAACTTTCAGTAGCACCATCAGGATGGAATTTGGTGTGGACAAATGTGCAGTCATGCATGTAAAGCGAGGAGAGATTATGGAATCCGTGGGAACCCAACTCTCGGATTCCATACACCTTAGATCCCTTTCCTCAACAGAAACCTACAAGTATTTGGGTATGTCGGAAGCGTTAGGCATCAACGTGACTGACATGAAGCAATCGTTGAGGGAGCGCTTCTTTGGCCGCCTGAATAAGGTGCTAGGCAGTCTTGTCAGGCGGAAACAAGGTGCGCGCCTTCAACGGTTGGGTCATGCCGGTTTTGATGTATTCCTTCGGCATACTCAAATGGACTCAAACGGAACTTGATGCCCTGGATAGGAGGGTACGCACACTGTTGACTGCAAATCGAATGCATCACCCACGGTCGTCGGTGATGAGACTGTATATCCCACGGAAGTGCGGGGGTCGTGGCTTCTTAAATGCCAAGACCCTACACAACCGTGAGGTATGCAGTCTCAGGGAATACTTCCTAGAAGCCGACGGGGAGATGCACCGAGATGTGGTCTCAGTGGACAAGGGCCTCACGCCGCTCTTCCTGGCTAACGAGAACTGGCGCAAGCCTAAAGTATTAGACACTAATGACCGCAAGGAGGAATGGCAGGGCAAGGAGCTTCACGGACGCTTTTACCGGGCCCTACATGGCCCGGATGTAGACTTCTTAGCGTCCGTATCCTGGCTGCGCTTTGGTGACCTCTTCGGGGAAACCGAAGGTTTTGTCTGTGCAATAATGGACGAAGTTATGATGACGAATAACTACCGGAAATACATTGTGAAAGATGGCACGGTTGACATATGTCGGGCATGCCACCGTCCGGGAGAATCGATCCGACACATTATTTCTGGGTGTTCTAGTCTTGCTAACGGAGAGTACTTGCATAGACACAACCTTGTTGCCAGGATTATCCACCAGCAACTTGCTTTGAAGTACAACCTTGTGGAATCAGAAGTGCCATACTATAAGTATGCGCCCGACCCAGTTCTCCATAATGGTAATATCACGTTGTATTGGGATCGACCTATCATCACTGACAGGACTGTTGTTGCCAATAGGCCTGACATTGTGGTGATAGATCGATTGGAGCGTCGCACAATGATTGTTGATATAACGGTCCCGCATGACGAGAACCTCGTGAAAGCAGAAAAAGATAAACAATTTAAATATCTAGATCTGGCTCGCGAGGTTGTTGACATGTGGGACGTGAGTACAGCAGTCATTGTGCCGATAGTCGTGTCGGCCAATGGCTTAATAGCCAAGAGCCTCGACCAACATCTTAGGAGGCTCTCGCTTGGCAGCTGGATCAAGGCCTTGATTCAGAAAGCAGTACTTCTGGACACGGCACGTATTGTTAGGAGGTTCCTCTCTCAAGAGCCCTGACCACCGGCAGCTCGGACCCTGTTCCCAGCGCTGGTGGGCTACTATTTTTATATTTTTAAATGTTTTTATTTATATTGTTTTTATATTAGGAATATTTAAAAAATTAAAAATATTTTATAGAATAAATAAACGAAATAATAATAATAATAGATTTATTTGTTAGAATATTGTTCTTACACAGGTGTTACACATAATATGATGTCCATAATATTCTGCTGTTTCCAGCGTACAAATATTTCAAAGAATTAAAATTAATAATAAACCATACAATGTCGAGAATAAGAAAACGTTAACTACTATCAAATACAATGTCAGGGGTTATCAATTATAATGTCAAGAATGATTAAATACAATGTCACGGGTTAATTAATTATAATGTCAAGAATTATTAAATACAATAAGAAAGAAAGAAAAATTCCATTACAATGACATAGAAATGAAATTCCATTCAATTATTAGGAGGTAAGTCATCGTCTAATTTAAATTTTGAATCAAATTTTTCATTTAAAAATTCATTAGTTGAGTAGTAACACTTTTGCAATAGAAAGTGAAATAGTTTCTTTTTAAATGTCACAAGGTTAAGACTTTTAAAAACATTAGGTAATTTATTATAAATTTGAATTGCCATACAGTAAACATTATTCGAAAATAGTTTAATTCTTTGTTGGGGTGTACATAATTTGTGGACTTTTCCTTATAACAACATCATTGTGTACTTGAAATAAAGCTAAGTTTTTACGTACAAAGATACAGAGTTCGAATATATATAAAGATGGGAGTGGTAATATTTTTAATTTTTTAAATATCATCACAATCACAATCATCATCATCACATCTTTTGGATCTATAAATAAATGCCATATTCGTAATCAGCACCCGTGATAATCTCGGTATCGACACCCATATTGATTTTTAGACATTTCAACCCCATCGCACCCCAACAGGGGATGATGGTATTTCAGGTCCGCCATATTCAATATTAAAATCGTTGTTTCTGTAATACACGCGACCCGATACACCATACAAACTATACCCATGGTGTTTTTCAGAGTTTGTTACCCCATTTCTTCATATTAGGGGTTGAATTCTGAAAAAACCTGAAATACAAATGTTTTCTCATTTATCAATAGGAGCACTCCTGTGAAGTTTCGAATAAAATAGTCTAACTAATCTTGTTTCCACATACAAACTTTGGAGCCCCGTTTAACCCCCGTTTTTTTTTTTTTTTTTGGATGGGAAATCATCAAATGACTTCTCCCGCTCTGGGCTGAGCAGGAGGGAGTGTCAGACTTTTACTGACTAAAACCCATCCATGTTCCTTCCTCGCCCTTTGTGTTCCGGGGCCACGATATCTCTTTCGAATAGTCCCGCAGCCCTGGCAGGCTTCGGTCCTTGCGGTCCCCTTCCCTATTGCTGACTCTCTTTGAGGCGCGCGTGGAACACGAACGCGCCGTCGACACGGCCTGTCGTCATGAGACGTACGGACGGCGAGCTAGCCCATAGCTCCTCGTCCACAGGCCCGCGCCTACGGTGGCCGGAAGCCACCACGTGGCCCCCGACGCCCGGGGCGTCTCCCGCGGCGGCCGGGACGTGAGGATCTCTCCCTGTCCTGTTCCGCCACCTCCTTCGCTAGCATGACTGCTTCGCAGAAGGAGGTGACGGCGTCCCATTCCGTCTCGCTCCGGACCATGGCACAAACCAGGGCCGGGAGCGAGAGGTCGCCGCCGCCGATCGCCACCTCGAGGACACGGCGGTGCTCCACCCAAGCGGGGCACACCTCCACAGTGTGCTCCACCGTGTCCTCCGGTCGATCCTCACAATGGTGACACCCGGACGTTTCCTCCCGCCCGATTCGGTGCAGGAACTTACCGAAACAACCGTGTCCGGTAAGAACCTGCGTCAGGCGGAAGGTGAGGACGCCGTGGCGTCTCTCCAGCCACTCCTCAAAGAGGGGACTTACCGCCACTATTGTGGCGTGCCCTGCACGGGGTTGCGAAAGTCGCTCTCTCCATGTCGCCATGAGATCACGCCGGAAGTCCGTCCGCTGAGCGACAATTTGCCGCGGCAGCGGAGTTTCCCCCCGGCGTAGCGCCTCCGCGCGCCACTCATGTAGGCGCGCGAGGACTATCGCCTCCAGATCCCATGGCGCCGTTTAACCCCCTTAGGGCTTGAATTTTGAAAAATCTTTTCTTAGTGCACCCCTAGACCAAATAAGGAACCTACTTGCCAAATTTGGAATCTGTAGACCTAGCAGTTTAGGCTGTGCATTGATTTTTAGACTTTGTCACCCCATTTCCCCCTCGTAGGGGTTGAATTCTGAAAAAACCTGAAACCCGTTTCTACTCATTTATCAATAGGAGCACTTCTGTGAAGTTTTGAATAAAATAGTCTAACTAATCTTGTTTCCCCATACAAACTTTGTAGCCCCGTTTAACCCCCTTAGGGGTTGAATTTTGAAAAATCCTTTCTTAGTGCACCCCTAGACCACATAAAGAACCTACTTGCCAAATTTGAAATCTCTAGACCCAGCGGTTTGGGCTGTGCGTTGATAGGTGAGTCAGTCAGTCAGTCAGTCAGTTTCTTCTTTTATATATTTAGAATTTGTGCTTAATTCGAACTGCATCTAAATACTGTTCAAATTTTTTTTTACAAAATGGGCCTGCTGTTGGCCTCGATCACGCCTGATGGAAAGCGATGGATGAGGTCTATGGTGGAACGATATTATATTGTTAAGTAGACAAAAAACAAACTTGAACTTATTTTAGCTTTTCAAAACTGTGGTTCTTACCGAGAGGTATGAACCAGGTATTACATACTCGTACAGACACGTCTCAAAGAATAAGAAACGCGATTAGTCGGCGCATCTCGCGACATATAACCACTTACTGCACAAAGAGCACACGTGTCGCTTGTTGCCGTTTTACATAATCTCCGGACACGAGTGAACATACATTGTGCCGCGGTTTAGCATGCATAGGTAGTGTCAGACGTATGGTAACAGAGTGGTTTAGATAAAGGTTTTTTTTTTAATTCTACAACTACTCTATGTCGTCGGTTGTACAGACTGTGTTGGAATTTCAGTAAACATTGAGTATTTTTTATAGAATACATATAATTATAATTGTATATTATTTTGAACTTGAATGCTATGCAAAAAAATTACTCAAATACGGTTTCCGTATTGCTCTGTGAACCTTTCTTATCAATATTATAATTTATTAAAAATGCCAAAGCCACAGGGCAGTATGTAACTTCCTCACGCGTCAACGTCTGACTTTTCGAACTACAGTAACAAACTTTATTATAACTATAACAAAACACTACTTACTTATCTAACTAACCAGTAGGTTAGTTAGATAAGTAAGTAGTGTTTCATTCACTCAGCTGTCTTCAAATCTTCACTTTTTCCCGCAAGTTTTCGATGTTTAGCACAAAGCTTTAAGATAGAAGTCAAAGCCAAACTCAAAGTGTTTGATGTGAAACATTTCTAAGCGCGCCCAGGCACTAAAACTGACTCGTATGCCGTGACGGAAGTTGGCATGACAGTCATGGCGTGATGCCTCCTGTGTGCCACCTAGAATCAACCTTTTCTCATTAGAATAAAGTTTGTTTTGGAACGATTGTTGATCCACTTAGTTATGTGTATTATGTTTTCGAAAGTTCCACGCTAATAAGTGTCTAAGTGATGTAGTTGACCTATGCAGATTTTATCGATAGATATCGATAAAAGCAAAAACTTTTATGAAATATTTATTCTATATTTTACTTCATAATTTATTCGTTAATTATGAATTCTAACCTTTTTTTGTTGATCTGAGATTCTAACATAGATGTTCAGTTTTTGACTTTCGTTTCGATTTGTCCACGATACACGACACCCTGCGGCCACAATTCCTCCGTCATGAAAGTCTCGAGATGTTGGGTGGGGACCCTCACTACAAGACTTGAATTTAATGGTAATTTGGTTACGCGCCAATAAATCCCCGCAACTAATAGCTCGGGGGTACTTACCTGCTGCTACTGTGTCATGATTTGCATTTTCCAGCACTCGGTACTTATTAACGGCCGAAAAAAAAGGGGTGTTATGAGTGTACGGGTGTGTCTCGATAGTAAGGCATGTATTCCGGAATTCCGTAACAATTTCTCTGGTATTTCAATTCCGGAACTGAGAGGAGTAATATCGGAATTCCGATATATATAAATTTTTGATATTTTGAACTGTGTTGTGGAACATTCCACAAGCCGCGGCCGGGCCCGTCTCTCAAAGGAATAAATAATTATTGTTTTCGTGATTTACTTGATCTCAATATTTTGCTTTTTAAATTTGTATGCTATCTCACTTCATAATGGAAATGTTAAGACTGGAAGGAGACTATGTTGTAAGTAATGTTCGTGACACGTGATACATACTACGATTCAAATATCGTATGTTTTTTTATTCATATTACTAAAATAATTATATTGTGTGATAAATAAGCCTTGTTAAAATGTTTAATTAGAGTAAAAATGGAGAAAGATGAAGAAATATGTTTAATATGTTACTAAAAATGATTAAAATACTGATATTATTGTAAATCTTGTTTGATTTGAAATAAACTTTAAAAGTTACCCAGTTCCGGAACTAGTTCCGGAATTCCGGAATCAGATCTCCAGTATTGGAACTCAGTTCCAAATTGAAAACCTTGCGATATTTGCGTGCCCTACTCGATAGTGAGGATCGATTGTGATGCATTTTGTTTAGCAGTGTAGGGTTCTTGTAGGGTTCAAATAAAACGACTGCGCTCAATAAATAATACAAGTATATAGTAATTTTACAGAATAGTCGCACTCGATACATAACGATAGTCAAGTACATTCATCAGTTGAGTCTTACATTAGTACATAATATACATAAGTATATAAACACACATCTACGTAATAATACATATTACAGTACCCGTTCATTCACATATACACCGCGAGTTTTGGAAAAACTACGGCTTTCTCTAGCAATTTTAGGTCAATGAACAGTCGTGGACGAAGATAATACGACGACAAAGCTGATCTTTTCTAAACTCGAAGTGACATATGAACGAACGATATTCGTATAATTTGTAGTACATAGATGTAGATTTTTACAAAAATTTAGAATAAAATGAAATCCAGTCTCTTGCAGGTGGGAACTAAGCTGACGATACTCGCGGGGATTGTTCCAAATCTCATATTTATATACAAAGTTGCACAACATGGTGTTAGGTTAGGTCAGGTCAGGCGCACTCCGCAGTTTAGGTACGCGTACGTGCCGGGTCCGTCCGGACGGACTGCCGTACATTAATTAGTTACTGGCAAAAGCCATAAATTTAAACACTTGGAACAACTTATTGTTAAAGATAGCTGACTTGGCTCAGCCTCCCATTATGTTAGTAAAATTGAGCATTATAACTGAAACAATCAAACTATCGTTAACAACGTCCGCACACAACAAATATCTCTTAAACAAATATAAAATCAGTCTAACTAGTTTCACTTAAATATAATAATGATAGCACTATACATACACACAAAACCTTGGAACCAACGTTAGACATGCATTTTTTAATAGAATAGGTGACACGGCTGTGGTGGGTACGAGTCCTGCCGACAGGTAGCGTATTACCCAGTTACGGGTTTGTGGAGGTCAGATAGGCAGTCGCTCCATGTAAAATACTGGTGTTCAGCTGCATCGGTTAGACTGGAAGCCGACCCCAACATAGTTGGAAAAGGCTAGGCAGATGAAACGTTATCAAATAATGTTGGCAACAAATATTGGACGAATCTCTTTGCTCCAACATTGTTTTATTCTTACTACCAATGTTGGTGGTGTTGGTTCCAATGTTTGGTGCACACATCTTGATATTGGCGGAAGTGTTAGTAGTTCGGAAGTACATTATAATATGGCTACCTACTGAGGAAGTGCGGCGCGCACACAGATAACGGGACGCAGGTTTTTTTTTGTTTTTAATAAGCAATTTTTTTTTTATTCAAGTTTAATTCTTTGTACAGTCAAAGACAATCGCAGAGTATGTAATACAGAGTTCAGTGACGATCGACCACTTTTCAACATTATTACTTAGGGCATAAAGTTGAAAAGTGTCCGACTGTCAGTGAACTCGGTACTAAAATTGAAGTTACTATGATTGAATTAAAGATTTGTAATGTGATTTGTTTGCGGGGTAATAGTTTACAGTGTAAACTATTACTCCGCTCCCCGCTCCCCGCTGTCACAGTGAGCACAACCCAAGTCTACGTAATCAATTCGAGTGCAATTCCTTACAGTGTTAGGGCCAAACTTCACCACCAATCAAAACTAATATACACCCTATCGGGTTAGCCATAGAGTTCTAAATCCCACAATACAGGACATATGACACTGGAAGCAAGGCCCTATGGGAACTTATATTATGTGTATAGTATACTTACAATCGGTACAAGGCTATGTATAATAGGTATATAATTATAAGAAAATGCAAGTTTTCGCCACGATACGAGCAAAATTACAATTTTTTTACAAAATTTCTTGTGACTTCGGAGCAATAGAAAAATCTGTTTAAAGACCCTATCATTTCATTTTCTAAATATTATATATTTTTACTACCAAGTAAAAATAGTTATTTAACAAGTGTGTGATTTGAAAAATACCTGATAAAAAATTAAAATAAACTCAGCCAAAAACGGCTCAATAACTCTTGACGCAGTTATTTTCACAACACTTATGTGTCCCTTCAGGGATTAGACGGTCGATGTGATGTTATGTGCTTCTCTTTACTATTAAAACAATATCCAAATAGCTATCAAATATTTATAACGCGAAATCTAGTACAAAAGTCCATGTACGTATATAATAAAAGTATTTTATTGCTCTGAAGTCACATATATGTACTTCAAGTTGACGATGCTGAACAAACGTGAGTGCTAAGCTCTCGCCACACTGACGCGACGTGACCTCACTGACAGCTGTCACTGTCACATGTCACGCCGGTGTGACAACAGCCCAATATTATCAAAAGATGTGTCGTGTACGAAATATGTCAAATTTACAAATATTATATAAGTACTTAGAGTAGTATCAAAAGATTTTTACAATAATTTACTTAAAGTACGCAAGAGCTTATTAAAAGGGGTATAAATTTATTCTATACGACGAGGAAATTATGAAAAAACATTTTGTTTTACAAGATTTTTTGGATGAGATGATGACGTCACCAATATAGTTAATAGTCATTATTAAAACTTTAATTGCTTCTAAATTGACGGAGGACAATATTCAGATTTGCTGATTTTCGTCGATCAAATTAAAATATATTTGATCGCCGAATGTAATCTTATGCGAGGGCTAACCGGTCGAAGTGTCATGTCGTGCTTGAGCAATATTTCCGATATTTCACAAATAAGTCGGATAACGGCAGCACTCTCACGAAACTCCGAGAACACGACACTGTACTCATAGCATTGTTATAACACGACACAAACTGATGACATCACTTGCGGATGTACTACAGTCCATTCGATGATATTGTACCTTGACAGCAGTAAGCAAAAAACGAACATACTGTAAGGGTAATAAAGTACACTGTGATATTGACAAACTGGGTAGTGGCAGCTAGCCAACAGTTACCTTAGTTTTATGGAACTCAACGATTCCTGATGCTGAGTAGGTACCTACATATATTGATGACGTCATCTCCCGCCATGGCTCCTATCTACTTACAATACTTACACATATCGTTACTGACTAGCTCTTTACATAACATATACAGCGAGCCTATTACGTAGCAGTACGACGTAAATTATATACCTTCGGCGCTCTTAGGCTACGCCAGCAGTCGAGGCTGTACTTGAATTCAGAGTCTAATCTATACGAGGGAGAGTTCAAATTACATTGCACCCAAATAATCTAAGGACTCTTTTGTCAAAAATGATTACACGAAAATAAATTTAGCCCCATAAAGATAAAGCTCAAAGTCGAATGGTAATGGAATATAAGTATCAAACATTCAGTGTAGCTTGTTACTACATTTAGATTCACAATCTGAGATTACGCACGTTTGGGCATACAAACTCTATTTCATACAAAACAGAATACATTAAAATTCCATTGCAGCTAGAATTTACAAAAGGTTGTAAGATAATACTTACAAAATGGTCACGCAAAAATCTAGCTTTACGCCTAGAACTAAAGTAGATTATTGAATAGCAAAGATGCTGAATTCAAGTACAGCTAGTTACTGGAAGATGGTCTTGAGCGAGATACAGTGACAAGTGATTTGATGGAGTGTTCCCGAAACAACGAGACACATCCGTTGAATCTGTTATCACGGGTAGAATGTAAACAGTTTGTCGCTTCACTGCAGAGTAACAACAACATTAATGCGTAGTGTCGTTTTTTCTTTCAACTATTGTCGTAGTTCCCCGACTGGCGTACAGTCAGACGTACGTCCATGGTAACAATTTGTCTTTAACATCACTTTTGTGTTGCTATTGGCGTGCGATTTACTGTACCAATTTCTACAAAAACACCTTGTACACACAACTGCAATTATTTCATTATTTTATATTCCATTCCAGTATGATGTAACATGCACTCTGTATTGTTACGTGCACACCGCTGTGATGTCTCAACGGGCTGTTTGCAAGAAGCTCCACCGCGAGAGTGCACTCAATATATTTAGGGAAATATATTGAGTGCACTCTCGCGGTGGAGCTCCTCTTTATTCAAAATGTCTTTCACAAGGGTGTCAAAGACATTTTGAATAAAGGGGAGCTATTGGCGACAAGACTAAACTCCTAGCGCCACCTCGCGGCCATGTTTTCAACAAGGAACTCGATGGCAGCTGAATGATAGTAATAAACATTTAGCGCCATCTAGGCAGAACTAATGTTACAGTTATGGTCTGTTCATGTTCACTCGCTATATCAGTCTGTTAAACGGACCAGCAGATAGTGATGTTACGCTGCAGTGAACGACAACCTTTAGCAATAAACGTCAGTCAAAATAAGTAGAAAAGTCCATACTTAACGAAGAAGGTATTCGCTAAACTAAAACTAAGTTTATGTACATAATATAACTAGTACATAAGATCACAATGTACTTTATATAATAAAGTTATATAGATTTTAATGACAAATAAAACAACAAAATATTGTTAAATCCTTCAGAATGGTTTTTTTAATTTGACTATGATAGCTCAAACCCCTAAAACCACCCTGTATAATGACATTTAATATGTCATAAATCACAATTCATATTAATTAATTGGTTTATTACGTCAGAAAAATCTGTAAAGTTACAAGAAAAGGCAGTGCTGACAAATTCGTGTCAAAATAATTAGTTTTAAGCTTAACAGTTAAGCTTACTTTTAACTAAAATTAACATGGCACGGGGACGCAGTAAAGTTTTCTTAAATACAAAAATTTACTAAATTCATAAAAATGTATAATTATTTACATATTTCTTTAAATAAAGTATATTTGTGTATTTTTGTTCAAAACCTACAAAAAATCAAAATCATCTAAAATAATAAAGCTGCTACGACGTCACACGACGTGTCTATAATACAAGTTCTTTTATTATTTTACAAGAAAAATCCTTCTAAATTAATTTCGAAGTCGTTGCGTTGTAAGTACTCTTTATATAAATCATTTTATAAAATTTATAAAAACGAAAACTTCGAAGAAATCGAAGGCTTCTTATTCACATAAATACTAGATAATTCCTGAATGAAAGCACGCTGATGAAATGTGATCGCTCCACTCAGCGCAGAAAGTACAAGTTCCAACAGTGCAACTAGGAATTAATGTAGGTGTCGCTTATGTAGTGCAAACGAACTCGCATTTGTCATTTCAGTACATAATTATTCATTTTATTTGTTATTGTGCAAAACATATTGTTCGTCACATTATCGCGTTACTACATCACACACCCGTTCTTCTTTAAATGCCAGCAACGAACATAAAATACAACATTTATTTTCTTTATCACTTCTTATTATTATAAAAGTATTTGCTTGTGTCCAATCAATTCATTTTCGTCACAATCGTTTATTTAATTAACAGCTTTGTTCATGTTCTATATTTTTTACTCAAAATACGTCTTTGTTTCCGCCATAATTTTTATAACACTGTTAACTTTAAAGATTTTATTGAAATATAAAGTCGGGCCCTTACAGACCACTATGACGCTCAGTTGAGTCAGGAGCTTTAACGGATAGTCAAGGAAAATAAGTCTTATAAACAGACTAACAAAACACGTACACTGGAAACAGTATAGCCATTTCATAGGATATTAAAGAATTTGTTGTGATTTAGAACATAAAGATAATTGAAGAGTAAATCATTCGTTTCCCTGACTGAACGTTAAGTTATTGCGACATGTTGTTGCACCAGTCAGTATCTCAGGCTCGCGCTCACTCGGCTCCTCGTGTCCGGCTGCAACAGGTCGGTACAAGTCACTTAGGTGCACGACGCCGTTCACAAGTCCTTAATCACAAGTCCAACATCACCAAACATTCCACTCCTAAATACCCGAAGGCAGGTCAGGACAAATTCCCAGGCCCTTAATACCGGCAAAAGCCCCCGGGTCCATACGAACCGTCACACAAAAGGCTACTCCTCATTGGCAAGGATTGGGATTCTAAGATCCTTTAGGTAGAATGCGAGTCCTGACCGGCAAGGTGCCGTAGTGTTCAAAACTTGCAGGTGCAAGCCCCAGGTCCCAGCACCTGCATGTAGTCAGGAGGACAGGTGCACTCGCGTCAGCAGTGGAACTGCTGCTGCGTGATGGCGGACAGGTCCTTCATGAGCCCCTCCAGGTTCTGCATCTCGCGGTGCAGGCGCTCCGTGCTGCGCGACGGCGTCAGCGGCTCCAGCTCCTCCGCGCAGTGCGACACCGCGCCGCCTGAGGGGACATTACGATATGTCAGCGAGATTGAAACGAGAACCGATTTTCGGCATAAAAATCACATGACGACGTTTGATAACGTCCATATACATATATTGCAGAAACCGAAAATTGAAAAAGAAGTAATTTGTATAACAAATATTCTAGTACCCACCATCAATAAATTGCATATATATTTAGTCCGTCAGTTCTAGAGTATTGAAAAATAATGGACACGTATTTTTTGTTTCTGTAACTCAATGAATATTGACAAAGATAAAACGCATCAAAACTCGGGAGTGGGGGCTCGTACCGTCAGAAGTTCAGAACGCACTAAAAATTATAGCACGGCGTGACGTATTGAGAATTTTAAAAGCGTCGTAACTTCGTCAATTTTGATTTACGTAATAAAAGAAAAAATACTGGTCAAATATTTAATGATAATCTAACTGACGGACTAATTCGATTTTTTCAGTCGACAAGCCTATTTTATTTTCATTTTATTTAGACGGATTTTAACTGTAAGAACGTTTTTTTACAAGACTTCTTTTCTTGGTATTGGAAAAGTAAATTGTTAACGACGAGAAGTATTTTTAATCAGCTGTAACGAAACGCGCCTCGATTCAGCTTCTGTGTCAAAATATGATTAAGTAATACAATGGAATATAAATATAAAAAGTCTCACCTAGCTGCAATCTGTTGGGTATGTGTCCGGGCGACGAGCTCGCGCTCTTCTTGTAGGGCGACGTCTCTCTCACACTACCTACAACGGAGCGGGACAGAATATTGTAAAGTGTTTACAAAAAGACAGTTGAAGTGAAAAGTTGTTGAAGTTCTAACACCAGGTGACATTTGGATTTTTGATGCTGTGCGCTAGAGAATCGGAAGCCGCGTTGTTTTAGTCAATCACAGTAATAATCAACGTCTCTAACTTTTTTGAAATTATAAAATGGTATTGTTACCTAGGTATGATTATATACTGTTTATTCACTCTCCTGTAAAATTGCTATTTTTGACTTACGTGGTGTTAGAATTTCAACAACGATTAGTTGTGATATGGTGTTGTTGAGTCTGTCGTTTGGTGTCTTACGAAAGTTCCTGTAAATTTGTGAGTCCTACGCGGTGGCCCATGGGCTCAAATACAACGCGAAAAAGAGTGAAATTTTAGGCCGGACAACAAGCGATACCTACACATTCGTTCCGAATTTCACTTTATGTGGTACAGTTTTAAACAAAGTGGAGTAATTTAAGTATTTGGGCCACAGGGTCACGGAGGATCTTAAGGACAGTGTGGATATCGAAAGGGAGCGCAGAGCGCTGTCTGTCCGATGCAACATGTTGGCCCGCAGGTTTGCACGGTGCACGGGAGCTGTCAAAGTTGCGCTTTTTAAAGCGTACTGTCAGTCCTTTTACACTTGCAGCCTGTGGGTTAACTACACACAGCGGACTTACAGCGATCTGCGCGTTCAATACAATAACGCGTTCCGGGAGCATCAGGGGCTGCCGCGCCACTGCAGCGCCTCCGCGATGTTCGCGGCGGCTGACACAGACGGGTTTGCGGCCATCATGCGCAAACGGTGCGCATCTATCATGCGCCGCACGCGCGACAGTCCCAACACCACCCTGCGCGCGCTGGCGGACCGGTGGGACGAGCCGGTACTGGCGCGCTGGATACGGCTGCACGCAGTCGTTTAGTGATTTGCCGCCATTATCGGGAAGTCCATTATTTATTACTAACACTAGTTTATAATTTTACTAACAAATATGAATGTAATCTTACGATGAATCGGAAATAAATGATTTATTATTATTCGCATTTATTGTCCATACTGCGACTGCGCAAGTAGTATCATGATACCTAGTGTTAGTGTTCTGGAAATTATTGTTTGACATTTTGTTTTGGCAATAATTATACAGCTGTTTTTTTGCGATTTCAATGTCGATCCCAAGGAGAAAGTTGTTCAGTTTGAAAGTCTGACCACACCTAATACTGACCACACCTAACTGGTGCACACTGTATAAGTAGTCGCTTCATGTTACACAATGTATTTAGTTCTATTCGATAAGACTAAAAGCCAAAAGGGAAACTGAAAAGGAAGATGCTTGGACGAGTAGATGTAGCATTTGTTTGTTAACATACAAATATGAAGAGTGTAGTTACCTCTCGAGTGTGAGTGCGTGGGCGTGGAGTGGTCACTGGCGTTGTCGCTGAGCGCGAAGCTGTGCAGTGCCGCCGGCCCCCCCCGCCGCTGCAGCGAGCCCCCCCCTCCCACTCCCGCCACTCCCGCCAGCGCCTCCGAGCTCAGCGAGTCGCGGCTACACGGATCAGAGTTAGATAATGTAGCTCCACTCTCCTCTGGTGTGTCAGTAGGTACTGAAGTAACGACTCACTGTGTGTAGTGCCCCAGCGGCTCGTACGCCACATAGTGCCCCCGCTCCCGCGCCGCCGACGCGTAGATGTCGCCGCCCGGGCCCACCACGGGGCCCCCCGCCGGGCCCACGCCGGGGCCCAGGGGGCCCAGCGCGGGGCCCATGGGGCCCGCCGCGCCGCACGCCGCGCCCAGCGGACACGAGCCCGACCCACCTGCGGAACAGAACATGTAACGTCTGGACAGGTAGGCATTCTCTTACTCGTGTGCAGTAAAATATTGTTAAAAGATAGTAGTATATTATATATTGATGTAATATGACAAGTAACTTACAAGGTGCGGGCGGCGGGTGCAGCGGCGCGAGCGACGCCAGCGACGACTGCGGGGAGCCCAGCGGCGCCACGCCCGCCAGCAGCGGCGTACTCTGCGGGGGGACAAGATCCTGGCTCACACTCGTACGGACCAGGGCGGCACAAATGGGAAGAGATGTACTCAGAAGAGTGGATGCAAAAGACTGTCAATGACGATGACGGGTAATGTTTCAAAATAGCGCGTTGAATTCATCTAATTTATTTTTAAACCCAATTGAACCTTGTTTACACAAGAGATAAGGAACATGAGCGAATTCTGAGTATGTGTGGTGAGTACCTATAACAATAGGGGACGCAGGGCGGCTGCGGACACAGCGAACTATTGAGAGAAATGTATGGAGTGCGTGAAACTGATACATCGAGAAAGGGGTCGCTTCGGAGATGAAGAATGATAAGGAATGTATAGACATGCTGCGCCGACCACTTCATTACATTGGGGTAAGGACAGACTAATAAACAATAGGTGGTGGAGTACGTACTCGTACCTGGTCGGGGTGCGGCATGCGCGCGTGGCGGCGCTCGCACGTGTTGGCGCAGCCCACGCCGCCCACGCCGCCCACGCCGCCCACGCCGCCCACGCCCATGCCCGTCATCGCTGCGGACACAGTGTCACTGTTATGTACATACATTATCTATAAGGAGAATCTCATTCTAATGCACAAATATTTGACGAAAAGAGCTATCACTTTTATCATTTCGTATTATGAACTTATCAACATGATATGATGGGGTGTTTAGGTGCCAGCTGATAGCGGTTGACCGTAGACAGTCACGGTTCACATCACTTGGGCTATTGCAGCCGATTCCCTCCTGTTTTCCCAAAAAATAACTTTGAAGTTCGAAAGTTAAGAAACTTGATTCCCGTTTCCCCCAGCCTCAGGGAGGACTCGCGAAAACACATCAAGATCATCATCAGATCAACCCCTATTTCTTAGGGGGTATTTTTTTGTCAACCACAACTAGAATAACCCGCCAGATTGTATAATGTCTTGATAGTTCACAACCGATCAACCACCATCTACTACTAAAAAGAAGCGGAACAAAACAAAAAGGGGTTGTCTCACGTTTGGGCATATAGTCGCAGGCGTCGCAGCGCTCGCAGCGGCGGCACAGCTCGGCCGGCGACGCGCGCAGCGGACACGTGTCGTCGCTGGCCGCCGACACCGAGCGCGACTCTAGCGCCGGCGGACGGAACCGAATGTAAGCGCAACTCATAAGGGGCTAGCTACAGTGCTACGAGGACCTCTACTGTCATTGACACAGTGCGTTGCTTGTTACTTAGTCCTTACGGCCATTTTCAATAACTTACTAACAGGTAACGGAAACTTGCTATCTGTTTGACATTTAGCTTACGGACGGTTAGTAACAAAACGTCTAAGAAAAGCTTTGCTTTTTCTATGAATCAAGTGACAGGTAGGTGACGCGGATAGGATATTTCAAGCTAACTTTGTTTATAGAAACACCGATCGCTACGAGACGTGGACGTGGCCGTATATTAACTAGCAGTAAGTTATAGAAAACGGCCGTTGGTTATTTTCGCCACTCGCTAAAATATTCTTCAACAACTTTAAATTTATTTGATAAGAACATAATAGGAGTATAGAGACCACGAATTAACGTCTCTTTGTCTAAGTACTAAGGTCGGTTTTCAATTAACTTAATTTATACATTTTTTTTATGATTTGAGAAATCATGAGTCGCGTCATTACGTAACATATTGAAAGAATACTAGTTGTACTACTTCCTTATTTTAATCAGATTTTGTCAACTATTTTCAAGGGTTTTATTATTTTGTACGGAACCCGGAAGAAAAAGGATTACCTTTTTCTAAAATAAAAGTAGCCAAAATTAATCCTTATAACATCAACTATCTGCCGAGCAGACAGCTAGTTAAATATCTAGCTATCTATCAAAATTGGTCCGGCCGTTTCGGACATTAGTCTGAACAAGCAGACAGAAAGACTACATTTTTTTTTGTACTAAGTACAAGCTCGTACTTTCATAAGCATTCAGTAAAAAAAATGCTTTTTTTTAAATTACAATCATACACTTAAATTTTATTTTTTTGTATAGATTGTGGCGGTGAAAATAAATTCAGGATTATTGTGACTAAGGATCTTACCAAATCAACTTAATCAAGTGTTAAAATAATATTTTAAATCAATATAACATGAAGCTAATGGTGCACAAAATAATGATGATATGATAATGCAAATGAAAAAAAGAAAACACAAGCACGGACACGAGGTAGATTTTCGTACTACACTTACTTCCGCCGTGACAATGATTGCTGTATTCCGGATTGAAGAGAGCAGGTGTCATCATCATGGCAGGTACATCAGTAATGCAGTGCCCACACATCCATTATAGAGCAGGTGTTACAGGCACATCAGTAATGCAGTCCCCACACATTCATTAGAGAGCAGGTGTCACAGGCATATCAGTAATGCAGTCCCCACACATCCATTAGAGAGCAGGTGTCACAGGCACATCAGTAATGCAGTCCCCACACATTCATTAGAGAGCAGGTGTCACAGGCACACCAGTAATGCAGTCCCCACACATTCATTAGAGAGCAGGTGTCACAGGCAGATCAGTAATGCAGTCCCCACACATTCATTAGAGAGCAGGTGTCACAGGCACACCAGTAATGCAGTCCCCACACATTCATTAGAGAGCAGGTGTCACTGGCACATCAGTAATGCAGTCCCCACACATTCATTAGAGAGCAGGTGTCGAAGGCACATCAGTAATGCAGTCCCCACACATTCATTAGAGAGCAGGTGTCGAAGGCACACCAGTAGCCACTTACCGACATAGGTAGGCACGTGGTGGCGCCGGTCGCGGTCGCCGGGTGGCTGCACGTGTCTAGCGGGCTCGTACTCCGCGACTGGCGCGCGACCCAGCGTCAGGGTGGACGACATCAGCGCTCCGCCGTCCACGCTGCCTGCCGATACTGAGGAGACAATATGACTATGAATTTTCAAATATTTGCGGCGAGTTATCCCATTCCGTCTCGCTCCGGACCATGGACCATTGTCGCGGAATCAGCTTGAGCCGATCTCTGGACAGGAGGGACATGTAACGATAGAGCGTACTCTTACTAGCGGAGCTGTGCAGCGACTTGTCCATGTGCTTGAGCTCCATCTGGTCGTGGTGGATCCACAGGTCTGGCGGCTTGATGCCGGCCGAGGCTGACGACTTCTGGTATGTGCTGGAAAATAAACAAAAATGTTACATAATTATGATAAGGTACTAAACTTATGCTGGTTACACTAGCGCTTTACGAGTTTTTTTACACAAATACTGCAATGTGACCTGCCCACTGCCACTTAAGTTTGGCAATTCTTCGGGCTACGTCGGTAACCTTGGTTCTCTTGCGGATGTCTTCATTTCTGATTAGATCGCACAAGGAAACTCCGAGCATAGCCCTCTCCATTGCCCTTTGGGTGACTTTAAGCCTTCTGATGAGGCCCATTGTGAGCGACCACGTTTCGGTCCCGTGTGTAATCACTGGCAACACACACTGGTCATAGACTTTCGTCTTGAGACACTGCGGTAAGTTGGACGAGAAGATACCGCGCAACTTCCCGAACGCTGCCCAGCCGAGTCGGATTCGACGATTGACCTCTTTCTCGAAGTTAGACCTACCTAACTGGACCGTTTGTCCCAGGTACACATAATCGTCTACAACTTCGAGTATAGAGTCTCCGATTTTGATAGGAGTGGGTGTGACATGGGCATTCAACATGACCTTGGTTTTGTCCATGTTCATTTTAAGACCCACTCTTCCGGAAGCTCTACTGAGGTCATCGAGCATCGTCCTGAGGTCCTCCATGGTCTCAGCCATGACCACTATATCGTCGGCAAACCGAAGGTGAGTGATGTACTCGCCATTGACGTTGATGCCTAGCCCTCTCCAGTCCAGAACCTTGAAGACATCCTCCAGTGCAGCGGTGAATAGTTTCGGAGATATGACGTCTCCCTGTCTCACACCTCGCTGCAGGAGGATAGGTTCCGAGGCTTGGTCCTGAAGTCGGACTGACATGGTGGCGTTTTTGTACAAACACTTCAACACCTCGATGTACCGATAGTCAATTTGGCACCGTTGGAGAGACTGCAGTACAGCCCAGGTCTCGATCGAATCGAAGGCTTTCTCGTAGTCCACAAACGCTAAACAGAGGGGCAGGTTATACTCTTCGGTCTTCTGTATAACCTGCCGCAGCGTATGTATGTGGTCCACGGTGCTAAAGCCTTTTCGGAAACCGGCTTGTTCGGTAGGCTGGAAATCGTCAAACCTGCGCGCGAGACGATTCGTGATGACTCTTGAAAACAACTTGTAGACATGGCTTAGAAGTGAGATGGGCCTATAATTCTTCAACCGGGCATTGTCGCCCGTCTTGAAGAAGAGTACCACCACACCCCTGCACCATGCCTGTGGCGTATTTCCCTCAAGTATGACGGAATTAAACAGCTTCTGAAGGGCCTTAAGAACCGGTTTTCCACCCGCCTTCAGGAGTTCGGCTGTAATTCCGTCATCACCCGGTGCCTTGTTGTTTTTGAGTTGCTTCAGAGCCATCCTAATCTCGTACAGGCTGACGTCCGGGATGTCTTCGGTATAGTGTCGGGTCAGTCTAGCTCTTGGGTCGTTTGCTAGATCTACGACGGGTTTATTGGTTGACGTGTACAACTGTCCATAGAAGCTCTCGATCTCCCTCAGAAGCTCCGGTTTGGCGGACAAGATCCTGCCATCGTCGGTCTTCAGTTTCGTGAGCTGGCTCTGCCCAATAGCCAGATCTCTTGCAAATACCTTGGAGCCTTTATTCCGCTCAATCGCGTCTTTAATACGCTCGGTATTAAAGCGGCGGAGGTCGCTCTTCAAGGATTTAGAGATCCGTCTATTGAGCTGCCGGTATTTACTATAATTAAATTTTATTCCAGGTTCAAGGACAAATGCGTGTCAGCAAAATGGATAAATGATACTTCATATGTTTTATTTAATAGAAGTTTGTCGAGATAATGAATTTGTCATACCAAAATTATCTGATTTTATAAACTGTATTCTGCCAGAAATCATTTTGAGATGTGTTAAAAAAAAGCTAAATGTATAGATTTGAATGGTATGTACACAATGCTTTTACTCTTTTTTTCACTTCATAAATTGCATCAATTTCAATGTCTAAACTAAATAGAATATATTAGGTTATTCTAGTAAAAAATAGCAAAGAAGAGAAGTAAAGTTTTATTTTAGAGCAGCTAAATAATATTTTGAAGTGAATGGTACATAATATTCCTCAAAAAGTAACAAATATTACCAATTACCTATGTTTTCTTTGCAGCAGCAGTGTAGCAGTGGTTTCCAGACAGGAACTTTCAAAGCAGACAGGGTAAAATCAACTGATTCTAGTTCGAATTGTATTTTGGTAGTAGTTTGTTTAGAATCGACATTATCATTGTATATTTCTTAGTTTTAGATTTGTTGTTATCTCTAGTATAAGAATTATAGTTTCTGTTATGAAATGTCTAATTATTGTAATAATTGGTACTATTACAAATCAGCATAATTTACTTCAAATACTTGTTTTGATAAAAAATTCAAAAGTGCAATGTAATAAAATAAAACTGTGTTTTATTGTAATTAATGTTGACATAAATCGAATTGTATTTTGGTAGTAGTTTGTTTAGAATCGACATTATCATGGTATATTTCTTAGTTTTAGATTTGATGTTATCTCTTGTATAAGAATTATAGTTTCTGTGTTATGAAATGTCTAATTATTGTAATAATTGGTACTATTACAAATCAGCATAATTTACTTCAAATACTTGTTTTGATAAAAAATTCAAAAGTGCAATGTAATAAAATAAAACTGTGTTTTATTGTAATTAATGTTGACATAAATCGAATTGTATTTTGGTAGTAGTTTGTTTAGAATCGACATTATCATGGTATATTTCTTAGTTTTAGATTTGATGTTATCTCTTGTATAAGAATTATAGTTTCTGTGTTATGAAATGTCTAATTATTGTAATAATTGGTACTATTACAAATCAGCATAATTTACTTCAAATACTTGTTTTGATAAAAAATTCAAAAGTGTAATATAATAAAATAAAACTGCGTTTTATTGTAATTAATGTTGACATAATTTATTTCCCAAAATTATAAATAAATAGTATACGCCAACAAATACAAACTTTTATTTTTATACCTATCTTACGGTCGAACAAGCTGTTTGGTTAACAGTTTAACCCACAAATTACATTGTAAAATATAAACCAAATAGCTTGGTCGACCGTACATATATACCGTAGCAGGTTAAGCAGGTGGCGTTCTGTAGAAATCATCAATCTCAATATAGAAAAATGAAAAACTTGTTTTTTTTTCATTCACGCCATCTAGTGTCAATCCTTGTAAACATAGGGCTTACATACTCACCCACGTCTGTGTGTGTAAACAACACTATGTTCAATAGCAAATGTTAAAATCCGTAATTGTGTCGAATTGGGTGGATTTTGTGGCAATGATATGACCCAGTTCGATAAAGCGCAATGTCCTCTAATCGCTAGCGCTACTCCTACGACCTAATAATTTTCCAATTACACAAAAACCCAAATTAACAAAAAAATGTTGACTTCAACGCCATCTAGCGGGGAAATGGCTGGGAGCAGCCTGTATGTATGCCCTTAAGTATTAAAACAATATTACCACAACTATTTTCTAGCACAAAATCAGTTTGGATTTAGACGTGGTAAGTCGAGTGTCAACGAAGTCAGTCTGTATAGATTGGTGGTCTGGTCAGCAGTAAGTCAGTAGTCCAGGGCAGCACGTACTCACCTGGTGTCAGGCGACAGCGGCGGCGTGGAGCGGCGACAGCACAGCGACAGCGCCAGCGCGGCCGCCAGCGCCAGCACCGCGCACGCGCCGCCCGCGCTCGCCCACAGCCACGCCGACGTGGCGCTGGCCAGGCCCCCGCCCTCGCCCGACTCTGGGGACGCCACGTATATCACAGCAGCCTGAGCTCGCGTAAGCACATAGTCACGTCGGCGGTAGTGTCTCACCCATGGCCGTGGTGTAGGTGAGCGGCGCGCAGAAGGGCCCGAGCCCCTTGCTGTTGCGCGCCTGCACCTTGAGCAGGTAGGAGGAGCGCGGGCGCAGGCGCTCCACCCGCGCGCGCGTGCGCTCGCCCAGCGCCGCCACGGCCGTCCACTCCTCGCCGCCGCCCGGCCGCGACACCGCGTACATGATCACGTAGCCTGGGTACATATAACAAGCAGTGCCAAAACCATGGAAATTACACACATTTTCGTCGGAGCCATCCTCATCAGGTTTTTGATTTTCAAATCGGGTTGTAAGAGTGATCCCTCTAAAGACCTATATCTGTGCTTCCAGCATTGAGTTAAAGCTCAATACTGTTGGACACCAGCAGGGACCACGCCGACGTACAGTAAGGTACCCACCAGTAATGACCCCGTTGGGCTTGGCGGGCGGCTGCCAGCTGAGGTCGGCGGCGCGGGGGGCGGGCGGGCCGGCGCGCAGGTCGCGCGGGGGGCTGGCGGGCGGCGCCTCCAGCGTACTGTTGGACACCAGCAGGGCCCACGCCGACGTACAGTAAGGTACCCACCAGTAATGACCCCGTTGGGCTTGGCGGGCGGCTGCCAGCTGAGGTCGGCGGCGCGGGGGGCGGGCGGGCCGGCGCGCAGGTCGCGCGGGGGGCTGGCGGGCGGCGCCTCCAGCGTACTGTTGGACACCAGCAGGGCCCACGCCGACGTACAGTAAGGTACCCACCAGTAATGACCCCGTTGGGCTTGGCGGGCGGCTGCCAGCTGAGGTCGGCGGCGCGGGGGGCGGGCGGGCCGGCGCGCAGGTCGCGCGGGGGGCTGGCGGGCGGCGCCTCCAGCGTACTGTTGGACACCAGCAGGGCCCACGCCGACGTACAGTAAGGTACCCACCAGTAATGACCCCGTTGGGCTTGGCGGGCGGCTGCCAGCTGAGGTCGGCGGCGCGGGGGGCGGGCGGGCCGGCGCGCAGGTCGCGCGGGGGGCTGGCGGGCTGCGCCTCCAGCGTACTGTTGGACACCAGCAGGGCCCACGCCGACGTACAGTAAGGTACCCACCAGTAATGACCCCGTTGGGCTTGGCGGGCGGCTGCCAGCTGAGGTCGGCGGCGCGGGGGGCGGGCGGGCCGGCGCGCAGGTCGCGCGGGGGGCTGGCGGGCGGCGCCTCCAGCGTACTGTTGGACACCAGCAGGGCCCACGCCGACGTACAGTAAGGTACCCACCAGTAATGACCCCGTTGGGCTTGGCGGGCGGCTGCCAGCTGAGGTCGGCGGCGCGGGGGGCGGGCGGGCCGGCGCGCAGGTCGCGCGGGGGGCTGGCGGGCGGCGCCTCCAGCGTACTGTTGGACACCAGCAGGGCCCACGCCGACGTACAGTAAGGTACCCACCAGTAATGACCCCGTTGGGCTTGGCGGGCGGCTGCCAGCTGAGGTCGGCGGCGCGGGGGGCGGGCGGGCCGGCGCGCAGGTCGCGCGGGGGGCTGGCGGGCGGCGCCTCCAGCGTACTGTTGGACACCAGCAGGGCCCACGCCGACGTACAGTAAGGTACCCACCAGTAATGACCCCGTTGGGCTTGGCGGGCGGCTGCCAGCTGAGGTCGGCGGCGCGGGGGGCGGGCGGGCCGGCGCGCAGGTCGCGCGGGGGGCTGGCGGGCGGCGCCTCCAGCGTACTGTTGGACACCAGCAGGGACCACGCCGACGAGCGCCCACCTGGGGGGACGAACGACCACTCAACATTTAATTGTCTATACCCACAAGGTGTATAAAGGCCAGACCCCCCGACTAACTAGGCACTATTGCCTCGTCTATACGAGACTGATGATGATGACTGATGTACCTTATCCCTCCATCTCATACAACCCACCTTTGATCAGCTTGACGGCGAACTCGTACTGCGTGAAGGGCTTGAGCTCGTCCAGCATGCAGTTGAGGTCCGTCGCGTTGAACGTGCGCACGCGCCCGCCGGCCGACGACCAGCGCACTACGTAGCGCCGACCGTCCGTCGCCGTCTGCAGTCATACAGAATCATACACACTGTGGCCCTATCCTGCTCTTTAGATAATCATGGTAGATACCCAGGTACCCAGCTAGTCTGTACTGTAGTTACATTTTTATTAAATCCAAAACTATGCACCAATTTCACACGAATTACAAAGATCATTGGACGTTCAAAGATTGAAATCGTCACTTTTGTCTATTTCGCTCGTATTGTGGCACTGTGGAAACTTGATAGTACGACCTAAGCACGACGGTGACAAATTTAACAATTGAAATGTTTGCGGTACCTAGTCGATATGCTACATATGCAATGTTACTCACTTGTCCTTTCGGCAGCGTGGGGTCTGTCCAGTACACGACAGCAGTGGTTCCGCTCAGCATTATGACCTGCGCACACATACAATAGTACATTTTGATACAAGTGGAGGGTGCGAGGGTGTTTTAGAGCCGAGAACTGCAATAACAAATGTCCACGTGTGTACAGTCTTACACTGTACACGTTATGCTGACGCGGTGCCCTGCACAAAACGTGCGTCATTTTGGATACTATAAAACCACACTCATTACATTTAATGAGTGAGTGCAATTACTGCAACGCGGTTACTAACATTAGAGAAAGGAATCGTCAACAGTTCTACTTGTATTTTATACGTAATAAATCTAGTGTGAACCAAGTGATCTTTTCTCTACGCACTTCATCTTAACAACAACTCTACAAGTGTACGCACCGTACATTTTATGGTCCTTCGAGCCGGATCTTGGTGCTTTTGTGTCTCTTCACGGTAGCGGATCGGTTTAGCTGGTCTCCCAGAAGCGGGTCGCCCCAGTTAGATTGAGAAGTCGCATAATACCGTACTCGAGGCGCAAGAGTGCTGAGTTCCACTGACCATTTCAAATCAAGGAAGATAACGATTCCAAGACTTGAAACGGAGAAGACTACAAGCAACGCAGTAGCCTTGAGCAACGCTCTTTATCATCAGCTCAACAACTAACATCGAACCATTTGTTAAAAGACAACATGGAAGTGTTACTAACTGCGGTGCAGCTAAGAGTTAAATCCGTTGATGGAACATATGTTACACTGCGTGCGCTGCTCGATCAAGGCTCACAAGTGAACCTAAAAACAGAACTGCCGTCTGTTAAGGAAGTAACAATAAACAGATGGATTGGCGATACACAAAAATGTGTCGAGCTATTAGGCTTCTGTGACGCAAGTGAAAAGGCGTACGCTTGCGTCATTTATAGCAGAGTCTTCAACGAACATGACCAACCCATCGTAACTCTACTAGCTGCTCGAACTAAGGTCTGGAACTATGTGGCGCTCAACTACTTGCTGACCTGATGGAGAAAACCAAGCATACTTTCTGTGGATATAACGTATCTATCCGGACTTGGTCGGATTCCCAAGTTGTCCTGGCGTGGATTCAGGGAGACATCACAGATGGGAAACGTACGTAGCTAACAGAGTTGCAAAGATCAAAGGAATCATCCCTGCAGCTCAGTGGCGTTATGTCAAATCAGAGCAGAATCCCGCAGACTGCGCATCAAGCGGGCTTTTGCCAAACAAATTGAAGAACTTCAATCTATGGTGGCAAGGCCCTGCATTTTTGACAAAACAAGATCCGTCAGAAGATATTCCTTGCGCTTTCCAAACAAATTTTGGCTGCATAAATCATGTTCAAGTCGAAAAAACTTCACAAGAAAATAACGACCACAACGTAATAACAAAACTATTAAACAAATGCAGTTCATTGACACAAGTAAACAGGGTCATCGCATGGATACGACGCTTCATAACAAATATGCGCAACAAGACGAAATCGGAAACTACGTACCTAACAACAAACGAACTAAGCGCAGCGCGTAGAAGTATCATAATTGAAGTACAGCGATCGCACTTCAATTCTGAACACAAACAACTTGCTCAGAATCAAACAGTACCGACGAAGAGCGCAATTAACAAGCTCAACCCCTATATGAACAAAACAGGGATCATCTGTGTCGGAGGTCGTCTTAAGCACTCAAGCTTATCCGGAGAGATGAAGAATCCAATCATCATACCACATAAGGGACGATTTACACAACTTCTAATAGAACAAGCCCATTCAAACACGTTACATGGAGGAGCTCGGCTGACGTTAACTTACATTAGACAGCGTTACTGGATCGTTGGCGGTAACCGGGCCGTCAAAATGCAACTTCGAAGATGTGTACGCTGTCATCGCTTCAACAAAACAGATAGCCACCAACTCATGGGTGACCTACCACAACAAAGGATCACTTCATGCCGACCTTTCACACACACAGGAGTTGACTTTACTGGTCACGTCGACGTCAAACACAACAAGGGCAGAGGCGTAAAAACTTCTAAGGGATACATAGCCATATTTATTTGTATGGTGACGGAAGCCGTTCATATTGAACTCGTGTCAGACCTTAGCACAGAAACGTTCATTGCGGCTTTCCAAAGAACTCCTAAACACATGTACTCTGACTGTGGCACAAACTTCATCGGCGCCGCAAAGACACTTCGTCAAGAATTCGAAGCGTTCAAACAACTGCTGAAACCAGATCTCTTCAACGAACTGGCCAAATTGGAAGTGAAATGGCATTTTAACGCTCCCGCCTGGCCTACTGCTGGCGGTCTATGGGAGGCTGCCGTTAAGTCGATGAAGCACCATCTGCGACGAGTACTGGGGGACCAAAAACTTACATACGAAGAATTCATTACGATCTTAACAAAAATAGAAGCCTGCTTGAATTCACGACCGCTGTGCCCGCTAACTGAAGGTCCAGAAGAGTTTTACAACTGCCTCACTCCTGATCACTTCCTTACAGGAAGCTCAATATTGTCCATGCCGCTCTCGGATTACAATGACGTCAATAACTTATATTTTAAACTTATAACTTATATATTGACATACGCCGCAGGTGGCAGCTCACCGAGCATATGTTTCAACAATATTGGAAAAACTGGTCAAACGATTACCTTACAACACTACAAACACGTAGTAAATGGAATAAGCTTTCTAAAAACGTCAAAGAGGGCGATGTAGTACTGGTGAAATAAAACAATCTACCGCCGGGAAAGTGGGCCTTAGGTCGTATACTGGACACTCATCTAGGACCTGATGGATATGTACGAGTTACTACCGTCAAAACTCAAGCCGGAATCATCAAGCGCCCAATAACAAAACTATCGCCATTACCATTGAACTCTGAAACTGAGGATGCCGAGAAAAACGAAACAGAAGAGAAGCCCCGACAGAGTTCGAAAAATAAACAACGGAAGAGTTCAAAGAAACCAATTAACTCAACGTTACTAATAACATTCTTAACATTGTTTACATTTGTAACGGGATCATATAGCGCCATTGACGGCACGCGCGCAGCGCCGGCGTCGACCGCTCAGATTACAAGCTTGGAACGCGAGCGACCCATATACTATGACATCGTCGGCAAAATGCAAGTAGTGCACGATGAATAGATACTGATGATGTATTACAATCTAACAAAGTATTGGGAAGGAACTCGTTGCACTCAAACTTACTTTGAGAATATCAAGAATTTATGCTACAAAACGCAACTGCAGCACTGCATATCGACTATGGAACAATTAAGTTATGAAATCGAACTTTTGAATTAATACAACACCATCCTGATAAACCCACACAAACACTTGAGCAACAGAAAGAAAAGAAGCCTAGTGGATGGAGTCGGTTTTACAGCTAATAGTCTGTTTGGAATATTAGACCAACGATTTGCAAACAAATATCAAAACGACATACAATCTATTCAGACCAACGAAAACTACCTGCTGGAGTTAATCAAGAATCAAACAACTATCGTGGAACTTGAGAATCAAGTACTGAAACAGAGTGAAGAAAACATTCAGCGTCAATTCAACTCAATTGACAAATTCATCAATCAGACCAACATGAACATAGCTTCCATCGAAACGGAAATGGGAATACTTTCTGCCACTACCTACATCAACTCTGCTTCGTTAACAACGTACCTCTTGATCAGCAGCTTGAGGACATTTCAGGAAATTAATGCTCTGCAACACTCTAACTAACATCTACCAAGGACATGTAGACGTACATCTGATCACTCCGGTTCGACTGATGCAAAAAGTAACGGAAATATCGGGAAGCCTTCCGAAAACTTTATCGCTGCCAGTTGAAAACTACAAGGAAAACATTAAGGATATTTACAAGCTTATCAACGTTAAAGCACGAGTTACGGAAAACTACTTTTTATTCGAAGCACATATTCCACTTGTAGCCAACGAAGATTTCGTCATGTACAAAGTTATACCTTTACCAGTTGTCATAGCTGAGGACACCACATATATGCGGCTATCAAACAAGTACATCGCTGTCAACTTCAAGAAGAACGCTTACGTATCTTTATCAGAAGAAGACTTGAAACACTGCATGCAACAAAAGTCGCAGAATTACTTGTGCAACAAAAACCTGCCGTCACTTGATCTGCACGGCAAAAGCGCTCCGTGTGAAGCAAAACTGCTATCACATCAAAACACCAGATCGTGCGACGTCGAACGTGCGTCATGCAAGGACGTCTGGATAAAATTACAAACACTAAACAGCTGGCTGGCGATTTGCTGCGAAACGTGTTCTTTACGAATCATATGCAGCAATGACGTCACAACACAAACCATCTCATCATCGAGCATAGTGACATTGCCACAAGGATGCGTACTGCAATCCGCCGACTTAACCATCACCGCTCAACGCCAATACAGCAGTCGTATATAGTCGTACGATGGATTATGAGTTCACAGCTCCAACTTTCGACACGTCTATTAACAAGATAGTGAACTTAACGTATCTCTACGCCCCAACCATCTTTCAGTCAACGGCTACAAATCAAGAAATCGCGACAATTGAACAGAAAATTGCTACTCAAAGGAATAACGAAGCTTCACTGCCAACAATATCGAGTCATGACGTTCACCAATACGCCATCATTTATTCTTTGCTGGCGGCCGCCATCATAACTTTTCTAGTTGTGGTTCGGAGGAAACATTGGCCTCACTACCGCACGAACAACGCCAATAACCAAACTTCTACTCAACCACCTGAAGATATTGAACTTCAAATTATCCGGAAACCAAAACAACAGCAAGAAGCAGTCGCAGCGAAACCAACAAAGGACTTCATGCGGCTTAAACCTCAAACTGGAAGTAGGAATGTCGCCTTTCAATTTGATTAATCATTTACTTTATTACTTTGTAATGGCTTTTCCTTTCTCTTCTTGGTTCTTTCTCCTTTCGGGGTTGCCAAGATGTACAGTCTTACACTGTACACGTTATGCTGACGCGGTGCCCTGCACCAAACGTGCGTCATTTCGGATACTATAAAACCACACTCATTACATTTAATGAGTGAGTGCAATTACTGCAACGCGGTGACTAACATTAGAGAAAGGAATCGTCAACAGTTCTACTTGTATTTTATACGTAATAAATCTAGTGTGAACCAAGTCATCTTTTCTCTACGCACTTCATCTTAACAACAACTCTACAAGTGTACGCACCGTACAACGTGTATCAAACGACGTTTTTCAATACACTTTTGAAGAAATAAAATAAAATAATGAAAAAAAAACAATCACCGCTGACTATAGGCATTGCACCAATTTGTACTAAGTATAGGCATAGTTTTATCTGTGGCAATTTTCTAACACCCGCGTGCTGTGCCGCGTGCGGGGGGCTCCACCTGATCCACGTGTGTGAAATACATGGCATGTTGAACCTAATCGTAGTGCGATAAGGACCTGTTTTCGAGGAAGTGTATTGAAAAGGAATTTGCAACACGCATACTGTAGTCTCCTACTAGCACGACGACAGTGCCCGTTTTCGAAGTTGCCTGTCCACATTGACATTCCGAAATCGGGAACAGCCAAATTGATCAATCGAAACGTGTAACATCGAAGATTGAAGCAGACAAGAATATAGATTTTGATTGGACATGACAAACATTTGTGAGTTAAGCGGACTAACCTTGACGCCCACGGGCGGTATGAGCGGCGGCGGCTCGTCTTCGTCGTCGTCGTCCGGCTCGTCGTCGTCCTCGTCCTCGTCCTCGTCCTCCCCGCCGGGCGGCGGCGCGCGCGTGCGCACGGTGGCGTACACGGCGGGCCCCAGGCCGCGCGAGTTGGACGCGCGCAGCGAGATCACGTACTCCGCGTTACTCTCTGTGGGGGAGTCACGTCATCACTAAAAAAGGACTTAACGAAGTCGAAAGGCACTCGTTCTCCCAGACATGATATCATTTTTTTTTATCTATCTGGAATGTTACCTACGGAGATAATATATTGAAAGTCAAAGTTTCAATATTTTCACAAGTTTTTTTATTAATACACGTCCGTAATGTTATAACTTTGTACTATTCAATACATCCATCAGCACAAAGTTTTAAATGCGTCACATTGAATCCTACCGTAAACTGTGATATTTACCCAAAAAAGTTTTTATGCCAGCGAGAATTTTGCGTAGAGTTACTTAGTTTGATGTTCAGAATGCTAGGCTGACGGCTTCGTGAAGGGTCCGTTACACCTTGTATACCAGCCCCGCTCGAGCACGTGACATACGGGACACACTCACCCAGACCGCGGATGACGTGCGAGTGCAGGTGCGCGGGCAGCTCGCGCGCGGCGTCGTCGGGCACGCCCAGCCCCCAGCCTAGCATGTAGCCCCGCACGACCACGTGACATAGTGACATACGGGACACTCACCCAGACCGCGGATGACGTGCGAGTGCAGGTGCGCGGGCAGCTCGCGCGCGGCGTCGTCGGGCACGCCCAGCCCCCAGCCTAGCATGTAGCCCCGCACGACCACGTGACATAGTGACATACGGGACACTCACCCAGACCGCGGATGACGTGCGAGTGCAGGTGCGCGGGCAGCTCGCGCGCGGCGTCGTCGGGCACGCCCAGCCCCCAGCCTAGCATGTAGCCCCGCACGACCACGTGACATAGTGACATACGGGACACTCACCCAGACCGCGGATGACGTGCGAGTGCAGGTGCGCGGGCAGCTCGCGCGCGGCGTCGTCGGGCACGCCCAGCCCCCAGCCTAGCATGTAGCCCCGCACGACCACGTGACATAGTGACATACGGGACACTCACCCAGACCGCGGATGACGTGCGAGTGCAGGTGCGCGGGCAGCTCGCGCGCGGCGTCGTCGGGCACGCCCAGCCCCCAGCCTAGCATGTAGCCCCGCACGACCACGTGACATAGTGACATACGGGACACTCACCCAGACCGCGGATGACGTGCGAGTGCAGGTGCGCGGGCAGCTCGCGCGCGGCGTCGTCGGGCACGCCCAGCCCCCAGCCTAGCATGTAGCCCCGCACGACCACGTGACATAGTGACATACGGGACACTCACCCAGACCGCGGATGACGTGCGAGTGCAGGTGCGCGGGCAGCTCGCGCGCGGCGTCGTCGGGCACGCCCAGCCCCCAGCCTAGCATGTAGCCCCGCACGACCACGTGACATAGTGACATACGGGACACTCACCCAGACCGCGGATGACGTGCGAGTGCAGGTGCGCGGGCAGCTCGCGCGCGGCGTCGTCGGGCACGCCGAGCCCCCAGCCCAGCACGTAGCCCCGCACGACCACGCCGCCGTCGTCCTCTCCCCACCACACGGAGATCCAGTCGCGACCGGCGCGGGCTGCAAGAGAATAGAAAACATGATGCAAGAGAAATGAAACATATCGACGTGTAGCAAGCCGATGTTGAGTCTTCGTTTACGAAGATCGAGTTATGGGATGTCTCCAGGCTTGCAAATACTTGACTTTTAAGTTTGGACGGATACGTTTGGGGAAGGTCTATGTCCAATAACGGTCGTCTATGCGGCTGGTGCATACGTACTGGTGAGCGGCGGCGGCGCGGGCGGCACGCGGCTCTCGTCCAGCTCCTGTCGGTGGGTGGACGCCGTGACCCACTCGCTGAAGGGGCCCGAGCCGTTCGCGTTGATGGCGCACACGCGGATCTGGGGACGATACATGTGTTGAGAACAAGTGTCCGTGTTGCCCAGAAACTGGGTTATGGAGGTCAGATGGGCTACCTGTATACTCCATGTAGGATACTGGTATCCAGCTACTTCCGGTTGGTTGGACTAAAAGACGACTACAACATAATTGGGAAAAGACTAAGCAGATGATGGTGTCTTAAGAACATGGCACGCAGGAACACCAACAGGCAAATCATTCCTATCTTGTTCTTACTGGCTGGGCACATGGCGCTCACGGAACTGGACTTAAAATAAAAATAATTATATCCATAAATAGACAAAAAAAAACTCAGTGTTACCTGATAAGTAGTAGCAGTATCCAGCCCCCTTAGCTCGGCCCTCTTCTGATCGGCTGGTGTAGTCAACGAATCAGCCTTCCGCCTCGCCTGGGCGGGCCCCGGCGCGGGGGGGCCCGGCGAGGGGCCCGGCGCCGCGCGGTAGCGCACCTTGTAGCCCGTCAGGGGCCCGCGGTGAGTGCGGGATGCGGGCGCCTCCCAGCGGACTAGGATTGACTGCAGGGCGGGCAGGACAGAACTTAATATCTGTCTTTTGGTATATTATAGTTTATGTGCAGTCGCGGTCTATTCCGCCTCATCAGTTAATTTTTCCCACACTTTTGACCACTGAGAACACACACACACTCTAAATAAACACTCTAAATTCTTTATAGCATGTGATCTGAATTCGAAATACTCTCGTCGAGATCCCACAAGATTGCGAATCCCTACACATCAAAGCACATAATGTCAAAAAAAAAAATGTTTAACAACATTCTAAAACAATTAAGAGAACTCCCTTTAAAATATTTCAAATCCAAATAACCTAAATGGCTTTTTGACAATTGTTTTTATAGTGTAAAAGAATTCCTTGAAAATAAAGTGTCTGATAAATATAGCTACTAAGTTACAAAGTATTGTAAGTTGATATATTTTTAGTTTTTTTCTTTAATAATTATAAGAGTCTATTAATTACTGAAGATTTAAAATACATATGAATCCTGAATTGTAAGTGCTATTCTTATTATCTAGACATTGTAATATTAATATTTACACCAATATTGATGTTGTGTAAACATTTTACGTTCATGATGTTCTAATATTTGTATGCCATCTCTATGGCGAAACATGTAAGTTTATAACCCTATCCATAAGACTGTACCATGTTTTTATACAAATAAATTATTCTATTCTATTCTAGCCAGCACATTCAGAGGTAAAAATAAGGGTACAATTTTTATCAAACACTTGTTTGCCTAATAAGTAGGTTTCTAAGTAAAATTATTAAAAATTTATTTGGGGTTGCAGGGGAGATGCTCTACAGCAAGTCATAATTCAGTTGCCTGTACCTGTTAATCTGTTAAGGTATTTTTTTTTAAGTATGTACTAATTCGGTACAAATTGCGTAAAATTGTTATATGAATTTGTAAACAGCAAAATAGATGATGGTGTGTCTGGGTAGCATGACGTCATTATTTGGCATTAAAATCATTGACATTGACATTTGTTGACGTTTTTGTCAGTAAAATTCAAACAGCTTAAGATAATAAAGCGCTTTCAGCGCACCAAGCATGCGGCGTCGTGGTGCCAAGTAGAATAAAGCGATGGAAGCGGTGTATTGTGGCTCGCTTAAAACTTCGCGACCGAAAGGTCGTAAGCACCGTGGAATAATCACTCACATAAGCCTTTTGGCTACACATTTATTCATTTTCCGTTACAGTCGGGTTTTCTGACATGGTACCCCCCGTGTATGGTGCTAATTTTAATGACGTTTTTACGTCAAAGCTGAGGAATCAATACAAGATCCTAAGCTCAGCAATTACATTTGCCGCATGGGAACAAAAGAGGTGGTTGAATAACGCAGATTAAAGCTTGACCCTTGCTCCGTGTCGGATCCGAGCCGAGTGTCGAAAGCGTGCGGCATCCTTAATCCGTATTAAAGAAAAATAAAACGTTACGTACGCCCCAACTTGGAAGCTTAATAAATTATTGTTAAATAGTGAAACTCACGGTAGCACTGGTGGCGAGCGCAGTGACGTTGGTGGGCGGCTGTGCGGGCGCGTCCGTCGGCGTGCGCAGGCGCAGGCTGGCGGCCGCCCCGCCCACCGCCGCCACGCGCACGGAGTACGCCGCGCCCGCGCGCAGCCCCGCCAGCGTGGCGCCCGGCCCCTCCACCCACTGCAGCTGCTCGCGCCCGCTCTCCTCCTGCGGGGGCTCAGTGTAGTGCGCGGGTACGTGTGGGCGCCTCAGTGTAGTGCACGGAGTACTTGGTGGGCGGCGGCAGCGTGGCGGGCGCGGCCCACGTGAGCCGCAGCGCGTGCGCCCCCAGGGGCTCACCGCGCAGGTTCATATAACTAAACCTACCTCAGTGTAGTGCACGGAGTACTTGGTGGGCGGCGGCAGCGTGGCGGGCGCGGCCCACGTGAGCCGCAGCGCGTGCGCCCCCAGGGGCTCACCGCGCAGGTTCATATAACTAAACCTACCTCAGTGTAGTGCACGGAGTACTTGGTGGGCGGCGGCAGCGTGGCGGGCGCGGCCCACGTGAGCCGCAGCGCGTGCGCCCCCAGGGGCTCACCGCGCAGGTTCATATAACTAAACCTACCTCAGTGTAGTGCACGGAGTACTTGGTGGGCGGCGGCAGCGTGGCGGGCGCGGCCCACGTGAGCCGCAGCGCGTGCGCCCCCAGGGGCTCACCGCGCAGGTTCATATAACTAAACCTACCTCAGTGTAGTGCACGGAGTACTTGGTGGGCGGCGGCAGCGTGGCGGGCGCGGCCCACGTGAGCCGCAGCGCGTGCGCCCCCAGGGGCTCACCGCGCAGGTTCATATAACTAAACCTACCTCAGTGTAGTGCACGGAGTACTTGGTGGGCGGCGGCAGCGTGGCGGGCGCGGCCCACGTGAGCCGCAGCGCGTGCGCCCCCAGGGGCTCACCGCGCAGGTTCATATAACTAAACCTACCTCAGTGTAGTGCACGGAGTACTTGGTGGGCGGCGGCAGCGTGGCGGGCGCGGCCCACGTGAGCCGCAGCGCGTGCGCCCCCAGGGGCTCACCGCGCAGGTTCATATAACTAAACCTACCTCAGTGTAGTGCACGGAGTACTTGGTGGGCGGCGGCAGCGTGGCGGGCGCGGCCCACGTGAGCCGCAGCGCGTGCGCCCCCAGGGGCTCACCGCGCAGGTTCATATAACTAAACCTACCTCAGTGTAGTGCACGGAGTTCTTGGTGGGCGGCGGCAGCGTGGCGGGCGCGGCCCACGTGAGCCGCAGCGCGTGCGCCCCCAGGGGCTCACCGCGCAGGTTCATATAACTAAACCTACCTCAGTGTAGTGCACGGAGTACTTGGTGGGCGGCGGCAGCGTGGCGGGCGCGGCCCACGTGAGCCGCAGCGCGTGCGCCCCCAGGGGCTCACCGCGCAGGTTCATATAACTAAACCTACCTCAGTGTAGTGCACGGAGTACTTGGTGGGCGGCGGCAGCGTGGCGGGCGCGGCCCACGTGAGCCGCAGCGCGTGCGCCCCCAGGGGCTCACCGCGCAGGTTCATATAACTAAACCTACCTCAGTGTAGTGCACGGAGTACTTGGTGGGCGGCGGCAGCGTGGCGGGCGCGGCCCACGTGAGCCGCAGCGCGTGCGCCCCCAGGGGCTCACCGCGCAGGTTCATATAACTAAACCTACCTCAGTGTAGTGCACGGAGTACTTGGTGGGCGGCGGCAGCGTGGCGGGCGCGGCCCACGTGAGCCGCAGCGCGTGCGCCCCCAGGGGCTCACCGCGCAGGTTCATATAACTAAACCTACCTCAGTGTAGTGCACGGAGTACTTGGTGGGCGGCGGCAGCGTGGCGGGCGCGGCCCACGTGAGCCGCAGCGCGTGCGCCCCCAGGGGCTCACCGCGCAGGTTCATATAACTAAACCTACCTCAGTGTAGTGCACGGAGTACTTGGTGGGCGGCGGCAGCGTGGCGGGCGCGGCCCACGTGAGCCGCAGCGCGTGCGCCCCCAGGGGCTCACCGCGCAGGTTCATATAACTAAACCTACCTCAGTGTAGTGCACGGAGTACTTGGTGGGCGGCGGCAGCGTGGCGGGCGCGGCCCACGTGAGCCGCAGCGCGTGCGCCCCCAGGGGCTCACCGCGCAGGTTCATATAACTAAACCTACCTCAGTGTAGTGCACGGAGTACTTGGTGGGCGGCGGCAGCGTGGCGGGCGCGGCCCACGTGAGCCGCAGCGCGTGCGCCCCCAGGGGCTCACCGCGCAGGTTCATATAACTAAACCTACCTCAGTGTAGTGCACGGAGTACTTGGTGGGCGGCGGCAGCGTGGCGGGCGCGGCCCACGTGAGCCGCAGCGCGTGCGCCCCCAGGGGCTCACCGCGCAGGTTCATATAACTAAACCTACCTCAGTGTAGTGCACGGAGTACTTGGTGGGCGGCGGCAGCGTGGCGGGCGCGGCCCACGTGAGCCGCAGCGCGTGCGCCCCCAGGGGCTCACCGCGCAGGTTCATATAACTAAACCTACCTCAGTGTAGTGCACGGAGTACTTGGTGGGCGGCGGCAGCGTGGCGGGCGCGGCCCACGTGAGCCGCAGCGCGTGCGCCCCCAGGGGCTCACCGCGCAGGTTCATATAACTAAACCTACCTCAGTGTAGTGCACGGAGTTCTTGGTGGGCGGCGGCAGCGTGGCGGGCGCGGCCCACGTGAGCCGCAGCGCGTGCGCCCCCAGGGGCTCACCGCGCAGGTTCATATAACTAAACCTACCTCAGTGTAGTGCACGGAGTACTTGGTGGGCGGCGGCAGCGTGGCGGGCGCGGCCCACGTGAGCCGCAGCGCGTGCGCCCCCAGGGGCTCACCGCGCAGGTTCATATAACTAAACCTACCTCAGTGTAGTGCACGGAGTACTTGGTGGGCGGCGGCAGCGTGGCGGGCGCGGCCCACGTGAGCCGCAGCGCGTGCGCCCCCAGGGGCTCACCGCGCAGGTTCATATAACTAAACCTACCTCAGTGTAGTGCACGGAGTACTTGGTGGGCGGCGGCAGCGTGGCGGGCGCGGCCCACGTGAGCCGCAGCGCGTGCGCCCCCAGGGGCTCACCGCGCAGGTTCATATAACTAAACCTACCTCAGTGTAGTGCACGGAGTACTTGGTGGGCGGCGGCAGCGTGGCGGGCGCGGCCCACGTGAGCCGCAGCGCGTGCGCCCCCAGGGGCTCACCGCGCAGGTTCATATAACTAAACCTACCTCAGTGTAGTGCACGGAGTACTTGGTGGGCGGCGGCAGCGTGGCGGGCGCGGCCCACGTGAGCCGCAGCGCGTGCGCCCCCAGGGGCTCACCGCGCAGGTTCATATAACTAAACCTACCTCAGTGTAGTGCACGGAGTTCTTGGTGGGCGGCGGCAGCGTGGCGGGCGCGGCCCACGTGAGCCGCAGCGCGTGCGCCCCCAGGGGCTCACCGCGCAGGTTCATATAACTAAACCTACCTCAGTGTAGTGCACGGAGTACTTGGTGGGCGGCGGCAGCGTGGCGGGCGCGGCCCACGTGAGCCGCAGCGCGTGCGCCCCCAGGGGCTCACCGCGCAGGTTCATATAACTAAACCTACCTCAGTGTAGTGCACGGAGTACTTGGTGGGCGGCGGCAGCGTGGCGGGCGCGGCCCACGTGAGCCGCAGCGCGTGCGCCCCCAGGGGCTCACCGCGCAGGTTCATATAACTAAACCTACCTCAGTGTAGTGCACGGAGTACTTGGTGGGCGGCGGCAGCGTGGCGGGCGCGGCCCACGTGAGCCGCAGCGCGTGCGCCCCCAGGGGCTCACCGCGCAGGTTCATATAACTAAACCTACCTCAGTGTAGTGCACGGAGTACTTGGTGGGCGGCGGCAGCGTGGCGGGCGCGGCCCACGTGAGCCGCAGCGCGTGCGCCCCCAGGGGCTCACCGCGCAGGTTCATATAACTAAACCTACCTCAGTGTAGTGCACGGAGTACTTGGTGGGCGGCGGCAGCGTGGCGGGCGCGGCCCACGTGAGCCGCAGCGCGTGCGCCCCCAGGGGCTCACCGCGCAGGTTCATATAACTAAACCTACCTCAGTGTAGTGCACGGAGTACTTGGTGGGCGGCGGCAGCGTGGCGGGCGCGGCCCACGTGAGCCGCAGCGCGTGCGCCCCCAGGGGCTCACCGCGCAGGTTCATATAACTAAACCTACCTCAGTGTAGTGCACGGAGTACTTGGTGGGCGGCGGCAGCGTGGCGGGCGCGGCCCACGTGAGCCGCAGCGCGTGCGCCCCCAGGGGCTCACCGCGCAGGTTCATATAACTAAACCTACCTCAGTGTAGTGCACGGAGTACTTGGTGGGCGGCGGCAGCGTGGCGGGCGCGGCCCACGTGAGCCGCAGCGCGTGCGCCCCCAGGGGCTCACCGCGCAGGTTCATATAACTAAACCTACCTCAGTGTAGTGCACGGAGTACTTGGTGGGCGGCGGCAGCGTGGCGGGCGCGGCCCACGTGAGCCGCAGCGCGTGCGCCCCCAGGGGCTCACCGCGCAGGTTCATATAACTAAACCTACCTCAGTGTAGTGCACGGAGTACTTGGTGGGCGGCGGCAGCGTGGCGGGCGCGGCCCACGTGAGCCGCAGCGCGTGCGCCCCCAGGGGCTCACCGCGCAGGTTCATATAACTAAACCTACCTCAGTGTAGTGCACGGAGTACTTGGTGGGCGGCGGCAGCGTGGCGGGCGCGGCCCACGTGAGCCGCAGCGCGTGCGCCCCCAGGGGCTCACCGCGCAGGTTCATATAACTAAACCTACCTCAGTGTAGTGCACGGAGTACTTGGTGGGCGGCGGCAGCGTGGCGGGCGCGGCCCACGTGAGCCGCAGCGCGTGCGCCCCCAGGGGCTCACCGCGCAGGTTCATATAACTAAACCTACCTCAGTGTAGTGCACGGAGTACTTGGTGGGCGGCGGCAGCGTGGCGGGCGCGGCCCACGTGAGCCGCAGCGCGTGCGCCCCCAGGGGCTCACCGCGCAGGTTCATATAACTAAACCTACCTCAGTGTAGTGCACGGAGTACTTGGTGGGCGGCGGCAGCGTGGCGGGCGCGGCCCACGTGAGCCGCAGCGCGTGCGCCCCCAGGGGCTCACCGCGCAGGTTCATATAACTAAACCTACCTCAGTGTAGTGCACGGAGTACTTGGTGGGCGGCGGCAGCGTGGCGGGCGCGGCCCACGTGAGCCGCAGCGCGTGCGCCCCCAGGGGCTCACCGCGCAGGTTCATATAACTAAACCTACCTCAGTGTAGTGCACGGAGTACTTGGTGGGCGGCGGCAGCGTGGCGGGCGCGGCCCACGTGAGCCGCAGCGCGTGCGCCCCCAGGGGCTCACCGCGCAGGTTCACGGGCGGACCGTGCGTCACCTCCTCCTCTGATGTTAGGACTTCTATCGGCTGTAGAGATACGCAACATGTTTTAGTTTGACGGTTTGTGACGTTTTCCCTTTAGCAGACAGAAACGTTGAAAGTTTTCTTGCGTGCAATTAAGCGGTATGAAGTCCATGAACGTAACTAAAAGAGCGAATGGATGGGATATGAATGAATGTAGAGGAACACTTAAGTTTGTAGAGATACAAGAGTTTCTCTCTCCTTTTATACTTACATCAGAAGGCGGCGAGGTCGCGTGCTCAGTGTAAGCCACGACAGCGAACTGGTATGTCGTGTTCGGTTGTAGCGACGCCACGTTCATCTCGTGTCGGGTCGGCGGGCCGCGGGACACGCGCTCTCTGGTACGTGACAGGGACATTGTGGTGTTACAGGCAAAACAAAACATGTTGCTATCAATGACTACGAAGGCCGCCCTTGGGGCTTGGTCAAAACGGTACGGAAAAAATGCACGGGTTCGATCTTCGTGGTCTGACGGATAATGTATTGAAGTATAAGTCACGAGTCCGGTGAGCGCTGTCGATCGGCACCTTTTCCACAACGGCGCAAAGGTTCTGACAATTACAAAGGAGATTGGGCAACATTGCCCTTACGTCCGATAGCGTTAAGATATATACAATACCATGATGGTTATATACCCAATGGATAGACGACAGTGACTTCTCTTGATTCCAAATGAGAGAGGAGCTACAGAGCTCTAAATATAAGAAATTAAATTAAATACTGTTATTTCGTCAATTTATTAACTTTCATTCATAGTGTACGTTTAAAACATATTATAAGCCTGATAAACTTCCTTTTCAAAACATTGATATCTTAAATGCCGTTTCAGGAACAAAAACTTACAGTAACAGTAGGTTGGACAGATCGTTAATTCTACCCCAACGCTCAATAGCGTTATTATGAAGTAATCGATTGATCTAATCGAGTGATGCCAAGAAAAACTTAAAAAGCTCCATGCAATGGATTACCTGTTATTACTATTGGTAACCCAGAAAACCTTAATTGGTTGCCAAGACAATCTTAACTTCGTTGTCCAACTAGGTACCCTTTAAGCTCAATAACTTCCAACGGACTGCGATTTGCTAAAAGCTATGTTAGTAGCAAAGGTTCTCCCTAAAAAGCTCTTTTCAATTATGGATCTTATGGCTATTGGACTTTGGGGCAGATGCCCATACTTGGAAGCCCATTATCCTTTATAGATGCACATCCGTACAAACAGCAAACTTTGTAAAACAAACTAAACTTTGTAAGTAAGTTTAAAGTTCCTTTTCCAAAATCACGAAAATTAATATATCATAAACTACACAATAATTCAGAGAGAATTCCTGTAGATTTCAGGGCTCGGTTGGTTTAGCTCTAAATCCTGGGTTGGTTGATATTCGGTTGATTGGTTACGGTTTGGTTGTTGGTTTATGACTGGTTAAATTATACGAAATTATATGGTTTAAAGTTTATATTGAGACTGGTTATAAAATGGTAAATCTAAGCTAAATTAGCACTAAGATGGTTTGATATGATTTGATTGAGTTACGCGATTGGTGTCCGAACACGCACTAACTGTAATACTCGCGAAACATGCATTTCCGTTCAACTTCCGTGTTGTTATTCACTTATAACTAAATGATATACATAGATAACGTAATTTCCAACTGACCTCTCACTCCCCTTCAGTTTGTAGAGCACGGCGTAGCCCGTGAGCTCCGCCGCCTGGAGCTGCGGCGGCTCCCAGCTGAGCGTCACGAAGCGGTGCTTCACCAGCAGCGCGCGCAGCCCGCGCGGCGCCGGCACCACGCTCGCGTTGCCCGGCGCGGGCGCCAGCTCCACTCCTCCATGAAAAGAATCGTCATACTCCTCATACTCCATCTCGGGACCTGACGTGTAAGCCGACGAGGTCTCGCCTAAGAAGTCGGGGTCCTCCGGTGTAGGGTCGAGCGTACTGTCCTGCTCCGTCGAGATTAGGGTCGTGAGGATATCGTGCGTGGAGTCGATCGTGATGTTGGAAATCTCTGGAAGGTGAGGGATTAGGGAAAAACGAAAAATAAATAAATGAAAATAAAATAAAACAAAATTGCATTATAATAAAACATAATAATTAAAAACCATCAAATCAATCAAAATGAATTAAAATCATAAAAAACAAATATCGAAACACAATCAAAATCAAAATATCTGAAAAAATGGAATAGGAATTCTTAGTAGTGGCGCTAATGCAAACACCGGCCGTGTTTGTATCAGCGCCTGGTTGATACCAATAGGCTCGCCCCTTTTAAGTGTTGGTGTTCTGAGGTATCCTCTAGGTATAGTTACCGTCGCTGGGCGGCAGCACCACGAGGCGCACGGCGGCGAGCGCGGAGCCGGCGGGCGAGGCGGCGGCGCACTGGAACATGCCGGCGTCCACGCGCAGCACGCCCGCGATGCGCAGCGACGTGCTGAGGTAAGGGGATACACGGGTCAACACGGGTCAACACGGGACAACGCACTAAGGTTCAGCCGGCGGGCGAGGCGGCGGCGCACTGGAACATGCCGGCGTCCACGCGCAGCACGCCCGCGATGCGCAGCGACGTGCTGAGGTAAGGGGATACACGGGTCAACACGGGTCAACACGGGACAACGCACTAAGGTTCAGCCGGCGGGCGAGGCGGCGGCGCACTGGAACATGCCGGCGTCCACGCGCAGCACGCCCGCGATGCGCAGCGACGTGCTGAGGTAAGGGGATACACGGGTCAACACGGGTCAACACGGGACAACGCACTAAGGTTCAGCCGGCGGGCGAGGCGGCGGCGCACTGGAACATGCCGGCGTCCACGCGCAGCACGCCCGCGATGCGCAGCGACGTGCTGAGGTAAGGGGATACACGGGTCAACACGGGTCAACACGGGACAACGCACTAAGGTTCAGCCGGCGGGCGAGGCGGCGGCGCACTGGAACATGCCGGCGTCCACGCGCAGCACGCCCGCGATGCGCAGCGACGTGCTGAGGTAAGGGGATACACGGGTCAACACGGGTCAACACGGGACAACGCACTAAGGTTCAGCCGGCGGGCGAGGCGGCGGCGCACTGGAACATGCCGGCGTCCACGCGCAGCACGCCCGCGATGCGCAGCGACGTGCTGAGGTAAGGGGATACACGGGTCAACACGGGACAACGCACTAAGGTTCAGCCGGCGGGCGAGGCGGCGGCGCACTGGAACATGCCTGCGTCCACGCGCAGCTCAACACGGTGCACACGGGTGCACCTAACTGGGGGCACTGATGCCGAAAACAAACTCAAAATGACCATGAACTGGTCCCGTGTTCATATTTTCTACACATTCGTGTCTTTTATAAATATTTCTGTAAAAAACCATGCAAAAAAAAACATTTAAAACTATTAATCCCGTCATAGTTGTCGTTTTCGTGGTTTTCCGGATCGCTGATAACGAAAATGTTGATGACTGTTCAAAAGAGATACCGCGGCTCCGGAACACAAAGGGGAAAGAAGGTACAGTACGATTCAAACTTAATGGCGGCTCGGAAGTTATCTGCCAGTGCAGGTTCGCGCATGTACAGTCAAGTCGAAAATCATCTAAGCTCGTTCAATTATTTTTATAACTGAAACTTGTGTGAATGTTTTAGTGCTTTAATATACGTTTTTATTTGTTAGTTTGTCGAGTACAGGGTTCAAGTAAAAATAAAATAGGTTTTATGAAAAATATAAGAAATGTATTTTTAATTTTTTTTTACAACGGCTGTACACCCTCCATAAAAACTTGGTTACTTGTGGAAGAAACTTCCATGGAACTATCGCTTCCTTTGTCTTTACTTGAATTTGATTCGTTTTCAGATTCAGATTCAGTATCGGATTCATCGTCACTGACATGTATAATAAATTCGTCCGTCAATCTGTCGATGACAACGTCACTTTTTTATGATCTTCCTCTATCCTTATCACTTTTCGACACAATTCCCCATTTTCCCCCATTTCATTAACTTTTTGCTGGACCAATTCCAGGACCGAATTTACGTTCCAGTTTACGTTTTTCTTTGTAACGTATTTTTAATTGCTGCCCATGCCATTTCGATGGGGTTTAAATCGGGGTGGTAAGGGGGAAGGCGTAACACTGTGTGGTTATTGTCTTCATTCTCCTTTTTTTTTAATTGGATGACATTATAAACCATTTTTCTCGCTTGTCTGCGTAAAACGTTGTATCGTCCGCGAGGCATTTTACAAATAAATACCAAAGTATTTTCCGCACAACCAAAAACAGTCTTAAAACTTAACGTAAATAACGAACAACGAACGGAACAATAACAAAAAAAAACTTAACAAAAAAAAAACAAAACAGTTAACAAACAACAACAAATTATAATGAGCTCGACTGTACTTATGCAGAAATTCGCGCGTGTGTGCAGAATACAGACGTAACTCACACACTAAAGCGCCACCCGCACTCGCCCTACGCGTCATGCGTAGGGCGAGTGCGGGTGAGAGAGAGCGCGCGGGGATGTGCCCCGCCGGCACGTCCCTCTACGTCCCGCTGATACTTAAAAATTGCGATCTGCGCAGCGAAACGTACGATGTTCCGAGCCGCCATTAAGTTTGAATCGTACTATACATGGATAGGTTTTAGTCAGTAAAAGTCTGACACTCCCTTCCGCTCCGGCTAGAGCGAAAGGGGTCATTTGATGATTTCCCACTTTGATTTTGAAATATTAACACATAGGTTATTATATTCAAGCCAATTTAAAAGAGAGTGTACAGCTTCTCTTAATTTGTTTTCATGGGTTGAATTTTTAGTTTAATGTGGCACTGTTACTTATCCCTATCAAGTAAAAAGGGGTAAGTAGTTTAACAATTGAATTTAATTATGTATAAAGGGGTAGAAAATACAGTGATATTTACAAAACACGGACCTACTATCTCACGCTCTACAGAAAGATATGTTAGAGGAAGTTTAGAATTACAGTACTTGGAAAAGCGTCAAGCCAAGGTAACTTCCAGAGTCAGACTCCAATGTAGATCAGCTCTGAAGAAAGGCGAAAAGAACAGCTTCCAGGTCAGGTCGATTATGCAACCAGGCGAGAAGAACACGGGCTATTCTACGCCCGGAGTATAGGTAAGAGATCACGGGCGAGTCCTTTGGGGAGGCCCGGAATAAAAGTATGAGGTAGGCGTGGCTCCAGTTCTAGTAGAGCTCCTGGAGAGTCTAGGGTCACGTTAGCACGTCAGACCCTATCACTGTTCACTTTAAAAATAAAATAAAATAAAAATACTTTATTTCAGACCTTGATCCATATGATGTTTGTAATACACACTACTTATAAGCTATGTTAGTAACAAACGAAAAACAAAGATTTAATTCATATATCTGCTGCACTCACCTGACGCACCGGGTATATGTACATGTACACGTACCCAATGCGCCATAATGGTGCAGCACGGCTTATCACTAATGACCTTCAAAATGTCATTGCCGCTCCCACGCTCTCGGCGCATCATAGAAGCAGTCTTCTTACGTAAAATGGTACTGAAACCGTTCGTACGTGCTGACTTTAGAGGTGAACTCCGCGCCCTCACACTCGCGATGGAGAGGGTTCAAAAGAGGAACTCTTCGCAGACTTTACGCGACGGCGTTGGCTCTTTTAGAGAGACCAGATGACTTCCGATGGTTCTTGTTCAGAATCCAGATATACACTGAAGGGAATGTTTCAGAAATCCCTTTTATAAGACAATCTCAGCGTTTTTTGACATCAATTGTTTCATTTTTATCTGTTTATTCTTTCTAGAATTTAAGTTTTTGAAATCAAAATCTGTGAGTTGCCTGTATTTAAAATGGCCTGTATTATTCAGTCAAAAACCTCCTCAAAGAATACTGTGAGCGTGTTAATTAAGATAAGATACTGTTATCCAATAAACAACAGTAATTATCAATAGATTACATTATTTGAGCTAACATATTAATCAAAATAAATTAAATTACATAAATCAAAAGTGACCTTCTTAGTCCTAACCACTAAGAAAACCCATGACACAAAATTAAAGAAAAAATGAACTGACAGCTTGACAACTGACGTTATGTCAAAAGAAAAGTAAATATTGAAAAAATATTAGAATTCATATTTTATTACAGCAAAATCAAAGTTAATAAATCGAATAAGATCGATTGTAAGACTGCCAACAAAAATAGTTGCCGCCAAGGCGCGACATAAGATGTAAAAGGACATCTTATAAAAAATGAGTATGATTGATAGTAAGCATTTAGATACTATATTTCCTCATAAGTATAAAGTGTCTGAAACATGAAGAAATCGGCGAATAGGACACTATCGGAGTTTAATGAATCTGATAAGTCATTAATATATATCAGGAATAATAAGGGCCCCAGAACATTCCCTTGTGGTACGCCATAAATATTGAATTTAGAAGAGGATATATAGATAGTGGAGTCAAGATTTTCATTATTTGCAACTTCAACACATTGTTCCTGTTAAAAAACTTCTAATCCAATCCAAAGCGATGCCGCGGATGCCATATCTTTCACATTTTTCTAGTAAGATGCTATGATCCACAAAATTAAAAGCCTTACTCATGTCAAAAAATACTACTGCAACCGGATTTTTTTCGTCTAGGTATTCTGTGATATTTTTTATTAAGGTAAATCTGCGCTGTGCGGCCCGAGCCCTACGGAGGGATTACGCCAGCGTCACTGCGAGCCCCTCTGATGCTCCTAGTAATAAGCCTGTGCCTGAAAAGGCGCCGAGAAAGGCTGATGACAAGGGTTTCGTGACGGTGCAGAGGAGGAAGCGCCGTTCGCGAACAACCAAGAACCTTTGTGGCAAGGCTCCTACGGACCCTAAAGTGAGCCTGCGTGCTGCCAAACCGAATACACCGGTGTACATTTCCCGCTTGCATTACACCACTAAAGCGGAGGACATCGTGGAGTACGTGCGCCAAAAGACGAGGTACACACCGAGGGTGCAGTTACTGGAGTCGCGCCGCAACGTCAACTTCAAGGCGTTCGTGGTGCGAATACCGAATTGTTATCTGCCCATGGTGATGAAGGAAGACTTTTGGCCGCAGGACGTGGTGTTCCGTCGCTTCCGCGGACAAGTTCCACTGGACAGCCAACACGAGTGAAGTGTGACTAAGTGCTACTAACATAGTTTTTAAGTCTTATTTATTAACACAAGTCTTGTATTTACTTTATATATGTTAGTTTATAAGGTATATATTTATGGGCCATTGTAGCCTGAAATAAATTGATGTTGTTGTTGTTGTTGTTGTAAATCTAAAGAAGTGGATTTATTATGTTGAAAACCGTTTTGTTCCTGTTTAAGAATGTTATGCTTGTTTAAAAATCCTATTAATCGACTGTAGAATACCTTTTCAAAGATCTTTGATAACACAGATGACCTTTTATGAATGAGGGTTTTTTTTTGGGATTAAGGGGGGGGGAGAATGGATTTACATTTTGCCCTCATTTTCATTATCAGCGACCCCGAAACCCATAAAAACGACACCCATGATGGAAAATCCGAAAATTTTCCTCGACGCTACCTTGGATTTTGAGTTAGCGTACCACTGGTCAGTTTCCTTACTCGTCAATTTCACTAATTCACCAGTTTACTCATTAGACAGTTTCTGAATTCGCCAATTTCCTTATTTGTCAGTTTCACTAAGTTGTCAATTTCCCTATTAGGCTGGTTTCCTGGTTCCCAAGTTTCCTTGTTCGTCAGTTTAGATTGTCAGTTTTGCTATTTCGTCATGTTCCTAACCCGTTACTTTCCCTGTTCGCAAGTTTTCTTGTTCGTCAGTTAGTTTAGATTGTGTTTTACTTCCTTCGTGTCATGTTATATATTAATGTAAATACCTATGACATATTCCTTTTTAAGTTATTACCCGATTACGTAAGTACAGAAAACCAATTTCAGCGTTTGTTTTTATCACTAGGCGTTAAAAAGGAGGTTGAATGCTTATACATGGAGCAAGTATTTTTTCAGGTGACTTGAAATTTCGTACAAAAACACTTTGTTAGTTTCTTTGCGTTATTATTTCGCTTGACGGAAAAATATATATCGTTGAATTTAACATTTCATTTATTGCTTTACGTTGTACATGAGGTCTTAAGGATACAGAAGGTATGTCGTGTTAGTTTAGAAGTATCAAAAAAATCTTTATTTCATCGTGCTAATTTGAATGAAAAACTATACACAAACTGTCCCTAACTGTACCTAATTGTGGAAATTGACTTATTCCCTATCTGATATGATAACGATTTGATAATAATCTCAGTTGAATACCTACGTCTTAATTTTTAACAATAAGTAATACGTTTGATATTCTTAACTACCTTGGCCCCCCATTGTTTTTGTCACTGACTGTACCAATAACATAACATATTCAAATATAATCAAACAACAGCCTAGCAAAACTAGTGAGCGAGGAAACTGAAGAATTTCGAAAACAGTAATCTGGCAAAATTGTCTACCTAGCGTAACTGACGAATAGGTAAACCGTTCGATTAGCGAAGCTGACAAATAACGAAACTAGCGGAGCGCAATACTGGCAATTTCACGAAACTGTCCTTGAGGCAAAACTAGCAAAGGAGGAAACTGACGAATCAGGAAAATGCCTAACTAGGGCAATAGGCATGACGACAGTATCAAAAAATTGCAAATCTATTTAGTCCGTCAGTTAGAGTATTGGAAATTAATGGACACCTATTTTTTGTTTTTGTAAATCAATGAATATTGACAAAGATAAAACGCATCAAAACTCGGGAGTGGGGGCTCGTGACGTCAGAACTAGCTAAAAATTATACCTAGGCGTGACGTATTGAGAATTTTAAAAGCGTCGTATCTTCGTCAATTTTGGTTGACGTAACAAAAATAAAAACACGGGTCAAACATTTTTTGATAATCTAAGTGACGGATTAATTAGATATTTTTTGTCGTCTCGCCTATTGTCAACCTACCGAAATTGTCTAATGAGTAAACTGGTGAATTAGTGAAATTGACGAGTAAGGAAACTGGCTAGTGGTACGCTAACTCTGGATTTTCATTTTGACCTCATTATCAGTAACCCTTAAAACCGCACCCATGACTGAAAATCCAAAAAAAAATCCACGTCACCATCTTGGATTTTCATTTTGATCTCATTTTCGTTATCAGCGACCGCGAAAACCATTAAAACGACACCCATGATAGAAAAACCACGAAAAAAACCAATCAGCCACGCCACAGTAGGAGCCGGGCGGCCGCGCACATCGCAGCGCAGCGTGACGTCACTGCGGTGGGGGGGGGGGGGAGTATGTATACATACCCATCCACGAGCGCGATATCATGGTTGTTGGGCGTGAGCGGGTCGCCGTCCTTCAGCCACGCCACAGTAGGAGCCGGGCGGCCGCGCACATCGCAGCGCAACGTGACGTCACTGCGGGGGGGGGGAGTATGTATACATACCCATCCACGAGCGCGATATCATGGTTGTTGGGCGTGAGCGGGTCGCCGTCCTTCAGCCACGCCACAGTAGGAGCCGGGCGGCCGCGCACATCGCAGCGCAACGTGACGTCACTGCGGGGGGGGGGGGAGTATGTATACATACCCATCCACGAGCGCGATATCATGGTTGTTGGGCGTGAGCGGGTCGCCGTCCTTCAGCCACGCCACAGTAGGAGCCGGGCGGCCGCGCACATCGCAGCGCAGCGTGACGTCACCGCGCGCACGCGCCGTCACCGCGCCCGCCGGTAGTGACACGCGGGGCGGGGTCTATTGTAGTCGAAAACATACATGATAAATTATCCTAAAGTGCATGTAGAGCAGTAGTGGTGGTAGTAGACCAGTGGAAATGGCCACTTCAAACATTCCCTTTGCTAGTTTGTCAAAGCGATAAGATCTATGAAAGAAAAAACTCGCCCAGTGACGGCCGCTTGGCGGGTAAAACACTCGCTTGGTAGGTGCATACGCATTCAAACAAGTGACTGGGCGCGAGAAATCACCCGATACTCTCGCTCATGGCCCAGCAACAAGAATATTCGAGCTGCACACTAGTTCCTCGCCAACTCTTTGCAAGTTGCTAGCTATACTCGTAGACTGTAGAGTCCTAAGTCCAGCATTGAAGTGCTGTAAGCTGATGATGGTGACAAGAACTAACCAGCACGTGCAGCTGCGTGGTGTGGTCGGCGGAGTCGATCCGGTTGTGCGCGCGGCACGTGTACGCGCCCGCGTCCAGCGCGCGCGCCGACTGCACGCGCAGCGAGCCCGAGCCCACCAGGTAGAAGCGGGAGTCCAGGTCACTGGAAGTATTTCAACGGTTAATACTTATTTAACAAAAACAACATTACTCCCGCTTATAAGCAAGTGTAGGAATGGACCTAGTATTAAGCCTTGCAGTACACCTTGCTAAATAGATAGACCGACAGATTTGTGCCATTAACAACCACACTTTGGACTCTTTTGTGTAAGTATGAAGCTTGAACATTTGGGGCTTCGTTTTGAACACCGTAATGAAGTAATTTATGCAGAAGCGTATCAAGGTGTACGCAATCAAAGGCTTTAGAGACATCGCAGAAATCATGAAATGCTTTTAGCGAGTCTCCAATTCGTTACATGTGTGTGGTTGCCGAACGACCTTTTGTAAAGCCACATTATTCATTATAAAGAAGGCAATTTTTAGTTTGTTTCATCATGTTTAGATTTCGATAATCCTTCACGTCTGTGGAGGTTTGTTACCCAATTTAATTTGACCTTCTATCTAGTATACCTATGTATGGTATTTGTGCTATTTTTCAACTTAGACTTACTGCGGATAAAAGCTAGTTATCTATAAAATAATAAGTACCTAAGGTCGATGGCAGCGCCGTTGTTGAGCCACGTCATCTCCGGCTTGGGGTTGCCGACAGCCGCGCAGTCAAACGTCACCGACGCACCTGGAAACAACACACAGGTAGTAAGTACTGCCAGCTGATGAGAGATGATGGTAAGGTGATGATGAGTGTTGGTAGGTGATGTACCATCATACCAAGTGCTGGTATGTAGTAGCAGGTGGTGCTACTGCCCTTTCACAGTTGGCTTAAGTCTGACAGCAGCAATCAAACAACAACCCTATGTAAATGCAAATAAAGATCACTGTTGTTTGACAGACTTGTTTGACTTTGGCAACATCCGAACATCAACCTTATTGTAGTGTTGGTAAAGATCATTATCATTATGCAAGTGATACCCAATCAGAAAAACCGTGAAAGAACAGTGTTCGGGGTGCAAGGTCGTAGGTAGTATTAAAGCACAGTTTGGATTTGGTTTTAAAGAGTTTATTATAGGCTCTTCAAGATTAATGTTAAAATGTTTTAAAGTAAAATGTTATGTTAAATGTTTTGAATGCACCCGATCCGTTTGATGTCTCGTAATGCACTGATGTTAAAGTATTCATAAAATTGTCACTTAGCGACAAGTATAACAATTGTTCTAAATTGCTGCGTTAGCATGTGTTCGGTTGCTTAGACCGAACAAACAGTAAGTGATGGTGAAAAGTGGTGGTTCGGAGGGGTTTGGTGGTAGTAGCCAAGCGAGAAAGAAGGCACTAAGTGATGCTGGAAAGTGATCGTAAAAGGTTATAGGAGCTGGGAATCGAATTCAGGACGTGATGCTCAGCAGTGGCGCTAGCGACTAGACCTAAAGTTGCGGTAAGCGTACCTTCCATGACGGTGACGGGCGGTGGGGTCGCTATGAAGCGCGGCGGTGACTCCGCGTTGGCCGTCTCTGCAGACACTCGCAGTTCCGTCTCCTCGCTTGTCCTGTAACGGACAAACACAATTACAAACAAACAAATAAACAAACTAAACAAATACACACACACACACACACTACACACTAACAGCCTTATTCATAAAAAGTTAGAGCCTCCTTGAAGGCCCGATGCTAAAAAACATGATTCATAAACGTCTGTTAAGGACGCGTTTGCAAAATTGATAGGTACAGAATCGAACTACTACATTGACACGGGTCATACACACAAGTGTACGCACGACTAACTGCGAGAATAGTAGTCAAGTGAACTCATTTTGATGCTTTGAAAGATTTTTACGTATTTCTTAGAAATAAAATTATGGTAGGTCCCTATAAAAAAATATTTTTGCTGTTTTTACGAATTACCTCCGGACTTGATGGAGTGACCTGAAGGTATACTTCAGTGACTGCTACTGGAACTTCTCGACGTGTTGTACTAGGTGAGCCGAGTTTGGGCTCGTTTTGTTAGTCATGATGATACCTTACCTCCGGACTTGATGGAGCGACCTGAAGGTGTACATCGGTGACTGCTACTGGAACTCCTTGACGTGTTGTACTAGGTGAGTCGAGTTTGGGCTCGTTTTGTTAGTTATGATGAGACCTTACCTCCGGACTTGATGGAGTGTCCTGAAGGTGTACTTCGATGATTGCTACTGGAACTCCTTGACGTGTTGTACTAGGTGAGTCGAGTTTGGGCTCGTTTTGTTAGTTATGATGAGACCTTACCTCCGGATTTGATGGAGTGTCCTGAAGGTGTACTTCGATGATTGCTACTGGAACTCCTTGACGTGTTGTACTGGGTGAGCCGAGTTTGGGCTCGTTTTGTTAGTTATGATGAGACCTTACCTCCGGACTTGATGGAGTGACCTGAAGGTGTACTTCGGTGATTGCTACTGGAACACCTTCACATGTTGTACTAGGTGAGCCGAGTTTGGGCTCGTTTTGTTAGTTATGATGAGACCTTACCTCCGGACTTGATGGAGTGACCTGAAGGTGTACTTCGGTGATTGCTACTGGAACTCCTTCACATGTTGTACTAGGTGAGCCGAGTTTGGGCTCGTTTTGTTAGTTATGATGAGACCTTACCTCCGGACTTGATGGAGTGACCTGAAGGTGTACTTCGATGATTGCTACTGGAACTCCTTGACGTGTTGTACTGGGTGAGCCGAGTTTGGGCTCGTTTTGTTAGTTATGATGAGACCTTACCTCCGGACTTGATGGAGTGACCTGAAGGTGTACTTCGGTGACTGCTACTGGAACTCCGCGATGTGTTGTACTAGGTGAGCCGAGTTTGGGCTCGTTTTGTTAGTTATGATGAGACCTTACCTCCGGACCTGATGGAGTGACCTGAAGGTGTACTTCGATGATTGCTACTGGCACTCCTTGACGGAGTTGGCGAGCCCAAACTCGGCTCACCTAGTACAACACGTCAAGGAGTTCCAGTAGCAATCATAGAAGTACACCTTCAGGTCACTCCATCAAGTCCGGAGGTAAGGTCTCATCATAACTAACAAAACGAGCCCAAACTCGGCTCATCTAGTACAACATGTGAAGGAGTTCCAGTAGCAATCACCGAAGTACACCTTCAGGTCACTCCATCAAGTCCGGAGGTAAGGTCTCATCATAACTAACAAAACGAGCCCAAACTCGGCTCACCTAGTACAACATGTGAAGGAGTTCCAGTAGCAATCACCGAAGTACACCTTCAGGTCACTCCATCAAGTCCGGAGGTAAGGTCTCATCATAACTAACAAAACGAGTCCAAACTCGGCTCACCTAGTACAACATGTGAAGGAATTCCAGTGGCAATCACCGAAGTACACCTTCAGGTCACTCCATCAAGTCCGGAGGTAAGGTCTCATCATTACTAACAAAACGAGCCCAAACTCTGCTCACCTAGTACAACATGTAAAGGAGTTCCAGTAGCAATCACCGAAGTACACCTTCAGGTCACTCCATCAAGTCCGGAGGTAAGGTCTCATCATAACTAACAAAACGAGCCCAAACTCGGCTCACCTAGTACAACATGTGAAGGAGTTCCAGTAGCAATCACCGAAGTACACCTTCAGGTCACTCCATCAAGTCCGGAGGTAAGGTCTCATCATAACTAACAAAACGAGTCCAAACTCGGCTCACCTAGTACAACATGTGAAGGAGTTCCAGTGGCAATCACCGAAGTACACCTTCAGGTCACTCCATCAAGTCCGGAGGTAAGGTCTCATCATTACTAACAAAACGAGCCCAAACTCTGCTCACCTAGTACAACATGTAAAGGAGTTCCAGTAGCAATCACCGAAGTACACCTTCAGGTCACTCCATCAAGTCCGGAGGTAAGGTTTCATCATAACTAACAAAACGAGCCCAAACTCAGCTCACCTAGTACAACACGTCAAGGAGTTCCAGTAGCAGTCACCAATCACTTCATCAAGTCCGGAGGTAAGGTCTCATCATAACTAATAAATAATAAAAATCTTGCCTTGTCAAGTATCAAATTTGGTTTATCGAATATTTTGTGTTTGTACAGCGATCTTTTTCAACTCGAGCCGCTCCAAACAGGCGTTACGTGTCCACTCTCGACGGCGCCCGTGCGCAGACTAAAGTTTCATTCAAAGTGTTTGTGCAATAAATCAAGACGGGTATCCAAAATAAAATAACCCCTAATGCAATCGATTAAGATTCATCCAGAATAGCAAAAAATGTGAAAAAATAAGATTTGGTTTTCATTTTTTTTGCAACTACATAAATCATTTAGATAAAAAGAAAATCCTTGCATTAAGAATTGATTATGTTTGCCAACATACAGTATTTTTAGAAATAGTAAAATATGTTAATAATAGCACAAAAAATGTACCTAAACTCAACCCTGTATCGTTAATTTTAGGGAAAATGGCAACGACAGATCGATTTTACATTATAAAAAACTAAAATTTTCAATGATCAAGTTCCTATTATTTGAAGATGAAGAACCAATCTATACGAGGTAATTATTAGTTATATTGGATTTTGTTTGGTTATGCCATAAAATTGTACCGAAAAACAGCATAATTTTACCTGATATACAAACGCGCCCTTAACGCTAATCAGTCCATCAAGGCTCTGCTAAAGTTAGAGGACTGTTGACCCTCCTTTATCTCCCTGCTAAGTCACAAAATGGCTGCCGCAAATTCGAACAGCTTACTTTGTCGTCTGTCGTCTGTCGGGCTGTCGTCTGTCGTCTGTCTTCTGTTGTCTGTCGTCTGTCGTGTGTCCTCTGTCGTCTGTCGTGTGTCCTCTGTCGTCTGTCGTGTGTCCTCTGTCGTCTGTCATCTGTCGGTCTGTCGTTGTCGGCTGTCGTTGTCGTCTGTCGTTGTCGTCTGTCGTTGTCGTCTGTCGTTGTCGTCTGTCGTTGTCGTCTGTCGTTGTCGTCTGTCGCTTGTCGTTGTCGTATGTCGTTGTCATCTGTCGTTGTCGTCTGTCGTTGTCGTCTGTCGCCTGTCGTCTGTCCTTGTCGTCTGTCGCTGTCGTCTGTCGTTGTCGTCTGTCGTTGTCGTCTGTCGTTGTCGTCTGTCCTCTATCGTCTGTCGTTGTCATCTGTCACTTGTCGTCTGTCGTCTGTCGTTGTCATCTGTCGCTTGTCGTTGTCGTCTGTCGTTGTCGTTGTCGTCTGTCGCTTGTCGTTGTCGTCAGTCGTCTGTCTTTGTCGTCTGTCTTCTGTCGTCTGTCGTCCGTCGTCTGTCGTCTACCTGTCTGCCTGTCACTGCTGTCAATTTTTTTTTTAATGCTCCTTGAAGCCATTTTTTGTCTGATTTGTCAAGATGGCCAACATAACGCGTCTAATCCGTCTACCAGCAGCACATTAACTAGCAGACTGCTAGCAAGCGTTTATGAATCATACTACATACATATATAGCCGTCATAATACATACATAGCCGTGTGTGTGTAGGACACACACGGCTATATACAGTTTGTTGTGTACTGCGCGGCGTCGTGCGCGCGCAGGGCTCGATCTCGAGCGCGCCGCCCGGGGTTAGCGACATGAAACTTACTTGTAGATGTGTGGTTGTGCAGCGAGCGCGACGCGGCAAGCGTACTGCGCGGCGTCGTGCGCGCGCAGGGGCTCGATCTCCAGCGCGCCGCCCGGGGTTCGCGACATGAAACTTACTTGTAGATGTGTGGTTGTGCAGCGAGCGCGACGCGGCAAGCGTACTGCGCGGCGTCGTGCGCGCAGGGGCTCGATCTCCAGCGCGCCGCCCGGGGTTCGCGACATGAAACTTACTTGTAGATGTGTGGTTGTGCAGCGAGCGCGACGCGGCAAGCGTACTGCGCGGCGTCGTGCGCGCGCAGGGGCTCGATCTCCAGCGCGCCGCCCGGGGTTCGCGACATGAAACTTACTTGTAGATGTGTGGTTGTGCAGCGAGCGCGACGCGGCAAGCGTACTGCGCGGCGTCGTGCGCGCGCAGGGGCTCGATCTCCAGCGCGCCGCCCGGGGTTCGCGACATGAAACTTACTTGTAGATGTGTGGTTGTGCAGCGAGCGCGACGCGGCAAGCGTACTGCGCGGCGTCGTGCGCGCGCAGGGGCTCGATCTCCAGCGCGCCGCCCGGGGTTAGCGACATGCGCGCGCTCTCGATGCGCAGCGGAGCGCCGTTCTTTAGCCAAGTCACCTGAACGTATTGCAGAATTTGTTTGTGAGTTTTATCAGAAAGCACCACCAGAGGCGCAGCCTTCATACCACACGTTGCTAAATAATTGAACTGACCAATTTTATGTAACGAATGTTGTCGCTTCGCCACTGCTAAATTGGTATCTCTTATCGCACGTACTGTCTCTCTCCTCCCATTCAGCAGCAACAATGCACTTGACGTGACTTTACGTTTGCTGATTCGCGATTTTTAATTAAAACGTCCTAACGGTCGTCGGTTCTGTGGCTTACTTCAGCTCGCTAATTCTGGGGGTTATGTTAACAACTTTGAGTCTCTGCAAGATAACCTTATACTGGATATTCAAAAGACTCTAAGTAAGTCTTATCCATGGTTCGCTGATCAATCTACAACTTGTGGACCAACCAAGCATTGATAGTCCCCGGCTCAGCCCCGTTGGCATCAATAGGTATGGTAGTTCGTACTACCTTACAATGTTCGTTCTTGCTATGAAGCTACTCACATTAAGTTTAAGCAGCGGCGGTGCGTTGTGCAACCTGGCAGCTCCGTACACGCGCCGGTCGCTGGCGGCGCTGGCGGCCGTGTGCAGGCGCAGCGCCAGGCGGGCGGGCGCGCGCACGCCGCACGCCAGCAGCGCGGCGCCGCCCGCCGCGCCCAGCACTGAGCGCCCGCCGCCTGTGATCTCCGGCACCTCTGTGGATGTTACACTAAACTTGTTACAAGATAATCATCACTTTGAACCCTACCTTTATTATTCTTTTTACTCCCAAATTCTATTTACTCTGCAAAGTTATGCACAGTCGCCAAAGGACCTTAAACCCTGTGTTTATTTCGCCATTTCTTTCCATCTACACTAGATATTAAAAAAAATTTAGACCTATAAAAAATGTCGACACCATCTAGCTTTTTGTTTAAAGCACGATGCATTTATCTGATTCCGATATAGTATTTACTGAACAAACATTTAATTCCACCATTCGTCTAACAAATCGTTCTGCACAGGCATACGACTGACTTCCGCCCGATGGGACCGAGGTGAGGTCCTTTGTGTAGCCTTATCTTATCGACGGAACATCTCGGGCCGGCCGTGTTCGAGGCTGCAATCTGTCATACAAGTGGAAGTGTCGGGCCGCCTAGATAAATGGTAAATGCTTTCAAAGTGTTTCAGATTCCTAACGACTTTGAACAGGATTGACGTAAGTTTTTGGTAGCATATGTCAATCTAAAACATCATTGAAATTGTTATCATCGTTATTGTAAATGGATTTTCACTTTATTTAGTGCGGACCTAAAATTTCAATTAGTAGAAGCTATAGAGCAGCGATTTTCTTCATGAATTTTAATTGTTCCATGATTGTGAAACCAAGCAAGCCAAGGCGCAAAATCTAAGGCATTTCAGCTAAAGTCTTTCCTGTAAATCAATTAAGCTTAAAATATTTTGATTTGAGTAAATTGGAAACGGACCCTAAGATAAATGAGAAAAGGCACGCAGACAAAAGTTGTCTCGAAAAACACTTGAATGAGAGAAGCACAGAACCAAGCAGTAATCATAACATAACGTCGAGCCTGTAATCCCTGAAGGGTTAAGCAGAGTTATATGCACCCAATAGTACACCCACATTTCACCAGTTAAGTTTTAGTTCCCTATAACAGGGGGCGAGCGTGGCAAATGAAAGGGGAGCTATTCGCAGCACTGGTGGCAGGTGAACATGTACTCACCGGCTAGGAACACAGTCGCAACTCTTGACAGGATGGTTCCCACGCCGTCCACAGTGGCCACGCACTGGTAGTGTCCCGCCAGCGAAGCCGACATCTCTGCGATGGACAGCGAACCGTTCGGCAGCTGTTTTCTGAAAACACATACAAGTATGGTTAGGAACGGACATCTCGGTATACAACAACATGTTATGAAACGTGTCTGAACTAAATCTCGAAGCATTTATTTCAAATAGACCAGTTACAGGCACTACTGAAACAAAAAGATGAAGCTACATTCCAGATACAAGCATAATAACTGTAGTTGCCCATTTATTTATTACATTTAGTAAAGCATAAGCCATTAACACTAAATTAAGTAATCCTTTTACTCGGTATTCTCACAGAACCACAAACATTCTAACATTATCGTCTCCCATTCCTCAGCAAATAAGTCCACTCCATGGTTGGTCTCGTTGCGCGTAGCGCGTTGAGCATACGCGGTATAGGGGAGGTGGATCGAGCTACAGTGCGACTAAATGTGACATTAAGCAATTTATGTTTTCTAGAGCGATTATAATTGTTAGAAACAAAGCACAACACAGCTCCGCATGTAAATCCGAGGCGTCGGTATAACCATGTTAGTAGTTACGTTTCTGAGTTCGACTGTAATAGTGTGCATGTACCTGTACTTGTCAGTGTCGGTGACGGCATGGTCTCTGGTCGGCGCGGCAGTGGCGCTGTGCCGCCACGCGAGGCGGATGGCACGCCGCGAGGTCGCCGAGCACGGCAGCAGCGCGGCGTCGCCGGGTGCTATGACGGCGTCGGGTGGCTCGGCGGTGAAGCGGACACCGGGGTCGGTCGGGTCCTCGCCACCTGGGGAACAAGGAGAGTACAGATTATTAAACGTGCTAATTGAAGAATCACTACATCTACACTATACTTAATATTATTTTGGTTTTGGTTTTGGACATCAGCTAGTAATAGATAAATTGTTTTAGTTATGATCAAGCTGACGTGCAGCATTTTAAGCGCGACAAAGGTAACTCAAAGCCGAGGTTTCTTCGCCGATTGGCCGCCGTAAGTAAAAGTCCTGAAAGGATTGAGCCCTTACCGAATGAAGATGCGCCTCTTTTGCTCACGTGTCGGCAGCATTAACGAACGAGTGTGCTGGGCGATTTATCGCACTCGTTGTGTTGAAGCATGGTCGCAATAGCTTATCCTACAGGAATTTATATGTAGGTCGACAGTTAAGAAACTTATAACTTAAAAAACAGAGACGAATCAGAACACGACTTATCTCAAAACATATTTCCTTCAATATTTTGTTAGAATATCAAGGAAAGTGTCTCTTTTGTGTTCAGAATAAATCAAAGAGTAAACATAAAATGACAGCTACGAGTACCGTTAACCACGTGTTTGTGGTAGCAATTTGACTTCCACAGCGCTTTTATTAAGGGCGGTTTTTGTATCGCAAGTCTTACAACTGACATGCAGTTGATCATCAACATCATTCTCCTGCCCTTATCCCAATTAATTTGTGGTCGGTGCAGCGTGTCTTCTTCTTCCATACTTCTCTATTACTCGTTATCTCATCAGTCACCTGCGTTCTTGCCATATCAGCCTGCACACAGTCCATCCATCGTTTCTTTGGTCTTCCTCTGCTCTAAAAGCCATCAAAATTCAATCATTCTGCTTCATGCTTGACGTGCAGTTGATCGTACCACATAATGAATTGTTTAAACAACAATCAATAACCCGAATCAATGAGAACATTGGTCTTTTTAATGCAAATTTGTCCTGAATTTATTTTGATGAAAGGCCAAATTGCGTACGAAAACATACAGAAAGGAATCCAGTTTATTTACAAAAACACAGATGTTTTTAATAAACCGTCAGCGATGATCGAGTTACGATAGTAACGTATAAGGAGATGTGGGTAGGCAGAAGCATGCCTTCAAACAATGTAATGCACACAACTTTCCTTTAATACCATTTTGAGAATATTTGGGGCATATCGCACGGATTGTGGAGTTGTTTGTTTCGAATAAAGTGGGTGAAATATTCCTGAGTCAAACATTGTATGCTCACGAAAATCACCCTTACAGCAACGACATAAAGGTGCTGTCAAAGTCAAAAACAGTGTAGGACTTGCAAATTTCTCGAAGAGTAAATAAATAAAACTACAACTGTTTATCGTTTTTTTATAGACTCTTTAAGCTAAATACCAATTACCAACCAACCTACGCATCGGTCAGTCGCCTTCAAGACCCGTATCGACAGGGTGTAAACGGACCCTTCCCGAAGCCGTCAAGCAAGCATTCTGTACAGGAAATTATACGCATGCTGGGAAACGACTTTTTTTGTGTGAAAATTACGTTTTACGGTAAGGACTCAATCTAACGCACGGAAAACATTGTGATGTTGCATTAACTATAATTTCAGTGATTATTTACCTATATTTAATCGTAAAGAAAATTTAATCAATTCTTTTAACCCCAAACAAATAGCTCCCATTCGAGATTACACACAAACACGAGTACAGATTACAATCGTCCCGCCATACCGCGTCCCGCCGACCCCGCGGGCCCATATATCAGTGATCCTCATTTTATCGGCAGCCCATCTGTTGTTGAGCCAATACTCTGTGGTACGGGGGTACGGGGCTATGGCGAATTGTCACCAAAGGACGTGCCACGGGGTAGAATAGGTACAGAAAAATAACTCCAAACAAATCCTTTATTAAATCCTTTTGTCGTGCTACCCGCTTTCACGTGATGGTTAGCGATGTTGTAATCGTCAATTATTTATATTTATTTAGTTACAGTTATATTTAGTAACAGTTTCGAGAGAGAGAGATCTTAGTGAGCTTTAGCTACGCGACGAACATTCATTCGTAAAACGTACAGCTAGAGAGTACGTGAAACCATCATTCCCCTGCCCTTATCCCAATTCATTAGTGGTCGGCGCAACATGTCTTCTTCTTCCATACTTCTCTATTACTCGTCATCTCAGCAGACACCTCCTTTCTTGCCATACGTAGTGTTACAAAACACAAAACGTAGTTATCTGCGCAACAATATTCCCCTGAGTGCAGTTTCTGCCACTACACGATTGGCCATAAACCCAGCTCGTAAATGCACATCCGCCCGCATGCGCGCGCGCCGCTCCAGTAAATCACTCGCAGCAGACCACACTGACACACTATTTAATGTTGATCATTGACTATGGTTCAGAATCACTGAAATCACAGAATCTTGTTTTAATAGTAGACAGAGAGCCTAGCTAGACCCAAACATTCGAAGACATGAGACATCCTCACTAGTGCGCGTGGTGGATTACAGCCCATCCATAAAGACGAGACCAGTGTTTGAACAGTACCTAGGAACAATATGGATGGCTGATAAATGTTGGGTGTGGTAAACGAGGCATGGAGGCAGAATTAATGCTGTGGAAATGCGTTCCTTGCGAAGCATGTTGTATGGTGTAACTCTGAATGATGAGGTTATACGAAAACATTGCGGTTTAAAAGAAGATGTTGTGATAAAATTTAAAAGAGGCTGCTTACATGGTTTGGTCATGTGGAGAGGACGAGTGAAAGAGCGACTAACAAAAGGTAGATGTGAGTGGCGACGCCGGGAGGGGAGCCCTAGAAGGACATACGCTGACTTTATCGGTAATGTTCTTCAGAAACAGGTGCGTAGTGCTCGCAATGTGTGTTACGTTGCGTGTATGACTGATGTGTGTACGTGCAGGACGCAAAAGGAGTATGTAAAGATCGCAGCAGGTCCCGTTTTGTGGTGGCAACCCCCATGGGAATAGGGGTGAGTTTATTTAGGTCCATGTGTATGTATTATTTACATGTGTGTGATATTATACCTTTCAAAGCTAGCCAATTTTACGCAATTAACTTGATATCACAATTCATAAAAATGTTTAAAGTTACAGCGGAACCTGAACTTATATGTGAATGTAAAAGAAATTTTTCCAATAAAGACACATTTAAGTACTTATTTTATTTTAAACTAAATCGCGACCACAGTAAACTTTTGTTATTTTTTTACACAGTACAGACAATAGACAGCTGGTTCTGTGGTTCCAGGTAGCATGTGTTGTGTACCGCGCCTGCGTATCGACGTGGCAGCTGTATTGACATGTCACCACTTACATGTTAGTAAACATGTCATTTATCTGTCACATGCCGGGACATATGTCACATGGCGTCCTTACTGGTTGAGTGGTAACCAAGACCGATTATTTGATTATAAATTATTTATTTATTTCAACAGTGACCGCGCCGAAAAACGGTGACAAAATAACTTACACAAATGATTGCGCCAACCTGGGTGCGAATCCAAGAGCCCTTAACGGCCATTTTCAATAACTTACTGTTAGTTTCGGTAGGTTGCTACCTCGGCCTGTTTGACATTTTGCTTACAGACGGTTAGAAACAAAACGTCACAGAAAATCTTTCTTTGATTTTTCTATGAATCAAGTGACTGGAGCTACCTGACGCGGATAGGAAATTTTAAGCTAACTTTGTTTATAGAAACACCGATAGCTGCGAGACGTGGCATATTAACTGACAGTTATAAGTAAGTAAGTTATAGAATACGGGCCTATGTCGGAACGGTAACCACTGGGTCATCGCTGCTCTTCCCAGCTTGTTTGCTACCCGACGATATAATAACAACCCGCCACCTTGTAACACATGCGCTATCTCAATCAGCGCGCGCCCGAGTGGCGTGGCGTGGTGTTAGCATACACAAACTGTAGAGAATAGACTGTAGAGCGCAGCGTTGTCTATAAGTCAACGGTAAGCGGGTCAATTAGTCAGCTCGGATACGTGGTGGAAACGCCACAGACGCGAGAGACAATAGTACCTACACCCGTAGATACGGCACGACGAGTTATAGAATAAGTTCGACATTGTGGCGTCACTCATACCCGTGTGACAGCCTCTTTCTATATCTAGACAAGATATTCTCGGGAAAGACCAAAGTCCGCTGTCCGGTCCGCTCGGTTTGACCGCACCTTAGATGCTCTACCCAAAACGAGCGCACCGCACACTGTAGCGGTAACGACGCCCAGTCGCAGTAACAGACCGCAGCGACGTGCAACTCTAACATGGTCTCCATGTTCATAGAGTTGCACAGAAACCAGGCGGCAATGTGAGCATCTACGAAAGAGTTTTCATAGAGTTTCACAGAAAGCACTGTTAGAATATCCTTCACCCCTAGCAACAGAACTTTAAGCGCATCCACTCTTGTAATGACAAAAAAAACACAGTTTAAAAAGTGCGGACCTCATATAAACCAAACCGCATCAAGTCCAACATAAAGAGTGCCAAGATGAATTCCTTAACCCCCCCCGAATCCTTTCAGTTGAAAAGTTACCGAGCTATGCAAATGGGGGCCGCGACCACGACCCGACCGCGACCGGCGACCAATCGATACACCCACAGTTTACTTCATAATGCTGTGAAGGCAGGCGCCCCACCAGCGGCGGCTAGCGAGAAGCAACTACGTACACGTATGTACGTATGACTCTAATTCCACCCGGGAAACTCCACTGCTGTACACGGTGTATATGTATGCGGTGTCCGCCATGCTCTTACTTCTGTGCCGTTCTCCGGCTAATATCCCAGAAACGCCTCTAACGGCCATTTTCAATAACTTACTCACAGGTATCGGTAGGTTGCTATCTCTGCCTGTTTGACATTTAGCTTACGGACCGATAGGAACAAAACGTCACAGAAAAGGTTTTTTTTTGATTTTTCTATGAATCAAGTGACAGGTAGGTGACGCGGATAGGATATTTCAAGCTAACTTTGCATAACGAAACACCGATATCTACGGACGTAGGCATACTAACTGACAGTTATACGTAAGTAAGTTATAGAAAACGGCCTCAAGTTGTCATGCTAGGCGTTTTATAAGAGGCGTTTTCTAAGCGTCTCTGGGCGACGATGCTCTTCTTCTGACACCGACTGCGGGACTACCCTGGTCTTCCGGTCTTGATGCGTTTCACAGAAACGATTGCAGATAGCAACTTAAAACAAGTTGTCGGTTTGTCAGAGGTACTATACCAGGTATATCGTGACTGGGTTGTACAAGGAAAATCGCCAATCACTGCGTGTAAAATACTGGTTTCAGATGCATCCGGTTAGACTGGAATCCGACCTCGACATCGTTAGGAAAATGCTAGCAGATGTTGATGTTCGACAGAATTCTGGCCGGCGCGCGGGTGTGAACTCAGCACTCAACTATTAGCATAACTATGTATCTAATTGTGTTGTTTTAATTGTGTAATTTTCGTCCCACCCGCATACCTCTTCAGTATTCCCGCGATCATGATGCTTGCAACAGCGTCGAAATATCGGGAGCTCATAGTATCTAAGGAAAATCACGGATATCATCCCGCAAGTACTTTAAGTGTATGTATCTCTTTATGTGACGCGGCGCGCGAAGCCAACAATTAGTACGTTTCTTGAGTGAGAAACTTTTAATAAATGCAGTCGGAGGCGATCCATCCGCTGACTGACCGAGAACATGGCGCTCCCCGCCGGCGGTGCACGGTGGGACGGATGCCTGATGTTGACCGCGGTAAAGTTTAGCGATAAAAATGTTGAGTTGATCGTTTGTCACAGCGGTTGTGAAGTTTTGTGGTAGACGGCCGATAAGACTACACGGCTTTCACAACTTCGGAGCTATCAACTTGAGACATCTACTGTTTCCGAATGTAAAGTATCCTAATATACCAACTCAAGTTTAGACTGAGCGGTGATCATTTGTATGAAAACTGAAGGAACTTCGCAGGAATTTATGGAATTAAAATACTCAGGATGTGGCACGCAGTGAGCCAACTTTGATTTATTGAGTAATGACATTGAAAACGAAAGAACTAGGGCAGTAAAGTAAACGCCTGGTAAAATACTTATAGCTAAAATCTTATTATCTACCCGAAATAACTGGAGCCAACGGTGGGACTGATGCGTAAACATCATTAAAAAACTATTAATTTTGCACAAATACACACATGTGTGATGTGCCAGTGAGCCTGTTAAAAGCTGAATCAAGCTAAGATTTCCAAGAGAATTTTAACAACGGGAAAAATCCGCCATTTAAAAAAAAAGCTTCAATTTTCTGAAATGACGTTAGTTCGGCCAGAGGCACAATATTCTGAAAGAAAACTAAACCTTCAGTCACTCAACGCCTATCCTAAAGCGCCCGTGTGCCGCCTCGCACGCTGAGCGCGCAATATTAGTAATGGCAGCTTAATGCGAGCTCTTTGTAACATTATGATTGATACTAGTTCACAGCACAGAGTAAATACTTCAGAAGGCCCACGGTAACCTGCTCGCTTCTAATTACAATGTGCATTGGGATAATAATATCTTAAAAACATAATTCTCCTTTTTTTGGGAAGTCGTGTAAAAAGCATCCGTACGTACGATACGTGTTAGTATCGATGGAGCACGACCTACTTTTTCAAATCGGTTAAAATTGGCTCCTTAAATGTGACTGAAATTTTAGGTAGACTGTTGCTTCTGCGTAGCGCCAACAGTTATACTATGTTTCATAATTTACGTTATTCTATGATTATTCTCAAACAGCGTCTGCACTATTTATTGGTATAGATTTATAGAAAAAGCTACTAATTGAAGGAAATAGTGTTTTATAATAAAGAGTGTACTGAAAGTTGTGTAATTAGGAATCACAACTTTCTTTAACAATATTGTACTATTAAAGCAAAAGGAGTTTGTAACTGCCTCATCACAATAGACTCGCCCCTTATTCACTTATCACAACGGACTACGGACTTAAACATAACTGTCTCGTGTGGGTGTACTATCAGGCACGCGTCTGCCTAACCGTTCGGGGCTTACAGGCGTGCTGTTATGAGTATGTAAGGATCGCGACAGGTAACGTTCTGTTGTTTCTGCCTGCCTACTATAAAGCGGTTGTCACTAAATCATGTAAAGCTGTACTTCTGTATTACATACTCCGTGTTCGTCACTAATGCGCCTCATTGACGGCGCTCGGTTACAAATGAAGCGCGGCTGCGTTGCGTGTGGCTTTACCCTTTTATACGAGTGTTTCATCAGCAAGCTATTTTTTAAGCTATACAGTCCAGTTTATTTTACGAAAATACGCTCAGGTAGTCAGATGTCGGTTTCTTACCTTTTTGATTCGTTTTACAGATTTTGTGTAATGTTTTTGTTGCAACAGTTTAAAGTGAAAACATGATACTAAATACATACCGGTCATCATCATAACCCTCCTTTTAATTCGGGTAAAACAAATAGTAAACCGAGGAGGCTTAGCGATTTTAGCACTGTAGCTACGCCGTAGCACACGCGTAGCAAAGCGACAAATGTTTATAGCATAGCATGACAATATTTTATTGAAGGTGCCGTCAAATTTCCGGACTGGGCTCTAGACACCTTACTTTCTCAGATGTACTGACATATCTGCCGGTCGGTAACGGTCGGTGACCGCATTCAGTCCAGTCGGTTTGACCGCTGCTTTAGTTCAGTACCCCTAAACGACACACGAGACGTCTGTTACCACGGCTATGATGTAACTAACAGAGAAGCGTAGATGGTAATGCCCGTGCCAGACTGTTGTAAACAAGCCCTCCACACACCTCCACATCGGTCTCCACCGGCGGTTTACAACAGTGCGTGCTGTTTACAACAGTCTGGCCCACGCTTAAACGTTGACAAATATATTACAAAATAATACCGTGGCGCTAGATCCGTTTCCAATAATTACTGTCAATTTTGACATCTCAAACACCCGCTGTCACGTCAACACTTCGGCTATTGTCGGCTCGTATCGGGCCCATTCGGGGGTTGTCGTAAAAACTCGTACAAGTCAGACGCGGCGCCTAACTTCGCAGACATAGAGGGGAACAGCAAATTGGCACTATTTGTGACGAGATGTATCGGTAGTTAGGGACAAGTGTGGGAGATAGTTTCACAAGTTTTTTCTTGAGTTAATGAAGGTATACTGAACTTCTGGGATTTCTGTAAGTAGCAATCTTATTTGTATTGAATAGATATAGTAGGACTGTCTAATTGGTCTACCGGTTGTAAGCGCGACTGTCGCGAATGGAGCTCTGGTTCGAAGCCTCGGTCTGGCGTAGTGTTGATGGGTTTTCTACAGAACATTTATACCTTGATAACTGACCGAAGTGGATCTTTGTCTAGTTGGAGGCAATTGGCTGACCTCTAAATCATCATCATCTCAGTCTTACTAAGTGCAGCTCATTCCGAAACTCGGCTCGGTCTGATATAAAATATTTTCTTTTATAATTTTTTTATTCCAGTATTGTACACGGTGCAAATGCCCATACGAACTACACCACCCAGTCAGAGCGTTACACGATATTTGCTCGTTCAATATAATAAATCAAGGACTTAAAACTCACATTGTAAATGATCAAACCTTTAACAAACTGCTGCGTTGCTTTAATTGTGACACTTCGTTATCTTTATGATTGGTTATTTTGCGACCACAGTAACCGTTTCTTTTGCGGGTGGATTTGAAAAGTTTTAAACTTTGAGCCTCTTCCAAATCTCTCCACTTTCGTGTACCAAACTATGAACAGCTGAAGGTAAACTAACTAAGTAGTGAACTTATAACAGAACCTACTCGTGCGCCCTTGATCTGCCGACTAGTTACCAGTTCCGCCAAGATCTCCAACTTCGGAGGCTACTGCACGACTTCAACGAGCTATTGAGACAAGTTGCCGTACATAACTTTGTTTTGAACAACCTAGAAGCACTGTATTTGTAGTAAGTTGTATCTTTACCTGTCACACGGGTATGAGAGACAGAGACGGCGCTCTACAAAGTCGGAATTTTACTGAAATACGACTTCATCATTCGCCTGTCTTTTGCTGAAAGTACGACATAGATTCGAGTGAGCCTGTCCGGTCGGGATAGACATTTTGGTGGGCCATTTAAAGTTCTCAATCTGGCAGACAATCATTAAATACTGATGATAGGCGACGCTGATCCTTAGGCAGCAGACGGGCTGCCGGTTTGTTTGTCTTACGGTAACACAAGAATTTCAAACAATAGCCGGTTTATGAGAGTTCCAGACCGTTCACTGATTAGACAGAGCGCTAGGAAATCTCATTAGTGTGCATCCGGCGAGATCATTATCATTACTCTTATTTCCGACCGGGGACACGCTTGGGTGGCAAAGAAATTGTGAGGAACATTGTATGTTGCTAGATATTTATGTAACATACTGCACACATAACCTTACACCTGTAATCCCTGAACGGTTAGGCAGAAGTGCTAAATAATAGGACACCATTATTTCGCCAACTATGTTAAGTCCTATGCAATAGGGGGCGAGCCTCTAGCCATAAGCCGGGCAAAAGTCCAAAATCCATGGCTGTAACTGAGACATTTTTGATGGAGAAACCCACTAATACTTTGCCCGACCTGGGCATCGAAGCCAGGATCTCATGCTCAGCAGCAACGAGGCACTCATATTGTACACAGAATTGAGAATTTGAGAAATCAGCTTTTAGATAATATAATAAATCTCCTAAAACAACTTAATAAAAATAATAATAGGCACTATAAACACGATTTTATAAACACTCTTCTACGTTTCCAATAACCCTTCACTTCATCTCAAAAGTCTATTCACACAAATGACCTAAAAAAAGGCCCAACTGACATAAAAGACCGCAATATCTATGTCACAGAGCCACAGTGGGCACACAAAGGCAGAATGGATGCGCGCCTTGATCACGAATCTCGGCGGAGAAAAAAAAACTAGCTGTCAAACAAAGCGCGCGGCGGCCATGATTGAAAAATGGCGGATGTGGGACAGCTGGACATGAGCGTAATATACCCCTACCTGATTTGTGCTGAGTGATGGAGATTGGTACAGGTGCAGAATGGAAAAGTTATAGAATAGATCAGTGGGTGAAATGGGACGTCAACATAAAAAGTTGGGTCATTGTTTTTCTAATGTTGAATGAAAGAATAAAGCTTGGTTTTGGAGTGTAACTAGCGGGTCGCACATTCAGTTCGGTCGTTTTTGGTGAACAAGAAAACCGAGTTGAAGTCCACAGATTAATAACACACATTCGGCTTGGGCTAAGCCCATCGATTATTTCAGGAATATATTTCTGATTTTCAGTCTTACCAAGGGGTATCGTATGACCCAGTACTGCAGCAGTCAGGGCAGTCGCTCCATGTCAAATACTGATATTCAGCTGAAACCAATTAGACTGAAAGCCGGCCCCAACGTAGTTAAGAAAAGGCTAGCCAGATAATGATGATATTCAAGTTCGGTCCGAATCCGAATGTTGTGTATAATCTTTACAACCGATTAATTTACGTGACCATAAGTTTTACATAAAAATGAGCAATCTCACATCCTTGTAAGATTCCTGTGTCATCAAAACGTGTTGGATGTTTATTACTGTAGTGGGATATGACTGGTCCATTGGCGAAATCTGTAAAGTCATCTAAGGGTGAAAGGGTTTTCCCTCTAATCTTGGAAAATGATTCATTTTAATGTGAATCGAACGAACAAAGCAACACTAAAAACATTCAATGTTGCCACTAACAAAATTAAACACGCATTCAAACATTCACTTCAACGTAGAGCGATCAATTTAAACTTGTGCTGTCATTTCAAAGTTAGAAGTACTAGGCGCACATACAGTGTATGTAGATGCTCTGTATTTGTGTACATCCACACCATATCCACACACTCGTGAGGATATTACTAAGTCACTGGGTTACGAGAAGTTCCTCCAATGTTTGACTATGCGCGAGCGGGTAAGTGTATTTGTCAGTTTGTATTAGGAGTGCATAATGTGTATGGAGTTCGACCTACAGTCTGATTGGATTGAATTGTTAGTGCTTGCTTTCAGTGGTGGGATGTGCTCTTGGGAATTTGCACTGGTAGTGTTCATACTGTTCGTGCGTATATTCCCTGATGTGAAAGATACAGACCGCAAATCTAGACTATTTGCTGGTTCTGTGTTTATGACGAACAATCCAGATAACACTTTGACAGATAATGCAATCAAACTCAACTCAGTTTTCGAGTTTGCAACCTCTGCAGTCTACACCAGAGGTTCCAACCTATGGTCCGCGGATCACTGGTGGTCCGCAGCAGCTTCGAATACGGTCCGCGAAAGGTTGCAATGTTATTCATACTGTTTAACTAGAACAGAAGATAAAAGCTCAACTGCTCAACCCAACCTAATTGAACCTATCAGAGGCGTGATGCAATTTTTTTTTTTGAGAATCTACTAACTTTTTCCGTATGAATGATTGCTTTTTTCGAGCTCACATCGATCGCTTTTGTATCATCTTAATATATCTATCACTATCTTAATTCAAAAGGTTTTCTTCCCATTTTCCAATTTTTGCATTGTGCGAGTTAAAGATTCACCCGCCTAGATACAATCCTGTTGGTGTCCATGTTTATCAAGGAACTTATGGCCCCTGCTAACAATAAAGACACCAAAGTGGTCCGTGGTCCAAGAAAGGTTGGGAACCACTGGTCTACACCAGCGGTGCAGACAGAGATTCTTTGTACCTCTATCGACGGACCACTTCACCTACTTCCTTTACTTTCCTGTCACCCCGGGTACTACAGACATCGTAACCTACAGTATGTCACTATCTCTTTCAACATAATACCCTCTCCTGTTACCATAGTACTCCACTCCTCCTTATCATCAGCAGTCCGTCTAACTTCGTCATTATTCTCATTCTTCCAACATACTACAATTCCCTATCGCCCTGGTACTTCTCACTTAGTAACCGTTTCGCCACGTAGTCGTCCCGCGTTACATATCCCGAAAGTAACTTGGTTACGTCCCTCGTAGTCCGTCGGGACGCCACGTCGGCAGGTGCTCGACAATTTGCAAGTATTTATATTTGTAGGGTTGTAGGGAGTGGCAATTTTTAACCGACTGAGGGTGTTTATCAGCCTATATTATGTACATGTCTGTTCCTTTGTTGCACTCTAGAGACCAAACGCATGGGCCGATTTTGATGATTCTTACGTTACTCGATTTGTCTTACTCTTGCGACAACCAGCAGCCATCATTATCGTCATTCTCCTGCCCTTATCCCAATTCATTTGGGGTCGACGCCGTATGTCTTCTTCTTCCATATTTTTTCATCAGTGGGCATTTGAGCAGTCACCTCATTTCTAGCCATTTCAACTTTCACACAGTCCATCCATCGTTTCTTTGATCTTCTGTTTTTCATACTCAAAACTCCACACGACTTTTTCTTTAGATAAACGTACTAGGTGCCATATTAAATGGAGGAACTTATCGTGTTTCGGCAGCCCTAGCCGATAACAAAATCACAATCAAGTTATGTGCGGGCCCGCTACCTGATTCACCGTGATTGAGACACCTCCTTGGGTGACGGACGCGCCCGAGCCCAGCCGACCTCTCCCGATGATAGCCAAGCACATCTCACGTACGGAACCCTACGTAACGAATAGGGGGCACGGACCCAACTCGATCGGAGGGATATTTCACACTAACCCTATGTAGATTGACAACCACTGTCACGTTCCTATTTGGGTTAGCGGCGGAAAAGAATTGGCTTCTAGAATGTACGCTAGTTGGCTTGACCTGTGTACTGAGTACTGGGTCTGTGGCACGGGCAGGCAAACCGGCGAGTCAAGTAAAGCATTGTACCTACTCTTTTTAGAATCTAGTACTGGCATGTCGGATAGCGCACTAGCCAGCACGTAGCACTGGCATCCATCTTTGACCATTAGCACTGGCCTTCAGCACTTGATATAGCACTGTCCTCCAACACTAGCCCCTAATTATGTTCACGCACTGGATCATTATCTGCCAAGACTTTCCCTACTTTGTCGGGGTCGGCGTCCAGTCTAACCGGATGCAGCTAAATACTAGAATTTCCCATGGAACTACTGCCTATCTGAACCCCACAACCCAGTTGTAGGGTTACACGATACCGCTTGGAAAGACAGCTTGTCATACCCTGAGTGTTTTGGTAAGTAATGGATGGTAACCCATCCACGGGCTAACCTTGGCAAGCGTTGCTTAACCTTGTTATCAGCCCTGCCCTATATTATGCTCACCCTCAGTAACTAATTAACTACCAACAATAATGTCATTCGTCCATTTTCCGCTTGGTTTATAGGTCGGAAGCACCCTGCTGCCGGATATTGGCGCGGCCTATAATAACGATGATTGTGTCCCTTATATCGGTTATGTCATGGAATGGAACGGTTCGTTCAGACCATTTTAGATGTTGTTGTATGGTGTCAAAACACATGCAAAGTCATGCAGTTTTGTCCTGCAACGCGACACAAATTGGGTCCTAGATGACCAATAATGCAAAAATTACAATTTATAAATTATTATTTTTGAAGGGTAAAAATAAGGGATGAAAGTTTGTATGAAAGTCCGTCAGTTTTAAAGTTAGGATCTTAAAATTTTGTGTTTAGCCTTACGATTGAAAATTTAATTTATACGTGTCTCAGCGTTTTTGATAATTCCACTCCCAGAGTTGAAAAAGGGGATGAAGTTATGTATGGAAAGTTCTTAATTTTCGAAGTAAAAATCACAATTTTTTTTTATTTAGGCGTATTGTTGGAAGCTAACGCAACGGTGTTGTTACAATTTTAATCCCTATGGGGGTGAAAAGGGCGATGAAATTTTGTTTTTTAAGTTAAAATCACTAATATCATAAATGAATCAATAAAAACAATGTTATCACGTAAAAATATCGTCCGTTAACCGACTTTACAGACAACCATTTTTTTAACCTTGGTTACATCATTTATGTTGAGATAGTACATTATGAGAGAACGATGTAGCAAGCCGTGCAAGTTAGAAGTGTCCATAGTCTTTATGGATGGACACTTTGAACTTGCACGGCTTGCTACATCGTGCAATAAATATTTCATTTTTAAATTGTCCGTTTTGTAAAGACAAAACGCACAATTTAAAAATGAAATATTTATTGAATTCAAATAAGCCGTGGCAACTAAGATGACCTGTCACAACTCAATCAATCAGAAAGCTTCTCAACACTTGAAAAAGTCCATACAGTCGTCAGTTGACAGGCAGTGACGTGCCGCCGACGGAATGCCGACAGGATGTCGACAGCGTCACGGTTGTGGCGACAACTTGTCAAATGGCGCGTCGACTTCGCACTACTCGCGACGATGGATGCTTGATTGATCGACGAGTGACGTTTGACAGCTAGTAGCGCCGGAGGGCTGGACAGAACGTTACTGTCCTTTCATTGTTATTTTCAATCAGATTTTGCAGCACAGTGACCTTTATTCTTGTTGTCATAAGGTCCATGACAGAGGTAAAATAACTGTACTTGCTGAAATACTGGTAAGGCAACGCACAATACAGTTGTAAGACGTGTTATGAATATGTGAAATTTCGAATGAAAATCATTTGTTTGATACATATATGTTGGACACTTCATGAGAGTCGAATATCATACTGGTGTCCTAAATGTCGGCGTGAGCGTCATGAGCCCTTTTATGTGTCAAAATAAACAGATTTTGCAATGTTAGTCAAAGAATCGGCATTGCCACCCAACGCACGCGTTTCTGGGCACTTGTCCCGTTGACAGCGATGTGGACGTCATTTTTTACACCCTGTCATTTTTATCCCATTTTGGTATTTGTACATATTTTTAATTTATCGTTGGTAAATACCTACTATTTATACTGTGTTTATAAATAAAATATCATAAATAAAAACTATGAATAGTTCAAGCTTACTCGTATGGCCCTATTTTTTCCAAGTAAGACTTTCATCCTTCCCCATTCATATTAAAACATCAACATGGCTCCTCATTTTCACAACACGGCTGACATTTTCCTTAATTTAAAGGAACATCCGAGATGAATTACTGAGACATCTTCCCGGCGACGTCTTTGGGTTATATTAGTATAGGTGAGTAGCTATCATTAAGAATAGGGGAACAGAAGGTTCACTTACTGAAAATGAAACAAGTTGCCGAACCTGCGAACTGACTCAAGTACTGCACTGATTGCAATTAATTCATTGAATACAGGGTCGTGTCAGTGACGCACCCCTCCCCCCGCGACCCCTCCCTCTAGTGACTCTTTAATAATATTATTTCACTATTGGAATTTTATCTCTCGCCCCTGTGCTGAGCGCTGAAAGTCCTTTTTTTTTTTTTAGGATGGGAAATCATCAAACCTCCTCCCGCTCTGGGCGGAGCAGGAGGGAGTGTCAGACTTTTACTGACTAAAACCCATCCATGTTCCTTCCTCGCCCTTTGTGTTCCGGGGCCACGGTATCTCTTTCGAATAGTCCCGCAGCCCCGGAGCGCTGAAAGTCCTTAGGCATTCATTTAAGAGTTTCTTAGTGTTGGTGATAAAATTCATTAAAGTTACACGTTGCATTTGAGATTGGTAATACATGGAACCATAAAATAAAATCCCTTCCACAATAGTTATCAAGTCTACTGCATCTACCTACACCATGACCTTATATCCCACAAGTGCCAAAAGACTATCACAATAAAACGAAATAGGGCAACGTCTAGACTGGCGACAATTTGCGACTAATTGCGGCCGCGGCGGGTCGCAAGCGTGCACCCAGCCTTACTTGTCTCTGCGAATAAAACGGCGCACATAAATTAAAGAGGATGGATGTCTTTTTAAAAAGAAAACTCTTTGCTCTCTGGGTGCAGGTAGAGGGCTATTAGGTTACTTTTTATTTGCTTTTTACCTGAGGGCTTGTCTGAAGTCAATTACACGTTTTAAGTAAGGTTTTTCTCGTGTTAAGTTTTCGAAATGGTGGAATTACGGCGTTGAATGATCCTTTCGGTGATTAAATGACAGTGACAGAGGGCGCTGTTGGTAAACATTTGTTAACTCGTCTGTGGACATTGAATAGAAAAAAAAAGTTTAAAACAAAGTCAACTAAGAAAAAAGTGTATAAGCAAGACGTACATACTTTTTGTTCGTTTTTCGTTTGACTGGGACCAAACGTCTCGAGGACCCACAGTAAGCATGTTATGAATTACAGAGCGTGGATTAATTTAATGAGACTCGACTGAGCTACTCCGGTTTCGTAAAAGGCTGAGAATTAGTTATTAGTTTTAAAGTAATAAAAAATCTAACTATACAATAGTAGGTACTATTGTATAGTTAGCTTTTTTCTTACTTTTTTAACGTTTTTCCCCAATTATCTAGCCCCCGCAATTATTTAGCCCCAATGATGTATTGCTTCGAGTATCAGGTATCAGTATCAATGTTACAGGAGACTCGTAAGTCTTACCAAATACGACAATGACCCACTGACCAATTACCTAAACACACACGTACCATACCTAACACATTTGACTCACAACTTGCGCACACAACATCACTCCGCAATTAGCATAACATATGAGAGGACCCCTCACCACCTCACTCGCGGGCACGACCGCGCGCTCAAACAATATTCTCACAAATGTAATAAACTCACCCGCGACGGTATCACAGTAATAACGAATACTTCGGAGGTAACTTACTTCGCTCACCTGTTTATATGGTAAATAGAACAGATTCTTTCGTGAAAAAGTATTTTTTTATGAAAAACTAGTTTTAGTTCGTGGCCCTGCTTGGGCGGTACTCGGAGATTAAAACGTATGAATTGAGTAGCCACCTTGAAACTATATGTAATTACTGATCAGGCCTGCAAATTCTGCTAATCTATACTTATAAAATCCTGTCATGATTGACTATCAAACAACGCAGGCATCCACTTAGAAAGGGGTAAAGTAGGGGTTGAACGATTTTGTATGAACATTCGTCACCGGGGTTTACTACAGAAATAATATCTCAATCCATACGGACACCAAGAATGTACTATCAGGGTAAAACGTGCGGGGTTGCGGGACTGTTCGAAAGAGATACCGTGGTCCCGGTACACAAAGGGCGAAGAAGGAACATGTATGGGTTTTAGTCAGTAAAAGTCTGACACTCCCTCCCGCTCCGCCCAGAGCATCCGAAAAAAAAAGGGTAATTAACGTCATGGACTATCCCATATAAAACATAACATGTACAAAAATGCAAGTCTTGCAAAACAGTTCTTATATAACCGTGAAAATTGTAGGATTTAATATGTCTTTAATAAACAGAACTACATATTTCTTCTGGGGCAGTCAGGTAATAAATGATTATTGATCTTTTTTTCCCACCTCCGCTTGCGTTAACCCCACATCCGCCACTGCTTCCGTTAAAAGACCTCAGTTACAACTCTAGTTTATATTATACTTGTGCCAAATTGCATTCAAATCCGTTTAGTCGTTAAGTCGCTGTAACAGACGGACAGGCAGACAGTTAATTTCGCATTTTATAATATTAGTACGAAAAGGCGAGACTTTTTCGTGAGAGAATATTTTATGAAAAAAATGTTGTGAATATGGTTACCGGTAAATCTGTAATAAGCTTGGATTTCATGCTTCATATGCGTGGGGTACGTAAGATATATGATTGGATAACTGAAATGTAATCTTCTTCTAAGATTAACTCCTTGTTGGCTAGACACGGTAGAAGGTTTGGATTAAGAATAAGAATAATTTATTGTTTATAAAAGTACATTCAATGCATTGATTCCTAAAACTCACACTAGGATTCCCTGTGTCGTGAGTTCCAGGCTCCTTCGTTCCGTTTACATTTTATTGATTTACAAATTACAAATAGTAGTATCCGCTAGAATAAATTACTAAATCTGTTCTAATCTACTCGTAATCTAAGACATAAAGAAAACAGTTATACTTATGTACTTATGATATTATGTATATTTGTATGAATGTTGTGTGTGTGCGTGTGTGTATGTGTGTGTGTGTGTGTATGTGTGTGTGTGTGTGTGATCGGGGGGTAAATTAAGAGTTGTGTTGGTGTTGTGACACTGTGTCTGAATGCATGTCTTATACCTGTTGTATATGAAACTTTGTGATTTATAGTTGTGAATATATAATTGTAAATACATATATAACAATATATGTTTTTATCAACCTATCAAGGTGAGCCAAGTGCGTTTTTTAGGATAAGATGCTTTCGGTCAAATCATAGTCCACTTTAAGAAACCATTTTGTTACCGTAATTTTACATTTGCTAGGTGTTAGTTGCAGAAATTTGTGTCGGTCATTGATTGAGGAGATAGATTTCAACCCGGGGAAGGATATAAGCTATAGGTACAGGTTATTAACAACCTCATCACGAAGCCGTCAACGAAGCATTCTATACATCAAACTAAGTAACTTTACGCAAAAATTATTGCTGGGAAACGACTTCTTTTTTTGGGGTGAATAATCATGTTTTGTGGTAGAACTCAATGTCTCAACTCAAAACATTGTGCTGATGGATGGACTGAATAGTACGGGGGTCGTGGAGATGTTTAAAGTAAAAATCTTGCAATAAAAACTGGTATTTAAAAAGAACTTGTTAAAAAATTGGAACTTTGACCCCCAATATCTTCGTAACTAGGTTTCCAGGTATGGTGTAGAACAAAAAGATGATCGCAATGACGGGGCAAGTGCCTTTCGGCTTCGTTAAGAGGTTTTTTACACCCTTTATATTATCACGCTAACAACTTTGGGCGGTGAGCAATATTGCGTTATGTCCATAATCCTCAATTGTTTGACAACTGACAATAAAAAAGCTGTAATTGGAACGATTTACATTTACCCATAATTATGTCCTATCGTAAACATTTTTGCAACATGACTTCACCTTGTAACGCCGTCGATATTGGGTGCATTAAGTAGTATTATTTATTTCAGTTTTAAAGCTTTTGATTGTATGCAATATGCTTATTTGTAAAGCACATTATTTAAAAGAAAAGGTTTTCCGTGTGCCATAATCACTCGTTAGACGTTACTCCAAAATGATGTCATAATTTTTGCTGACAACACCCGCTCAGCGCGCGCGACGCGTTCGCGTCTCATACAAAATCGTTGTTTTCTATGGGCATAAGCTGAATAGAGCTGAATAAGTGTGAGTAGTCCCTAATGGGGATGTTCCATACATACATTTTCACTAGCAGAGCAGAGGCTGTATTCGTGTAAAGTTAATTTCAATAGGGTCACCCCTTGTCAATCGCCTCGGGTCTTATAAATGGCGAATTATGGATGGGCTAAAGATCTTGCGACGTGTGGGTGTGTACGGGTACTAGGTCTGCCTATCCCTTCAAGAAAATACGGGCGTGATGTTGTTTATAAAGACCTTCAGAAGAATACAATAATGACTACTAAATAAATATAGTTAAGGAGCTAGGTCATCTGTTAAAAATTCTATGCTAACAAATCTTGGGTTGGAGGTAGTGGGGGGGTCCGAAGACACGCCTATCAGGTTTTCGGCCGGGGAAGTAGCTATTGTCATACGTAGCTTAAAGAAAGGCAAGTCGCCTGGTCATGACAACCTAAGTATAGAGCATCTACGTTATGCAGGTATGCACTTACCGCGAGTGCTAGCAATGTTTTTTAGTTTGTGCCTGAGTCACTCTTATCTTCCAGCTGACTTACTTAAGACTATTGTTGTGCCTATAGTCAAGAACAAAACTGGAGATGCGAGTGACAAGAGCAACTACAGGCCTATATCTCTGGCAACTATCATTGCAAAGGTGTTGGACAGTCTGATGGATCGGCAGCTGGATAAGCACTTAACACTCCACGACGCCCAATTTGGGTTTAAGCCGCATTTATCCACGGAGACAGCTATCCTTTGTCTCAAACAGACTGTTCAATACTATGCAAGTAGGAAAACTCCTGTATATGCATGTTTTCTGGACCTCTCCAAGGCTTTCGACCTGGTGTCTTACGACTGCCTATGGAGGAAACTATCAAATGTCAAGGACCTTCCAAGCGATCTCATTAGATTGCTAAAGTATTGTTATAATAACCAATACAATTATGTTAAGTGGGCGGGTGTCCTGTCGGATGCATACAGGTTGGAATGCGGAGTGAGGCAGGGGGGACTCAGCTCACCCAAGCTTTTCAACTTGTACGTAAACGAGCTGATCTGTGAGCTCAGCAATGCCAATATCGGGTGCTCCACTGACGGGCACTGCGTCAATAACATCAGCTACGCGGATGATATGGTATTGCTGAGCCCATCGATCAGTGCACTTAGGAGGCTTCTCGGAATCTGTGAGGACTATGCGGTGGCTCACGGCCTCAGGTACAACGCTACAAAGAGTGAACTTCTAGTTTTCAAAGCGGGTAAAAAATGTTATGAAACTGTCCCACCAGTCACCTTGGGGGGCGCTCAGCTTTCTAGGGTGACAAAGTTCAAGTACCTGGGGCATTGGGTCACCGATAGTCTGTCTGACGATTTGGACGTGGAGTGGGAACGCAGAGCATTGGCAGTTCGATGTAACATGCTGGCCCGTAGGTTTGCACGTTGTACTAGGGAGGTAAAATTACACTCTTTAGAGCCTATTGCCAATCTATGTACACGTGCGCCCTATGGGTCGGTTATACAAAAAGCTCGTAGAATGCTCTGCGAGTCCCATATAATAACGCCTTCAGAGTTATGTTGGGACTACCGCGCTTTTGCAGTGCATCGGGGATGTTCGCGGAGTACGGCGTGCCTGATTTTTATGCTCTTATGCGGACACGAATAGCATCCCTGATGCGGCGAGTGCGCGGTAGCTCTAACAGCTTGGTGGCTATCATGGCCGACAGAATAGATAGTCCAATGATGTAGCACTGGATGACCACTCATCGAGCGTGTTACAAATATTTAAAATAAGATCCATATTATCTATATCTGTATAATTTCATTTTATGTATGATTTGTGTTTTTGTGTCTTTCCTTTTTATGTTTTGTGAATGTTTCTTTCTTTTTTGTGTGTTTTATGTATGTGTAATGGACTTTTGGTCTGAAATAAATTTTATTATTACTATTATTAAATCTGTTGGATAATACAGAGTTATGTTTTAATCTGTGGTTCTGATTACATTTTTTTGTGGAGAAAAGAAATCTAATTCATTTAAAACGCTTGCCCTAAAAAACCAATAAGACAAAAACCACTCTTCTCTGTCATGCTTCTAAACAACACTATGACTTAAAGTACTTACGGGATGATATCCGTGATTTTGTTTATGGTCGATGAGCTCCCGATATTTCGATGCTGTTGCAAGCATCATGATCGCGGGAATACTGAAGAGGTATGCGGGTGGGACGACAATTATTTATTATGAGCAGACAAAACCAACCTCACCCTCTTCAATCGTGAGGATGGTTTTAAACTATCAAGTACGTGGATTCCAGTGGTAAACCTAATAAAAAATAACATGCTTCTCCATTATCAAGAAAAACCTAGTGATACTGTGAGTGCGTTTTGTCGTGAGTTACAATCGAGTTCCAGTAGTGCGCGTAATAAAAGACTAAGAAAGAGGGTAGACAGATTTGTCTGCTCATAATAAATAATTTTCGTCCCACCCGCATACCTCTTCAGTATTCCCGCGATCATGATGCTTGGAACAGCGTCGAAATATCGGGAGCTCATCGACCAAAAACACTATGACTGTTCACTCTGCCAACATCTCTTCGAAATAAACCGTAACGTCTTACTCACAAACACATCACTCCTACGTTACCCAAACAAACAGCACGTCGTTGATATTTATTGATACAGCAGTTTTGGATGTTATTCCCACATACAGACATACTTGTATATGCCGTATGTCAGGTATGTTATTTGAATCATTTTATATAGATAACAGATGGGTTCGAGTGGAGGTCGTGTCGGGTAAAACAATGATGATTTAATTAGGATAACAAAATACACTGTTTAATTCATTAGTTTGCGTTACCCGTTGTAGGTTTGAACCCAAGCAGGCACTTGACTTTATGTAATTTATTTCAACACTGATGGAGAAGAGGCTTGCCCGAGCACAGGGGCAATACTGTGTTAAAAAGTGTAGCGGCATAGTAAGTACTACAGCACCATCTATGCTGCAAATAAGGAACTAAAACCAAGATCCTACATCTCAATATTATGATTATCCGCGAGTTAAGACTATATACAAATCCAACTCTAACCGTTGCACTGTAGCACACCAAACACAGCACTCGTCTAGTCGGAAGACAACGGGGCATGAGGAACTTTGCACCCTGTTCCTCAAGCCCCTCAAAATGTAATCTATGTACACGTGAAATATAAAATATGGTCCGTCGAGCTTTAAAATGTAGCTGTCACAAAAAAATGAGCGACAAAGACGGCGCTATAGATCATGATCTGTCAAATGAACAATTTGTTCGAGACACCATTGTTTAACTATTGTGTCTACTTCGTGGACAGATCAAGGGCTACTAAATCAAACCTGTTATATTCATCCGATTTCTTGATCAAGCTGACTATTTCGATTGACGTTACGTACCTGAAAACAAAAACAAAATCACATTATTATTGGGACCTCGTGCGTGCCTGTGCACTGTGGACGTCGTAGGCTGATCATGCTACAATATGCCTCGCAACGCAACTACCTCGTAGGTCTGGTAATCGCTAGACAACTGCTCTAGTGCGAGTTTATTTTACTGACAAAACCTGTTCGATCGCGTTATGAGCGTGCATTCTGAAAGTTGACAACGTCGCAAATTGCTTCCAGATATTTTGTGCGGAGTGAGGTGTAAAACTCTCCCCGTTATATCTCAGAGAGTCGCACGTGAAACACTTCCCGCCGCCTTCTCGGGTCCAGTGCGATGGGAGCGACGAATGTCCCCGAATCCAGACACAGACAGTGGACGCAGTGATCACCAAGCGTCCGGCTCCCTGCTTATGCGACACATGTACTGCCCGAAGCAGCCGTGCCCCGACAGCGGCGGTGGTGGTCGTGCCTGGCGTAACCTATTGTTCTACCAAGCCAGCTAATATGAAAATTCTGACGCGTTTTTCTTGTAAAAAGCAGTTTCCTCAAATTTCTCCTAAAACCACCTCTAACTTATAACTTTACATAATATCTTTGCAATCTCTTAACTGACAATAAAAATGCAAAACTTCATCTGCGCTTCAAAACGTTATAAATTCATTATTTGTTACCACCACACAACTGACTTTCCTCTTTACTTTCATTCCTAGACACACGGCTTAAAATCCTTTGATAACGGCTAAGTGCATGGAGCAGCGTTATACGAGATTGCACGTAAAACTAATTAATTATCCAGACTGTATATTATCAGCTAAATAGCATCATGTCACGACATTCTATTTCTAACGTTTAGATCAACACACTAAGGTTGAAATTACAATGCATACAAATATTATAAGTTGTACATGCAAAATATAGCTTTATTTGTATAAACGTAAGGTTGATTATGGTTTGCGGTAAACATTCATTAGAAAAATAATAGATCCGTCGCTGTGAATAATAGTACCCCTTTTTAATAAGTTAATCTGTAACAAACAGTACGAAATACAAATTCAGGGACATTCGAGAAGCTTCTTATTTATTAACTGGTATTAAAGACTACAATGTTGGTGATTTATGTAAGAGGGGAGGATGGGGACGAAGAGTAAATAAAATACAGGGTTGTTTCCTTAAAATAGACAATTACTTTAAAGAAAGAAAGTACTTTGCTAAATTAAAAACATTTTTTGGCACAAAAAGAGATCATTGTTTTGAGTTTTTTAATGTTTTAAAATGTTCATAGATGCAAGATTCGTAACGCTTCGGCAAAATACACATTCGTTATGTCGAATCAGTCAGAAAAGTCATACAACTAATTTATTTATTTAAAACGAGAACCAACAGCTAAAATAAGTAAGTAACGATTGTATAGGCGACACAAAGCCAATACAGGTTCACACGAGTAGACACGAGACACGAGATGGTAGTAGAAACCTTAGGATCACCAAATATATACACATACATACCCAAACACAGACAACTCCAATTATTTGTAACTTAACTAATACAACTATCTGTACCATGATTTATTACCTATACAGTATGTAATCAAACTGCTGCTTTGTGACTTGTAACGGGAACCTTGTGGGAATCTGTAGTTCTAAGGTTGAGGAAGACTATCCGCTCGTGATACAGTTGTATACTAGTACGAGGGGCGAGGGCGAATCAGTCTAACGACAGCAAAACCATCTTTACATTGTACCACTTCACATCCAACGATCTGTCTATTTTTGTTTATTATTAAGTTACTCTGTATGGTTGTCTTAAATTTGTGAATAAATAAAATATTATACATATAATAGCAAGCACGAAAATAATACAAATACAAGGAATTAAAATAAGCAATAAGCACTAAATACACTCGGACACTAGGTTAGGCATTATAGACATGGGGAAAAAATGTGATAAAAATTAAGCACTACGCGCTTTTAAAAAAGCTTGCATTCAGCCGAGTGCGTACAGAATAGGCTTTCACGGAAAATGTGTCAAAAGAGAACTCTTTACAAAGAATATTAAAGTCCTTACTCGCTCGCACTATGTATGAGTTTTGAGTTTTGGATGAGGAAAAAGGAATGGAGATAGGTGGATTAAATATGACTGATCTCTGGGGGACATTGAAATTTAATTTATGCAGGAGATCAGGACAGTCAATATCGTTATTTATATTTTTTATAACAAAAGTGCATATAATAAAGACGAGACGACAGCAAATATTCCCAATGAAGAAAAAAGACTTATTTCTAATTTTCAATCACCGTTACTTACTTCATTAATAAACAAAACTTCATCTAAATAAAGAATAGAGGCCTCATCCTAAAGATTTCCTAACATACTCCTAAAATTAATCGCAAACTAAATGAAATCCCGGGCCTATCTCACTAAACAATTCAGTGAGAAAGTCCCCAATCTCGCATCTACACCCCAGCCCTTCCACCCCGGGCGAGGATCAATTAATTCCAACCTCCCTTCGCATTACACGCACACTTGTTAGTTCTACACGTAAGCAAAAACTAAGACTACCCTAGCTCCCCGACTATCTTTGTAAAAACAACCTACTTTTTACCATAAACTTAGTTTGTTAAGGTTGATATTACTTTGTGCGAAATTGATAGCTTACAAGGTAATGTCTTCCGAACTTCTATCAAGCTAATTCCAATCCTATTTTTATTGCGTCCGAGTATATTTTTATTCGTCAGCAGTTCTGATTAAGGCCCAATTATTACAAAAGTAATTTATTCGATTCTCGGTCTTATTTTACAAGTCAATAGGGTTGATTTTCGGTTGTGTTCGTCGAGTGAGGGCCTTGCCCTTTGTAGTAATGTTTGGTGCAAATACAGGATGTTTATTTGGCAATAAGTTACAGGGTGCTGTGTAATGAAGAGTTGTTTGGGGAGGATCTCTAAGCTTGTTGATGTTGCTATAACTACGTTTAATGGTCTAGTTAGGAGTGAACTGTTTTATTTGATCTTATGCGTACTATCTATAATATAAAAATGAATCGCAAAATGTGTTGGTAAGCGCATAACTCAACAACGCCTGGACCAATTTGGCCAATTCTTTTTTTTAAATGTTCGTTGAAGTTCAAAGATGGTTTTTACGGCGAGAAAAAATCGAATAATTGCCGGAAAAACCCTAAAAACAGCCCTTTTCTTTTTCCCATACAAACGTTTTCTAACTAAAACGAGCTTTATTGCTATAGTTTAAAGTTCATATTGAATTACAAGCAGTCATTGTTGTTTAAACAATGTAGGTATGTTCCTAACGTCAAAGAGTAGTAAATAAAAAAATAAAAAAACTGGCGTAGGGCTGAGTCTCAACAGATCGCAGCACGACGCTGCTCTAAAAATGACACATTACAAATCATTTTGACAGGCTATATTTGGCAGTACGAAGTCTGCCGGGTCAGCTAGTAATTAATATAAGTCTGAAATCACCAACCCGTCTTGAGCAAGCGTAGTGATCAATGCTCGTGCCTTCTCTGTATGCGAAGAGGCCTCTGCCCAGCAGTGGGACAGTAATAGGCTGGTATTATTATTATTATTATTATGCGTACTATACTTATTTTTGAGACAGTCTTTTTAGTTTAAACTTAACCGTATTCGGGACTAAAGGTAAGATGTAGAACCTTGGCGTTCATTCAAGCTTCAATCGTTTAAATTCAGTGCATGTTTCAACAGATTGGAGCGTAATTTTACGCTAGTTTTGATTTCTATGTCTTAGCTTGGGTGACTACGTTTAGCCCATTTTATATTCCGATGGACATTCAAATTCACATACCTACATTCTGACAAACTTGCTCGACGATGCGACGTCTGCGTCGTGAATAGCGATACAAAAGTACCAATACATAATTAAACACCTATAAAATCCTCTAAACATAATAACGATTTTAATTGAAAGTCAATTAAAATCCTAAGCTGAAATAAAATATTAAACTCATTAGTAATTGTAGCGCAAACGAACGCCACAGGTGCAGCTATTTTAAAATCTTATACTTTATGTTGATATTTTTCGATTCTTTCACTAACACAGTATAAAATCAATCTGCTCAATTTAAAAAAAACAAACTATATTGCTACAATAGTTGCGCCAACACGACTTACCCCTGACTAAGTGAGGGGCGAGAAGGTTCAACGAGCCGCGATATTAGCCGATAGCCGATCGGTTATAGTTGATAGCCCATCGACGCTATAGCCGAGCCGATCGGCTATGGTTGATAGCGGGTCAGTTGAGATGAGTGTGAGACGCGTGGATTGAATTGGAATGTGGGGATTATTTGTTTTATGTTAGTAGGGTTGTAGACCGGGCACCCTTGCAAGTTAACATTGATGAAGGACCGACACATTCGGCTTAGACCCCATTCTACAACATTGTATTGCTGTACACCGGGACAGAGCATTCTCTAGTTGTTCTAACTACGATTGAGTCCAAATGTCAAGATTATCAAAAAAAATTTGCACTTGTTCTTATTCTGTGGGCCGTGACAATCGCTTTCATGGCTAAATTTCTGCAACAACAGAGCTAAAGTTTTTCTTTAGGTATTAGGTCACTCTGTACTCTCATTAAAGTAAAATTAAATTACACTCAATCTTATGCTTATCTGATTGAGACACCGAGTTAACCCTGAAACAAAGCTAACGACAAAATAAAAAGGAGTACCCATTCATGACATGTACATCACAACAGCAAAGCTTTACCTACGCTACGACATTATTTATAAAAAAAAACAATGAACGAATGATCCACTTATGTCCCAAACGAAGGGTCCGATGATAAAGGACTCACCTCTCTTTGACATACAGATATGACACACACACACACGCATACTTACATAAACACAGGTGGACGTATGAGTATGTGTGAGTGAGTACAAAGAGTTGACAAGCTTTGATAGCGAGCCTGAAAGTTAGAAAGGACTGCGGAAAAATGATTGAGCGGCGTCGAAAACAAGCGATTTATAGGGGTAAAAGTTAGCGGTATGGCAATCTAGTACCTACGTCAAAAGTCGACGGACTTGTATATGGCGGTTATCATACACTCCTGTAGCAGGTCAATGTTAGACGACATTTAAATGATAAGGCAGAGAGCAGGTATGCTGGATCGTTGGACTCCTTGTCGCAAAGGTAGCGCTTGGATTCGATTCAATTTTGATACGGTCAAGCCCAGTGTTATGGGTAGGTCAAGCAATAAGCAAGTTATTTTATGCTCTTTTATACAACATGTAACGTAATTAACGCACACCCTCAGACACCCCAATTAGTTTATTATGTTATAATCATAATACATGCACTGAATTTTTAATGAAACATGTCTAGGCAATGATTATTTAATAAATTAGTTTTCCTAATTCCGGAAGAATGTTGTAGTCACAGTACAAATCAACGAACGCACACAGTCGCATACGTAGGTCTCATACCTACGTATGCGACTGTGTGAGTCTTGCTAGCCTAGTAGGTATTCGCTCGCGTTCGAAACAGCTGTTAACGTCGTCGCTCGACTCAACTTCAATAGAAAAGTTCAATACATTTTTATGCCCGTTTTCTAAATTGATGTTTTAATTTAAAAAGCACTTCATCATTTTTATCAAAAGCGTTCACTATCCTATTTTTTGCACTAAAATAAACTAACGATTTAATACGTCCCCACAAAAAAAAGTCAAGAGGCGTCAAATCAGCTGATTCTCGGGTACTGGCATGGGGATTCTCATCGAAATAGTCCAGTATTTCGTTTTGAAAACGAGTACTAACGTGTACGCCAATCGGCTGCCCTGTCGATGGCCGTGTTCGGACGGAACGTTCCGTGGCCAAGAAGCCGCTGAGTAGCAGCTAACATAGCCCTGCGGTCTACTCTTGTACCCCATGCCTTTGGTTGAATGTTCTGTCAACTAATAACCTAGAACCACACTATCACCACACCGCACCGTGCCAGAGTCCTCATTGCACATTATTTTGTTTACTTATTGGAAAGACATCGCGCGCGTAAAACAATTTGCATACACTTTACGTACCTACATCCCACTTAAAATGTCCTGCGGCCGCCCGGTGTCATGGTGGCTATCTCGCTCTATCCCAGGTTTTTAATTTGCACGAGAAAGGGAACGAAAATAAGTATGTCATTTTCCGCATTTTTTTGGTATGGGTAATTATTGTTTCCTTTGTATCCAGTGCCTGTTAGTGTGTGCCTGCGGTTAAATCGCCAAGTTTACTTCAACTGTTTTTGTGAAGACTTTAACTTGCTTGAAATAAGGTTCATTTTTCTTTATTTTGTATTGAATGGCGGAATTTATTTTAATACAAATGAAACTGAACTTTTAAAAGTCTTATTGCCTTGAGTTACGGTCCATTTCACTTTGTTCTGACTGTACAGGGGTAGTGTGACTATAAATTACATATTTTTAATTATTTTTGGGATAAAAAATGACCTATATTAAAAATTATAGAAATCGATTCAGTAAACGATTCTGAACAAACTATTTTCAGGATGTGCGTTAATTATGTTACATGTTGTGTATACTTGTATCATTTTCTGTATTTTGTGTATATCAGCATCACCTGCCCAGTCGAAAACATTTAACTTGAATATACCAACCTTTAACACGACGCAGAAGAACCTGCACGAAGAAGATGAAGCCAGGATAGGACCCCTGACGTCACTCCAGTCAGGACGGATTCAGAGATTTAAACCGACACCATATTACAAAACCCACCACAAACTTTACCCGGCATCTCAACAACAATAGATCCCCAACTACAGCCGGGGATCAACCCCGCGACCGTCTGACACACTGCCTCACATTGTTTATAACATTACAAGTATTACGACATATCCCCCCCTCCCCCTCAGCCACCGGTCGTAAGCGGGAATTAGTTTACGTGACTACGCGTAAATTCTTGTAAGGATGAATACTTTATTTGGGTAATTTTATTAAAATTGGATGTTGTAAAGATTATTTTCTAATAATGCAAAGACACTAGATAGGTACTTGATGTGGACTAAATCTCGGTTCACAACATAAAAGGTAAAGAGTTTGGTATGATTTCAAAAAAAAGTATTCATAAGCCGAACACTTGAAAATGAGCCTGTTCGCTGAATGATCGCGAATATTATTTACCCATATCTTCAGGTCCCCAAACTGCAGTCCGTATCGTCCCCACCCCGCGCCTCCTTCACCTTCTCACCACAGCACACACACGTGACGCACAATGTGCATTCATTGACTGCGTTCATCTAACATTATATTGTTCAAATAAAAAAGCTTTGAGTAATAAGTACATGTTTCCGAATAGTCGCTTCTAGCGTACGTCTAGGAATTAATTTTGGCAGCTCGACTCTCAGACCAAATAAAACACCAAGACATAGCGCTGCGAACAAAAAAAGTGAAGCCAGCGCAAAGCTAAGCTCCGCTCTGTGCATACACGCTCACACGCACACATTTACATCAAACTACAATTAAACTACGCTTAAAAAAATGCACAAATGTTTACGAAACTGGCATCACTTTATGGTTCGTAGCGCTATGTCTTGGTTTTTTATTTGGTCTGAGGCTCGAATGTTCAAACTTATGTTGAAGTAAGCGAATAAGATACTATGCAATACGTTTAAATTCGTAAACCTCCGTATTCGTTGGTTTCCTTCACATTTGCTATTGCAACGCATGTGTCACTTGAGCATGTAGCCCGTGGCCAAGTGAGTAGCCTCGTCAGATTAAACCAGATTCATAGAGAACCATCATTCGGCCATTAAATGTAGTCATCCATAGTGCGAAAGCATCATGTTAACGTTCCCAAACTGCAGTCGTGGCACCCTGGCACACCCTCACTATCCCGCCCCCACACACGTGGCGCACAATGTGCAATAATTGACTGCGTTCATCTAATATTACACTCTTTATATTTGTGTTGTAATGCAGGGCGCATTTAGTTGCATCGTGAGTGCAGCGGCTGGTGAAAAAGAATCAAAATATTAACGTGCGTGAAGGTTCGGGTCAAATGTGACCGACATTTCGCGGACATGGTTTCTCCCTTTGTAGCAAGCTCTTCCAAAAAGGCGCTAAAACACGCGCCTGCGACACTGTCAATGTGTGTCAATTACACGCCTTTTTCCACATTTCGTCACGTTTAAGTTCATGTGACAGGACATTTATTGGAAAATCTAACAGATATATATTTTTAAAATATCATGCTCACTAGCATTATGATTAAGACTAGTTACAAGAGGTAAGTAAGTAGGTAAGAAACAGTTGGTAGGACCTCCGTCCTCAAACGCTTATTACCTCAGGCTGGACCAACGATCGCCGAAATGTATATTCTTGTCATTTTCACTGCTCTTTATTTCGCCATTTTCCTTTTTTTAGGGTTCCGTACCACAAAAGGAAAAAAAGGAACCCTTATAAGATCCAATTTCTTGTCCGTCTGTCACCACCGATTTTCTCAGGAACGGGTGGACCTAGCAAGTTGAGATTCATACCAGATACTGAGGTCTATAGTCCCTATTAGATGTATAAAAATCAAGAGTCAACACGATAAAAAGATATGGGCAAATTTAGATTTTCGCGAAAACTTGTAACCAATATTTAAGTACTTAACTTAATTTTCAACCTTTTTTATTTTTCGGACTTTTCCCTTTACTTGTGCTGTAAGACCTTGCTTTTAACCAAAATTGACAATTCTAGGTCAACCGGAAGCACCCTATAGGTTTTGGGTCGTAAATTTCGCAAAAAGCAAGGTCTTACAGCACATGTAAAGGGAAAAATCTGGCAACTGTAAATATGTACTTTAATAACAAAAAAAAGCGATTTTACTATTACAAACTTATTATTTGCGGTTGGTGCAATAGCCGTTTCTAGGGATCGAACTGCAAAGTTAAGTTTGTCCTTTAAAAAGTTTGTACGGAACCCTCGGTGCGCGAGTCCGACTCGCTCTTGTTTTATCATAAACCTGCTTCAAATGGTAACCGTCCAAGCCGTGTCTCCCAAAGAAACCCTATAACTGGACACCCTGGTCTATACAACTGAGAAGTTGCTTATGGAAGACCTAATAACACGTTTCCTAACCGTAGCTATGTTCTGGAACAACTTATTGGATTGCCATCGACAGTCTAACAAGAATACCAACCTTGGGATCCAGGACCCAACGCTCTCAGCAGTCGTATGATCAAAACGATGTCATATATATTTTTTTAATATTCTTTCTATCTTCATTTCATTCACCCTCTCGCACCTAACAAGCACAAACCTGCTCCCCAACGATAACCAACATGAAACATCATCCCCCGACGTGCGCCCGTTTATCTAGCTTTCACACAAGAGTGCCAACTTACTAAAACAAACGTCTACTCCGCACACAATGTCCCTAATGAGAACAAAGGGTACAGGGCTCACGTGTGGATGATACTAGCTTCGAGCGGGGCTACCAACCGTTTGCATCAAACGATAACAGACATGCTCACAAATGAGAAAGTTTTGTTTACAAAGTGAAGCTACACAACGTAGTTAATTGCCTCGGTAACTAAATGACTACATCATCATCAAGTGGTCGCAATCGAAACTACCAAGATGTTCATAAATGTATAAATAATTGACATAAGAATTTGTATCCGATTGACACACTGTATACATATATTCACACTTCATACTCAATGACTGCTACTGAGAAATACCTGGTAAAACTCCCAAATCCAGAATTTCGGCTAAACATTTGCCAGTATTACATCAGCCCCAATACCATACAAACGAGAGGGCCCAGCCCCAGACCAGTGGCAATCGCACTCAAACCTTATTTCAATCTAACACATTTTAGACGTGCTCAACCGAACGTCATTTTGCAAAAAAATCTCGCAAAAACTTGTACTGCAATGAAACCCGCGACAAATGTGTTGTGTTGTCACGTCACCGCTATCAGCGCAGACACTGAAAACCTCCTCAATGGACGATCTGCAGCGCCATCAGAATCGTTCAATATTAACGATGTGCCCCGTGTTCGAGGACTCAGTCACGGTACACATTAATAGTATCAACCTGCAGTATTTCAACTAGGAACAAATTCTTGAAATCTACTCACACACACACATGCAAATCATCACTATTCTCCTGCCTTATCCCAATTTATTTGGGGTCAGCGCAGCATCTGTTCTTCTGCCATAATTCTCTGTTACTCGTCATCTCATGAGTGAGCCTAAGCCATATCATCTTTAGCACAGTCCATCCATCGTTACTGATGGTTCTTATACTGTGGCTCGGCAGAATACATTGCTTGGTAGCTCAGTGAATGTATCTCAGTTATCAATTTCTCTCGCTATAAAATCTGAACGATTTTATATATAGAGAAATTGATAACTGAAGGTGTGAATATTGATTTATGGAGTTATCAACCCCAGCAGATGTTAGTATGCTGATAATTTCTAAAAATTAACATTACGTTATTATTTTACGTACATTTTTTGTAGTGTACGATCTAAAACATTTTCCCAAAATCCCGTCCATTCGATGTCAATCACTAGCTGGAAGTGGACACGCGGGTTAACCCCGGTCAACATTGACGCGACGTTTCAGTTATAGGCAGGAAACACGACAAACTGCACTTTATTCGTGAAATATAGCACTTTTATGTATTATAGCAACTATTTGTAAATGAATAGGCATATAAAAAATTCGATTGAAGTGCAAAAGGGGGTAATTTGAGTGGTTTATTGAAAAATAAAACTATTAGCCGACCGGAAGGAATGAAACGCGAATTCAAATTTCCCCTCATTATAAGCACCTGCCATGTTATCAGTCCACCACCTGATGACTGGCACAGAAGGCCTGAGGCATCACGTCCGCCTTTGTGCCTTGTTTTGGTGTGCGCAAAGTTTAAACATTTAAAAAATCGCGTAAAAATAAATGAGTTTTATTTTTCCTTTGTTTATTTATTTATCCGACCTTCATGACATGGCAATAGGCTTGCCCGGTATTACATGAGACTTATGTACATACTAGCCAAAGGATAGTGCATTATGTATCCCTTACCCTCCGTTGAGTACTTACGCGAATTTGAATGTTACTTTCTGACCATAAACTTGTATTTGTATGTCATAGAGTTTTCTTAAACTGTTAATGGTTGTCGGGCTAAGTCCGTGTTTTTCTTAAAGATTTAGAATCACTTTGCATTCAAGTAAAACATATTTTATTTCACAATAAAACAATAATATTTAAGATCTATTTGTTTGTAAATAATGTACATACTGAATTCAAATTAGTAATAAAATTAAACAACACTAAATACAAAATGATCAGCACAATACTTCCCTACTCGGACAATTATCGAAGTATTTTCTCTGTCCCATATAGGTGTGACTGTCATGAGTATTTATTTTAACATTAATTAATAAGTTAACGCATAGTTGACTATTAACATAAGTTCACGCCTGTAATCCTCAAAGGGATAGTTAGAAGCGTTCCCCATAATAAACCCATATTTTGTCAGAAATGTTATAATATGGTGAATTTAATTAATATAATAGAACACAATCAATACCACTAACCCATATTAAAGAGCGGTTAGTGTCAGGTCAATATTACACATCAATAATATCAGTTCAAGGAATTCAGTTTCTTTGACGAAATCCGCCAAGTCTCATGTAGCTAATAGGGGGCAGCCTATCATCATCAAACATCGCCAGTAACATAACATAACGCCATGCCTGTAATCCCCGAAGACTTAGGCAGGGGTGTATCTATATAGTACACTCACATTTTGCCAATTATTTCTAAGTTCATGTAATAGAGACGGGCCTATTCCCATCAACCGGCCACAAATCCAGGCTCAGGGTTGTTACTGAGAAATTCCTAATGGAAACCCAGTAACACGTTACCCAGGACTTCAACCCCATCAGTAGCACAAGTTACCTCTAGACCCCCGAGGCCGTCAGATAAATTAAAAGAGAAGGACTACATCCGCCATGTTGTGACGTCAGAGCAGTACGCGCGTAGGTGTCGTGACGTAACCCGGGGGTTGTCGAACCACGAATACATTGGGCCTTTAATTCTATCTATGTCTGGGGGACGGTAATACGTTTCACTTTTATTTAGATATTAAAACATGATTAACTATATTTGCGTCATACAATCAACCTTTGAATAATGAGCTTTCAACCATCCTTTTGTTTTCAAAAAGGAACAAGTTTATAACGGTTCCCTTTGTGCTCTTCTAACATTTTATTAAAGCTTTTTCTCTTCTTTTCAAAGTGAAGTAAATGGTAGTGACGTACAAAGGTCAACTAGCTAATAATAGAACAGAGGGCTAGTGTGTCGTGTCTGCTAACGAACTGATACAACAACAATAATATTAGCCACTGCTGGGACAAAGAAATCATCTGCGCTAGAACTAGTGGGCCAACCACAATCCACCACGCAGGATCAGTGCGGTGTTTTTATGGTTTCAGGATGTTTTTCTTTACGTTTTCTAATCACACACACAACCATCCAATAAAACCCAAGTCCGTTACAATAAACGGACCCAGCATATTGTAAAACAGTTTGACACGCCAAGTTAGTATTAATAATGTGGTAGGTAGATGTTTTTAACCTGTAGACCAAAGAAACGTTTACAGTTTAGAGTAGTGTAGAGATCATCTTTAAAGTAATGGCATTTAGCATCAAATATCCCATGATCTGTCCACGAAGTAGACACAATAGGTAAACAATGGCGTCTCGACCAAATCGGTCATTCGACAGATCATGATTTATGCTGACATTAGTACCTAAACATTTTTTTTTTTTTTTTTTTAACATAAACATCAGTTTAGGGGCATATTCCATATACACACAACATTTATATTACGTCCAGTTATGTTACTCGAGGACAAAAAACCGTGTAACAGTTTGCACCAGAAACTAATTGGAGTCGCAGAAAAACCATGGAGGAAACATCCCGGGACAATTGTGTAGAACTTTCCTAATTAGCAATTTGGGAAAGTCTGTTGATACCAAATATACCGGTTATTACTAACATGGAAACATTGTGTTTGTTTATAGATAAGCTAATATTAGAACAGAATTGTAATACGTGATGGAAATAAACAGTCTATAAATGATGACATATTGAATATTGACCCCATTTTGCGGTATGAATGCAAAAATACTTTATCGCAATGGTTAAAATCACAAACGTACGATGAAATTGAACTTTTATTAGCCAGAATTTGCTAAAGTAAAACCTGTAAGCAATTTTAACACACATAAACCAATCGATAATTAACACATACACACACCACACACACCCACAAACACTACACATACCTGAACTTGCTACAAACAATAATTTTGTAACATTCTTAAACCTAAAAAAAAAAAAAACTATTTCTACGTCTCAACATTGTAAACTGTAACCCATGGGAAGTTGCGAGGCAACCCAAACACAAGTATCCTTATAACTTAATAATAATAACGGATGATCTGAAACTCTTTGCCTCAAACAATTTGCAACTGATGAAGCTACTGAAGGTAACAGAAACTTTCAGTAGCGCCATCAGGATAAATTTGGCATGTGAAGCAAGGGGAGATTATGGAATCCCTGGGAACTCAACTCTCGGATTCCATACACCTTAGATCCCCCTATTCAACAGAAACCTGCAAGTATTTGTTGGGTATGTCGGAAGCGTTAGGCATTAACGTAACTGACATGGAGCAATCGTTGAGGGAGCGCTTCTTAGGTCGCCTAAAGAAGGTATTAACCTTCTTTAGGCGGGAACAAGGTGCGCGCCTTCAATGGTTGGGTCATGCCGGTTTTAATGTACTCTTTCGGCATACTCAAATGGACTGACTCAGACGAAACTTGATGCCCTGGATAGGAGGGTACGCACACTGCTGACCGCAAATCGAATGCATCAATCACCCACGGTCGTCGATGATTAGACTGTATATCCCGCGGAAGTGCGGGGGTCGAGGCTTCTTAAATGCTAAAAACCTGCACAACCGTGAGGTATGCAGTCTCAGGGTATACTTCCCAGAAGCTGACGTGGGGATGTAACGAGATGTGGTCTCAGTGGACAAGGGCCTCACCCCGCTCTCCCTGGCTAACGAGACCTGGCGCAAGCCTAAAGTATTAGACACTAATGACTGCAGGGAGGAATGGCAGGGCAAGGAGCTTCACGGCCGCTTTTACCGAGCCCTACATGGCCCCGATGTAGACTTCTTAGCGTCCGTATCCTGGCTGCGCTTTGGTGACCTCTTCGTGGAAATCGAAGGTTTTGTCTGTGCAATAATGGACGAAGTTATGATGACGAATAACTACCGGAAATATATTGTGAAGGACGGCACGGTTGACATATGTCGGGCATGCCACCGTCCGGGAGAAGCAATCGGACACATTATTTCTGGGTGTTTCTAGTCTGGCTAAAGGAGAGTACTTGCATAGACACAACCTTGTTGCCAGAATTATCCACCAGCAACTTGCTTTGAAGTACAACCTTGTGGAATCAGAAGTACCATACTAGAAGTATGCGCCCGACCCAGTTCTTGTTAATGGTAACATCACGTTGTTATTGAGATCGATCTATCACCACCGACAGGACTGTTGTTGCCAATAGGCCTGACATTGTGGTGATAGATGGATTGGAGCGTCGCACAATGATTGTTGATATAACTTCCCGCATGACGAAGAACCTCGTGAAAGCAGAGAAAGATAAACAATTCAAATATCTAGATCTGGCTCGCAAGGTTGTCGACATGTGGGACGTGTGTTCAGCACTCATTGTGCCGATAGTCGTGTCGGCCAATGGCTAATAGCCAAGAGCCTCGACCAACATCTTAGCGAGGCTCTCGCTTGGCAGCTGGATCAAGGGCTTGATTCAGAAAGCAGTACTTCTGGACACGGCACGTATTGTTAGGAGGTTCCTCTCTCAAGAGCCCTGACTACCGGCAGGTCGGACCCTGTTCCCAGCACTGGTGGGCTACTATTTTTATATTTTTAAATGTTTTATTTAAATTGTTTTTATATTAGGAATATTTAAAAATGTAACGATATGTTGTAAAATGAATGAACGAATAATAATAAATCATTTATTTCCGATTCATCGTAAGATTACATTCATATTTGTTAGTAAAATTATAAACTAGTGTTAGTAATAAATAATGGACTTCCCGATAATGGCGGCAAATCACTAAACGACTGCGTGCAGCCGTATCCAGCGCGCCAGTACCGGCTCGTCCCACCGGTCCGCCAGCGCGCGCAGTGTGGTGTTGGGACTGTCGCGCGTGCGGCGCATAATAGATGCGCACCGTTTGCGAATGATGGCCGCAAACCCGTCTGCGAACATCGCGGAAGCGCTGCAGTGTAGCGGCAGCCCCTGATGCTCCCGGAACGCGTTATTGTATTGAACGCGCAGATCGCTGTAAGTCCGCTGTGTGTAGTTAACCCACAGGCTGCAAGTGTAAAAGGACTGACAGTACGCTTTAAAAAGCGCAACTTTGACAGTCCTCGTGCACCGTGCAAACCTGCGGGCCAACATGTTGCATCGGACAGACAGCGCAGCGCAGACTTAAAGGGGCTGCCTTAATTTTGTGCTGTAGAACAATTGTATGAGAAACAATAAAAACTTTTTATTTATTTATTATTATTATAATTACATTTAAGTTAATTCAAGATTATTCCGGTAGTTCTTCTTTTCAGCTCAAGAATGCAAGGAAGAAGTGCTGAAGAGAGGGCTCTTCATGACTTACCTAACAATTTAGTTGTCTTAAGTGATTTTAGTTAATTTTCTAAAACTAAGTAAGTACGGTTTAACAAATTTATTTCGCTCAAAAAGAATACAATTATTCACTTCTATGAGGAAACACATAATAATTAAGATACAATAATCAACGGTTTCGCTTGGTAATAAACTAAAATTAAGTTATAAAAAACGGCAAAAACTTACAATTTATAAATTATTTAGGTGGTGTTTTAATAGTCTTTTAAAAGTTGGAAGTGATTTCGATTCCTTGATTACTTTAGGTAAAGAGTTATAGAGTTCAGCCCCCTCATATACAACAGTCTTTCTACCGTAGTTAGTCCTCAGTGCTCTTAAAATTATGTGTTTATATGTATGTATTCGTAATCTGCTAAATTCATAATGGTCGATCATTGTTCGGTCAATGGTCTCGTAATTGAATTGTGATAAATTGAAATTGTTGTTTTGCCATTATTAAAAATGATTTTCGAAAAACTAGAATTAAATTTGAACATCTAATCATGCCAGATTTCATTTATATATGTTTTTACATATTATTTATTAGTGTTGTAATCTGAAGTAGTAAAAAATTCGTAAATAGCAAAAAACATTAAGTTATGTGTAACGCGGATTAATGTGAAACTATACAATTCAATAATATTTATCTGTTTAGCTGTCAAAGTCAAATGTGACATTACTGCTTACTGACGTTTTATCTGTTTTTATTTCTAGCTGTCGGTGTTTTGATTAATTTTCATTTAAGTGTTATAAATTATCTTTAATCGAGAAGCCTATATTTATAGCAATACAAAATGTAGCACCATTTTGTATTGCTATAAATATAGGCTTCTCTATTTTTCTCTATTGAGCAAATTCCGGCTGGAACTGTCAAAATTTTAGCAGATTACCGCGTAAGTCAGTCATTCATTTGTCATTGTGTACGAGATTACCATTCTATGCCATTTCTTTCAATGGAGTGTCAGTGGTTGATCATTGGAAAGTCATAATGACGCCACTATATTATAAGATTACCAAACTTGTCAAAATTAACCATTATGAGATCAATGATAGACTATTGTGACACTATTGTAATAGCAGACTCGCCCACCAGCTCAGTATCACTACATGTGGCAGTAATCTTTATTAAACTTCTAAAAAACGTTGGTATTTCGCGGCAGGCGTAACTCGAACAATTTATATAGCGTGATATTGTGCCATAAATGTTCTTTTCAGGTTTGGTGACAGCTATTAAACTTCCCGAAACTGCTTTACTGTCAAACGTTCTATTGTACGATTAAAATAGGTTTCAAAGTATCGGAATTTCGGTTACTTTGACATTACATAATATACGAGTATGTCGCCGCAAGAGTGTATATCTGGTAAGACTGTTATTTAATCTTAATAACAACCAGCTTATAATTCTCATCCATGATAATATGGATCAGCCTGTCATCATGAGATGGCAGTAAAATTAAATTACGAAAAGAATTCTTCAACAAGGTAATGAAAGAAACGGCCTCTGTTGGGCGCCAACATTTCAACCTAATAATTTCTGTTCCAGGAACGTGAGAGTACATTGACGCGAGATATGCCAGCATAATCCGTCACGTGTGTACCGTGTGTTTATGCTAGCGTCACTCAGCAGTGACTGATGACTGGTCCCTCTTGGGCGCCAATAAGCCTGCATTACCAAACGCTGCGCTACGTTGAGTAATGAATTACCACGTAAAGATGGATGTATTCCTTTAAAATTAACGAAGGCTTGAAACGCAAAAGGAAAACTTTGAAAAATACAACATTCATTTCCTCTTTCTTTGAAGGGGAAAGGGCCGCAAATATGTAATTAATTTGTGTTCGCTTATTACGTCCCTAAATTCAAACGAGATGTTGACGACATCAAAGCGGCGAAGGGAGCGTTAAAGGGAAGAACACAATCTGTCACGTGGATGGCGCGTGTTCTCCTACGCGGTGTACACACTGTACTCACTCCAAACGCGAACGATTTTAGGGCTCACGTTGAGTGCTTAAAGATATTGAAAGAAAACTTGTTTTCTTTATGGAAAACAGCGTGAGCAAACCTGGACTCATAATTAATGAGCCTGAAATTGCCAATCTTACTAAGGCAAGCGTGGTGATGAAGGCATTCTCTGCATGAGAAGAAGTTTTAGCTCTGCGGTGGGGCAGCAACAGGGTGGTATTGATGGATTTACATTTCTCAATATTCTTTTTAGATGGCAGGTAATTGAGGTGTTTTGCAAAAATGTTACATTGTATTTAATACAGTGATAGATGGGGGAAATGACGGTGCTTAGTTGTAGAGGTGATTTTTTACGTTTTTTTTTTCCTTAAAACGTACCTGTGTGCTAATCTCAATTTCATATAATTAATTACAGTCCCAAAAACGGTCTTGCTCTGATAATCATTTTCCTCAAGGCGTGCCTGTTAAGTTATGATCGCTATTTCATATATTCATAATCAGTAACAGTCACAAAAACGATGATATTATTGTGATACATGACTAAAGAATACTGACAAAATATTTATTTAACATTAAATGATTTACTCGTAAGCATCTGGTCTCCTCTAGTTCTGTACATCACCACCATACCATACAATACCATTACCACTCGAGTATATTATTGCATTATTCATAAAATCCAGCTTTATAACACGACGCCTTACGCCATCTATCGGATTCTGTGCACAACACTACGCCACCCGAGTAGATCGCAACTTACACAAGATCAATCATAGTTATGACAATAACATAAACAGTATTTACAGACTACTAGCGACATCTAACATTCGACGTGAGAAGTGTCCGTGACGTCAACGAAGGTTACAACCACATACAAGCATGAGATGGTGAAGACACACACTGTCATCTGTCAACCCGCCTATTATAAACCCGCACCACCGGAACAGGAGAACAGGAACTAATCACTCGTTACTTAGACGGCGCAATGGTCAATAGCCCCGCAGTCACCACTGTTGTCATAAGCTTGACCTGAGCGGAGGCCCCGTCGGCCTCAGGAATAGCCTAGGTAGGAGGTGAAGGGATAGGATAGCCCCGCAGTCCATCCCTAGGTCCACTAATAGGTCTAACCTTAGTCTAACTTTGTTTGCTAAAGTCTGTAAAGTGTTGAAGTAAAGAGAATAAACTCCTATTTGTCATCCATCGTTGGTTTTATTCCATCGCCACCATTATAGCTCTAATTTTATAACAGGAATAAAGAGGCTTCGAGCGAAAAAAAGGACTTCACAAAATAACCATAATGTGTTGGTTATACCCACTAGCAACGAGAATTAATTTCAGATTAAATAAAAAACGAAGAAATATTTAATAGGTCGGTAGTTTTGAAATACCAAACATTTTTTGCTTCTGTTAATAAAAAATCTAACAACAATTTGCGTTATGGAAAATAAAATATAGCAAGAGAGAAGCTAATAAATTCAAGAGTCGAACGTCAAAATACAAACGAATGTTTGGATAAATATTTGAATCAAATATTCATATTCGGACCATTAAATCAAACGAAAGATAGTAAGACTATTCGGAAAGCAGAATTAGTGACATGCGACGATACCGATCGACGAGTCGTCACTGACGTGTAATTTAGTTGTCTACGGGACAACTTTGTTAACCCCCTCCTCTCTACACCCCACAGCCCGACAGTGCGTCGACCCCCACATTAGTGTCACGGCTGCGGTTTGCCGCCGTTTTTTTTCGACTACCTACATATCACGAATTGATAGGTTTGATTCGGCGAAAAAAGCTTCGCGGTGTTATTTTTATCTGTCGGTTTTATAATATGGCGGGAGGTTTTGTTGAACGCATTGAACGGTACGTTTTGTAACGTGTTGTTAATGGTGGAAGTTTGATTGACGTTTGATTGTTATTGAAAATTGGTAGTGCAGTGATTTTTGTATTTATTTAGCCGATTGCTCCTGCTGGGCCCTGTTTTATGAAGCTGACAATCCAACATATATGTCAAAAAATGACAAAATTGTAGAATTGTCGCGCTTAGGCTGTTTTATGAACGTGACATATACGTCAAAAAGCGACAGGTGAATTATTCTTGACAATTGTCGGTGACATATCGTCGGATTGTCGTGACAATTATGTCGACTTTTGACATATATTTGCATAAAATTTTGTTATGAAGCTAAATGAGGGTAAAATAGAAAAAAATATTAACAAAGTAAAAGAATGAATCAATCAAGTTTGGCCCGCATACCACCATAGTATTAATTGAATGGTTTCTGTTTCTGTCTACAAACGCAGATTCATTTTGATGAGGCGCATCTAGGATATTCTAGGTATCCCATTTTGCCTCATGAAAAGGTATGGTATTCGGTTACAATTATCAGACCAGCGAACCTCTTCTCCGAGTAACTCAGTAGTCACGGCTCCACATACCCTTCTTATGCAAAGATGTACGGTTGACTTACTTATCTCATGTGCATCACCAATATCGTGGTGCTGTGAACCACTCCATCCAATGCAAATAATAATAATATATCATTTAATTCAGGTAACAAAAGACCCTTATCACATATACCTTACAGACTAACATACATATTTATAAAATCCACAATTAATCTATTGAACATGAAGAGACGGCGTCATGTTGCGCTGCGTGGTGACGCGTAGCCTTCCGCGGAATCGCCGATACATGACACCCTTCGGCCAAAACTCTTCCTTGAGGAAGGTCTCAATATGATGAGTCGGAACTCGCACCACGAATGACTTAAAATTCGTGTTGTGGCGCGACTCCAACTTCTCGACCCTCAAGGTCCAGCTGGTCTTCGCTCGGACATACTCCACGATCTCCTCAACCCTCGTGGTGTGATGTAGTCGGGACACATAGAGCTGAGTCGATGGTATAAAAAAAGCAAAGCAAAGCGCATAAAATTTGTTTTTCGGGTGTAAGTGCTAGACTTCTACTTGTATCATGTTCAAGTTGTTGACCAATTTTATTAATTAAATATTCTACGGTAGTTTTACATATGCCGAATTTTTTCTTTAAAGCAAAAATCTGTAAGAAGGAAAAATTTATTCAGCTTTTATACGATCGTCGCGTCGTTGCCTCCTCATTTGTATTTGTTCCAAATATTCATTATCACTACTCTCACTGCTCGGTGTAAGTACCATTTTATTGTAATAATCCTTTTAAAAACACTTAAGGGGGCCCTTCCCGTTTCCTGTCAACGCGAGCATGTTCGTAAAGTTTGTTGTTTCATCCAGAGCCACAGCGGCGGTTTTATATCAACTCCCCTGTCTTACTTAGCCCCGACCCCGCTCTACTCGTCTCCCGCGCACCTCATACCGCCTAACGCGAGGACATTGAACGAGAAATAGTGTTCGAAAATTTATAAAACTTGTTCCAGGAAATACGTGTTATTGAATAAGTCTTAAAAGTTTGTGAAATAAATATTTGTTATTTAGAATCTCCACTATATTTGCAAGGCTTCTATCAGGATGCTTTCTTTACTTTTACAATTTATGGGTACATTATGAACGGCCAAAGTTGAGGTCAAATTTGTGCAAAACAGCAATTTTTGGAGGCTATACTGAATTTGTTTCTACAAATTTTTAATTTTTGCTTTGATAGAAGCCTAGATATAGTGCACAAGATACCTATTAGTTCAAAAAATTCAAAGATATAGGTATGTCTAAAAACGTCATAATCACGCACGAGAGTTTGTCAAAATTCTCGCGAAAAGTATGGCGGGTTGGCCGCTCTTAACTAACACCTTCAACATTCAAAATATGATTTCGCGACAGAGGGCAACGCTCCTGTCAGACTTGTCGGACAATTCTACATATATGTCATGGCGTCATGACAATTGTGTGTTTTATAAAGCAGATTTGCCAAGTTTTTCACGACAAATTGTCACCTGTCACCTGTCGCTCAAAAAGGTTTTTATAACAGAGATATGTCGGATTGTTGCGAGAATCCGACATATCTTGTGTATTTTCTACCATGACAATTATGTCACCTGTCAGCTTCATAAAACAGAAAAAAATTACAATTGTCACTTTCTGAGATATGTCGACTTGTCGGATTGTCAGTTTCATAAAACCGGGGCCCTGCTCGTCTAGATAATAATCTAAAATCATCACCATCTACAGTCTGACTTCATCCACTGCTTGGTAGGCCACTCTACGAGTGCCGATCACAGCCAGGATAGAAGCGTAATACTTTATTTAAATGAAAAAAAAAGGTTAACTCGATTAAATATAGGTTTCCAAATTTAACCAAGTTTTCATAAGAAAACTAACCGCAAAGATTAAATCAATAAGACACTGTTAAATTTTTAAAATCTTTTAAAGTTACCCTTAAACCCGAAAGTCCACTTCTTATCAAGACTATCTTGTTCCCGGGGGCGCACCCAATTATAGAACAAAGCTAATTGTTCTAATAAACCTAGTTTCTTTACGTTCCTCTAAAGATGGTAACAAAAGTCTCCCCAGGCGATCATTCTGCTCTGACCGCTAACCAATTAACAGAAGATAATTACACTAACAGTATTGTGAACTAACTATTAAGTGTTGGAGAAAAGTGTTTCTTGTATTTAATGAGCCGGACAGACGGTAGTTGAAGAGAACGTTGCGAAGCGGAGCTGTGGGAGGAAAGAAAATTGCATCGTAATGCGTGGCAGTTATAATGAAATTTATTCAAAAATACGAGAATATGGTTTAACGTTACATACAGATACTTGGATTTTATACAATTTTGATATGATAATCAGGACTGGCATGGACGGAGCGTGTCGCATAAAATATTACTGTGAGTCAGCCACAAGTACCTGCCTAGTAGTATCTTACCTTTAAAGAAGTATTTTCATTAATGATGTTAGATAAAGATACGTCTGTTTAGTTATTTGTATTCAGTTTCGTACACTCACCAGGAGATCCTTGCAAGACTTTAACAAAACTTACAATGATACCAACTTCGACCATCTTATTACTGTAGGCATTACCTGAAACAAACGATAAATCATACTATTACACTTTTTCTGGATACCCAAAGCAGTTGGTAACAAGATTCAGACTAAACCAAATCAAAAACTTGAAATAATTCGGTAAACAACTGCCCGATACCATCAACTTTTGACTGTATGTAAGCGCTATGAAAGCCAATAAGTCATCAGGCCATCAGTGGCACGTTGGTACTCTGCGACGACGCGGAACTTGCTAACAACGCGTCGACGCTTCCGTGCGACGACACGATATCACTAGGGTATAGGGCTACGGTTTGATTTAAAGGCATTATGTAAAGACTACGCCGTAGTCGGGTTAAAGTCGAAATTTGACTTAGGTTGAATGACACAACTAGCGGTGTTGATGCTGAAAATGATCTTTTCAAGACCTCTTTCAATTTTATTGGAAATAACAAAAAAAAGAACACATGTGTTGAATAACGCTAAAATTAGTACATTGTTTTGCGGCCCAGTAGAATAATGTTAGTCCACATTTTACTTGACATTTCTTTATTTCCAATATACGTTCCTATACATTCAGTTACCGCAATACAAAATAATATAAAACGGCATTGGAAACTCAAAACGCACATAGTAATGCTGAGCACAAACAGACAATCAATCGATAGAGGCCAGAGTACAGCATTACCAGCGAACGACGATCGTCCCTCGGGCGAGATTCAGTTCGGTGCTCATATTGAATTCTCCCGAACTTTTGTATCAGACCCATGTTGTGGAAATTTGTAATCTCTCAGCATTATTCTCGGAGGGATTAGCGGCGTTGGCTCCAGCTTTGAGTAAAGTGAATATTTATATTTATGAAGTTTTTTCGTGTTTATCGTTGCGTAGCGTAGTTGAGCTGCAAACAAAGCGTCTCTGTAATATTATATGACATAGGCACACAGCCTGATAACTAAAATATGTATAATCTAAAAGATTTAAAAACGAACGAATGTTTCGCTTTTCAGCAATAAAATTCATTTCTCATCCCCTAACATCATTTTTCACATTCAATAGCGAAAAAAACACACGTAATACGAAGTCATTCACCAACTGAAGAAAATATAAACGAACAATCCGCACGTAGGGGCTCGCAGAGAAAACATCAATAGGTCTTAATGGCGCCCGCGTGAGCCCCCGGCCGGCTAGTGGCGCCCGACGTGGGGCTCGTCGGTAATAGCGCCCTCTGTATGCGGAGAGCAGTCGACGAGCCCCGCGGGACACCTGACCCTCGCAGTCACTACATTTCTACTTACTAGTGGTGAAAACTTGTAGACAATTTCTTTTTGCGAATGTCAGCAAAAGAGCGTTTTCCCTTATGACTTTTATGGTTCTGTGTATGAGGGGCAACAATGGTAAACGGAAAACATTTTTGTCCTAAAAATATTGTAAAATTAACGACAACAGGCCGACGGACGGACGGCGGAGCCAATTATGATGAGGCACGCGGGTGGGTCATGACTTCTGTTAGGACATAGGATACGTTTTATTCTTGGGATAATTTTCGACCTATACGCGGGAGATGCTGCGGGCAATGGGCATAAAGTAGCATATTTTATAACTGGATTATTTACAATTGCCACTATGGAAAAGCTAATTAAATTGTTCAACGAACACACAATTACTTATAGCATACAACGCTTTATAGCGATGCTTTAAATTAACAGACGCCTTTTAACCGACACTTAACAGATTTTACTGCTGAACGGCAATTAAACCTGAACGTATACGGGAGTCGTCAAAACTAAACATTTAGAAAACGCGTCATACAACTGATGTGTATTATACGATATCACTTACCAACTGTTATTAGTTAAAAACTCGTTTAACTTTACATATCATGGAGCATAGTTTCCACAGCTTTTATTAAATACTTAAACTACTTTTTTTTTCAAGAATCAGATTTGGGATTCTTTGATAAAGTTGTTCAATATGACGGGTAGGCTCACCTCCTTGTAGGATGAAGGTAACTAAATCGCCACCCTGTATAATTGGGGAATGTCGACCAGGGGCCGTATTCCAGCTGGAATGTTGATGAACATTGTGTCACATAGTACCTACAAATTTATGTCAACTGTCAATAATCCACCACCTCTGACCGAACAACCCATAAAACCGGACACAAACTTACTAATTTCTTTATTACACACTAAAACGTAACGTTCATCCCTCTTGCACCGTCTCATCGGGGTTATGCGCACTTCGTCCTATTCGCACTTCGTCCCGAATAAATAAGCCAACCTCTCCCTTAAAAACTAATTCCATGGGACGAACTGCGAATGGGACGAACTGCGAATGGGACCAACTGTGAATGGGACCAACTGCGAATGGGACTAACTGCGAATGAGACCGACTGCGATTATGACCAAGTGCGAATAGGATGATTTGTGAACGCGGGACGATGTGCGTATAACCCTCTCATCGAACAACAAATTCTGGTAAGCGAACGTAGCTGTAACACGCGATACAATGTACACACAACATACATACATAGTTAGGTACGGAAGGTCAGCTCCACGCAAAGAACGACAATAGCAGCGCCCGCATGAGGCGCTTAACGTAGGTAACCGTAAGTGCAAATGCACTCGTTCATTCGCACCGACATTAGTCGGCATTTGGCGACACGCGCATTGGTGGATGCGAATCAAACAAGACGGACTTTATAGATTTTACTAACACTCATGCCAATCGAAATACCTATGGTTATTCGCATGATATGCACATCCACTCTCACGTATAGGCGCCTGCGATAGGGTTGACATGCGAAATGCGGAATTCGGTACAACACCATAGTCTTTCAATGGTGAGTGGTGCTAGTGATGATAATGCGAGTTGCATTGTTCCTCTGAATGGAAGCCTTTATGCTAAAACCGAAAAGCCTTATTTTATATTGTCAAATTAGAAATTGGAAGAGTAATGAAAAAAGAAATAATCGAAAAGTGTAGCGAGTGCAAGTGCGCCCGCGTGGAAGTGGTATTTGCTTGAAATCGCTGTACGTGATGTGCGCTTGTTTTCGCTCGTGGACCTTCTGCACCTACTTATTTAGTGACGTAGAGTTGCTATTACTTTTACGACTACCTTCCCAATTAAGCGCCGACTCCGAACGGGTCCGAGTGTCGTTTCAGCGACGACGATAATTGATTTTCGTGTACCTATATTTTATAAAGCTTTCATAGTACCTATTCTGTTTTCATAGATTTAGGATTAAAACCAAACAAATTGTATGGCCTGTAGTTTTTGCATACTAGAGGGATTGGGATTACTGCAGTAGTCAGCTATGTATACAGCTGCGGTCTATGTGATCGTGTTTTTAATATCAATATTGGTTTTTAATCATTGAAATGTATTCAAAGTATACATGAAACATTGGATCGGTATATATCAGTCAGTCTGTGGCCAAAATGAGCCTTATTAACTCTGTAAGTATATTAATTTAAAGTTTGTTTATTTTCTTCTACATTAATTTGTATTTTGTTGATTTGCTCATAATCAAAATCACAGAACTCAAACACAACGAAATAAAGCAAGCCAATTCACATAAAATATTGTTGTAATGGGTACGATAACGAACTAGGCACGTAGGGACCTCAATTCTATATGATTCAATTAACTGCCCTTTATTTAAATATAAGTACCAAATAGAGGGCGATTAATAACCGGATTAGTATTATAAATGTAATCCTAATGCCCGCACAACGATACACAAATTGGTAAGTTGCCCTCTAAACTTGAAAACATGTACATGCATACTCAATTAGCAAAACCCTCCAGTCTTGTATGTACACACAACTGCACTTCGACGACTCTGGCAACTTCTTTATCCCATGGCAGTAAGAGCCATTTTTGTAGTTCTAGTGTGCGATTAGCAGTATTGAATGAAACACCACGTACACCCGGCGGTCGTTCAAGTGGGTTTGGTCAAAAGGGCGCAACGGAACCTTTCAAAGTGGTCTAAACCGCGAGGGTTGGACAGGAAACAAGGAAATGACATTCAACGATATCCCGAGTCGATCCGAGCGCCTTCATATGTGGAACATATTTTAACAAGTATTCAAGATGAAGAGCCTTTAATATTGTTAAGTAAACAGTCATGAAATTATGTAAGAGGTCAGCTAGAGAATGCGTCTCAGATATGGAATCTACCACTCGTAGATCGGCGTAGAATTGCCGACTGTTTATTCTTGTTAAAAATCCTCAATAATAATATTGATAACCCTGAGTTATTGTCAGAATTTTATTTCAATGTGCCAAGCAAGACTTTTCGTTTTAATCCACGCATACGTGTACCTCATACATCCTCGAATTATAGGCAGAACAGTTATATTGTGCGGGCAAGTAGAGTTTTCAATGACATATATATGCAAGGAATATGACTTAGATCCATTCACAATTAGTGTCAATTCGGCCAGAAGGTGCTTAAGCCTAAATTTTTTCAAGTAGCGGTAGTTTATATTGCTTGGTTTTAGTTTTAGTATTATTTCCTCTACTATTTCAGCTACCTATATAAATTGCAAACTAGTTTTTATATAGGTTCTTAATTATTTAAAGCTGTGTTTTGTGTTCTTGTGCTTACACCATAGATTACTATTATAAGTCTCTACGTGAGCACTTGTAATTGGCTTTCTGGTGACTATGGCTTCCTTTTTTTTTCTGTTTTTTAACCGACTTCAAAAAGGAGGAGGTTCTCAATTCGTCGGAACCTTTTTTTTTATTTTTTTTTTATGTATGTTCCCCGATTACTCGAAGATGGCTGGACCGATTTGGATTTTTTTGTTTTGTTTGAAAGGGTTTAGTTCCCAGGTGGTCCCATGATCATCAAGTCAGGATCTGATGATGGGATCCTGGAGAAATAGAGAGAACTCTTCAAATTTTATAGGCACACTCGAAGCGATTTGGGTAGTTTTTGGAAGAGTACTTTCTCGGAGTGGTCCCATTCAAATTTGGTGAAGATCTGATGAAGAACTTCGGAGATAGGCAACGGAACTCCGCAATATATGATAGCAAATGGACTGCGATTGCTGAAATCTCATGTCTGTCTATTGTTTACACCAGTTCATAACTTAACATCACGCCGGTACGATGTGAAGGGGTAAGCACATATGAGCCACTAAAAAGTGAAAAATAAAAACTTTTTTGCAAAAAATAAAACCGATTTCAAAAAACACAAAAAAGTGAAAAACTTAGCTAGCAGAAGTCGGGGACAAAAAAACTAAATCAATCAAACAAAGGTCACCGACTTCTGAAGCTGAAGCTATTTTTCACTTTTTTTGTGTTTTTTGAAGTCAGTTTTATTTTTATAGCTGTAAGTCCTCCATATACTAAATAAATAAATAAATCATGATTTGTATGAATTAAGAAAGTACGTTCTAGTTGGTCTACGTAGTCGCAAGCTCTATTGGCGAGCGTGGGTTTCTGAGTTTGGAAAATTGTAATTGGAACTTCTCAGTAGCAGCTCAGAGTCCGAATTTGTGTCTAGTTGGCAATACGCTCCGCCGTCTTTTACATTGAAATACTTAACGCAATGTGGATGTATGTACATACATCGGTCCCAGTACCTTGTTTTAAGAGGCACACAGGCGTTAAGTTATATAATTTACTATTTTAAGTAAACAGTCACAACTTGAATGAACACACACATTTGATTTAGGTTGTTAAGGTGTAATAAAATAACACTAACTTAATTTGAATAGCATGAGAATGCGAATGAATGAGTATGCGGGAATAATTGTTTTTATTGAGCTGTTAGCAAAGCTAGAATAATAAAATCTAATGGCAGCTATAAAGCAAAAGCTTGAGCTGTATTTTGACTTGTATATGTATTTACTATTTCTTGCTAGCAAATAAACATTTAGTTTTTTTTTTTCGCCCACGTTTGAACAGCACTATTCCAGTGCTGGGAAAAGATACTCTTCGAAGTCCTCCCACAAACTCTCTTGTCATGTCGCATCAGCCCTCGATGCGTAGAAGTTTATAATCTCAAAATGAATTAGCACTGCCTAAACCAAAAGCTTAATATTAGATATTAAATTTTAATAAGAACTCCAACAACTTAAACTCCGACCATAAATTATCATACCAAACTACAAAATTAACGCCAAACTTTCACAAGTTTCATCCAAACTACTCTCTGAAGCACTACTAATATATTCCAAAAGAAATATGTCTTTGCCTCCAGTAATATAAGAGCGAGCGATGAATAAATAAGGCGGAGTCAAAATGAACTAGGCAATGAGGACAGGCAGGCGCCTAGGACGGATTAAATATACATTTTCCGAAGGCGGTGGCGGTGGCGGGAAATCTCCAGGTAAAGGTTCACGAAGCTTTAAAACAAGACGCAAATAAAGTCTGATTGTATATTCAGTATGTATGTTAGTACTCTCGAGTTGAGTAGTTTGAAATATACATAGGTGTTGTGTTGTAACATTTTCGATTAAGGTTTGTGTTCGTATTGTCAAGGGAGTTGTGAAAAAATGATCGAAAAGCCGCCGGTTTTATCGGCGAAAAATATTGTAAAACTTTTTACACAAAACCACTCTATTTTTATTCAAAGCTTGTAAAAATATTGTGGCTAAACTAATCCTCGCCCGGATCCAGTTTGTAGTTTTTATTGTCAAATCGCTTTATTGCGCCACGCCTCCACTATTCCACAGCGCGCTTACGGCTAACAAATGGCGCCCAACGTGAGACCGTAAATACGTTATGCTCAATAAACGGCTCACCTGAGTTCTAATCCAGTTTGCTTTTATTTGAATGTTATCAAAGCGTTATAAGCGTCACATAAACTATAAACTTGAAACAATAAACATTTTACACACGCGCTATAGATATAATACATTCCTATAAAACCAAATAGCGTACCAAATGGCGTAACGTGGTTTATACATTAATTTAGTACGGTCACCCACAACACTTGAACTACAAAAACCGCTCGTACTGCTATGAAAACAAGGCCTCTATGAATGTCGTATTGATCTAAACACGTGCGGATGACTGTACGTCACGAGTTCACGCCGTCAAAGCGGGCAGTTGTGCGTGGAGCGAAATGGCGCCCAACGTGGGGCCACAATAAAACGCGTTGTTCCTGCCAATGGCTCCCGAGGGATGCCTGACCCGACATAATCCAATGTGCTTTTAGTAGCTTCGGACTCGCAGCGTTTGCTTTCGCACAAAGTCGACACATACGTACAATTTTTTGTGGAAATTACGGTTTGTTTTCCTGTTGGCTAAATAAAAAAAAATGTGGTTTTTTGCATTTTGTATAATAAACAGCAAAAATTATCTCATGAAACTGAGTATCTGTACCATATTTCAGTAACTTTAACTAACCTTTAGACGACCAGACGTCTTTGAAACGTATTTCATTCACTTTACCTTAACTCCATTATATCTGAATCTGAAAATCCAAAAAATGGCACAGCCGTAATGATATATTTTTGATGAGATTTACCTGACTGCAGTATTTCTGACATTGCGTCAGACTTCAGACAGTTTCGCTTACGGCTATATAAAAGATGAAAACGTTGAGAATATTCCATATAAGTTTAGCCCAAGTTAAGAAACTCTAAAACAAGATTTATGCTCGTCTACGTTACTATATTGTCTTATCAAAATTATAAATTCCAGACGCCTCGACGGTGGAAGCCTTGGTTAAATATCTTTTTGAAAACAATATCTCAATTAAGCTAAAATATTCTACTATGCTAAGTTAATTTAATCACGTAGATTGTTATAACCTAATCACTACATAGTATAAAACAAAGTCGCTTTCTCTGTCCCTATATCCCTATGTATGCTTAAATCTTTAAAACTACGCAACGGATTTTGATGCGGGTTTTTTGTTGTTGTATGTTTTTTTAATAGATAGAGTGATTCAAGAGGAAGGTTTTGTATATAATTTGCGGGCATCAGCTAGTAATTTAATAAAACATGGAACTATTTGCCTTTCCCGCAATAATACAGGACAAACAAATAAAATGAGTGGCGAGTAAATTGGCGCCCACCGTGGGACTACCCTTTGTGCAAACTACTTTAGTTCGCGAGTTGCGTGCGAACGTACTCCTAATTCTGTTCATGTTATTAGAGTCTTCTGTTATTGAGAAGTGAAAGAAAGTTCATATTATAAGCTATTGATTTTATTGCATTATTTGCACAGTTTTTCTTCTTAGCCCAGAACTGGCTACGATTTTATCACTTTCAGTAACGTCAATCAGTTCCTGCTATGAGTGAACACAATATGAAGTGCCCAATCGCTCGTGGAACAACACTATATTAACACTCGAGGGGAGTCATCCAAGAATCTCCAGTCTGCACAGTTGATATAGATATTCTTTACTATTACTATTCCAGACCAACGGTCTCCATTAAAAAGGCAAAACTGATGGTTATTTTGTGTAGCTGTAAATGTCTACTGCTAATCATCAACGCTCCCCTTCATTGGGGGAAGGTTGATGTCATCGTTCCGTTGATGGTCGGTTTAAAGCAATGGAGTATAATTTATGGTATGGTAATGCTTTATAGCTGTGCAAGAATGTTTTGGCGCGTGGCCAAAGTCCGAACCCGCCATCTTGTTTGTACATTGCATTTCATAAAACAATTTCTCTAATGTTTACCAACAGCGCCCCCTTACAAGGTCATTAATCATCGCCGAGTGCCAAAAGATCCTTGTTCTATGATTTTAGTCGATATACTACTACAAAGATACAAAGAATTATCGCTTTATGTAAAATCTGCTGAAGTTTCAAACCAGTCGTTTTTGAAATATACTTCGTTAGCACGATAAATCATTCAGTATTTAATATAACAACAGAACTGATTGCAAAAGCATTTAAACGTTTAATATCTGAATTCCGTCATTACGAGTCCGCACATTTAATTATTTAATGTCATAACACACACGATTCAGGACGGACAATATTTGCTGACCATTATCGGAACTATTTCCCCTGAGTCCAGGCATATTCACATAATTGAAACTTTATTCTTTATACGCTAAAGTACAGTTCAGAGTGCAAATTGATGTAGACAAAAATACCTTACTAGCTAATGCAATTTCAACCTTAACATTTTCCTCATAAAATGTAATATGTAATTTGAAACATCTAAATAAGGGGAACGTAGATAATTAAAATCATTCAAGTGATTAGCAAATATGAATTTTAAAGTTGAGCACCTAGAGTCCAGAGTTGTTTGGAGTTCAAACAGGAGGGTGGACAGAACAATAATGTTCTGTTTGACAATTATATTAAGAGCTTCTGCGTTTCATGTAGCCCTGGTACTTAGCGCAGGTGACATTATATCTTCCCTTTCGTTCGCTAGTTGTCATTTTTAACCGACTTCAAAAAGGAGGAGGTTCTCTCGTCAGAGATTCGTCGGAACCTTTTTTTTTCATGTATGTTCCCCGATTACTTGAAGATGGCTGGACCGATTTGGATTTTTTTTTGTTTGAAAGGGTATACTTCCCAGGTGGTCCCATGATCATCAAGTCAGGATCTGATGATGGGGATCCTGGAGAAATAGAGAGAACTCTTCAAATTTTATAGGCACACTTGAAGTGATTTGTGCCTTTGTTGGAAGAGAACTTTCTCGGAGTAGTCCCATTTCAAATTGGTGAAGATCTGATGAAGAACTTCGGAGATAGGCAACGGAACTCCTCAATAAGATAGATAGCAAATCGACTAGGATTGCCGAAAACTCATGTCTGAACCACTAAAAAGTAAAAAAAACTTTAGCTTCAGAAGTCGGTGACCTTTGTTTGATTGATTTAGTTTTTTTGTCACCGACTTCTGAAGCTAAAGTTTTTTTTCCCTCTTTGTGTTTTTTACAACATCTTTGCATTTCTGTAAGCCGGGTAAAAAGAAACATACTTGTGTCTCTTTTGTGTTTTGTTTTCAGAAAATATTTTCTTACTCAAAGCAAACCGAGGTATGTGCAGACCGCAGTTCAGAATGTGCTTATTTCAATATTGTACGAGTATGTAGAATTGTGGAATAACCCCTTGGTTACTCTTCAAACCTACGAAATGTGAGATTGCATTGTGTTGCGAGAAACTACAATATAAATTCTGTTATTTGTGCAAAAAAACGCAATTTGCAGGAGGAACATGCTGACAATTTTTATTATAAGCATAACATAGTGGTGTTCTGATCTTGAAATCTTAGTAACTAAGGGCAAATCGCTTGTGAAGTTTATTTTGCGTTGGGAATCTAGTAATCGCATCGTCATAACGTTCCTGCCCTCGTCTCATGTTACTTAGGCTCAGCATAACACGTAGTCTTCTTAGGGCGGATTCGACCAAACTTGGATAAGTCTTATCCTGGGAATAAAATCACTAATTACTCTAGAGTTAGAGAACTTTTCGTTTTACCAAATCTTAATCCCGGTATATCTAAAGGTCCGAGAGTAAATCCCTATACCGCCAAAATTCACCGAGTAAACAAGATAGCACAGAGTAATATAATGGCGGCCGCTGCATTCTACCATCTGTTTTCTTATGCTTAGTTGAAAAAGTTCATTGTCTATTGTTTACAGTTGAGCGCATGTTGATAATTTCTTGTAGTTTTGTTATTTGTAAGGATATTTTAATAATGCAACGTTTACGAAATATGATCGAAGATTCTGACAGTGATGAAGAATTCATTCCGAAGCGTCCGCGATGGATTAGAGAAAGGAACAATTACTTCAATAATTATGATGACCGTTACCGCTACGTTTCCTTTTTCCTCAAACATATTATTTATTTATTTTTAATTACAACAACACAAATAATACAAAACTCGAAAAGATAACCTCACTCAACTATTAATGACAAATAATGACAATGAAATAATATATTTGTCAGTTAACTCCAATATAAACCGGCCAAATTATATGGACATAAAATCTTGCGTTCCGCTTTCTATAAAATTGTATTTCCATTTTAGTTGGCTTACAAAATCATTCATCATTCATTCATCAACTCAAAGAGTAACAATACCCGGTATTGGCTACTCTACGTTTGTGATGGAAAAACGCAAACGAAGTTATTTGAGAGTAAAACCAATGAGTAAAAATATTCAAGGGTTAGTTACTCTGATATAACATGGCATTTGGTCGAATCCGCCCTTAGTAAGATGATATTTGACAACTTCTACCCACCCAATGAAAACATTAAATACCCACCCAATGAAAACATTCACACAACAACACAAACGTAGTGCCAAAGCAAGGCTAGTAACCCTTAAAATTCACTACCTAAATCTATTTTTTCTGGAATTTATAAGGGCTCATTCACGGAGACGCGGCGCGTCTCGCGGCGCGTTGTTCGGCGCGGCCCGCTTACGCGCGTTTGCTTGAAATGCAGCGTTGCCCGCCGCGTGCTTCACAGGCGCAAATACAAACATGTTGCAGATGACACAGTCGCTGTACAGGCCGCCTCTCCATAAACCGAGAAAACGCAACGCGCAGCCCGACGCGCCGCGTCTCCGTAAATGAGCACTATGTCGTTGGCCCTTACTCTGGCTTATGCCCGTAAGCACCAATTTGACGTAGGTGTAGGTACGTTAGGACCTATAAATAAGCTAAGACCCAAATAACAAGTGATTACCTTCTTGCTACATTTGATAACTTATTCATAAGGTCTCGTACGTCCCGTTGACCTTTGAACAGTCACTTAAAAGCAATCTTAAGTAGCAGTATGTCGTCGACATATGCATAAAACATTCCGACTTGAATGTTTCAAGCGGTCAATCCATTATGAATTCATTGGTAGCACGAGAAATTGGGTAAAATGGCGGAATAAATTCTAATGGAAAAGAACAAGGGATGAATTTAAGAGTAATTTAAGAATGTTCATTCGATTAGAGTGTCTTGGATCGAATCTAAAAATAAGTTTAAGAGGAAATACTTATGATGCTTGGAATGAAATAAGAGTCGTCTTATAAATAACAACGATCTATTACTAGAGTGGGCGGAAACCATATTGCTAAATGGAATGGTGACATGACATCATAACATCACGGCTGTATTCCCTGAAGGGATTGGCAGGGGGTGTATCGATAGTACACCCACATTGCACCAGTTAGGCTTAAGTCCCGTATTACAGGGGTGAGCCTATTGCCAGCAACCGGGTACAAACCCAGAATGCTACTAAGAAATTCTAATCCATCCAAAATACATCAATCTAATTCTTTGCCTAACCTGAGAATCGAACCCAGTTACGTTTGCGAATACTATAAGCAAACGAGACAGTCAGTGTGGAAGAAAAAAAATAATTTCTATAAAATATACTTTTAGTGATCCAGATCCATATGATCGCCCGGCTATCGATTGATGTCAAAAAAGTACATGATGTGATTTTTTTGAACTTTAGTCGGTTCGATACCCGAGTGTGGCAAGCGAATTTTCGAAAATCTGTGAATTCAGATATGTTTCTTTTCAAAAATAAAGGAATTTTTCCTTTGAATAAAATTTGCTATCTCCAGTATTTCGAGTACTTTCCCTCCAGGTGGCATTGAAAAATTCCACCCTGTATATACCACTACAACATAAAACAAGGAACCCGTCAACCAAGCATTCTGTACGTCAAATCAAATAACTATACGCAAAAAAAATTGCAAACATTCAAAACATTGTGCTGATGGATGCATTTAATAGTACCAGGGCCAGGGAGGTATTTAAAATACATCATAAATATGTTTTTGGTTACTATAGAAAAAGTTATAATTTCAATCCGTTTTCTTCGCAACTAAAAGGGGTTGGTCCAGAACAAAAAAAAATATTGTTAAGACGGGGAGAACAAGTGCTTTTCAGCTTCGTTAAGGATTATTAGATACCCAATTACCCATTATTAGTGATATAACAAAAACAAAACTTTGAAAACTTGACAATAATCGTATTAAAACTCTGCAAAATATCGGCTTAATATAATTTTTCCGAAGCCTCATCATAAAGATGATCCGAACTCAATAACTGGAATTAGGGACTTTGGCTTTTATGGTCGATATTAAGGCGCGGTCGAAGTTAGGAACAAGAATCCCGTCAATTGGTTCACGTCGCCGATCATTCGGATCCTCATTACTGTCTCATATATTTCCTTATAATTTTGGCGGATGAGATAAAAATGTTATTTATGTCAAATTAAATTTTGTTGGCGTGAGAAGTTAAGTATCGGTAATGGTGTCCGTCAGTCTGTCTGTTAATATTAACATACAGTGCGTGTTATTAAGAATTTATCAGTAGCAGTCCCCGGTTGATGTCAATAGGCTCGTCCCCTGTTACATGAAACTTAAACATGACGTCCGAAATGTGGGCTTACTATTATTTACTGTTTACCTCTGCCTAACCGTTCAGGAATTTTAAGCGTTATGTTATGGGAATGATCATGTGTAATTACACACAGCAGGAACTGTGTGTAATTACACAGTTCCTGGTGTATATATATGACACATAATATAATAGTCCTCCTGGCCGTTTTCGGTCACGGCGGCCAATCTCGCCATAGGAGATACAGGTGCACTCTCTGCCCTCACTCTCATAGTCCTATGGGACGGCAATCCGACACGACCGGACAGAGATCAGGCGCGGGAATACCGCCAACTTCCAAAGCCATACCCCTCCATGCACATACAGAAAGAGACTGTAGGACAAGTATGACAATTTACAAAGCCTGCTATTGTTTAAGTAGAGAATTCTCAGTGACAGACTGACAGCTCGGAAATTGGTGTAGTGTCCGGCTTATCACAATAGACTCGTCTGATATTACAGGACAACAGGCCAGGATGTCAGATTGCGAGTAGCGGCGACACCTGGCAAGACTGAATGGTGACCGAGGGGAGAAGAAGTGTTGGCAGACCAACAGCCAGGAAGGTGGAAGGCATTCAGAAGATCGCGAGAAAAATCTGGTTAAGACTCGCGCACCAGGGCAGCATGGTGAGGGAGGAGGCTTATACTCAGCAGCGTGTGGATCAAGGCTGCCGATGTTGATGATGATGATAAATGTCATCAGCTAAATGTGGGTGTACTATATATTTCTCCCCGACTGTTCTGGGACTACAGGCATTAAGACAATTTATGCTAAATGCCGTATAGGTACTGTTCAAATTTAGCCACTAAAACATTGACAACGTAAACGCGACATCACCCACACAGTAACCGACGCTATAAAAGAATAACGGCTCGTTTACTACGCTGCCGACTCGTAGTCACACCAGATTATCACACCAGTATGATGAGCAGGATTTTTTTTCTCGTTTGTCACACTGATTTTTCCACACCATGTATACGATAATTGCTAGTGCAGTACCTTTATATTCTAATAAAGTCGATTTGCTGATCGGCGTTTGCCAACTTTCGCTCCAGTACCAGCTCGACGCGACAACCGTTTTATTGAAGAGCCTGTAAATCTGCGGCTCACGCATGACGTAGCACGCGAGCTAGACAGAAGTGACGACTGGGACCGAAAGAGTAATTTTTACTAAGTACGTGGATAATATTATCAACATCGTATCGTCCGTGGTGTTTGATGATCCAGCATGCACTTTACTTTGTGTAATCTATCATCATCATTTTATTGCTGCGCAGCGTTTTTTTGCTAAACGATCGATAAAACCATCGGCATGTACTTAGAACGTTGGTGTTGTTGCTTTCCTTTCTTTATATTATTAGTATTCATATTCATTCGTAGTTGACAGTGAGTGACACGGCATATAATTCTCCCAGTTTCAAAACTAGAGCAAAGTTACCAGGGGCGCATGAAACTAGAGCAACTGATTCATTCACCAGGTGACGGACGATCTCACACATACAGTATTCAGTAGACGGGGCGGCCAAACAACTTTTAGTACCCTTCTACTGTCACTCACGCCCACAATACGAGGAGGCAACGTTCAATATTCTGAAAGGACATAAAAGCAATGACTATACGTTTGAAGGAGATTCGGAATTTGTAAATATTCTAGTGTGGTTCAAAATGAATTACTGTTGTATTTATTTAATACTTACAAGTGTCCGACCTAAACAGGATTATCAGCCAAAACCGAAACTGGCCCATCGACCCTGGTCCCAGTTTCGGCAGAAACCGAACCGGAACTTAACCGACCCTCGAAGACCATCAAACAGGAAAATTCCCCTCAGGGTTTTTTTTTACGAGCCGGTATTAACCCACTGCTGGGCAAAGGCCTCCCCCAATTCCTTCCATGTGCTCTTTCCCCGTGCTTCCTCGAGCATAGGTTGAAAAAAAATTGTGTCAGCCGAAGATCAGAATGACGTACTAACACGTAAACGTTTTCGCGTTGGTGTCTCTTCCACCCCGTACATGCTTTGTATTAGACATGGTGGGAGAACTTTCCAAGACAGACACAAAGATCCCTAATTCTACTCGTCCATCATCAGTCCAGAATCACCCACTGTTGAACTTAGACATCCTCTTTCTTCATAACCATACCAGTTGCCATGCCCCGTTCCGTGATCTAGCTGATATCTTCTACACAACGTGAAACATAATACCATATAAACTACCCTCTTCACGCTACAATACATGACCGGCGACGCCATGTTTTATTCCAACTCAGTGCCTGCAAGGCTGCAAGTCAATCCAGCATGCATGTGACAATCAAACTTCCATGTATACTGGATCCGTGGAGCGACCCAGTTGTTCACTTGAGAGCCACAGACGTGCAATTTCGGCTTTCTTCGCACGACGGAAGTTAGATGTGCTGCGTCAGTGTAATTATGGAACTCGACTGCTTATCAGATTTATAATACATCAGATCCGCTTGATTTTGCTTGAGAACGTCAGATTCGCCTTGTTATAAAAATAAATACTTATCCAATTTGGGTCAATTTTTTATTTTCTCAATTGAAAATAAGCACTAAACGCGCGTCCTCCGCCTAGCGCCATTTGATACGACTGTCAGAGAATGGCAGTTGAGAAAATAAAAAAGTTTGACAGTGTTGATAAAATAAACCAATTAGCTAAACAGTTCACTTTGCTGACTGTGGTACAATGTAACACTGACAAAGTCCTGCCACACAAGATCAACAGTAACATGTCCCGCCTGCCGCACCGCAGCCTCATTTATAATGAAGCTTCATTTCGGCGGGATTAGTTGGCAGACTTGTTAGCGTCGCGCGCCGCCGCCACACGTCGACTGGCACGGGGCTCGCGGAGTGCTCTCGTATAAAGGAGGATGGATGTACGTGGGGCAGGGTTATCATTGTTAGTTCAGAAATAGGGCTTCATAGGAATGAAATGGTTTAAAAAAACGCATTCGAGTTACATGTTTCGTTAATCCACAAAGGAAAAGTTTCTACCTACTAAAGGTAGGAAGGTTTCCTCGGCGTAGTCCGCCTATAAGGCCGCGTTTCCACCAAAGAGGATGCGTAGCGAGGGATGTGTGTGAAACTAATCAATTGCTGGTACACTAGCGTTCTCTGTGAGAGGGAAAGCATAGCTTCGAATTTTTAGTTTGAGATCTGCCTGGTGAGGGGACGACCTTAGATATTTATATTTCTGTGGATCCAGCCCACAACTACGACTCATCAAATTTATTAAAGAAATCCACTCTCTATTGAAGAGAAGGTTCGGGTCCCAGCAGTGGCAGTATAATAGGCAGACAATGCACTCATCATCTGCCTAGCCTTTTCCCAACTATGTTGGGGTCGGCTTCCAGTCTAACCGATGCAGCTGAACACCAGTATTTTACATGCAGCGACTGCCTATCTGACCTCCACAACCCAGTTAGTACTGGCTAATAGGAAATCCCTTGGTTCTTACCAAGGGGTTTCGTATTACGTTCGTTCGTGTCGTATTGCTGGTTGTCAGACTTTTTGGGCCACTGACTACCTGTGACGACTGTCATAGATCTACAAATGACAGCCGGGACCAACAACTTAACGTGCTTTCTGAGGCACGAAGGAAACACGGTATGTAAGGGTGGTCACCCATCCACAGACCAACCTAGGCAAGCTCGGCCTAAAGACCCGAGCGGCTGTACTTATTTAACCACGAGCTCCTCAGATGATGCTGCTCTATTGAACAAAACGAACTCTATATCAAATGCTCAATCGGGTGTAACATATGACAAATTGACAAACCAAAGAGTTCTAATTAAACTCATTATGCCGCTTACCCACTGAGGCGCAACACATTGTATAGACGGAAACAGAACAATAAGAACGCCACCTTTTGTCTACTCAACTACGATGCGACTCAGTGGGCAACTGGGCTAAAGACAACACAAAATATTATTAAAGAAAAAAACCTTTGTTTCTTGATGATGGTTCATCTTTGAAGTCTGCTGTGTCGAAAAAAGTACCTGTAACAATGAAAAAACATTAATAAGCATCATAGAGTAAATGAGGAAAGTTTGCGGTATAGCTATAAGAGTAGAGGAAGATACGGTAGGTGGACTATGTGAAGGATGATGTGGATCGAAAGGAGGTGACTACTGAGATAAAACGAGTAATTGAGAAGTATGGTAATAATGGTATTGGAAGTATGGATTCCTTCACACCGTACAGGCTTTATGTCAAATTCTTACGCTATCTCGACTGTAAAGCTCTGGAACGCGCTACCTCTTGGCATTAAGAAAGCTGAAAGCAAATTCACTTTTAAAAGAAAAGTTCGTAACTACTATTTGAATCGCTCTTAATTTGAAGTCTAGTCATAATAATTATTATTAGGTTTCTCGTTATTTTCTGTTTAATTTTTGGCATTTTATAAAATATCTATTAGTTTATTTTATATGTATATGTGTATTAGTATCAATATTAGTTTATACATTCTCGTTTACAAGAACTTAGTTTTTTAGACATTTTTTGTACCCTATCACTATGTTTTCCTATTTAACCCAAAGGTTGACTAGTAGAGAATGCCATGTGGCATTAAGTCCGCCTATGTACATGTACATGAAGTTTAAATAAATAAATAAATAAATAAGAAGACACTCTGCTCCTGTTCCTTGCTTGCGGGACAGATAGCGATTTTCACTATAAAAAAAAATTGTTTTGTTACCACTTGCCAGGGCATGCTCCGCGGCGACGCGCGGCGCGGCGGGCGCACGTCCCGACATTATGGGACGCTGAGTAGAGGCGCCTGATAACGTCGTAGCCGTTTTATTTGCCACCGAATGGCTTTTAATCTGCCGGGTGGGAGAATGGCGCGTTTGCTTAATCGAGGCGGATTCATTTTTGTGGATGTGCGTGTTTTGGTTTAGACACGTTTTACATTTAAATATAGGCTCTTGCCAGAAACTTCATCAGCGTGGATGCTAAAATTTCCCACAGAAATATATTACAGGGATAAAAAATATCCTCTAACCAATTGCTATGGTCTATTCTCATTTAAATCCGTTCAGCTGAAGTAACAAACAAACTGACAGACAGACTTGGTTACTTTCGCATTCATAATATTTGCCATAAAGTATCATCGACGCATGTATAAAATAAAATTAAAAATGTCATTCATTTAGCGCGAAATAAGAGTGAAGTGAAGGAACTGAGGGCAGCTTATACTGGTTTTATTGCCACTTATCTACGACCTACTGTCTACGTATGTGTCTGCTTACCCCTTCACGGGATACATGCGAGATGTTATGTTAACTTTACACAGTATAGTATTCCACGTTACCCTCAGTCAGTTCTGTGAACAAAGCCCATTGTGTGGACTTCACGAGCATATTGAATTTGACAGTTTAATTATTACTTGAATGAAATACAAGTTATTTAATCTAACTTTGGATTTAGACAAAAGAGTTTATTTTAAGCACAAATACTGTGACTTAAACTGGATGACTGAATCAAGCTTAAATATTCCAAGAACTTGAAGAAATCTTAAAGTTACTTAGGTTTGTTATAATAACGGCATGATCTAACTGAAGCGATGGTCACGTGAACACAGCACTCGCGTTAAGGCGCCTCCCCGACCAAAATTAGCAAATCTATTTATGGTGGTTCAATCTTCGTTTGAAAAACTGTTAGAATAAAGTTCTAATCAGCTTGCACTACAAAGTGATTGTTACGTCGGTCACTGCGGGCCGAATAGTGCGAAATACGTGGTTTTTATTATTTATAAAATCAAATATTTGTCTTTTGGAAAAAAAACGACCATTATGTTAATTATTAAATTACCTATCCATTAGTATAAGTAGCGAATCAAAATAATGGTTACTTTACAAGGAGTAGCGTGTTATAAATCATTATTTCTCATTTCGGTGGTTTTGTTGTGAGGGGATTTATTAAACAATAGGCTACTTGAAAAAAAAAAAGTCAATTTTGGAGTCAAGAAAATGTAGAAATTTAATGTATTTTTTATTAGTTCGTTTTTCTTTTGGATAAAGAGGAGTAGGCTCCAAAAAACTGCACGCTCAGGGTCGTTTGCTCGGGGTCGCCGGGTGGCGCTAGCAGCAACCACCTTGTGTTGTTCCGAAATGCGTGACATATGAACCCGACGATTGCGATGCAGTCCTTTTAGATTTATTTTACCTCTGACTTCTCGACCTTTATTTTTATTCATAGAAATAAAGTTGTTGTTAAGTTTCTCTAGTGACAACTCTTCGAATTTTCTATGCTGAAATCTTTATTCTGATCGCAATAAGGTTGCTGATGGATTGCTGCTGTCACAAGTAAAATTATCTGCGAGAGGACTGTACGCGCGACCGAACGTTTGTGGAGGAATAGCGCTAAAACTTCTCTTTTCACCTACATGTTTCTAAAACTACACCACGAATCATGCGTGAAACAGTTTCACATTTTTAAAACGTCATCATCACTTGAACATTCATCACTTGACAGTAAAAGATAGCGATCTTTATTTAAGTAAGATCTTTGTGAGACGGTAAAATGCACAGAACAGACTTTGGCAAGCTAAGTACAGACAGCGCATCAAGCTACTACAATCTGTCAAATTTCTTTAATAGATTTTCCACTTTATCGCTAAAGCGTTAGGTTCAATTCAGTTCAGTTTAATTCAAAGGTTGATTGGGGACATTTGACAGTTTCGGGTAGCTTCATGTGCTGGCGTCTGTACTGTACATACGCGTCGCAGTGTCCATAAGGAAATTTTCCTGTATGATGGTCTTCGACGGTTAAAATCCGGTTTCGGTTCCGGGCGAACACTAGTTTTAATGTTTAAACTCAAATGAAGCGCTTTCCCACATTCGTTTATTCGATCGATTATGAACATCATAACACCCCATAACAATAAGTTTTCTTTTTTTAATATTTTAGTTATATTCATATGAACCGCTAACTTAGTAAAGTAAATTTTTGCCCTGAATCAGCTTCACTATCTTAGAGAAGTAGAAAAGCTTCTTACGTCATATGAATATGTAACATGATAAGTTGCTAAGCTGTTGAATGCATGTGGGGTCACGCAGCACTATAAGTTCACAACACACGATAACTAATAAGTTTCTTGAGAGCACCGCCGCGCCGTCGAGGTAGAAAACAAGCACTATGAAAGTTAATTTTTCTTTGCTTCACTTGGTACATTCTCAACTAATTTGCATGGCTTTGGTGCCAAAGTACATACTATATACCTACTCTTATTATCAACAGATGTTCATTGTATGTCTGCACATCTAATGTTGGTACCTACCTACTATTTTAGGTACTCACATATTAATTAAAAGAGACAAGTCGTAAAGGTTTATGCCTGCTAAATATATAAGAAAAGAATAGATTGATGATACATAGTAAAATATTAATTGAATAAGTAAGTAAATGGAAATATAATAGGCTAAGAAACATTTCAAACTGAAAAGTAATAAAGCGGTCTTCCTCTCTACATATTTTACTAAATTTGCTGTGCCCGACCGCGTCCATAATTGTTTCTATGTTTTTATTTACCTGTAAGTGTACATTATAGTTTTAGCTATAAACGATTTGACTTAGACTCTGCTATGCAACAAAATTGTGTGTTTATATGTATTTTCTTTTCGCGAGTATATCATTCACAGTTTCAATCTCGGTGGATAAGATTTTCGTACGCCACATGTACATTTAAGTATGTATCGTCACTACTGGAAAATATTGTAATTCCCAGCCAACCAGAAACATTATTATTTCATAATAATAAGAATATTTTATTGTCATGCATCAAGGCCCATAGGGTGTTAGTATTACATCTTCCTTAAAGACTATATTAGGAACATGCAGGAAAAAGAAAAATCACAATCACAGGAAGGTTTAACAAGCTTTGTTGCCAACGTGTAGCTTGGTAAACCTCCCCATTGTAGGCCCATCCAGCCTCTCTGCAAACACCTTCAGAATATTGTTGCTGCTTCCCCTCACTCGGGATATTACTGAGGCATCTTTCTTCCGCATTATCGCAAAGTAATCGTCAGTGTGCGCATCGGCGATCATACCTGACGCACTACAGTAAGGTTTTGGCATTGCTGTATTGAATTTTATGATATTCTTATTTTGCCAAGAAAAAACGATATACTCAGTAACTCCTACGCTATAATACCAGGTGACTGACATCTGAACGTTCAAGAAGTACTGTTTCAGTCTATAAAGTGTAACTCCATCCCGTGTGGAGCTCCCCAACCCCTGCCCTTTCAGCTAGATAGTCAATTAAATGCAAATGGCCAGAGTGAAGACTGCTCCAGACAGATGTTTGTCTAGCTTTCGTGAGGAATTTGTGTATAATTTATATAGCTATGCTGTGTCAGTGTTTAATGTGGCTGGGGTGAAATGTATTGGAGATATTATTAGAATTATGAGTAAAGAAAGAAAAATCTTGGATTCGCTGAAAGACAACGCACTACCTAAACAACTGGGTGAGAAGCATGTTTTGTAAAACAGTTATTTATAGTTGAGAACTAAGGAAGGATTTTAAAATCTTCTTCTGTTTCTTCAAGTTTAGGGCACCCAATGCTAAGTTCTCTTCCAAATCTCTCCACTTTTCACAGGTTTTTGCATATTCATGCCATAAAGGATAAAATAAGGGATGGTATAAATAAGATCTTCTGCAAGTTTGTATTTTCCAAAACAATTTTTGAGAATCGGAAGCACTGCTTATGATTTTAGAAATGCTTTTGATAAACCTGATAAGGTCGATGACTATAGTGTAGTGGTCGCACAAGTGCACCGCTGTGCAAGGGGTCTTGCGTTTGGTTCAAAGTCAAGCAGTGTCTGAGATAGGTCGTTAGGGGTTTCTCAATAACAGCCTGAAAGTCTGGATTTCTGCCTTATTAACCAGGGCTTAAGCTAACGAAACGGTTGTACAGTACACCCCGGTCTACTCCCTCTGATAACATAGGCTTAAAGTTATTTCTTTTCAACGTAGTTGGCTAAAATAAATCATAAGATTGACCACCATAACTTGGAAAGTAACTGAACCATGAACTTAATTAAGATAGCCCATATCTGTCGGGGCGTACTGGGCGACTCATGGGGGCGCGATGCTGTGACACTATCTCTTGACCACCATGCTGCCAAATATACGGTACCCGGAACACTTTTAATTTTAGGAAACTAGGAAAACATTGTCAGTCGGACTGGCGCCATACGAAGGTGGTACAGAAACACCACCGCCGAAAAAGTATTTTTTAATTTATTTATTTTACTGAGTATGTGTGTGTATGAGCTCGTGGCTAAATAATAACAGCCGCTCGGGTTGATCTTTAGGTTAAGCCGTGCTTGCCTAGGTAAGTCTGTGGAAGGGTGACCACCCATTACATACCGAGATTCCTCCGTGCCTCGGAAAGCACGTCAAGCAGTTGGTTCCGGCTGTCATTTGTAGATCTTTGACAGTCGTTGCCCAAAAAGTCTGACAACCAGTGGGTATCTATCATATTACCCAGTACTAACTGGGTTGTGGAGGTCAGATAGGCAGTCTCTTTGACTGGAAGCCGTTCCCAACACAGTTGGGAAAATGCTAGGCAGATGATGATTTATTTTACTGTATCCAACAGTTGACAATAAAATGTCGTCAAACACGCCAATACCAGACGTTTGATATATTAGTTAGAACATCGCCGTCGTCACCGGGAGCGCATAGCATTGCGCAGTCCCTTTCACACCGCGGACCGGCCCGCCCACGCGTACCGCTACGGCTTTCTACTATTTGCAACTCTGTCAGTTTATAGGCGCCTAGTACTTGACGATGGAAGACATTGTTCGCGTTCCGATCTATGCGATGTTTGTGTTGATTTTTGCAAATATTTGATCGCGATCACTTATGTCGCCGCGGTCTGTTAAATGGCAAAAAACACTTTTAAACGCCAAAATAAATTATGCTTTAAAACTAAATGAAATCGGTGTTTGCTATCCATAACATGCGAAATATTTTGATTTGATTTGGAAGCACAGGAACAAACTCGACATTCTTGGTCGAGTCATATGAAGACCATGCAGATTAGTGTTTGAAATTAACTTTTGAAGAACCACGCGCATCTGTCCAGCAAGTGCAAGCATTTGTCAGTAATCGTGTAGCTCAACCCAGATCTTAAAAGGAGCGCAATGAAATTATTGTCTGATTTTCAGGAATGACACCTACCTGTCCTCCTGATAGAAAACGCCTATAGTATTAAGTCCGCCTCTGTACTTTGTGCTTGCAGTGTTAAATAAATAAACAAAATCAAAGAAACTATATTTGGGTAAGCCAGATAATAAAGTACTCAAACTACCAGACAGTCGGATTCAACTAACCTACCGGAGTTGCGGACATGCAGCCCGTACCAAATTAACCTAAAAAAAATATGAAGAAACTTTTTAAAATGTTGTTTCAGTAACTTTCAGAATTGTACCCTTTGCTGCCTTTTTTATCATCACCAAAGTTAAGACTGCATATTCAGTCCCGAGTACCAGGGCACCAGGAATTACTAGGAGATTATATTAAAACACAAAGAGCATTCAAATTCCCCTTCTTACGCAAGGCGCGCTAAGATAGGATAGATACGAGAAGTTACTTAACGCTAAGTATACTCCGAGTAACTTAGAAGTTTGCTTACGTAATTAGTTTTACTTAAGTACATTCTAAGAGATTTCTAGTTTCTACGCTAATGAGATGAGATATGTACATGTTAGCTTAGATATGTATATATGTATGTATAGTTTCGCCTGTATGACTGCGAGTAGTAGGTTGCGTAGTTGAAAACAATCGTGGGATGCGCTAAGATAACCCGACAAATTCAAGTTGTTTTTAGGGTTCCGTAGCTCAAAAGGTAAAAAGGAACCCTTGTAAGATCACTTTCTTGTCCGTCTGTCTGTCTGTCCGTCTGTCACCACCGATTTTCTCAGGAACGGCTGAACCTAGCAAGTTGAAATTTATACCAGATACTGAGGTCAATTAGGTGTATACAAATCAACGTCGATAAAAAGATATGGGCAAATTTAGATTTTAGTGATGTTCTTCAGAAAGGTAAGGTAGTACTCGCAACCCGCGTGCGTGTATGATCAGATGTATGAACGTGGACGAGGCGCAAGAAGTATGTGAGGATCGTAACCGGTAGCTACTTCATGGGAACTAGGCGTGAGCTTATGTATGTGTTTCAGGTTGTATATTGATAAAATATGATTGGTCTTCGAAACAAATGTGTACTTATAGTCTATTAATACGACGATGCTGGTGGGCTACTTTTTTAAAATGTTTTAAGATTTTGTTTTTATACAACATCCGGAATATAATATTATTCCGTTGTATAATTGACGTAGCCGGAGCCATAGGCAAACGCTAGTTCAATACAATTGCTATTCACCCATATAATGCAATCCCATCCTGTATACAAACTCCATATATCATTCTAATTCGGCTCGACTGTCCGAACACCCAGTACGTCGAACCCGAATCCTATTTAATCCGAATCCGTTTCAGGCTGTAAATCAGCGGAGATCACACGGATCCGCGGTGACATCACACGAGGGCGCTCACTATCTGTTATCATAGATTAGATCTGATTAGAGCAGAGAGGAAATTGAGGATTACATCAGGACCTAGAGACAAGTGATTGGTTTTTAGTAGTCTAAATTATAAGCGAAATGGATCTTCACCTCCCTGACCTTGTCCCATTCTACTCGCGGTCGGCGCAACACGTTTTGTTCTTCCATTCTCCTCTGTCAACCGTCACGCTATCATTTACTCCTCTATCTTTCATATCACTCCTCACACAATCCATCCATCGTTTCCTTGCTCTTCCTCTCCCTCTCCATCCATCAACATTTATATTCATCACTGTTTTAGTCACATGACAATTCGTCTTCTTCTCATCACAATCATGTCCATACCAAGACAGTCGATTCCCTTTTCTACTTGAAACCTAACAAATTGTCTTTTAAAATATAAATTTAAAAGATTATCCGTATGTGCAAATAACAACTGTCATTCTTTATCACTCACGAAACTTGACTATAAGCCTATCGTCATTCTGCTGCCCTTATACCAATTTATTTGGGGTCGGCGCAGCAAGTCTACTTTATGCTCTAAGCCTATAAAACAGCAATTTCACATTATTAGTATGTCGATCCGCTTAACAGGGAATCCCCTCACTATACATTTCTCAGAAAGTAGACATAGCTATCCTGTACACTCATCTTTTCGGCTGACGTTACACAATCGTAGTCACAGCCTCACGCTCGCTGGGACCACACTACCACTCGTTAAACTGGAGACTGTGCCAAAATCGATGAGGCGAAGAAGCTGAGCGCTAAGAATTGCAAGAAGACGGTGTAACATGTGCCCGGAACCTATTTGTATGTAGATTACAGTTAAATGGCGCCGATAGAGAAATGGCGGCTTGAATAACAGCGGTGAATTTGTTTTCTGAACACTTCTAGGTGATGGAACTTCCGGTAAAACATAGGAGTGTTTTATCTTCCAGGATCATACATATTGGTTCTTTTATAGACAGATCATTAACATCAAGTTATTTAAGAGAGAGGTTTAGAGGATTTTTATACACTTTTGTATTCGAGACTCCAAATAACATAATACTAGTACTAGGCTATGTTTAAACTTAAAATTATGTAAATATTTCAACATAGCACGCTATTTGAAGATTTCTGTAATGCCTTTGAAATACTACAAATAATCAAAAGAAACTGATTTCCAGTATACAACAAGCAATACATTCAGATTCCACAAAATTCTACACAGACATAACTTCAAAGTTAAAAACAAAAGACTGAGAGACAAAAATACCACAATATTGGCTCCTGGTAAAGACGCGACTACACTACTGCCACAGACAAGATGGTGCAGAAGGGTAACTACATACAACGATGTTAACGCACGCGAACATAGACACGCAAATATTTGAGTATGAATGTGGATGGCTATAATAGGAGGGGAAGACCAAAGAAACGATGGATGGACTGTGTGAAGGATGATATGGCAAGAAAGGAGGTGTCTGATGAGATGACGAGTAATAGAGAAGTATGGAAGAAGACATGCTGCGCAGACCACAAATAGATTGAGATAAGGGCAGGAGAAATATGACATAGATATGCTTCACGTGCAGCGAGTGCAAGAGCACTCGTGCCATTTGTTTGAGTGTCTGTCTTCGTGCGTTTGTTGTCGATAGTTGTTTGATGGCATTGTCATGATTATCATATGCCCAGCCGTATCCCAGCTATGGTGAGGTTGACTTCCAGACTATGGATTTAGATGGATACCAGTATTTTACATAGAGCGACTGCCTGACAGGCAAGTTACTGACTAACACGATACCCCTTAGCAAGTTTGGATTCTGTTTTTGAGATTTGCGTAAAGACTGTCAAAAGAGCGAAACGTTAACGAACATGAACGTTTTGACTTTGACTTTGAATGAGGCAAATGACAGCTGCACCCGCGGCTGCTAGGTCTCGGTATGAAATTCATGCTTACCTATTTGATCCGTGGCAAAAGTAGCTTAACCAATCAAACCTTTCGGTTCTAATTTAGTTAGCCACGAGCCACCGCTGTGGGCCTTCTGTTTCCATTTCATTTAGTCCGCGATCACACGTGCGACCGCATTCATCACAGACGGACATCGGACACCCGACGCCGCCCGTCGCCAGTGTGTGCGCGACTAATGCACGGATGTGTCCGACAAGTCTGACGGGGAAACAGATGGAAAAGGACAGTGAGGATTTTGAGGTTAAATAGGGGCTTAGTTTGTTTTGTCCTGTTGTTTTAGGTGTGCGAATGTGGTATAGCTTTTTTAATTAGGTGAGTGGAGTCAGCTGATCTGAGCCAGTTTTGGGTTTAATTAACTGGTTGAGTAGTGTTATTGGGTTTATTTCGTTATTTCTTTAGGAATTTCTCAGTAGTTGGCCGGAGTCGAGATTTATGCCCGATTAGTGGCAATAGGCTTGCTTCCATTTACATCAAATGCCTCATTTCCTTTACTCAATTTTCTGGCCAGCACAGCCCACATTTTCCATCTGCGTGCGCACCACGATCAGCCGTCAGCTCAGTATATATCTTCAAGTAAAAACTCATTTATTCAGATCAGATTATGCTGAGAATCAGGACTTCTTGAACGTTAAAATGCACATAAGACCATAACATTAATTAATACCTACTATGAAGATTACTACTATAGACAGTTCTTGCACTTCCTAGTACGCAACAAAACGAATCGTATTATATTTCGAACATCAAATCAAACCACTTATACAGGCTCTACACAAACACGTGAGCATCCCGATTCGCCCAACACATCCATTACAACAATCACCCCCGGCTAACAATAGCATTCCTTCTGCTTGAGCGACATACGAACATACACGAGCTTGCACGAGCTGACACCGAACACGTGCTACTGAGATGTGCGAGGACAGAAGGACAACCAGCTCAGATGGGGTTTTACAGGCAGTTCAGTGGCTTACTGAGATCTTCCCAGATGACGATAGGTCGAGCAGTATTCTTGAGTTCATCTATCTAGGATTATACAGTAGTAACCCGGATTCTGGGCTTGTGCCTGCGTGTGGTGGTGTGATTGTGCGCATGCTAATATCCGAGTTCAGATACAGATAATTTTTCAACCTAACTTTTCGCTCAATATTAATTGTAGCAACAAATGAAATTATAAGTCTACGTTTGGATCGTCGGTTCGTTCTGGGTGTCCACCCAGATCAGCGTCCGCTGATCTTACCTCTAGAGTCTTCAAAAAACCATCTTCAATCAATCTTTTACTGAACAGCACAACGGTTGCAACGAGTGAATGTTGAAACCACACCACAAGTGCGCCTTCTGCACAACACTTATGTAGTGCGCATGCGCCGTTCCCACGTGCGCGCCAGGTGCGCTCGCGTCGCCCTGCACTCCCTCACCACCGCCCGCGCCCGCACCCCTGCCCCGCGCTCTACACCCTCGCACGTCGCACGCATTAGGTCTGACACGCTGACTGGGTCTACTCATCGGATAGACATGCTGTAATATAGATCCGTGAGCAGAGATGGACGAAACTCTTTATTTGTTTGTGAAAATTAAGACGAACGGTGATAAAATTAGAAAAAAAAGGAGAAGAAGTAGAGTTGTTGTGACCGTCATGATAAATATTTCATTCTTTTAATACTATATATATATAGATTCAAACAAGGAGGCGGCCTGTCTGATGGTAACTGGTGACCGCCGCAATGCTATCCAAGTACACCAAAAGTAATTGTATCGGTAAACAGCGTTGCACTGGTGTTGTAGAATGGAGGTGTGGGTGCCATAACAAGCACATATGGAACTAAAAATCGTTGGGACGTCAACGTCTGCAATATCGTTGATAACACAGTTGGTTTGACGGTCTATACCGCATTCATAACTACGACATGACAGGTGATGACTAAGTTACCACCAGGTGAGCTGCCTGGTTTAATGTCAAACAAGCTCCAATAAAAATAAAAAAACAAACATGGGGAAATCGCCAATCAATGCTCGCACACTTCGCTAATAGGTTCTCAACACCCCACTTGAGAGAGCACTTCAATTTCACCACCTGGACATTGGTCACTCAACTAACAATGCACACACATTTGCCAACGTCCACTCCTGCGCCCGCGCCGCCACACATCTGCATCCTTTAAATTGTTTATCCTCTGAGAGCAGCAATTGCAACCTTATCGCGTCAAGTATAACGATCACCATTTTTTAGACAGATTTGCCAGTAATAGCAGCCCAATAACAACTTTATTTCAATGAAAATAAAGATCACTAATCAGAGATGTGAATATACTGCATACAATGGGCCGTCCATTATGTGACATAACACATTGTTAGAGCGATTCCCGGATACTATGCTATCCACAATAGTGTGGCACGTAGAAGGATGTTTTGAATGCAAGCTATAATATTTAAGTTAGCGGGTGAAGGTTACAATAATAAAATTGTCAGCTGCTCACTCAGTTTTATGAATCTGGGGAATGTTGTTTTGGTAACAACGTAGATAACATGACGTCTGCACGCCTGCCCCGAAGAGTTAGGAAGAGGTGAACATTTGGCCAGTTCTGTAAGTCTCTGGAAGGTGGGTGGTTGGTAGCAGCTGGGTGACAGTTGCCGAGAGTCGAGTTTAATAGCGTGAGAAGCAGGGGCCCAGGTCCGTGGACTGTTGGTGATGTCTAGATTTCATTGAGATATTCGAAATCTTGATGAGCAAGAGCCAAATAACACTTAACTCGACCTAAAAAATAAAACCACAGACTTAGGTTCAGCATTCGCGTATAATGGAATATTCATTCGAAGTCTTCGTCATCCTCTTGTCCTTGTCCAAGTATTATCCGATAAACGATAAACCCCATTGATATTGATATAAGGTATCATATTGGTCCTAACGATGGGTGAGCCACATGCTCTGTTAACCTTTCGTCTGATTGGCTCTATTGTGCGCATACGCATTCCCCGGATGTCTGACCTCCAGCCAATAGTGTCAATGATGTACCTACGTTACAGAGAAATTACGGGTCGGATAGAAAAGCCATTTATTTTCGACTAGCTGATGCCCGCGGCTTCGCCCGCGTAGATGTCGGTTATCGCGACCAAAAGTAATCATGAAATTTTGATCCCGTTCCCGCAACTATATTTTAGCCAATGTATACAAAATTTGACAAACTATATGATAAAACCTTCCTCGAGAACCACTCTTATCCATTGGTTAAAACAGCATGGAAATCGATGCAATAGTTATTGAGTTTATCGCGAACAGACAGACAGACAGAAGCGGCGGAGGACTTTGTTCTATAATAAGTACCTAGTGACTATTATACAATGTGGAAGGGACACCCGCGCACGCTCACGAATGGTTACCTCGTATTCAGTACATCATACTGATCCCCCACCCCCACACACACATAGAATCTTTTCATCGCTAATTTAAAATAATAATAAATTAAATTACCGAAGTAAAATACGTGAAGCGCTAGGGCAGGGAAATTATTTTTTTCTTAGGATTTTTACAATCTTCATTTTATTTTGTAACCCACTTAAAACTTATTTTGAAGTCGGTTAGTAAAAATATTTAAATATTTTATTTACATATTTTATTTATATTAAACTAACTTAAGGCACGGTAATATTATAATACAGTACGCCAACTTCATACAAACGGACGAAACGCGAGCTATACCTACGCGCCTCGATCGCGGGGTGCGCTCGGGGCGCAGACAGTCACGGCTGTACCGCAGTGTCGAACGGACGGTGTGTTGTTTTTTTAACAATAACCGCGCGATTTTTTCTCTAAAAATCAGTTAATATGACGAGTAGGAAATATTGTGCTGTTTTTGGTTGTATGAATTCGTCAATAACGCATTCAGACATATTTTTTTTAAATTACCTGGAAACTCTGAAAGGTAAGACTATAAAAATAATTTTACTTACTAGTAGGTAGGTACTTAATGTGTGTCTTTTTAATGGATAAGTATTTCCTTTTATCTCACGAAAAAAAGGTGTTTGGATTAATAAATAAAGCGAATAGAGTAACGGAAAGTTATTGAGACGAGTGAAATAGGTAGTTATATGAACAAAAAACACAAAAACATGTTTTTTAAAATTAAATCTACCAATCAAAAAACAACACGCATTTTTATTGAACACTTCCTATTCAATATACAAAGTATTTCATTTATTTATTTATAAAGGATATTTACAATCACAAAACTAAATAAAAACAGAAAGTAGGCAAATGTAATTAAAATGCTGGAGACGGGCAGCCCTAACGCATGTTCACGTACCGCGCGGCTGTAGGCATTTATTTCTATCATGCGGCCGAGTTACACTACTGTATTATAATATTACCGTGCTTAAGGTGACTGTGTAATTAGTGTTCGACACTTAAACACATGATTGTACTCATGATAACAAACAACTTTTACTATGGGACCAAACCTGACTTCGCGAAAAACAATCAGCTGTTCAGTACACTGTACACACGTATATCGATAGTTAATTAAAAACTATTGAGTAAATAAACTAACAACAAACTATAAAATTGCAGTAAAGGGTAAGGTTAGTAAAATAAACAATGTTTAGATTGAATAGAAGTCTGTAAAGGTTCAAAGTACTCATACTGCCCAGACATTCTGCAGTAAGACTGTGCAGTTAGCATAAATCTGCAGTAACCAGTCGGCAGACATTGTTGCTATGTTTTATAGCGCCGTTAGTACCGCGCTGCTTTATGCTGTGAGGGGTAAGCAGAGCTGGAGGAGGTTGCACTTATTTCGGCATTGTATTTGGGCGATAAATGTCAACATTGAATGTTATTTAAGCTCGTTTTTACGAACACTAGGCAACTCTTAAATGAATGCCTAAATAAAAGCGCGGATTGATGAATTTCATAACACATAACATCACGCCTGTAATGTGTGAAGGGTTAGTTAAACGTGTTCCTTAGTACACCCACGTTTGGCCAGTTATGTTAAGTCCCATGTAATAGGCGGGCGAGCTTGTCATCATCATAAGTTTGTTCTTTATTTTTACGTTTTTCTATTGTTGTTACTTGCCTATTTATTTAGTATCTTTATGATGTAAGGGAAGAGCGGAGCCTTCAACTACAGGCATTTTCTATGCCTAAATGGAGATTCCTTGACATGTAACCCAAATTGATACGTAATAAACTTATTTTTTTTTTTATGATCAACAGGACATAAGCCGGACTCCGTGGCTGCTGAACTCAGTAATTCCTGATGGAGAAACCAAATAACTATTTGTCCGACCCGGAAATCGAACCCGGGACCTCATGCTCAGCCCTTGCGCTTGCGACCATTAGACCAACTAGGCAGTCTGAATTTCCAATGCTGATAATTACGACCAGGCGCATTTAGTCAGACTGGAAGCTCTCAAAACACATAAAATCCCTATGCTATACTTACTTCAAAGTATTATAATAGCAGGGCACTTACAAACAGTTCCATAATAAACTGGCACCTCCTACAACTTTAGTTCTGCGTCTCCAAACCCCTAATTATCCGCCTAAGAGCCAGCCCACACGCCCCGGCCGGGTTGCCTAAGGGAGGGACACACGGTTTGCACCGGTCAGAAACAGACTTCGTGTCGTATTACCACATAGTAACGCCTCGCATATGTGTGCAAGAGGATGCACACATATACCAACGTCGTAGAAACATCTAGAACATTTTAGAAGACTGCACGCCAAAGACGAGCGCTCCGCATGTTCAGTTTTTCATTGGTGTTATTTTTAACCGACTTATTTGACAAGAAAAATGACAAATTATACATTATTTCCTTTTACAATTATACAGGGTGTTAAAGTAGTCGCATATTTTTTTCTCTCCCAAATTCCTTATGAAGCATCGTCGGCAAATCATCCCATCAGAGTTAATGAGAAGAGAGTACACCGGTGTTTCTCCTGCGAACTTGGGTAATCAGCGTTGAGAAAAATCGGTCGTTAGGTGATGTCCATGCATTTTCCTACGCGAATGGACACCGCGGCATATTTCCTTTTAAAGCATAATAGAGCATTTTCTGACCAGCAGGCCAAGTTACAAACGTTTCATATCGATTCTCTTTCTACAATCGTAAACGCCTCGGCGTAAGCGATTGTAGAAAGCGCTACATTGGTAGCCAAGTTGACACGACTGAGTCGAGCGCTCGTTCTTTAATGTCTGTAGAAAAAACCAACACTTTAGTCTATGGTGAGCGTTCCTACCAAAGAGTATAGCGATCAACATTGTAGAAACGATAACATTCTATTCTATCATTTTGAACGATGTACACTTGTCTACGAATTTTCTATTCGTTTGTCTTGATCACGTGATTTAACGTTGAGATGATGTCATTCCCATACATTTGATTAGTTTTCTACTAGCGTTAACGATTGTAAATTGTAAACTTGGCTAAGCCTGCAGCTCAAGCTAATTCCTCGTCGCTAAGTGTGGTCCCGCCCTAACAAGTCGAATACTTCTGCACTAATACAAGCCTTACAACCTACACCGCATCGAAATAGCCGTGACGATGCCTTCACACCCGAAATTCTCGACCCTTTGTCATTCAAATAAACACCGTAGGTTTATTCACATAAAACGCAATACACATTGTTTGAAACACGTACACATTCGCTCCAGTTTGAACCATGAGCAAGGAAAATGTATGCTTAATTAACAAAATCATAAGGCCATAGTGAGAAGTGTACTAGACATTGCAAAGTCAGCTTTATGCTAATAGCCATAAAGTACCTACATATACAAATTTTACCTTGAAATAAAATGTGTTTGCAGGCAAAGATTTGGCGAATACTCGTATGTGCAAATTGTATGAAAGCACTACAGTCGCGCACAGTCAACATAATGTGGATGTTACACACAATCACTTGTGTGCGAGATTGAACCAAAAAAAGGGAGAATTTTGTTGTGCTTTAGTTTGTCGAATTCTATGACTTTCTCTGTATTTTTGCAAAGAATCTCGCATATTATTATGCAAATATGGAAGAATACTTAACATAACATCACATTCGTAATTAAATGTGGTTCAGAGTTCAGAGTAAGCCAGTTATGTTTAAGTGGTAATCGCAACCGGCGTGCTTGTATGACCAGGTGTATGACCGTTCACTAGGTATTCTGTGGTGTCTGCCTACCTCACTGGGGAAAAGTCGGCCTACCTAAGTATCCATGTAAGTCGTCTAAAGAAAAAAATACCGGTCATTGTAGTATAATATTTGACCTAAACAAAGATACAAACACTGCAAGTTAAATAAAAGCTTGTAATGATTATTATTAGCGGCCTTTTTAGGGTTCCGTTCCCAAAGGGTAAAAACGGGACCCTATTACTAAGACTCCACTGTCCGTCTGTCTGTCTGTCAGCAGGCTGTATATTTTCACTGATGATGTATTTATGTTGCCGCTATAACAACAAATAAAATATAAGCTAAAAACAGAATTAAATAAATATTTAAGTGGGGCTCCCATACAACAAACGTGATTTTTTGATAACGCGCGAGACGACATAAAATATCTAATTAGTCCGCCACTTAGATTATCAAAAAATATTTGATCCGTGTTTTCTCTTTTGTGACGTAAACCAAAATTTAGGAAGATACGACGGTTTTAAAATTCTCAATACGTCACGCCATGGTATAATTTTTAGCTAGTTCTGACGTCACGAGCCCCCACTACCGAGTTTTGATGCGTTTTATCTTTGTCAATATTCATTGATTTACAAAAACAAAAAATACGTGTCTATTAATTTCCAATACTCTAACTGACGGACTAAATAGATTTGCAATTTTTTGATACTGTCGTCATGCCTATAGTACGGAACCCTTCGTGAGCGAGTCCGACTCGCACTTGGCCGGTTTTCTTGTATTGGTGACTGGTTGACCATCAGCTCAAAATATTTCCATTCCAGATACAATTCTGTAGTCCTGCTAATGAGAAACCCTTTACAGAATAAACCTTGCACCACCTGGGAATTGCAGCCAGGACTGTATATTTAGCAGTCGGCTAGTAACGACGCAGACAGCCAGCTACTAGTGCTAACAGAAATATCTTCTCCAACCTTTCAATGAGCCAAATCAAAATATTATTTAAAAATAAAACAATATATTTAACTTCAAACAAAATCAAAGCAAGTCCATTTGTTTCTTCAGATCTCACACATCGACCGCAGAACCCAAATAAACAAAAAATAAAAAACATCGCGCGGGCATCGAACCCGCGGCCCACCACATCGCGATAATGCCGTAACGAATGCAATGAATTGTGATCGGGCGCGCACTGGGTAAAGATGAAGGTTTTATGTGGATTTAATTTTTGCGTTTTTCAGAATAAACCGCAGGTTAAAGGGTCAAATGGTTTACGTATTATTATACCACTCGATACTCAAAACATGTTTTATAAAGTCGCTCAAGTCTTATAAAAATCTTTGTATAGTACTTAGAGTAGGGGCGGCTTAGTGGTGGTGATGCAGCTCCGACTTGCGTCTCATAGATCGTTGGTTCGAAATCAGGCAAACACTTTACGTTGTGTCATTTATGATATCACCACTCTGCACTCAAGACGGTGAAGGAAAACATCGTGAAGGAACTGACATGAGCTAGAACCAAAAATTCGAAGACATATGTCAATAGCCTGTTGCATCTCATGGAAAGGAGCTGTGCGTCCCGTCAGTAGAGTTATAGTCTGTTTATGCATGTATGGGCACAAATGGAGATTTCTGGTTGCAACCGAGACATCCATAATTAAAACCTAAACGACAATAAGCATGACGACAAAAAATTGCAAATCTATTTAGTCCGTCAGTTAGAGTATTGGAAATTAATGGACACGTATTTTTTGTTTTTGTAAATCAATGAATATTGACAAAGATAAAATGCATCAAAACTCGGGAGTGGGGGCTCGTGACGTCAGAACTAGCTAAAAATTATACCATGGCGTGACGTATTGAGAATTTTAAAAGCGTCGTATCTTCGTCAATTTTGGTTTACGTAACAAAAGAAAAAACACGGGTCAAATATTTTTTGACAATCTAAGTGACGGACTAATTAGTTTTTTTTTTGTCGTCTCGCCTATATGGCATGACTTGGGGCTTCAACCCATGCCCACATGCTCATCAGTCGCACTTACGACTACCAACAACCGACCAGCCAGTGCTCTCATTACGTCATTTCAATTACATATGTCAGTTTGACAGCTGTCACCTGTCACATGATGACGCCATATTGTTACGAGCGGCCTCGGCGCGTGCCTCCAATAGTAATGAGTATTAAGCCCATCGTACACGACGCTACTTAAAAGCGTTTTTTTTTAAAGCCAGCGGTCCGTATGCAAAGCGACTTTATGGTGAGTTCTAGCTGCGTACACCGGACTTTTCAGCTATCCGCTCTCCAGTGCGCGATCTTCCGACCAGACGGGTGCTGTGTCTAGCGGGCTCCTACCCGACAGTTGTTCAGAGAATCAGAGAATCAGAGTGCTTTATTTGTAAACATAGGTCAAATTACAATGGCGGTGTTACAGATAGATCGTAGATCATAGATCCTCTATGTTTTGCCCAGAGGCGTACAAATATATTTAACTAGCTGTTGCCCGCGGCTTCGCCCGCGTGAAGTGCGGTAACTGTCCCACGGCATCATACTAAAGGGATAAATAGTATCCTACATGTTAATCCAGGTTATAAACTATTTATGTGCCAAATTTCATAATGATCACAATTATTATCATCACTATGACGATCACCATCATTATCACTGTCACAATCACTGTCACAATCACTGTCACAATCACTGTCACAATCACTGTCACAATAATTATCATCGTAATCACAATCATCATCATCACAATCACTATCACAATCATTATCATCATAATCACAATCATCATCATCACAATCACAATCTTCACAATAAATCACAAAGAACCCTTTAAAGAAGTCGAATCCACCATCTTCTGGAACTCAAAATAAATGCCATAGTCGTAATCAGCACCCCTGATAAACTCGGTATCGACACCCATATTGATTTTTAGACATTTCAACCCCATCGCACCCCAACAGGGGATGATGGTATTTCAGGTCCGCCATATTTTATCTTAAAATCGTTGTTTTTGCAATACACCTGACCAGATACAGCATACAAACTATACCCATGTTGATTTTCAGACTTTGTCACTCCATTTTCCCCTCTTAGGGGTTGAATTCTGAAAAAACCTGAAACCCGTTTCTACTCATTTATCAATAGGAGCACTCCTGCGAAGTTTCGAATAAAATAGTGTAACTAATCTTGTTTCCCCATACAAACTTTGGAACCCCGTTTATCCCTCTTAGGGGATGAATTTTGAAAAATCTTTTCTTAGGTCAACCCTAGACCACATCATAAGGAACCTACTTGCCAAATTTGGAATCTGTAGACCCAGTGGTTTAGGCTGTGCATTGATTTTTAAACTTTGTCACCCCATTTCCTCCTCTTAGGGGTTGAATTCTGGAAAAACCTAAAACCCGTTTCTACTCATTTATCAATAGGAGCACTCCTGCGAAGTTTCGAATAAAATAGTGTAACTAATCTTGTTTCCCCATACAAACTTTGGAACCCCGTTTATCCCTCTTAGGGGATGAAATTTGCAAAATATTTTCTTACCCCTAGACCACATAAGGAACCTATTTGCCAAATTTGGAATCTGTAGACCCAGCGGTTTGGGCTGTGCGTTGATAGATGAGTCAGTCAGTTTCTTATTTTATATATTTAGATAGATAATAATAATATTTTTTATTTTTTTATATTTTGTATTATTTATGTTGTCGGGCTTTACTACATACAAATGTTTTTAAGTCGCGGAAAATTTGCAGGATTTTGTTTTTAGTTGTTCATTTGCTTCATAGATGTCGCTAGTAGTGTTCGCTACGTTCGTAACATGTTACTTGTGAACGGCGTCGTGGGCGGTGGGCTTTACCTTCCAGCCGAGTCACGGCGATGACTCGTAGATATTGTAATTAATTCAATTATATCGTTATTAACACAAATGGCATTCGTGCATATGTTGCTACTCATGCCGGTTCGATTCTAAAGTAGGGCTAACATAGGTCCTGTCTTCAACTGGCCCTCCTCCCTCGTTATCATTGTAGGAGGGGCTAGGTAATGCAAGGACACTGACTGGTATGATAAAGTGAAGAACGAAGGTGCATGTTTGTTTGTGGTAATTTATTTAGAACAGCGTACCTATATCAGAATGGTGTGCTCATACTTAAGGAGGTTGTAATGACCATCAAACTGAACTTACTGAACCACCTCCGCCATGGGATCACAATCGGAATCTCGAAAACAAGTAACTGACACATACATTTGGGTCGTCTAGGTATTCAAATTTTGTATTGGACAGCTGATAATAATTTTAAAATTATTATTCTTACAAAAAGCGTATCAATATTCTAAATATCACTCAAATAACATGATATTGTGCACTAAATCCTAAGCACATTTTCAAAGAGTTTTAACGCACGAGAATTTATTCCATACGAATAAAAGCAAGATACTGCTACGGCGTAGCGTCGTAGCGCTACGTGACTACGGCGTAGCAAGCAATTTGCTTGCGAAAGATACTTCACGTAGAGACATGATAATGGATAGATCAATATGTGATATGGAGTATTTACATAGTTCCTGCTTTCTGCTATATCATCACGCTTTTTTCTCAAAGAGATAGGCAGGGGTTTTATCCTGTGACCGATCCGAGGGCCTAGAAGACAATTTGCATTCGCTTATAAAGCGTCTCACAAGGGAATCAGAACCTATAGCCCGTTGATCTAGAATCACGAAAATTTGGCAAGAAGCAATGTATTCAGCACATTAATTAAACTAGATAATTACGGTTTTCAGATTATTTCCTAACAATCTGAAAACCGTACTTATCTAGTTTAATAACAAAATACCTACAAGTTTATACGGAACCCTTGGTGCGCGAATCTAACTCGCACTTGGCAGGTTCTTTTTAACCGACTTCAAAATGGAGGAGGTTCTCATTTCGTCGGAACCTTTTTTTTAACCCGATTACTCGAAGATAGCTGGACTGATATGTTTTTTTTTTTTTAAAGGGTAGGTATACTTCCCAGGTGGTCCCTTGATCATCAAGTCAGGATCTATAGACGGGATCCTGGAGAAATAGAGAGACCTCTTCAAATTTTATAGGCACACTTGAAGCGATTTGGGTCGTTTTTGGAAGAGTACTTTGTCGGAGTGATCCCATTTTAATTTGGTGAAGACCTGATGAAGAATACACGGAGATAGGCAACAGAACTTTTCAATAAATGTTAGCAAATGCACGTGGAGCAAATGGAGTGGGATTGCTGAAATCTCATGTCTGTCTATTGTTTACACCAGTTCATAACATAACATCACGCCAGTACGCTGTGAAGGGGTAAGCACATGTGAACCACAAAAAGACGTACCGGTTTCCTCACAATGTTTTCCGTCACACTTTTGAGGGCAGTGGTAATGAAATAAATCACACAGAGTAAAGTGCCTGGCTGGATTTGAAGCCACGGCACGTTAATCGAGAGCGTTACACTGCTCCACCACTGCACACTGCTTGCCAAAGCAATCAAAGACAGAATTACAGAAAAGCGTTTCCAACCCCAAAATGGCGACCACATTTCTTCCCAAACATAAGACTGGCATACTAATTGCTCCCGAATTATTTACAAAGTTTGTTTATAGCGCTTGTTCAAACGTACGTTCACATAGTTAAACAAATACAAGTTGAGCATGAGTTGAATAATTATCAGCGGCTCCGGGGAAATGTGAATTGTGAACAACGTTCCATTTTGTAGCGTTGGATTTTTTATTTAATTATGGTTTTAGGTTATGGTTTTTTGGTTGGTGCTTTTTGTTTTTTTTTTTTCGGAAGACGTTGTGTTGGAAGGCCTCCCACTAGGTGGACCGATGACCTGGTGAAGGCTGCGGGGAGCCGCTGGATGCGAGTCGCACGGGACCGGTCAATGTGGCGACACTTGGGGGAGGCCTATGTCCAGCAGTGGACGTCTTTCGGCTAAAATGATGATGATGGTTTTTACCATGACCTGACTTTCACTGCTGCGTAGCTTGAGGTGTACTCCCAGGTCGAGTTAAGTGTTATCAGGTTGTTCATACAGAATTCCTAATGTTTGCTGTGCCTGAGGGGTCCGTAATAACATCATTAATTTAAGTAACCACGTAAGTATTGAGTCTGCTATTACAAGGGTTTATCAACATGGCTTTATTATATTGGGAAATATGAAACATGCTATTTTATCTCTTGCTCATTATAAAGATATGTAACCCATTCTAAGAATTCCAAGTTTTATGTTCTTCGAGCATGAACATAATGAGGATGGTTAATGCTGTACAAAGTAAATTACATAACCAGTCAGCAGGATTTTGTAGCAGGCCTTATTTTATACCGTGAAGGCCATAATTATTCCTTCGCAGAAAAGGGATCGTGCTATCCCGCCTGCTCGAGCCTCCTCCAGCTCCCTCGTCTTAAACTTTTTAGTTTGAAGGCTCAATAAACTTGAAAAGCTGAAGTTTTCAAGGGTACCTGGATATTAAGATAATCAGCTCGATATTATTCAGAACATGTGCCTGTTTTATTTGCTCTAACCGAAGTTTTAGACACAGAGCACGGAGACGCGTCAGCGGTCGCTGCTAGAGGCCGCGGTGTTAACACTGCATCCATACTAAACAAGCGTACGCTTGAAGACTCGAATGGCGCAGCGGTAGTGAGGCTGCCTTACGTTCGTTGGGTCCCAGGTTCGAATCCCGGTAGGAGCAAATGTTTGTGTGATGAGCATGGACATTTGTTTCCGAGTCATGGATGTTTATATGTATAATAAGTATGTATTTACAAACAAAAAGTATCTATGTAGTATATCACCTATCTGGTGTCACGAAACAAGCCTCGTTGCTTAGTGTGGCGCTAGATGGCGCTGTGTGTAATATCCAGCGATATTTATATTTATTTTATTAAAGTTACTCGCACTAAGACAAGGTGTGGGCCAAAATAGCACAAATCTGGTCATGGTGGTGTCCCGAGTTTGGTCGGAGCTCGTGGCTTAACAATAACAGCCGCTCGGGTCGATCTTTAGGTTGAGCCGTGCTTGCCTAGGTTGGTCTGTGGATGGGTGACCACCCTTACATACCGAGTTTCCTCCGTACCTCGGAAAGCTCGTTAAGCTGTTGGTCCCAGCTGTCATTTGTAGATCTTTGACAGTCGTTACAGGTACCAAAAAGTCTGACAACCGGTCTTACCAAGGGGTATCGTATTACCCAGTACTTACTGGGTTGTTGAGGTCAGTTAGGCAGTCGCTCCATGTAAAATACTGGTATTCAGCTGCATCCGGTTAGACCCCAGCATAGTTGGGAAAAGGCTAGGCAGATGATGTGGTGCCCTGAGATAGTGAGGCGGGGTCGCGGCAGGCCACGAAGGAGCTGGCGGAAACGACCTGCAACTGGACAGGTTCCATCAATACTGGAAGGAAGACGCGCGAGTTTGCGAGAATTGGACGGAGGCCCGGAGGATTCCAGAGATTTAGGAGCGGTCAGGGCGTCGTCGCGGCAGGACCTCTGAAGAACGGACTGGAATGCGGACAGTGGCATTAGACAGATAATGACCATCTGTGAAAGTCTGCAGCAGTCTCGGTGTAAATATATCGTGAAGCCGAGCGCCGAGAGCAGCATGCAGTAGTAGTACTGCCGTCTCTGTGGTGGTTCCATGCTCTGTGGTGTAACGTATACTGAAATCCTTGGAAGTTGAAACGCGGCTTAATTGCTTTACAAGTCTTTGTTTGGATTTAAATTATTCGCCGTTTCCCTAGGGCGCGGCGCGGGGCGGCGGGGGCGGTGGGGGACGGGGAAAATATGGACAGAAAACATGATAAAAAGCAATTTTTTAAATTAAATAGCGAGTTGTTTCTTTGAAAAATCTGTTGTTTTCCAATTTTCTTACCAAAGGTAAAAAAGGTATTATTTTTAGATAGGAAAGAAAAACATCGTTTTTGATTCACAATTCGTAACTCACTCACTCGTTTCACGTTTGTTGACTTAAAAAAAAAATCTATTTATAATCATGAACAAAAAAGCCACCATTTGTTTTTGAATAAATCTTTTAAAGCATCTAAAAAAGTTCATCATGTCTAACGAGTAATTCCCAAAAAGGTTAAGCAGAGGTCTACATACTGTTATGGTAAAAAGTTCAGTTTACAAAAGCCTAAATACATCCTTATAATCACAGTCATAAAGCGCAATATTCATAACATAACCCGAATACTCGAAGCCTCTGCACAGCTATAATAGGCGACCTACACACGTTCCTCCCTACCCCTCACAGACACACACGACCGCAGACGTAGGGGAGCTTCGTCTGCAGCCGCCCTGCCAGACGGGCAGACCGTCGTAAATGATGTAGTGGTGTATTGTGGAATTGAGTTACAATGGACGTTACGTTTGCGGGTAGGCTGCGCAGTGATTGGAGAGCTATGGTAGTACTGTAGGAGGTACTATACCGACGAATACTGAAACGTCACTCAAAATTTAAGGGCTTCTTAACATTTGAGCAGCTCCTAAACTTTAAATTTCGTATAGACAAACGTCACTTTTGAGTATCTGTTAAATATAAGTGCTACTTAAATTTAGAGTGACGTTTCAGTATTCGGGGGATAGTCTCCTAGTGTACATACACAACATCACACCCGAAGGGGTAGGCAGAGGTGTAACTAATAGTACACACCCGTTTCACTTGTAATGTTTTTGAGGTCCATGTTAAATGCGAGCCTAATGCCATCAACCTGACACAAATCCAGACTCCGTGGCTGCTACCGAGACATTCCTGATGGAAAACAAAATAACACAATGGCCGACCTTTTTTTTTTTTTTCGGATAGGAAATCATCAAATGACTCCTCCCGCTCTGGGCGGAGCAGGAGGGAGTGTCAGACTTTTACTGACTAAAACCCATCCATGTTCCTTCCTCGCCCTTTGTGTTCCGGGGCCACGGTATCTCTTTCGAATAGTCCCGCAGCCCCGGCAGGCTTCGGTCCTTGCGGACCCCTTCCCTATTGCTGACTCTCTTTGAGGCGCGTGTGGAACACGAACGCGCCGTCGACACGGCCTGTCGTCGTGAGACGTACGGACGGCGAGCTAGCCCATAGCTCCCCGTCCACAGGCCCGCGCCTACGGTGGCCGGAAGCCACCACGTGGCCCCCGACGCCCGGAGCGTCTCCCGCGGTGGCCGGAACGTGTGGATCTCTCCGTGTCCTGTTCCGCCACCTCCTTCGCTAGCATGACTGCTTCGCAGAAGGAGGTGACGTCGTCCCATTCCGTCTCGCTCCGGACCATGGATTGAACCAAGGCCGGGAGCGAGAGGTCGCCGCCGCCAATCGCCGCTACGAGGACACGGCGGTGCTCCGCCCAAGTGGGGCACACCTCCACCGTGTCCTCCGGACAATGGCCGACCTGCGAATCGAATCCAGGACGTGATGCTCAGCAGCCGCGCTTGCGACCACTACACCATCGAGGCATTCTCTCTTGACAGCGTAGTAAGCTCGGTATCGCTATAGGAAAGTTCCTGATAAAAAATTCGGTTTCCAAAATCGCACTTGCAACCTTAAGAACAATGATCGTAGAATTCTGAAGACAACCAAAAATCGCAGAGTCGAAATCTCTAACCGCTTCGACAAACCGTAGCGAGCGGACTGGTTCCTATGAACTGTGTGAAGCCACTTCTGCATATCCTGCTGCTGGACGACCACAAATATTTGTACGCCATATTATGGCAGGATATCCTGAAACCAATGTTATAACATCTATTTGTACAATATTCTAACAAATAAACATTTTTGATTCGATTTTTGATTTGCTGGACGACCATCGAAATCGCGATAAAATACAGCTGTCTTCTATACCTACTCGCCCAAATGTATTGGGATTTTTATTTTTTTTTCGGATGGGAAATCATCAAATGACTCCCCCGCTCCCGTCCCGTCCCGTCCTCCTCCCGCTCTGGGCGGAGCAGGAGGGACTGTCAAGACTTTTACTGACTAAAACCCATCAATGTTCCTTCATCGCCCTTTGTGTTCCGGGGCCACGGTATCTCTTTCGAACCGTCCCGCAGCCCCGGCAGGCATGTATGGGGACATCAGACTTTGTTTTCGCGATTGTTATGGTGGTCCCAAGGAGACAATTGTTCAGTTTGTTGGTCTGAATCACATCCTGATGTATAACCACACCATTCTGGTACACGCTGTGTATCAATGTTTACATAGTTTATCTTTTTGCTAATAAAATGTGAGGGCTGATTAAAATAAAAAATAAATGTCGCTGGACATTACACACAGCGCCACCTAGTGCCATACTAAGCAACGAGGCTTGTGTCGTGGACGCCAGATAGTTGATATACTACATGTATACTTGTTGTTTGTAAATACATACTTATTATACATATAAACATCATAGTCATCACACAAACATTTGCTCCATTCGAACCCGCCACCCTAAGAACGTAAGGCAGTTTCACTACCCCGCTGCGCTATTCGGGTCGTCAAAAAAGGGACAAGACTTTCTGCCAATAAGCTTTTAGTCGCTTTTCCTACCCTACAACAATTTCAGGAAAACACTGTTTTAAGCTTTTACGGTTCATAACTATACTTAAAATGAAGAAGAAAAAAATAAAACCCACTAACGAAAAAGAAAGAAACGAAAAAAAAAAGATAAAGATAACCCGTAAGTGCCATTTTAAGTATAATTTCGGGAAAGCCCAATATTTGTCAGAAACACAACGGAGCTTCGGAGCAATTAATAAGCCTACCCAGCTAGCAAAAAATAATCTTACAAATATCCCAAGACCATATTTTTTTCAGTCTTATATCATACTTACAGACATCTATAAGTGTGGATTTGGGCGCACTTTATAAGTATATTCACCCTTGCAATTGCCTTGTAATGGTCTCGCGAAGTGTATTTTCAAACTTACAAGACTCTTGCTGATGCTTTTATAATGACAAATAAACTTACAAGTGACTTACAATGGCGCGCTGTAAGGGTAAATAACCTTAAAGACCTTTTACTAATAAAATAAAATACTATTTTAAGGGTAATATCGCTTATAGTCCTCTTTGTGATCTCCTAATAAGAGTGTTATCACAAGCCACGAAGTCCTTGGAACTTTTGGGAAAATAATAAAGTATTAAATTTAAATTTATATTTCCTACAAAAGGCTAGTGTGTATATTTTCTAATTTCTTACTTATGTATTTGTCACGCACTAAGTATATGCGATTATTAGGTTGCGAAGTAGTTTTTCTCGATTACTTTGAAATTTTAATAACAATGTCTTCACGGGCCTTTTCAAAAATGTTTCTTTTACTTTATATATTTTTTAATTATTTGTAAAATAATATCAAAATGTTGTCATTATGACCAACTGCGACTTATAAGTGCTTTATTAGAGCAATATAAGTCCAGTACTCTTGTCTAAGGTTTATAACGCACTCGTAAAAGTCAAATTAAACGTAAAACCACTGTCTACGCGGCCATGTTGCTTATATTTTTAGGGTTCCGTAATATGTAAAAGCAAGCCAAACGACGAAGTCGAAGGATCTAATAGAAAAATAATGATAATGTGTGCTAAATATTAAAATAGTCTATTACCTGATTTTATAACATTTTTTGGAGTCAACACAACAAATAAAATAAATAACCCTTAATAGGGAATTGTTGTAGACCTTTTAAAGTGCAACTACTCTTTATTATATCTTAGGTGAGATAAATCACACTTTTAAAATACTAGTTTACAGAAGTCTAATAAAACACTTAGTGTAGTCACTTCTAAGGTTGACTGTACTTATAAAATGAATTTATAAGTATTAAATAAGAATCAATGACAATAAGACTTGTAAAAGGAGCTTATAATACCACTGCTCTCATTAATATTATATAACGTTTTCTTAAATATGTCTATAAGACCATGTTACAAGTGTGAATGCTCTTAAAACCTAAATAGACTTATAAAATGGCACTATAAGAGTTCCTGCCTTAATCAGAACACATATAAACCTTATATAAAACCACAGCTCTTACAAGCTTTTGTTTGTAAGGGTGTTAAGAGTTTCTGACTTAATCAGAACACGTATAAGCCTTTTATGAAACCATCGCTCTTAAAGCTTTTGTTTGTAAGGGTATTTTGCTAGCTGGGTATGTATATATAGCTTCGTCAAGTGTTGTCGTGAGTGAAACGGCGCGCAATTTTCAAAGCCATTTCACTGTAAGATTGGTACGTTCCAACGATACGCTATTATCGTTCCAGGGACGCTTACTATCTACACATGTGCGAGGAAATTAACAGATTTTAGGGGAACAGTAAATAAAACATGTATGTATGTTGCAGTGGAGCTCGTGGCTAAATAATATCAGCCGCTCAGGTCGATCTTCAGGTTAAGCCGCGGTTGCCTGGGTTGTCTGTGGATGGGTGACCACCCATTACATACCGTGTTTTCTCCGTGCCTCGGAAAGCACTTTAAGCCGTTAGTCCCGGCTGTCATTTGTGGATCTTTGACAGTCGTTACAGATAGTCAGTGGCCCAAAAAGTCTGACAACCAGTCTTATCAAGGGGTATCGTATTACCCAGTACTAACCGGGTTGTAGAGGTCAGAGTGAGTGTGAAATCTTGCTTCAGAGTGAGTGTGAAAATCCAATGTCGTGCTTTTATTAAGCCAACAGTGTCTGATTTTTAACCGACTTTTGAAAAAGGCGGAGGTTATGTATTCCACCAGCATCTGTTTTCATGTTTGTACACCGATTTCTCCTTGACTGATTACTGGGGTAACCTGTAATTTTGTTTTCATTTGGTAGAAACGATACACGAGGAATTCCTAGAATGGAGCAAATTTAAAAAAAAATGAAAGTAACCGTGTCCGGAGCTGCGTCGGTAATTAGTCCGAACCAGTTCGAGCGACGCCAATATGTATAAGTTAGCTGACATTATGACTCCTATTGCTTCTTATAGATGTTGATACTGCTAATGAATGCGCTGTTGAAGATAACAGTCGATTGTCTTTCCTTAGAGGTGCTGTGTGGTGGCAGGTGTGTGGCACACCTGGCCATTACTTGTGGACTTCACTTTGCTACTAGAAACAATAACATGCAGTATGTAAGTACTATTAGCGGTGCTATCGATCGGCGAGATTCAGAAAGCGGCCGGCCAAAATTTAATACTAGATTACTATTCAATTTTGGCCGACCGCAGTCTATACAGGTAAATAAAATTGAAGTGGCTGTTTGTAATATCAAAACAACAGCTTTTTACTGAATGCCGGAATAAAGAAAGAGACAGGCAAATCTCTTTCTTTATTCCGGCTAATCGCCGAAACGGCTGGACCGATTTTTCTGGATGGCACTAGTTACACACCTGTAGGTGCTGTCGGTATGCAACTAGGTATTCTAATCTATCTACACTAATATTATAAAGAGGAAATTTTTGTATATATTTTATCCCCGTACTCCCACGGGAACGGGAACAACCGCATGACGTCCGCTAGTTGATGATATTTCCACAAACTAATATCAATTTAATACTAGTGTTGGCTAAAGTTGTTTTCAGAATCACTAGTATGATTGTAAAGGGTAACGGAGAAAAATAAATGTGTGTTCAAGTTGTTTTTCCATAAACATAAACTTGTTTAAAATGACATCTGGTACAAATTAATCAGGAACATTATAATTTTTCAAGTTCTTTAGTTTTTTTTTTTTGGAATAGAGCGGGGTCCACGGTCCAGCCAACAATAGATGATATGACATTTGACTGTTTAACTGAGAAACAGAATACATAAACTGCTTGACTATTGGCTAAAGTTACCGCACAATATCACGCTTGTCTGCCCCGAAGGGTTAAGCAGACTAATAATAATACACCCATGTTTCACAAGTTATGTGTAAGTCCCATGAAACAGAGCGAGCCTATTGCCATCAACTGGGCACAAACTCCGGCCTGCTCCAAAGTTATGATAAAAGTCAAAGCTACTATCATACTGCTACTAATTAATATACAAACAAGCCATATAAACTCCAACTTTATTATCCGAAACTGTGAAATGTCCCGCGTGTATTACGAACAACAGTGAAATGTAATAAAACATCGCATTGTCATTAAAAGTTTTTTACGACTCGTCTCTTTGTGGCATAAAGGAATATGTATAGCCGTACAAGGATATTTTGGCTTGTGGCTAAAATCTGAACTAGGCCAGTGGACTCTCTTTGAGGCGCGCAAGGGCGATGCCTGCCGGGGCTGCGGGACTGTTCGAAAGAGATACCGTGGCCCCGGAACACAAAGGGCGATGAACGAACATGGATGGGTTTTAGTCAGTAAAAGTCTGACACTCCCTAATGCTCCACCCAGAGCGGGAGAAGTCATTTGATGATTTCCCATCCGAAAAAAAAGGCCTCCATCTTAGTTTTTGAACACAGCGTCAACAAAAAAAGTTTTTTTAAACAACGCCCCGCAGTCAACGCCATTTAATCGCCAAAATATTCTTGTAGCACAAACTAGCTAATGTAAGTCTAGAAACAGACTGTCACACACACACAGGTATGAGGTATGTATGAGTAGAGACGACGCCCCAGAATGACGAACCTTTTACGTTCATCCGATGACTCGATCGTGTTGGTTTTACATGTAACGTGCCGTACCTGAAAACAAAAAAAAAAAACATTATTAGTTTAGGTATTTGGGGTAAAACAGATAATTCTTTAGGTGATGTGGACGGTAAGTATAGTCCGCGAACGAGCTCCGAGGAATCGGTGGCTTGTTTAAAACATCAGTGGTTCCATTGCGGACTCGTAGTCACTCACAGAATGATATCATAATTTAGTTCGCGCGGAGTACTAAATTATGAAACCATTTTATGAGGGCACTATGCACCCGAAATAAAACCACCGATGTTTTAAACAAGCCCCCGATTCCTCAGAGCTCGCGGGCGGACTCTAGTCATGTTCGTGGTCGTCTAACCGGGTGCAGCTGAATACCAGTATTTTACATAGAGCGACTGCCTATCTGACCTCCAGAACCCAGTCAGTACTGGGTAATACGACTTGGTAAGGCTGGTTGGTGGTTAGCAACACATCTGAAGAGTATCTACGTGTACAGAACGAAGGAGATCAGGGTCAGTACGCCATTCATAACGAACCCATTAACCGCTAGATGTTGAGGTACTATTAGAGGTATCACTCAGCCCTTGCCTCTCCGTCTCGCGCGACCGGTGCGCGTTGGCTTATGAAGTGTCGATAAGGCGTTAATGCGCTCAGGCACGCGATCTGCAGCTTATGGGGCGAGGTGCGAGTGCTAACGGGGAGCAGGTGTTAGAAAACTAGTAAGGCTAGAATCTAAACAAAGTGGCATTCTACCAGCGTTCATCCCTCTGCCCGTTTTCTACATTTGTCACAATTTGTTCTTCGACTCTCTCCTGTAAACCGTCACGCTATCATTTACTCCTTATTCATTATTATCGTTTGTCACATAATCCATCCATCGTTCATTTGGTCTTCCTCTCCCTCTCCATCAATCAATCAGCGATACCGATGTAAAATCAGGCAAAAGTATATAGGACTGACGTTTAGCCACTGAAATAATAGGGTAGATGGTACTATTATTGATCGAAGGGTAGATGACACATCAATCAATTCACATACTTTTTAAGAGCTGTCAAAACGCGGTTCTCTCATACATTTTGTATGGCAATAGCACGCTGTGACGACACTGTTTGCTCAACTCAATGACTCAACTATTTATTGATTTCAAAGAAACTGAAAATAGCTGAATTTTGGGCCAAACATATTTAACAAAAATTTGCCATCGAAACGCTAAGAAGAACTAAAAATCTAATTTGGCAATTAATGGTTTTCAGGCCCAAAATAACGTTTTTTTTTAGAGATTGCTGTCTTGGAATTATTGTTTTATTAGTATTGTATACCGTGTTGGTATCCGCAACTGCACTGAGTGACAGTCAATCCTCATGGAAAGTTATTTTTGATATACGAAAGGCTTTGAAAGGGACCGCTACTGGTTTAGGCCAATACGTTGGACAAAGTTTTAGGTAACTTGCGCACTACGCAGACACGACGACAGCCACGACGACTTTAGGCCGAAACCAGGAAGAACAACTCTATAGGTAGTATCTCTCTGAACAAAGCAAGCTCAGTACGTGACCTGGGTATATTGCTTGATGCTAAACTCTGCTTGGATTCACATATCGAACAAATCATTAATAAAGCATACAAGATGTATGGGTTTATAATGAGATCAACTCATGACTTTAAACGGACCTCTTCGTACCTCTGCCTATATAAAACTCTAGTCCGCTCACAGCTTGAATACGCAGTGCCCATCTGGAACCCGTATTATAAAAAATACATAGATATGTTAGAAAATGTACAACGCAAATTCCTTCGTGCAATGTATTATAGATGTCACAGAGCGTATTTGCCTTATGACCAATTGCTCGATAGATTCAAACTTTTGACGCTCAGCTCCAGACGCAAACAATTAGAAGCAATGACTTTATATAATATTGTTAATGGCAAATTTGACTGTATCGCCCTGAATAATGTACTGTGTTATGCTGTCCCCCGAACTGTTCATAGACGCCGGGTGCGTGCAGGTACACTATTTGCAATAGGTACCTGCCGATCTAATACTGGCGAACGTTCGCCAATTCGGCGTATGGCAGCATCATACAATAAAGAACTCGAACACATCGATATATTTACATGCTCCATGCAAAAGTTTCGAAGCCTTTTGTATGAGACACTTAAGCTCTTAGATTAATTAATGTTATGTAATTTAGTAATTATTTGGAATAACACTTTTTTATTGCTTTTTGTAATTGTAATTAGTTTTAACTTTCATGCATGAACAGCTTTTCCTAGCAATTTAAGATTAAGTAATTAATGGTAATCTGTGGACAGCGCTGTGGGCTACGTTATTATTAAGTTATTTATGTTATCATGTTGTTATATCCCATAATGTAGCTGTTTGTTGTTCCCATTTGATAAAATAAAAAAAAAAATAAAAAAATAAACAAAGAAGCTTTGTTCACGAAAACGGGAGGTCATTCGATAAGTCGTGATGGTGGCCGCATAGTGCGCGAGCTCGCTCCCTTTCGTCAGGGTGTTTGCCAGCAGCCCAGTAGTGAGTCAAATGAGGCTGCGGATGGGGATTATGACGATGAAGTGGGAATCTATTGCAGTATGGAATTTTAGGATGACAGGCGAAATGTAGGTGCCGGGGCTGCGTGACTGCTCGAAAGAGATACCGTCGCCCCCGGAACACAAAGGGCGATGAAGGAACATGGATGGGTTTTAGTGAGTAAAAGTCTGACACTCCCTCCTGCTCCGCCCAGTAGGCTAATTCACGTAACTAAAGAAGTGCTGTTGCAGTGCAATTGCAGTGCAATTGCAGTGAAGTTTCGATCAAAACAACGCTTTTCGTATTCTCTACCGCTGTCAGACACGCTCGCGTCAAGTTCGCGCCACGCGAGCGCAATAACGGCATTCTACTGTTGCGCGTCTTTGGTGCGTGCTTCGGAACGCAACATGATCGGTATTCTACTAAGTAAGAAGAAGCACTAAAATCTTTACTGGGGTATTATTTTAATATTTTATATCGTCATATTCATTGAAATGTAATCGATTCTATTCGATTAATTAGTGAGGTAATATTTTTTCTCTTAAATGGCCACACCGTATGTAAGTTTGGTAGAGTTTGGCTGTCGTACAGTTGACGTGCAGTTCACGCGCAGTTCAAAGATTATAGGAATACCGTTTAGCACACGAACTTGGACTTAACTGCAACTGCATTACAACTTCATCGGCGCGTCATAAAATTACGTGAATTAGCCCTCTGAGCGGGAGGAGTCATTTGATGATTTCCGATAAGAAAAAAAAATAAAAAATAGGCGAAATGTAGGTGTACATAGTTATGTCTACCCCGAAAGCATAGGTGCCACATTCTTCGGGGTGTGAAGTGATAATTTTTTTTCTAATCACATAAAGTACTTACGGAATAATATCTAAGAAAGAGGGTAGACAAACTTGTCTGCTCATAATAAATAATTTTCGTCCCACCGGAATATTGAAGAAGTTTGTTCTCTTCAGTATTCCCGCGATCGTGATGCTTGCAACAGCGTCGAAATACCGGGAGCTCATAGAAACAAAAGAAAATCACGGATATCATCCCGTAAGTACTTTAAGTGTAGTGAAAACCGTGAAAGTCTAAAACAGTGCACTTTTCTAATGTAGTTCGCTGTCACTCACGCCACACCCTAAAATCCTCTAATCGCCGCTATTGGGAAAGAATAATTATTTCGTTTAAATCTCACAGTCCAAACTACAATCCACCTTATTCTGCCACTAATAGAGTGTATCTTGCTATGCTAGTTAAATCCAATTGAAACGTTCTACAGAAATTAGGACAAAATATAATGTTAGTATGGAATTGAGTAAAATTAACACAAATATAAAGCGTTAATTTGGTTATTTTAATTAAAATTTATTGTAATTGGTTTTGTTTATGTTCTGAATGGTAGTTTATCAATGTGTGATTGTAGGAATTTATAATGGGTCTGTAATTATTGGGGTGTGTGTTGGAAAGTTTAACGAATCGTTTTGTTTTTAACTAGTTGGTAGCTACTCATTATGAACTAGATCATGACCGCGGCTTTACCCACGTGAAACTCGGAAATTATCCGACGCGAACGTACTCTAATAACACTTGCACAAATATCACTGTTCCTAAATTAGCCTAGGCCGATAAATTTTTTGTATTTCCTAAATCATTATACTTAATTTAAAAAAAAAAAAAAACGTAAAACGTGATTTTTCACCCCAAAAAAGTCGTTTCCCAGCAATAATTGTTTCGTACAGTTACTTAGTTTGATGTACAGAATGCTTGGTTGACGGCTTCATGAAGAGTCTGTTTACACCTTGTATACCCCACTTAATTCCCATTAGATATCATACGTGTTAACATCCAATTAAAAATGCAACTCTAACACACACTGTATGATCTATTTTTAAATAACAACATTACTTTAGCAAAAACATTTGATATTTTCCTACACAATAAATTGACTCATCTAAAACCGACCTTAACTTAATTTCATAGGGTCCAGTTTCGCACGAAGTAATGTTTTAAGCAATTAGACTACGAAGTATCTGTTAGTTCGTTAAAACTGTAGCGAATATTCCGCTAATTGAATTTGTATCTTATGCTGAATGTCACAGAGTTTAAATTAATTTAACGAGCGTGGGTAAGGTGTAGCATTTGAAATAGCTAGGGATGTTACTTAAAGTACAAAGTAATATTACGCGTATGCTTGGCGGATAATAAACTGTTTTTTGTCATCGATATTAAAGTTAACAAAATACACGTGACACACATTAACACGATTCTGGAATAATCTAACGTCCTCCATCTGTTTTTCTGCACGGTACGAGTACATGCAACTTTAGTAGGTACCTACATTGTAATAATTTTAAATTGACAGCACCTTTTTTTCTCGTCTTTATGTAAGTAGTTTTTATCAGTTCAGTTCACCTGTTGACCACATTTTAGTGTTAAGGTGAAAGCGTCAGGCTAGCCCGCCGATTAACGACTTTTTCAAGGTCAAAATCATTCCTCGACCTTTATAAATAAAAAACTCACACACACACACTCACACTCACTTATGAACTCGCGAGGGTTGTTTTGATGATTTTGATAATTATAATTCTGTAACTACCTACATACGTCTTACAGTAGCCAGGAATATTTTAAACAACATACAACAACCTAGCACTGGTCTACAAATTGCAAAAAACGTAAGAAAATTTGAATTTCGCGGGCTACCCTGGAGCATCCACCTTAAATCATCATGAAACAAACTGCAGGTTATATCCGCGCGTAACCGCAAAATATTATCCGCATATCCGCGGCACATCACTACGCTAAGCCGCACGCATGTACTCGAGACATCAAAGTGAGCGTAATATGGGTGGCAACACTGAACAACATTACCTGGAGTTTCACTATTTAATTAGCAGCATTAACTGTTTACGGACGATAATTTTTCGTGATACCGTCATTTTTCATGATATTAGTGATTTTAACATAAAAAATGAAATTTCATCCCCCTTTTCGCGTTGAAAAGGGGGATGAAATTGTTTTTTATGGAACTTAGGAATTGAAATTCCAACAACACCGTTGCTCTTTTTTTTTTTTTTTTCGAAATGGCATCTCGCAGTTCAACCTGAGTGGTTGTCGTCTGCTTAACCGGACTTTCCTGTGGGTGCCTTAAGTGTAAGGCCTCCAGCCAGGGCAAAAAACTTACAAACTAAGCTACTATACACGCTAAGGGCACCCCCTGCGGGGTACGGGCCTCGGCTTAGGGCGTCGCTGGGAGAGGACAGCAAGGGTACAGGCTGGATCGGAGTGGTGTCATTATTTAGGGACTGACTTTGGACTACAGGCTCAGCAACGCGGGCTGGCACGAGCAAGGGACGGGGAGGGTTCGTATCGGGGCGTCGCGACGGACCTCGACGGCGAGGACGGAATGAACAACACCGTTGCGTCAGCTTCTAACCACACGCCTAGATAATAAATTTTGTGATTTTTACTTCGAAAATTATGGACTTTCCATACACAACTTCATCCCCTTTTTTAACCCTTTGGGGGTGGAATTATCAAAAACGCTGAGACACGTGTAAATTAATTTTCAATCGTCATGCGTCAGCCTAAACACAAAATTTTAAGATCCTAACTTTAAAACTGACGGACTTTCATACAAACTTTCATCCCCTATTTAACTCGCTTAGGGGTTGAATATCAAAAAAATCCTTCCTGACTCCTTGTCTACATTATAAAGGGAACCTCTGTGCAAAATTTCAGCTTACTAGGTCCAAGGGTTTGGGCTGGGCGTTGATCGACTGGCGCGCGGAACGGTGTGACACTTTTTCGTGCGAGTAGCCGGTGTTCATCGATTTATAAGACGTTATCACGTTAAAACTTTAGACGGGATTCAATTTCAATTGAGCAATTTATTATAATTTTTTATGTAGCACTAATCTTGCTAACGTTTCGTAGTCTAAAATTATTTGCGTTGATAATCATTATCAAATGAGCTCGGAGCAAGACTTACAAAGCAATTTATCATCAGCATCATCAACCCTACTGTTCCTATGATTTCATCTCGCAGGCCAACCTGTAACAATCTAGGTCAACGCCACGATAGGTCAACGCAAGCCTATTTGGTATAAAAAACCGTGGTACTGTCTAATAATATTAATAACGCGTCCCTCAGGTCTGGTCTCAAAAAGCCTCCAAGCCTCCTCGCCTGCCATGCTACCCTGGTACTTTCATAATTAATAAGATGAGATGGGATTATCTTCAGCTGGTTGCAGATAATGTAATATGTCGTACATGAGGTGCTATAGTACCTACTACTGTATGTAAAGTGGAGGAGGTGACAAAGTTGAGATTATGCCTTTCATAATGTTTAACTGAGAAATCCCAGATGGACAAATTGAATTACACTATGTCCGACCTGGGATCGAACAGGCAGGCCCTCATGCTTAGCATGTGGCTCTCGCAACCACTAGACCAACAAGCAAACTCTTTTTGTGCCGAAATTGCCACTAATAAGCTGCTGCTGGTTGCTCCCACTGCAACCCCACTCCGTTACACCCGCCCGCACTAACAACCACGAGGCTTACTATGTTACTGGCAAATAGTCGAGACATCTCTTCAGCTCCTGTTCCGACACATAGTACAGGTGTTAGTAGTAAACTAACTGTTACTGTGCGAATAAGACGTGAGAAATGCTTAAAGGTCAGTTCCACCTCTATAGTATGGTTTGTCTGACCTGAGCAGAACCCGAACTGGCTACGTGCGATACGGTCAACCGATCGCTTACAACGGCCGAAGCGATTACTCAATTCTATTGAATCGCATCGTAGTATTACTGTCTTGTGTATGCTCTACATCTGCCCACGGCTAAACTACACAGCTAAATACACGTGCTTTGCTTTGTATGAAAATATAGGAGGGATCCACAAATCAACGTCGGCAGCGCTGCTTAAACTGGGACATCGACCCTGCTGGAGAAGAATGCTGGCGAATAATCTATCTATGCACTAGCACCGTCTGCCCAGTACTGGAGTGGCTCCTTTAAGTAAAATAGACCTGGTACACATTTCTGTTCAGATTGATCTCTCTATGTATTTACAGCTAACACAACAAATCACTTATAACCATTAGGGGAAATCTGAACATTGTCTTCAAAAATATCAGGTTTGTACGGAGTGGTCCTACTACTTTTATTCTGTGCGCTGTCGCGGCGCGCGTCGCTAGTAAAGCGCTAATTGTCCGTCTAACAGCTGACATCAAAGCAGTTCATTTATATAGCGCACTATATTTGGACTCGCTACAGACTCTCCGAGTTATACGATATTGTTTGTTTTCTTTTATTACAAGACTGGTGTAGCTTGAGCTCTCATCATTGGATTTTTAATCCTAGGATCGATTTAAAACAGTAGAAAATTTAAAATGCGACAGAGGTGTCATATTTTCACGATAACTTTGAAAAGCAAAAAATGTATGAAAAAAAAGAGTTGGAAAGTTGCCGGATTGCCTGCCACCGGTGGTGTTTTGTCCCGACAACAACAAAGCCAAAACTACAATTACAGTTAGGTAGTATAATTTTTTTAAACGAATCCGATTCCAAGTTCTGATCAAGTTTTATGAAGGTTTTCAGACAAGAATTCAATGAGAATATGCTCACCCACATCCCATCGCATGGTATTTTAACAAAACAAGAGGAATATTGTCAAATTTCAAATTCAAATTCATTTATTTTGTGAACATAAGTAAAAAATAGGTGGTAAAAATACATAAAAATCAGAAATTAGCTATGTTCCGCCGGTAGGCATACAAAAAAAAGACATGCATACAAATTCACAATTATTTCAAATACTTCACTAATACATTAATTAATTCATTTAATTTTGTGAACTTATGGAACAGTGATGTTTTATCAATTACAATGTTTGGTCTATCCTATGTTCCGCCGAAAGGCATAAAAATATAAAATGGTGTCACTGATTAAATCAAAATTAAATTAATTACAAAACTCATAAAATAGAATGTCAGCAATATTACAGTTGTCAAAATAAAAAATAAAAAATACAGTACAAAATGTCAAGGATAAATACAATGTCAGCAAGCATTAGAATTATCAAATAATTATAACCGTAAAAATTAAAATAGTCAGAATTAAATAAAAATGTACAAAATCATCATATCAAAATTTATCACTAAGGTATGCATCGACAGAGTAATATGCCTTGTCACTCAAGAATTTAAAAAGCTGATTTTTTAAATTATTTAAGTCGTTGGCTAAAATAACTTTATCTGGTAATATATTGTACAGTTTTGGAGCCATTGCATATATGCTTTTATGGTGAAAATTGGTTTTTGTAAATAGCGTAAATCTATTGTAAATATAAATAAATTGTGTAAATCTCTTGCGAGTAAAAATGATACAAAAACTGATTATAGAAGTCATGGCAGTAACAAATAAAAAAACTTAATGAAACCAAATCAATGAGCAAGTTACGATAAACATAAAATATTTTGATTTAAATGTGGCACATGAGTTCAAAATATTGTATGTTTCTGTTTAAAACAATTAATGTTGGTATGTTTGACGATGTTCGCATGTGGGATACGGATGGCCGAGTGTGTGGGAATTGTCGAGTTTTATTAGTAGGGACACTCATTCCGAGTTTAGCTTTAGAGAAATGTGTTCGGTTGGATAGCGGGTAGATAACTACGGTATTGTTGACAAGAAGGAATCTAACAGCTGAATTTGTCTATTTCAGTGAAGATTACAAGCAGCACCAAGATGTATTTGCTGATAGTTCAATATTAAAGCAGTCTTTGGGTAAGAAGCATGAAGGAGGTATTGCAAATCTATTATGCAGCATGCAATACAGATAATACTTCTTCATAATTCTGCCCACCTGGTAGTTTGTGAGACTGCACTACCCATGTTTCTCATCTCCTACTTGTCCTTGCCAATTTCCTACAACGTAATCTTCGAGTGTAAACTCGCACAGTAACCTGGGGCTATTCATGCCAATATTGGCATGAATAGCCCACACACTAGCAAATCCAAAGCGGGGTAAATTCGCATTAGTGCGAGTTTCGCAAAGTGTGAATGTAGGTACGAACTACACCAAAACACAGCTTGTGAGACCAAAAAGCCATTAGAACAGTAGAACAAATGGGATTTTTCGGTCCCATTTCTACAGAACTAGATGAACGACATTTGAACTAGAGGGAAAGCATCCAGGTAGCAGGCGTCAGCATAATCCATTATCGGCTGAATAATTGTTTGTGCCAAAGAAATGTGCTGTTTTTCTTTAATTATTATCGATTCATATGTGGGCAGGGCACATTGCTCGCAGAACTGATGGCTGATGGGGCCGAAAAGTTCTGGAGTGGCGACCGCTAACCGGACGACGTGGCGTTGGAAGGCCCACTAGGTGGAGCGGTGACCAGGCCCCTTATTCACAACGCTTCGATTCGATTTTCGATTCGGAAAGTCGTATGTCTATCTTTTTTTAACATTACGAAACCGAGCGAGATAGACATACGACTTTCGGAATCGAAAATCGAATCGAAGCGTTGTGAATAGCTATGCTGGTGAAGGTTGCGGGAATCCGCTGGATGCGAGTCGCATGGAACTGGTCATGTGGCGACACTTGGGGGAGGCCTATGTCCAGCAGTGGACGTCTTTCGGCTGAAATGATGATGATGATGATTATCGACGCAAAATTTCTGAGGTTCAGAATGATGTAGGTACGGAATTATGGAACTTGAATGTTTTTTTACAGCATCAGCTACAGAAAAGCCTGCGTCAATCCTGTCGTAAAACGTTCTAGAAACACGAAACGTTTTGAAAGCGACCACCGCTTGTCCAAACCGTTTGATTCGCCCTCAAACCCCACTCAACACCACCATTATAATTCTAGTAACAGCAGTGCCGTTCGCATTCAAATAATTGCCCCAATGACTGGACGCATCCTCTCCTATCCCTTACAAGTGCCCACATCGCCGAGTAGGTCCGATTCCGGTAAAGCCCGGATGTGTAGCCCATACGAAGTGAGCACCCATAAGGTATTAACCTCGGGTAGGGTAATGAGGTATTCGTTACGCAGCTGCGTGTCTGCGTGGTTGCATGTGACATATGTATGTGACATAGTTGATCGAAATGGGTAATTAGGGCATGTATTCCGGAATTCCCGAATTTCGTGATTCCGGAATTCCGTAACAATTTCTCTGATATTTCAATTCCGGAACTGAGAGGAGTAATATCGGAATTCCGATATTTATAAATTTTTGATATTTTGATTATTATTTTTTCTGAAGGCAACCAAACTAGTCTGTGGAACTTTCCACAAGCCGCGGCCGGGCCCGTCTCTCAAAGGAATAAATAATTATTGTTTTCGTGATTTACTTGATCTCAATATGTTGCTTTTTAAATTTGTATGCTATCTCACTTCATAATGGAAATGTTAAGGGTCCGTGCACCTAATTAACTCTATTTCAACATTTTTGATCACTGTTTGTGGGAAAGGCAAGAAGAATTTGAACCTTTTTTATTTTTATTACAAGAGTCAGGTTCTTATTCTTGTCGACTGTCGGAACAATTTTTTAAAATAATGTATATATTAATGACAATCACCCATATTCAAAACCCCTTTTCCGCAAAAGTAACGAGAGAGTGATGTTTGGGGTTCGCTGAACAAAGAACTACAAAATATTCCGAACATTAAAAAATATGAATAGCATCATTAGATGGTCTACTCGTAAAGTATCAGGAAACATTATTGATTTCAATACGAAATATAGCAGAAAAAAAATGATAAAAAAACGTAATTTATGGAAAATATCGGGACAAGTAAGTATTTTTTTCTATACCTTAGAAACACTTTAAAGAAAATTTAAAAATTACGCATTAATCTCAAGGTACCCCTTTAATAGAATCTAAATTTTAATTTATAAATAAACAATAACTTCATTTCGTAAATTAATCGCAAAGTGAACTATATTATCGACCTCGCAAACCCAGTCCCGTCAGTAACGACCGGGCTCTCCCAGCGTGAGCACGTATCACTTTGCTTCGCAAGCGCTCGCGAGTTATACGTAAATATATTTTCGAGATATACGCAGACTACCACATTTTGATACAGTGTTTCGTCTTCAATATTTTCATTTTTGGAACGTAGTTCTATAACGCGGCTTACCTACTAGGACTAGGACAGGAGTGCGATTTAGTAGAAATCGTCAGGTAAGAAATATATATGCCGTATGCTGTGTGTGTGTGTAGTAGAAGGTACTACACAAGAAGGGTATGGCGGGGCCGACTGAGCGAGCCATATTTTTCTTCATGGGTCTCGTTTTCGTGGTTTTTGGTGTCGCTGATAATGAAAATGAGGTCAAAATGAAAATCCAAGATGGCGCTGACGAAAATTATGGGTTTTTTCTTCATGGATGTCGTTTTCGTGGTTTATGGTGTCGCTGATAATGAAAATGAGATCAAAATGAAAATCCAAGATGGCGCCGACGAAAATTATCGTTTTTTTCCTCATGGGTGTCGCTTTCATGGTTTTTGTAGGCGCTGATAATGAAAATGAGGTCAAAATGAAAATCCAAGAAGGCACCGAGGAAAGTATTCGGTTTTTTCTTCATGGATGTCGTTTTCGTGGTTTTTGGTGTCGCTGATAATGAAAATGAGATCAAAATGAAAATCCAAGATGGCGCTGACGATAATTATCGGTTTTTTCTTCATGGGTGTCGTTTTCGTGGTTTTTGGTGTCGCTGATAATGAAAATGAGGTCAAAATGAAAATCCAAGATGGAGCTGACGAAAATTATCGGTTTTTTCTTCATGGATGTCGTTTTCGTGGTTTTTGGTGTCGCTGATTATGAAAATGAGGTCAAAATAAAAATACAAGATGGCGCTGACGAAAATTATCGGTTTTTTCCTCATGGATGTCGTTTTCGTGGTTTTTGGGGTCGCTGATAATGAAAATGAGGTAATAATAAAATCCAAGATGGTGCCGAGGAAAAATTTCAGTTTTTTTCTTCATGTATGTCGTTTTCTTGGTTTTTGGTGTCGCTGATAATGAAAATGAGGTCAAAATGAAAATCCAAGATGGCGCTGACGAAAATTATCGGTTTTTTCTTCATGGGTCTCGTTTTCGTGGTTTTTGGTGTCGCTGATAATGAAAATGAGATCAAAATGAAAATCCAAGATGGCGCCGACGAAAATTTTCGGTATTTACGTCATGGGTGTCGTTTTCGTGGTTTTTGGTGTCGCTGATAATGAAAAAGAGGTCAAAATGAAAATCCAAGATGGCACCAACTTCTACAAATAATGATACCTATGTTGATTTTTACATGAGACATGATGACATTTAGATAATTATAAGAAATTTATATTTCTTTGATATTGTACAAACAAAGTCTATATGAAATGCCTTCCTGCAAACAGAGAAGATCAAGTTTAAGTTTTCATTACGTTCCTAATTCCTAGTCCTACATAGATAATCAACCAATACCAAATTATGATATAAAAAGCTACGTATAAAACGTACTTATTTTATTATTTTCAATAAATAAGAACAATAAAGACTGATTTGAAAATATAAAAAGTCGTATTTTATTGGTTTTATTAATGTCCTAATTGAACTTGCATTCAAAACCAGACTACCGGTATTGATGTAGGCGCCATCTTGGATTTTCATTTTTACCTCATTTTCATTATCAGCGACCCCAAAAACCATGAAAACGACACCCATGAGGAAAAACCGATAATTTTCGTCGGTGCCATCTTGGATTTTCATTTTGACCTCATTTTCATTATCAGCGACACAAAAAACCACGAAAACGACACCCATGAGGAAAAAACGAATAATTTTCGTCGGCGCCATCTTGGATTTTCATTTTGATCTCATTTTCATTATCAGCGACACCAAAAACCACGAAAACGACACCCATGAAGAAAAAACCGATAATTTTCGTCAGCGCCATCTTGGATTTTCATTTTGACCTCATTTTCATTATCAGCGACACCAAAAACCACGAAAACGACATACATGAAGAAAAAGCTGGAATTTTTCCTCGGCGCCATCTTGGATTTTCATTATTACCTCATTTTCATTATCAGCGACCCCAAAAACCACGAAAACGACATCCATAAAGAAAAAACCGAAAAATTTCTTTTTTTTTTTATCGTTTTGTAAAATGTTCATGTGTCTGAATTCTTCTAATACAAAATTTATATTTTGATTGTGATAAATGTACTGTTCACACACATTCCAGACTTTTATTTGTAAGCCGTACTGACTTTATAATTATGTATCATAAAATAATATCGTCTACACTCTACAGGATTAAAATTGTTTAAGCGATCACTACGCTCGAACTTCACCCGTGTGTGCGTGTATCTGCATGAACAATGCACACAAACATAGGATCGCAACGAATTTGCCTAAACTCTAGCGAGTGAATATTATGCACGGCCTCTTAAGACTGGAAGGAGACTATGTAGTAAGTAATGTTCGTGACATACATACTACGATTCAAATATCGTATGTTTTTTTATTCATATTACTAAAATAATTATATTGTGTGATAAATAAGCCTTGTTGATTTTACGGTTTAAAATGTTTAATTAGAGTAAAAATGGAGAAAGATGTTTAATATGTTACTAAAAATGATTAAAATACTGATATTATTGTAAATCTTGTTTGATTTGAAATAAACTTTAAAAGTTACCCAGTTCCGGAACTAGTTCCGGAATTCCGGAATCAGATCTCCAGTATTGGAACTCAGTTCCGGAATTGAAAACCTTGCAATATTGTATGCCCTATGGGTAATCTGGTAGATCGCAAGTATGTTGTTACAGTCTAGGATTAAAACTTCCAGAAATTGTCCGTTTAATGTAGTGGCATATCAGGACTACAAAACCGACCACATAATATCCTAATTTTGGTTAGACGAATCTTAAAGTGGATGACCGTATCTCTATCTAGGTAGGTACCTAGATAGAGATAGGTAATTAATGTAAAAAAACCGGCAATAAACGAGTCGGATTCGCTCATGAAGGGTTCCGTACCATCGTAGTAGGGAGTCCCCTTTAATTTTTATTTTATTATTTGTTGTTATAGCGGCAACAGAAATACACATTCTGTGAAAATGTCAGCTGTCTACCTATTACTGATCATGAGATACAGCCCGCTGACTGACAGACAGACAGACGGACGGACGAATTGCGGAGGCTTAGTAAAAGGTTCCCATTGGTTACCTTTCGGAACAGAACCCTAAAAATAAAGAAATAATTCTGTCTTTATATGTTTTTTTCTTTCCAATTTATGCCTTTTCTTTGGCGATAATACCAGAACAAAAGACTCAAATTCAATGCAAGTTACTCATTCCGTAAGTAAAAGCCGTGCTTCATCACAGCACACCGTTACAAGTCCGTTGCTCAAACAATGACGCAGTAATTAGCACGTGTGCACTGCGCCGGCGCCGTGTGGCCGCGAAGTTTGACGTACAGTGCTAATGCATATGGGATGGTGACGGACACGGAGTGACGACCAAATGATTAGTTATTATGAATGTACCAGAAAAACAATGGCTAAAATATAAATGTTATAATCCGTATTATTGTTAAAAAAAAAACAAAGTACACTTCACTAGGTAAAATGGAGTGTTTATTAGTTTCAAAACGAACGATGTATGAACGTGCACAAAGGAGGAGTACGTAGCAAGAGGTGTTTTTTCGTTTCTACTTACCACTATTGAACATAGCCGTGAGTTTATGGAATAATTATGTTTTAAACAAAATACAGGTCATGTTGAGTCGTAGTTGTGTTTTCTACAGAAAATGCACAAATGTCCAATTGTTCTGAAATCGTTATGCACCCATTTCAGAAGACAATGACGTTGATGAAAAATTGTCTTAGTATTTTTTGTCTAAACTTTGCCCGTGGTTGTGTTCACAAACATTTAAACTCACATACACAACGAGTACCTGCCGGCCATACAAATATATGATTGGTACGGGAATCGAACCCGCGACACGCAGCGCAGCAGCCAATCGGTCAGTCACTGCGCCAACCGTGGTTACCTACCTACTCTATGGTAAAACAGTATAGTAGCTTGTGTCGAGTGTTTGATAGATTGTGATAGCCACGTTAACACTTTTAATTGATTATGTAAAAACTGCAATGTCTTCTCTGTTGAGAAGAGGCCTTTGCCCAGCAGTGGGACAGTAACAGGCTGGTATTATTAAGGCGGTGGTACCTGCTAACGAGAGGTTTTCTCCATGTAACTCCTCTTTGATGAGTGAATATAAATGTGAAAAAAATATATGTTGCTTATTAGACTCTAAACTTTAATTGGTACAATTGAAATAATTTATTATTACTAAGTATATGAAAAAAATATTCAAAGTGAAGCATTTTTTCTTTGAAATTTCGTAACTAAGTACTCCTAAACGGCATTAGGTTTTAGTATTTTTTTTTTCAGACAAATATTTGTCACTTTTTTCTTCACAAAGTGTACAATTGTCATTTTGATGTAATGATTTATTAGGCTACAATTAACCACTCATTTCGCACTATTCGGCCCGCAGTGAATGTCGTAACAACCACTTTGTAGTGCAAGCTGATTAGAACTTTATTCTAACAGGATTTCAAACGAAGTTTGAACCACCACAAATAGAGTTGCTAATTTAGCAGATACCCCAGCCTTAATATATGTAAAAATTGATGATTTTCACACGTAAGTATAACAAAGAGTGTGGGTTTCAACAACTGTTAAACTAATCTTGTCTCAAACACTGTTAGCTTCCGCCAGTGCCTATTGTTAGTTTGGCTAAACAATCATCACAGATAACATGATAAGGCCTGTGGAAATAAAAATAAACGACTTGTATTTCTCTAGATTTTCCTCAAAGATATCCTATCCCAATTTATTTAGGGTTTCTTCTCAATTTTCCTTATAACAGTCTCCTCAATTTACATCAAACATCTTAACTAATATTATGAATGCGAAAGTAAGTTTGTTTATTCCTCTTTCACGTCTAAACCACTGAACTGATCATCCTGAAATGTTGCATATACGTTGTCAGGTGTACAGAAACGGACATAGGGTTCCTTCCATCCCGAAAAAAGTACTGTTCCCGAATAAAACAACAATAACGTTCCTATGATAATAGATGGCGCCACGTGTCTTTCAAATTACGATTGAATTACATTATAACAAGCTGAGTACAAACCGAATGGATTTTCAAATTTTAAATTAACGCGGGCCAAGCCGCGGGCAAAAGCAAGTATCGATATAAGGCTCAGGCCACCGCAGTCGCTAATGCGACTCAGACACGACACGAAACAAACTAAAACAACCTCAAAACGCAAGAGAACAGTCACATTACAAATGCGGCGAGAAGTCTGCTCATTTGTTTTGTCTCGCATGTCAGCTAGCCAGTGTGCAGTGTGGTCTGGGCTGCACATCACAATAAAATCACTGCAAGTTGGAGTGCAAGGGGAGATTATGAAGCGGACTTTAAATTAGTCAGGAAATATAAAAGGAGAAGAGCGACTGTCCGTTTTCACTAACAGTAGGTGGCACCTAAATCGATGCCTAAATAAAAGCGCGCTCGTTGGATTGTTGTGTCACGAGTTTGTAAAACTTGGTATGTGTTCTCACACTTCTCACACAACAAAATTGTACTACTCGTACTATGTGCGTTGAACTTGTGGCTTGTGAGATACCTACGGTAACTTATAAGAACTTCAGAGAAGACTTTCATCTCTATGTCATCATGATCTGCCTAGCCTTTTCCCAACTATGTTGGGGTCGGCCTCCAGTCTAACTCTACCCGGAGGCAGCTGAATACCAGTATTTTACATGGAGCGACTGCCTATCAGCATAGCTATTCACAACGCTTCGATTCGATTTTCGATTCGGAAAGTCGTATGTCTATCTCGTTTGATTTCGTAATGTCAAAAAAAGATAGACATACGACTTTCCGAATCGAAAATCGAATCGAAGCGTTGTGAATAAGGGGCCTGACCTCCACAACCCAGTTAGTACTGACTAATACGATGCCCCTTGGTAAGACTGGTTGGCAGTCTTTCGGGCCACTACTGGATTACCTGTAACTACTGTCAAAGACCACAATTGACAGACTACAATAAAAGATACCGACGAATTGAGAACCTCCTCCTTTTTTGAAGTCGTTTTAAAATAGTGTACAAGATCAGAGCGCGTGTCGTCACGACAGATGCAGCGCAGATAGCAAGCGGCTTTGTGATACCATCTGTTAAACGCGACGCCAGTCCATCTGGAAATAAACCTTAGGGTAGGTAGTAGATATGAGCGCCGCGCCGGCGCGCCGCCGTCGCCGTGAATTCATGACGACGCGCCGCCGCCGTGTGCAGCGCGCGGCGCGCCGTCGCGACGAGTCGCAACTTGCTTTCTCGCTCGCACGCGCGGCCCGACCGCATAAGTGCTCATGTGGCACGTCGGGCGGCGCGTTGTACGGCGCGTCTTGCGGCCCGTTGCGCGTTTTTCCGTTTACGGAGAGGCGGTGTCATCTGCGATATAATATGTTTTTGCGCGTGTGTCAGCAAACGCGCGTAAAATCGATTTTCCGTAAACACTCTCATAGATCGTCAATCGTCATAGTATGTTAGAATTGAAAGTGAGCCGCGCCGCACAACGCACCGCGCGACACGCCGCATCTTCGTAATTAGTTAGCCTAGTCGCTTCGCCACACTCGTCGCTAACGCAGTCGAATCGAATATTTTACCGAGTAAACGTGTATTGTTGTGTGGTGTTAACAACAAACAAAATATATGATACGAACCTGTTGGCCATTAGCCAACAGGTTCGTCGATCCCGCTAATATCTGTCGACATGTTGGATAAATTATAAGAAGGCCTATGACTCGGTGCCACATACGTGGCTCATGAGGGTGCTGGAGTTGTACAAAATAGATGCAACTCTACGCGTCTTCCTTGAGTCATGTATGGGGCAATGGAAGACGGTCCTTCGATATCCAGGATGTCGACAGATACAGGGGAGCGATGAGCCTGTATGGATTAAGCGGGGAAGACACACAACACAACACAAATACCAGGAAAACCAGGACCACCAAAATACCAGGGCGGCAGTCTGAGTCCACTTTGGTTCTGTTTAGCTCTGAATCCTCTAAGCACATTGCTGGAGAATTCAGGCCTAGGCTGCCGGTTGAGGAAAGATGGTCAGGTTATATCTCACCTGCTTAACATGGATGATCTGAAACTCTTTGCCCCAACAAATTGCGACTGATGGAGCTAACTGAAACTTTTAGTAACGCCATCAGGATGGAATTTGGTGTGGACAAATGTGCAGTTATGTATGTAAAGCGAGGGGAGATTATGGAATCCGAGGGACTTCAGCTCTCGGACTCCATACACCTAAGATCTCTTTCCTCATTCGAAAGCTATAAGTATTTTGGTATGTCGGAAGCGTTAGGCATTAACGTAACTGACATGAAGCAATCGTTGAGGGAGCGCTTCTTCGGTCGCCTGAAGAAGGTATTAAATAGCCTTCTTTCAGGGGGGAACAAGGTGCGCGCCTTCAATGGTTGGGTCATGCCGGTTTTAATGTACTCTTTCGGCATACTCAAATGGACTCAGACCGAACTCGACGCCCTGGATAGAAGAGTTCGTACACTGCTGACCGAAAACCGGATGCATCACCCACGATCATCGGTGATGAGACTACATCCCGCGGAAGTGCGGAGGTCGAGGCTTTTTAAACGCGAAGACCGTCCACAACCGCGAGGTGTGCAGTCTCAGAGAATATGTTTTAAAGCCGAGGTGGGTATGCACCGAGATGTGGTCGCAGTGGACAAGGGCCTCACCCCATGGCTAAAGAGAACTGGCGCAAACCTGAAGTACTTACCACTGATGACCGCAAGGAAGTATGGCAACGCAAAGAACTTCACGGGCTTTTCATGGGCCCGATGTGGATTTTCTAGCGTCCGTGTCCTGGTTACGTTTCATCGACCTCTTTGGGGAGACTGAAGGTTTTGTCTGTGTGACTTCGTACCGGAAATATATTATGAAGGACGGGACGGTTGACGTGTGTCGGGCATGCCACCTTCCGGGTGAGTCCATCAGACATTTATTATTTCTGATTGTTCTCGTCTGGCTAACGGCGAGTACTTGCACAGGCACAACCAAGTAGCCAGGATTATACACCAGCAACTTGCCTTGAAATATTAACTTGTGGAATCTGTGGTACCGTATTACAAGTATGTGCCCAACCCAGATCTCGAGAAAGACACTGTCACGCTGTACTGGGATCGGTCTATCATTACTGACAGGACTATTGTCGCCATAAGCTTGACATAGTGGTGATAGACCGATCAGCGCGCCGCGTAATGATAATCGATGTTACCATTCAATACCAAAGCTGAGAAAGAGAAACAAATAAAATATCTCGACTTGGCACACGAGGTTCGCGACATGTGGAAAATGAACTGGGTTATCATTGTGCCGATTGTCGTGACGGCCAATGGCCTTATAGCCAAGAGCTTCGATGAGCATCTATCGAAGCTCTCTTTAGGCGGTTGGATCAAGGGCCTGGTTCAGAAGGCAGTACTCCTCGATACGGCTCGCATTGTGAGGAGGTTCCTGTCTCTGCAGCCCTAAATACCGGTGGCTTGGACCATGCTCTCGACACCGGCGGGCTACTATTTTTTATATTTTTAAATGTTTTTTATTAGAAATATTTAAAAATGTAAAAAATAAGATCAAAGATGAACAAAATATAAGATACTAATTGAATACTTATATTTTCGATTTTTTTTAATAGTTTTTATTATTTAAATCTGTTTCACTTCTATTTCAGTAAAGGTGATCTCCAATTATTATTTAGAAGACTGTAAACTTTTTTTGTAACAACAATAACTAAAAAAACTAAGGCCCACGGCCGGCCATGCCGCGCCGCCGCGACGCCGCCGCCGCCGTGCAAATTTCCAGGCCACGCCGCCGCCGCGGAATTGGCCATCGGCGCTCATATCTAGTGCTCATACGGAGACGCGGTGCGTTGTGCGGCGCGTCATGCGGCGCGTTGCGCGTTTTGCCGTTTACGGAGAGGCAGTGTCATCTGCGATATATTTGTATTTGCGCGTGTGTGAAGGGGGGGTGAAGGAGGGGTGCGCGGGCGATGCTGCACTTCAGCAAACGCGCGTAAAACACCTCTTAACGAAGCCAAAAGGCACTTGTTCTCCTCGTTATTGCGATATTTTTTTGTTCTACACCATATCTGGGAACCTTCTAGTTACGGAGATATTGGGGGTCAAAGTTCCAACCTTTTGACAACTTTTTTTTTAAATACAAGTTTTTAATGTAAGATTTTTACAGGAAACACCTCCACGACCCCCGTACTATTCAATACATCCATCAGCACAATGTTTTGAGTGCGTTACATTGAGTTCTCCCACAAAACATGATTTTTCACCCCAAAAAAAGAAATCATTTCCCAGCAATAACTTATACGTAAAGTTACTTAGTTTGATGTACAAAATGCTTGGTTGACGGCTTCATGATGAGGTGGATTACACCCTGTAGATAGATAGTGTCCTAATTAAAAAAACTCGGTTTCACTTCAACTCAAAATGCTGAAATGATGATTTTTCAATAAACGTGATCTAAGACTGCAAACTTTTTTTTGTAACAACAATATGGTTTTCTTAGTTATTTTTAAGAAATCTCTCCCTCATAAAAAAAAAACTAAGGCCCACGGCCGGCCATGCCGCGCCGCCGCGACGCCGCCGCCGCCGTGCAAATTTCAAGGGCACGCCGCCGCCGCGGAATTGGCCATCGGCGCTCATATCTAGTAGGTAGTAACGTCACCAGTAATGTCATGAAATTTAAACATTATCCGATCACCGTTATATTATTATAAGATTTTCACTCATCATCTGGCTAGCTTTTCCCCAGCTATGCTAATGTCGGCTTCCATTCTAGCAGGATGCAGCTGAATAACAGTATTTCACAAGGAGCGACTGCCGACCTGTAGGGCTATTACGTATCTCTGTTGACAGCTCGAAATGATAGTAACTGGGCTCAGTGTCCATCTATTAACTGTCAAAAGGTTAGTTTCGTATTATGTATGACCCTGTTACTCACCGTAAAGTGATATCCACTCAGTGTGATACGTAATACCAAAATTATGACATTCATGGTTGTCATCAAAGTTCGGTGTACAACCAAAGGATAGTCACTGGATATCAGAAAGATACGTAATAGCCCTGCTGGCCTACAGAACTCAGTTGAAACCTTGAGGTATTTTCTTTGTTCCTGGAATTGGTCAGTCACCCCTTCCTATATGTATACATACATACCCCCAAAGGGGTAGGCAGAGCTACAGAACGCCATTTTGCTACAATCTTTACATAGTCCTTTCGTTATCTGGTCATACACGCACGCGGGTTGCAAGTACTACCCACCTAAAAAATAATAAAGTGTTTTATTGCAGGCAAAAATACCCATATACAAGAAAAATACAATTGAAACAGATAAAATAGTAAAGAAATCATTAATAATCATAAAAATACCATTCAATTAATTAATAATCATCATAAAATACCAAAAAAAAACTTTCAAAAAATTTAAAGCATGGAGGTGTGTATAGGTCCGCATAGTCTTCAAAAATAACATAACCTTCCTGAAGAACTTCACCAATAAGGTCGGAGTACAGTATGCCTCTCACATCTGCCTCGTTACACCTTTTGTTGGTCGCCGCTGCCTTCCTTCACTTACACCGCGGCCTGTAACACATCTGTCCCACATTACATCCATGATAGCCTAGGTCTGCTGATACCGATACACGGCTGATAAAATCCTAGGTTATCGCGAATCGGGGCATCGCCATTTGATGTGCACGATATTCATATTCTTAAGATACTAATCAAGCTCTGAACTTTTAGATTTTACGGTGGGAATCAATCTGGAAACTCTAGTACATTTCAATGTGAGAATATTACAGATAGGAATCCCAAAGTGTCCGAACAACCTCCGTACATGAATATAAGGTGAGAATACTAGAGGACTATGAAAAACGTTAGTAAACAGATGTTTAGTGAAAATAAATACGTCAACTCCGCTAATGATTGCCGTACAGGCCGACACATTACCACTTAGCGTGATAATGTGTCTATATGAAGGTCATCATTTTATTCACAAAGATGAAAACAAAATTATATCCCTTCCTGAGCAAACAAAGCAGAGTTACTTAAACAAAATCTGCTCTGTCGTTTCGTCGGCTCCAGCTACCGTGGGACCTACTCTAATCGTAACCATATCAAATGCTAATCTCGCCCATCTAGTTTTATCCTCCATTTCTTAGCACTAGTAAGAACCCGCTCCGACGCACAGGTATAACTCGCTTAGCGCATTACTTACAACTTATTAACTGGGCGTCTTTAATTAACAAGAATTCAAACAATGTGTCTTGGATAAAGTCGACCGTCCCCTGCTACGCACTATAATCAGCCTATAGTGTTCCCACTGCTGGGACATAAGCTTCCTCATTAATCACAAGGGTAAGTGTGGGTTGGGAGATGTCGAGTGTGTTACGTTCACATGTGATCGAAGTTTTTGGTCTGGTGAATCTCAACAACAATACCACCCAATGGAATAAAGGTCACTCATTCGTAAAGAAACGCACTAAGGAACTACACCACAAAATGTGGCTAGACCATAGTGAATTCCCACTAACGACCGCCGCTTCACTAAACAGGCACTCCGGCTGACCAAACTTCAGCTGCGCACTGTTACAGCCGCCATTACTGGACATTGCTCTTTTAATAAACACCTCTTTGTCATAATAGTCACAGACCCACTGTGCCGTGCCTGCTTCGAGGAAGACGAGACAGCAGCCCACGTGCTTCTGCCCAGAGGTACCCGGTACTTCGGTGACCCAGGACTCTCCTACAATTAAAATCCTTTATACGTATTGTGAACGGAGAGGTTTGCCACAGTTCATCTGTTTTGAGCCTGTTGTGACCGTGGCTCATCGTGACGGCCATACAAAGCGAAGCTAAAATACCCGTGCGTAGTTTAGCGGTGGGCTGCCATGGAGCTTCGCCTTTACTTCATGCCAAGTTAAACATGCTTCAGATATTTACCCGTGACGAGGTATAAGTCCTTTTTATTTATCCGTAAAAAACTGCTTTCAAAGCTTGACTGGTATAGACTGCATTTCAGAGTAAATTACATCCTTGGATTTCTGAAAAGGTCGCACGTCAAAGTGCATTGGCACAGAGTCACAGACGGTTTCTGTCGAGCGACGCCTGAAAGGTTTGACCATAAATGATAAGATTTATAGTAAAAACAAGAAATTCTAAAAGAACACACATCTACTTGATTTTTGATAGTTTAATCCTCCATAAGGGTAAAAGTTTAGATATAGAGGGGGTAATCTTCGGAAATTTTTTTCAATATTTAGAACGTTCCTGTCGAATAATTTCCAAACATAACATAACACGAGCGAAGCCGCGGTCTAGTTCCTAGATAAATGCACGTAACCTATGAAATCAATGATTTAACTATTTCATCCATTATTAGAAAAATAGAAAACAAAAAAGAACATTTAATTGCCACATTACTTAAACCCCAAACACAACGCAAACACTACCCGCCCATATTCTCTCAATCCCGATCACCCATTCACAGAGTACATCAGTAAAGGCAGCCATTTTCATAAACACGAGAACAAAATGGCCGCCGACCGCATTAAATATTCGTCTAAAGTCGGGACCACTGGGGCACCACCTACTCTCAATTTATTGTCTGTTCAGAAGACGAACGACTAGAATTTAAGAAACTTTGTCAGGCGTTGTTATTGACTTACGGACACGGTGCGGACTTCGGTTGCACAAACGGATTCGACTTCGAAGTTAGAACCTAACCATGTATAGTAAGTACGCCCTGAGTCTGAATCAATAACGATCACATGAATATTTTAACCAAATCTAAACGTTGTAATTGTAACCTACTCCCAATTTACCCCTCTCCCCGCTTCTCCCCTAATTTCTCGGCTAATTACTACCCATCACTAGTGAATACCATTGGTAATATTTGCAGAGAGCACAACATAGATATGTGCAGAAGGTCATCTGATAGAGGCTCGTGGCTAAATAAAAGCCTCAATGAGATGATCAAATAAAAAGACAATACAAAAAAAACTAGTTACGGTTACGGAGATGTTGTTGCAAAGTTCCAACTTTTTCTCAAGTTTTTTGTTTTTAAATACTTGTTTTTAATGGAAGATTTTTACGACCACGACCCCCGCACTGTTTAATTTATCCATCAGCACAATGTTTTGAGTGCGTTACGTTGAGTTCTACCGTAAACCGTGATTTTACACCCCAAAAAAAAGGTCGTTTCAAAATTTTTTGCGTGTAGTTACTTAGTTTGATGTACAGGATGCAGCTTGGTTGACGGCTTAGTGAAGGGTCTGTTAACACCCTGTATTAAAGTCTCATACAAAAGGAGGCGAGCCTGTTGCCGCCAACCGGGCACTATTCCAGACTTCGTGGCTGCCACTGAGAAATTCCTGATGAAAAAACCCGATAACACTTACCCCGGCCTGGGAATAGATCCTAGGACGCTAGGCGTTTGCGACCATCAAACCACCCGCAGTCTAAAGTATAAAAAAGCTGCATTGTGTCGTGTCGAAAAACGTACCTGTAACAATAAAAAAAAGACATTATTAAGTATCATCGAGCCAATGATCTCGGGTAGTGATTTATAGATCGTTGATAGTCAATACAGGTAGTTAGAAGCTCGGAAGTCTGCCTTACGATGGAGTATCGTGTATTCGTGTTTCCCAGTAAGTGGATTGTGGAGGTCAGATAGGCAGTCCCTCTGTGTAAATACTGGTATTCAGCTACATGCTAGCCAGACGCGGGCAGATGAGCTCGGATATGGAGCCGAGCCTCTCGCCGGACGCAAGCACGCATATACCGACGCACAGTATCCAGGGTAAAGCGAGTGGCATTCGTTTGAATCTCGCATGGAGTCAGCCTTCTGCACCTATCTACTCTGTGCCAGCTGGACCAAAGCTACTCATTTCCAACACTGATTGATCTGGAACGTTCGCCAAAGGATGGACGCTCCACTGTTGACTTATTGGAGATCGTATTTGTTGAGGCTTTAATTATTCCCATGTTTGTCTGATTGTGGATACTGGGTTTTAATTGAACATGCATTTAAGGCAGCTGTTCCATCGGGGAAGTGGAGCGTTAAGCGAGAAAAAGCCCGCCAGTAAATAACTTTATATTTAAAATGGTGAAGTTCTATTGGTGGGTCTTCCCGAGATGTCCGATGCTTAAACAGATGCACTGTTCAACTATATTATGCTATGCGCCCTGTTCACGACCTCACTCGATGCGACTTGCGTCTCGCGTCAAGCGACAAACGCGTGGTTCACTTGTTTTTTTCGCGTTTCACATGGCTGACTGATGGCAGCGTGCAGCGGTAAGCAATTTCAATCATATGTTTTTTTCGCAGTCGTCTCGTGGAGTCGTGGCCGAGCGGTTGGACTGGACGACGACCCCAGCTGTTGTGAACAGGCTAGGCTTTTGTAAAACAAAATGAAGGTACAAATTACGCAAATAGGGAGAATCATAATCCCAACGTTTTACTCCACTATCATCATAAACTTAAATGTAAGCAATGATTTTTACTTTTAAAGAAGATGTTTTTAAGATACTTTTCACGACTATAAAATCACAAACAGTAAAACTATTAAACCAGACTCAATTAAACTCGCTTTCAATTACGAAGTGTCCAGAAACCCTTTGTAAGCGGAGTCTTGTTGCGAACTATGGGCCATTAAAATGTTCGCGGACGATTAACTCCGGAGCGGTAACGAAGTTTTGGGAGGTATGCAGCATTTAAAGGGCCGCGTTACTGGGATTATTTAAACATTATTTAATTTAAAATGTAAGGCAGGGTAATGAAATAAGAATCAAGACTCAAAACAATCTTTAGCTTGAAAGGGATTCGCGGGTAAGTCATAACAGCCGCATGGGTTGATCTCGAAGGTGAAATAACCATTGCCAAAGTCTGTCCGTGGATAGGTGACGGTCTATTACATACTTAGCAGTTGGTCTCGCTCGGCTGTTTGTTGTAGATATTTGTCAGTTGTTACAGTACCCAGTAGTCAGAAGCCTGAAAGTCTGACCACCAGTTTTACAAGGTATCGGATTACGCAACAACCAGGTTGTGGAGGTCAGATAGGGCCTATCTGACCTCTACAGCCTATCTGATAGGCAGTCATACAATGTAAATACCATCGAAAACCACAATTTTGTCTCTAGGGTGACATTATTTTAAATAATCTCTGATATTTTATGTCCCGGGCGGCGCTTACCACTTATCATCAAGAACCATTGATTGCCATCCAATAACATAAAATACTACAATGCTTATAACCCCGTGAACCAACCGCCATTAGATAAATCCAGCCGCTTTGTAAGTATCAGTACAATTTCGAAGCGAAAAAAACCCCTATCATTTACCGGTGAAATTGCCGTCATTATTATCAAAGGTTCCAGCTATTTGTTACAAAGTGCTTCGATGGGTTACCAAAATGATCAGTTTCTGTACTTAGGAAAACAGATTAGGGCTCCTTTTCGAATTGATCATTTTATGTTTTAGTAAGGTACTAACGTATGCCCGTGGCATCGCCCGCGTGAAGTTCAATAATAGGCATGACGACAGTATCAAAAAATTGCAAATCTATTTAGTCCGTCAGTTGCAGTATTGGAAATTAATGGACACGTATTTTTTTTGTTTTTGTAAACCAATGAATATTGACAAAGATAAAACGCATCAAAACTCGGGAGTGGGGGCTCGTGACGTCAGAACTAGCTAAAAATTATACCATGGCGTGACGTATTGAGAATTCTTCGTCAATTTTGGTTTACGTAACAAAAGAAAAAAACACGGGTCAAATAATTTTTGATAATCTAAGTGACGGACTAATTAGTTTTTTTTTGTCGTCTTACCTATTGCCCCACGGGGTCATACTACCGGGATAAAAAGTTTCCTATGTGTTGATCCAGGTTATAAACTACCTGTGTGCTAAAATGCATCCAAATTCGTTCAGTAGTTTTTGCGTGTCTGAGAGTAACAAACAACCATCCATCCATCCTCACAAACTTTCGCATATAATATTAGTAAGATTAACAAGGCAGATCTGTAAATGGAAATGCCCGGGATACGCTCTAGAAGGACACACACGGAACTTCTTCGTGATGTTCTCGCAACCGGCATGCGTGCGCTGCGTGTATGACCAGACGTGTATGGACGTGGACAAACCAAAAGGAGTATGTTAGTATCGCAGCGGGTGGCGTTCTGTAGCTTCTGCTACCCCCATGGGAAAAAGGAGTGAGTTTATGTAAGTATGAATAGGCCCATTGGCCTCCCACTAGGTAGAGCGATGACCTGGTGAAGGCTGCGGGAATCCGCTGGATGCGAGTCGCTCGGAACCGGTCAATGTGGCGACACTTGGGTTAGTCCTATGTCCAGCAGTGGACGACTTCCGGCTGAAATGATGATGAGGATGAAGTGCTCGCGTTAAGATAAAGTCTCAATCTTGAAGACTTGGATATTGCTATAACTAAAAGTTTGTTAAAATAAGAGTTCTAAATACATAGTGCCGTAGGACACAACCAGTCCTGAATGAAATCATTAATAACTTATGCGGATTGACAAACAGTGAATGCTAATATTTGTATCTACAATTATTTTGCATGCAAGTCCCCGACTGACTCGCTACAGTCACTAGCCACCAGTAGTAACACTTGCACTACGAAAACCGACCTTATTGCTATGCTATATATGAAGGAAAGGCGATGTTGATGTCAAACAGTTGCCTTTGACGGACTGTATCGCCACCCAGAAGTAAAGTTATCATGCGTAATACTGCAAACATTTTAAGTAGTTTAGATACTCTACAATGTTGTCGGCGTTCACTGTTGGTTCAAAATACATTTCCGATATAATATAGTAGCTTTTGACGTCGACTTCGCCAGCGTGGAATTGGGGTAGTAAATATCCCCGGGAGCGTACTAAGTACTACCGACCGAGTAAAAACTATCTTGTGTTTTAAACTCAGGTCATGGTTTAGAGGCCACCCTTTATTCACGTGACCACTTTTATACCCTTCCCTCCCCCTTGGTGACACGTCGTGAGGTTTTTGGCCACCCCTCCCCCCACTCGGCATTACATGTACAAAATATAAAATACACTTGATTGTCACATTATTGCCCCTTCTTTCCCCTGACCCCCTCCCCCTTTTTAAACCTCACGTAGCTGCCTGCCAAATTCCTTAAATCCCAAAATTACAAACACGCCGGCCACAATACGCGCATAATCAGCGTTTAATGTTCATACTGCTGGAATGGGACACAGTTCACACAGTCCTCCTCCACTGGGTCACCATCACTATTCAAAAAAGCGCAAAAAAATGTAAATTAATGGCCGCTGGGAAAAACATATAAACAGCCCAAAACAAGAAGTCCGAGCAGGCCTCTACGTGACATAATATACCACCAAGTCCCTTAACAATATCTTCGCACTCTTCCGACCTCCTTACCACAACATATCATAATGTAATTGATAAATCAGCCGAGTGCGTGATCCTCTCGCCTCTGAGGATGTACGTGAGGTGATATCAAAGGGGGGATCCGTTGAGAACTTGAGAGTCATCTCAGATACATAGGGTTAGAAGCTGCGAGGAAAGAGGGACCGGAGACGGTCTAAGATAGTGGAAGGTTCGGTACTATTGTTGAATATTTCGACGCTGTTGCAAGCGCCATCATCACTACATAGTATAAAACAAAGTCGCTTTCTCTGTCCCTATATCCCTATGTATGCTTAAATCTTTAAAACTACGCAACGGATTTTAATGCGGGTTTGTTTTAATAGATAGAGTGATTCAAGAGGAAGGTTTTAGTATATAACTTGCGGGCGGGCGAAGCCGCGGGCATCAGCTAGTCACGGATAAACTGATGAAAAAATAAACATAAATAACAAACATGGTAAATTGGGAAACTTGACTTTCTTTGAACCACATGAAAATTCAGAATCATCCACCAGAGTTCTATTTTAGAGCAACACGGCAAATAACTGAGGCTTGATTGCTCACTACGGAACCCGAAAAATTTCCTGGATACGAAGTCACAAGGGACTCTTCCTTTTGTTAAAATTCAGATCCGCAACCGGACCCTACAAATTTACGAAAGTAGTCGAAAAAATCAAACGTGATACGGTTTTGTTCTGATTTCGGCTGCAAACGTTAACTTTGTTGAAACGTGCGATGGGCTCCAAAAAGCTTGTCACTTACCAAATTATTCCTTTTCCGATACTTTTCGTAATAATGTAAAAAGGGCGATATTATATGGGGTCTAAAGTATATTGACTTTAATATACTTTAAACGTAGATTTCGATTGACAAGACCTTTCCAGCCATATCATCCGTCTCACAGTCCACCCATCGCATCGTTTCGATTCCGAAACGATCTCTTATAGCCATCTCCATTCAAACTCAACATTTTTCTCACCAATTTTCCTCATTCCTTCGCATCACATGTCCATAAAACGATAACCGATTAACACACAACTTTTCCGTCACCGGCGCCACTTTCAGACTTCCTCTCATTTTTATTTTTTGTTGCACATATACATACAAATTGCAATAATACAGGGTGTAAAAAGACCTATCACAAAAATTATTGCTGGGAAACAATTTTTTGGTGTGAAAAGTCATATTTTACGGTAAAACTCAATGTCACGCATTCAAAACATTATGCTGATAGGTGCATTGAGTAGTAAACGGGTCATGGAGGTATTTAAAGTAAAGTATACATTAAAAACTTGTTTTTTTTTTTGTGAAGAAGCTGGAACTTTGAACCCCAATATCCTCCGTAACTAGAAGGTTCCCAAGTATGTTCTAGAACAAAAAAGATATCGCAGGGACGAGGAGAATAAGTGCCTTTCGGCTTCGTTAAGGGCTATTTACACGAGGCGCTACGCCGAGGGGAAACTCCGCTGCCGCGGCAAATTGTCGCTCAGCGGACGGACTTCCGGCGGGGTCTCATGACGACATGGAGAGAGCAACTGTCGCAACCCCGTGCAGGGCACGCCACAATAGTGGCGATAAGTCCCCTCTTTGAGGAGTGGCTGGAGAGACGCCACGGCGTCCTTACCTTCCGCCTGACGCAGGTCCTCACCGGACACGGTTGTTTCGGGAGGTTCCTGCACCGAATCGGGCGGGATGAAAAGCCCGGGTGCTATCACTGCGAGTTGATCGGAGGATACCGTGGAGCACTCTGTGGAGGTGTGCCCCGCTTGGGCGGAGCACCGCCATGTCCTCGAAGCGGCGATCGGCGGCGGCGACCTCTCGCTTCCGGCCCTGGTTCAATCCATGGTCCGGAGCGAGACGGAACGGGACGCCGTCACCTCCTTCTGCGAAGCAGTCATGCTAGCGAAGGAGGTGGCGAAACGTGAGAGGGAGAGATGCTCACATCCGGCCACCGCGGGAGACGCCACGGACGTCGGAGGCCGCGTGGTGGCCCCCGGCCACAGTAGGTGCGGGCCTGTGGACGGTGAGCTATGGGCTAGCTCGCCGTCCGTCCGTCTCATGACGACAGGCCGTGTCGACGGTGCGTTCGTGTTCCACGCGCGCCTCAAAGAGAGTCAGCAAAAAAGAAGGGGTCCGCAAGGGCCGATGCCTGCCGGGGCTGCGGGACTATTCGAAAGAGATACTGTGGCCCTGCCCGCGTAGCATGGCGATTCTATATCTACTCTACAAGACACGACAAAGCTCTTTTCTATACAACTTGACATGTCTTAATGTCTTGACATGCCCGAGCATGCGGCGACCCATCGACTCGAGTTTGTACGAAGACAAAGACATAGAATGTTTTCCATAGCAACGGACAAGTGTGACAAGTGACATTGAGGATTTTGCACTCAGCATCCGATCTAGAAGTAATATTATATTTTTTTAGATTGTTTGTTGATATTATGTTCATCACCATAAAAGAGATCACAGGATTCTTGCTTTCCTGCAATCTCATATCATTTTTAACAATCTCATGATTCTTATAATATCCATCAATGTTCAGTTGGTAAGAAAATAGTTTCTTACTATGTTTTTGGTGTTTACTTAAAAATAATGTTACACGGGCGGTGGTTAATATCAGGCAAGGTGGACGATGACATTACAATTTGTTTGAAAGGACAAAGATGCACCCTCCAGAGTACTACAGCTAGGACGCATCGTGTGATTGCCATTACTTTTATTGAAGGCGTTAAGGCCTGAATATATTCCCGGCCAGCTAGACCACCTACAGGATAAAGCTGTAGGTTACAGCTATACCCTACAATTTTGTCAATAGTGTTCTGACATGTCCGCTTTGTGCTCGGAGTTTTTAAGTTGCGTATTATTTTTCGGTCCAAAAAGATCAAAAAACCCGCCTATTTAACCAATGTGTCCTGCCAACCTACTACGACCTACTACGGTGCTGAGACATGGACGCTCACAAAGGAGACTGTCCACCGAGTACAAGTGGCATAAAGGGCCATGGAGCGAGCCATACTCGGTATAACCCTCTTAGATCGAGCCGTCATCGGACGAAAGTCTACGACTTCAGGGACCGGGCGGTGTGCCTCAAGCGGACCTGGGTAGAACTTCTACACCCGGAGATGGCCGATAGAGCAAGGCTTTGACTGAGTGGTGGCCAAGGTTTGGCCAAAGACACCAAGGCCGTCCTAAAGCTCGTTGGGTTGACGATAAAGTCGCGGGAAACACCTGGATCAGGGACGCACAGAACCGGCAAGTGTGGCAGAAGAAAGGGGAAGCCTTTAACCAGCAGTGGGTGATTCCGGGCTGATATGATGATTGATGATGATGTATGCTAGCCACTTGAGAGCACATGAAAGTGCAGCACACCAAAGCACTCGACAACCACCATAAAAAGCTATCGAATGCAGTCGCTGTGGCCGAAATCGACTAGAAGGCATTATCATCAAAGAACTCGTTTTCCGGGATATCGAAAGCCCCGGTGAAAGCTCGTACAGCGTTTCTTTTTGCATAAAAACTGAGGAGGTGGCAACGGTAAGACCCCGACAAGTTTTTAAAAACAAAATTGCTTACAAACACAAATTAGATTTATAAAAATAATCTTGTCTAGGTCTGATGTGTTGTAGATTTTTTGACATTCGTTGCCAAGAAACGATTCCTACAACCAGTGTCAAAAGTAGACAAAAAATTGTCGCCATGCTCGACGTTGAAGACTTTTATCGCTAAAGAATAGAAACCTTTCTTTTCCACATGTCAAACATCGCCATGCTTAGGACGATAGAAGTCTTTCGAAAATCTGTCATTTATCTGTCATTTTGTCGATTGTCAGTCGACAAAACCCGTTTCTACGGCGGCCATGCTACGCGGGCTGGAACAAAAAGGCGATGAAGGAACATGGATGGGTTTTAGTCAGTAAAAGTCTGACACTCCCTCCTGCTCCGCCCAGAGCGGGAGGAGTCATTTGATGATTTGCCTTCCGAAAAAAAAAAAAAGATAGGGCTGTTTACACCCTAATCCCTATACATTCATTACATCATGTTCATGTACGTGTGTGTGGTCTCATGTCCTCTTTCTAATTTTATTCATTCGCGTTACACCACACATTCCCTTAGCATTCTCATCTCAGTCACATGTAATTTTTATGATAGATAATGATAGACAAGGATACATGGCCGGATCCGCATCAGCGAAGTAAATTATATTTCAGCTGTCTACTTTAAACGCTTATGCTCTTCGATCTGGTAAGTATAAAGTTAACAACGCACAACATCTGTTTATCTATGAGAGAGCAATTCGCCATTAATGATCTAAATAATTTCTCGTTTTCATGATAATTTGACCTGCACTGTCAAGATGTCTCTCTCCCCTAAACATCAGAATTATTGATGACGATATAAATGACAAATTGTTTGTCATAATGAATTTTGCAGTTCATTGCACAGTTGTCTTGGTGACAGATGGGCAATCCTTGACAAAGGGGATTTCTTAACAATTCGTCAAATAAAGGAAGTGATTTCTAGCTTAGTAAAATGTACACGAAAATGTGGCTTGTCGCTTGTTGGTTTTCTGCCTACATTTACGTTTCCGATTCGGCTTTTAGTAAAACAGTATTCAGCTTCCTAAATACAGCTGGAAATTCTACAACAACACTGAAACGGTTCCTTACGTCACTAACATCTCTCTCCACATTTCAACAGTCCATTTGTTTCGGTCTTCACAGATCACTCGCACAAAATACAGAGGAACAGAAGGTATGCTCCATACAAAGATCGAAACAGGCGCAGGCACACCCACACACATAGACGGGTACGTACTTACGGCGATTTCAAACAAATGGCGGTCGCGAATGCGCGCTGTATGAAGCGAGTATACATACTTCGTTTGAGAAAAAGCCGCTAGGCTTGGCTCGAACAGTGCTGATCGCAACGAAGCATGATTGAACAGCGATGTTTGATAGATGAAGAATGGAGTTAACCGATCGAACGGATCATCAGCTCTTCACTCGATTGTTGTTCAACGAATACTGCCGAATCAAATCTGAATAAGATCATATACCATCTAAGGAGCCCATCTTCTGTATCAGTTTGTGTTGTGTCCTGCCGTTCACACCCACTTACAAATTGTTGAGAGAATTCATTAAATTGTTCCTCCAGGAAATAAATGGAAATTATTCGAACAGCCAGCGAAAGGGACATGATGTTAAATGAGACAACTTTGAATAATTTGCTTTAGACTTGGAGCATTTGTTACAATAACAACGGATTACTTCTGGTGGGTGAGCAGGAATAGAACAACACTCAAGTTTTGGAGTTAAATCGAGCGGATATAAGTTGGTTAAACATGTTAAAAAAGTATCTTTGACAGTCTCAACCTTACAGGTTTTATGGCTAGTCTATCTCGGCGCCCACCGGGCGAACCCGTCCCTGTCAGAATGTTTCTTGTGCGATCTCTCACCATGTCTGTCCCGCTAATAAGATCGTCAGACCACCTTCAGCACGGTCTATCTCGCCGGCGATGTACTACTAGAGGCGGCCTTGTGTGTCACCGTTTATTCGCACTTCGCATTGAATGACGGTGGTAAGTGCGGCTGCGGTCATAAGAAGCTATCGGCCAGCGCGGTGATTACGTGCTCTGTGAGCCATTGCTGCTTTCCTACTTATGCTTAGGTACCCAATACTATAAAAACTACGACAGTAACTCTGAAAGCCCGTCTGTTACGTTTACATGTCTTAACGACTGAACAGATTACAAAACAAAAAAAACCCTACCCGACTGTTGCAGTCAATATGTACTGTTTCCTGAACTTGTTTTTTCTTTTCAGTTTTTATTTAAAGTTATTAGTCATTTTTTTCGCAGTCGGGTTTTTTTAATTTTTAATTTTACACTTTATAGTTGCTTAGATAATATACCAATTTAAAATCGTCGTGATGAGCCCTTTATCGAGCCGTTCAGGCTGCAGAGCGTGCCAAACATTTGAATTTGGCGCCAAAAATCCACCATTTTGATTTATTTTTGATAGACCCAGTATCACTCTCACAGTAAATACAAATTTAACGACACCTCTCAAGCTAAAATCCATCGAGCCGTTCAGGCCACACACCGTGCCAATCAATTATACATACATATTACCCTCCTTCTGGCGCAATCGGGTAAATATGTCATGCACCTTACAAGTACCACAGGATACTTTTTATCCCGGTAGTGCCTTCCCGTGAGACAGCTTACAACCTGTGCTAGTAATATAATATAACAATATTTTCAAACAAATATCAAAAGCTTACACACATACATAGCTTACACGCACGCTAGCTAGCTAGCTTGCACGCTTACAATAGTTTTAAGTTTAAACACTAACATACAATGTACATACTATTATATGTTAGTCTGTAAGGTATTTATCTATGGGCCAAAGTAGCCTGAAAATAAAGGTTTATTATGGCTTAGGTTTAAGCAATCACCAGATATAATGAAATATAACGCCCAAAAAATCGTAAGTACTTACCAGAATTTAATCCCCATTTTAATATGAAATTAAAAAAAAAGGCAAGTATCTTCAGAATAATCGCTGACCTACCCAAAAGGCCACGCATGCACCAAATATGTACTCTCATTTTACTTGAAAATTTCATCCAAATATGTTACACAATTTTATCCTAATAAAGTAAATTAATATACAATAGTTATTTGTTATACAAGAGTGCAAAGTTGCTTCTCTTGTATAACAAGAGAAGCAACTTCTCGCTTAATCTTTGCACTCGAGTGCAACACGTAACTTTTCATCCCACCTCAGCGAGGAAATGACTAAATGCAAAAAAAAAACATTTACAATCACAAGATACTTTTACTTTTATTTCAGTTTAGGTGTTAACTACTACATTATGGTAGGTAAGTATTACAGAATAATCTTTAAATTATAACAAATAATACTTAGGTACAATTAAGAAAAATTTAAAGTAACGTTGCTACAGTTAGTTAAGTTGAGTGTAATATTTATTTATTTATTAAAACTTTATGCACAAGTAAAAACTGTACAAAGGCGGACTTAATGCCTTGGGCATTTTCTACCTATTTTTTTTCAATTTTTTTAATATCGTACTGTTTCAAATCCTTCTCGCGTGATTGTTGAGGGAGAAAGCTCATTTGCGCATTATTAACAGTTTCAGTCAATTCTGTTGGCGTCAAATAAACTTCTTGGTCGCCAAAACCACTTATTTTACGTTTTTCACTTGTTTTTAACCTAAGGTTTTAACAATTGACCTGACAAGAAAATGGCGCGCGCAAAGCAAATTATAAAAGTACACCAAGAAGGTTCCGAGTCTGAGTTTTTAACAAATTAAAAAAGGTTGTACCTATGATAAATTCGGCACCATGGAGGTAGAAGTAAATAGGTTTAATGATGTTTTGAATTCACAAACTTAGTGCACACGATGTTCTAAATTCAATTTACTTTATCCTCTAGAGGATAAAAACGACTTTTGCACTCAGATATCGAAGAGCAAAAATACTCTTTCGAGATGGGGGGATGGAAAAATCATTGTTTACCCAAAAAATATAAATGAAGTTCTAAAGGTTCACCGATACTACCGTAAGGCTTATGTTTAACCAACCACCAGATTTAGTAAAATGTAACGGCAAAAAAATCACTTTTGATTGCTAAAAATAGTAAAGGCATACAATTAACGAACCACTAGATTTAGGAAATTGTAACGGCAAAAAAATCACTTTTGATTGCCAAAATTAGCAAATGATCAACATTTTAGTTAATGACCACGAAAAATTGAACTGTTAAGCTCTTGCATCCGAGTCGAGGGAGACCCGGTCGACTGGTTTATAAAAAAATAACCTAACCTAATCTATCCGTGCCGGGGTGCCCTAAGTCGGCCTAGGCAAAACTAGTTTGTCATCGACCACCTCATTAAAATTTGATGCTCAATTTACTAAATTTGGTGATCAATTGATATTTTAGGTGATAGATGTTATTGGTCACCAAGTTTTGGTTATATGCATACATTTTATGGCAAACGTAGTGATATATTTGGATAGTAATGACACAAAACTTTTCTAGTTAAAATTTGGTGCACGCGTGGCCTTTTTGGGTTATGAAAAGTTTTAGTAGTGCAGGCATGACTTAAATAGCCCGAAAAATTTTGGTGGTTGGTTTCATTTATTTGTACATATTTTTTTTTTTTTTGGATGAGGCTGTTTAGGGTAACGATTGTTTTTTTGGTGGTCATTCAATTTCATCCCATTTATTATTAACGGGATTGTCAACCCAAATCTACATAATGAAATACATACAATAGTCATAAATCATCACATTTACCCAACTACCATTTACATAAATGACCGCACAAACGCGTATCACAATAATATATGTAATCAGCTTTTAGTGTTCCCATCGCTGGGAGTGGGACACACGGCCTCTTATCTATGAGAGGGAATGGGCTATAACCCACCACGCGGGCCCAGTGCGGGTTGGTAAATGACACATGTCTCAGAATTGTTGGTTCTAGGACATGCCGCTTTCCTCACGATGTTTTCCTTCACCCTTTTGAGAGCAGTGTTGATGAAATAAATTCCACATTTTTTTAACAGTTGATAGAGAAGCACAAAGAGCTGCCAGTCACACGTCCTGTTACCTACTAAACAGATTTAATGTTAATAACTGAGATTAGAGTGAAACTAATTGAATAGAAAACTAGAAAATGGCTATATCACGGATGGAGGAACGGGTTGTACGATTAACTGCACGTTTCAGTACGAAAATGAGCTGTATTGCTACGATATAAAACCGATGTCAAATTGTTTCAATAGACGAGCGGTTGAGTGTACGATAATAAGGTGACCGACGAGCCCTGAATATGAGCAATGATTGGTATCTATCAGTTGCTATCGTTTTGTATGCTCAATTAATATTAGCCTCCGAGGTATTTCTGACGATAAAAAAAAACGGAATGAAGGTGACGGATTTTCGTACAAACTTCAACTTTCACTTCTAGTGCTGTGACCAAAGAACTTTAATATTCGTAGTTGCACAGTAGACGAAAGCCGGTCCTTAATATGAAGCTCTTTGAGGATGGAAACATTGGTGCGAAACGATGTCCACGGGATCTTTAGAAGGCGTCTCCAGCATTTGTTTGGATTCGCAGAGACTAAGTTTCGGCGCCATAGAGAAAGATCGGAAAGACAAGACATTTCATCAATCTGACCTTCGTCTTCTTGGTAACCCTCCTGTCACCCCAAATCTTTCCCAGCCGTTCCACTGCCGACCTGGTGTCCTGGTGATGGCGCAGAGTCGTTTTATCTCGTCGCCACATCCTCCAGCATTGGAGATAGTAGAGCCGAGGTAGATATAGCTCTGTACAACTTCCCAGTTAGCTATGCTCTGTACGTTAATTCTGCCTTTTTCAGCCCGGCTTACTATCATCATCTTCGTCTTGTATCGGTGGATGGCAAGTCCGAAATTGAGGCTGGTAGTCTCGAGACGAATCAGAAGATTTTCCTCAACTTCTCTAGACTGTGCGAGAAGGGTTGTATCATCAGCGTATCTAAGGTTATTTATCACGCGACCCCCAAATGATATACCTTTGTCCCATTCCTCCAAGACAATGCGCATGATTCAGAATGCTTTAAGAGTCATAATAAAGGAAGTTTGATCGACAATCTTATTTGTATTATAAAGACTTTATTTTGCCATGTCGGAACAATATACGACCGCTCGACGCTCAGCTAAGGATACCAATAATATAGTGGGGCGCACAGAGTGTGTAGCCCTACTATAATATTTATTCAAGCTCACATCCCTTCCGCTCTCAAACCTGTTTAATCCTTTTCCAATTCAGATAACAGCACACCCTTTAAAAATGCGATTAATTTAAAGCTTGATAAATGATAGGCAGTTCCGCCTTAATTAAAAATTAACATCTTCGCCCAACGTGTGTTAGATTGCGCGCTCAGTAGGGGTGCTGACCTAATAGCAACGAGGTAAACGGGCGATCGATGACTAAGATTATAAATTGGGTCGGCTTAAGTAGGGTTAATCGAAATTGATGGATCGTCGGCACAGACACACCTGTGATTATGCGAAGGTATTTATAACTAGATTTTACCGGCGGCTTCGCCCGCTTGGTTGTCGAACATTTCCAATGGAAACTTACCTCCAAGTGGTCTACGGTTGTGCCAACTGTGAACTGGTGTTGGTTAAAACGGGTAATAGGCATTCGTTTAGGTATCCCAGTGTTGCTGCCATTAGGCATTCAGTTGAGCACCCCAGTGTTGGTGCAAACGGCCATTGGGCATTCAGTTAGGTATCTCCTAGTGTTGGGGTTTCAGCCAGACTAACCGCATGCAGTTGAATACCAGTATTTTACATAGAGCCACTGCCTATCTGACCTCCACAACGACCACGCTCCAGTTACTAGGGAAAACGACATCACTTGGTAAGACTAGCCAGTCTCTCAGACCTTCAGGCTTCGGATCCGTAACAACTGTCAAAGATCTAAATCAAATAGTTGAGCATATTTGCAACGCAATGTACAAAAACGCATGAAACCACCTACTCTGCAAGTATGACTTCTAAATAAACAAAGAAAAACAGCGAACTTCCTTTATTCGTATCACGTGCGACGTGCACGCGGTATGGCATTTGCAATAATAACGAGAGTCGCGGGAATGCGGGACACCTGGCTGTATTAGCCTTCTTATTGCCTGCTGTTTAATTTGGAAGATGAGGACTAACTACGGATCATATTTTGAGGAGACTTGGTTTTTTTTTTTTGAATGATAGTTCACCCATCCATCTATTGTCTACAAATTAGTTTGTGCGTTAGACACTGAAATTCTATCAGTGTTCAAGATGATGGAGAAAATCTGTTCAAAATTTTTTGTTGAAGAAATACGAAGGACGTTTAAACGCTAGCGCCGACCGGGGTCGCCAGCGAAGAGCATTATATCTTTACCCAATGTAAATTCATACGTAGCCAGTGGTAACAAGATACTTATTCCAGTGTTGAATACCGCGAAGGGAGATCCCTTTCATGCCTTCGATCAATCTCTAAACATGCTGCATGCCATGGTGCTTTGCCGTCCCGTCCTCGGTCTGTGCTGGCCTTAAATCCGATCCCGGCATGGTCAAATATTTTCGGTGATTTCTAGCAAAAAAAAAGCTCCGGATATTAGCCTGGCTGATGGCAATATACTCGGCTCCTGCTACTGGTTGGCCAAAAGCTACACGTATAAATAAGGGGGCGTCCATTAATTACGTGAGGCGTTTAAAGGGAGGAGAGGTAAAGCCGAATCTCACTCAATGTTACGTGAGATTTTTTTTAACACTTTTCACATTTATTTGAGACTTTTCGGTCCATAGAGTGTTAGTAGTACATCAAGATGACTTAAAGCTATGTCAGTAACTCACAAATACAACAAATAAGAGAAAAAACGCCAGTCAGCCTACAATATGTGCAGCCCAATTCAATGCCTCCAAATAGGACTATGGATGTAGTCTGCAATTACACTCGGGTAGCTATTGGGACTGCCCCTCGCCCTCCGCATCAAGGATGCTGCTCTTTGACGTATTCCATTATTCAGGGTTCGGGATAACGAGCAAGTGTAATTGCGCCGAAGACAACAAGTGACATACGCCCGCGTCCCATCACACATCCTATCACCTGAGGACGTAAACGGGGTTTCACATGGGACTACATCCTGCGGAATGTAGATGTCCACTGTCCATAATACACTGATATCCCTTCAAGGAACACAGGCGAGAAGTTACGTGTACCTACCTCCCATGAATGTTTGCTCATTACACATTTATATCTAAGTCACGAACATAACCAGATTCGAACCCGCGCAATGCGCTTTTACCCTTAAAGTAGCGCTAAGAAGCTCCACGCCTGCCTTAAATACGTACCTTTCTTGATAACCATCAGTAACAGGTTGTCAGGATGTCGCTCACATACCAACAGGTTCGCTGATAGGCAGAATCAGATCAACTTGATTTAGATAACATGTTACCTACTACAGAATTGTACAGAAGTTCAATGCAACGGCAACGTGTGAGAATAGACCATAGATTTAAGTCACCGTCCCGCGCCAAAAGATGTTCAATGAGATTTGAATAGTATTGTCACGCTCACTCATACACCGTTCGACTGCGCTCTTCTTTTAACTTGACACTTTTTCACTAATACGGTGGTGAGGGCACATCTATGGGACGCACATAGACACGCTTAACGTACCTACAGCGAGTGTAAGCGCATTCGTGACTGTCACTTGTTTTTAGATCGTGGCACGTGGACAGTCTATGAGCCTGTCTTCAAATAAGACATTGTCCAGGAGGGACCAATTCGCTACGAATCGTTTCGCCCGAACTCTTACGCGAGGTAAATAAAAATAAATTATAACACCCTTTTTATTTCCAAAAACATTTACACAATACTTATTCTAATGTTAGTAAGACTCTCTAATGTTAGTTGGCGTTGGCTTTGGCGAGGCACTGGGCGGCAATACATCGCATCCACACACATCGCGCGGCTGCTGTATTGAGCGCAAGAGATTCGCAGAAACGGCCTTTAAGGCCTTGGAAGATGCGACTCCAGAGGGACACGCGGGGGCGTCACTTGAATCGTCTCCTATACGTGAATACCGCCGGCGTCAATCCGCATTTCATGTCGCTCACAACTGTCATTTGCTAGAGCGAGAAACAGAGCGGTAATGGTATAGCACGCGGCAGCATCGACGATGCGCTCGACAGCGCGCAAAAGGATAGAAGTATTGAAAAGTGCAATTCTGCTGCAGGATGCGATTGTTTGCTATCGCTCAACGCGTGTCGCTTGACCGAGTATCTCGTGGCCAACATTTAAGTGATGGTGGAAGTGCGCCTGTTCTCGCTCCTTGTACAGAGCTGACTTTCTGTACTATTCTGTAACCTTAAGAGTGTTTAGACCTTTGAGTTATGATATCTTTAGCAGTTTGTCGGTGGACGGCATCGTTTTATTTTGTGATTCGGTAATTAAGCATGAAGATCTGATATCTTTTTATGAACTGAGAATGCCTTGACCTTCGGACATTCTACCAAGTCAATGGACTTCAATTTCTTGGAATTTTGGGTCTAAGGCATACCGGTTTCCTCACGATGTTTTCTTTACCGTGTTGAGGGCAATGGTGGTGAGTAATGCGCCTGCCTGGGTTCGACCCCACGACCCACCACCATTATGCTCTGCTCGTTTCTCACGGCCCGGTTTCCACCAAAGCAGAGACGAGTGGAGCGGAGAGGAGATGTGCGGAAAGCCGGAAACCCACCAATCACATGTAGTTGCAGGTCTCTCGTTTATCCTGTGATTGGTTGAAGCTTGCACTTCTCCTCTCCGCTCCGCTCGTCTCCGCTTTGGTGGAAACCGGGCCTTATGGTCGGCGGTGGGGTGGGGCAGAGCGTTGAGAAGACCGCGGAACCGGTTGATCAGTTTGTTAGTGATGGCACTAAGTATAAGAATGTTATTTATTGGATGTGGAGTGAGGTAATTGAATAGGCTTACATTATGTTAGGCGATAGCTGGGTTATCGTATTAGACCCCAAATAAATTGGGATAAGCGCAGGAGAATGATGATGAATGTATCACTGCTTGGCAAACGCAACCCCGCCTTTGGATTTTAATCTATCTGCGTTGATAAAATCCAACAGTGTGCTTTTAATTAGGTATTTAATTAACGAAACCGCGGGCATAATCCGCTAGTCATTTCATGACCCTACGGCCAAAATGTGGTTCAAAGTCAGTCTATTGAACAATGTGAACAGATAGTTACACTATAGTTCGGTAATTTTATCCTAAACTTGTTTAATAAACACACAATGTAAACATTAATGGTCAAAGTTCTACAATGTGTTCAGGAAGCCACGTCATTAAGTATGGTCGTTGAACGACCGGGCGGACAAAATATAACATCACGCCTGTAACACCCCGAAGGACTATGCAGAAGTGTACCTACTAGTACACCGACATTTCGCCAGAAAATGGTGTCAAATACGATTACTGATTAATTATTTTTATTTTTTGCTGTTATTATTTAGAAACGAAGTTCCACTATGTAAGGATGTGGTCCACACTCCACAGAAGGTAATTGCAGCCTGCAGGTCTGCTATATGATGGGTTAATGTGGAGCGGTCGAGTCGCGGCCGACGCGATTGACTGCGGTTGAATGAACTATTTATATCTTATGAACCAGTTGTACGAGGGTTACGAGGAGACGGGTTAATTAGTGGCGACGGATTTATTTTAGTATTTTAACATCTCTCATGCTCTCCGAAGGGTTGGGCAAAGGTGTCTATAGTACAGTCATAGACTTGCCTTAGCTGACCCTCTTCTGCTGTGTCATCTACACTAATATTATAAAGAGGTAAGATTTGTATTTTTGTGTGTGTGTATGTTTGTAATGAATAAACTCAAAGTCTACTTGTGCCGATTTCAAAAATTATTTCAACATTAGAAAGCCACGTCTTTACTGAATAATATTTTATCCCCGTACTCCCACGGGAACGGGAACTACGCGGGAGAAACCGCGTGACGCCCGCTAGTCTGAAATAAAATCAGAGTGTATATCCAAAAGTATGTTCGAGGAATAACGCTTCCACACATTTGGGAGAAGCACAAATATTTGAAAAGGCTGCAAAGATCAGAACGCTCGCTAGGAGAAAAAAAAATCTTACCTCCAAGTTACTTGCGTCCTGTCCAGTCCAGCTTGTCCTATGGCCATAAATTGACTAATAAACATTGCCTTGATTTAATATAGAAAAATATGAGCATCGGTTCGGAAATGAAATTGTATTAATTACTTTTTTTCTTTAGTCAGGCCGCATGAACGTTTGTTTGACGTTCGACTCCAAAGTTCGAATTTCTAAATCAGGAAGCTTAGATATTGTCCTGCTTTTCGACCCTCGTCAGAAATGTTGTCCAAACTGAGAAGTTTAGCCTTAGGACTATTCGATAGAAGTGTTTTTTTTTTTACCGACAACATAAAACAGCAACTCATGCAAAATAACAAAGGGTAAGAAGTAAAAAGTCCGGATTTCTTCGCAAATGGCCGGTTAATTTCAAAATGTTAGTCTGTAAAGTACTAGGGCAACAGAAGCATACAGCACGTTTCGCGCTCGCTCGCTGCCGCCGCCGCCGTGAGCCCTCTAATTGTCGACGCTGTCCACTACAGAACAGTTTAGAGCGAGACTTTCACGACATAAAACGGCTTACTTGTCGAAGTTTCTATGTTTGAGATAATTGTACACATTATGTAATTATAGGTCGGTTTAATTATGAGATAAGGAACTATGTACATAGGTAATTATTTGGTTTTTTAATCCACATGGAGTTTTAAAAGGGTGTAAAGTTCGTCATCCTTCATTGAAAAGGGAGGATCCTTCGACCAGACGGGTGTTGTCTGGCGGGCTACTACATCCCAATCTCGCGGATTTGTAGTAAGTATGTAACGTTGTAGATGACGCCACTGACATAAATACTGGGTAAATCGAAAGCAAACCTTTCTTTACACGACTCCCTCTCAGTCATAAATAAGAAAGATTTTCATATAAGTAATACATTGGATCCGTTTAATCTTATTAACAACCTTTTTTAAACCCCAGAACATTTACGATAATAATCGTAGTGGTAACAATATAAATAAATAGGAAACAAAAATGCATTGTAGCGCTGATTTACTGAGGGAATATGTGTGCGAATACGACACGCGGTCACAGTTTATAGGTAACCAGTAAACCAACTAGGCCCAATGTCACACCATTTACCTAACTTAAAATATGTTATAATACTTTTACGTGGACGAAGGTCGCGGGCAACATCTAGTTTCAAAATAAAGATGTAAAATCATAAATAAAATAACTGTTACAGGACTGTAAAACGTAACCAGTTATCTCGATGCGATCCCGACTTCACGAGAAACCTGTTACCTGAAGCATGCTTTTATTCGTTTCAGCCTGTATGTGTTAGCCGATCCCGAACATTTGTTCCTAGTTACAATATTGAATGTTTAGTTGACTGTGGCGCCGTGCATCGCCGCTATTGTTGTGAATTTACGAGGGAACGACTGACGTATTTATTCGACGCCACGATTCCTGAATTTATGTATTGTTAACGAATGGACACGTCGACTGTGTCTGTATATATTATTCAATTGATGGATACAACCGAATTTAGATATGAGTAACTCGACGGCTTCACCGCTGGCTCACGAGCTGCACGCCTGAGCAACATACGTGTTGCAAGTGCAAATGCGTAATAGCGTCATAAGTCGATAATGTTCCCTGGGGACATTATCCGACCGATGTGGCTGAGTCCCAGTAGTGGGACCTTCCCACTACTGGGACACCGCCACATAGGCCACCTCTCTATGGGAGGTAATGCCTGTAACTTGTAATTGTAACCGACCACGCGGGCCCCGTGCGGGTTCGATGATTCCCGATATCCACCGGGGCCTGTCCACCAGTGGTGGACAACGATACAATTTTCAAAGTGGTGCATCTCGAGGGAAAAGGGAAGGTGTATCTCGAGAATTATTTTTGTAAATTGTATCGCTGTCCATCACCAAGTAACACTTGTTTGCCCGAGCTATGAATCCAAGACTTCATGCTCCAGTGCAAGCCACTAGACCACCAGGCAGTCTTCTACAGATTGTTTCTTCTTCTTTCGTTACTTAACCACACGATGAAGAAAGATTGTTTCTAAAACATTAGGACAGGAGCTCGAGGGAAATCATTTACAAACCCTTGTACAGAGAGGCTTCATTAATTTTTAATATAGCCTTAGGATTTATTAATGCTAACCGCAAAACTGTAGCGAAGTGCTTTTGAGACCAAGCTTAGGTGTCGTTGGTGTTATTTTAGATCTGAATTGAACCTTTTTAAAGATCATAAATTGCATTACGCGGTGATAATATTACCTGCATCATCTGCTTGGATGCAGCTGAATACCAGTATTTTACATGGAGCGACTGCTTACCTGACCTCACCAAGGTAGTTAGTACGGTGTCATACCTTTAGTAAAACTGGTTGCCACACTTTCGGGCCACTGACTACCTGTACCGACTGTCAAAGATCTACAAATGACAGCCGGGCGGGACTAGCGGCTTAGCGTGATTTCCGAGGCAGGAAACTAACCATTGATCAGCCTAGGCAACCTGGAGATGGACAGGAGCGGCTGTTATTATTTAGCCACAAGCTCTTCTGACATGATCACGATGCCTAGAATAAATTTAGTAGAGGTATGCGTCCGGATGACTGGACCAAGAGAGATTTTGGAGGTTTGAACAATAACAAGTTTTTTGTTTTTTACCGATGTTACATTGTTATGGTAAGAATAATAATATTTTATGCTAAGCTATAACGACTATGTGTAGTGTGTTTTAATTAAGGATTGGGCAGGGTTGACATAAAAAGCAAAATAATGGTCGGTAATGTTTGGCTGTCCGCCATTTTATGAAGACTAATAATCCTTTATTTGTAATAGTTGATGGGTTCAAGAACTTAACTTAAATGTAAGTAGGTGCATGCTATTCAACGAGTTTAATTTATATGATCTATTATTCCGTGGACAGTAGATTCCCGACACATTTTTTATGTTTACGCAAAGAGGATTTTTTTAACCCAAAATTCCTTTGCAACCAAACTTTCCTACTCTGCCTTCCCTTACGACTCCTGAGTGTACCGACCGTGTAGATGGGCCAAGGGCATATTAACGAGAATACAGTGGATGAAACAATAACAAATGCTTCTGTTCTTCGTGCTTATATCTCTGTGCCTTTGAAAAGAAGCAAAGCATTTTTTTCGTGATGGATGACGTCTCCCACAGACTTCACCCATCATGACATCTACCAATCCGCACTGGATCTGCGTAGAGGATTACAGCCCACTCCCTCCCACAAAGATGAGACATGTATCCCAGCAGTGAGAACATTAAATAAATAAATATCGCTGGACATTACACACAGTGCCATCTAGTGCCACACTAAGCAACGAGGCTTGTGTCGTGGACACCAGATAGTTGATATACTACATAAATACTTTTTGTTTGTAAATTTAGGCTGCGGCTGCGTTCTAATTAACGGGACTATCCTGTGGGTGCGTTGAGTGTAAGGCCTCCAGCGGGGCAAATTGCCCCTAGCTGCTAAGGGCGTCGCTGGGGGAGGGCGGCAAAGGGACAGGCTGGATCTGAGTGATATAATTATTTACGGGCTGATTTAAAACTGGCTCAGCATCGCGGGCTGGGGCTGGCTCGAGCTGGGTTCGGGGGGGAGCGTGAAACAGGGACGTCGCGATTTCGACGGAGAGGCCGGAATGACGGCGATAATATCTGTATTTACGAATTGTACTGGTTTCCCTTGCTTTCCCGAAGGAGGTTGATAGGGTCTAGCATGACTGATTATGGTATGCATGCGTATTTAGTCTTACGCACGACTAATACCATTGTCGATCAAGCGCAAACATTCGTGTACAAATATCCCAAATACCTATTCCGCCTAAGCCCGAGGTATGCATAGTTAGGCGCAAGAATTCACTAGATTGACTATAGATACAGCACCTAGGTAGCTAGGTGTAGGAACTAGGATGTCAGAATTCCTTGTACCTACCAGCTTTCTAAATACTTGGTAGTTGGCTTGTTGTCTATTGTCAACACTGTATTGTATGAGCGAAACAAGTATTTGCGGAGATGGTAGATAAGTAGGTACCTACGTAGTTTATTTCTGAAACTTGGTAGCTACTTATTTTGTTAGGGCGGTTTTAATCTCTTTACCCTCCAAGCTCATAAAGGTGCAGGAATTACTTTTTCAAGGTCATAACTGGTTGGAGCATCCACCTTAAAGGCCCGTTTGCACCATTACTAAGTATTTAGCCCGAAATATAGGTAAGTACTGAGGTATATTAATTTATCTAAATCTAAAACGTGTTTGTGACATGTTGTTTGTGTTTGTTATGTGTTGTGTTGTTGTGTATGTGTGTGTCTTTTGACAATGACGGCGACAAAATGTTTTTTTATTGATTAAATTAGCAATGTTTTTACTTGTTTAATTAACGTGGAATACAATTAGTGAGTTTGTACCACAACTAAGCAGAGCTAAGTGCGTTTTTAGGGTTCCGTACCCAAAGGGTAAAAACGGGACCCTATGAGGTACTCCGCTGTCTGTCATCAGGCTGTATCTCATGTAAAGTGATAGCAAGAGAGTTTGCAGATTATGTATTTCTGTTGCCGCTATAACAACAAATAAAAACAGGATAAAATAAATATTTAAGTGGGGCTCCCATTCAACAAACGTGATTTTTTGATAATGGGTACGGAACCCTTCGTGCGCGAGTCCGACTCGCACTTGGCCGGTTTTTGTATCATGTTAAGCCGCCGTGCTGGAAAGAGAAGGCTATATCTCTTATTCAGTGTATCGTAGTGGAACGCGACCGCGGGACTCTAAGGTCTTTGGGTTGCAGTTGCTACAATGTTTAATTATAAGTTAAGGCTAAGTTTATGTGAAGCTTCTTTAATTCGGGCAAAAAGTTCGCAGAACGGGACTCCTAATTTAACTCTAAAAACCATTCTGATTCAGTTCTATTCCCAGAAAAACTATTTATGTGGCAACAGCGCACACAATAGTAAGCCTATAAATTAATCACTCCTAACTAAACAACTTTTAAACCATAATGAGAAGCTTTTGGAAGCTTTCCAGAACTATTCCAATAGGAACTTACGCCATTAAAGTTTATTATCTGTTTACAAAAGGAAATTTATATGCCTCTAATTGACCCGAAGCAGTCAATAATGCTGTATTTAAGTGAGTCGTTAAAATTTGAGGGCGGAGCGCTGACGCCGAAGCCCTAATACAACACCTACCAAACATTTTGAAACGATAGGCAGTATGACCGAATGCATTGGTCACAGCAAAAATAATAAAAAAACGAAAACCATAAAAAGTAAATAAACCCTCCACGGCTCCACCGCTCGGTATTTATGATTGTAAGTTTAGAACAATGTACTTACAGCTTGGAGCCGAGAGAAATCGACTCCAAAGCGTTTCAACTCGAAATCATATATTCAAGTACGGTATTTATATTACATCTAGAAGCAATTTTCTGCTTAATTAGAGGGTTATTAATAGCGACAGTTTCAAGACCAACGATCGATAGTAAATGGTAATATTTATAGGGAGCTTACCTTGAGCGTATGTAAACAAATGGAGACAGGCGAACAAGAATATCCAGTTCCCGACACCGAATTGAAACATCTCTGTCCGCCACATGTTGCAAATCACTTGAACAACACTTCACAATATGTTTTAATTCATACGATTCACATTTTCACATAAAATTCACGAATATGTGTATTAATTCACACAGCTATAAGTCGATGTTGCTACCGATCCGCCATTTTCGAGCAAGCACCACCGCGTTCGGAAACACAACTCAATAATGAAAGGGCAATGCTCGGGTTTGTGTTACGTGAAGCTTGCAGCGTTTGAAGGGTTGCAATTGCATTGAAGATAGGCGCAGTACTAGTGCTGCCTTCATACGAAACGCCTTGAATCGATTTAAATCGATTGTAATTATTTATTGTAACAAACATTAAGTGAACAAATCAAGATAGAGATTCCGAATCATTTAAGAGCAATATGGTATAGAACAGGGGTCGGCAACTAATTGAGTCGGAAGAATAAAAAAAACCAATTTACAAAATTTCTAAGTTTTTAGAGCCACGAAAAAAAATTCTGTGACAGTGACGACGGGTGTCACGGGGGAGGGGTGCGGTGAAAAGCGAGTACAAGTGGCTGAGAGATTTAGATGGTGCTTAACCACTCAACCGCCCCTGGCTGCTTTAGCAGCCAGTTGCCGATTTGCCAAATGTCCCTGGCTGCTAAAGCAGCCAGTAGCGCCTTCGTCCAACAAATGCAATAAAAATTTATTAAACTGCTATTTCTAGAGCTTATTCCTCTTGTAGCATTCTCTATACTATATTCCTCAACGTTCGGACCAACAATAGCAACACTATTCCATCGACAAATCTCAAAATAAAAGTAAAAACTGTAGTGTAAACAAACTCCGCCATTTCTGACGTGTGGCGTCGTATTTCAATTGTTCTGTTATGTATATTGTTGTTTTCGGATAGTGTTATATATCAAATTAATCGTGAAAATCTGTGCTACTATATTATCATAAAGGAAATCTAGTTTTCGAATCTCAAAGTTGAGTATTTCGCCTCCGAAAGGTGGTAGGTTTAAATACCTATAGTGATTGTGTTTATACAAGAAATAAGTGTTTTTGTGATTAAAACGTGTGTGTTAACGGAAAAACAGTGCATAATTAGTATTGTGAACATATTATTAAATTGTATATACAAAAACAAGTGGCTTCGTAAAGTTATAGGTACGTAAATAACCGTGTTCAAAAACAGTCGTTGGCGCAGGCCGCGTCAAAATAAACAGTGAGTATTCAAATTCTCATTTAATTCTAACTAGACTATCGTAAATAAACTAATAAGATTATGGTCTTGTTGGAAAGGAAATATAATCTAGTTTATTTTAAAATTATTTTAATTGAAATTTAATATTTAGAAAAATTCAAATTAATATTTTAATAGCGAAATATCCGTTTTCATCACTGTTTTTCAAGTTCTACATTTTTTTTGAGTTTCAAATTAATATCAGTTTTTTTTTTTTTTTTATATATAGATTCCATAACTATTCAGCTATTCACTGTAAATTTTATTTAGCTATAACTCTTGTAGTTTGCGATTGTTTATCTAAAGTGTCAAATTACATGCGAATATTTCGCAATTTTTTGCACCCTGGACGGTTTGGTGCAAAAAAGTCGCGCGCGGGGCGGGTGAGTGTAGTGTGATTCAGAGCGATTTTTAAATGTTAAAAAAAAAAAGAAAAAAAATTGGCTTAGGTTTTATTCATTTATAAAGACACACTGCAAAGAGTACCCCAGAATTTGATTAAATCTTGTCAGCATTATAGCATACCATAACACCAGCTCTAACTACAATTTTTAATCATGTATTAGAAACTGAAATCATACCGCACCAATGGACCAAGTCCACTATAATTTGCATCCCAAATTTTATTGTGGTCCCAAAAATCAAAGGCCTTGCAATAGTCGACAAAACAGCAGTAGATTGGTATGCCATATTCTTTAAATTTTTCAAATATTTGTTTCACCACGTGGACGTGGTCAACGACTGAGTACTTGCTTCGGAATCCTGCCTGTTCTCGTGGTTGGTTCTCGTCAAATTGGTAGTTTAATTATGCGGCTTATGATATTTTTTGCAAAAACCTGTTAGATATTCGACGTTAAACTTATTGGCCGGTAGTTTCCAACATCATTTCTGTCCCCCATTTTGTGTAGTAAAATTATAGTAGACTTGGTCCATTGGTGCGGTATGATTTCAGTATTTATTACATGATTAAAAATTGGTGTTAGAGCTGGTGTTATATTAATGCTGACAAGATTTAAGCAAAAATCTGGGTTACTCTTTGCAGTATGTCTGTGTAAATGAAAAAACCTTAATAAATGACTAAGAACTTGATTCAGAATTCAGAAGAAAAGCGGTAATCATTAGACACAGCTTGCATAGTCAGGAGGTTCCCCTCTCTGGAGGCCTTATCACCAGTCACCAGCAGGGCTATTACGTATCTTTCTGATACCCAGTGACTATCAAGCTTCGGTTGTACACCGAACTTTGATCCACTCCGATCCAGCCTGTCCCCTTGCTGTCCTCTCCCAGCGACGCCCTAAGCCGAGGCTCGTACCCCGCAGCGGGTGCCCTTAGCGTGTAGTCGCTTAGTTTGTAAGTTTTTTGCCCTGGCTGGAGGCCTTACACTTAAGGCACCCACAGGAAAGTCCGGTTAAGCAGACGACAACCACTCAGGTTGAAATGCGAGATGCCATTTCGAAAAAAAAAAAAAAAAAACGAACTTTGATGACAACCGTGAATGTCATAATATATGTATTACGTATCACACTGAGTGGATATCACTTTTATGGTGACTAACAGGGTCATACTTATTCCGAAACTAACCTTTTGACCGTTAATTGATGGACACTGAGCCCAGTTACTATCATTTCGAGCTGGACCTTGTTCCTGATCCGCGCCGCTGCCATATTAAAACATTAATATTCTAGATATCTAAATATTTTTATCAAATAATTAAGTATTAGGTTTTAAATTGACCACATTATTATTACACGACTTATGTGATCCGTTCGTGCATCACTAGTTTTCGTTTTCCTTAAACTGTCATTGGCACTGACACTGACAGTGACTTTATTTGTCATAGCTTAGCTTGCTGCATTGCATTGGTGTTGGTTGATAAAAATATTGTTATTTATAAAAACTCGTTTAAATGCTGTGTTTCAATTGAAATCTGTGAAGCAACGAAAGAAAACTGTAATGGAATTAATATACTCCATGAGGCGCAAGCCTTTGAAATGCGAGCCGCCGCACTTTGAAAGGTAACAAATAACAACACAATTTGTTTGTGTTTGAAACAACACTACCTGATTATTTGATTAGAGCCACTAACATTGTAAACAGTCCACGCCTTTAACGGTTATGCAAAAGTGGACTCAGTTGACCCACACATTCGACAGATAAGTGTGAGTCTCATGTATTATGGGATGAGTCTACACTGGGCTGTTAGTGAGAAATTTCTAATGGAAAATATCACTGCTTGACATGGGAATTGAGCCCAAAACCTCATGCCATGCTCGCAAACATGCATGTATACTGCTGTATACAGCAGTGGCAGTGCTCAGCACAGGTCTGTATCTAGAGTTGAATTTGAGGTAGGGCAGCGGTGGTTACAGGTAGGGTGGAACTTTCCGCCCTACGTTGTTTGTAGATATTTTATGTAATTTGTCTTGCCACATCGACATGGCTTGAATATGAGAAATGGATTTTTCGTGTTTTGGAAAACCAGTTTTAGAATCAGTGGCATTTTTCCAGTTTCTATATCCTGTGGAAATGTACGAAGTCTGTTTGCTTCCATGAGGTAAAAATTCCTGGCAAGGATAGCAAAAAGCAGCAAATTTCGGTTCCAGTAGGGCGTCCCCGGGGCCTCTAAAGGTTATACTGCTGGCTTGAAAGATCTGGAAAAATTCATGATGGTAGTGCATTTCATGAACTTTAAAGGAAAACTATAGCGGTTAAGATAACTTTATTAGTTTAGCAGTAATAGTCGTTGAACTAGGGTGTTGGATAATTTAGTACCAAATACAAAATCCTGAGAATAAATCCTATAAAGTGACTAAGATGAAGTGGTTGCTTGTTTATAACGGGTGAAGACTTTCATTGAAAAACAAAATATAAAATATAACGGGTTACTAGGGAACCCTACACTGCGCGTGGCCCGACACGCTCTTGGCGGGTTTTTAATGTAAAGTGTAGTGGTCTATTAGAATTTCTTTATTTCTGTTATGTATCAATTATGTAGGTATTTGGAAACCTTCTTAACTAATAAGGTATTTATAAGTACCCTACACTTGCATTTTGTAAATTGAGTACAGTGCTACATAGTGCTTGCTAAGAATAAAACAAATGTTACTTAATGCTTGTTTTATTGAACATAATAGTGGCGACGAGGACTAAAAGTGATTAAAATGGAGTGCAGAGCAGTGAAATACAAAGAGTTTGATGCTCAAACAGACAATTGGGACAATTACATGGACAGGTTAAAATTTTGCTTTGAAGCAAATGGCATTGTGTTGGACTCATTAAAAAGGGCTAATTTTTATACAATATGCGGTTCTCAAGTGTTTGATACCCTTCTGGCACTAATTACGCCTAAAAAATCTAGTGATGTGACATTCAATGAAATCGTAACAGTGTTAACAAAACATTATAGTCCGAAACCTAATGAAATTTCAATGTCTTACAAATTTTATAAACGCGATCAGAAACAAGGTGAATCTGCTGCGGAGTACATAGCGCAGCTCAGAAAAATAAGTGCCGATTGCAATTTTTCTGACTTGGAACGTATGCTCCGCGACAGGCTCGTGTGTGGCCTGTCCGACCATAAATTACAGTACGATCTCTTGAAAAAAGACAATTTATCCTATGATAATGTTGTTCAAGCTATGCTATCTTCAGAGAGTGCGGGGAGAGATGTTCTTATGATTCAAAATGTTAACCCCGGGAATGTCGCACATGGGACCAATGTAACGGCGACTAGTTCAACAACAGCGGCAGAGCCTGAACCTATGGACATCAACGCAGTACAGTCTAACAGTAATTCTCGACTGTGTTACCGGTGTGGTGACCGCCACGGAGGAGAATGTCGATTTATTAAAGCTACGTGCCGATACTGCAAGAAAATAGGACACATAGAAAAGATATGTATTGCTAAGAAAAAAGGGTCGAAAAGACAAGTGAATCATACCCATAATGACGACTTAGATATTCAGATGAATGGTATTTACAGCATCAATAGCGTAGGACTACGAGTACCTTCCTATGACGTAACGGTTGAGCTAGACGGCATGCCGGTGATGATGCAGGTGGACTCCGGTGCTGGAGTCTCGCTGGTAAACGAAAGTACGTGGAGGAGGCTACGATTAGCGCGGTCACGGGATGCCGCCACTCTTCGCGCCACGCCGGCCAACATACACACCTGGACAGCGACGCCCATATCTGTGCTTGGTCAGACAACTGTGCAAGTAACGTTTAGAGACATTAAGTGTGTTTTGAATGTTATAGTAGCTAGAGGGTTAGGACCAAACTCAATTGGTCGTGATTGGTTTTCAGCCCTTAACATAAAGGTATGTATTAATGCTGTCTTAGATTTCCATATGTCAATTTCCAACGAAATGTTAAAAAAACATAATGAAGTTTTTAAACAGGGTCTAGGTACTTACCGAGGTGATCCAGTTACAATACATGTATTGGCAAACGCTACGCCTAGGTTTCTTAAGGCTCGCCCCGTTCCGTTTGCGATTAAAGACAGGGTTGAGAAGGAAATTGACCGCCTAGTGGCAGAACGGGTACTTAAACCAGTTTCTTTTTCTCAATGGGCGACACCAGTCGTACCTATCGTTAAAAAATCGGGAGATATTCGTCTGTGTGGCGATTATCGCAGTACAGTCAATCAGGCTACTGAGTCGGACACTTATCCTATGCCGACTGCTAACGAAGTGTTTGCTATCATTGCTGGTGGAAAATATTTCACTACATTGGATTTAGAACGTGCATATACACAGGTAGTAGTAGACGAGAACACAGCTAAATTGCTGACCTTGAATACGTGCAAAGGTCTTTACACTGTTCACAGGTTGGCGTTCGGCGTAAAAGCATGTCCAGGAATATTTCAAAGGTTGATGACAGCATTGCTGGCAGGTGTTCCGGGAGTTGCGGTTCTAATTGATGACATCATCATTAGCGGACACACCTTGCCAGATATGTGCAGACGCCTAGACATGGTATTGACACGCATACAGAAAGCTGGGCTGCGACTCAACTCCAGTAAGTGCAAATTTGCTAAAGAATGTGTAGAGTTCCTGGGATTTGTCATCGACGCCGACGGAATTCATCCAGCGCCCGGTAAAGTGGAGTCTATCACTAAAACACCGGAGCCCAAGAATGTCCAGCAGCTACAGGCATTTTTAGGTTTGTATAATTTTTATGAGAGGTTCATACCTCACAAGGCGACTATACTTGAGCCACTTCATAGGTTGCTTGATAAGTCACACAAGTGGCAATGGACAGATCTAGAACAAGAAAGTTTCGACAAGGCGAAACAATTACTATCTTCAGATATTACATTAGTACATTATGATTTAAACAAACCGTTGGTATTGACGTGTGACAGCTCTGAATATGGTGCAGGTGCAGTATTGTCTCACGTTATGGAGGACGGCCAAGAGCGACCTGTTGCCATGAGTTCAAGAACATTACATTCACATGAGCGGAAATACTCTCAACTTGATAAGGAAGCGACGGCGATTATGTTTGGAATTCAAAAGTTTCATAACTACCTAATGGGAAGATCTTTCACCATAATAACGGACCACAAACCGTTGGTCAGTATATTTGATCCAAAAAAGCCGATACCTAATATTATATCACCACGGTTAACAAGGATTTCTATTGTACTAACTTCACACAGTTACAACATAGTGTACAAGCCGGGCCAACAAATAGGAAATGCCGATGGTCTCAGTCGCTGGCCACAACCAGTGCCTGAGCAACCTGAGGAACAACTTTGTGACATTCTATTGATGGCGGAGGCTCCTGAAGACTTTCCTGTAGACATCCAGCAGATTGAATGTCTATCAAAAAAGGACAAGATACTTTCGCGAGTTATACATCATATTTTGAGCGGTTGGCCTCCGAAAGTCACGGAGGAAGAGCTACGCATATATTGGTTACATCGGAGTGAGCTCTCTATACACGAAGGCTGTATTCTTCTAGGTTGTCGCGTAGTGGTGCCACCGTCACTACGTAGTGAAGTTTTACGCATGTTACACAAATCACATAGCGGTATTGTACAAACAAAAGCTTTGGCCAGGAGCTACGTGTGGTGGCCTCAGTTAAATCAAGATATCGAGTCAATGGTCGGCAACTGCAATAAATGTCTCGAAAGTCGACACATGCCACCAAGGACCAGCTATGAGTGGGTTGTACCCACAAGACCTTGGTCTCGCATAAACATTGACTTTGCCGGACCTTATCAAAATAAAGTTTTTTTAATTATAGTCGATGCACATTCGCGATGGCCTGAGGTGTTCATTGTAAATAATATGACTACAGAAACAGTTATCAAACATTTAAGAATGATTTTTGCTACACATGGGTTATGTGAGACATTGGTCTCTGACAATGGTACACCGTTTGTCTCATCTGAAATGAAACGATTCTTAGATTCCAATAAAATAAAACACATTACCACAGCACCATACCACCCTGCAACGAATGGTTTAGCGGAACGCATGGTACAAACTGTAAAAGACAAGCTACGTAAAATGGACCAACTACCATGGGATATTAGGATGCCTAATATGTTGTTAGGATTAAGAACGACGCCATGTGCAGGGACAGGGAAAAGTCCAGCTGAATTATTGATGAATAGACGACTACGGACCTTACTCGATACTATACAGCCTTACAATAAACAACATGAGCAAGTTGAACAGCAAATCGTTAACAATGGTCTGAGGAAACATAGGGATACCAATGTTGGACAAAGTGTTATGTACAGAAACTACGGTAGAGGACCACGCTGGTTATCAGGCACAGTGACGAGTAAAGATGGCCCATCGAGTTACAAAGTAACAACTGAAGACGGAGATGTTGTCAATAGGCATATTGACCAAATAATAAAGAAAAAACCAGTGAATGACGTTACTGAAGAGGAAGGAAGGAATACTGCTAATGGCAGGGAAGACCAGACAGACAGCCAGGAACAAGAAGAGACAGGAGATATAGAGGACAGTCAAGGAAGTGAGCAAGTAATACAGATACCTAGCTCGGAAGAATGGGCTGACATGTTAGGAATACCTAGCGGAGCAGAAGCCAGCTATGCCGGTGGCAAGTTAAAACACAAATTGTGTTCGTATCCCAAGTCACCTTATGCCAGGCCTAGTGATAACAACTTCATTCTGTAACTGCTAGGATTAAGTATCAGGTCCTCGATTTTCTTCTGTTTCTCATTAAGTAAATGTTAATTGCTACAAGAGCTAATAGATGGATAGTTTATATACTTAGTTGTGTTGTACACTTTTTGGTTTATATAATTGTTATGCATACTTGGGGGAAAGGTATGTTATGTATCAATTATGTAGGTATTTGGAAACCTTCTTAACTAATAAGGTATTTATAAGTACCCTACACTTGCATTTTGTAAATTGAGTACAGTGCTACATAGTGCTTGCTAAGAATAAAACAAATGTTACTTAATGCTTGTTTTATTGAACATAATAATTTCCAAGTAATGTTTGCTCTCCGTTGTATTTCTTCACCCATGCTCGCCTTGGAGAGTGACACTTGCTTTCCTAGGTAGGTATACTTTTCTACTATTATTCTATGTTGTTTCCCTTCATGAATTTTTATGTTATAATTTTCTCCCTTAGTTACTGTAGTTGTTTTTAACCGTAATTAAATATTGGTTTTTTGAGGCTGTTTGTCATTACTCTGATCTTACTTGTGTTAATTTCCAAGCCTACCATGGAGCTTTTGTCGTCTAGCGGCCATATGATTTCTTTAAAATGTTCCGGTGTTTCCGTCAGCAGGCCTATATCGTCTGCTAACTTGTGTTAGTAGATATAACCATTACACTATGTTACCACTGTGCGTGCGAGTGGCACATGCCTGTGCAAGTATCTGAACACCACTCCTTGCAGCCCAAAGTCCACTTCCAAGATGAGGTGCAGAAACACAAAGAACACATTGGTATTCGCACTACAAAGGCCTTAAAGTTAACATTGCATCACAACTCCTGCAGGTGCACTGTCGCGTCATACTTGGTCTTATGACTCACACCTTTTTTGACCATGGGGTTCGGCAGAAAACCACAGAATGCCACTTGTCACGATCCGTACATACTCTATACACCTTGTCCACGGTCATACATCACTTAACTATTTCCATATTCTCCCCAGCACATCAGACCATGAGGTAGTTCGTCCAATCTGCACAATATCAACCTGCAACATCATTGCGTTCTCGTCACCGACCGAGCTGGAGGACACGGAAGGGGACACGTGGGGCGGCCACGTGTTCGTGTGTGACCTGGACACTCCTTGGGATAGCCATAAAGTTACCAGCACTGCATATCCTGTAAGTGGTACTAGTTCTTTGAATTATTAGCTTTTGACTGCAGCTTCATCTGCATCTTTTTGTTCAGTTAGCCCGTATTTTCCCGTTCCTGGGCAAAGGCTTTCCTCAATTCTTTCAACTTCTCACGATGGTGTGCTTCTTCTCGCCAATTCGCGAGGAAGCCATCCAAAACTTTCCGCTATCATCTTCTCGGTCTGCCGCAACCCCGTCTAGCTGCAACTCAGGTATTAGCTGGAACTCGCACCACAAACATTGAGTCGTTTGTGGTGCGAGTTCCGACACAACATCTCGACAAGTTTCTCAAGGAAGAGTTTTGGCCGAAGGGTGTAGTCTACCGACGGTTTCGCGACAGGCTACGTGACAGAGCGCAGCGTAACACGACGCCGCCACTTCGTGTGTCATAGTTTAGAGTGAAGTGCTAATAACATACTAACAAATTGTTATTAGTACGTTTTTTAGATTAAGGTATTTATCTATGGGTCTTTGTTACCTGAAATAAATGGTTTATTATTATTATGATCGGAATCGTATCGGGAATTTATACCATGGGAACATAAGTCACAATCGAAAGTCTTTTATTCAAATAAAGCTGATTTTTTAACATTATTTAAATGAGAAAATCCCCCATAATGCCCATCCTTCGCAACTTCCTAGTGTTTTAACTGGGAAGAAGAAGTAAATTGCTTGGCTGGCCCTGAACCCACTAGTCCAACGATCGTGAGTCAGGCTCTAAGCTAACAAAATATGAATTGGTTTTGCTTTATATGGTTATGTTGTCAGGTATCAGTTCTGGAATGGGACATCGAAGGCAAGCAGTTACTTGTAGCGACAACGGTGGGTGAGGTGTCGGTGTTCACTCAGAAGGATTACCTGCTCAACGACTGGAACTGCATCTATACTGCTAATTTTCCAGGTATACTTTACCTTGAGAAATATAAGTAAAAATCTTCTTTAAGGGGGTGGTATCTAGACACTCCCTCCTGCTCAGCCCAGAGCGGGAGAAGTCATTTGATGATTTCCCATCCGAAAAAAAAAAAAAAAAAAAAGGGGGTGGTATCTGCTAACGAGTGGTTTTCCCCATGTAACTCCTCTTTGATGAGTAAATATACAGGTGTAAAAAATATACATGTTGCTTATTAGATTCTAAACTTTAATAGGTACAATTGAAATAATTCTAACTTCATTATTACTACTTATATGAAAAAAATATTCAAAGTGAAGCATTTTTTCTTTGAAATTTTGTAACTACTCCTAAACGGCATTAAGTTTTAGTGTTTTTTTTGTTCAGACAAATATTTGTCACTTTTTTCTTCACAAAGTATACAATTGGCATTTTGATCTAATGATTTATTAGGCTACAATCAAATAAAAACCACTAATTTCCCACTATTCGGCCCGCAGCGACTGACGTAACAACCACTTTGTAGTTCAAGCTGATTAGAACTTTATTCTAACAGCATTTCAAACGAAGTTTGAGCTACCACAAACACAGTTGCTAATTTAGCAGATACCCCAGCCTTAATGATAAGACAGCGTGAATCAAATGTATGGTTATATTTTGTATTTGTCGATCAACTTTCTCCATCATAGACCCGATTTGAATTCCTAGATTCGATTCAGCAGCCATGGTGTCTAGATTTGTGCCCGATTAATGACAATAGGCTCGCTCTTTATTAAATGTGACTTAAACAATAACTGCCGAAATGTGGGTGCGCTATTAGTCTGAGTAATCAATCCTTCGCGGATCACAAGACGAGATGTTATGTTGAACACGTTATCACCAGGTGAGCACATAATACGCGCCTCGTTCTTCCACAACGGGCGCCGGCTGGTGCTGGTGGACAAGAAGCCCGACGCGCCCATCACCGAGAGGATACAGATGCTGAGGCCTACGCCTACTCTCAAAGGATTCGGGTGACTATCATAATAATATCCTGCCGACCGCGTTTCGAGTAGGGCGGCCAATCAAAACTGAGATTACCCGAGTAAATTGTTTATAAGTAAATTAAATAAAATCCTTCGTTTTGGTCATGGCAATAGGCATGACGACAGTATCAAAAAATTGCAATTCTATTTAGTCCATCAGTTAGAGTATTGGAATTTAATGGACACGTATTTTTTGTTTTTGTAAATCAATGAGTATTGACAAAGATAAAACGCATCAAAACTCGGGAGTGGGGGCTCGTGACGTCAGAACTAGCTAAAATTTATACCATGGCGTGACGTATTGAGAATTTTAAAAGCGTCGTATCTTCGTCAATTTTGGTTTACGTAACAAAAGAAAAAACACGGGTCAAATATTTTTTGATAATCTAAGTGACGGACTAATTAGATTTTTTTTGTCGTCTCGCCTATTGTCCATACCAAGACAAACGATTCCGTTTCAACCTTTCTGTAACTGACGCAAGTTTTAAACCGTTTTTTTTACCATATCCATTCTTCATCAGTTTAATTTCATTAGCAATACAAAATGTTTCAGTGGCATAGCGTGCGAAGGTGCGTGCGTCATCACTGCGACCGGTCTGATCGGTGTACTGACTCCGCCCGCGGAAGGGACGCGCGCACACGTCGCGACCGACTGCCTGCGACCGACGCGCGACCACATCACCGCCGCCAGTATCGCACATAAGAGTAAGTTGTTCATATGACTGCCTGACTCCGCCGAAGGGACGCGCGCACACGTCGCGACCGACTGCCTGCGACCGACGCGCGAAGTACCAAAAGTTCGTGAAAACCTAAAACGTTAATCAATACCGTAGGAGAAAATGACTTTTAGAAGTTGCTTCGTGTATACAATACATATTAGCTAACCCTTCAGAGATTAAAGGCGCGATGTTACCTATGAAGAAGTAACGTTAGTTCCAAACTAGGCACATTCTGTATCTTGTTGCTTTCCCTCTCCCAGATGGCAGCCTGGTGATAGCGGCGCTGTGCCGTTCGGGCGGGTCGGGCGGGTCGGGCGGGTCGGGAGGGTCGGGCGGGTCGGGAGGGTCGGGTGGGTCCGGCGGGCGCTGGGCGGTGCGCTGCGCGTGCGCACTAGTGACGTCATCGTCGCCGGCGCCCGCACTCTCGCTCAAGCCGCTGCCAACCATCTATCTGCCGCACCAAGACGCAACGCCAGGTATGCCAAATTACAACATGTAAACGGACTCTCACGAAGCCGTAAATCAAGCATTCTGTACATCAAACTCTACGCAACAATGATTGCAGAGAAACGATTATTTTTGTGTGAAAGATCACGGTTTACGGTAGCACTCAATGTAGCGCACTCAAAACATTGTATTCATATTAATGCCGGAGAGATGTAATTTTGTCTGGACAGGTACCATACATGTCAAAGACCCAATTTTAACTTAAAAATTAAGTTTTTAATTTCCAAAAGTCATATAACAAAAGTTGTTGTTTTGCGTGGTCTGAGATAGCACACGAGAGAGTACCCTGTATAAAGGCAAGTCTGTTTGTTGTTGAAGTATCAATAACGTGGTGTCAGCGCGAGGACACGGAGTCGCTGCTGGTGGCGGGCGGCACGCTGACCATGTGGAAGTGCTCCGAGCGGGCGCATCAAGTGCACAAGCTCTTCGCTAAAGGTAAACTAACCAAATACTTTTATTGTCCGTCCATATGTCACAGTTATTTAACTCCGAGACTGTTGGCCCCACACTGTTGAATTTTGGAGAGCAAGTATCTGCTATGAACCGCTACACAAAACTGAATTGAAATTACAAATAAGGGTGGCCCTCCACATGTAACTGAAGGTTAAACAAAAACTACCTATATAACTGTCTATAAACAGCTTTTAAAAAATATATCGACGTTCTTAAAATACTTTTTTCATAAGACATTTTTTTTTAAACTTTCTTTACCCTGCACTAGGATTTTTCCTGTATCATGGGTGCGTTTACAAACATTTTAACTCACCATAAACATTGGAATAGATATTCTATTAACATACTATGATAAACAAATTTAGTTTTGCTGTTGAGTGCAAATTGACATATTAAGAATGGGTGTTAAAATATTGTTTGGTGCTACAGAACCATTTGTGCACGACACTGACTCGCGCTTGAACGGTTTGTAGGTTCGAACTTTGAATAAAAAACTAATGTTCCAATTATTCTGCGACACATACGACTCAAATTCATAGATTGTTTGTTATCATAAGGTCCTCTGCAAGGCAGCACAACTCCTGGGGGAGGTCCCAAGCCCGGAACTGATTGTTTCAACACATTGGTAAGTACTGCTTAAAAACTAGACTTATTATTAGTTTTAAATATTTAGTTTAGCTCGTGGCTAAATAATACAAATAGGGGTGTCCCTCCATTGACCTGCATACATTTAACTGAGGGTTGAAAAAACAGTCTACGTTTGTAACTGTGTGCGGTTTCTATCGACAGCTCATGGAAAGTTAAAGGACAAACTTAACTTTGCTGTTCGATCCCTAGAAACGGCTATTGCACCAACCGCAAATAATAAGTTTGTAATGGTAAAATCGCTTTTTTTGTGATTAAACTACATATTTACGGTTTTCAAATTTTTCCCTTTACATGTGCTGCTAAAGGTAAATTTTGGTAGGTGTACTCTTACTACTTTCGCGAAAATATTTATTTGCCCATATCTTTTATCGTGTTGACTCAGGTCCTTGATTTTTATACACCTAATAGGGACTAGAGAGAGTATCTGGTATAAATGTCAACTTGCTAGGTCCAGCAGTTCCTGAGAAAATCGGTGGTGACAGACGGACAGACAGATAGACGGACAAGAAAGTCTTATCTGATCTTATAAGGGTTCCTTTTTTTACCTTTTGAGGTACGGAACCCTAAAAAACAAAAACAAAATGGTCGGCGCTTTCCTGATGTTATGTTTGTTGGAATGAAAGATGTCGTTGATTAGACTAACAGTGTCTTGCTGGAGTGACAGGTATAAAACCGGAACTATAGATAATATCTAGTGGTGTACACGCTAATAACTTACTAATTAGTGATGTTACAACACCTGAATTTTCATTTTCACCTCATTTTCGTTATCAGCGACCCCGAAAGCTACGAAAATGTCAACCATGACGAAAAAGCCGAAAAAAAAATACACAGGAACTGAAAAAAAAGTGATTTTATCTCACATAATCAGTCAATAAAATAAAAAATCTAGTTGGTACCAAATACGATATCGGCCATACTCATTCTATCTCGCTTTTCCCTACATACTTACTTTTTCTGCCGCTGTCGTAACTCGTTAATTTTCGATAGCTTTAAATTTGAATCTAGGAACAAAAATGCTGGCTTGAAATAGAAGAAACTTACCGACGTCTTTTCAATGCTTTGCGTTGTCCCGGGACTAGGAATCCATTTACAGAGGTTCACAGCACTTAGCACAAGAGGATTAGACAGTTTTCACTGTTTATAATTAGTAATTTTCAGAGTTTTCTTAATATTTTACGGAGCCGCGCACGCGTTTCTTTCAAGATGTCTCTCAAGGTCGCGCATGCGCTCATTCGTTCGGAGCACTGGCAGATTTCCGCGCGTCTGATTGGTTTAGCGTGTTGAGGCGGGAAAGATGGTTCGTTTCAAATCAAGCCAGTAAGAAATAATCCCAACAGGCTTTATACCTAGTTCCCCACAAAACGGTACTGCCAGCCCCGAAGTCACGTGCGCACGTACATATGATTTTAGTTCTAAATTCTGACACCCGAACACCGGCTTATTTGGCGCTACCAGTTTGTTTTCTTTGTTGACATAAAAAATGTTGGCATTTTTTATGTTTTCATTACTATGATGTACTAAATGTCTGTCCTGTTATGTGATACCCACAAATATGTATGTAGTACGGTGCTGAACTTTTAGGACACATTTATAATGCCTGGGAGGACAATGAAAGGAAATGCGATGCTTTGGGCATCTTTTGTGATTTTTCTAAGGCTTTCGATTGCGTTCTTCATGAAACATTATTTAGGAAAGTACACCACAACGGAATCCGTAACGTCTCTCTGGATCTTCTTACTTCATATTTGAGTGATAGGAGAGTTGATGTTAATGGGAAAAGATCTCCCGATTCCGTTCTAAGAATGGGGGTACATGAGAAAAAAACTAAATGTATTAAGTTTACGATACCCCATGTAAAACAAGTGGAAACTACTGTACAAATCAAGAATGAAGAGTTGAAACCGGAAGATAGCACTGTGTTCCTAGGCATAACTTTGGATGCCAAGCTGCAGTGGGGCCCGCATGTAGACAAATTATCAAAAAAAATAAGCTCTGCAGCATTCGCCGTTAGAAAAATTCGTGATTTAACTGATTTAGAGACTGCCCGATTAGCTTACTTTAGAGTTATTGCCACAGCGTGATGTCGTATGGTATTCTCTTGTGGGGTAATGCCGCCGATATTCAGACAATATTTGTTTTGCAAAAAAGGGCAATGCGTTCAATTTATAAATTAAGTCTCAGATACTCCCTCAGAGAAAAATTTAAAGAGATTAATATTCTTACTGTGCCCTCTCAGTTTATTTATGAAAACCTTTTGTACGCACATATTAATTTGTTTAAAAAATACAGTGATATCCACAACAAATATGCGAGGAACAAACACAAATTTGTTGCGCCTGCAACGAGGCTCAAGAAAAAAGGGGGTATGTTTAGATGCCAATGTATACGTTTTTACAATAAACTTCTGAGCCATATTCAAGCACTAAGCCTAAATAAATTCAAATCGTTTATGAAACGGAAGTTATGCCTAAAAGCCTACTATCATGTTAATCACTATCTCTAAGATAAAAAGGCTTGGGATTAAGCTGCTCCAATGAAATTTGCTCTGTGAATGTCGAAATTTCGGACTTCGCTTGTTTATTATTAATTCCTTTCTTTTATATACTTTGACATTTAATGATTTCACATGAATACTTAGTTCAGTATTCTAATGTTTTGTACTTTATTTTTTTATAATTTTATGTGACATTTTACTGATTTGACATGAATACTTATTTTGTTATGTATTTTACTTTTTTATTATTATTGTGACATTTAATGATGTTTTTTATTGACAATGTGGGTCACAATTTTATTATTTTACTAGCGGCCCGTCCCGGCTTCGCACGGGTTTGGTAATTTTTTTTTTTTTGTTTTATTGTAAATCCTTTAGTCCACCAAATAGATGAATATAATCTGCCGACATATGTACCTATTCATATTTTTTTACTAATAATAACAGACAAATAATTAGCTGAATTATACGGTATTTCGTTCACTACAAAATAAATTTAATTAATTTTATAGCGTCAACAACACCTGGTAATTATGCTGTTAAAATGTAGCTTATATGACACGTTCGTAGATTTACCATAGCAGCGCCATCTATTGATTACTTACTCAACCCAGTCGAAAGGTATCGACATCTGTTAGAATCATTTGGAGTTAACAGATAATTGTGACTGTCAAATAATAACAGACAAATAATTAGCAATAAATTAAAATTGCGACTATAATTTGAGATTTAAACTATCCTATCTCTCAAGTTGGATCGAACTGCACATGGTGTGCGAATTTTATTATAATCGGTTAAGTGGTTCAGGAGTCCATCGAGGACAAACATTGTGACACGAGATTTATATATATTAAGATTTTTATTCCCACGACTGTCTGGCAGTTTGAGTACTATAAGCGACCTAACCAAATGTCCTTTCTTTGGTATTGTTCGTCGTTTCGTTGAGCTCCTTGATTTATAAGTCGAGCTACACGATAACTGACAAATGCTTGCACTGACTGGACCGGTCCACTCAAATCTGTGTGGTTCTTTCTTCAAAAGACCATCTCAGACACTAATCTGCATAGTCCTCATGTGAATTGAGATTAGAAGATTATGTCTGGACTTCAAAAGAGACTGACCTCTGAGTTTGTTTCGGCTGTTTCTTCTCAGAGTAGTCAGGTACGAAACACCGGCCCCATCTAGTTTTTAAAAAATGACGTGTAAAAGTGTTTGTAAAAACCTACTTGCAAAAATAAACATCATTTCATCATCAATATACTATTTGACTACAATAGACACGTAGATACTACGTAGAGTGCCTTGCTCCCGAAGGGAAGCCCGCAGGAATCGGCTTCTAAGGTGCCTTCGGGTCAGGTGTGTTTACATTTCGCCAGTTATGTTTGTTTCAATAGGATATATTATGTTATCTTACTTCTTACTACTATTATAGATGCGAAATTATGTGAGGATGGATGGATGGATGTTTGTTACTCTTTCAATAAAGTTCTCTCGTCCATGACTAGGTTTGGCAGAAGACTGCCGCGTGGGGCGTGGAGGGGGGTGAGACGGCCGTGTGCGCGGCCAGCAGCAAGCTGCCGGTCGGCGCACCGCATGCCGTGCTAGCCACGCCGCGCGCGCTGCATCTACTGGCACGAGACACGCATCACTATGTAAGTGACACAAGCTGCCGGTCGGCGCACCGCATGCCGTGCTAGCCACGCCGCGCGCGCTGCATCTACTGGCACGAGACACGCATCACTATGTAAGTGACACAAGCTGCCGGTCGGCGCACCGCATGCCGTGCTAGCCACGCCGCGCGCGCTGCATCTACTGGCACGAGACACGCATCACTATGTAAGTGACACAAGCTGCCGGTCGGCGCACCGCATGCCGTGCTAGCCACGCCGCGCGCGCTGCATCTACTGGCACGAGACACGCATCACTATGTAAGTGACACAAGCTGCCGGTCGGCGCACCGCATGCCGTGCTAGCCACGCCGCGCGCGCTGCATCTACTGGCACGAGACACGCATCACTATGTAAGTGACACAAGCTGCCGGTCGGCGCACCGCATGCCGTGCTAGCCACGCCGCGCGCGCTGCATCTACTGGCACGAGACACGCATCACTATGTAAGTGACACAAGCTGCCGGTCGGCGCACCGCATGCCGTGCTAGCCACGCCGCGCGCGCTGCATCTACTGGCACGAGACACGCATCACTATGTAAGTGACACAAGCTGCCGGTCGGCGCACCGCATGCCGTGCTAGCCACGCCGCGCGCGCTGCATCTACTGGCACGAGACACGCATCACTATGTAAGTGACACAAGCTGCCGGTCGGCGCACCGCATGCCGTGCTAGCCACGCCGCGCGCGCTGCATCTACTGGCACGAGACACGCATCACTATGTAAGTGACACAAGCTGCCGGTCGGCGCACCGCATGCCGTGCTAGCCACGCCGCGCGCGCTGCATCTACTGGCACGAGACACGCATCACTATGTAAGTGACACAAGCTGCCGGTCGGCGCACCGCATGCCGTGCTAGCCACGCCGCGCGCGCTGCATCTAAAACATCATGTTAAATCATGATCTGTTGAATGACCGATTTGGTGGGGACGCCATTGTTTAACTTTTGTGTCGACTTCGTGGACAGATCATGGCTTAATGTTTATTTTGTATATTCGTTTGTACAACACTTGCACAGCTGCATTACAGTGCAACTGGTTTCACTAACAAGTACAAATTGTCGGCAGTTGTGCAGTCGCGCCGTGGTGTCGCACGGAGGGGTGGCGCCGGTGGAGGCGGCCTCCACGCCGCCCAAGAAGACCAAGTACGGACCCAACACTGCACCGGTAAGTATACACGGTGGAAACGGATCCTTCCAAGCATTCGGGGTTCGTTCCCACTAATTCCACTAAACAGTTCTTCGGTAGAACTAATGAGCAAAATGTTTCGCACTAGTCCTACGATATAAGGTGATACAAAATCGTAGTACTAATGGGACCAAAAATTCCCATTTGTTCTACCGGTTCTGTTACACTATTTTTACTTTAAAACAAATAGGATTTTTTGTTCTCATTGCGTAGATGCCCGGAATTAAAACGATATATTGCACATAAAATGATAATGCCCTCAAAATAACTTCGGATTTTGTAAACCATCTTAAGTAATCTGTTGTTGGTTGAACAGAGTGGGTCCGGGTGCGCCATCGTGTCGTGTGTGGAGATGTCTCAGCTGGGCGGCGTCGTGCTGGCGATCGACACGCACGCGCAGCTGCACGTGTACAAACTGCCGCAGCCGTGGTGCGACATACGTGAGTATACACACTACACACAACTCCCTACAAACCAAAAACTTATCATCCGTGACAACCCTAATACCGATAACCATATGGATGCTTCAGGCTAACCCGCGAAATTCAATTTTTTTTACGTTTTTTGCAATTTGCAGTCCAGTGCTAGGTTGTATGTTGATTAAAATTTTGTTCGCGACTGTAAGACGTATGTAGTTACAGAATTATAATCATAAAAATCATCAATACAACCCTCCAAGTTCATAAAGGTCGATTGAATGACTATTTAGTGAATTTCGCGGGCTACCCTGACGCTTTCATCCAATAATTCCAAGACACAACTTCTATAAGAACAATTCATTTAAATTAGATTTATTTCAATTTACTGTAAAATTAGATTTATATTTCCTTTAAAATCAATAAATAGTCGATTAATAAAAAATCTACGGGGAACCGTTTTGACATCTCAAAAAAAGTATGTCAGTTGATTGGTGGCGCAACTACCGTGTACAAGCTGTATTAGGGATGTGTTATTAGTCTTACCGAATTATCATTCTCCATAATAAAAAAAATTGCCTTATTTCCCTAAAAAATGACAATGGTGTCGATTCTGTTGTGCACAAACTAATCTTAATTTAGGCTATCTTTTACTAAAAGGCAGTGCGAAAAAACAACGGCTATAGCTATGAACTAAGTTAGAGATGTCAAACTAGTTTATGCCTTGTGCTTCACCGTGTTTTTAGTCGACATGTTTTTACGTGCACCCTTCATTTGTATGGAAATATTAGTTCCAGTTAAATTTGACAGCTCTAAATTACGTCCGTCTCTTTCTCGTAGAGAGAAAAAGATAGCAATAGCCTAAATTAAGTTTAGTTTGTGCAGAACAGAATCGACACCAATCTATAATTTTCTAAAACTTAAAATATTAATGGGTCATCCGTTTCTGGATAAGGGTCTCCTGTTACCTTGCTTAGGCCTCCTACAGGACCAATTTAGTTTGTCTTTTTTGTCCCTATCCTGTTTGAATTTTTTCGTTGTCATTTTCTTATTATTATTTTAGTTTTGTTGTTTGTCCTGTGTGTGTCCAATACATGTTTTTCGTACCTGGATGACATGTTCAAGTAAAGTGTTGTATGCTGGCCAGCGACTCCCATAGCAGTGCAGCACGCGACGTCGCTGCTGGAGTACGCCATCGTGTCGGGCTACGACTGTCTCGACGTGCTGGTGGCCTGCACCGGCGCCGCCAAACATAACATACTGGAGCTTATGTATGAGAGGTAATCTAAAAAAACTTCATTTCTCAATACAGTCCATAGTTTTGTTACCATTTTGGTGTTAGTAACAATGGTGTTTCAGTAAATAGGTAAAGAAAATAGAAAATTTAAAACAAAAACTTGACTTGAACAAAAGCATTTAATGGTTATATATTGTTTTTCTTTTTAATGGACCATTATGCCACATTATAAATTCTTCGAATTTCAAGTTATTAATATACGAAAAAAATGTAAAAGAAAAAAAAAAGTAACTTTCTTCTCTACACTTCCAGGAACTCAGTGTTCCCATTAAGGGCGCGTTTGCATATCAGGTAAAATTATGCTGTTTTTCGGTACAAATTTATGGCATAACCAAACAAAATCCAATATAACTAATAACTACCTCGTATAGATTGGTTCTTCATCTTCATATAATAGGAACTTGATCATTGAAAATTTTAGTTTTTTATAATGTAAAATCGATCTGTCGTTGCTATTTTCCCTAAAATTAACGATACAGGGTTGAGGTACATTTTTTGTGCTATTATTAACATATTTTACTATTTCTAAAAATACTGTATGTTGGCAAACATAATCAATTCTTAATGCAAGGATTTTTTTTTAATCTAAATGATTCATATAGTTGCAGAAAAAATGAAAACCAAATCTTATTTTTTCACAGTTTTTGCTATTCTGGATGAATCTTAATGGATTGCATTAGGGGTTATTTTATTTTGGATACCCGTCTTGATTTATTGCACAAACACTTTGAATGAAACTTTAGTCCGCGCACGGCCGCCGTCGAGAGTGGACACGTAACGCCTGTTTGGAGCGGCTCGAGTTGAAAAAGATCGCTGTACAAACACAAAATATTCGATAAACCAAATTTGATACTTGACAAGGCAAGATTTTTATTATTTATTAGTTATGATGAGACCTTACCTCCGGACTTGATGAGGTGATTGGTGACTGCTACTGGAACTCCTTGACGTGTTGTACTAGGTGAGCTGAGTTTGGGCTCGTTTTGTTAGTTATGATGAAACCTTACCTCCGGACTTGATGGAGTGACCTGAAGGAGTACTTCGGTGATTGCTACTGGAACTCCTTCACATGTTGTACTAGGTGAGCCGAGTTTGGGCTCGTTTTGTTAGTTATGATGAGACCTTACCTCCGGACTTGATGGAGTGACCTGAAGGTGTACTTCGGTGATTGATACTGGAACTCCTTCACATGTTGTACTAGGTGAGCCGAGTCCGCGATGTGTTGTACTAGGTGAGCCGAGTTTGGGCTCGTTTTGTTGGTTATGATGAGACCTTACCTCCGGACCTGATGGAGTGACCTGAAGGAGTACTTCGGTGATTGCTACTGGAACTCCTTCACATGTTGTACTAGGTGAGCCGAGTTTGGGCTCGTTTTGTTAGTTATGATGAGACCTTACCTCCGGACTTGATGGAGTGACCTGAAGGTGTACTTCGATGATTGCTACTGGAACTCCTTGACGTGTTGTACTGGGTGAGCCGAGTTTGGGCTCGTTTTGTTAGTTATGATGAGACTTTACCTCCGGACTTGATGGAGTGACCTGAAGGTGTACTTCGGTGATTGATACTGGAACTCCTTCTCATGTTGTACTAGGTGAGCCGAGTCCGCGATGTGTTGTACTAGGTGAGCCGAGTTTGGGCTCGTTTTGTTGGTTATGATGAGACCTTACCTCCGGACCTGATGGAGTGACCTGAGTAACAAAACGAGCCCAAACTCGGCTCACCCAGTACAACATGTGAAGGAGTTCCAGTAGCAATCATCGAAGTACACCTTCAGGACACTCCATCAAGTCCGGAGGTAAGGTCTCATCATAACTAACAAAACGAGCCCAAACTCGACTCACCTAGTACAACACGTCAAGGAGTTCCAGTAGCAGTCACCGATGTACACCTTCAGGTCGCTCTATCAAGTCCGGAGGTAAGGTATCATCATGACTAACAAAACGAGCCCAAACTCGGCTCACCTAGTACAACACGTCGAGAAGTTCCAGTGGCAGTCACTGAAGTATACCTTCAGGTCACTCCATCAAGTCCGGAGGTAATTCGTAAAAACAGCAAAAATATTTTTTTGTAGGGACCTACCATAATTTTATTTCTAAGAAATACGTAAAAATCTTTCAAAGCATCAAAATGAGTTCACTTGACTACTATTCTCGCAGTTAGTCGTGCGTACACTTGTGTGTATGACCCGTGTCAATGTAGTAGTTCGATTCTGTACCTATCAATGTTGCAAACGCGTCCTTAAAATCCGACCTCTATAAACTTCGTTCCACTTTCTTACCTAATTGCATTCGACTAGTGGACTAAGCAAACCGAGTGAGTAAGCATCGTAGCAGTCTTCTGTAGCTTCCGCCGCCATGGGCAAGAGACGTGACTTTATGTTGGTAATGAAATGAAATCAAATGATTTTTATTTTGCAATTAGGTTTTTACAAACACTTTTACACGTCATTTTTTAAAAACTGGATGAGGTCGGTGTTTCGTACCTGACTACTCTGAGAAGAAACAGCCGAAACAAACTCAGAGGTCATAGTCTCTTTTGAAGTCCAGACATAATCTTGCTCAATTCACATGAGGACTATGAAAAAAAAATTCATTGGAGCAGCTTAATCCCAAGCCTTTTTATCTTCGAGATAGTGATTAACATGATAGTAGGCTTTCAGGCATAACTTCCGTTTTATAAACGATTTGAATTTATTTAGGCTTAGTGCTTGAATATGGCTCAGAAGTTTATTGTAAAAACGTATACATTGGCATCTAAACGTACTCCCTATCTTCTTGAGCCTCGTTGCAGGAACAACAGATTTGTGTTTGTTTCTCGTATTTATGTTGTGGATATCACTGTATTTTTGTATATATATATATGTAATGTAACTATCTATATATCTACATTCGTTTCCAGATTAACAGACTCATTCCAGCGTCAACCGGCCGCGTTCCAACAGTACTACTTCCATAGCTGGTTGAAACTCAGGATAGCGCTGTGCAGGTATGTGTATGCATAATATAACGCCTGTAATCCGCCAAGGGTTAGGTAAAAGTGTAACTACATATTATACTGTCTTCGCTGTAGAAAAGTACAGGCGACATTAGACGCCAAAACATGTGTAGGGGTGGGATGTATTGCTACAATGTCGATATTTTATAGAAAGAGAAGACATTATGCAATTCAACTTTATCTGTAAACGGCTCTCACAGAAAAAAATCTCGTTCTCATGTTATTTATTTAAAAATATGAACTTCTTTAATTGGAATGAATTATGGTAGAAATGTAACAACAGAGATGAAGCACGAAACCAAAAAAGCGGTCTACGAGAAAAAAGTTTGCTAACCTCTGATTTAGACTGTTCAAAATTTCCTGCAACCGATCTATTTCAAATGAATGGTTTGAGTTACAGACTGACTGTAACTGTTACAGTAAATTTGCTTCTCCAGACTGATCCCGTCGGCTCAGACCAGCCTGTCGTGGCTGACGTGTCTCCAGAGCCTGCAGGCGTCTTGGGCGGCGGTGTCGCTGGCGCTGCGACCTGACGACAAGCCTGACGCCGCTCCTCTCGCCGCCATACTTGATGACCACACCCATGAACATGAAAAGGTGAGAATCATCACGCCTTTTCCCAAGGAAGTTTGGGATCGGCTTCCAGTCTAACCAGATGCAGTTGATGATCAACATGTTACATGGATGGATACGACTGGCTACACAAAGCACTGCACTGTTGCATGTTGATTTTCACACTTTCTGCATTTGTATAATTTTGCGGCCGGCCGGGTGCTGAATCCCGCATTCGATTTTGCAAATATAATGCGAAATATTTTAATTCTAAGCTAGGCTTTCAATCTTCTTAATCATCTTAAGACCTGAAAACATTCTTTGTTTGTAAAAAAACGGCGCCAAATACACTACCTCAGCGGCGGCACCGGTGGCGTGGAAACGTGTGCATATTATGAAGAACACAAGTTTTTCATCTTTTTGAATCGCTGTATCTCAGGATTATTTTTAGGCCCCGTTCCCACTATGTCGTGACGATTAATTTATCGTTGATTTTTAGTAGGCAAAACTCGAGGACGACAAAAATTATGAACACCTCCATTTAAATACACAAGCCACGACACTTAAAACTACACGATTATCTCTCGTCACGGCATAGTGGAAACGGGGCCTTAGGAAAAAAATTCAAGACCAATTTTTATAAACGATAGCGAATATGCAAGAAATTCAAAACTTTTTTTATTCCTTAAAAATGCCTTGTATTGGCCCATATAAACACTGTGGTATACTTGTTTAACTTTGGAATACAACACTTATTTTACAATTTAATATTTTATGTAGCGCGTTTTTGGTGAAACGGAACGCAAATTCAAAACGCACCGTCGCCGGTAGTGACGTCAAACGCTTTGTGTCAAAGAAACACTTTTATTTGAAAACTACTTAAAGTTTCACAAAGATGTTATTATAATATTGTTATTGCAATGTTTGCTTGAATAAAGCACATACATTTAGTAAAATTATTTTATTAAGAGTAAAAAATAAGATATAAACGAGGCAGATAGAGGAAATGACATCAACCGCTTTGACAGGAATGGCCGCGAAGTCACGGACGTTTTAACTGTTGTAGAAAATTGTAGCAGTTTAATTTTTTTTTTTGAGCGACAAGCAGTCGTTGAATTTAACTTTTAATTATGTTCTTGGATTGATAGTACTGTACTTTATTGATATAAGTGAAGAATAAAATACATGCATCTTCAATTTTTTTCTCATCTATTTTTTTGATAAAACTTACCGTTTGGCTGTAAAATGCAAAAAATCCACTTTTTCGGACTTAGTTCTTGAATTTTTTTTTTGCTGATGTGATATCTATGGAGACTTCTCGTATTTCATTTATAATGTTGTTTCTAAAATTCGTAGCATTTTCACGTCATGGATGTCATTTTCGTAGTTTTCGGGTGTCGCTGAAAACGGAAATGAGGTCAAAATAAACACTTTTATTTTTCTTCAGCCTCCCCTGACACAATTTTGATCCAAAATAGACATTGAAGGCTACAATAATTCGCCTAGAGCTGAAATTGGTACGAATGTTAGGAACACCATTATAAATGAAACGCAAGAAATTATTATCGGTCCCATATCTGCAAAAAACCAACTAACAACCAACCAACTAACTTCACGATGCGCTTCACTTGGCCAAGGATAGACGGAGATGGCGAAGCATCGTCAGGGAAAAATTATTTCGAGGGAGGATCACGACCCTCAGTAATGAGGAGCACGACTTGAGGAGGAGGAGGGTTCTGCAAAAAATATACATAGTTGGGTAAAGGCTAGGCAAGACGACGATGGGGTGCGAAGTCAGAAGTCCTCCACGTGTGTCTGGCGGCTGCTCGTCCCTCTCGATACGTCTGGAGGGAAGAGCAGCGGCTGGGCCGGTGCACCCCGGGCGCGGCAGTATCCTTCTCCGGGGAATGAGAGGAAATGAGAATTTCCTCTTATCCCTCGGGGAGTGGTACTGCCGCGGCCAATTATTCTGACATGGGTGGGGTCCGACCCGGACCAAGGTGCGTTCCTTTGCGTGCCCCTCTGTTTAGCAGAGGGCATAGCAGAGGAGTGAGGGCGGGCTCGGTGTGCACTAACCCTGCCTCCGAGCAGACAGAGAAGGATCGTCCTCCTCTGTCACCGCCGGTCTCGTAATCCCACCGTTGAAGTGTCGTGGATCAAGTCTCGCGGCTTCGACAGGGACCGAGGGTCTTGGCTTAACCGCCCGGACCGCGAGGTAGAAAACCTCTCTAAAAAGTTACCCCGAATCCCAAGTGGCGACGCACCGCGAGGGGATGTATGGCTGACGGGTGTTCCATAGAACAAATCAGTCGCTAGTGCGCTCCTCGCCAGGGTACCTGCAGACCCCCTGGCGAGTAACAAATACTAAAATCTGCCCTTCTAGGTACAGGGGTCTCTGCCTAGATTGAGATTAGTTCCCCCATACTCGTGGGATTAGATATGGAAAGTGAAAAAAATAAAAACACCAACAACACCGCCGGTAACGGCAAGGAAGAGGAGAGGAGGGATGCGAGGTCGGAGTCCGACGTCGCATCCAGCGATGTGAGCGCGGGAGGCTCAGAGAGCTCCCGCTGCGTGAGGGCCGGGACTGCTGTGGAGAACAGCAAGTTCTTCCGCAAGCGGTCCAGGAAGGATGGTGACGAAGGGTCGTCATCGGAGGGAGAGCTGGCCTCGGCCCGCAAGATCCCCACCAGCAAGCGTGGTGGAATCAGAGGTAAGAGGGGGGGTCTCTCTGCCTCCGAGCGGTCAGCGAGGCTGGCCGAAGAGGGTCGCCACCCGGGCATGAATGCTCGCGGGTCGGGCGACGAGACGGGTGGACCTGGCAGCTCCGAGGCGGAGCGTAAGGCCAGGTTCGCAAAAGAGGTGGAAGCCGCGATAAGGGGAGTGGCCTTGAAACAGAAGACCTCTTCAAAACTCAAGGCCATACCCGGGGCTTCCGCCTCTATCATGGCGGCAGCGGAGGCCAACTTCGGGGGACCTCCTCCTCCTCCTTTGCTGGAAGGAGGCGAAGTGGCCAAACTGCGGGAGGAGGTAGCCCGCCTGACGGCTGCCACGGAGCTTCTCCAGAAGGAGAATGCAAAGCTCCAGGCAGACCTGGCAAGACTGCGCGAGTCTAGCTCCCGCGTGGTGCCGGAAAAGGAGCAGCAGCAGCAGCGGAAAAGCCAGCCGGTGCCGGTTGAGAACCAGGTCTTGAACCTGGTTCGGCAGGAGTTGGCATCCTTCCAGGCGCGGTTTTCCGTCCTGGAGGGAATGTCCTGCGTCCCCCCTGGCGGCAAGCAAGGCGGCCACGGGTCCGAAGGCGGCCTCGTATGCGGCCGCTACGGCTGCCACACCCGGACCGGGGCCGTCCAGCCAGTCCTCTGGCAGGGCTGCGGTGGCGCCCCCTGGAAAGCCGGCTCCGGCGAAACCGGCGCCGGCAAACAAGGCGGCGAAAGCGGCGCCAGCCTCAGCAGCGAGTGGGCCAGCGCCGGCGGCACGTCAGCCGCCGCCGCCGCCTCCGCCCCCCCAGCAGCCCCCTACACCTCCCACGGCTGAAGCCGGATGGCAGGTGGTCGGGGAGAAGAAAAAGGGGCGGAAGGCGAAAAAAAAGGCCCGAGATCAAGAGCGGCAGCGCCAGTTCAGGGCGCGAAAGAGCGCGGCTAGCCTCCGCGCCCCGAAGACCGCGGCTGTAGTGATTACACTACAGCCGGACGCGGAAAAGAGGGGCGTGTCTTACCGCGACCTGCTCGCGAAGGCAAAGGAGGCGGTGGACCTCGGGGAGCTCGGGATCACCGGGGGCCTCCGGCTTAAGGTCACGGCGACGGGGGCTCGTATGCTCGAGGTCCCCGGGGAAGCCAGCGGCCCGTCCGCTGACGCTCTAGCTGAAAAGCTCAGAGCGTCCCTAAACGCGGACGAGGCCCGAGTGTCCAGGCCCGTCAGATGCGCAGACCTGCGCATCTTGGGCCTGGACGACTCAGTGACCAAGAAGGAGGTGGTGGCCGCCGTCGCCAGGTTCGGTGGGTGTCCTGCGGACCAGGTCAGGGCAGGCACCCTACGTCCGGACCCCACGGGTATGCATACCGTTACGGTATGCTGCCCTGTGACGGCGGCGAAAACTATCGTGGAGGGCCGAAGGCTATTGGTGGGCTGGGTTTCAGCGCAGGTTAAGCTGCTGGAGCCCAGACCTCTGAGGTGCTACCGCTGTCACGTGGGACACCACGTGTCAGTCCGGTGCGCCTCGGAGGTTGACCGCAGCGGGTTATGTTTCCGCTGCAGTCAGCCCAGTCATCAGTCCGCGGCTTGCTGTGCCAAGCCGCACTGCGGTGCATGTGCGGCAGCTGGCAAGCCGGCCGAACACCGGGCTGGGAGCAAGGCCTGCGCTCCGCCCACCAAGGCCACCCGAGGCAAGGGTAGGCCCTCCGCCGCCACCGCCACCGTCGCCACCGCCGCAGCCGCAACTGCCGCCGCTGCCGCTCCCTCTGTCGCCGCCACAGAGGGGCCCTCACAGGGGGCTAGGGAGGAAGCGGTAATGGAGTGCCAATAACGGCCCCATTACGCTTCCTCCAAGCGAATATCAACCACTGCGCCTGCGCTCAGGATCTATTGCTCCAGAGCATGGCGCAGTGGTTGATTAACATCGCTGTGGTCGCTGAGCCGTATTTCGTCTGGCCCAGGGAAGACTGGGTGGCGGACCTGAGCGGCTCAGTGACCATAGTGTCGTCGGCCGCCGCCGGCACCCCGACTCTTGAAAGTGTCAGGAGGGGTCGGGGGTGCGTAGCAGCCCGGTTCGGGGAGATCGTCGTAGTGGGTACTTCTCCCCGAGCCGAACTCTCGCCGAGTTCCACAACTCTCTCGCAGAGTTGAGTGTCGTCGTCGGAAACCATTCCCTCCCCGTGCTTGTCCTCGGGGACTTCAATGCCAAGAACTTGGCTTGGGGTTCCCGTTGCACAGACGTGCGGGGAAGGATGGTGGAAGACTGGGCCCTGGAGAAGGGCCTGGTCGTCCTAAATCGGGGTTCTGTCGCCACGTGCGTGAGGATGCGGGGCGAGTCGGTGGTGGACATTTCGTTTGCTAGCCCCGCCCTGTCACCGCGTGTCGTTGACTGGCGCGTCATGGAGGGGGTGGAGACCTATTCCGACCACCGGTACATCCGGTTCGACGTCTCCACCCAGACCTCAAGCGCGCCGGTCCAACAGGCCCCGAGTGGTCCGCGTTGGGCGCTGAAGCAGCTGGACCGGGAGCTCCTCCTGGAAGCCTCGATCGTGCAGGCCTGGGTGACATCACCGGACAGGCCTGCCGACATTAACGATGAGGCAGGGTGGTTCCAGGAGGCCATGTCCGATATCTGTGACGTGGCAATGCCCCGAGTCCGGCCAGGGAGCGCCCGGCGTCAGGTGTACTGGTGGTCGCGTGAGCTGACGTCTTTACGGGAGGCGTGCGTGGCTGCGCGACATCTGTACGCCAGGCACCGCAGGCTCCGCATTCGCCCACCGAATGCGGCAGCCATTGAGGCGGAGCTATATGAGGGTTACAGAGCGGCGAAGACCGCCCTCCGCGAGGCTGTCCTGCGGGCCAGGGATCTGGCCCGCGAGGAGATGCTGGGGGCTCTCGACAGAGATCCGTGGGGGCGCCCTTACAAGATGGTGCGGGATAAACTCCGCACCTGGGCCCCCCCGCTGACGCAGAGTCTCCGGCCTCAGCTCGTGGAGGACGTGGTGAGCGCTCTGTTCCCCGCGCGAGGGGAACACCCGCCCCCGCCTATGGCTCCGCCGGCTGCGGTGCCGGAAGCGGGCCACGAAAGCGACGACGACGACGCTCCGGAAGTGACCGGGGTAGAACTGAGAGTGGCGGTACGCAGGCTCAGTGCTAAAAATACCGCCCCGGGACCCGACGGCTTGCCTGGCAAAGCCTGGGTCCTGGCCTCGGAGGCTCTCGGTCCCCGACTGGAGGGGTTCTTAAGCGCATGCTTGGAGAGGGGCCAGTTCCCGCTTCGCTGGAAGATGGGGAAGCTGGTCCTCATCCGGAAGCCGGGGCGCCCGGCGGACTCTCCGTCCGCCTACCGGCCCGTGGTGTTGCTCGACGAGGTGGGCAAGCTCTTTGAAAGAGTGATTGCAAACCGCCTCGCCGAGCACCTTGCGGGGACGGGGCCGGACCTTGCGGAACACCAATATGGTTTCCGCAAGGGGCGCTCTACGGTGGACACCATCATGCGCGTGAGAGCCCTCACGACGAGGGATGCGGTGTCCAGGGGTGGGGTGGTCTTGGCGGTGTCTCTCGACATCGCCAACGCCTTCAACTCCATGCCCTGGAGCTGCATAAGGGAGGCACTCCGGTATCACCGGGTGCCGACCTACCTTCGTCGTGTGGTCGGGGACTACCTGACGGATAGGGCCGTCATCTACCCCGGTCGCAGCGGAGATTGGAACCGGCGAGAGATGTCGTGCGGTGTTCCACAGGGATCGGTTCTGGGGCCGTCCTTGTGGAACATCGGGTACGACTGGGTGCTGCGCGCCGACCTCCCTAGCGGCGTCAGCGTTGTCTGCTATGCGGACGACACGCTGGTGCTGGCACAGGAGAGGTCGCACGAGGCGGCGGCCGAAAACATGACACGCGGGGTTGCGATAGTCGTGGAGAGGATCCGGCAACTGGGTCTCGAGGTGGCACTGCACAAGTCCGAGGCTATGTGCTTTCATGGGCCTCGGAATGCGCAACCTCCGGGATCCGCAGTGATGGCAGGAGGGGTTTCCATCGGCGTCGAGTCGACGCTGAAGTACCTGGGACTTGTCCTCGACAGCCGGTGGAACTTCGTGGAGCATTTCCGACGTTTGGCCCCCAAACTGAAGCGGACCGGGGCTGCCTTCAGGCGGCTCCTACCCAACCTGGGGGGGCCAAACGCCTCCTGCCGGAGGCTCTACGCGGGAGTCGTGCGGTCCATGGCCCTTTACGGGGCCCCGGTGTGGGCGCGTTCATTGAGGCAGCGAGCCGCCAACTATTTGAACTCGCCCCAAAAGGTGGTGACCGTAAGGCTAATCCGGGGGTACCGCACGATCTCCCGCGAGGCGGCGAGCCTCCTTGCCGGATTGCCGCCATGGGATCTGGAGGCGATAGTCCTCGCGCGCCTACATGAGTGGCGCGCGGAGACGCTACGCCGGGGGGAAACTCCGCTGCCGCGGCAAATTGTCGCTCAGCGGACGGACTTCCGGCGTGATCTCATGGCGACATGGAGAGAGCGACTTTCGCAACCCCGTGCAGGGCACGCCACAATAGTGGCGGTAAGTCCCCTCTTTGAGGAGTGGCTGGAGAGACGCCACGGCGTCCTCACCTTCCGCCTGACGCAGGTTCTTACCGGACACGGTTGTTTCGGTAAGTTCCTGCACCGAATCGGGCGGGAGGAAACGTCCGGGTGTCACCATTGTGAGGATCGACCGGAGGACACGGTGGAGCACACGGTGGAGGTGTGTCCCGCTTGGGCGGAGCACCGCCGTGTCCTCGTAACGGCGATTGGCGGCGGCGACCTCTCGCTCCCGGCCTTGGTTCAATCCATGGTCCGGAGCGAGACGGAATGGGACGCCGTCACCTCCTTCTGCGAAGCAGTCATGCTGGCGAAGGAGGTGGCGGAACAGGACAGGGAGAGATCCTCACGTCCCGGACGACGCGGGAGACGCCCCGGGCATCGGGGGCCACGTGGTGGCCCGTGGCCCCCGGCCACCTTGGCGCGGGCCTGTGGACGGGGAGCTATGGGCTAGCTCGCCGTCCGTACGTCTCATGACGACAGGCCGTGTCGACGGCGCAGGAGTGTTCCACGCGCGCCTCAAAGAGAGTCAGCAATAAGGAAGGGGTCCGCAAGGGCCGAAGCCTGCCGGGGCTGCGGGACTATTCGAAAGAGATACCGTGGCCCCGGAACACAAAGGGCGATGAAGGAACATGGATGGGTTTTAGTCAGTAAAAGTCTGACACTCCCTCCTGCTCCGCCCAGAGCGGGAGAAGTCATTTGATGATTTCGCATCCTAAAAAAAAAAAAAAAGGCAAGACGACGATGATACTATAAAACCCGGCCAAGTGCGAGTCGGACTCGCACACGAAGGGTTCCGTACCATTATCTATACAACATTAGACAAAATGGCAAAAAACACGTTTGTTGTATGGGAGCCCCCCATAAATATTTATTTTATTCTGTTTTTAGTATTTGTTGTTATAGCGGCATCAGAAATACATCATCTGTGAAAATTTAAACTGTCTAGCTATCTTGAGATACAGCCTGGTGACAGACAGACGGACGGACAGAGGAGTCTTAGTAATAGAGACCCGTTTTTACCCCTTGGGTACGGAACCCTAAAAATAACTTTTTTGTTTGATACTACCTACCGGCCATTTCTCACGCCATACCGTGACGTTACAGAGCCTCCTAGCAATAGAAGCGAAGCCCGAAGCGCTGACCGAAGCGACCTCCCTGCAGCCGCTGCGCCTGTCGCTGCAGCGCTCGCTGGACATCGGGCTGACGGCGCTGCTGTCGCTGGCCTACCAGCAGCAGGCGGCGCCGGCGCAGTACACGCTGTGGTCGGACGGCGCGGCCGTGACGCTGCTGCGCAAGCTGGCGGGCGTGGCGCGGGGGGCGGGGCGCGCGGCCGAGGCGCTGTCCCGCCCCCTGGCGCGCCTGGCCGCCGCGCAGGCGCCCAAGCAGGAGCTCATCGGTACTGTCACACTCCTATACCTTGCAGACAAGTTCTTGCCTTGTGTTTGATATGTGACGTTTGTGTCCGCAGAGGAGTGCGCGCTGCTCAGTACGCAGTGGACGGGCGCGCGCGTGTGGGAGGCCCTGCCGCGCTGTAGTGTGGCCGCGCCGCACGGACAGCAGTGGCCGCTATATGTGAGTACAACTTGTGTCCTAGCACGCAGTGGGAGGCACTGCCGCGCTGTAGTGTGGCCGCGCCGCACGGACAGCAGTGGCCGCTATATGTGAGTACAACTTGTGTCCTAGCACGCAGTGGGAGGCACTGCCGCGCTGTAGTGTGGCCGCGCCGCACGGACAGCAGTAGCCGCTATATGTGAGTACAACTTGTGTCCTAGCATGCAGTGGGAGGCACTGCCGCGCTGTAGTGTGGCCGCGCCGCACGGACAGCAGTGGCCGCTATATGTGAGTACAACTTGTGTCCTAGCACGCAGTGGGAGGCACTGCCGCGCTGTAGTGTGGCCGCGCCGCACGGACAGCAGTAGCCGCTATATGTGAGTACAACTTGTGTCCTAGCATGCAGTGGGAGGCACTGCCGCGCTGTAGTGTGGCCGCGCCGCACGGACAGCAGTGGCCGCTATATGTGAGTACAACTTGTGTCCTAGCATGCAGTGGGAGGCACTGCCGCGCTGTAGTGTGGCCGCGCCGCACGGACAGCAGTGGCCGCTATATGTGAGTACAACTTGTCGTCGACGTGTCGTCAGAGAACAGCAAGGGTTTTGATTTTTTGCACGGAACCCTAATCTTTTATCTAAAATAAAAGTAGCCTAAGTTACTGCTTATAACATCTCAGTCCAGCCGTTTCGGAAATTAGCCGCAACAAACAGACAGACAGACAAAAATTTAAAAAATAAAAGCTTTTTTTTTACAGGTGCCTTTTTTTTACGGATGGGAAATCATCAAATTACTCCTCCCGCTCTGGGCGGAGCAGGAGGGAGTGTCAGACTTTTACTGACTAAAACCCATCCATGTTCCTTCATCGCCCTTTGTGTTCCGGGGCCACGGTATCTCTTTCGAATAGTCCCGCAGCCCCGGCAGGCTTCGGCCCTTGCGGACCCCTTCCTTATTGCTGACTCTCTTTGAGGCGCGCGTGGAACACTCCTGCGCCGTCGACACGGCCTGTCGTCATGAGACGTACGGACGGCGAGCTAGCCCATAGCTCCCCGTCCACAGGCCCGCGCCAAGGTGGCCGGGGGCCACGGGCCACCACGTGGCCCCCGATGCCCGGGGCGTCTCCCGCGTCGTCCGGGACGTAAGGTTCTCTCCCTCTCACGTTCCGCCACCTCCTTCGCTAGCATGAATGCTTCGCAGAAGGAGGTGACGGCGTCCCATTCCGTCTCGCTCCTGACCATGGATTGAACCAGGGCCGGGAGCGAGAGGTCGCCGCCGCCGATCGCCGCTACGAGGACACGGCGCTGCTCCGCCCGCGCGGGGCACACCTCCACAGTGTGCGCCACCGTGTCCTCCGGTCGATCATCACAATGGAGGCCCCGGGTGCGTCTCCTCCCGCCCGATTCGGTGCAGGAACTTACCGAAACATCCGTGTCCGGTAAGAAACTGCGTCAGGCGGAAGGTGAGGGCGCCGTGGCGTCTCTCCAGCCACTCCTCAAAGAGGGGACTTACCGCCACTATTGTGGCGTGCTCTGCACGGGGTTGCGACAGTCGCTCTCTCCATGTCGCCATGAGATCCCGCCGGAAGTCCGTCCGCTGAGCGACAATTTGCCGCGGCAGCGGAGTTTCCCCCCGGCGTAGCGCCTCCGCGCGCCACTCATGTAGGCGCGCGAGGACTATCGCTTCCAGATCCCATGGCGGCAATCCGGCAAGGAGGTTCGCCGCCTCGCGGGAGTAAGTGCGGTACCCCCGGACCAGCCTCACGGCTACCACCTTCTGGGGCACGTTCAGATAGTGGGCGACTCGCGCGGCACCTCAATGAACGCGCCCACACCGGGGCCCCGTAAAGGGCCATGGACCGCATGACTCCCGCGTAGAGCCTCCGGCTGGAGGCGTTTGGCCCCCCCAGGTGGGGCAGGAGCCGCCTGAACGCAGCCCCGGTCCGTTCCAGTTTGGGGGCCAAACGTCAGTCGTCGAAGTCAGTCGAAGTTCCACCGGCTGTCGAGGACAAGTCCCAGGTACTTTAGCGTCGACTCGACGCCGATGGAAACCCCTCCTACCGTCACTGAGGATCGCGGTGGCGCGTTCCGAGGCCCATGAAAGCACATGGCCTCGGACTTGTGCAATGCCACCTCTAGACCCAGTTGCCGAATCTTCTCCACGACTATCGCAACCCCGCGTGCCATAATTTCGGCCGCCGCCTCGTGCGATCCTCCTGTGCCAGCACCAGCGTGTCGTCTGCATAGCAAACCACGCTGGTGCCACCACCGGAACCACGAGGCGGTTTGCAATTACTCTTTCAAAGAGCTTGCCCACCTCGTCGAGCAGCACCACGGGCCGGTATGCGGACGGAGAGTCCACCGGGCGCCCCGGCTTCCGAATGAGGACCAGTTTCCCCATCTTCCAACGAAGCGGGAAGTGGCCTCTCTCCAAGCATGCGCTTAGGAACCCTTCCAGTCGGGGCCCGAGAGCCTCCGAGGCCAGGACTCAGGCTTTGCCAGGCAAGCCATCGGGTCCCGGGCGGTATTTTTGGCATTGAGCCTGCGTACCGCCACTCTCAGGTCTACCCCAGTCACTTCCGGAGCGTCATCGTCGTCACTTTTGTGGTCCACTTCCGGCACCGCAGCCGGCGGATTGTTACAAGTGCCTTAGATATATTTTCATAAGCATTCAGTAAAAAGCTGTTATTTTGAAATTACAAACGGACACTTCAATTTTATTTATTTATTTAATTAATAAAATACTAGGATGTAAATTAAATTGACCCCTAACGAAGCCGAAAGGCACTTGTTCTCCCCGTCATTGCTATATTTTTTTTGTTCTGGACCATACCTGAAAACCCACTAGTTACAGAGATTCTATAATGGAGGTTTCAGAAGTTTTTTTTTCAAATAGGTACTAGTTTTCAAGGTCATATCTTTACTTTAAGGTGAATGCTCCAGGGTAGCCCGCGAAATTCAAATTTTCTTACGTTTTTTGCAATTTGCAGGTCAGTGTCAGGTTGTATGTTGATTAAAATATGATTCGAGGCTGTAACACGTATGTAGTTATAGAATTATAATCATCAAAATCATCAATACAACCCAAAAAGTAATTCCTGCACCTTTATGAGCTTGGAGGGTTGTATTGATGATATTGATGATTATTATTAATATGAAATAATAATCATCAATATCATATATAAATATTTACATATACAGGGTGTTAAAGTAGTCGCATGCCATAGCCTAGGGGTGAGTTCAGTACCGATAAAGGAACCCATAAAAAATAAATTCATAAAAATATTTACAAAAAAAAAAAAAATTGCCAGGTCAACCTAATTTAGTACCTACTTACTTCAAATAGCAATATAAAATAATTTTAATTCAAAACGATTGCTATTTTAAGTTAGTAGGTACTAAATTGGGTTGATCTTGCAATTTTTTTTTTTTTTTTTTTTTTTGGATTTTTATTTTATTTATTACGTTTTCCTTTATCGATACTGAACTCACCCCTAAGCTATGGCACGCGACTACTTTAACACCCTGTATATACAACATGTCCCAAAATTCAACGATAAGCCAGCACCGGAGGATAGATCTGCCCATGACTACTCGGGGAAAAAAAAATATATATATCTCGATTTTTTTGAAGTAATAAAAAAAAAAGAAATTCTTTAAAAATTGAGAACCTTTTATTATATTTTTCACTACCATGACCACATTTTTTAAAATATTTCTGTGTTTTTTTTTTATAGGCAACCTGAATAGCACTGCTATCTACCACAATTCTTAAACAATCCAGAATACCTCTAGTTTTTTCACAAAAATTAATGAAACTTAACTTATTCCCTACATTTTTTGAAGACTTTTACTTTTAATCAACTTTAACTCATCGTGGTTTAAAAAAAAAGTATGAACACTACTATGGCAAGTTTTTTTATAAATTGACGCAACTAATCAAGATTCCAAAATGGTATAATACTCTAGACAAAAAAGTAAAAAAAAAAAATGTGCTTATTATTTCTAAACAGGGGCCAAATGACGGTCGGGTAATAAAAAGTGTTAGTTCTTGAAAAATGTTTAATATTTAAACAAATGGTACAAACAATTTCTCGTGTAATTTATTAACATTATAGTAAATGTTCAAATTGTTTGCCATCCCATCCCATCCCATCATTATTGATAACAATCATACATACAGTCATTAAAAGCAGATAATCCCATTAAAATTGTATTATTGAATTAAATAAATGTCAATAGAAATAATAAAAGTAATAATCATAAATGTCAATAATTATCATTTCAATTATAGTGGGAGAGATTCGCCACACAACAATATAACGAAAATATTTTTAATGTCCGTGCAATTTATAAAACTTACAATTTATAACCTTTTTTAGGTTGTAAATTGTACACTACATTTTTTATTTAAATTAATTTATTGATCATAATCATTCAGTCATTAAACAGATAATCCCATTAAAATTGTATTATAGAATTAAATAAATGTCAATTAATTATTTTTGTAATTATTTTAGAGTTCTAGTTGTAGTATGTATATAATGTAAATATGGTTTTTTCAAAATAAATAATATTGTACACACAAAATACAATTATCTTGTATGCATATAAATAAATGTCTGTAAAATATTGAAAAAAAAAAAGAAAAGAAATAAATAAATAAAAGTCAATAGTAATAATGTCAATAATGGGAGAGATACGTCACACACTAATAAACGACACAATTATTATTTAAAATGACCTTGCAATTAACAAAACTTACAATTTATAATGCAAAAACTCATGTACACTTTAAAGCATTTTCGATTAAAAACCTCGTCAAATTATTTTTAATTCTAGACAATGGTAGCGTTTTATGGAGTTTGGTATTTTGTTATACAATTTTATGCACATAATATAGCTGTTGTTAACTGTAAGTGTAAGATTCGTCCTTGGTTTAAATAACTTATTAGTATACATAGATCGTGGGGCATAGTAGCTTGTCGCTTGCTGGAAAAGTCTCATAATGTTTGAAAACAAATATACAGGATTCTAATATATAAATACATGGTAGCGTTAGAATTTTATATTTCCTAAAGAATGGACGACATGACTCTACTTGCTTCAACCCAAATATAGCTCTTAGACACTTTTTTTGCATTACGAATGCTTGCTCTATCTCCACACAACGACCCCACAGGGTAACACCATACCTTAGAGTGGAGGTTACATAGCTGTGGAAAGCCGTTATTGCAGCATTTCAGGATACCTCACAGCTAATACGTCTCAGAGGGTATATAAAATTATTAATTTTAACACAGATGTCATTTATATGATTTTTCCAAGAACAAAATGTATCAAAATTTATTCCGAGAAACTTAACAGAGTCAGTTTCTGCCAGGGCGACCCCTTTATAAGAATTTAGGACCAGCGGTTTTGATCGATAGGTATGAAATTGTATAAATTTAGTTTTATTAATATTAACTTTTAAATGATTAGCTTCTAGCCACTCTAGTTCTTTGAAGAGTAATGTTGATTTCTTGTTCGTACGAATTTTTATCTCGTCGTTTGATTATAATTGTGGTATCATCGGCGAACAGTACACATTTATGACTTATAACCTCTGGGAAATCATATATGTAGATCAAAAACAATGGCGGCCCCAAAATACTACCCTGTGGCACGCCACATCTGTTACACATAAACGAAGATTGGAATGATTCTAACGTTTTAGTTTGGTCATTATAATTCGTTACTTCCACTTATTGTACTCTGTCGGACAAATAAGATTCCAGCCAGTTATATGCTGTTCCTCTGACTCCGTATCTGGAAACCTTTTCCAATAATCGTTCATGAGAGAAGCGATCAAACGCTTTACTCATATCCATGAATAAAACTGTAACCGGTATTTTTTTATCGTCTTACAAATGTATCGATAAATTTGTGGAATGCTTCGTTTGTTGAGTTTTCTGTAAATACGTCACTAAAAGACAGACATGAGATTGAGTTTAAAAATGTTTCCTTATTGTCATTACTATAGTCTCGTTTAAATTGATACCACCATTTTGAAACTGGTTGATGTATTTTTGTAAAAGCCCAAGAATATGATTGGGCTTAGTGATCCAATTAACCTAAATTATGTATTTTTGCACACCCTTTTTCTATGCTGGTTATGATGTGATCAATGCAAGATTGTGTCTTCTCTGTTACTCTAGTAGGTGTCAAAATAGCATGTTTTATGTTATAACTATTTAAAAAGTAATTATATTCCCAACTTTCTTTTGACTGTTTTAAAATATCGATATTTGTATCCCTACATTTAATAATTTTCTTCCTTGTATTGCGACACGACTACCTCAATAGTCTCGAGTTTATTAAGAAAGATCGTGACATTCGACGAAGAGGTTCTATATACACATATTAGTAATTTATCGTATTTAGTTAGTTCTACTCCACAACATTCAAATACACTTGTTTCGCATATTTTTGTATTTCCTGTACTATTTTAAATTCGATTTCGTTCTTTAAAACAATCATAACGCCCCCTCTTTTTGAATTTAAGTTAAGTTTAATCAACATACAACCTAGCACTGGCCTGCAAATTGCAAAAAACGTAAATAAAATTGAATTTCGCGGGCTACCCTGACGCTTTCACCTTAAATACCTCCTTAGCCCGTTCACTAACTAACTTTTTAAAAGTAAACCAAAGTAGATACAGGGTCGAATTAATAAAACTGCAGACGAAGTGAAGAGTATCAATAGGTATCTAAACTAATAATAGCGTTTAATTAATACTTTTCTACATGTGCACCGCTTAACTGTACAAATTGATATTTTCCCCGTAAAATGCACTGCACTCGTAAAAAAAACCGAATGCTACGGTGCCACAGACAGACACACACTCTTATCAATCAAATTTATAACACCCCTCTTTTTGCATCGAGGGATTCGGGGGTCAAAATACTTTTAAACATAAAACAGACATTGTCCCAAAATGTTACAATTCTAGCTACGATAGAATTAAACTTGTGGGAAATAAAAGGAACTTGCCGCCTTGCCGCCAACTCGAAAAAGATTGTAGTACAACATCAGTGATGTCCAACAACAACATCAACAAAATTACGATAATCAATAATCGACTAATTTGGTTTGACACTTTATTTGACATAAAAAATGCCAAATAAAGTGTCATTTTATTCGAAAGTAATGATTGAACTATATATTTTTAATCTCAAATAAAGTAAACTAGCAAAATTTGACAGCCATTACTGGTTTCACAGAAAGAGATAGGATATAATTATAACGAAAATGCATAAACATTAATTAATAACTTTTATCTGTTATTAGTTGGAGTACGGTGTAGAACCAGAAGCACTGCGCTATAACCCTGAGCCGCCGCCGTACGCGCAGAGTGAGACAACGCCCTCCATCACCATGGACGCTATACGGTCATTTTTTCTTCTGGGGAAACCTTTGCTGAACTTGAAAATTATGAAGTTTTTGAGTGAAATAAGTTGTCTTAGGGCGACACACATAAACGCGTTGCGGCGCCGCGAATCAAAGCGTCGCCTATAAATAGGAATATAAACAAATCTTGTTCAATATCTGACATTTTAAAGTATAAATATTATAAGCATTTTATACTATATCCAAGCGTCCTACAGACAAACTGAAGTTGTCACCAAGTGACGTCTTAACGCTTGAATGCGCGGCACGTTGCACACCGCTAATTCTTGCGTAGTGACCCGCAGTAACGCTGATATTGGCGGTGCAGCGCTGCAACGCGTTTATGTGTATCGGTCCTTAAACTGTATACCGCTTCATGAGATGGATGAAAGTAAACTATGAATTGATAAAAATGTATCGTACAGGTACATGTACATAGGCGGCGGGCTGCGGCCGGCGCGCTGGCGGCAGTGCGGGCGCTGCGGCTCGCGCGCTCTGGCCGCCTCGCAGCCCAACAAGCATCCGCTGCAGGGCGCGTACGACGCGCGGTTCCTGTCGGCTTGCAGGTAACTATATGTATCCTGTAGGTACATGTACATAGGCGGCAGTGCGGGCGCTGCGGCTCGCGCGCTCTGGCCGCCTCGCAGCCCAACAAGCATCCGCTGCAGGGCGCGTACGACGCGCGGTTCCTGTCGGCTTGCAGGTAACTATATGTATCCTGTAGGTACATGTACATAGGCGGCAGTGCGGGCGCTGCGGCTCGCGCGCTCTGGCCGCCTCGCAGCCCAACAAGCATCCGCTGCAGGGCGCGTACGACGCGCGGTTCCTGTCGGCTTGCAGGTAACTATATGTATCCTGTAGGTACATGTACATAGGCGGCAGTGCGGGCGCTGCGGCTCGCGCGCTCTGGCCGCCTCGCAGCCCAACAAGCATCCGCTGCAGGGCGCGTACGACGCGCGGTTCCTGTCGGCTTGCAGGTAACTATATGTATCCTGTAGGTACATGTACATAGGCGGCAGTGCGGGCGCTGCGGCTCGCGCGCTCTGGCCGCCTCGCAGCCCAACAAGCATCCGCTGCAGGGCGCGTACGACGCGCGGTTCCTGTCGGCTTGCAGGTAACTATATGTATCCTGTAGGTACATGTACATAGGCGGCAGTGCGGGCGCTGCGGCTCGCGCGCTCTGGCCGCCTCGCAGCCCAACAAGCATCCGCTGCAGGGCGCGTACGACGCGCGGTTCCTGTCGGCTTGCAGGTAACTATATGTATCCTGTAGGTACATGTACTATCGAGGACACTCCCGCCTGATCACCACTAAGCTAATTTTTGCTTGCACTTACAACATAGAAACGCTCTCTATCCCCGCCCCGTTGACTTTATATAGAAATAATTAATGAAAAGATACCGATCGGCGACACATGCCAAACGAGAGTTATTGTTATTTTGCGCGCCAAAGTTGACGCTTTCCTAATAGGCCTAAAGTTTAAGGTGGAGTGGCTAGGCGCCTCCGCATGATTTAAGCGAAAAATATTTTAAATGATCAGGCGGAAAAGACCACGACTGTACATAGGCGGCGGGCTGCGGCCGGCGCGCTGGCGGCGATTTTCTTCCGGCAGTATTGCAGTAACCGATTCAAAAATCCACCAGACATATATTATCATTAGATGTATGTCTGGTGGATTTTTGAATCGGTTTAAATCGGTTTAAACTTTGTGCTAAGACAACATCTTCTGGGAACGTATTCCACGCTCTGACTGTTCGGTTGTCTAAAAAGTACTCGTGACCGATTTGAAAATAAATCAAAAGAATTTGTATTTGATGCGGCGGGTGAAACCGTGTGACACCGCTAATCTAAATTTATTATATTTATTGTTTCAGATGCGGCGGAAAGTGGACATTGTTTTCTAATATTTAAATCTCTGACTAGTTTGAAAGCATTAAGAAAGTGAAATAGTTTTAAAAGTTGTATTTAATAAATTAATTTTTGTACCATAGCGTTTTCTCCTTCAGTTATACCTCTAACAAAAAATCCCATCGTAAAAGATTTTGATGACAGAGGCACTAGCACGAGCGCGCGGTGTATTGCAACGTAAATATGTAGATTTTTTAATCGAAAATACAATTATCGTATAGCATTTTGGTTAAATTGTTTGCAACTAACACAATCCGTATCATCAATATTATAATTATGTGAAACGAGTATTTTTAAAATCGACGCAATTACGTTAGCTTACGTCCACACCCCGCGCTCGTGCCTCTGAAGATCTTACAATCATATTTAACTGCCGTCTTTCGCTCTCTCTCTTTTCACTTACACGAGGCGACACCAAAAGCGTGTTGTGATTTACAACTAGAAGGGCTGAGACGACCGTTGAGAACCCAACAACGCGCTATTATTCAGGCATTCATTTGAGATTCGCAATGTTCGTGGAAACCGGTATGCAACACTGGTTGACAATAATTATAAGGGCTCGGGTTCCTGGCAGAGATCGCAGGGTCGACCTGCCATGGTTGATTATTAAAAAAAACACGGCACCGAGCCCGTTCATCATCATCATCATCATCATTTCAGCCGAAAGACGTCCACTGCTGGACATAGGCCTCCCCCAAGTGTCGCCACATTCGGTCCCGTGTGAATCGCATCCAGCGGATTCCCGCAACCTTCACCAGGTCATCGGTCCACTTAGTGGCCTTCCAACGCAACGTCTTCCGGTTCGCGGTCGCCACTCCAGAACTGTTCGGCACCATCGGCCATCCGTTCTGCGAGCAATGTGCCCTGCCCACTGCCACTTAAGTTTGGCAATTCTTCGGGCTACGCCGGTAACCTTGGTTATCTTGCGGATGTCTTCATTTCTGATTCGATCGCGCAAGGATACTCCGAGCGTAGCCCTCTCCATTGCCCATTGGGTGACTAAGCCTTCTGATGAGGCCCATTGCGAGCGACCACGTTTCGGTCCCGTATGTAATCACTGGCAACGCGCACTGGTCATAGACTTTCGTCTTGTGACACTGCGGTAAGTTGGACGAGAGGATACCACGCCACTTCCCCAACGCTGCCCAGCCGAGTCGCATTCGACGATTGACCTCTTTCTCGAAGTTAGACCTACCTAACTGGACCGTTTGTCCCAGGTACACATAATCGTCTACAACTTCGAGTGTAGAGTCTCCGATCTTGATAGGAGTGGGTGTGGCATGGGCATTCAACATGACCTTGGTTTTGTCCATGTTCATTTTAAGACCCACTCTTCCGGAAGCTCTACTGAGGTCATCGAGCATCGTACTGAGGTCCTCCATGGTCTCAGCCATGACCATTATATCGTCGGAAAACCGAAGGTGAGTGATGTACTCGCCATTGACGTTGATGCCCAGCCCTCTCCAGTCCAGAACCTTGAAGACATCCTCCAGTGCAGCGGTGAATAGTTTCGGATATATGACGTCTCCGGTCTCCCTGTCTCACACCTCGCTGCAGGAGGATAGGTTCAACACCTCGATGTACCGATAGTCGATTTGGCACCGTTGGTGAGACTGCAGTACAGCCCGGGTCTCGATCGAATCGAAGGCTTTCTCGTAGTCCACAAGCGCTAAACAGAGGGGCAGGTTATACTCTTCGGTTTTCTGTATAACCTGCCGCAACGTATGTATGTGGTCCACGGTGCTAAAGCCTTTTCGGAAACGGGCTTGTTCGGTAGGCTAGAAATCGTCAAACCTGCGCGCGAGACGATTCGTGATGACTCTTGAAAACAACTTGTAGACATGGCATAAAAGTGAGATGGGCCTATAATTCTTCAACCGGGCATTGTCGCCCTTCTTGAAGAAGAGCACTACCACACCCCTGCACCATGCCTGTGGCGTTTTTCCCTCAAGTATGACGGAATTAAACAGCTTCTGAAGGGCCTTAAGAACCAGTTTTCCACCCGCCTTCAGGAGTTCGGCTTTAATTCCGTCATCACCCGGTGCCTTGTTGTTTTTGAGTTGCTTCAGCGTCATCCTAATATCGTATAGGCTAACGTCCGGGATGTCTTCGGTATAGTGTCGGGTAAGTCTAGCTCTTGGGTCGTTTGCTAGATCTACGACGGGGTTATTGGTTGACGTGTACAACTGTCCATAGAAGCTCTCGATCTCCCTCAGAAGCTCCGGTTTGGTGAATAAGATCCTACCATCGTCGGTCTTCAGTTTCGTGAGCTGGCTCAGCCCAATAACCAGATCTCTTGCAAATACCTTGGAGCCTCTATTCCGCTCAATCGCGTCTTTATTACGCTCGGTATGCGGTGATCGCTCCCGGTTTTCACCGAATTGATCACCGAGACAACATTGAACATTTGCTTCTTGGTAGGCATGATGAAGTCAATCTCATTTCACTGAGCCGGTTGCCGAGCCGAATTTATGTGTTCAGCTCGGCTTGTTCCGGCGTAACCGGGCGGCACAACTGAAAATAAAAGGTGTAAAAGGACCCTCTCGATGCCGTCAACGAAGGACTAGGTACCTACATAAACTAAGTAACACTGCGCAAAAAGTCGTTCGTCGTATCCACCAGCACAATCTTTTCAGTGCTGTAATTGTAGGTACTGCACTGAAAAAATTGTATTTATGCAGACATTCTATATGGATAGGAAAGCCACAATGTTTTCTGGTTAAAACCAAGATTAAAGAGGTCACAACATTGGCCGTTTGGTTTGTGACCTGCAACAATTTTATTTAGTCCTCTGTTTATGTTACTCATCCTCTAAATATCAAAACAATACCTATAACATAAAATGGAACCTAGAGATTCCAAGAACTCCCCTGTTCAAGCAATTACTGGAAACTCTGTACAGTGAAAATCTATAACAGCCTTGAATGCACCACCCCCACCCGCTGCAAATCGCGCATGTCATCCTGCAATCAAATGGCACCGCCCGAACGAAGCCCCGAAGATCGATCGATTGACGACCAGATTTACGAGGTCAATTAGGGACGTTGCTGTGATCAAATGTAAATAGTTTTATTTATAGTATTCGGATTGGAATCTGGATAAGAGTTAATTAGAGTGGTAGGTCGCAGGGTTTGATGGGATATCCCGAAATCAGTTAATTAAACATTTATTTTTAGGTAAATTATTATTTTCTCCTTAGTTGTAAAAATTTGCCTGGTTTTGGCTGTTAGGCAATAAAATCATAAGTTTGATCACAGAGTACATTATTTTGGGTTTGATTTAAGAATAAAAGCAAAAGCACGAGTATAAAGTCTCTAGTAACAGTATTTCAGATTTTTTTTCTCAATCAAAATTATTGTTCAAGCAAAAACTAAAATATTGTATTCGGAAATCGACTAAAATAGTCTAAGTTGATCGCCTGACAATGACAGCAGTACAGCACTAATGAAATCACTAGTTGTTGCGAGATTCCTGCGAAGCGTTTGCTGCTACTACGTCCAAGTTTAATTGCGAATTTCCTGTATTTCTCGCAGCCTAACACAAAATATTAACGTTTTGACTAATATTCAAATAGTTATCATCTAAATGGCTGACAAAAAAGGTATGTAATCTGTTGATTTATTATTTTCTTTGTTCTTTTCATTTAATACGTTCTGACATGCGTAACGTCACGGCAGGGCCTTGAAATATAAGTTTTCGCTAGTAAAACAATGATTTAATCCCCAGACGCGAGATTATTGCGTCGGACGGGGTTTATTTTGCGTTGGTTTAGCTGTAAAATTGATATCAAATAGTTGCGCGGTAGATCGATACTCGCGATAAATTCAAGATGGTCGTCCACCCTTAAGATTTGCAAGGCGGGATCTATTTGTTCTAATTTTAGGTCCATTCATTACTAGAACTGATTCTTACGCCCTCGTTACGGCGGCCTAGGTTGTCTTTCAACATTACGATGATATATCTCGCGAAAATTCGCCATTATGACGAACATCTGTTGTTCATATTTCAATATTCTAGTACCATGGTAGTAAAAACCTAATAATTTAACGACCTGATGTCTTTTAAATCGATTTTGTCGGGTAAATATTTTACCCCCTGCTGACCATTTCGAAACTAGGTCAACTAATTCTACAACTGTATCAACATATTTATTCAGTCATGTAATTAATTATTCAAAATAATGTCTGTTTGTAACTGAAGAATATCCTTGATTGTTCTAAGTTGTGAGCAGGGAAATGTGGTCCAATCATCCAATATTCTGATAAAATATAGTCTTAGAAAAATATGCAAAACCCATGATATAATAATTGTGGCCAACACAATTTTTGATTCCGTAATTTTAAGACCTGATTTTGAGAGTACCTTACTCTGGTTCCAAATATGGGTTTAGTTTTTTTTGTATCAACCCTAGTGTTGTTATTAAAAAAAAACAATTTATCCGAAATACAAAAAATGTGTCTCTTGATTGTGGTTCAGTACCCAAAGGGTATAAAACGGGACCCTATTACTAAGACTCCACATCCATCTGTCACCAGGCTGGATCTCGTGAACCGTGATAGCTAGACAGTTATGATGAATGTCCAATGCCGCTATGACAAAAAAAGGGGGCTACCCTACTATGATTGTATGGAACCTCTTGACTCGCACTTGTTTTTTGCATGTTTGTCCTTTAGGTTGTGTCTCATAAGAGCCCAGAGTAATCGGCTATCATGTGGGTATTTAATTCTTGACTGAAGATGTTCATCCATCTTGTCATCAATCAAACAACATAAAATATAACCTTGGGTGGCGTTACAAATGTCAGAATGAGCGTCAACTCCATAATATTAAGCTTGGTAGTTCATTATGTTTCCAAATATACAATACTTATGTATATTAAGAAATTCGACACTGAATGTATGCAGAAATACATGTGTCAAAAATATTATTATAAATTTAAGGCCTAAGGCTGCAAACTGTCAAAAGTCTTGAAGTTGGGAAAAATCTTGGAACCAGTATTTATTGGTAACCAACCTTGGATATGCGGAGAAATCTCATTCATATTGTTGACTTGACATTTGCAAAAATAATGAATGACTCAACTTTTTGAGCTAATAAGGTTAACGACTCTGGTGTAGTTGGAGATCAAATAATTGAAGATTTTGTTTTATATGCATTGTACTGGCTTTTTATACCCTTTGAACGCTTCTTGTTATTTTTTTTTAAGATTTCCAGCCACACTGGCCTTTGATAATTTAGAATTTGTCAGAAATAAGGGTGAGGTTTCTCCCGCACATCGTGAGGCAGCGTTAACTCTTGCGCGGCTCATAAGACATGATGATAATACAAAGTTACCCGCACCCCCTCCCCCCCTCCCAGCTGCCGGCCCCCCTCTACAGGAGCCGCGGGCCCGCCGCCGCAGTCGCCGCGCGGCAGTCGACTAATCGCTCTCATGTAATGAAATCATATAGAATTTTTCTTTCTTTATTTTTCTTTTTTTTGGAAACATAGTTAAAGAGAGACAAATATATGATATGTGCGTATCGGCGTGTGGACGATCGTATGTGTTATTAATTCGATTGTAACCCGTTCGTTTGGGGCTAGTCTGCTGTAATTAGTAAAGGATAAGAACTAAAACCATCATAAATATACCGCCTGTTTTAACTAACGCACGGCTAAAGAAAAAAAGTGCACAAAAAACTTGAGAGTTTCTTGAGGTGCTGCTTGATTGAATGACCAAAATTCGAACATTGCACGAATTTAAATGCTTGGCAAGGTACAGACAGATTGCGGATACTGACAAATACTTCTCGTGTCGCAATTTGACTGATACCAGTAATACTTACAATTTGTTAGTGGAAACACACAAGGCAATAAATAAATACAAAGATCATAAAGACATCTTCTGGAAATAAACTTTTTGAAAGTTGATTAGAATAAAAACTCAACCTTGAAGTAAATTACAGCAGTAAAGCCCCTGTTATGTTTTTCTATACAAATCAGACAAGTATCTATGTTTGGAACTATATTTTTTTACTTTGAAATGTGTTTGTAGTAATGGTAAATGTTTTAAAAAAATAACACAAATCCTTGTGGACTATTTGACATGAAGCTAAATGGTTGGCTGTACAGTAGATGTCTTTGGCTTGAAACTATTTGTATAGTATTATGAATAAAGTCCAGGATTTGTAGCTGAAAAAAAAACATAAATACTCGTCCGGTTTCTTAGTTAACAATGTCTTAAAAAAATAAGTTGTTCTAAGTCACAGAGTACCATCTAATAAAAAAGAAGTTTTTTTTCCAATTTCTTCGTAAATATTAAGATGGGACTCTTTTATTTAATTAAAATATGTGTCTTAGCTATCTGATTATTTTTTAATTGTTTTTTTTTTCTGACTGTTTAGTTTACAGCTTATTTTTTTATTGTTTTTGTTTTTTTAACACTATAATTTTAAGTTGGGATAATTACTGGTGTAAAATTGGATTTTTCTTAATTTTTTTTACAAAAAATAATTACATAATAACCTATCCTCCTTTTGGGCTTCGCCACAGTCGGGTAAAAATAAAGACCAGTAATAATTGTTGCTAGTTTTGTGCACCTTGAATAACAATGAGACAATGTTTTATATTTTTTTTAAGAATTAAAATCTTGATCATTGCCTCATTAGTTATTAAGCTTCCCTATTGTTTTAAAAAATATAAATAGGGATGTCTTGTGTTTGTTTTGTTTTTTTTTTTCGTTTTCCTTATTTAGTATAAGCTGACTAATTAGCATTAATGTTTATCAAAATGAATGACGAATAAAAACAAAGACATTAAAAATATTTTTTAACAAAAATACATTATAAGTAAAATGTTGTAAAATCCGTCATTTATTTTAGTTTGTTCTGGATTCTGAAATAATTTGGAATCTATTACAAATGGCACAAAAAAGCTAGCTATTTTTGTTACTGACAGCTGGATTCGACTTTTACTACGTAATTTAAAAGTCGCGTCTATTAATATTTAAGGTCGTGTCTAATACTAACCGAATAAATGCAAAATAGTAACAAAAATTACAAAAAAAAGTGATTGGATTTTTATTTTTATTACTTACTATTTTGCATTTTTAATGTTTACAAATGTATGTTTGTAGACATTTTAATGTAAGGTGATGGTGAAATTGGCACTAACAAACAAAGATACCTTTATATTGTTGTTAATAAAATATTTCTTTGTTAATGCCAATTTTTCTAGTTGTATGTTTAATTTACACTATGTTTAACAAACGTTTTAGATTCGGTATCTTTTTTTAGTGATACACTATCTAAAATGCGACGTTTAATCCTTGCTGAGGTTTTTCAATTTTTTTTATTTTATTTGACCACTTAAGGGCTTAATTAAAGCAGGAAAGGATTTCAGGTCAACACTGAGTCAATATGTTTACAGGAATGACACATTGTTAGTGCGTGTGTGTATAGATTTAAGTTACCGAATACATACCTCCAGAAATAAAAAAATAAATAAAGAACAAAACTTAACAAATTTTTCGTTTAAGAAAAAAACCTTTCTTTTTGTGAATGGTTGATGAAAAATCTGGTGTTGTGAATTTGTTTAATGTTGCCTTTACCATTACAAAGTGGTACAGGCATCAATGCATGCAAAAATAAGCTTAATTGAAGGACAGGGAAGTATGTCAGTTGTGAGGGTCTCAAGTAACACAGGATGGTTAGAACACTTAAACTTAAACCACGGACTTAATATATTTCAACACCATTTCTATAGGAACCACATTTTTTTATTATTATTTTTTTCTCAAACTTCTTTTTGGTCTTCTCTATGTCGGTTCTTTCGAGTCTTTTACAGGGATCCAGAGGCTCAAAATAAGTTTTTATTAACTAAATTTATTCACAGCAGTCGTAAGCGACCTTCGGTTTGCTCTTATATCTCACGATATGGCAGTAAACTCCCCCTGCTTGTTGCAATTCAATAATAAATTAAGCTTTTACAACATTTGACAGTATTTTGTGTCAGCCATATTGAAAAGTTTGCATATATAACAGACAGAAAAAAACTGAAGTATAATAGCATTCTTTTCAGTAAAGGTTATAATTTAGTAATAAATGTTTAGGTGATGGATGTTACCAAGTTTTTTGTGGTTTTCCAACATCCCTGTATATGAAAATTTTGCTGTTTCTTAGCAGCAGAGTTCTGTTTTATTTGTGACAAGCATGCGTTGCTGCAATTTTGTTTTTCCTCAAAGCTTTTCTAGTGTTTATCGTTTGATGTTTTAGTGTTGCTAGTAATAGTTTTAAATGATGCATCTTTAATAAGAGTAGGTAGGTACATAAGTTTTTTTTTTGTAGTTTTCTCGTGTTTGTTGGTGCATGTTTAGAACTTGTTTTAGAACTTTGTGTTGTCACAACAGCATGTTTCTGTGTCCTTCAACGCACTGATATCATTTATAAGTTTTTTTTTTGCTTTTCCTGCATCGAAATGCTTTATTAGATTTGAACAGCAAAATATCGTATAAGAAAGTGAAAAAATCAACAAAAAATCTTGGTACAATTGTTGAATAGTTAGTAAATGAATAGAAAATGAATATATTTTTTTATTTCAAGGAATGTTCACATGTATACACGTTTGTTCGTCTATTTTGGCGATCAATTCTTATGACTCTGAACTTGGTACAAATAATAAACATGCTAACAAAACTGGGACTATAATATGAGTAAACATTGTAAGGAAACAATACTTTTCTCATAGTTACTTTATTGTCACCCTACATTGAGAAAATGGGGCCGCCATTTTGTCAATGCCACAGCCAAAGTTCAAAGTCATACTATAAATAAATATTGTACTTTTTAAAAGGTTCCTTATCGTGTGATGATTGTTTTGTTATTTAAGAATTTTCTTAATGAAAAGACGTTTGAATGGTCACTCTAGCTACTGCACAAGGCTTGAAATAATCTACTGATTATATGGATTTAAGCGCCCCTTGGATTATCTTAGCTTAGTAATACAAAATGGATTCTGCCAACTGTCCAGCGTTTACAATAAATGATGGACACTTAGTCGGTTGATTTTAAGAGTTTTTGTAACAAAAATGTCTTCATATAGTCAGTCCAGCTAGGGTGACCATTACAAATAAGGAATGCATTGTAAATAACTAATTTGGTAGGCTTTCAGCACTCACAAATTGTGTTGAATCATTAACTCGGCCTACCAAATTGACTGTATTTTTCTTTGGATCGGAAAGATGAATATTTTTTAAGGAAAAGAAAAGATATTCATTTTTGTGGAGCCGAAGTGTTGTCACCACACTGACGGGTCTTTCAGAATGGTATTTTTAGTGTTACTTGTTTCTGAAAGGCTCAGTTTAGTGGTAACGCGTTGTATGGGCATCGCTTGTCGTTAACACTGACGTATGTGAATATTGCGTGGCTGAAATTATTAAACAAAAAAATTTTAAAAAAAATTGCCTAATAATGATTGATCAGTTTTTTTTAAGATATTTCAAGAATGGTTGTATTTCACCCACGTTCTGGTCATGCTTAAAATATTGCCATAGATTTTGAGTTATTTATTTTGTCTTATTTTCACATTCCTCGTACGTAGACATGTAAAACGAGACAAAATCAATCAATTATTATAATATATTTGTTTTACTTTCGTCACAATGACTTCAATTTTTTTTTCTAAAACTTGGTAAGTATAACAAAGAGGTTGTAACTATAGCAGTATTTAAGTAAGCATGGCAACATCGCTGCGTCAAGCGTGAATGCTCGGGCTTGGGTTGCGGCGCGCCACCGCGCGACTACGCGTGCGACACACTGACTTACTATCACATCACTTTATATTTATGGGTATTTTAATTTTAAAAAAGAATCTGAAACTTACCTGTCAAAATTAGAAATGTCAAAAAAAAATTAAACTACCTGCTCAATTTATTTTAATTTTGGAACGCGTGTTGTCGTGTTCAGGTATTGATGTGGTCGATCAGTATGCCGTGCGTGTGTACCCGTAGTGTGGGGTACCGTTAGAGCTGAGTGTTGTTGCAGTGACGCCGCCGCTGGGCGCGTACCCTCAACCTCAGCCGCCGCAGGGGCCCTTCCTGCCGGCGCCGCCGCATCAGGCCGCTCCGCAATATGGAGGTTAGTATAACGACGTTATTCATCATGATCATCATATCAGCCGAAAAACATCGACTAGTAACTGGTCATAGGCCTCCATCGACCGGTCCTGGAGGCCTAGAGCCTAGACGAATGACATTCGCTTTCAAAGTGTTTTATATTTCTACAATGACTTGCAACGGGATTGATACAAGATTTTCGGTAGGTTATGTTAATCCGACACATTGTTGTCTCGTATAACAACGTTATTGAATGAAAGAAGAATGTCACTTTGCCTTCATTACTCGCATTAAGGCTGGGGTAGCAGCTAAATTAGCAACTCTATTTGTGGTGGTTCAAACTTCGTTTGAAATACTGTTATAATAAAGTTCTAATCAGCTTGCACTACAAAGTGGTGGTTACGTCAGTCACTGCGGGCCGAATAGTGCGAAATGAGTGGTTTTTATTTAATTGTAGCCTAATAAATCATTACATCAAAATGCCAATTGTACACATTGTGAAGAAAAAAGTGACAAATATTTGTGTGAAAAAAAAAAATACTAAAACTTAATGCCGTTTAGGAGTTGTTACGAATTTTCAAAGAAAAAATGCTTCGCCTTGAATATCTATTGCATATAGTAATAATAATGTTAGAATTATTTCAATTGTACCAATTAAAGTTTAGAGTCTAATAAGCAACATAATTTTTTTTTGCACATTTATATTCACTCATCAAAGAGGAGTTACACGGAGAAAACCTCTCGTTAGCTGATACCACCCCCTTAAGCGGTTCCCACAGGCATTTTAATTTTCATAATATTTCTCAATACTGTTGAAAATGTCTTTCTAATTCCAGGACTGCATTCAATTTTTTGAAGACTCGATTTGAAAACTCAAATTTATACTAATCTTGACTTGTATGTAGTTTCGATTTTGAAACTTGACTGCTTTTGTAGACCGGAGGTTTGGCAATCGATACTTGTAATTTTAGCGCTGACATTTTCATCGATAAGAGCGCCTTGTCCTTGTGCCCAGTGCGCGCACTGAAGGACCGCGCCCGCTTGCTAGTGTTGTCCATCGGCCTATCAATGGCGAAATAAACGTTGTTATTAACATTTAACACGATGCATTCCTGCACCGGTAATTGTAGCTGCTGTCATAGGAGCTTTTCAAATGCTGAGTTTTAGCAGTGGTTTGTACATGTCCTTCATGATGATGAATACTGAGATTTATGGATCAAAAAGACATGCCGAGAGCAATTAAATTAAGCTAGAAGTAAGATGGAGAATGATGGTAGACTGTTTAACAGTAGTTATAATGATGATAATCAAAGAAAATACAGTAGCAGTATTCACACAGTCCCGTATTACACTTAGAATTAAGCAAAATCTTTACTTACCTTTTCTTGATATTAATATGTTCTGTTTTTCCAAATAAGATTGTTACCGCACAGTGGCGGGTGGGTCGCCCTACGGGGTAACATTCGGGGGCGCGGGCGCCGGCGCCGGGGGGGTGTACGCGCCCCCGCCCTATGAACAGCTTCAGCACCACCAGGCTATACCGGCGCTTAGCCAGCAGCTACCGGTAAGTTACAATAAACTGTGTGTGTTTTTTGTGTGGTTCGATCGAAGTGGAGTTACCGACATAGCTTGTCGAGTAAGCAACCTGGGGGCCTAAAATAGTGGCTTTATAACAATCATAATATGAATTATGAATCACGTTAAGAGGGCTCTTACAGTTTTTCTTGGTTTTGAGTGCTTTAAGAGTAGCACTCAAATACAAGAAAAAAATTGATTTTTATTTAAAGAAATAATCAAACTTTCTCGGGCATATTTTTTTTTTTAATTTTATGGCCATATCTAAACCATAATCACACATCAAACATCTCAGTTTAGATGTGTGATTATGGTTAAATAAGGCCACAAAATTAAAAAAAAAATGCCCTAAAAAGTTTGATTATTTCTCTAGGGAGCGCTATAAATGAAAATCATTTTTTTTCTTGTATTTGAGTGTCACTAAAATACAAGAAAAAATGTGATAGCCCTCTTAAAATGGTCACAGACGCAGTTAATATTATGAATCGTCACTTTATAACCATTTACGAATTGTAACGTAATTTAGGCCCCTGAAGTGGCAGTAGGCTAACTATGTTTAAAAGGTCCGTTAGCTGACGGAGCAAACGAGGCTTGAGTGGACACCTCGTATTGGCAACCGTAGTGTTGGAAGCCCCCCCTCTTAAGTTGATCGACGACCTTAAAGAGAGGGCTGGGTCAGACATGATGCGGCGCAGCTTCAGATATAGATGCCCATGTCCAGCACAGCGCCACACAGCTCTTTTACAACAACAACATTCATTTATTTCCAGGCAACTTTGGCTCATAGAAATACATTACATTTATTTATTCACTGGTTGGAGATCTCTGTGCAAGATAATCAAGCCAGGATAACAAAGAAGAATCCGCCCATCCTACTATCCACCAACTTGCACAAATAGAAGCCATAATCCACCACCATATGTGGTAATTTTCTGGCAAATCTTTCTTGGCATACACAATAAAACCTTTTAACTGAAATCCAAAATTGAATAGTGTATACTCCAGTTTACTAGTGGTTCGCATATGTACCACTAGCAATAGCTATGTTCCGAGTGTTAGAATTAATTTTATTTATTTGTAAAAATGTAGTTTTACATAGTATGATGTTAATATTTTTTAAGTTCTTTAAACTACTGCAACATGAGGTGTACAAATATTAATTTCTATAACTAATTAATTCTTATAACTAAGTACAATAAATGTCAAGATTTGTGATACATTATCCCTTGATCTGTCCACGAAGTAGACACAATAGTTAAACAATGGTTTCTCGAACAAATTGGTCATTTAAGCACAGCATCAATTATTATGATTATAGATTTAAAACCATTGTCCAAATTAAGTAAATTTGGATTGTTACAAGTAGTTGTGTTAGAGAGGTATAAAGAGCTGAAAGAACAATATTGTATGGTCTCGATGACTTCCCCAGCAGATGTACAGCCCCGCCGCGGCGATGTACGCGGCCGCGGCCGGGTACCCGGGCTACATCGGGTACCCGGTGCAGTACTACCCGTACTACCCGACCGCCGTGCAGCCCTCCATCCAGCCGCTGCGACCCACTATCATGATTCCCGTGAGTATACACTTGATTGTTGTTTAAGGATTTAGGCACGCTTGCACCATAAACTCACTAAATGCGCTAAAACGCTGTTCTGTGTGTGTTTGAAGATGCAAAGACAGAATGATGTTTGAAACACATTTAGTCATTTGTGGTGCGAATGAGCTTAGTTTAAATCTCGTAAATTTAGATCATACCTGAGGATATGCTATCATGCTGACAAAAAAAGTTGCTTTTATTTTATTGTACACATAATTCGATTGGGATTAAGGCATGTATGAACACAGAGTGATGGATATTCGTTTCATGATGATTAATGTATATATATATGGGTTCTGAGACCTAATGGGAGCTTTTTGTCAGTGTTAATCAAAACCAAGACTGTAATTTTAAAGTAAAAATAAAAATAAAAATTGTCGTATAGCCTAATTTGTACTATTGTATTATTTGTACTAATTTGTATCTTACAATGATTGATTCATTAAAAACATCGATTTGCAAAGTAAAACATCTTTTTCGAAAGTTACCACAAGCCACAATGCTATGCCCCCCTCTACTACTCTAAGTTGACTTGGCTCCATACAGAACGGCTTCGAAGCCGGCGGCAGGTTCGAGGGCCTGGCGCAGACACTGCTGCCGCCCGCGCCGCCCGGAGTGCCGCCGTCGCCCGCGCACCTCGCTGCCATACAGCCGCATCAAGTGCTGTGAGTCTATAGCTTTATCTTCTTATTTCTAGGTTCCTAAACAAGGCTAATGCATAACCTATCGTCTGTGGCGGGGCTTAGACTTACTAACCTACAATATTATCGTTGACTGTTTCAGTTGGCGCTAAACAAATCATCTCACGGATATCCCGACGTCGGACATCGCACTACGTTACATTACTTATCTTAGAGAGCGAATGAATTCCGTTCAGTTCACTCACTGTCTAAGCCGTTCACAGCTCGGTCACTGAATGAGGCGACTGATAAAGGTACCATTCTCTTTACATTCATTCACTTAAAGTTCAGCATATCTTCTGTCAATATGTTGACAGGCAGGATCTAAGAAAAATGAACTTTATACACATTGTTTTTAAGTTGATTTTAGATTAAAAACTCTCGAACATAAAAACTAGCTGTATGTCTAATGGTAGCTTATTTAAAAATTATGTATAATTTATGTATGAGTAAAGAAATAATGTCCTTGTGTACTGTAGAAAAAACACAATGGTTGCCTTTTCAAAACTTAGGGATGAAAAGAAATTGAGCAAAATTTTTCTATTTTTTTTTGTCAGTGATAGAATTATTTAAATGCTAAATTTTGATTTAAAATAATCAGTCGCCTCACCAAAAAGCTGTGATTTTTCAAAATTATGGAAGCAAGCCATTGTACGTAAATGTACCTTTTTATTTAAACTATATTATACAATGTATTTTAAAACTTATAAAATACACTTATTCTATACTTAAACATTTATCTTTACATGCATACAAATCTTTGTATAAATTATACAAAGATTCAAGTATGTATAAAATACACATGTAAAGTTGGTCTATTTGTGATTTGTATGTAATTGTGTTAGGTTTTGATGACAATGATAAGGAAATATACACACTACCCCTAGAAACTAAAAGTCAAGTCACTGCGCAGACTTGTAAACATAACATCTCGTAATAGAGCACGAGCCTATTGCCATGAACCAGTCACTAATCCTGACATGATATGACATAATATATGTGTATATTTTCTTACTTTGTTGTATTAATTATATTACGATATATAAACATATATATTTGGCAGTGCGTGTCACAACGTCGGTATCTAAGCCTGTTATTTGACTGTGATGTCGCGTGCGACCGCTACGCTCGCCGCTTCTAGTGAATCGACCTTATCATAAAGTGTTAGGGTTTAAAATCAAATAAAGTATTAATTATAAGCAACGACATAGGAATATCTACTTTGTCTCTCGAAATTGAGTATGAAACTACGTGGAAAGTGATCTGAAGTGATGAAATATCATTTTTATAGCTATAGGTGTAAGTGCGGAAACTAAAGAAATATTTTGATCTGAATATAATAACAATGCTCTCTAACTTAGTTTAAGTCAAAGATCTTAATTTAGACATTGCTTTAAGAGTCGAAAGCATCACATTTATCTAAAGTACCGTGCGTGTCACGGTGTCAGTGTAGTCGCGGCGAGCGAAGCGTACGGACGCGTGAACAGCCGCCGGCTGTCAACGTTCTAGTATTATGCCGGTCAAACTCCGGACACACGAGTAAGACTAGTTTAGATGCGTCGACGGCTGTACAACGAGAAACGGAGGAACATTAATTTGAAATACTCGATAGGCAGAATATCTAACAGAGAAGTAAGCGGTTTCTGTGTTTGGTTCTCCGTGTAATGGAATTTATTTTGAAAATAATAATACAGGGAGCTTAAAAATGATTTTGCTTCAAGCAAAATAAAGTTTCCTATTTCGAAATTTTTCATTTTATAAAACTACAAAACTGAGTGAAAGTGATATTAGTATCGTTTTCATTTAATAAGTAAAATTGGAGTTAAAATACACCCGAGTTTTTTTTTAATAATTTAAATTACAATCGAAAAATTTTAAAAACTATTTTGACTGATTTTAAGCCATTAGTCTGCTCAACTAATGGAGAAAAGCACAAAATTAAAAAAAAAATCACGAGCCGTCGACGTAATTAGTTATTATAATAAATAAAAAATATAAACACAAGCGGTTGTGCGTGACGCAAGAGTGTGAGAGCGAGACAGACATATTTCTGTTAGTTACGTTTGAATAGGGCGTGTTAGGGGGTAGTAACGAAATATATATATCAGAAAGTTACTAAACTGTTAGACTCTAGTCTATATATTTATATTATAACTTATTTACTAGTATATTCACCGACTATGTCGTGGTTGGCCCATGTAGCTATCAGAATTTTACATGGAGCGACCTTTTTCTTATCCTGTTTAAAATGATGTCAAAATCGTGTATACTATAGACATACAAATATGTATCTGTTTTCAGTTTTAGCTTCGGTTACAAAATTAGTCTGTTTTGGCGAAACACTGTCTAAAATAGTCCAAATAATAATATAAATGAAATATTTTTAGTTCCCTACTCACGTCCCTACAAACGCAGCGTAATGATATAATATGTATATTTCAGCATGAAAGGCCAATTTATAAAGCCAATCGGTTGTTCGTATGATTGGTCCGTCGACTGCCAGTTTTTACAAATGGCAACACTCATAACGTGTTGCCAGAAATGAAGAAAAAAAAGCATAACTTGAAAAAAAAAGTACCTATTAAAAAAAATACCTATTAAAAAAATCTTCTAAATATTTTTACTATACAATGCCAAATAATTTACTGGCAGCACAGTTGATTGGTGTTGCCATGTGTAAAAATGTATCTGTTGGGTATATATCCAGTCTTTTAGTCTTTGTTTGTAAGCATGTGATTCTGAGTAGATGGGCGATGGGAGAATCTCACTTATATTATTATTATGTTAGAAAAATAAATAGAAAAATCGGTTTGTTTCTTGAAAAAGTACAAACTGGCTAATTTCTACTGCTTTAAGAACACTTCAAATTAAAATGAGGAATCTCAAATGTATGTTTACAAGTTTCTAGTGTGTTACTTGAATTTAGTAACTTGAAATATGTGAACAACCAGTTAAGCTGTTAGCATAGTGGCTATTTACATAATTCAAGCTACTAAAAACGTGTAACCGAGCTTAGGATGGATAACTTCAAGTCAATAATGGTATCTTACTAAGCATTTAAACTACAAATAAATTGAATATCAGTAACAATTTCTGTGTTCTAATAATTTCTGTGTTCATAAGCTTTATATCTGTCTACCCACGTTATAAAAATGTCAAATCAATGTTGATAGATATTATGTTTTAGATAGTAAATAAGCATGTAATACACATGCCTGTAAGGAGTGTTACATCACACATTGTTCGGACCGGAACATTTGATTTCGCACTATATTTTTTTACCAACAGTCGAACTGTAGCAATTACCGCACATTTTGGAGGTTCAATTTGGCTCGTCGCGATCGATGAACTATATCGTCATTTACCATCGCTGACGCATGTCTGCGTCGGCTCGACACAATCTATGCCGAGTGGTTCTTTACGGAACGTATACCGGTGTTCCGGTGCCGATGTTGCCGAGCTGAACATATTGTGTGTAGTACCTCTTATAGACAACAATGTGTATTTACGGGTTTGTTCGACAGTGTAAGTTAACACCAAAACAGAATTCAGTGGTTATTTTCTCGAAAATAATGTTATGAAGTTCAAATGATGAATTTGAAATGCATTTTTGTGCAGTTATAATTTTCGTGTGCGTTCGCGCAGCGGAATGTTGTTGAATTTAAAGATATTAATTATGCAGATATTTAGTGTATGACGTCGTATAATTGTGTATGGTAAAAAAAAAATTGTGTACGCAGCCATTGTGGAGAAATTCACCAAAAACTGATTCCGCTGGGCGAACGTTGTCCTGGCGGAACTTATTTTAATCCATAGACTTTAGAAGAAAAGAGGTGTGTCCAAAAATTAGTGTGTATTTGTGTGTAATTGTGTATGTATGAATAAAATGAGTGCATGCATAAACTTCGGAGAAATTCAAGTTTCCGCTACGCGAACGTTTGGCCATTAGCTAGTTTTCATATAAAGCGCTTACATAGAGAGCTGTAGATTTTTACATACGTTGTTTTGAATTTGTTTATATTTGTTTAAAAAACAGATTTAGAAAAAATCGTAGGGCTTAAAAGATAAAAATATAAACGTAAAATACACTTAATAGGTCTTAGTTCTTAAAGTATGCACTTTGGGGTCTAGATTTTCACGTTTATACAAACCTTGTAAGTATCTGAAACATGTTGCCAAGTATCAATGATGTTCCGTTAGTAATTAAAGAGTTAAAGGACAATTTTACCATGAATAGATCACTGTTTACAAAACAGTCAAATATCACGACGTTCTAAAGGAATTGCATGGTAAAATGTATGCCAAAAATTAGTTTATTCATTCAACTATTCACATGCAAAATTTCATGTCATTAAATTTAGTAATTAAAGAAATCAATTAAAATACTGACGAAGCATCGAAAACCTACATAACCCGACCAAGTTCGGATAGCTACAAAAAAGCGGCCCAGCCATATATCTAAGAGACGTTCTTAACCTTCCAATATAGTATTTACTAATATGGTACAGTTCCGTACACAAGCGTTAGGAAAAAATAAAACAATTGCATTTCTTGAATTAAAAATATTTTTTTAATAATAACCCAACTATCTACGATAAAAACAAATCTTCAATTAACAAGTACTTTTCTATTTAAATAATATGTCTAGTATAATTTATTATTATGAATTTAAATTCTAAATAGAATTAGATCAATCTGTAGATATTAACTTGGGTTTATGGTGTCTGTCCAATGTTAACGTAACACAATTATTATAATTTATATGCCTCATAAACTACGTAAATGAATAAGTGTATAGTTATTAATTTATTATAAAATCTTACCTTATATCTGTGATCAGCTTCTCACTATCACTGACTCAATATTCCTACTACATAATTACCTATGTTAAGCTTCACTGTTACACTATAACATTAATAACACACTTTGTCAATATTATTATTATCGAGAATTGGCGATGCATAGCAAAACAACAGCGCATACGCACATTGTCCTTGACTGCACATTTGTTTGTGACTGGGGATAAAAAACAAAATCAGGTTCAAGTTCAACAGCAAAAACGAATACGCGCGGGCCGCGGCCAATGAAAACATATATGTGTTACACGAGACCAAAGTTATTTGCACCTCGTGTCTTTGAATCCCTCGCTACGCTCAGGATTCTAACCTAGAATCACTCGCTACGCTCGTGATTCAACTATAGAATCCTTCGCTTACTCGGGATTCAAAATCAACACTCGCAGCAAAAACCCACTTTGCTCTCTTGTTGCACAAATAACTATATTGCCCTCTCTTTTCTTCAAGGATGGAAGTACCGTTTCAAGCGGGAAGCCGCGCGCGTCCTGTTCGACTAGCAGTTTGTGGAATATTCCACAGACGTTAAATTACGTGCGTTCACAAGAATATAATTAAATCAAAATATTAACTTTTAAAAAATGTGAATACCTATCGGAACTCCGGAATTATTCCAGTCAATTCTGGAGCTGAAAAATCAGAACAATTGAACAAAAATTTGGTGTACAAAAATAAATGACCTTTAAATTATATCGAAACAATTGTGTTATCACCTATACCAATTCAATACCGGTATTATACGGTAAATTTTGGGATGTTACCTAAATATATTGCATGGACGCTTTTTTGTAGCTATCCGAACTTGGTCGGGTTATGTAGGTTTTCGATGCTTCGTCAGTATTTTAATTGATTTCTTTAATTACTAAATTTAATGACATGAAATTTTGCATGTGAATAGTTGAATGAATAAACTAATTTTTGGCATACATTTTACCATGCAATTCCTTTAGAACGTCGTGATATTTGACTGTTTTGTAAACAGTGATCTATTCATGGTAAAATTGTCCTTTAACTCTTTAATTACTAACGGAACATCATTGATACTTGGCAACATGTTTCAGATACTTACAAGGTTTGTATAAACGTGAAAATCTAGACCCCAAAGTGCATACTTTAAGAACTAAGACCTATTAAGTGTATTTTACGTTTATATTTTTATCTTTTAAGCCCTACGATTTTTTCTAAATCTGTTTTTTAAACAAATATAAACAAATTCAAAACAACGTATGTAAAAATCTACAGCTCTCTATGTAAGCGCTTTATATGAAAACTAGCTAATGGCCAAACGTTCGCGTAGCGGAAACTTGAATTTCTCCGAAGTTTATGCATGCACTCATTTTATTCATACATACACAATTACACACAAATACACACTAATTTTTGGACACACCTCTTTTCTTCTAAAGTCTATGGATTAAAATAAGTTCCGCCAGGACAACGTTCGCCCAGCGGAATCAGTTTTTGGTGAATTTCTCCACAATGGCTGCGTACACAATTTTTTTTTTACCATACACAATTATACACACACTAAATATCTGCATAATTAATATCTTTAAATTCAACAACATTCCGCTGCGCGAACGCACACATAATTTTCTTTAAGAATGTTCCAGTAATTTGTTGAAAATTAAAATTGTTTTTGGTAACGAATGTGTAATTTGTAATATATACAGTGGACTAAACTATGGTAGATTAGTAAGCTTATATTATCATCTGACTTTTCCCAACCATGTTGGGGTTGGCTTCCAGTCTAACCGGATGCACCTGAATACCAGTATTTTACTTGGAGCGACTGCCTCCAGAACCTAGAAACTACATATATAATCTGATACGCCTTTTTAAGACTGTGTTTACTGTACCCCATATTACAACTTACATAGTTGTTACAAAAAATGTTCTTATACATAAAACGCATATTCCAATATGCATTATTGTTTTTAATGTGAGATTCGTGGGCAACTATTATATTGTTTGCTTTGTTTCTGGGCGATCTGACCATATTTGCCCCCACAAATATTCTTGCCATGCATTCAAAAATATCTAGACTTTTAGTCTAAATCATATCTGTAGACATAAAAAAGTATTTTATTTAGATTGAAATAGTCTATGGTTGTATTTTTTTCTTTAACGAGGTAATCTTGGTCACCTTGCCCCAAACAATGTTTTGCCCAACCGTGGGCGCGAAAGATCTTTTTTGTACTAGTTTATATACTGAGCCTTTTTGATTATATTGCATTTTTTGTTGATCAAATCATGTTATTGTGTGAGTGAAGGAGTCTGTGATTGTAAAGCGATCTTGTTAGTGATTATAAAGGGCTTCGATTTGAAAATGAAAGTATTTTTGACGAATTAAAAAGAAAACATCAGATTATTAACAATATTTTCTTAAGTTTGACTTAGCTTTTGTAAGATTCTATGAAATACTAAAGAAGATCTTAAAATGACAAAAAAAAATGAAATTAATCGAAATTATTTAACTTAAAATTCTGATTTTCAAAGGAAATGATTTATAACTGTTTTTATAATCACTAACATGGTTTGCAAAGGAGAGTACCCATTGCGGTAGTTATTAATTCCAGCGGCTTTGAGGGCATTACCGTGGCACTACATTATGTCACAGTATCCTAACCCGATGCAGCTGAATACCAGTATTTTATTTACAAGGAGCGATTACCTATCGCACATCCACAACCCAGTTAGTACTGGATAATATGAAAACCCTTGGCAAGACTGGTTGTTATACTTTTGGGCCTCTGACTCTGTAATATGATGATATAGTATCTTGTCACGATATTGCACTCTGGGCCGCCTGATTGTTTGAAATAACTTTATTTTACAAAACCCAATTTCAAAATAGTTTCCAAAGCAACTTTCTAACGACAAGAAATATCGTCCGAAGATATTGCCTGTGCATTGTTCTTCTTTCAAAGATATAACGAAATTTTTCGGCGGTATTTCTTGTTTGAATCTTATGAGTGCACATTGTTTGGGTCACCTATTACGGCACAGGCGGCACAATCGGTATATCTTGTCTTCGCTAGCTCCGCCGAGTGCCGAGCAAGACGGACCCAGACGTGTGCAGCCTCACTAAAGTTGATGTTTTTTGTATTTGGTTGATAGCTTTCAAACGATGTTTTTTTTTGGTTTTGCCAAATCTAAAGAAATCAGCTTTTGAAAAAAAATATGATTGTCATTTTACATCTTAACTAAACTTGACTTTAGTAATGAACAATGCTAACAAATATTTAGTTTCTTATAACTTTTTGCTAGAAAATGGAATTTCATTGTTTCAATATCAGATGTTTTATATTCATAATGCAAATTTTAAAATATCTAAAAGGGATTTTCATATTATTTATCAATAGAAAAGATTTCTATTTTTGAACTGTAACAAATAAAGCCTCTCTTTCAAATAAGATTTTCCTGTAACGAGTTATAAGAGCAATATAAAGAATCTTTGTGGTGAATATTCCACGAAACAGACAGAATATATAAGTATTATCGAAATAAGTCTTTATATTCTCCATAAAGTTTCAAAATTAGCAGTTTTAAAGTTAAACGGTATCAAGGACCGAATTGGCATAGTCATCTTATCCCCATTTTGATTTTTCTGCCAAGTGCTGAGATATTTGGAATGTATATCTCATTGCTTGACAACGTGGCACTGTAGAGCATATCCCGGGACAAGTCTTTGTATAAGTGTCATAACACCACGCCTGTTATCTACGAAATGTTACAGAGGTGTACCTAATAGTACACCCACATTTCGCCAGTGATGTTTTCCAAGTCCCACGTGATGGCGCGTGTCCTCGACCCATAAATACCAGTTCACAATTACGATCAGGTGACTATGCCAGCTTCCATAGTAGATAACAGATTCAATGATCTTTTTGTTCAATCCACTGCACAGGGCGACAGCTAACGTCTGAATTGTGTAACATTAAGTGAAAATGGGTTTTGCTCAAAAGAATGTATCTAGACTAGCGAGTCACGTGCAATATATAGCATAATTATTATTATTTTTGTTTTGAAATAAAACTTATTAAAAAACGATTTTTGTGTTTGCTTTTTTATAACCTTTTTGTTAAGCAACATTTTCAGATGTTAGGCTGCATTAGCGAGGGATGTGTGTGGAACTAATCAGATAGCTAGAATAGCTCAAGTTGTGATTATGAAGCGATATTATTGGTTAGTTTTACACGCATACCTCGCTACGCATCTTCGCTCAACCTCTGGTGGAAACGCAGCCTTAGTGGGCAACGACTCACAAAATGTTGCTGTACAAAATTATACACATCGGTTGCATCTTGACACAACCAAATATCCTCTGAAAGGCTAAGGGACCGTGTCCACGAGCGAGAGAATCGCGGCGATATTATCGTGGTGCCACGTATTTCTATACACTCGGGGGCTGTCTCCGCGAGCGAGAGAATCGCGCGACGCCTCTAAAACACCGTGTCAATAATTGACATTGTCATGTAATTATTACATGATATCCCCGAGGAGGGGGTGTCACTAAGGACAGTTGAAGTCAACATTTATGGCGTCGTAAGAGATATTGCGGGAAACAAAGGGAGATCGGAATCCAAATGCGACGATAGAACCCGGACTTCACTAAAGTGGGGACGGGACGAGACCCCGTTGTGAACCTCCCTTAGAATTTCGTTATCTAGACAGGCGCGGTAGCGTGTCAAGCCAAGATGGAACTGGTGACGCAGCAGTCGTGTGTTACACGAACCATTCGGAGCTAAACTTTTGACCCCTCACTATCTATCTCTAAATCTATTTAACATGTCTACGTAACCCTTCAGGGATTACAGGCGTGATGTATGTTATGTATTTAAAGTCTTGTCGGTTTTTACTCGTGCAATCATTTTAAGTGTTGTTCACCGGTGAATCGGGTAGGTTAAAGAAATGAAACACACCACGTACTTGAACGAAGACATGTATTTTTTAATATCAAAATTACTTATACCTGGCGAGTGAATCAAACGATAGCCTGCATTTAAACCGGTTAACGCCATCTACCGAGGCAAAAGTAAACTTTTAATACGAACTCGTTTTATTTATAACGTTAACATACCGCCCACCAAGGACCTAGTCCTTTAAAGCCGCCCACCATGACATAACATAAACTAAATTATGGACAACCTCAACGTTTTACTAAATCCTTGGTGTTCAGAGTTCACAACACTTAAAATATCTAATTTTATTTTTTTACTTTTACATTTCTAAAGTTAGTATCTGAGTGGACTGTATATAACACAACAAAATAAAAAAATCAAAAAACAATCAACTTACTAAATGCATTCATCATTGACAGGCAAAACACATAGCTTAGAAGTTGGACGTTTGACTCGGGAATCCTTGCAACGAAGGGTAACTACACGCACTAAATTGTCCTTGCCAGGGTGTAGCTCAACTACCTTTCCGTATAACCACTTAGCAGGTGGTAAATTGTCTTCTTTTACGAGGACAATATCACCAACCTTTGGATCGCGCGTACGTTTAGACCACTTGTGTCGTTGGAAAAACATAGTTAAATACTCCTGAGACCAACGTTTCCAGAAGGATTGAATCATCCTTTGTGTCAATTGCCAACGTCTCAAGCTACTGACTGTCACGTGCTCATAATCAAAATCTGGCGCTGTTACTAGTGGCTGACCGACCAAGAAATGTCCTGGCGTCAATGGATTAGGATCTGACGAGTTCTCGCTAGACTGTGATAACGGTCTGGAATTCAGACACGCCTCAATTTGGGATAAAACGGTACTTAGCTCCTCAAAAGTCAATGTCGATTCACCAATCACACGTTTGAGGTGATGCTTGGTGCTCTTAATCCCAGCCTCCCATAGACCTCCAAAATTAGGAGAATGAGGCGGGACGAAATGCCATTCGGTTCCATTATTTGCCAATATAGAGGCAATTTCTAGGGGAACAGATGCGCATTCATCGCGAAACATTCTTTGAGGCCCCTACAAAGTTGGTACCATTGTCGCTGTAAAGGTGACTACAATGACCCCGTCTAGCCACAAAACGTTTAAATGTAGCAAGAAAGCCTTGAGATGTCAGATCGGAAACCGCATCTATATGCACAGCGCGGGTCGCCATGCATACGAACAGACATACGTAGCCCTTGTAGGACTTATATCCACGGCCCTTTGCTGTTCTTATTTGAATCGGTCCCGCGTAGTCAACCCCTGAATGAAGAAAAGGCTTACTTGAAGTCACTCTGCATGATGGTAACTGACCCATCAATTGGTTTTTTGTTACTGCTGCATGACGAATACACGGTACGCATTCGCGGATATGAGCCTTGATCAAATTCTTTCCACGAACTACCCAATACTTTGACCGCAGAAAATTAAGAGTTAATTAGGGTCCGCCATGTAGTACACGCTCATGAGCGTCCGCTATGAGTAATTTTGTCAAATGGGATTGATGAGGAACTATGATGGGATGTTTCATATCATCACTTAGTGGCGAATTTTGGATCCTACCCCCTACTCTCATCAAGTCCTTATCATCCAAGTAAGGATTCAAAGAAATCAAACCGCTGGTTTTGCTGACGTCTCTACCAGCTTGAATTGCTTTTATATCTGTCTCAAACCAAACCTTTTGACTTTGCTTGAGGCAACAATGTATGGTGTCCGCAATCTCAGAAGCTGAAAGATAAGGTGACAACCTTGTCCGTGAATCTCTGGCTATCTTTATTTTCGAGAATCGCCTGCAGTAGGTGAGAGTCCTGATCAATCTTCGGAATGATGAAAATCTGGACCATATCAGTTCAATCGGGTGATCGTCTATCTGTGCTGCATGAACCTTAACAGATTTTAGTTCCAGTTTAGTCATTATAGCCTTAGGTCTGCAGTATTCTATTGTATCTGCAAGCAACCACGACGGTCCATGTTTCCAAAGCGAGTTATCTAACAAAGACGTGGATGTTGTACCCCTCGAAGCAATGTCAGCCGGATTGTTTCTCGTATCGACATAATGACATTGAGTAGAATCAAAGGCGTTAAGGATTTCAGACGTCCGGTTTGCGACGAAAGTTTTCCATCGGCTAGGGTGATCGCTCAACCAAGCCAACATGACCGTTGAATCTGTCCAAGCATGTAAGTTGGATTTTTGGATATTCAAGACACGAGCCACTTCCAAAAGTAATTTGGTAACTAAAACTACGCCACATAGTTCCAGTCGTGGTATAGAGATTTGTTTAATTGGAGCCACCTTCGTTTTTGCAGTTACCAGATTACAGTGGACGCGACCCACGGCATCGATGACTCTGATGTAAACTACCGCGGCGTATGCTGCGTTTGATGCATCAGAGAAACCATGCAGCTCAACCATTTCATCATCGCTTTTTCTTTTCAACCACCTAGGAATCCTGAAGTTGTTGAGTGTGTGCAACCCACTACGATAAGACTGCCACTCTGTTAGAAGATCCTCAGACAGTTTTTCATCCCAATCCAAACCAGCGATCCATAGCTTTTGGATGAAGATTTTAGCGGTAATTATACATGGTGCAATCCAACCCAGCGGATCACATAAACGTGATATCTCTGATACAACTGATCTTTTAGTTTCAGATGCAGCTGGTGACAATGACGACGGTGATGAAAAGGGTAAGTTTACAGTATAATGGAATTCATCGGAATTGCGATTCCAGGTAAGTCCTAAAATTTTAGTGGTTTCATCTTCTTTTATTTCCAGATCTTTTCCAGTATCTAGCCTTATTTGTTTTAGCAACTCTTCTCGGTTACTTGTCCATTTTTGCAAAGTGAAACCTGTTTTGTTTAGTAGCTCATTAAACTCATGGTAGATCTTTACAGCTTCTTCATCAGTCTGGCAACCTGTCATTAGATCATCCATATAAAAGTCTGTCCTAACCCTACTAGCAGCGTATGGATACGATTGACCTTCATCGACAGCGGTTTGCTGCAATGCCTTGAATGCCAGGTAAGGTGCACTAGATATTCCAAATGTAACTCTCAAATGCCTGTATTCTTTTATATCAGCAGAATGAATATCATCTCGCCATAAAATCCTTTGAAAGTCCGCGTGATCATCAGCTACTTTAACTTGGCGATACATTTTTACGATATCGGCTGTCAAGCATACTGGATGTTGTCGCCACCGCATAACTGTATGACGTAAATCAGCCTGTAACTGTGGTCCTACCATTAAGGTGTCATTTAAGGAAACACCATCGGATCCCTTGGATGACGCATCAAAAACCACTCTTAGTTTTGTGGTCGACTTATCTTCGCGGATTACAGCATGATGCGGTAAGTAAACAGCGCCAACTTCATTTTTGTCTTTTTCATAAGGAATCTCTTCCATATGACCTATTTTGTCTTTTTCATAAGGAATCTCTTCCATATGACCTATTTTGTCTTTTTCATTAGGAATTTCTTCCATATGACCTATTTTGTCTTTTTCATTAGGAATTTCTTCCATATGACCTATTTTGTCTTTTTCATTAGGAATCTCTTCCATATGACCTATTTTGTCTTTTTCATTAGGAATCTCTTCCATATGACCTAGTGATAAATATTCCTTAATTACCGAAGCGTATTGTCCTTTAAGCTCGCTATTTTTAGCTAGCTTCCGTTCAAGACTGTATAGTCTTTTTAACGCTATTCCCCTTGTGTTGCAGGGCGTTTTTCTAGATCGAAAAGGCAGTTTTACAATGTAGCGACCATCTGCATCCCGACATGTGGTAGCAGCAAAGTAATCTTCACACGCTTGCTCTTCAGGGCTAAGAATTGTCTTTTCAGAGCACGTTGGCTCTGCCTCTAATTCCCAAAACTTTTATAGGATTTCATTTTCTTCGACCTTAGAGTGCATGCTTAGAATTACATTGTGACAAAATTTCACTCCATCTTCATCGCTGATTTCTCCCGATATGATCCAGCCAAGGTAAGTGTTTTGAGCCATTGTTTTACCCTTAGGGTCCTTGATTAAGCCTTCTTTTAAGACTTGAGTATAGGCTCCCGACCCTAACAAAATGTCAATTTTGTTAGGCTTATTGAAATTTGGATCAGCCAACGGCTTAATGCTATTAAGCTCTGGCCAATCCACCAATGAGAATTTCCTTTCAGGTAAAATCGAAGTTACCTTACTCAGCACATAAGCTTCTATTTGCAGGGTGAAGTCAGGGTCCCATAACGACTGAATGTTAACTTTAACCATAAATTTAGACGTTAGATTGGTCTGACCTCCCCCTACACCTAAGATAGACGTTTTAACCGCTATCTTTTTAAGCTTCAATAACTGAACCGCAGATTCCGTAATAAAGGAAGCTTGTGAACCCTGGTCTAACAGGGCTCTCAAAACTTGTGGATGCCCATTTTTAGATCTAGCCTTAATAACGGCTGTAGCCAATATGACTTGACTATGAATATTATTTGCGAAATGGGCTGAAATATGAGGTTCAGCCGTGGACTCGTTCTGTGTGTGCGTTTCCTTTTGCAATGGCGACGCAGAAGTGCTCGCCTCTGCTTCTGAATCCGTTTTTAGATGCAAGAGAGTATGATGCTTTCTCTGGCACGTTTTACATTTGGAGTTTACTCGACAATTAAAATTAAGATGACTTGAGCGAAGGCAATTAAAACACAAACCAAGAGATTTAACTATTTGACGACGTTGATCGACGGTCTCCTGAGCAAACTTTTTACAATTATGCAAGAGATGCTCCTCGGAACAATGTGGACATGATATTTTTGAAACTACATGAAATGCTTTAGTATTACTTTTGAACTTGCTACTTTGAGGTTCTACAAATTCAAAAGCCCGAAAATGTTTATCCAAAAATTTTCGAAAATCATTGAAGGTGGGAAATTCCTCGCAAGACTCGTCAGATTGACTTACCTGCAATTCCCACTGCTTCCGAGTCTCAACGTCCAACTTGGAGCTAATCAAATAAATAATAATAACATCCCAAGCGTCCACCTGCACCCCTAGGTTTGACAATTCATGTAAGCAATCGGTTGTGGTATCTAAAAGCTCCTTTAGAGCAATAGATGACTCAGCCGTCATTTGTTTTTGGTTTAGTAAGCGCTTGAGAATGCAATTGGCTAAAAATCTCTTATTATTGTAACGACCTTTTAGCAGATTCCAACATTTCTTATAGTTAGCATGAGTGATCGGTATGTGCTTGATTAGTAGTGATGCTTCACCTGACAATTGAGACCTCAAATAATGTAAGCGTTGCACGTCATCAAGTGATTGGTTACTGTCAATTAATGACAGAAACAAATCCCTAAATGTTGTCCATTCATGATATTTACCACTAAAAACAGGTATGGCTATTTTTGGCAATTTTGCCATTGACGTCGTCTTCGGATGGCTCTCGTCCGGTGAGACATCACTGATTTTACAAGATCTTGGTAGGGCATTTTTTAGTTCTACTTTATAATTTATAAAAGTGTCTGTAACCGCTTCAAACACATCATTTTTGATGTAACTGGTATCACTCAGTTCACTTACTGTGTAGTTGACCAAAAGCTCTTCATGTTTTCTTGTAAAATCTTCAAACTGTTTCTCTAATATTTCCAAACGTGACTCCACATATGCCTGATTAATTCTCTCTTTTGGAGATTTTTTGAAGTTAATAAGCCCTTTCTGAATGCGACTTTTAATATCTTCCAACAGCCTTAACTTAGACTCCATGATTTCAAATACGAAGGGATCTGACGCAGAATGTCCCATTCACGAAATATTTGAACTAAGTGTTGTCGTAATTTTGCTAAGTGTTGGAACTGTTCTTTAGTTTTAGGTGAAATCGGGCATAGATTCGGGGTCTCTTCAATTTTTGATGAATTATTCTAAGTTCCAAGTTTCTTCAAACTTTTTCTAAGTCCAAACATTAATTTTAAATTTTTACAAGTCTCTGACACTTGGAACTGTTAATTAAATAAAAGTACTCACAGTTTTTAAGTTGCACTTTGACCACTTTTAAATTCACTTTCCTTGTAACGCTCCACTTTGCTCCGTCGATCTCGCTCCGCTCCGCACGCTCAGCTCAGCTCCGCTCCGCTCCGCTCAACTTGCACCAGGTCGGCCTGCCAGCTGCTTCTTAACCCTCAACTCCGACACCAGAGGGTGATTTTAGCTTGAAGACAAAAACTGTCCGGCTCGATGGACCATGTTCACCGGTGAATCGGGTAGGTTAAAGAAATGAAACACACCACGTACTTGAACGAAGACATGTATTAAATAAATACTGGAAATCGCTACGCCCCCGTAGGGGGGCGTGGCAAGCGGTCCCAGGGCTATGCCCCCTGGCCGCGGAAGCCTTACCTTGGCCTGAAACCTCAGGCCCGTCATTATTTTCGCCTAATGCGGCAAGGGCCTGTTGGCAGTGCGACAGCAATGTCGCACGCCTGTGAGTGATTGCTATTAAGTTTTCCGTAGGCGCGCCTACAGCGCTGTCAGTACAGCGCTGCTTTCTTCACGGCACTTCGGCGGTCTGTCCCCGCCAGGTGAGACCCCGAAGGGAGGCCCGGCGGAGGACGACCAGCGACGAAAGTGCCGACTCCGACGCACCTACGGTGGATGTAATGACCCCCGCCCGCCCCGCTTCCAGAGCTAGCCGGTTACGTTACGGACGGGGAGCCGTTATGTGTGTATAGGCGGTATTGTGTTGTGTAAACACCGCCCAGTGCAAGCGAGGTTCGCGAGCCCGCGCCGCGTCCCTGCGCGTGAGTATACGTGAGTGTATAGAGATGCATGTGTGGTGTTAGCTGCGCGCGCCTGCCTATATTAACTTAGCACAAGTCGCGCAGCTGGGTGTATGTTATGTATGTGGAGTCGTATTTGTGTGGGTAAGCTGCGTGTAGCCTGGGAAAAACAGCTTACCCAGGCGTCAAGTCCGGTGGGGGGGGGTCAACGTCCGCTACCAGGTCGCGGGGGAGGCGCTTCGCGTCAGGGGGGCGCGCGTGCCAGGGCGCAATGTGCTTGACGTGCGGCCAAGCAGATGCGTCGGCACGCGCGAACATTCCTTTCGCGAGGCGCCGGATGAAATCGTCCAGGCTCTCGATCCCGAGATCCCGCCGGATGACTTCGTTCCTCACACAGCGAGGGGCACCAACAATGGACCGCAGCGCGAGCGACTGCTGCGCGCGGAGTATCTTCTTGTTCCCCTCGCTAGTGAGGGCGAACCAGGCGGGGGCGGCGTACGTCAATATTGAGCGTATATAGGACATGTATTAATTAATATCAAAATTACTTATACCTGGCGAGTGAATCAAACGATAGCCTGCATTTAAACCGGTTAACGCCATCTACCGAGGCAAAAGTAAACTTTTAATACGAACTCGTTTTATCTATTATAACGTTAACAAGTGTGTTAACAAAATTATGGATCGTTGTGTCTGAAATAAATGAATTGCATTAGTGTTTTCCAGAATCTTGAAAAAGCTTTAGACTTAGAGGCAAAAAAGAGCTCTTTTCTTATCAAAAGGATAAATATAAAAATAAAACTACAAAAAACTAACAACAATACCATTTATTTGGTTATACAGATTTTTACATATAGCAACAATAATAGGATAGTTTTACTAATTTTGTCTCACATTATAAGTGATCAAAAAGTGAACAGTATATTGTGTCTAAATGCTAAACCTTTCGAAACACTAGTTTATAATAGATACTAATAGATCTATTATATATATATATATTCAAACATTTCGTGTGAAGAGGAAAATTAACACAATATTCGTTAAAATGGAAGACAATTTTGGAAGACTTCGAAACTATAAATTATATTATTTTGACACTGAAAATATATTTCCTATATTATTAATTATATTATTTGTGTCCTTACAAACTAAGCAATTTGGAAGCACTGCGATTCAATTGTTATAGAGACACCTATCGATAGAACAAAGAACTACTCTGCTAGCGTACTGCCATCTGTTGTCGAGTATTAGAATAAAGATTTTATGAGTAATTTGGTCATTACTTGTAAACTAAAATATGCATTAAAAGCACAAGTAGCCCAGCTAATGATATTCACACGCTACATATTTACATATTATTAAAGTTATAATTTGACTGATAGTGTCATTTAATTTCGAAATAAATATTTCGTAATAATTTCTGCTATTGGCCGCTAGAGTGCTAACTCAAAACATTTTTTGACAGAATCTAATAAATCATTAACGTTTATCTAATATTACCACGAACACGACACCTATTAACTTTAACCCGCCCTCGAGATTGTTTCTCCGTCACTAACTATTCTACTCTTTCTATTGTCATCGTCACATCATATTTTTCGTATATTTACATACTTATTATTTTAAGTACTTAGTAACGGATCTGGGTCTTTTGCGTGAAAGACACTTGCGCGAACCCACTTGCGCGAAGAAATGTCTTTCGCTCAAGTGTCCTGATACCCTTAGTAACTACAAAATCAAATAAATGACAATATTATCATACATACCAAGTACCAATAATAATTAAAGACAGTTTGTAAACAGAATTATTCCAAAAATATAGATACATATTTATTAAATTGAAAATCAATAACTCTGACATGAATATTAAATTAAATAATAGTACACCTATCCTAACTTATATCTGAACATCGAGACACAGATATAATACCGATAAAATTAATAAATATAATTTATTGCAATATTACACTTGAAATTATTCGTCCTAACATTATTTAACGCAGCGCCATCTTTTTTCAAAAAGAAAAACATTAGCTTAATCTAGTCGTCACAAGATGGTGCTAGTTGTTTATTTTAATTTTTAATGTCTCCAAGACGTGCCTTTGGCGGTAAATTAAAATATTTTATTTTGTCAATAAGCACCAAAAAGCTGTAAACTACAATGCGTTTTTACAACATATAAAAATTTAACAATACTCTTTAATTGGCAAAACGGGAGATATGTTTTGTATAATGTGATTTTGATATCAATAAATATATATTTATTTTATACTTAAGATACATTTATAAACAAAGTGAATGATATAGAATAACAATGTGACTAAATTTGAATATATATTTTTTGATGTAGGTAGTAATGTATCATTCACTTTATACATAATCGCTTTATAAATAATCTAAATATATAAATAGTCAGCAGAAATAGTACATTTTGATATAAGTGGGGAAACCTTGTTATTTCATTCGAGGTGGAATTCACACCCGAGCCGCAGGCGAGGTTGTTATGGAGCCGAGTAACAAATGCCCACTTGTATCAAACGACGTTTTTCAATACACTTTCGAAGAAACAAAATAATAGAACGAAAAGTATTTTTGTCATTAATTATTAGGAAACTGATTTCATTTTTGTTTTTTTCCTCGCTTTGCTATCTTTCACCAGGTTGAAGAAGCAAAGGTATGAAGCCGCTAAACAGCCTATGTTGATTATGATATTCTATTTATTAATTTTTATTTAAAGTTAAATAGGTTTTCAAAAAATATTAACGCCTTATAGACGCTTAAAACTTTGCCGAGATTTAAAAAAAACGATCGCCGCCGACCGTAGGAATTAAACCAATTTGGAGTTAGTGTAAGTATTCGTTGTAGCATAGGCTGTTTGTGAAAATTTTTATTTCCGGACATGTTGTGATTAATGCAAAAAAAAACCACGAGTGTGAAATACATTTCATGTTGAACCTAATCGTAGTGCAATAAGACCCAGTTTTCGAGGAAGTGTATTGAAAATAAATGTATAGCTCTCCAAAAAAACAGTCACTTAATTCTAGAGTAATCAACCATTAATAGGTATTTTCTTCCAGATCTTAATTATTCTTCTTTCGTGTCGATGGTAAGTCTTGCCATACTAATAAAGTACTTTACATTACATCGTTATTTCAGATCAATGATCAATGCCATTTTAGTCTTAATACATAAATAGACGTTTAAATTATCACTATCGCTACATACATAATATCATCCATGTCATTCACTACACATTAAACACATACGCAAATACATCATCTTTTGCACACACACTAACCCTCTGACACATTCTACACAAACATTTTCTCAACAAAATTGCCAAAAATATTCAACAGAAATAACTACACACCGTCAACTGACTAACTACACAATTTGAGCTTTGTAATCTCATTTTTTTGTTTAACCCTACTTTAACACTATTTGAAAATACATTTTCAATGTCAATATTTAATTAAATATTATAATTATGATAAATTTATAAATATACATGTGAAGGGACCAACATTCAATAAATAGATATAATATTTATTTTATAATAATTTAATGTAGAGATGGCTCGTTACATTATCTTAAAACCATTCTATTTTTTAGAATTATTTAACGTTTATGGAATACAGTGGACCGCTAAGAAGAGATGAAGAGAATCATGTTTACTCTTAAAAATAGTATTATTGGAATTCTCGAGAAATTTGCGTAAGTGTTCTGTTCAGATTAATCTTAAATATTTATTGAGAAAAAGCGGGGATGTCACTATTTTATATTTAAAAAGTAAAAAAAATGTCGTTGTCGATTTTACTAGAAATACTAATTTCTATACCGACTTATCGGTTGAGATTCGTCGAGATGCTAATAAAAATCAGAAATTCTAAAATCGTTCTAAAATTAGCTAAAAGTTTTAATTTACTTATTCGAACGAACAAGACACACTCGGCCAATTTATAAATTCATTCAAAAACCAATCATTTCTTTTGTTTCGTAAAACTTTCCAATTCGACAACAAAATACTCCATTTTAGTTAAATTACACGAAACTTAGTTTAGCTACTCCTCAATAGATGGCGACAGTGAAGCTTGTAGTGAAATAGTTTTTATTTTAATGAGTGATTATTTCATATTCCCCCTGGCATACCTAAGATTGCTATGCATTTTTTTACAGCAGAAAACATCTAGATAAATAAATCACTAGATCTTTTGTAATGTATGGAACATTTATGTTTATACGTACATATGTAATATTTGATAACGGCGGCGAAAACTTAACCAGAACCACATAACATTATAATGCACATTGATAAACACGTAAACTTTAAAGGACTACGAGAGAATAGTTTAAAATCACATTTAACACCTAGAATGATTTCAAAAATTTCTAGAACACAATTAAACAGCCAGATACGGACACCCCTCCACAATTTCCCTTCCAGAACAAAATATTTCCGCCGTTACCCGATTCATTTAAAGCTTTAGTCAACGATGATGTCCTGCCCGAGACGGTCCATCTCCGCCAGCATGAAGTCCACGTCTTTCTCGTTGACGGCTGCAGACGAGATGATGCTGCGGTAGAAGTTCGGGCGACGGTCGTCGGGCTGGTAGCCGACCATCAATGTTCCCGACTGCATCATTTTGCCCTTCAGTTTGGCGCACACCTGAAATTTGTAAGTTCCGCGAGTTAGATACTAGATGGCGCTAGACGACATTTTAGTCAGTTTTTTGTTTCTGTATCATTAACATCAAATAATATCATCAATTTTAATATATATTAGTTTATTTTATATGCATATATGTATGTATTAGTATGAAGGTACCCATTTAGGTATGTGTTTTAATTTATGCTTACAAAGTGGTATTTTTCTTAAGTACCTATGTATTTATTTTTATTGTAAGTACCTACTCTATCACAATGCTGTCCTATTTGACCCAAAGGTTGACTGGTAGAGAATGCCTTGTGGTATTAAGTCCGCCTATGTACCACTCTTGTACATGAACTTTAAAATGAAAATGGCCGTAGGTAAACGATTAGATTATTATTGTTTCACAGTACACATCAGGTGAAACATTACGGAATCGAGCAATCTTGAACTTTCTTATTACTTATTTATTTATTTAATCGACTCTGCGAGATCAACATAAATTACCCAGTTAGTAAATACGCGTAAACATCGAAACGCGATAAAACGAAATAAAAAAGATTTGATGATTTCGTTTTTTGAGATGAACTATACCGCTGATAGTATAGTGACTTGAATATCAGTTGAGAAAATGCGTTACCACTTGTTTATCTGGTTATAATACCTATCAATACCCATCGCAGAGTTCAGCTATAATAAAATACCCACCTTTCCCAGCTTGATCTCCTTATGTGCGTCATGCGGCAAGCCACGCAGCTGCTTGGGCAGGTACCAGAAGCAGACGTTCACCATCTCCGGCTCCAGGATGAGGTGGAACTTGTCGGGCTGCTCCTTGATGCGGCGCACCTGGTACTCCGCCAACTCCATCAGGCGGTCCATGTGGCGCTCGAAGCCCGAGGTGCCCTGAGACGAGGGGAGGGGTTAGGAGATTACGATAACCGTACACAACCGTAACACTTAATAAGAAGGTATATTACTCGTGACAAATTGTAACATACGGTCAGAAGTTTTGGAAATGATATCCAAGGTGACATTATTGGCCTTATTGCAAATTCGAGCCTAACGATTTATTTAAATTAAACCTATTTTTAGTGAATCAAACTTTTATAAAGATTCTAGTTGTCAACTCAGTAAATGTAGAGTAATGTAGGTAATTAAAATCTCACTCATCCATACTAATACTATATGCGAAAGTAATTCAGTTTGTTTGTTACATTGATCGGATCGTAATGAAATTTGGCAAAGATATTGATTATGACCTGGGGAAGGACATAAGCAATTTTTTTCTTACACATATACATACATCAAAATGTACACGCAAACGATGTCGTGGGCAACAGCTAGATGTCTGGCTGCCTCGGCCTAACCGCGGGTCAACCAATAAATATTTGGGGGTATGAAGAACAGGATGTAAAGCTCTTGATCCCCCATAGAAAAGGGAGGATCCTCCGACCAGACGGGTGTTGTGTTTGGTGGGCCACTGCCCGACAGTTGTTGTCGGGTTCTCGTATATAGTCTTAAGTCGCGGTTAACTCTGCTTCCGCGATGTAGAAATTCTAACGTGTTTTCGCAGTTAGTTCATCATCTGTGTCACAGATGGCGCTGTAGCAGGTACTTTTTGTCTTATGTAGCTGTAGTACTTTTTGTAGTACCTCTACAAATATATCTAACTTCTACAGCGACCACCGTCTGCCGTTAGTTACTGGGCTGACGCTACGTTCAAATAAGGCCAGTTGCCGCTTCAGTGCAAACGTTCATACAAATTGTAAGAAAGTGACGTCGTCGGAGCGTTTCTGCAATGTGGTGCGCCCACATCCATGTGACGGCGAATTTCACATTTCTACCTAGCTACAACACTAGGACGTGGTAAAGGGCTGTCGTTTTTAACTTTTGAGATGCAAAAGTTTGTCTATTTGGTTGCCCGTAATCCAGTAGGACATACCTTGCCGCGCCACTGCAGCCACAGCTTGAAGATGTCGTTGTGTCTGCCGCACTGGATGACCTTGTCCCCGGTGTCGTACTTGGGATCGTAGATCTTGTCAGTCATGAACAGATACTCGGCTGACATCGCGTTGCAGTTCAGGAGGATACCCTGGAAAGAGAACAAGGATTCAGAACAAACATAACATAATATTCATCTGACCTGCACCGACCAGCGACGCGCGTAATAAAAGAGGAAGCGTGCACTTAGCAGTGCGTAGAATAACCCCCTCCCCCCTCCACCCCTCCACTCTGTGAGGTGGGCGCTAGTGGGCCATTGTGCACCACTAGTGAAGCTTGGCATATATTTATGAGCTTGAGATTTTATAAAGAGTGACATTTAGTATCCCACGTAGTAGCAGCCGCTTATTTAACCGAAGGACTTTCGTTCTGCCCCATAGTCGAACTAATAGGTAATTTTTCACCCATTTACCGCATGCTCTCTCTAGCGAACTCCAATCGTAGTGAAATAGATGTCTTTGCTGGTTCTGTAGCCTCAGTTAGACTAAACTTAGATATATATATATATATATATATATATATATATAATAGAGTCTTAATTGTATAATATGTTATTGTTTTTGTTTATATATACTTATTTCTTATGTTTAATTTTTCTCTCCCAAAACTTTTTCATAATTGTTGGAAAAGTTCACAAAAAAAAAATATCGTCAAGGTTTGGTTCTATAGGTCGTTTCATTTGTTCTTGACTTTCATCGTACTGCCGAGTGGTCGCAAGCTGTTGGGCATGAGGGTTTTTCTATCAGGAATATCTCAGTAGCAGCCACGGAGTCTGGATTTGTACCTGATTGATGGCAATAGGTTCGCCCCCTATTAGATAGGACGTAAAATGAATAACTGGCGTAACACGGGTGTAATTAGGTACATGTCTGCCTAACCCTTCGGGGATTACAGGCGTGATGTTATGTTATGTTTGTTCATCGATTATAGTACATTATGATATAAGTTGGAAATTACAGCCGAGGCGATATTGCTAGCCCGAGCCGTAGGCGAGGACTATAAGAAAGCAGAGGCTGTAATTATCAAAGCGCACGTATGTCATACGACGTTTTATAACATATTTGCGAGGAAATAAATAAAACAAATAAAAACAATACAGCGAAAAGAAAAAGCGCGCGGAATAATTTTTACTTGTTCACAAATTAGTGAGGCGCGCGCATCAGCGCTTTTTTTTTAAGGCAAAGACACAAAAAACAGCCAGTATTACTAATAAAGTAAATTAATATTTTTGTGTTTTTGTGACACATAAATAGTTGTAATTTATTGTCAAAATTAATTAAATTAAAGAATTAAATGTTCATTTATTATATTTCATCTCCCAAAGTTCATTTTATTCATAAAATGTTGACCACTTTTCTGACATAAAAACTCATTGCTAAGATTTAAAAAAGTATGAACCGTGCATTTTACTTTACCGCACAAGTACGTAATGAGATACATTACGATATTGAAATTGGTGAAATAAGAGACCCTTTACGAGCAAATGTGTTATAATAGTACATTATGATATAAGTGCGGTAACTTGAAAATTACAGCCGAGGCGATATTGCTTGCCCGAGCCGTAGGCGAGGGCGATAAAAAAGCAGAGGCTGTAATTATCAAAGCGCACGTATGTCATACGACGTTTTATAACATATTTGCGAGGAAATAAATAAAACAAATAAAAACAATACAGCGAAAAGAAAAAGCGCGCGGAATAATTTTTACTTGTTCACAAATTAGTCAGGCGCGCGCATCAAAAACAGCCAGTATTACTAATAAAGTAATAGTACATTTTGATACAAGTGGAGAAAGTTTGTTATTGCATTCGAGGCGGAATTAACTCCCGAACCGCAGGCGAGGGTGTTTTTGAGCCGAGAACTCCAATAACAAATGTCCACGTGTGTCAAACGACGTTTTTCAATACACTTTTGAAGAAATAAAATGAAAGATCGAAAAATATTTTTGTCATGAATTATTAGGATACTATGATTTTAATTTTCTTTTTTTCCGCGCTTTGCTTTCGCCAGGTTGAAGGAGAAGCAAAGGTGAAGCCGCTAAACAGCCTAATATAAAAAAAAGTTATTTTTTTTATATTTATGGATTTAGAACACAAATAGATGTCAATTTGTTTATAAAAGTAAATATTAGTTTTAAATAATCATGTTTATCTATGATATTCTATTTATAAACACAATTTAAATATTCAACAAATATTTATGCTGTAAAGACGCACTATTGCTTTGCCGAAAAAAAAAAAACATTCACCTCCAGCTATAGGTATTAAACCAATTTGGACTAAGTATAGGTATAGTTATCTGTGGCAATTTTCATTCCCGCACACGTGTTGGAAAATGCAAAAAATCGCACACGTGTGAAATACATTGTATGTTGAACCTAATCGTAGTGCGATAAGAACCAGTTTTCGAGGAAGTGTATTGAAAATTTATATTTTTGTGTTTTTATTACAGATAAATTGTAATTTATTGTCAAAATTAATTAAATTAAAGAATTAAATGGTTATTTATTATATTTCATCTCCCAAAGTTAATTTTATTCATAAAATGTTGACCACTTTTCTGACATAAAAACTCTTTGCTAAGATTTAAAAAAGTATAAACCGTGCATTTTACTTTACAGCACAAGTACGTAATGAGATACATTACGATATTGAAATTGGTGAAATAAGAGACCCTTTACGAGCAAATGTGTTATAAACTCTTTTATTGTATTTTTAAGGCGTATTTTGGTTGCTTTTAATTGCGCAATAACACCGCTTGGGATGCTGGGACACTTGCGACTGAATCCAAGACCCCGCGCTCAGCAACTAGGCACTTCATCAAAATCATCATCAATGTAATTCGATAATTTAATTGTTGATAAGATTCCACATTCTGAATTCAAATTACAGACTTATCATTCAAAACACACTCCTCTTTTGAAACCCGTTAACAAATTCAAAATAACTCAAGCTAAACTCCTCAATCTGTGTATGAACAGAACCATAGAGTTTGTAGAACATTATGTAGATTCGCTATCTGTCGCGCACAGCTGTTTGTCTGTGGATTTATATGCTAAATAGCCACACCCCTGCTCGAGGGTAGTGTTTGCGGTGTATTGGAGTACCTACCTGCGTAAAGTTATAGAGAAAAGGGTATGTATATGGACTCATGTAAAGATTTATTACCAGATCTCTTGGCCAGTTTCCGCTAAATCTTAGCTGTTTAAATACCTATTATACATGATCAAAGTAAACTCGTCAAGAGATTTCTCAGACGAGATGGATGGTATTGTATCATTATAATAAACCAAAACCGAAGACAAGTTCGAACCCAGGACACGCACCTCTGATTTTTTGGATTCATGTGCGTATTTTCATAATTATCACTTGCTTCGGTGAAGGAAAACATCCTGAGGAAACCAGCATGCCTGAGAGATATTTCTCGACGGCATGATGCCTAGTCAGAGTAAGCCAAGGCATTAAAACTCTGACACCACTGTTAGATCTAACCACACGATAAAGAAAGATAGAATAAACCAAAATACGCCATAACTGCCAATTACTTCGTTATCAGCGGCCGTTGACCTCCTAATCATCTGTATTCGTTATCAGGTTATAGCCATTCTAAAACTCAAAAACCCAATTTACGTTTGCCTGCCGCGAGATTCGAACTCAAGAACTCTTGCCATTAGAGCTTGCAGTCACTAAAACAACGAGACACGCATCTCACTCTACAAACAAATAACTAACTATACTACACTAAATATGCCAAGCGACTGTAGACCTTATTCCATTAAAGTAAGCCAAACAATTTGGCTTATAAATGGTTGTAGGCTGTCAGAACAATATGCTTCATGATAAATTCCTGTGGACCCCGCCTACACTCCATGTTTGAGGTTAGGGGTGGGACTGTGTCGGTATCGATATGGTCGTTATTTTATACAAAAATAGTAAAAGCAGGCTCTGAGCTGGTGTTTATTTTGGGACAAATCCACCACGCTACTCTCAAACCACTGTAAGTCCTGAAAGCCAGAATCACCAGAAAAGCGCCGAGGCAACGAGTTTTGACGAAGTCCCAGAGAATCAATTCAACTGTCTTAGATCCCGGCACGAAATTAATCAAAAAAGATCATTTCACTGATCACTTTGCTGGTGTTATGAATATTTTTCCCATCAATTTTTCAGGTTCCGTACCCGAAGGGCAACCAACGGGACCTTATTACTAAGCCTCCGTTGTCCGTCCGTCCTGTCAGGTTAACAGTTGAAATTTTCACAGTATGTGTATTTCTGTTGCCGCTATAACAACAAATAATAAATTTAAATTTAAAAAAATGTTAAAAATGACTGTCCATTGGTTCCCAGTGTTGCCACATTGTTTTATTATCGACTGGTTGATGTACATTGTCTGCGACCGAACTGAATAAGCCTGCTTAGCGCTCAATGATCCCTTCAATTTGAATTTTATCGATATACCAGCACCACTTCACCTCCCTACGCTGTCAGGAACGCGGTACATTTAATTAAATTCCTCTTTGCGACACTTGCCAGCATATGTTGCCAATTTGGGTCGACCCTTATCACCGCTACAGATGAAAACCAACCTTATTTCCTTTTAGGAATATCTCAACATCCCTTGTGCTGTTATTATTATATTTTGGTAAGAATTACTGGCTTGTTGAGTAACGGGAATTGGGCTTTGTGACAGCGTGATAAGGTTGAAATTGCTTAAATAAAGTTGGAAATGTTCAGGAATTTCGATATTGTCCTGCTAACAAGTGGATTTTCATATTAGCTACTTGGGAATGTTAATATTAATATTATGAAACGCAGTTTTTTTTTTTTTTTTACGGAATTTATTAAGAGTCTTAATGTTCGAACAATCCTGCTTTCTGTAGTCAGAAAATTTGTGATTACTTGGATAATTTAATTTTAACTAGAAAAAAAAAGTTGATAGGTGTCTGATGAGATGACGAGAAGTATGGAAGAAGAAGACATGCTGCGCCGACCACAAATGAATTGTGATAAGGGCAAGAGATTGATGATGATGATGATTAATCCTTCCATCAGTCATTTATCAGTGGTAGCCTCCATCAGTGACCATATTACACGGGACTTTAACATAACTGGCGAAATGTGGGTGAACTATAAGTATCTCTGCCTAACCATTCGAGTATATCAGGTATGATGAAGTCTGTTTATGTGTTTTTAATTTTCCATTTTTATTATTTTTATTTCCTTAAAATCTTGAGCGATTTGTCAAAAGTTGTATATTAAAAATAATAGCTGGTCTAAATACTCTTATCAAATAACGTAAACTTCTGATCGTTCCACACTCGTAAATCTGAAGCACCCTGCTATAACATTCGAGCTATAACACTGCCATTACACGCAGACCTCTACTGCGCGTCTGCAAATAATTGCTCAGCGTTTTACTATTGTCTGCCATAACGATACGAGGAACATACTTTGTTATTTCGTATAAAAACGAGGACCGCAATTTACTATTTGGCAATTAGATTGAAGACGTTTAATATCTAAATATATAAAAGAAGAAACTGACTGACTGACTGACTCACCTATCAACGCACAGCCCAAACCGCTGGGTCTACAGATTCCAAATTTGGCAAGTAGGTTCCTTATGTGGTCTAGGGGTGCACTAAGAAAGGATTTTTCAAAATTCAACCTCTAAGGGGGTTAAACGGGGCTCCAAAGTTTGTATGGGGAAACAAGATTAGTTAGACTATTTTATTCAAAACTTCGCAGGAGTGCTCTTATTGATAAATGAGTAGAAACGGGTTTCAGGTTTTTTCAGAATTCAACCCCTAAGAGGGGAAAATGGGGTGACAAAGTCTAAAAATCAATGCACAGCCTATACCGCTGGGTCTACAAATTCCAAATTTGGCAAGTACGTTCCTTATGTGGTCCAGAGGTGCACTAAGAAAAGATTTTTCAAAATTCATCCCCTAAGGGAGATAAACGGGGTTCCAAAGTTTGTACGGGGAAACAAGATTAGTAAGACTATTTTATTCGAAACTTCACAGGAGTGCTCCTATTGATAAATAAGTATAAAAGGGGGTTCGGGTTTCTTCAGAGTTCCACCCTTAAGAGGGAAATGGGGTGACAAAGTCTGAAAATCAACATTGGTATAGTTTGTATGGTGTATTACAAAAACAACGATTTTAAGATTGAAAATGGCGGACCTGAAATACCATCATCCCCTAATGTGGTGCGATGGGGTTAAAATGTCTAAAAATCAATATGGGTGTCGATACCGAGATTATCAAGGGTGCTGATTACGAATATGGCATTTATTTTGAGATCCAGAAGATGGTGGATTTGACTTCTATACAGGGTTATTTTAGATTTATTGTGATGATTGTGATAACGATGATGTTGATTGTGACAGTGATTGTGACAGTGAATGTGACAGTGATTGTGACAGTGATTGTGACAGTGATTGTGACAGTGAATGTGACAGTGATTGTGACAGTGATTGTGACAGTGATTGTGACAGTGAATGTGACAGTGATTGTGACAGTGATTGTGACAGTGATTGTGACAGTGAATGTGACAGTGATTGTGACAGTGATTGTGACAGTGATTGTGACAGTGAATGTGACAGTGATTGTGACAGTGATTGTGACAGTGAATGTGACAGTGATTGTGACAGTGATTGTGACAGTGATTGTGACAGTGATTGTGACAGTGATTGGTACAGTGATTGTGACAGTGATTGTGACAGTGATTGCGACAGTGATTGCGACAGTGATTGTGACAGTGATTGTGACAGTGATTGTGACAGTGATTGTGACAGTGATTGTGACAGTGATTGTGACAGTGATTGTGACAGTGATTGTGACAGTGATTGTGACAGTGATTGTGACAGTGATTGTGACAGTGATTGTGATAGCGACAGTGACAGTGACAGTGACAATGACCAGTGACAGTGACAGTTACCGAACTTCACGCGGGCGAAGCCGCGGGCAACAGCTAGTTACGTATAAATCTGGAGCTCTCTATGGCTGCGTTTAGTAATGGATTATAGGCGACATAAAATATCCCATTATAGGCAAGACTTGGTCAGAACGCATACCGAAATATAGTATATTTTATGTCGAGGGACTAAACGAAGCCATAACATACATGAAACCGAGGGTATATTAAGTTGGCGTTTAGTCTCGAGGTGCAAACTGTACTTTTCACTTTGAGTGCGAGAAAAATAAAACCGAACAAATTTACACTCGACAAAAATTCTGTAATTTTCGCGGTCGGTTCTTTCTTCTAAACCAGTCCCAGATTAACAATTTAAAACGCATGGCGCTACCTTCCTTGCGGAAAAACCATGAAACTAAAACTCTCAATATTTTCACAATGAAGATGGTCCACACTCCTCAGATAATAGTAGTATAATAACTGGCTGTTTGAGTTTGTCTATGTCACATGAAGGAAATTAAAAAACTAATTACTTTTCACTCCCTAGGGACTAAAGTGGTCAATTTAGTCCCGCTTCGTAGGGCTATATTGGCGTACTTTTAGAGCATGCGAAGTGAAAAAACTGTTTTCTTACAACGTAAGCCTCAAGTAAGCGGAACGCGCGTTGTAACAACGACGACAACAACAACTGTACACTATATAGCCGCTCACGTACGGGTGGAAAGGTCTGGTGAAGATTTCGGCCCTTGATGGTATTATTCCACCTACATTGCCATTCAGACAAAATTTCCTTTCAGACGTCAGTCTGTGGTTTGAATATAATCTAAAAAATCTTAGCACGGTCATGTAGGGTTAAAAAGTCTGCGTCCGCGGTCTCACACGCGTACAGTACAGCCCGTCGCTGCACTTCAAGATCGACTAGAAGTACACATGCAGGTACCGGTAAGGCTTCAGTCCTAGGTAGAAAGAACTTAGAAGCTATAGGACTTGAGTACTCACCTCGTACTTGAAGTGTACGGTGGAGCATTGCAGCAGGGTGCCCATCAGCTTGTGAGGGTTCCACGTCACGGAGTCGGCTCTGAGGACAAACAAAATACTCGGTTATAGAACTCATTATCATCTGTTTGCCTTTTCCAAACTCAGTCTAAACAGCTGCAGCTGGATACCAGAATTTTACATGGAACAACTAACTTTCTGACCTCGACAACCAGTAACTGGGTAATACGATACCCTTTGGTAATGCTGGTTGTCAGGTATTTTGGGCTTTTTAATACCAGGATCAACATGTCAACGCGCTTTCCGAAGTACGGAGGAATATCAGAATGTCATAGATGGTCAGCAATACACGGACCAACCTAGGCACGCACTGCTTTACCTTGAAGATCGACCCGTGGGGTTGTTACCCTATTTAACCACAAGTCCCTTTAATCTACCTTCAAATTAAATTTCACAATTACTATGGAAATTATATCTTAAGTTCAATGTTGAATTTTGACAAACCCAAGGTCGTCACTCAGCCAGCCCGGGGTGAAATCGGGCAATTTACATAATGCCGTAATCAATTGTGAATCAACGCTGATGCTACCCCTTCTATTTGCTTGTGGGGAATTGATTCGCACTGTGTGGGGAGAGTAGGGAATAGGGTAGATAGGGGCTTTGTGTGATGAGCTAGAAAACTGTTGTGGATTATGATTTTGAGATTAATTTTTGGGGTCGTTGTGTTTTTGTGAAGTCACACTTTGGGTTTGTTTGATTTAAATGAATCCTGATTTTTATTAATTTATGAAAATGACTCGAAAGTGATTTTTCGAATAGCGATACTGAAGTTTCTTTGTGGGACACATCAATCAGTTATTGATGAGTAGTCGACGAGGTTTTGGCCATTTTCCGGCTAACCTAGTCGCCACAACGCCATGCATCTGTATCATACTGCCCCGAAAGAGAGACTCTTAGCATCGCAACGGTAGCGTCGCGGTTCGATATTTTCAAGGGCAAGCTATTAAAATTCGATCCATCGTCGACTATCCATCCATAGCATATCGAGACCCCCGAGCCCCGAAAATAACGATAAGCTTTTGGTCTCAGCTGTCATCTTAACAGTCAGATGCCCGAAAGTTTGACGAGTCTTACCACGGGGTATCGTGTTGCCTAATAACTGGGTTGGATTGGTATTCAGCTACATCTAATTGGGCTAGAAGTCGACCACAACATAATTGAGGAAAGGGTATTGTACGTATATTGATGAGATTGTCGCCGTCAATTAAAATTAAAATGATCATATAAGATTGGGCATGTTAAGTTGTTAGTTTCTACGCAACTGCCCATACAAAAAAATTGTATATTATACTACCTAAAATATGGAGAAATAAACGTTTGCTCCTATTTTACCTACAATAATCCAATTTACTCCAAGACTTCACTCAACACCTATTAAACTAAGTAATGCAAAACAGATATAAGTTAAAATTAATGAGCTCGCAGTAACGTAAGCTCAAAGTTCAACAATACGTATCGTATTGACACAGTCACACAGTCACACCGTGCTGTAGCGCCGCGAGTGGCGCGCTCTAGCGGGACCGCGGCGTTATACTCTGTGTTTACAGCTTCGGGGGTCGCACGCGGCTGCGTTTACACCGAAGTGTAATGCAAGGGATTCAAGGTTTACGTGTTTGTATTTATTTGTTACGCGTTTTTTTTTGTGTTTTTTTGTATAAGAGGTTTGTGTGTGTGCTTTATCCTTAAAAGCTAAATTTAACTTTACATTCAAAATTGAATTGGCTTTTTCTTCTTTAGTGAGACGCTCATGTTGCTACAAGTTTATTATTTGAATGGCATTTAAGTTTCACCTTCTATTTACCGAGTAGATGTTTCTTTGAATTTATTGACTACGAGTGCATCAAATTCCCTTTAAATGGAGTATCATTCACAGTACACCCTCATTTGATCAGAAATAAATTTGTATCCACGCAATAAAAGCAAACAAGACTGTATTGGTGGCGTGCCTTGGGACCCAAAACACGGCAACCCCAAAACACAAACAGACTGTTTAGAAAACCTAACATCATGAAGAGTAGTAGGTTTTAATTTTAAGTGCAAGCCAAGCTTGTAGGGTTCTTACAGACGAGCGGCACGTTGCCTACTGCAGATAAAGTGCAGCCGACGACGCTTGCAGTTGTGGTGTCGACGGCTGCCGACAACCCTTAGGCTTGTTACATGAAAGTACTGCCACTAGGTCGACGTGACTTGACACCGTACTGAACTAAATTTGATAATTGTGATCGACTGAAGCCCATTTCGTGTCGGTAATTCGCGACGGTGTAAGTGCGTCCCGACTTTAAACACTCTCCCTTGATAAATAAGCTGCGCGCAAGTGCAGACGTGTGTACGAACACTTTTTGTTATTTGTTACCTACGGACTATACCCACAGTCCTATTAACCTTAGACAACTACAGTCTAATAGCAACCTTACCGTTGCTACTTTAAAGATCACAATAATTTTGTCAGCGATTTAAGGGTGGAAGTAAAATAATTGTTGAAAGGACGGCGGTCCTTTCAACAATTATTTTACTTCCACCCTATACCCTCTGTAGAGGACACTTTTAATTAATCTTAAAAGAGGTTTAATAGCACCGCTTCTAGGAGGGAGAGAGGGATTGTTCCTTTTGGTTTTTGAGAGTTTTTCTTTAGCTTTGTTGAAAGAATCGCAGCGCTAATTGTTTTCTTTTTTGGCGAAGTTTTTGTAGGATTTTGCGTGTAAAATAGGAGTAAACTTTAAACAGACGCATTTATCCGGAGTATATATATACAGGGTGGAATTTTTCAATGCCACCAGGCCCCTTATTCATAACGCTTCGATTCGATTTTCGATTCGGAAAGTCGTATGTCTATCTTTTTTTGACATTACGAAATCGAACGAGACAGACATACGACTTACCGAATCGAAAATCGAATCGAAGCGTTGTGAATAAGGGGCCTGGAGAGAAAGTACTCGAAATATTGGAGATTGAAAATTTTACTTAAAGGAAACATTCCTTTATTTTTAAAAAGAAACATTTCTACATTCACAGATTTTCGAAAATTCGCTTGCCACATTCGGGCATCGAACCGGGGATGGATCGACTAAAGTTCGAAAAAATAACATTCTGTACCTTTTTAACATCAATCGATAGGGTCAATCATAAGGATCAAATCTCTCTAACAAACGTGATAAATTAAATGAAAGGAAAAACCGTGAATAAAAGCGCTTTATGTTATTGAATATCTCCCATTGAATTTATAAGTGTTCTTTAGATTTCATGATTTTCCCTTCATTTAATTTATCATGTTGATAAGAGATTTGATCCATATGATTGCCCCTATCGATTGATGTAAAAAAGTACAGAATGTTATTTTTTCGAACTTTAGTTGGTTCGATTCCCGAGTGTGGCAAGTGAATTTTCGAAAATCGGTGAATGCAGATTTGTTTATTTAAAAAAATAAAGGAATGTTTCCTTCGAGTAAAATGTTCTATCTCCAATATTTCGAGTACTTTCCCTCCAGGTGGCATTGAAAAATTCCACCCTGTATAGAGAAACAGTTTCAAAGCTATTTTTGATATAAAATTTACATTTTTTTAGACACCAGTGTGCGTGTATGACCAGAACGAGAACTATGAACGAGGACGAGGCAAAAGGAGTATGTAAGGATCGTAATAGGTGCCGTTATATAGTTACTGCCTACCCCGATGGGAAACGGCGTGAGTTTATGTTTGTATGTTTAAAAAACATTGACTTTATCGCTATAAAAAAACTTAAACAACGAAACACATTGAGTTTGACTTTAATTTTGACATTTCAGCATTATTCACATTGCATGTTACATGTTTTCGCGCAGCTGAATTCTTCAAACATACGAAGCGAAGGAATTTGCCTTAAAACCCTTCAGATAGTGAAGGAAAGTGTGTTACAGTTACTACTACTTTGGGATGCGAGTCAGTCATAGAGTCTCATATTCATAATACTTGCCAAATTAAATATAACGCTTTAAAATGACGTCACACGCCACAACTACCCACTTCATCATCTGCCTTCGCCCATCTGTGTTTGGGTCGGCTTCCAGTCTGACCGGATATAGCTGAATCTGAAGCTACTGCCTGCCTGGTTGTTAGACTTTCGATACACTGACTACCTGTAACGGCTGTCAAAGATCTACAAATGACAGCCGGGACCAACGGCTAAACGTGCTTTCCGAGGCACGGAGGAAACAGACCACAAACCGACCTTGCCAAGCGCTGCTGACCCGTGCGGCTTTTATTATTTATCCACTAGCTCCTCCTTAATTATAAGGAAACCTTCATTTGTAAATAAACACAGCAGCTCTCAGTCGACTCCCCGATCAAAGCGATCAGCTGGAACGCTTACCCCGGATTGAGAGCTACGAGATTGACATGTGAACTCACGGCCTGCTACGGGCTACGCGCTACGGCGTAGCAATGAAGTGCTACGAGCTACGCGTAATCCTTGACGTGGAGTGTAGGGTTGGCAAGTGGGACAGTTATTAAGATATTGTTTTACGAGCATTATTTAGTATAGATATAAATAAAAATTAATTGTTTATACTTTCAAAATATCAGCTTGTTAGTGAAAGGTATTTACGGACGGTACTTTTAACATTCAACATTTTATTTTTGTCTTTTTTTTTTACTCTTTTTTTTGTTTTTTGTTCCGGCTAATCGCCGAAACGGCTGGATCGATTTCGACGAGACTTTTACTGGCAGATAGCGGATATTATAAGGAGTAACTTGGCAAGGTTTATTTTTATTTTGGAAAAATGATTAGGGTTCCGTGGAAAAAAAGGTTGGTTTCAGTTTGATGGTCTGAATCGCACCCTGAAATATGACCTAACCTTTATGGTTCACGCTGTATACAAGACACGAGCTCTGGTCTATATTTTAATACGTACTTTAAGTTTATAAGACTTTCATGAGTACACAAGGTTCAGTACATATTACAAAGTACCTTCATCAAAAAACTCGTGTCTCTGTCTACCACCCCTACCGTTACTTGTCACACGCTCCACCGCCTACATCTGCTGCATTTAGCAAGATTTCCCCCACCACCCGCACCGCACTCCCCGCCCCCTCCCCCCGCGGGGGTACCTAGCGCGCGGCTTACTCCGCCGGCATTTAGCACTGAACACTCATGATTGATGGACGTTAATAGCGCGCGGATTAATAAGGGATAATAAGGAAGTTTGGGTGTACGTAGCTTGTTTTTAACCGACTTCTGTTTGAGGGTTTTTAGGGATTGTACAGTGGGGTGGCAATTAAATGTAAAGGTATGATTAAGGGTCTTAGGAAAACTATTTGGAGTATCTTTAAAAGCGTTGTTGTGGCTGAATTGGAAATCTCTAACCCAAGTCGACCGGAGCAAATACAATGTCAACAGCTGGGGGTTCATAGACAGTTCGTTTCCATCTGTTATGTACTGTGTTCTTGTTTTTATGTATTACTCAACTAAACTTATTCTTACCTCTCAATGCCAGTGAGACGAGGATGACGGTACTTCTTGGAGAACAGTAGACCACCTCCCCAAGCAGCCTGTGAGCAACAGAACACTTTATTGCAACAAGAAAATCAAAGATCAAAAGAGGATTACAGAGGAGTAACTGTTTATTTAAAGTAAAATAAAATAAACTAACTGTTTAGATTCCTCAGTTTTTAAACTTACGTCATGTTAATTAGAGTGTGATTTTTGTTACCTTGTCCAAACATAACATAAGTGAACAAAATTTACTACATAACAATGTGAATTGATTTATTGACAGCAGTTTTATTGTGCAGATATTGTCATATCTCGAAATCAGAAGCTTGACTGATTCTTTTAAATTTTAATGGTCGGGTCTAAAAGTTTATCAGGCCTGTGGGCTGACTGTAACATACTTACAAAGGCAACGCCAATCATTGTAACAATTCAGCAACATTCAGCAGGATTAGGGTTTCCTTCGGATCCAGAGTGTGTTACTGTGCGCAAATGGGGTGCTGTTTTGTTCTGTCTATGATCTATGTTGCGGAAGTGATAACATATTTTACTTCGATATACTAACATCTACATGCATCCACATGTCATGCTTCTGACAGATGTCGGCGATCTCGTTCAGGGGGTCGAACGCGCCCAGCACTGTGGTGCCCGAAGTGGCGTTCACGAAGAATGGTACCTGGTGGCGAAGAAAGAGAATTATCAATGACATTTGTGTCGTATAATCGGAGGAGATATTAAAGTTCTTCAAAAAACTTTAGAGAATATGAGTCGTTCAGCGGTTCTTCAAACATGAAACACACTGTTTGGAGATTTCATAAGTTGACGTGCAGGCGCAGATTGGCGGCCTTTTTTTTGTCATTTTGTTTCATGGTAGTAAAGGAAGTCTATGCATCCCTTGCCTGGAGTCTACGCAGAGACCACGATGCGACCGAGTCGCGCCGCCACCGTGACTTACCAGTAGTTACCAGTGAGCGATGAGCAAAACATTACGCCTATCCTTGCGAGCGAGGCGCACGACTTGAGAGTGTTGAGTGACTGTTGGAGACATGTCTCTACTTACATTGCCCCTATCCTTGTGATAGTTGACGAGGCGCTCCAGCTCGCGGGGGATCATGCGCCCCTGCTCGTCCGACGGCACACATATGCAGTAGTCAGTGCCGAGCCCGCACACCGAGGCGCAGGACTTCACTGAGTAGTGGCACTGATGGGAGAAGACAAAATAAAAACATCATAAATAACTAATATCGTAGCTTAATTACCCAGAACTAACTGAGGTAAGATAGGCAGTCGCTCCATGTAAAATACTGGTATTCAGCTGCATTTGATTAGACTGGAAGCCGACCGCAACATAGTTGGGAAAAGGCTAAGCAGATGACGGTGATGATCGATGCACCAAGACCTATGAAGCCGCACACGAGGAACGTATTAATCATACCTTGCTTCTAGCCATGTCTAATGTTCCACATTTTCAATGTTACCGCCCCGCTTGTCTCGAATCAGGCCGAATTATGTCGAAATGAACATGTGTATGTACAATTTGTACTTATTATGTAAATATCACGATATCGGCTTCGGGATTGAGGATTAAAAATAAGGCCTTCTTGACCTTAGAGCAGATTCCAACAATAAAACTAAATACGATCAGCTCATCTGAACGGCGTCCAAAAGCTATCGGTTTCAATATTCCATAGCAATTATGCCACTGACATACATTTGACAGGGGTTGAATTGAACGCCTTAAATGTGCAGTTTCATTGAGGAAATTCGCCCTTTGAGGCAGAACACGAGACTTTTCTATTCCACCATGACTAACCTGGTCAGAAGTGAACATGACGAGGTGTCCTCCGATGCTGGAGAGGCCCTTCTCCTTGTACTGAGGGAACTTGTGATGCCGCGCCGCCAGGAACGCGTACAGGTTGGAGATGGAACCACCTGGTCACAAGAGGTAGCACATTGTTACGTGGAGCAGATATTGGTGTAGTAAAATGCCACAGACGATTGACGAGGTTTTTTCGTTATTTATTTCGTATACGATCTTGCACCCATTCATCACGCACAATGGTCCACTTTAAGGAATAAGTATAGACACCAAAACCCTTAACATGGATGTGCAATTGTGCACCGATTCATTAACCTTTATTTTACACAAAAATTGCTCTGTGACTTTAGAATTAAACATTTTAGGTGACAAAATTATTTTATTAAACGCCCGAAACTGGCACATTCCATTGCATATACTTGTGTTATGAACTTTTAACGCCTGCGCTAATTCCTTCAGATCAATTCTATGATCACTAGACCCAAACTTGCAAAACACCACTTCTTTCTACAATATTCTCACCGGGCGCCAGAATAGAGTCGCCGGTCCTCCAGCCGATCATATTCCTCATCTTCTCCAGCACCACATTCTCCATGAGGATGAAGACAGGTGCTATCTCGTACGTGAACATGTTGGTGTTGGCGGCGGCTGTGAGCCACTCGCCCGCCAGGGAAATGATGTCCAGACCGCAGGACAGTTGATTGAAGAAGTGGGGGTGACCTGGGGGCAAAGAAGAGGTTATTGTACTAAGTACCCAGGGATTACAATTAACAAGAATTTGTGTGATATACTACCATTACTATTAAATTCGAGGTTTGCAAGGTAAAATCAACTCCTCCTATTGTTAAAGTCTAAGTTGAAATGTATGCCTATGTTACCCGGGCCATAATAACGAATCAATTGACATCTTATTCCTCAAAATCGGATGAACAGTTTAGGCGCTACGGAGGAACATACAATCATAAGATAAGATAAGATAAGACAAGATAATTTTATTTGTCCAAAACATGAGCATACAACTGATTATAAGTCCAATTAATTTGTCGCTTAGAAATTCGTTAGTGCTGTAATAGACTTTCTCTAACAGAAGCCTTTTTAATCTATTTCTTAATTTTTCAGTTGTTAATTCCCTCCAGTGTTTTGGCAACTTACTATAAAGAATTGGCGCCATACACTTTTACGCATTAGAGTTGTCCTGGATCTCGGGATACATAGCTTACTATTGTCGCGTCTATTTCGAACTACTTTATCTGACACTAAGGGGAATAGGTGTGGATTCGATTTGACAAACATTGACAAACATAGACTGCTAATATCATAACCCTGCCTTTTGGGTTCGCCGTAGTCGGGTGAAAAGACGTTTCGAGTTGATTGACCAAAGAGCAGCGTAACTGAGTAACAAACTCCTTGGCAATTAATGAAGAATTTAACGGCGAATATTGGTTTCAAAAGCATTGTCGCTTTAGAATTTCTACTGTAGTGTCGTTGCCCTTAACCGTCCCGGAAAATCTATATAACGTAGGTACTTGTAATCTTCTGCTTGAAGCGAAGACTCAGATTTTGTCCGACCAGTACGAAGCATCCTGAAGGTGTGGCCTCCTGTGTTGAGGCTCCACCCTCGCATTGTGTCTAAGATGTGTCGATTATACCCCATCTAGCCAAATTGGATCTGCAGCGACCAACGTGTGCCCACAGTTGGTTCCAAGAGAACAGTACGTGACCAGAGGGTAGATATTCATTTCTCTACAGTGTCTTTCATTCGTCTGCTTTCTTTCGTTCGCTGTCTTTTGAAGAGATACTCGTAATTTACAGACGCAGCACATCAAGCTACCCATCATCATCATCAGCCTATTAATGTTCCCACTGCTGGGACACAGGACTCCACTCTATGAGGGGGAAAGGGCTATAATCCACCATGCGGGCCCAGTCCGGATTGGTAGATGTCACATGTCTTAGAATTTTTTGGTTCTAGGACATGCCGGTTTCCTCACGATGTTTTCCTTCACCGTTTTGAGAGCAGCGCTGATGAAATAAATTACACAAAGTAATGCTGCCTGGGGTCGAACACACGACTTACTGTTCGTAAGTCGGGGCCGCCACCACTGGGCCACCGCTGCTCTCATCAAGCTACCCGAAATGTGCTGAACCTTGAACTGAATGCTTTAGCGAAAAGTTGACAATCTATTAAAGAAAGACATATTGTAGTAGCTTGATGTGACAAATAATAATTGAATGTGGGTATAAATTCGTCCGAGAGTCGAACAATTGGAAGGAGCCATGTCCATACCTCGCATAAAATACAATTAAGTAATATCTAACGATACTATTGCTTCTACATGTTAGTAATTATGTATTTTACAGCTCACAGCACCCAAACAGTAATCGTATGGGAACGACAATATTGTGACTGTAACAATGTTACATTGTATCTAAGAAAACGTGGCAATAACAAGAATTTCGGATGTAATAGCACACGCGACTACTCCGCGATAACATCCGGTTTGTTACCGGAAATAGTCGTCTTTGTAGCTGACCGTATCAATCGTTTTGAGGAAATTATTTTTTTGAGATACTTTCACGGTCTATGATTTTTTTAATGGACTGTTGTGCTTTTCTTTCTAAAGGCCGAACTCCACCGAAGCGGAGACGAGACGAGAAGAGAGATGTATTTTAGACCACCAATAGTTTTTTGATATTTACACTTCTCGTTTCCGCTTCGCTTTAGTCGAAACGCAGAAACGGTTGAGTATAGGACATCTACGTGTCTCGTAATTGTATAGGCCATCGGAGACGAGATGAGACGTGAACGGCGTGCGGTGAGCGGTATGCTGTGAGATGTGAGCTGTGTGCGGCGTGCGGTGTGCTGTGTGCAGTATGCTGTGAGATGTGTGCTGCGTGCGGCGTGCGGTGTGCTGTGTGCAGTATGCTGTGAGATGTGTGCTGAGTGCGGCGTGCGGTGTGCTGTGTGCAGTATGCTGTGAGATGTGTGCTGTGTGCGGCGTGCGGTGTGCAGTATGCTGTGCGATGTGTGCTGTGTGCGGCGTGCGGTGTGCTGTGTGCAGTATGCTGTGAGATGTGTGCTGTGTGCGGCGTGCGGTGTACTGTGTGCAGTATGCTGTGAGATGAGTGCTGTGTGCGGCGTGCGGTGTGCAGTATGCTGTGCGATGTGTGCTGTGTGCGGCGTGCGGTGTACTGTGTTCAGTATGCTGTGAGATTTGTTTTTTTGGGGTGAAAAATCACGTTTTTCAGTAGGACTCAACGTAATACATTGTACTGATGGATGGATTGAATAGTATGGGGGTCGTCAAGGATTTAAAGTACATTAAAAACAGGTATTTAAAAAAAAACGTGAAAAAGTTGGAACTTTGACCCCCAATATCTCCGTAACTGCGTTCCCAGGTATGGTCTAAAACAAAAAAATGATCGCAATGACGGTGAAAACAAGTGCCTTTCGGCTTCGTTAAGAGTCTTTTTACACCCTTTAGGTATGCAAGTTTCGAGTCACTAACTCTGGTTGAGTTAGTGACTCGAAACTTAACTCAAAACCAAATCCTATAATGCATCAGTACAAAAGTACCTATAGTTACCTACTCGTACTATCAGTCGGCGTTCCCATTATTATTTTAAACACATACACACACTAGTAATTCTATCTACCCCATAAATAAACAAGATAGTATGTCTATGACAGCTTCCATAGACCAAAATAATGAAGATAAGAACTCTTTGGTAAAAAATATGTGTTTCTGATAAACAGTTTTGTAGGGGACAAACACACATATTCTTTGTGACATCTCTGAGGCGGTACCACAGATAAAAAATATAAATGAGAAATGAGAGGAGCGCCCTCTAGGGACTGTGGAGGGATGTGATGATAGACGGCAGGGCTTTTTATCGCGTGATAGGTTATAAAATAAGTCTTTGAGAAAAATAATGGCTCGCCGCGCCGCTCCATGAAAGTTACTGCAGTAATTATTAAGAGTATCATTTTCACATTGTTGTTATCGTAAGCGATATGTACAACTTTGTTCACTGTGTGTTATGTTGGTAAGTTTGTTTCTCTTGTTGCAAAAAAAAAGTACCTGCGACTTAACTAATTCAGAAAATCATTCAGGCTGTTACGGCAGGAATTCCTTTAGCTACACAATTTGCTGGTCTTACACTCCGACTATGTATTGATTGACCGAATACACAGCTCAGTCGGCAAACTAAGAAAATTACGGACAACAAACAGTCACTGCTTTGTAACAATACGTAATTTGTGGTGTAATTGGTTAAGAATGAATTTGAATGAATGAATTTGAATTAATTTGTTAATGCCATTTAATCAGATAGAAATCCAGCTATGGTCACACCATCACCATGCTGACCATACTGCCGACTACATACTGCATACTGCTGACTGCTGCATGCTGCAGCACCATGCTGAGATAGGGGCCTTTTGCCCTTGTACAGGACCAATTTCGGTTTCTTTTTATTTTCAATAACTTTTTTTTAATGTTTAATTTTTATTAGTTGATAATTTCACCATTTCATTTTATGTGTTTTGTCCTGTGCGGGCTACTAAATGCTTTTTCTTTCTTTCTTTCCATCGCCATCTAGAATTGTCTTTGCAGGTTTTTTTAGCAAGTTTTAAGAAGTGGGTCTCCTGCGTTTCCCTGCTCTTTGGTTTTTACGAAACGTATTAAAATGTGCTGTCATTGTGTTTTATCTGTGATACTTTATTGATTCGTGGCGGGAAAAGAGGGCGTGAAGCCGCGAATTTTGTTAGTTTTTTTTGTGATAAAGCAAGGCGATGTTAATTTTAGAAAAATATCGGGTATTCAGTTGTTGGTAGGTACGTTGTAAGTATGTTAATTTAACAGGTTTTTTTCTTCATTTTAAACCGAAAGAAAAGAATCAAACGTTCATAATATTTTTATTTTAATACAGGAATTTCATTCACACACGTATTATAGACAACAAAAGAATATGAAATTAATAGGATCAATAAATGACATTGTGTTGTATCGTCTGATATTATTGTTTTCCTCATAGGAGAAATAATGTCAGAAAGTTGTAGTAAATGAGTAGAAAAAAAATTGTTTTTAATTATATTTACGATATCTAATGAATATTAAAAAAAACTAGGAATGAACGTCATCAAAATCAAAATGTTTTAATAGTACATTTTGATACAAGTGGATAAAGTTTGTAATTACATTCGAGGCGAAATTAACTCCCGAGCCGTAGGCGAGGGTGTTTTTGAGCTGAGAACTGCAATAACAAATGTCCACGTGTATCAAACGACGTTTTTCAATACACTTCTGAAGAAATCAAATAAAATAACGAAAAATATTTTTCTCATAAATTAATATGAAACTATGATTTTAATTTTCTTTTTTTCCGCGCTTTGCTTTCGCCAGGTCGAAGGAGAAGCAAAGGTATGAAGCCGATAAACAGGCTTATATATATATTTTTTTTTTATATTTCTGAATTTAGTTAGAACACAAATAAATGTTAATTCGTTTAGAAAAGTAAATATTAGTTTTAAATAATCATGTTTATCTATGATATTCTATTTATAAACACAGTTTGAATATTTAAAAAATATTTAGGCGGTAAAGACGCATTATTGCTTTGCCAAAATTAAAAAAAAAACTTTCCCCTCCGACTTAATGCATTGAACCAATTTGAACTAAGTATAGGCAGTATAGGTATAGTTATCTGTGGCAATTTTCATGCCCGCACACGTGTTGGAAAATTAAAAAATCGCACGCGTGTGTAATACATTGCATGTTGAACCTAATCATAGTGCGTTATGAACCAGTTTTCGAGGAAGTGTATTGAAAAAACTATTCTTGCACATTTAAAAGTGTGAATAGATAAACCCCCGGGGATATGGCCGTATTACCCCGCTAGTGTAATCCGGTGATACCCCGGGGACTGTTTATCACGCCCCGCAGCTGAGGGGATCAACTTGAAGAGCAAACAGAGGGCTATCCACTGGGATTTAGAATTAGAGGGATGAATTGTTTTTAAAAGTGATTTTGAGGGATGTGGTGGAATTTAAAAGTGATTTGTGTGTGTTTTTTAGCGATTTAGTGACTTAATTATGGACTGCTTATTTTTCCCGGCAAATAAACATGTAATTGTATGCGCAAGAAAGTCGCGTCTATTTTTACGCGCGTGAGAGACAGCAGTAACGGGATCTTAATGAGATTGCTTCACGTGCTTATTGCCCCTTTCAGCATGTTAGGACGTCAGATGTCACCAAACTAGCACAGGACTTCGTTTGTGTTTGTTTGTTGGTGTCTAGCACTACAGGATGAAGGTGACGTGTCTGGCGCCGAATGATTGATTTTTCATTATTATTTTTTGTTATGTGAATGTCTTGTTATTTATTTTGTAATTCGATTAGATATATGTAAATTAAGAATTAGATAATTTAATGATTAAGTTTTTGTAATTTGTCATGATTTTATTGATAATGTAATTTTTTTATTAATTATGTAATTTTTTTCTATGGATAATTTTTAATCTGTAATTAACGTTTCATAATAATAATTTACGAAACCAAACAAAAAAAATACATTACGTCTGTTATCTTCACTGCTTAACGACAAAATAGCTAACTTTCGATTGCTAAACTAACGACTAACTACAGGGCAGCTCGCGAAATTAAAACTTCTATTTGATTTGCATCTTGATGAGACATGGTAAAATAATAAAGGACAATAAACCTGGCTCTTGTCATACAGGAACTCCTAGTACAAGAGCCAGGACTACACATTGATGTTTGTGAGTAATCACTTTTCAATAAAGATTGTCTTTATTTTATTAAAGCTCATGCAAGTGTTTAAATAATTTGCCATAAAATAATGTGATGATCAATGATTCAGTCTTCGCGTTAAAGAGTTACAAACATACACACATACAAAATTTCACCTATAAAGTATTAGTTTATTTAAGTAAGAATAAGATTTCGTTGCAGTTTATACAAAACTATGAAAAAAAAATCTCGAGATTCTTAAATACAAACATTACCCTGCTGGCTATTTTACTTAAACTAATCTGGAACAAAAGTCCCATTCCCAAACAACAAAAACTCCCCCACGCTATTCGCCAGTGGCGCCCTCTTAGATTAAGCCGCGGCGGCATTACGCAACACCTGACAGGGGCCCCGTCTGTTGGCCGCGCGACGGATTAATATTAAATCTCTTTTGACATATTAATATTTATTGTAGTGCTTTCTAGACTTTTGGATGGTTACGTTGTTGTTGGAAGTACCTATATTGTTTTTTCAAATAAGGGTTAATTTTATAGTAAAGCAGTTAAAGATGGTCTATACAGGTGATGGGTATTATTAAAGAACACCATCAATGCGGCATGCTTTAGGTGGCGCGTCGCCTATTTTTTGTTTTTTTGGATGGGAAACCTTCAAATGACTCGATTCGAGTGTCAGACTTTTACTGACTAAAACCCATCCATATTCCTTCATCGCCCTTTGTGTTCCGGGGCCACGGTATCGTCAGACCTCACGCCGCATGTTTGTTTGTTCATTACAATTTTATAAATGTTTATACTCCGATAGTATTAACGTTAAAATAAATGATAAAATTATAGAAGAAACAGAAAATATTAAATTTTTAGGTATAACTCTCGATAAATTTATGTAATTGGAAGCCACACATATACAGCTGCAGTAAACTTAATAGATTTGTGTATGCGTTAAGGAAACTTCGAATTGTATCAGATGAAAAAACTGCTCGCATAGCATACAGTGGATACGTTGAATCAATTTTAAGATACGGACTAATAATGTGGGGCAATTCAACAGACTATGAGAAGGCGTTTATTGTACAAAAAAAAATGTGTGCGAGCTATTTGCGGTGTCGGCCCTCTAAAATCTTGTAGACCTTTATTTAAAACACTTAAGCTTTTGACGCTGACCGGCATGTATTTGTTTGAGGTACCGGTATTTGTAAGGAAACAGTGAATTTTTTAAATTCAAAGGTGACAATTACACTAAGCAGAGGCCAAGAGATCCAACAAAAATTATGATCCCATTTTGCAATACAAAATTGATTAAAAACAATGTGTTTCATATGTGTATTTCCATCTTTAATAAATTACCAAGAAATATTAGAGAACTCCCTTTTAAATATTTTAAAAATAAATTGCGCAAATGGTTGACAGAAAATTGTTTATACAGTTTGCAAGAATTTCTGCAAAACAAAATTTAATTTTAAGATATAGGTATTAGTTTCGTGTGCAATATGTGTTATTTTATATTTAATAATTTATTTTACTTTACTTACTTAATACATCTTGTTAAATTTCATATAGATACGCATTATACAATAATGTAATGTAAAATTATATTTGCATGCCCTAAAAAGGCAAAATAAGGTTTGTGCCTAAACCACCAACTTTAACATCTGGTAGCACCTGTATTTTAAGCAAATAAATTATTCTTATTCTTATAAAAACCGCGCCCTTCTGCCAATGTCATACAAGAGGCATAGAAACCATACAGCCTGTAGCCTGTGGGATTATCTTCCAAATCAATATTTAAAATGCCCTGTGTCTTTTGAATAGACGCTTCTCTTCATAATCCATAAAAATCAAGAACAGCGAGAGCCCACCTGAACAAAACAAAGTGGTCCTACACCAACCCATATTCTTACCATAAAACACGTATCTCTAGACAATAACCCACATAATTACTAATTTCGGTAATAATACAATAATTAACACACCCCATCACTCTACTGGGGTGTCCACACAACCTACTCAGTATGCGACACGTCCTCAAATGATTCAATTTGTAAGACCGCACGTGATCTCTGAGGACACTATTCATCGGTCGGAACCGGTTTAATCTAGTTTGTACCGGTTTGCAGCGGTGGGAACCGCAATCAAAGGTATTGTTCGCGTGTACGTGAGCAGTTTTATGATGTTACTTTAGTTTTTAAAGGATAATAATATGATCCGATTTCGATGATGTGTGTATTATTTAAAAAAAAATACAAATCAAATCCATCAAACTATTTATAAGTATTGTCAAACTGACAAAAAAAGGAGGTACTGATGGTAAGGCTAGGCCGTGCACAATTGTATAAATACCTATGTAACTATGTTACAAACGAATACTTATAATAAATGTGATAAAAAATATTGTTGCCTGTTAATTCATTACTTATTGAAAATCTGTCAAATGTAGAATCTGTCGATTGTAGAATCGGTCAAACATAGAATCTATCGATTGTAGAATCTGTCAAATATAGAATCTGTCGAATGTAGAATCTGTCAAATGTAGAATCTGTCAAATGTAGAATAGGATGTCAAAAGTAGAATCTGTCAAATGTAGACTAAACGCCCATTTTCAGTATGAGTTTAGTTTGATTGTAAAAAACAGTTGAATCGTAATCCTGAAAAAAAAACAGGATTATGATCGGGATCCTAGTGACTAAATCAACTGTTTTTTGATCCAATTTTATACTTAACTGCACCTGTTTTTTGGTATCGTCTACCAAATAAATCAAATTCAGTTTGTACAGCCATGTCTATTAGGACTACCGCACACTATAGACAAGACTATCTTTAGACAGACAACAGACCTTACTAGTGCGAGTGAGACAGACTATATGTATTCTCGCTCGCACTAATAGGGTAACTGTCTGTCTAAAGGCAGTCTAGTCTATAATGTGCGGTAGCCCCTAACTAACCCTATTTTCATACATTTTAACAAAGTGCAACTCACTAGAAGTCACCTATCGTCCTCCTTATTCCTTTTAACGAATAATCGACATAGCAAGTCTGTTTTCAACACATCAATATTAGCTGTCATCTCAGAGCTCGATAAAGTATCGAGCCACCCAAACCTGAAGCCCAAGCACCTATAAAACTCCTCTCTGCGACCCAAATCCCACCATAATCCCCCATTCGCTCACGAAGAGTGTTTCAAAATAAAATCAATCCTTAGCAGAAGAATCCTAATCTTAATGCAACAATGGATGGGATGATGCTGCGGACGCGGACGGGCTGATCCATCAAACTATGTTAATACGGGACCAAGGGGTGGGGTAGGGTGCCCACGCTTTGTAGTCGTGGAATAGGCCAATTTTATTAAAGGGAGAACCGCCGGGGTAGTCTGCAAGCGACAGGTTATTGTCAGGCTGCATGTTAAACAAAATATGATTTGTGTCCGTAACACGTTTATGTAGTTAGAGTAAAGCCATATTTGTGACGGTGGCGAATCATTTTAATCAAAATACAACCAGACACTGACCTGCAAATCGCAAAAAACTTAAGATTTGATTTCGCGGGCTACCCTAGCGGTTTTACCTTAAAGGGCTTTAAATTCGAAGTTTGACATCACTTATACTCACAGATGTAGGTACGCTCTGTACGGAATTACAATCTTTAGCGTGCTACTGCACGTAATAATATGACCGCTTACTGTATGTACTACATGACTTGAAAATATGTTATTTCGCGAAATTCATTAGAACCCAGAAAACCGGCAGAAAAACGCACTTTAATTGTTTAAAACCTGTCCCCATAACTCCTTAAACATGTGCACGCCCTATTCTAAGCGCGCTCTACAGTCTCTAAACCAATGATTTGCGTGATATTAGCGTCCCGCATGTCTGCGCTCTCTCCCGGTACTATTGCCCGCTACTTTACCGCCATATTTAACTTTTTTATGGCTATTTCCCGCGCTTTTTAGTTTTTATAGAGCTTGCCTGTAAGCTTATAAGTCTACGTATCTATGGTTATGGGAATTTATTGAAAATGTTGGCTTCTATTTGCGAGAGAGGATATTAGGGTTTGATCAAACCGGTGCGGACAGATTACGGGACGACTGCGGACACCATACACTGACGGATATTCTTCTTTTTCTTTTCCCACCTTGGGCCACCCAATATGTGACAATAGACGGATTAAAAGAGCTGTGACATACGGACGGACAGGACGAACCCTAAAAAACAAACTTAATTTAGAATTCTTTTCCGAAGAAAGCATTTTCACACTCCAAAGAACTTCTTTGTTTTTCAATTTCTCTTCCAATGATATGCAACTGTACGCTTCAACAAACTTTTAATTACCAACCAACCAACCAAGTTGAACTCTTGAACTCAACAATCAATCCACTCGTTGCGCTGAGCGTCGCTTACCGTCGCCTCGCGCTCGGCGTCGCTCAGACAAGCGATTGTCTCGCGCTCGGCCAAGCATATGATCTGAGAGGGCGCCTGCTTTTGATGTACTCAGAGTAAATGTCAGATGTGAGTGTGTATGATGGCGTTGGCGAGTTCTAATGGTTGTTGAAGTTGGTATTTTTTTACGGTTTTTAAAGTGCAAGATCACTGTGTCAGCTGTATTTTTCGACAGTCTAACCGGATGCAGCTGAATACCAGTATTTTACATTTTTTTTCTTAACTCTTGGTATAGACTCCTTGTCTTTGAGGCCACTGTCTACCTACTTAACGATTGTCAAAGGTACTACAATTGACAGCCAACAGCTTAACGTGCTTCGCGAGGCACTGAGGAAACTCGGCACCACCCACCGGCCAACCTAGGCAAGCGCGACTTAACCTGAACAACGACCCGAGCGGCTGTTATTATTTAGCCACGAGCTCCTCCCATACCATGAAAATTCCTATTTTAATCTAAATCAATTTACACAAGAGTGCACCTAAAATCCACAATATCCGTCTGATCGCCCATTTCCGAGTACAACCGAGCTCACCCGAACAATGCCGAACATGCCTTAACCCTCCGCCCGCAGCGGTATCAAACAATTCAATTACGTACTCAAATGTATCGGAATGATTGCCCCTAGACCCGCATATTATGCGGGGTTTACACAGGTCGATTTCCGTCGTACAAAAATCGCGGCGAAAATCGACCGTCTAAATGGCAATTCGGCCAGGCAGCAAGTGACTTAAGTCGTAAGCCCCAAAGTAGAGTAGCCGTAGTAGTAGTAGTAGACTTTCACCTGCCGCATGCGCCTAGTAACTAAAATCGACCGTGTTTAGTGGTCAGTTGCAGGCGATCCCCCCCACCCTGCTTGAGGTGCGTTTTGCGCTCGTCATCTTCGAAGAAATTACCTAGTTGCTTGCGATCCAGTCAACTGTGTAAATGGGCTTGCAGTGCAAACGCACGGTTCGCACGGCAAAAACCGACCCGTGTAAATCCCCCATCACGGATCTTTCAGGTTTTAAGATATTTATTCTCAAAAAAGACACAAGTCACTTACATGAGAACAGAGAACTCTAAAACTATAAATTCCTCTAGGTCAGTAATGCTAATTATGGGTTTTTTAAATATTGTCAGTAAAAAGTTGTGAAAAGAATTAGGCACCTTCAATTCAGTTGTGGCACATCTTGGAAGAGGCCTATGTCCAGCATGGACTATAAACTGCCGAGCATCCCCGACCGCGGCCGATATCCCCCGAACCCTCGACCGCTGCACCGCACCAAACAATTCAATTACTTGCTCAAATGTGTCGGAATGATGGCCCTCCGTTACTCACAGGCTGCAGAGCGGAATACTGTGCACTCGCTTATAATTGCATTCTAAGCGATCCGATACACTTGCTTGCAAATAAGGGGAAAATGCTGGGAATAGTACGTGGGTGGAATTTATTATTTGTAGAAAAGAAAACTAACTTTGACTCGCGACTTGGAGCTCTCATTCTAGTACGAGTGTTCCTGGATATAGCTTAGATTAGATGATTACTAAACTAAACTTCAAACAAATTAAACTCCAACACTACAATCAGGCGCCTGATTGTGGTTTCGGAGTTTCAGGAGGAGGAGTACTACACACTACTACAGTACTGCCTAGTAACGCGTCCTCCCAGAACAGTTAATTATGGTAAAAAAAAACGTATTGAATTTGAAGGTGTTAACATGTACAATAAAATACCGATAGTTATAAAAGAAGCAAAAGCCGTTTTTTATAACTTACTTACGTATAACTGTCAGTTAATATGCCTATTCTCGTAGCTATCGGTGTCTCTATAAACAAAGTTAGTCCTATCCGCGTCACCTACCTGTCACTTTATTGAAAAATAAAAGAAAGCTTTTCTGTGAAGTTTTGTTTCTATCGGTCGGTAAACTAAATGTCAAACAGACAGAGATAGCAACCTACCGATACCTGTTGGTAAGTTAATGAAAATGGCCGTAAACTGTGTGATTCACTTACCGGTCTTGACCTGGTGCTTGAGCGCGACCTTGCAGTCCTCGAGGAGCTGCTTCAGAGGAAGAGGCTCGTCGTGCAGCTGGAAGTCGCACATCTTGAACATCTCCTCTGGCATACGGAACTCCAAGATCTAGGGACAAGGAAGACATGGCTATAACAGACGAAGAAGTAATATCGGACTGATTTTATAGGAGACTGTATTACCTACAAAGAAATCTTCGGCATTAAATAATTTGATTCGTTCGAGTTTTTGTAAAAGTTCACATAGGGATTCACATCCCGTTACATAACATCTTCATAAGCACGCCTGTAAACCCCAAAAGGGTTAGACAGAGGGGTACCTAATTAGTACGCTCACATTTCGCAAGTTTTAATTCCCATGTAATAGGGGGCGAGCCTATTGGCATCAACCTAGCATAAATCCAGACTCTGTGGCTGCGAATTCCTGACGGAAAAACCCAATATTATTTTGCCTACACCAGGAATCGAACCCAGCCCCAGCTCTCTTGCTCAGCAGTCGTGCTTGCATTTTGCAACCACTAGACCAATTCAGAAAGTATTTCTTAGTACCAAAATGCTGCCATGATCAGACTTGATAATTATCAGTGTCTCCAGCAATCTCTAGAAGGATATCTCCTGTTACAAAGTCCTCAGCCGGCAATCTCACGACACATACCTTCTCGTTCCTGTCGTTGACCTGGTGCACGAAGTCCAGCAGAACGTCCACCACGCGGGAGAGGAACTCGCGTGTCTGGGGCTGCGCATCTTCGCGGTACGGGAGGATGGCTGCAACAAACATAAGCAGGGTCACTTGTGAAGAGGTAAAAGAGTACACAACGTAGGGGTCGTACCAGGTCGCTCAGCGGACAGACTTCCGGCGTGATCTCATGGCGACATGGACGGCCGGACACCGTAGGCGCGGGGCTGTGGACGGTGAGCTATGGGCTAGCTCGCCGTCCGTCCGTCTCATGACGACGGCCGTGTCGACGGCGCAGGAGTGTTCCACGCGCGCCTCAAAGAGAGTCAGCAAAAAGGAAGGGGTCCTCAAGGGCCGATGCCTGCCGGGGCTGCGGGACTGTTCGAAAGAGATACCGTGGCCCCGGAACATAAAGGGCGATGAAGGAACATGGATGGGTTTTAGTCAGTAAAAGTCTGACACTCCCTCCTGCTCCGCCCAGAGCGGGAGGACTCATTTGATGACTTCCCATGCGGAAAAAAAGGGTCGTACCAGGTGGCGTTCAGTAGTTTCTGCTTAACCCCTGGGTAAGGTCTGAGTTTATGTATGTATGAGGCCGACAGGTTACTTATAAACAGGTGCTTAGGCAACACCATGGACTTGTATTTGCCTGAGTTACTGTCCAGAGTCATAAAGGGAAACGGGCGATGGGACCTGAGTTCTGCGTAATGTCAAGAGACACCCGCGTCACGTCACGAAGTTAGTACAGTTAATGATAGGAGAGTTGGTCAGATTTTCAGAAACTGCAGGCCTAGCCAAGTTACAAACGTTTCTTATCGATTCTCTTTCTACAATCGCAAACGCCTCGGCGTAAGCGATTCTAGAAAGTGCTAAATTGGTAGCCAAGTTGACACGACGCAGTCGATCGCTCGTTCTCTAATGTCTGTAGAAAAAACCTACACTTTAGTCTATGGTGAGCGTTCCTACCAAAGAGTATAGCGATCAACATTGTAGAGACAATAACATTCTATTCTATCATTTTGGACAACGCAAACTTGTCTACGAATTTTCTATTCGTTTGTGTTGAACACGTGATTTAACGTTGAGATGATGTCATTCTACTAGCGTTAACGATTGTAGATTGTCAACTTGGTAGCCTGTTGGAGGTAATTCTGTGATAGAACGGGATAATTTAATAGATTTTACAATTACGAGATAGGTTTATTGGATTACCAGACTTTCCTTCTTCTAATAAATAAATGTACAAGTTGTGCCTCCTTATGCTCTGATCAAAAGGCAAGTTGAACAGCATGCTAAAATATGGAGAGTCCTATTGTGCACTGCGAACCTTCCATTCCATACAGTATTGAAAGATAACGTATCGTTAGAGACAACCCACTGAATTTCAATAAGACAAGCTCTGTATCGCCGTAATGAATGCATATGCTCAAAAAAAGCTAAAATCTCCCCTATTTTTCATTTCCTCTCCCGTCAAAGTTCAAGCAATCCTTCATACGAAACAAAAACTTGACTGATCAGCTGACAAAAGGTAACTTCAACAATACAGCATTCACCAACTTACACGTACACATAAAATGGGAGAACTTCGACCTTATCGCTTTAATTTACGGTTAGGAATATGGTTTTAGAACCGCAGCAATAATTTGGGAAGTTGTAGTATTGAAAATCAGAATGCAAGGTATTGTTGGCAAAAGTTGTGCGGAATTGTTCTAGTGTTGGGTTTAAGGGATGTTGCTCTATATTGTAGTGGGATAAAGTTTATTTTTGAGTGAATTGATATGGATGATATGTAATGGTTGTATAAATCGAAGACATCTGTGCTCAGCGCGACTAGAATGGTGACCTTTTGTTTGGATCTTTCAGAGATTTTTCTCTCGAGAACTCACAACATTATAGTGATGAGTTATATTCGACTACTTTATATTAGGCCTTTCCTTTTCCCAACTATGTTGGGGTCAGCTTCCAGTCTAACCGGATGCAGCTGAATACCAGTATTTTACATGGAGCGACTGCCTATCTGACATCAACAAATAAGATTTTCACACGATACCGCGTAGTAAGACAGGTTGTCAGACTTTCGGGCTCCTCCGTAGCTTGAGGATTTGAATTATTTAAGCAAGAACCCCTGCAGTTCCTATTTTAATACCTAACCATAATAAAAATTATATAAGTACCTACTTCTTGTCTTGAATATTTTGTCCTACAACATCCCAATCTCCCCACACCCCACCCCCCACAAATTCCTGGACACAAAGGGACAGATATTAAAAGCGGTGACTTTTTAATCATAACAGAGGCCCTCGCGACCGGGTGCTGCAGCGCGAGGGTTAACACAGATGTGTGGCATGGGAAATGTTTCGGTGAGATGAGCATGGGGTTAATTCAGATATGAAGTTAGGGTATGTTGTAGATGTTTTGATTCATCATAGAACTTTTTGAAGTTAAAATTTTTCTACGACATACATGACATATCTAAATTGCAGAATCTTGAAGGTAAAAATGATTCCATTATTAGAGATATAATTTCTCCAAGGTTGATCTACTAGGCGATATCATAACGAACACCAAAATCAAAGCACTACTGGATTTCTAGTGCTCATTTTGGCATCAGAAGTTGAAAATTCAACGGGTAGTTTTATACTGGAGACATTCACTTAGGTGTGTTAGGGAAAACTTTAATCAAAATCAGTTCAACCGTTCAGGAGCTATGATGCCAAAGACAGACACACAGATACACACTACGAACATGTAACACAAACACACCTCCTTTTTAGTGGTAGGTTAAAAAAAACCGGAATCAATGTTCATGCTACCTGATCATTTGATGATGAATCTCATATCGTTATCATATTCACCTAACCGGCCCTTCTATAAAATTCTAGTACAGATAAAAGTGTCATCCTCGTTCCTTGAAAGAACAAATACGAAAGCATTTTTCTAAGACACCAAGCTGTCAAAATGGACTCTTAATCCGGAACGTAGCGCCCGTCAATGAAAGATTAAACACATGCGTCTGACAGCACTACAGCGTGTGACGCGATGCGTGTTACAGAGGGGGGATTAGCAGTGAGTGCTGTCCTTGAGTCAGTTACTGTGCAGTCGGTGCTTGCGATGGGATGGTGGTCCATTTGGACGGTTAACTGCAGTGTTGGTAGCAACAAAGGGTTAGATTATATTCAACTAGTTTATGCCTGAGACTTCACCCGCGTGGAGTTTTAAAATTGTCCCACAGGATAGAACTACCGGGATAAAAAGTACCCTATATGTTAATCCAGGTTATAAACTATCTGTGTGCAAATTTTCATCTAAATCCGTTCAGTAGTTTTTGCGTGGAAGAGTAACAAACATCTATACATCCATCCTCACAAACTTTCGCATGTATAATATTAGTGATTATATGAAGTAATAGTTAAACCGTGTCTAGAGGACTAGGCTCTCTACGTCGTGACTCTTTTTGATAATCTCCTCTTCATCCCATTATTCCCACACAGTGTAAGCACAAAACTTACTAACATTAAAGCCCATTCCCCTGACATTTGCTTCATCCCTTATCATTTTAACCGACAATATATTAAGAGCCATTCATGTCAGTTTCAGGGAAAACCTACCCTTAAAATGACACAACTAAATCTAAACCTCATAACCACCCAATAGATTCCATATTACCAAATCCACAACCTCAGCAAATGTTCCTGCAGCCCTCAATCGAATCTAAACCCTATTACCAAAAACTAGAGTTTATTATCTCATGTTTGTAGTACAGGCAAACAATCTAAGTGCCCTCAACAGTATTTGGAAAGCATTACATCGCATTCCAGATGTTATTTGCCATCCATTTCCAAAAGAACCCTCAGTTAGTCAATTTTAAACCCAATCTCCATTGATTTAAAGGTTATATTAGGTTTATTATGACAGTGGTACAGTTGTGAAGATTGGTGTGAACGTATGTAGTCGACGTCATAAGCCGATTGTCGGTGATTGTACATTTTCTGGACGTGTTAGGATGAAGTGGCTTGGTGTAAGTTCATCATTCCGAACCGAGATATAGAAATTTTTCATCGGTAACTAAGAAAAATATCTACCGTGTAGGTATTGCACTTTTGTGAGAAACAGCAGATTGTTTTTTAAATGACAACATAACATCACACCTGTAATCTCGGAAGGGTTATGCGGTGTTAAGTGTCATGTAATAAGGAGCAAGCCTATTGTCATCTCCCGGGCGCAAATCCCGTGGCTGCTACTGAGAAATTCCTGATGTTTTAACCAAATATCACTTTGCCCGACGCGGGAGTCGAACCCAGAACCTTATGCTCAGCAGTTGCGCTTGCGACCTCTAGGCCAACGAGACAGTATTTTAAATGACCTATGAATACATTCATTTACTTACTGAATCCATCTCCCATTCACCAAGTACAAAGAAATATATTTGAAAGAAAAAACAAAAGAAAGAAAAATATTTATTTGACGTCAGTTATTTATTTAAACTAATCATTAAAGAGTTCTACCAAATTACCGAAAGACATACTACTATTACTTAAAAATCGACAGCAGAAAACATAAGTCTTACTTTTATTTTACTTAAGAAAACCTCTTCATAGTGATCCAACCCTCCATTGCGCGCGGGGTTTATAAATCTCCACAGACGGGACAAGATGATCCGCGCGGTAATATCGTTTTAAAGTAAATCTTTCAAAGTTGTTTCTTCTTCAATAATGGCTACCTTAATTAATTAAAAGTGTAAAAGAAACCCGTAATATGAGCATCTACTCGTATTTCGTAGAGTTAAACGCAACAATCGATGGTCACATCCTAACAACTCTAGCTAGTAAACAACTTGTATGCCCTTTTTTGGCAGTATTATGAAAAACGCAAACTTAAACTCAAAGCATTTATTTCAATTAGACTTTTGGCAACTTTGAATGTCTAAAAATATATGAAAAAAAAGGTGAAGCTACAGTCACAGTCACAAGGCATAATAACTTGTGAGAGTACTAGAAAGTTGCAATATATTTCAAGCCTGAAAATGTAAACTTATTTATTTAAAACATTAATAAAATGAGCTAGCAATACACCAGTCACCAGGCTCTTAGACAAAAGTGTATTTTTCACTGTACGATGTGTGTTATTTCAATTAGTATCTTGCAACCCTCCAACGCCCGAGCAGTAAATACCCATAGTCGGGATATCCCGGGACAGTTTGATCCTCCCGGTAATGACGGAGTATTACAGCGAAGCCCTCATTTGTGAGGATCACTGCTCGGGTGCATGGTGAGGAGAAGGATCTGGTAAGGATTTCTGATGTAAGTAGTGTAATTAATTAATGGTGAAATAAACTATGTATTTACTGTTTTTTGAGTACATAAAATATTTTGTTCACTTTCTAGTTAATCTTTTTTTCAAGTGTTTGTGTGATTTTTTTTTCTTTATTTTGTATCTTCTTTACATAATTGTGTGTGTGCTTAATGAACTGACGTCAGATAAACATTTTTTTTCTTTAAACTATTGAGTCAATCACTAGACTACAATTTTTCAACAATGGATTTAAATTCATTTACTGTTAGTCTAAAGGTTTTGTTCTTAAATGAGTTGGGACCAGTTAGTGTGAAACGGTTTTATTTAAATAAAAACTATAATGCTGGTTTGTTTAATCATGTTCATTAAAATACAAAATATCTCTCTCTTTTGCTGTTTCAATCAATAAAATACACGTTACAACAAAAAACCCCTCTCCACCTTATAAAACAAAATAAAAATACAAACAAAAAATATTCTATTTCCCTCGAAAATCTCTTAAACCCCCAGTCTATCAATTGTAGCCCACAAAGCTAACGCATGGGTTATCTGCTCCACTCTGCCAACCGATTAGGGTTCCCATCCATGGTTTTTGTTTTCGGAGAAAAATCCAGGCATACGAAGAAAATTCACGACTTTTCTTTCCTTTGAATTATTAATTTTATTGAATTTTAATTTTATAATGTAATTTTTCTTATTTACGGAAATTCTGGAGGGACGGAAATTCGGGACGCTAAGTTAAAATTCCGGTTTTGTCCATAAATCGCGACGTATGGCAAGGCAACCCTACGACGACCGACGGGGTTTTAATACCTCTCGAAAAATGAAGACGGCTCCCAAAGGCTCCCGATGGGCTTCCGACTACGATTATAAATTGGGAGCTTAGGATTTGACAGCGCGGTAATAAAGGGAATTTAGATTTTTATGAGTTTAATTTGTTTGGGCTATTTATTGGGTCTTTTATGGGCAGTATAGTGAGGGTTGGCTGAGATTTTCTTTTGTTTAGTGATGATGTAGAATGTTGTGAGTTTATTTTATGTCGCGACTGTTTCGACAGTATTTTTTTCACGAGGAGGCAAGCAGTTACCTAACATAGCATAGCACAATATCAGTGGTCTTACATTGGTAAGCCGAATTCTGAAGCATTGGTTGCAGTTGTGGGTCTATGTTTCAAGTCAACTTAAAAAAATGTACACGATTTAAGTCATCGTTAAAGATTTATCTTAAAAAAAGTATTGTTTAGTTGTAAATAATCAAAAAACAGCGACCCGTGTCGTATCTAATGTTCTACTTATCTTATATTCATACGTAGACTATTGAATTTACTAAATAAACTAACGAAACTTATCCAAAAAAGTTGACAATCAAAATAATATCAAGCCAAAATCCGACCCCAACTTAACCAAACGCACATAATATTATTCGACCAGACTCTATGGGACCGCACAACAGCATAAGAGCAGCTTACAGACACTCTTACTGATTTATCAACACAAACAGACGGACAGAAGAATTTTTAATTAAATTCCTGACGGTGGTTGTAAAACGCAGCTGGGTATTGTTGATCAATATATAGTCGGCACGCGCGTGTAACTAATCGGACGAAGGGTGAGCGATGCTGGAGCAGAGATAGGTAGCAAAAGGTCCATACGATGAAGTAACAAATTAATAAAAAAATGTCATGAAAAAAAGACGGCCATGGATGGTTTGCAGTTATTATTACCTCGCTGAATAACACTTTGCCTTTCATAAGACAGCTCAACTTCATATATTGTGTTGTTGCCGCTGTTGAGCAGACATCTTTTTCAGACGTTTTACGCAGTGAACTAGAAATTTCCTTCGGATTGTGATTCGACAGTGTTAAGCAATTAGGGTGCTGGTCTGTGACAAATAAAAATGCTGTTTATTAGTTTATTACGCCAGTTTTAAATTATTTTACTAAAATTTTATAATTTTACAGAACTTCAAAAAAAGAGGTGTCTGAATTCGGCCGTATATAAATATATATTGATTTTTTATGTGTGTTCGCGTATAACTTCATCGTTTATGAACCGATTTTGATGATTCCTTTTTATTTGAAAGAGTATGCTTTACCAGATTTAGATGGGACCACCCTGAGGTGACAAAAAAACTAAATCAATCAAACAAAGGTCACCGAATTCTGAAGCTAAAGTTAATTTTCACTTTTTTGTGTTTTTGAAGTCGGTTTTATTTTTTGCAAAAAAGTTTTTTTATGTAAACGAAACATCAAATTGAGGCTAGATTTCCGGCTGTAGAGAAAAAATATGCGTTTTAAAATTAATGTTAGTAAGTTTTGCTCCTGTTACACGACGATTATAATAGTGGTATTTCTGCACGTGTTTGTTTAGAGTCACAAACGCCAACGCTGGGTCTACGGGACCCCGGCGCAACAGAGGGTTAAAATGAAAATGATGAATTCTTGCAGCAAATTATTTGTGTTCTGCATTGCTCCGGATAATTGTTAAGTCAAGTATTTATTGAATGGGAACTATTTGTTTTGTTAGCATTTTTTATTAAGAGTTTGGCATTCCACCCTAAGTTTTTTTAATGTGTTGGGTCTTGCTTCTGTATGTTTGTATGCAGGAGCTCGTGGCTAAATAATAACTGCCACTCGCGTCGATCCTAACGTTAAGCCGCGCTTGCCTAGGTTGGTCTGTGGATGGGTGACCGCCCATTACATACAGAGTTTCCTCCGTGCCTCGGAAAGCACGTTAAGCCGTTAGTCCCGGCTGTCATTTGAAGATCTTTGACAGCCGTTACAGGTAGTCAATGGGCCGAAAGTCTGATAACCAGTCTTACCAAGGAGTATGGTATGACCGGGTACTAACTGGGTTGTGGAGGTCAGATAGGCAGCCGCTCCATGTAAAACACTGGTATTCAGCTGCACTAAGTTAGTCTAGAAGCCGATCCCAACATAGTTGAGAAAAGGTAGGCAGAGGAACGCGCTTTTGCGCATATAGATCATGATCTGTCAAATAACCGATTTGTTCGAGACGCCATTGTTTAACTATTGTGTCTACTTCGTGGACAGATCATGGGATAAACACATCTACTGAAAAGTTAAGATGATTATTATCCCGGTTCTTCTTCTCGTGTAAACTCCATACTGATTGTGCGTCACACCACACTGAAAGCGCTCCACCCAAAGACTAAAACTGTGACGAGATAGCTAGTGTATCTTTATACATAACCCATTCGTTCCATCTGCTGATAATCTCCCACCTGGACATGAGTTGCCATGGCTGACCTGGAAGTCTTCAAACAGACTCCGGACCCAGGTTGGTTGTAGCAAGGAAAACCTGCTCAGGTGGAGATTCAGTAATGACTCTTTTGACGCCCTTTTTTTTTTCGGATGGGAATTCATGAAATGACTCCTCCCGCTCTGGGCGGAACAGGAGGGAGTGTCAGACTTTTACTGACTAAAACCCATCCATGTTCCTTCATCACCCTTTGTGTTCCGGGGCCACGTTATCTCTTTCGAATAGTCCCGCAGCCCCGGCCCAGGCTTCGGCCCTTGCTTATTGCTGACTCTCTATGAGGCAGTAGAAGTACGGAAGTAAGTGGAAGTACCCTATAAATGTTGATACCTTTGAGAGTGTCGAAATATACTTTTCTTGCCGCATACACGGCCGTATTTTTTTTACGTTATTTGCTGTACTGGATACTAGACCTGAGTTTAAAGTTAAGTTTCGTTTAGGTTTTAATTTCAACTCGATGCCTCCACGCGTTCCCGAGATATAGGGTCTTGACAGACAGACGGACAACAAAGTGATCCGATAAGGGTTCCGTTTTTTTCTTTTGAGGTACGGAACCCTAAACTGGCGAAAATCATTGGAAAAAGAAGTTTCACCCTCATTCGAACAAATCGTGCAATATATTTGACATTATCTCTCAAACGCCACCTAGTGTCAGTTTACGGAAGCACACCAGTTCTGATCGTCAGCCCAGCTACCCCTGTTATATGATACTGTGGTTGTGTTCGTCATTTCCCGTGACGGAAGTGGCGCCCCCTGGCGGAAGTCGCCGATAAGGCGCGTGCGAATAAATTCTAATCAGTTTAACCGCAAGTAAATTATGATCAACCCTAAGTATTTTGGTTAGTGTTGAATATTGGCGTGCGTTAGCGTAGGAAACCAGTGGGTCGTTACTGTTGGTGAAACAGTCCCAAATTAATGCTCAAATATATAATATGCTCCCAAATACCTTCTTACCTAATATGAAAAACAACTTGGGCTTTTTAAAAGCAACCTCATTGAATCAATTAATCAGAGCGCTTTAAATCCGAGCGTGTCATGGCGTCATTTGTCAGTAATTAATGACGCCGTTAAGTTCAGATCCGTGTTCAGCGATGTTTAGGGTTAATTGATGTGGCTGGCGTTGGAGTTGAACTGCTATGCAGATTTTATGAATGGTAAGTTAAAGTTATAGTCTACGAAACGAGTAGAACTAGTCTAGAGAGAGAAGAGAACTAGTCTAGAAAAAAATGATGTACTTAAGTACATCATATTTTTATCTTTTAACTTAGATTTATTTAAGGAATAAATTAATTTAAATAATTACACTATTTTATACAAGCTATAACTCTAAATAATAATAAAATATGTACAAGTAATAACCTGTAACCGTTACAGGGCGTCAAAATCGTGTCCACATCGCTGTCAACAAGAAAAGTTAAAGTCAACAAGAAAAGGCGTTCGTGGTGCGAATACCGAATTGTTATCTGCCCATGGTGATGAAGGAAGACTTTTGGCCGCAGGACGTGGTGTTCCGTCGCTTCCGCGGACAAGTTCCACTGGACAGCCAACACGAGTGAAGTGTGACTAAGTGCTACTAACATAGTTTTTAAGTCTTATTTATTAACACAAGTCTTGTATTTACTTTATATATGTTAGTTTATAAGGTATATTCATATATGTTAGTTTATAAGGTATATTTACGGGCCATTGTAGCCTGAAATAAATGGATGTTGTTGTTGTTTGTTGTTGTAAAGTACCCAGAAGGCTGGCAGCATTGCCACGTTGGATGGCAATGCTGATTCTTTGGCAAAAAAAAAGTACATCATTTGAAAAATTTAACTTTAAGAAATCAAGTTATTAATAACAATCATTTATTATATTATTGAAGTCGATTAAAATATAGCCTATGTTACCCGGGCCACAATAACAAATCGATTGACACCTTTTTCATCAAAATCGGATGAATAGTTTAGGCACTATGAAGGAACATACGTAAATTAAAAAACTGTTCGCGTAAAATGTATTTCTGAATAAATAAATTACAAACATACATTCATACATAGACTGCTAAAATCACAACCCTTCCTTTTGGTTTCGCCGTAGTCGGATAAAAACAAGTGATTCCGATTAAATCAATAGATTTAAACCGTGGCAGTCTCTTTAGGGCCACTGGCTTAATGTAATCTCAAACTCGAACTCAAAAACTCAAACTCATTTATTTCAATCAGACCATTACGACACTTTTGAATGTCAAAAATACAAAAAAAAACAAAGCTACACAGTCACAGTCACAAGGCATAATAACTTGAGAAAGTACTGTAGTTGCCCGTTCCCTAACGTAGATCTCTATTCCCATGTTAATGTATAATGCTTGCCTACATAGTGTGCGTTTTATACAAGATTTAAATTTCGTCTCATTCAGTTGAAGAATGTGGGGAGGTATTTTATTGTAACATTTCAAACAGTACCCCATGAAAGATGAATCTACTTTAGCAAGCCTGAAACCTGGCTGAACTAGTTGGTCCCTATTTCTAGTGTTATAGTGGTGTCTGTCACCTCTTTTACTGAATAAATGCAGTTTTTTTTTTTTTTTTGTACATGATATTTTCATAGATGTATTGACAAGGTACTGTCATGATATTAATTTCCTTAAACAGTTCTCTTAGAGAATCGCGTCTACGTAATTCATATATGGCTCTTTTCTGGATCTTATTTAATATCTGGATTTAATATCTATTAAACATAAAGTAGAAGTATTAAAATGTACTTACAGTCGTAATACAGGTTGCCCACGGAAGATGTCAGCTTGGGGGTGCCTTGTCCGGATAGAGATGCCATCCTTTCTCCCTGCACATATATACATAACTGTATTAGTACATAGAAATATATTATAGCTATATATAAGTGAGGAACCACCACCCAGGCATAAGAAAAATTGGGATAGGATTCTTTACTTTCCTTAAGTTAAAATATGTTATGGTAGATAATTAATCAAATAAGTGTACATGTCGTGACTAGTAATATTTCATCCTAACTTTTTCATTCATTCGAAGGTTTAAGGTGCTTTGACTGACCATCGTATGTAGATGTTGGCACCATTTATGACAATTGTTTTTATATGGTGAAAACTAACTTTAGGCATCTAAAATTAGGCAGTTGGTTGAATAGTATTAATTCTTAATTACTGAATTAAATATTTTTGGAATTTCTGTTGTACGGAGACCACTAGGACTGTAAATTGATAAATCTAGGGAGTTGGGAGAGGGTTTGGGCCTCCTGTTAACTAACATGCCGACGGCAGATGTTACAAGTAGACTAGAGGACGCTGCTGTCTGTCCTCCTCAGGGTTGTCCTTTACGCTAGTCATGGTTAAAAGTGAGCTTGGCTTGTTTTGTGACCCGTCGGAGGCTATTGTATTGTACAGTGCGTAATAAGATTCTTTTGTGTAGCCAAGTACCGAATACTATTATTAACGTTAAAGCTTTGTTAAAAGCAAGTATCAGGATCCAACGTAAAAGTTCCACCGTGTTAAAATCATTTAAAAATCACTTTTATAATATTGCTAAATTACTCACAAAAACTCCTACTAACAGAAAAAAAATCGTGAATTAATTTAAAGATAAGTTAGAATGAATCTAAGTACCAGATAAGAGTCAAGCTACCAAAAAAAAAGTCTTTATTTAGGGAAGAGTTTTAATAGAAAAACGTTAGTAAAATAAAAATAGCTAAATATATTTTAAGTACAATTTAAAAAATCAGGAATATCATGCAACGCAATATGAAAGGAAGATTAAATCACAATTAAAACATGCTTCCATTTGTCACAGTCGGGTAAAAGAGTCATCATGCATCAAGAACAAAGGGCGTGTCAAAATCCAAAATGGCGGATTAAAAAGATGGAAATTGAACGAACCAACTGTATATGCTCTGCTATTTGCTTGCAGTAGGAAAAAAAGCCGTCCAAACTCAGCTTTGACATTACTCTAACTTCTAGAAAGGTCTGTGAACAGAGAGAAAGAAATACGTTAATGATTCTGACACTATGAGTACAATGTTACCAGAGTTAAATAATAAAAAGTTAATAGTAGTTTTTTTCTGAATGTTTTACCGACGTCATCATTTCTTTCCATTTATAACAATAAAAAAGCGAAGAGAAATGGAATGACAGATATATCTAGAAAAATAAAATGAGAACAATACATACTAAAACTACTCTAACGAATCATTAAGAAACAATTTTCTAGTTTTTTCTATCAATAACTACATACCTTGTTCGCAGCTCCCACAAAAACTATTTATAAGATATGTTTTTTGTCGAAAAACAAATTACTATATGCCTCAAACAGAATATGTATTTAATGAAATACAAAGCGCGATAAACTGAGTTAGAATTTCTCATAAATGAAAGATAAATTTTTCAAACTGGTACAATTTCAGCTTGGGAAGCTGAAAACGGGTGCTGCACCAAGAGATTCAGGCAGACTGAAATCCGGGCTCTTTAGGCGAAGGCTGAAAGCTTCAGGGGTTCGCGCATGCGCCGTGTAAAGGTCGTAGGGGATGACATTTGGGCCAGCAGGGGAAGGGGGGTGAGGGCTGGTCAATATTGGAGAATCAGGTCATTTGATGTGGGCGTGGGCTCCCTTTGTTTTATGAAATGGTAGTTTTGGGAATCCATGATGTATTGTAATATTTTGGGTATTTTCGGGGAGGTGAGTTGGAGAAAATGATATGAATTATCCTTTGAGACAAAAGCCGTCTTGAAATTGACAAAAAATATACTAATAATATTGTATTGTTCCAAACGCGTTCCGATGAACGCAATCCAATTATAAGCGCGAATAATCATTAGATTCAATGAAGAAGAATACGTCTAGGTAACGTTGGCTGACCAAAACCCTGTTTCTGGAGCATAGACCAAAAATTTGCTAGCAAATTGCTTTAATTAGCGCGAACCTTAGGCCATTGCAATATTCATATTACCAAGGTAATGCATGTTTTTTAAAATTAGGTTTCAAAAGTAACTACCAAGATAGATAATTTTAACAATAATCTTAAAATAACAAAACGCATTCACTGCATGAAAATTGATTTTAAAAATAAATGCATAGAAAGCGTAGCTCGTAGCTTCGACCGCTACGCCGTAGCACTTCGTAGAGTTTCGTAGCAAAATCAATAAGCTTGGCGTAGGACGTAGCAAGCTTACATTGGGATTTATTGCGAAGTAAACCTTGTCATTATTGACATTGTGTAGCTTGTCGACCGAACCATCCGAGGGACCGCATATCATCACACCTGTAATCCCTGAAGGGTTAGGCAGAGGTGTAAAATATAAATATATATATATATTTATTACCTTCAATCATTGTACAGGAAACACTTATCTAAGCACTATGCAGCGTTACAACTAGGGAAAAAGTGTTTACGATGAGCTCTGGCACCCAATGTAAGATTTAACTTGTGTTTAGGGTGCCAGCGTCCTCGCCTATACTTTGAACATGTAACAGTAGTTGTAAGACGAGCACAGTATATCATCATTTCATTACAATACTATATTTACTAGCTAATGCAACTAAGATGTGGCCTATTTATGTATCTATGTATGGGTGTGTTTACGAGTGTGAGGGATAGATTAATATGGTGAAAACTTGTGTTGATGTAAGTCTGTATAAATATAATTATAAAAATATTATTTTACTAACTACAGTTCCTAATAGTTCACCCACATTTTCACCAGTTATGTTTTAAGTCTCATGTAATAGGGGGCGAGCCTATTGCCATCAATGGCGCACAAATCCAGACTCCGTGGCTGCTACTGAGAAATTCCTGATGGAAAAACACAATGACACTGCCCGATCCGGGAATCCATTTTTTTTTATTTGGATTGGCATTTGACATCATCAAAATATGACTCCTCCCGCTTTGGGCGGAGCGGGAGGGTGTGTCAGACTTTTACTGACTAAAACCCATCCATGTTCCTTCATCGCCCTTTGTGTTCCGGGGCCACGGTATCTCTTTCGAACAGTCCCGTAGCCCCGGCAGGCATCGAATACACTACCTCATGCTCAGTAGTCGTGCTTTCGATCACTCGACCAACGATGCAGTTTTATGCATTTTTTAGTAGGAGCCCTTGTCTTAATTAGCCAAACTAGGGGTATGTTTAATAAAACCATTTAGCGACAATTTTGAAACTTCCAAGTTAATATTTTTTTATAGGCAATCCCCATTTCCAGTTATAACTCTGCCTGTACCCCTTTGCTACAGCTTAGCAACAATTTAATTACCTCGCAAAGGCGTGGGCGATTACTCACAAACTGTACTTCCTTTGTGTGGGAGGATATCGTGACCTATGTTTGTGGAGGAATGCTATATTGACGCCAAAATATGAAATGCTGTAAGGGACCTTAAATGCGCCAGTGAATTTGCAATGTTAGGTACAGCGCCGAAAGTTGATAGTCCAATGTCCTCGACGACATTTTAACCACCGTCTACATGTGACGTAGGCGTTAATATAAAAGGACCGAGTCGATCAAAGGTCAAGCTAAGGTAACAGCGGTCGGCCCACGGATGGGCTTGTGCCTGGCCTGCTGATACTGCTGACTGCCTATCTGAATTCCACAACTTGGTAAGACTGATTGGACACTTTCGGAGATCTGACTACTCATAACTACAGTGACAGATTTGTCAATGACAGCTGGCAACAATGGAGGTACCCGTCCACCGAACGACCTCGGTAAACGTTGCTTACCCTCTATTCACCCTTGTGGCTCCTACTTACCCCTCCCCTCAGCTTGTAGTAAACCCTTTTTTGTTTAATACGATGTACATTTTGCGCGACAACATTTGTGTCACAAGATCTGCAACATCTCCAGTGTGGGCGTCATTACGTTTACGTGGGAATGTATACTGTCTGTGGGTGGAATATAATGCACGAGCTATTGGCCGCGGCTTCGCTCGCGTTAATTTAAAATTGGCCAATCAATTCGGGTTGTACTCTACTTGTAATCATCGTCATCCACAGCCCGAACACACCCACTGCTAGGTATAGGCCTCTCTTTTCTTGTGCCAATCTCCACGGTCCCGTGCCAGCCTCATCCAGGTTTCTCCCCCGACGGCAACTATGTCGTCTTCCCATCTCGCTGCCGGACTCTAGGACGCCAGTTCTAGGACGCCATTCGGTGACAGCCTTGATCCGCCTGTCATCACTGCGACTAGCTAAGTGTCCTGCCCAACTCCATTTGAATTCCTTAAAGCGATTTACAATATCGAAAACTTTTGTGCGTTTTCGGATTTCACTTTCACTACTTGTAATAATATAATTCAATGGGGAATTTTCCAGAGCTTTTTATGAACGAACCTAAGAAGTCTACTGTTCTTTTGTATCACTGAACTGAACTATAAGTTTTGGCATGGTTTTTGCTATTGTTCTTTTAAGTGTTTTTGCGTTACGTCTAAACTCCTGGTGCGTCGAGTCAAGCTTGGGTTCCTCCGAACTTCAGTTAAGGCTTCGTGGACATAAAAACGAGCCATTGAATTATTCCCAAAACTGATCAGCGCCATCTATTGATACATACTGAAGTGTTGTGACAAACTTCAGTGGAAAATTCCCCATTATGATTCGAAAGACACGTAGCACCATCTATTTTCTTAAGAACGTTATTGTTGTTTTCTTCGGGAACAGCACTTTTTTTCGGGATGAAAGGTACCCTATGTCCGTTCCTGTACACCTGACAACGTATATGCAAAATTTCAGGATGCTCTGTTCAGTGGTTTAGGCGCATTTATAACATTAGCTGGGAAGTTAGGATGACGTAAATAGTAATGTCAAAGGGTCGTGGTTATATGACAGCCGCACGGCTCTATTGAGGGGTAACCACGCCTGCTGTGGTCAGCCTTTGGATAGGTTACCATCCAAAACATAGCGAGACTTCTTTGTGGCGCAGGTAGCGCGTGCCATAGGTCACGGCTGTCATTTAGCTATATCTTTATTACTAGTACTCAGGAACCCGAAATCTGAAAACCAGTCTTGCCAAGGAGTGTCGTTTTATCCATTACCTGGGTTTTGTAGATCGGACAGATCGTTCCATGTAACATCCTGGTGTTCAGTGTCGAGGTTTTTTTTTTATCTTGTCCTGAGGACAGAGCTGAGGTCGACGCTAGAACGAGCGAACCCATAAGAAGCCTATCAACTCGCGACTTAAATAGATTGGGGTCATATGAACTTGAGGAACACTGACGCAAGCAGAGAATTCTACTCCTTGGCTGTGCGCATAACAAAAGATGATGCTGATGATGATGATGATGCGCTTCGTGCGAATGAGTGGATCAGTAACAAGGTATGGAGAATGACCCGCTGTACGTCTGTACTCCTGATGGAAGGAGGAAGATGGTGGAATGAGCTCATGGACCTCAGTTAGACTGGAAGATGATCACTCATCCACCAATCGAGCTTGGGAAGCATTTTCTAATCTTGATCGATTACCTAACCCTCCCGGTTTTACTTAGCCACTAAGCTCTGTACTTAACTAATAAACCCGTATTTGTTTAACACAATCCTTTATCGGTACAAAATCTGCAATAACTCAGAAACTGTGGATGTAGTATGAACGTGGGTGTGGACACCGTACACTGTGACCTTTCTCTGTGGGAGGCATGTAATGTGTGTACGTCACACTGACTTAATGTGTGGCGTACAGTAATTCTACGGTCGCGGTCGTTATGGTTTAATAATTCGGGATCAAATAACCGAATAAAACACTCGACGTAAAATATATCGTCATTTTTGGTTATATTATATTCTGGAAATTGCTTTCTGATCAAGAATCATCATCATCATCATTTCAGCCAAAAGACGTCTACTGCTGGACATAGGCCTCCCCGCGCGTGTCGCCACATTGCCCGGTCCCGTGCGACTCGCATCCAGCTTATCCCGGCAACCTTCACCAGGTCATCGGTCCACTCCAGAACCTTTCGGCCCCTCATTACCTTTCGGCCAGATCAAGAATACTCTTCCCATTTTATCAAACAAATACAACATCCAAACTCATGATAAAACAAAACACTCCATCTATGCTTATCCCACAAACAAACAGCCTCCATGAACAGGCCGATGCGTCTGTTTGGCTTGATTATGGCAGAAGACTCAAATAAATGACAATCGCTTTCAAATGGTGGCTAAACAACGATAGCTGGACTGTGTGATTGACTGGATTGATTATATGGCGAGACAGGGGGTCACCCCTTGAGATTGACTACTAATGGAGAAGTATGGAGCCCAGCATAAATTGAGATAAGGGCAAGAAGATGCTGATGATAAAAACAAATTTTAGGAGGATTGGTATATAACTTTTCATTATACTTCATCGGAAACTGGCTCCTATCGCATTATGATTAGGTTCAACATGCAATGCTTTTCACACACGTGAATTTTTTTTCACTAACGTGGATTTCAACGCATAACAAATATTTAAATGTAATTTCAACAGGACGGAATGAACAATAAAAAGTTAACAGCTTGCACGTCGTGACTGCGACAAGCAAGTAAAGCTTCAGACGTATTTCAGTAATCCAGCCACGTTTTCCCGTTTTGTTTTTCGGTAGATTGATGGAGGTTGGTGTTCTTTGGAGTTGTCGCCGTTGTCGGTATCATGGGAGTAATTATGTTATACCATATGTAAAGAAGACTGGGATGAAATGAAAAATAATACCTTAAATCGCGCAAGGGTGTCGACGCAAGTCCTATCCCACACCAAGGGCCTATCCAAGTTCCATGGCATTATGTTAATCATGAAAGTGTTTTGGATACCTACCGCGCTTAACAAATTGATGAGTGACTGCAGTTCACATAACCTTTCATCATCATACAGACATAACACAATTTCATTCTTCGTGTTTTAGGTGCTCAAGCTGTAATGGAAGGACTCACACCCAGACACACTGATATGAAATCTATTAGTATTACGTACGCCGCGCTGCCCTCGCAAGCCAGAAAGCGGTATCTCAAAATTTCGAAAATTTTGTTTTGTTTCGCATCTTGTCAGTTTGAAACATCTCGTATCAAAAAACCGGCCAAGTGCGAGGCGGACTCGCGCATGAAGGGTTCCGTACCATCGTAGTAGGGGAGCCCCCTTTAATTTTTAATTTTGTAATTTTTTGTTATAGCGGCAACATCATCTGTGTAAATTTCAACTGTCTAGCTATCACGGTTCATGAGATACAGCCTGGTGACAGACAGACAGTGGAGTCTCAACCCTAAAAACTTTTTTGCAAAAAATAATACCGACTTCAAAAAACACAGTAAAGTGAAAAATAAACTTTAGCTTAAGTCGGTGACTTATAAACTAAATCAATCAAACAAAGGTCACATGTGCTTACTCCTTCACAGCGTACCGGCGTGAAGTTATGTTATGAACTGGTGTAAACAATAGACGGACATGAGATATCAGCAATCCCAGTACATTTGCTATCATTTATTGAGGAGTTCCGTTGCCTATCTCCGGAGTTCTTCATCAGATCTTCACTAAATTGAAATGGGAACACTCCGAGAAAGTACTCTTCCAAAAACTACCCAAATCGCTTTAAGTGTGCCTATAAAATTTGAAGAGTTCTCTCTATTTCTCCAGGATCCCATCATCAGATCCTGAGTTGATGATCAAGGGACCACCTGGAAAGTATACCCTTCAAGCAAAAAAAAATTCAAATCGGTCCAGCCATCTTCGAGTAATCGGGGAACATACATTATAAATAAAATAAAAAAGGGGTTCCGACGAATTCAGAACCTCCTCCTTTTTAAAGTCGGTTAAAAATTTGTATTATCTAAAAATATAGATTTGTTTAGTTACGGCTTTTGGCCTAGGGGCCACTACAACAGAGTGTATTTATCGTAAATCTACGGCGTCCGCTGATAGAACGAGGTCATGACGTCATAAACAGGCACGTCGCCTATTTGGGCACTCCGCCAAACACAGAACCTTGATTACGTCCCTAAAACTTGTTCAAGACATGGACTGAGATAAGAAAGCGGGGAGCGGAGCGATATTAGCTCAAGTGTAAAAAAACCTCGAATGTTTCATACAAATATTTCAAATTGACGACCCGAATGGCGCAGCGGTAGTGAGGCTGCCTTACGTTCTTAGGGTCCTGGGTTCGAATCTCGGCAAGAGCAAATGTTTGTGTGATGAGCATGGATATTTGTTTCCGAGTCATGTATGGTTTATATGTATAATAAGTATGTATTTACAAACAAAAAGTATCTATGTAGTATATCAACTATCTGGTGTCCACGACACAAGCTTCGTTGCTTAGAGTGGGCACTTGATGGCGCTGTGTGTAATGTCCAGTGATATTTATTTATATATTATTAAATGTGATTTTGTCCCGGACGGTAGTACGTGCGGGTGGGATTATTTCCTACTTTCATGTGGGTGAAACCGCAGGCAAATAGCTAGTTCGGTATATTCTGAGCGTAAACACGGACCATTGCTATTTAGAAAATGTTAGGGCTTGACTAGATTGCCGCGGCAAAGTTGCATGCTTGTCTTTTACTGACTGAACTTCGGTGAGTGTGTCTATGAGCTGCACGAGCTCATTGCACCATCTCCCTTATGCCACGGGGAGTCCAGACGTACAGCAGGTACCACCCATACCTTTTCGAATTTCTACACGCGGGTTCCATTGTCGACTACATCCCTGTCTCCGTGTATCTGTGTGTGGACAAGATTATACGGACTGTATAGACTAGGCCGTTAGGTATAAAGATAATTGTTAAATTATTCGGATGTTTTCGATGTCGAAAAAGCCTTCTGTTTAAATTTCAATTCGTTTTGTTACATGGCTAGCTAGTTTAAGGTTAATCCGTTATTCGGCTTTTACTGCAAAAGTTCCAACGCTCCATTGTATAGATTCCATATAATTAAAACATTGGACAAACATTAACACAACGCATTAGCATAAAACCCATGTCATAAAATAAAAAAAAAAACAACCAGACCTTAAATAAATCGATTTCCCTCAAGTTTATTTTATTTACTCGAGTTGATAAGATAAGAAGTACCTTTCAGTTTTCCAATTTCACGAACCCCAGTCCTTTATATATAAGTAACGATCATTTTTTATTATGTTTCGACGTACGTTTCCGTGAAATTATTAAAAAATATATATATGTCCCTTTTTGAAACGGATTTTGTTGACAATTTCTAGGTTTTTATTTTTTTTGCACGACACCATAATTATTTTTCTTAATTAAAAGTAGCCTAGGTTAGACCTTATAACATCAACTATCTGCCAATAAAAGTCTAGTTAAAATCAATAAGGTCGTTTCGGAGATTAGCCGGAGCAAACAGACAGACCGATAAAAATTGAAAAAAAATAGTTTTTGTTATAAATACCGTATATATTTTCACATGCATTCAGTAAACAGCTGTTATTTTGATATTACAAACAGACGCATCAATTTTAATTAATTGTATAGATTACGAAATACCAAAACTTGCTTATTTTTTCTACAAAAACTCAGAATCACTCTGTCAAACAAAAATGTACCCTTTGCCTTTCAAAGAGCTTAACTCAACAGCGCATTATTTTTCGAAGCAGATATTCTTCATTCTGTACGCTTTTACAAAAGGGGGGTGAAATTCCCCTGTTCACCTCCCAACCCCCCCTGGCCCCCAGTGGAGGGGGCGTTTGACGTCAGCACACGCCCCGAGGGTGGGGGATGTGCGCAACTGAAGAATATACCTATAGCTATATAAGTTGTGTGTGTGTGCTCACAAAGTTTTTCTTTGTACCTATGTATCATGTAGTTTGTAGTGTGGGTATATATGTAATCGGTTTGTCTTGTATTTTTCTTTGACGTGGTATATGTTTTTGTGATAGGAAAGATGAAGAAATACAAGCTGAGGAAAGTTCTGAGTATGAATGTGGATGGGTATAAGAGTAGAGGAAGAGCAAAGAAACGATGGATGGACTGTGTGAAGGATGATATGGTAAGAAAGGAGGTGTCTGATGAGATGACGAGTTATAGAGAAGTATGGAAGAAGAAGACATGCTGCGCCGCCCACAAATAACTTGGGATAAGGGCAGGGGAATGATGTAGATGTTTTTGTGGTAGAGGTGTGTGGAGGTTGTCAGTTTGCTCTTAGGTGGGGTTATCTTGTCTGTAAAGTAAAATGACAATCAGAGGTCAATAACAACATTATTCTTAATCAAGTTCCTTGCAAGCATATGGGCTAAAGATCCACTCAATATTATGCGGAATTTCCTAGTGGTCAAATAAACATACAGTATCACCTATCGTTGGCTCTGCTTAAACAAAGGAAATATTAGCCAGAATCAATGAGAAACTGCAGCACTACTGAGAGCAGATTAGTTTAAGGTGGATGCTCCAGGGTAGCCCGCGAAATTCAAATTTAATTACGTTTTTAGGAATTACTTTTTCAAGGTAAAGTCATTCCTGCACCTTTATGCGCTTGGAGGGTTGTTTTGATGATTTTGATGATTACAATTCTGTAACTACATACGTGTTACAGCCGCGAATCAAATTTTAATCAACATACAACCTGACACTGACCTGGAAATTGCGTAAGAAAACTTGAATTTCGCGGGCTACCCTGGAGCATCCACCTTAATTACTTTAAACTGAATGTAACTTTCCCAACGAGCTTATTTTTCACTGTCTATGATCTACGCCAAAAAATAATCAGGGATATTGTTGCAAAAGGATGGATGGCTGTCATATGCGTAGTCAGAAGCCGGAAGATCTGAATGTCTTACTAAGGGGTATCATGTAACTTAGGAGCTGGGCTGTGGAGGTCAGATTGATAGTAGACACAACATACTGGTATTCAGGAGCAAGTGGTTGGACTGTAAGCCGAACCTAACGTAGTTTGGAAAAGGCAGACTGATGCAGTCACATTGTCACTTGCCAATCTATATTTTTATTTTATTATCCTCCACATCGGGGATTCCCAAAGTGCCGAAATCTGTTTCCCAGGGGTCGGCTGCGGGACTATTCGAAAGAGATACCGTGGCCCTGGAACACAAAGGGCGATGAAGGAATATGGATGGGTTTTAGTCAGTAAAAGTCTGACACTCCCTCCTGCTCCGCCCAGAGCCGAAGGAGTCATTTGATGATTTCTCATCCGAAAAAAAAAAAAAGGTGTCGACGTAAGGCGTGTGGACGGTAAGCTATGGGCTAGCTCGCCGTCCGTCCGTCTCATGACGACAGGCCGTGTCCACGGCGCAGGAGTGTTCCACGCACGCCTCAAACAGAGTCAGCAAAAAGGAAGGGGTCCGCAAGGGCCGATGCCTGCCGGGGCTGCGGGACTGTTCGAAAGAGATACCGTGGCCCCGGTACACAAAGGGCGATGAAGGAACATGGATGGGTTTTAGTCAGTAAAAGTCTCACACTCCCTCCTGCTCCGCCCAGAGCGGGAGGAGTCACTTGACGATTTCCCATCCGAAAAAAAAAAAAAAAAAAAAGGTGTCGTCGTAAACGAAAACTGTTTTTGGGGGTCAACGAGGTCTAAAAATTGACCCCTATCAATTACCACAAGTTCTTATTTGAAACTTTCAAGATAATGTATACGTTGTGTTACTTACAGTACCAATTTGTTCTAAGAATTACAAATATTTTAGTAGGAAGTATCATTTTTGTACTTTAAAAAAACTCAAAAACTGCTTCGGACGGAAAAAAAACTAAAAATTGACCTCTTTCGGGATAAATAGAGCATCTTTGGCTTGGTCCCTCTAAAGTTTATATATAGAGGCTGCGGTTGGGCTTGAATTGTTGCAAATTTAGTTAAGTTTATACAAATATTGAATGTTGTTCCTTAAAAATGCATAGCTTTTGAGTTTTAGTGCAAAAAGTGAAAAAAAAGCCCAAAATGTTGCAGTTTATCGCTTGGTTCGCAGCGAGCATAAGTTTTTCGGAATTGCAAATTTGGGTTCACATCACCCTAACTCATCTGAACAACTGATATAACATATCAAAAATGCAGAACGCTTTGCGATTTTAGCCTTTTTAGCGTCGATTTCTACTGGCCTAAACTCAGCAAGTCATTAAGCGTGGACAAGTTATGGGGGTCTAAAGTATCAGGGGGTCTAAAATGGCCAATAATTAAAATTCTTAAAATGGACTTTAATGTTCATAACCATAAGGTCCATTTTACGAATTTAAAATTTTGAACATGATTCATATTATGATTCTGCTAAAGTGGCCATTTTAGAACCCCCGTTCATTTTGGAAAAGGGATCTCATGCCCAAAATAGTTTGGGAATCCCTGCTCCACATCAAGATAATCGCTGTCATTTTCACAAAAGATATCAAATTGACATATTTTCAGGTGAAAATAAGCGGTAAACAGTGACCGCCAGATCACTGATACTGTTATCAGTTAAAACCCCTTTTTCACGGAAAAGCTGCGCTTTAGATAACGTTATCATGAGTTAGCTGAGTGGTTGTAGACTGGGGAAAATATTTAGAGGCCGCTGAGGAAAAAGCTGACGAAATGTAGTTTATTTATTTCGACATCAAAAAATTACACAAAAAGGGTGTAAAAGTGAGTACTTTTACACCCTTATTACTACGACATTTGTGACAGAAAGTGGGTGTGTAATGTAAAATGCGAGCGTAGCGAGCTCGCGTCATGGAGTCGTAGCAGGTTCTAAATTTGCTTATTTCCCTTAATGAAGCCGAAAGGCACTTGTCCTCCCCGTCCTTGCGATATTTTGTTTGGTGTGGACCATACCTGGGAACCTTCTAGTTTCGGAGATATTAGGGGGTTAAAATTCCGACTCTGTCACAAGTTTATTTTTAAATACAAGTTTTTAATATTATGACGACCCGAATGGCGCAGCGGTAGTGAGACTGCCTTTCGTTCTTAGGGTCCCGGGTCCGAATCCAGGTAGGAGCAAATGTGTGATGAGCATGGACATTTGTTTCCGAGTCATGGATGTTTATATGTATAATAAGTACAAATAAAAAGTATCTATGTAATATATCAACTATCTAGTGTTCACGACACAAGCCTGATCGTTGCTTAGTGTGGCACTTGTTGGCGTTGTGTGTAATGTCCAGCGATATTTATTTCATTTATTCTTTAATGTTAGGTACTTTAAATACCTCCACCACCCCCGTTCTATTTAATGCATCCGTCAGTACAATGTTTTGAGTGTGTTACATTGGAGTTCTACCGTACAACGTGATTTTTACCCCAAAACAACTCACCTGCTCTATATGTATATAACCTCTGTCGCTGTGCATTACTCTGTAGTCCACATCCACAACGAGTCGGGACACAACGGAAGCCCAGTTTATAAACCTTCATAAAGTGTTCCTGATAACACAACCCCGCACTGAGTAAGTTGCATTTTATTATCCTACTTTATATTTTTCGTATTCTGGTTATGCCTGGAGAAGGTCTAATAAAATTGCCGTTTGAAAACTAGACGAATCCTTGAGTATACTGTGAATCTGAAAAAAAGAAAGAAAGAAAAGAAGAAAAACAAAAGTGAAAGAAAGAAAAAGAAGAGTCGAGAAGTCTATGAAAGTATCTATGTAGTATATCAACATCTGGTGACCACGACACAAGCCTCGTTGCTTAGTGTGGCACTAGATGGCATTGTGTGTAATGTCCTGCGATATTTATTTTTTATTTAATCAGTGCTAAACGAACATCGACCAACACTTGGTGGATGAAGGATTTGGTGGATATTGGATTATCTTACTCAGTCTTTTGTCCACATAGTTAAAGGCCTATATTACATGTTTTTTCACACAGTTTTTTAATTTAAATCATCATAATTTTCTTGCCCTTATCCCAATTTATTTGTGGTCGGCGCAGCATGTCTTCTTTTTCCATACTTCTCTATTACTCGTCATCTCATCAGACACCTCCTTTCTAGCCATATCATCCTTCACACAATCCATCCATCGTTTCTTTGGTCTTCCTCTACTCTTATAAATGGTTTGTTTTAAATAAGAGAACATCGTCTTCGCTCACAGTCAGTCTGCTCACTCACTATGAATGAGTCACTTCAACCTTGTTATAGTTTTACTAAATATTGCATCGAATACTTTTAAATTGTGACAATATAGAATTATAGAGCCTGTAAGAATAATAGGGAATATGAACGTAATTTTTTATTCACTTAAATCAATAAAATACAGTACTATCAACCCAAGAAAAGTATTAAAAGTTAAGTTCAGCTACTGCTTGTCGCACAAAAATAATATTAAACTCTACGACAGTTCAAACGTCCGTAGCTGTCGCGGCCATGATGTGACGTCATTATCCACAATCTGTCTTGTTTACATCTAATTTTAGTGGCCGTAATAAAATAATTTTAAAATTTGAAGGTTCTTTATTCAAGTAAAAATTGCAATAACAATATTATAATCAAATTTTGGTGAAACTTTTAGCACTTTTCAAATAAAAGTATTTTCTTGACACAATGAACTTTGACGTCAATATCGTTATCGAGGACGGTGTGTTTTGACAGTGCGTTCCGTTTCACCAAAAACATGCTACATAAAACAGTAAATTGTAAAATATGTTATTTATTAGAAACTTAAACAAGTGTACCACAATGTTTTTATGCGCCAATACAAGGCATTTTACATAAACAAAAAGAGTTTTGTATTTCATGCATATTCCCTATTCTCGCCTTACATACAACTAGTTATGATGACTAAGCTTGAAAATTGTATTTTAGTGGTTTCAGACTGAAATCCGAGTTTGGCTGTCTAGTTGGTCTAGTGACCGCTGCGCATAAAGTCCTGGATTCAATTCCTAGGTCAGACAAAGTGTTATTTTGTTTTCCCATCAGGAATTTCTCAGTAGCAGCCACGGAGCCTGGATGTGTGCGCCATTGATGGCTATAGGCTCGCCCCCTAGTACATGGGGCTTAAAACTTAACTGAACTTAATATGTATAATACACATTTGGATTTGGATGGATGGTTGTTTGTTATTCTATCACGCGAAAACTACTGAACAGATTAGGATGAAATTTGGCACACAGATAGTTTATAACCTGGATTAACACTTAAGATTATTTTTATCCCGATGCTACGATTCCGCAGGACAGTACCGACCATCACGGGCATAAGCTAGTTGGTAGATAAAAACCTTTACCACCAAAATTTAATTAACCTTTCATCAAAGCAAATAAAAACCTTTTACCGTGCAACAATATACAAAATCCACTGTATTAAGGTCCCATTAAAATAGATGGACAAATTTTAACCCAGCGTTCAGTACGTCTAACCAAAGATATCCAAGCAAAAAAAACACTGATTACAGTGATTTTATTTTGCGCGTAATTACCTACTACTTTCTACTTGTCCTAACAACACTATCCTAAAAAGGTGATTTGTGTAGTCAACTGATAGTTACTATGGTTAAATACAGAGTGATATTAACAGAACTGACTGGGTATGTGTTTATTCTAGAGTGCCGGCAATTTATTATTTTAAGTCAAAATAAAATCACTTTAAGAGGGCTATCACCTTTTTTACTTGTATTTGAGTGTTTCAAGAGTCTAACACTCAAACACAAGAAAAAAACGATTTTTAATAAGAAATAATCAAACTTTCTCGAAAGATCAAAATGTTCTTGTATTTGAGTGGTTGACTTTTAAAACACTCAAAAACAAGAAAAACTGTAAGAGCCCTCCTAATTAGTGTTTTTTTGCTTGGACATCTTTGGTTAGACGTACTGAACGCTGTATTAAAATTTGTCCATCTATTTTAATAGGACCTTCTATAAGTCGGTACTAGCTACAAATAAATTCCTTCTCCAACACACACATATACACAGCAGTACATAGGTTCGTATGTACAACGCTGTTACATAATCACTTCAACCTCCCGGATCAATACGGATGCGCCATCTACTTTTCAACTATACCTGCCTCTTTCTCACAAAGGTGTTGCTATATATCTGTCTCTGTCTACCGAAGGCTTCGCGGGGAGGTATAGATTTTCGCTTAGTGCAGAGTTTGATGGTATAATTAAGGTTTTGTTTGATAAAGGGGTAGACAGAGGGGATGATTAGGTAGGTACTTACAGTGGATTGTGTGCCTTGAGACAGGAATTGTAGGGTTTCGTTTAATGTTATGTCTTGTATTCTTCAAAAGCATAAGAAGAAATGATAATTTTGTTTATAACTACTAAAACTCTGGTTTTATTCCTTGGATTGGTAAGTTTCAATGGTGTAAAAAGACCCTTGACGAAGCCGAAAGGCACTTGTTCTCCCCGTCATTGCGATCAATTATTTTGTTCTACACCATACCTGGGAACCCTCTAGTTACGGAGATATTGGGGATCAAAGTTCCAACTTTTTGAGTTTTATTTTTTTTATTCAAGTTTTTAACGTTGTAACTTTACTTTAAATACCTCCACGACCCAATGCAACTCAATGTTTTGAGTGCATTACATCAGTGCAGCACTCAAAACATTGAGTTGCATTGGGTCGTGCAGGAAAAATACAAAAAAAAAAAATTAAAAAAACGAAACCAAAACAAAGTTACTTAGTTTGAAGTAGAGAATGCTTGGTTGACGGCTTCGTGAAGGGTCCTTTTACACCCTGTATGTCAAATCATTTATTCCAATAAGGACATTTTAAAGCACTTTTGAACGTCAAACGTTACCATAGGTAAAGTCCCAAAAAAGTCTGCGAGTCGTTACCCGTGGTCTCGGTAGGTCGACCCACATTACCGGGTCCATGGGTAATTTTAATTACCCGTGATTCCATGGCATTAGATTGTTTCCTGGTCTTCTGAATATATCGATAGAAAATACAAATCTATTATAACAGCATAACATATCCCACCGGGACCACGGGTAACGAGTGACTGCATAATTTGACCACGGGTATAATAGCCTTTTGTCAACCATGTAGAGAAGTCCGCTGCTAGGAAGAGCCCGTGGCTAAATAATAACTGCCGTTCGGGTCGATCATCAAGTTAAGCTGCGCTGGGCGCTGGTCTGTGGATGGGTGACCACCCTTACATACCGAGGTTCCTCTGTGCCTAGGAAAGACGTTAAGCCGCTAGTCCCGGCTGTCATTTGTAGATCTTTGACAGTCGTCACAGGTAGTCAGTGGCCCGAAAGCCTGACGACCAGTATTACCAAGGAGTATCGTATTAGCCAGTACTAACCGGGTTGTGCAGGTCAGATAGACAGTCGCTTTATTTACATAAATTGTCACTATCTACTATACTATCTAGACATAAATCCAGACATGGCTGTGAAATGGACTAGGCCCAGAATCGAAGCCAGAACCTTGCTCTGGCGACCACTACAGAAAGAAAACTTTGAACTTGTTTATCAGATTTACACTAGAAATGCATAATTATTCTAGAATTCCTCGATTGATCAATCCTTCAGTTGTTACCCTTCAGTTGTTACAAATAGGTATTCAATCGCGAGTTCCCTTAAAAGCCTTAACATGTTTCGTTAATAATAAACCTAGGAGTGGCGCCTGGGAACAAAGCACTCCAGGCCACCTGCTCCTAAACGCGTGGAGAACTTGAACATACGTTAATAGAGCACATCGAATTCTTGATTGCACAGTTTTCTGTCACACAAATCAAATGAAATCAACGGTGTAAACGTACCCTTCACGAAGCCGACAACCAAGCATTCTGTACATCAAACTGAGTAACTTTACGCAAAAATTATCGTTATCGTATATCGTATTAAAAACATGTTCTCGTATACAGTTCGGGTTGGTTGTTCCCTATGGAGAACAACCGGCAAGCAACTCCTTGGTCACTCATATCTTTTGGGAGGGGACCCCAGAGGGATTTTCAGCACGAAAACTGGTAGCTGGGTAGGTAGGTAGGGCGTAATGAGAGAACGCTAAGACTATAAAGGGTTCAGGCCCAGTTCGATGAGAAGAAACTTTTCAAATACAGGGTGTAAAAAGACTCTTAACGAAGCTGGAAGACACTGGGTCCTCCTCTTCATTACGATATTTTTTTTGTTCTGGACCATACCTGACCTTCTAGTTACGGAGATATTGGGGGTCAAAGTTCCAACTTTTTCACAAGTTTTTTTTAAATAACATATTACATGTTTTTAATTAAAGAACTTCACTTTAAACCCCTCCACGACCCCCACACTATTCAATCCATCCAACAGCACAATGTTTCGAGTGCGTTACATTGAGTTTTACGGTAAAACGTGATTTGGCACCTAAAAAAAAAGTAATTTCCCAGCAAAATCTTTGCGTAGACTTACTTAGTTTGATGTATAGAAGGCTTGGTTAAAGGATTCGTGAAGAGTCTATTTACACCCTGTATTTGAAAAGTTTCATCTCAGCGAACGGGGCCTGAAGTGAACCTAAACGACTGAAATAGGATAGCAATGTAACGATGATATAGTGAGTTTTGGAATTAATAGATCATGATCTGTCAAATGACCAATTTGTTCGAAACACCATTGTTTAACTATTGTGTCTACTTCGTGGACAGATCAAGGGTTAAGACAAAAGATATTTCAGCTTTATTTCGGAGATTAGTTTCATATCGGTAATCCGTTAAATGTTTCAGGATTCGGTCAAAATCATTTCCCGACATTAGGTATTCGGCCCAGTTTTCCCACCTCATCTACCCTCCTTTTCTTAACTATGTTGAGGTGAGCTTAGCGACTGCCTATCTGACATCCACCTACAAGTTCTTGAGTATCACGGGCCCCTGGTAAGACTGGTTGTCAGACTGTCCGACTTCTGCGTTCCCGTCAGCAACAGTCAAAATCTACAAGTGACAGCTGGGACAAACGTGCTTTCTGAGGTCCGAAGGGGTCTCGAATTGTTCGAAATGGTCACCCATCTACAGACCACCCTCGGAAAACGTTGCTTAATGTTGATTATCGAACCACACGGCTGATATTTAAGCATGATTCTGCTTTTTAAATACAAGCAAAGAAAATGTAAGAGCTAAATAAGATATTTCCATTAAAAATGGAGCTCACGTAACAACTTCTAAATTAAAAAATTCGAGACAGATTGTTCCATCGTAACTCAAGCATGCTTTCAATCTCAACAGAAAACTTTAAGAAAAACCTTTGATTTCAGATGGTAAAGAATAAAACATGAAAATATTCACCCTAATTCTGGGCGTGGTCCTATCAGGGGTTGCGCACACCGCCCCCGGCCAATCAGAGGAAACCACCCCGCAAAATCAACCAATAGAAACACAAGAAAATGAAGGAGAAACGAGACGAGTAGATGTTCCTGAAGTCGTTTTACAATTGAAATATGATAAGGGGGAACTGAATAGGATATATCTGACTCAGTTCAGAAAGGATTCCACGACGTGGGTGCCCTCAGTGTCTGCTCGAAGTAACTTGTGTGCGGACTTGTGCCACGCAGGTCTTTATCTGGCTCTATAGCTTTTGTCCTTTGCCTCGTAAAAAGACAGTTTGTTTACGCGGCCATTTTGGTTTGGTGTGAAATGTGACGTTTGTGTGTTTTTTTGTTTTGTTTTTTTATTTGTGTTAAAATGAAGAGCTTTGATTGGTAAGTAAATTATTTATTTGGAATTTAGTTTTATTTTTTTAATTAGCCTAGTGCAATTAGACAACAAATACTCAAAACGTGGAACGAAGTTTACAGTGGTCGGATTTGCATGGGAGAGTTACAACAAAATTTCACCACTCGATTTTTTTTTAAACGATTTGAATTCTTTTTTTTCGCTATGAATAACATGAAATTCGCCGAATCTATATTGTGGCGTAGTAGTGCGACCTATATCTGTGTGTATAGTGTCACAGTCAAAACTGTTAATCAGTAAAAACTACTTTTGACCGGTGAAAACTATTTTACCAATAATTATTATTATTATTTTTTTTTTTTTTATATATTATTTACTTATAAACTTATTAGGTTGTTGGGTTTTTTTGTGACTCTTTGAAAAACATCATGTAATTCTAGGACTAGGTAATACAACTGAGGCGTTCTAAAACAACATATTTTTAATGCAGAAAACGCATTTTAACTTCCTAAGGATTTTGTCTGACACCAGTCAAAAATGGTTACGACCGAATAACAGTTTTGACTGTAACATATCCAGTAAAAGCTAATTTGGTCTGTTTATTGTTCAATGTTCTAGAGGAAATGCGTATTTCAATTTACTTATTTATTTTAAATTTACATTTTTTTGTCAATCGTTACTAAATTACAGAATTTTAAGACCAAGATTTCTTTTGAAATGGGTAACTGATACTATTTCATTGATTACTGGACAAGAAAATGTCCAAGAAAACCATATTCATGACTGTAGTGACTTAAAACTCATTCGCAAAAATCAGAAAATTGTAGAATGTCAATGAAGCCATTTCTTTTTATTCTAAAAGGCAGTATTGTTTAACGTGTTGAATAAAATAAAACTAAAATACCTCCCTTCTTAAAATTGTACAGTACCTACCGGTATCGGGTTATTAAGTACCTAACTTACTTAGTACTTAAATGAATAATCTCGCCAAAAATAAATTTAAAATCAAAATACTGATTCCTATATTAAACCTGTGAGCGCTTATTCGTTATGGATGTAGATAGTACTTATTTGTGGTTCTAGGTTGCACAAGATAAGACACTAACCACAGACCACTGATCGTTTACAAACAAACCTATGAAATAAAATGATTCACCTTCCTTCGTGCCAGTTAAATTGGCAGAACAATACGAAGAAAGTTATTCAATAAAACTGCTAATATCTTTTCATTTCACCGTATTTTATGCTAGATATATGCGTATTTTATGTCTTGTCAAATCTCGCATTTATTGCTATTAAACGTGAAGTAAATCTTATCTGAAGTATTCATAATATCTATCGATAAAAAGCGAAGACATAGAAACAGAAAACCACACTCCTTGTATTTAAAAAAGTGAACTAAAAAAAATACATACAGCCGAACATTGAACCTCCTCCTTGTTTGAAGTCGATATAAAACGAAAAACAAGTTGAATGAAAACAAGGTGGGTACTGAATAGTTTATTTAATGTTTAATTAAACCGCGATTGTGTCTGAAAATGTAAAACTGAAAACCTTCATTTTGAAATGAATAAAATTAAGTTTTTTCATTTCGCATTCGCGGCCTTAGTCACGGTGAGGTCTTTTACTAACTAACGATTAAAATGTCTTGCAGCCATGCAAAGTTAAAAAAAAAAACTAATTACCTACTTGACATGACATGAATTTGATATCCTCCTAAGCCGTCTCAGTCTATATTTCTCCAGAAAAAGAGGACACTTACAGAATCAATCTGTCTGTCGACTAAGTGTCTGTCAAAGTGTGTCTGTCTGTCTGTTTGGCTTTTACACGGCGCCAAAGCCCCACCATGCAGACCTAACGCATTGCTTCCCTCAGGACTGGGAGGCGAGGCCTGCGGGACCTCGATCTGCTCGCAGCTGATCCCGGTGGGCTTGCAGTCAGCTTTAAAAGCCACCAACAAGTCGGTGGAGGTCTACGGACATCCAAGATACAACGTCTGTCCTGCGCTTTGTAAGAACCAGCTCGGTAAGTCAATTATTATTAACAGAGGTACATCATCTGCCTAGCCTTTTCCCAACTATGTTGGGGTCGGCTTCCAGTCTAACCGGATGCAGCTGAATATCTGTATTTTACATGGAGCGACTGCCTATCTGACCTCTACAACCCAGTTAGTACTGGGTAATACGATACCCCTTGGTAAGACTGGTTGTCAGACTTTTTGGGCCACCACCTGTAACGACTGTCAATGATCTACAAATGACAGCCGGGACCAACTGCTTAACGAGCTTTCCAAGGCACGGAGGAAATCAACAGAGGTACAACCAACAATAATTCTGTCAATATTAAGGGTTTCAATCTTGATACACTAAATAGTATGTATGATATCAGATGTTCCCTTGTCTCTTTTAACTAGTTGTACCCTCCATAGAGTAGAGACAATGAAACATTCATCTTTTATCAAAGCAAAGGCTGGAATTTTATAAACCCTTCCTGGAAGGATGTAACTTTGGGTCGAAGGTCATAAGTCCGAAAATTTGACAGACAAATACAACTGGGTTGTGAAGGTTAGATAGACAGTCGCTCCATGTAAAATACTGCAGGCCTAGCCAAGTTACAAACGATTCGTATCGATTCTCTTTCTACAATCGTAAACTTTAAGTCACGTGGTGAAAAAAACGAATAGAAACTTCGTAGACAAGTTTACATCGATCAAGATGATTGAATGAAATGTATTCGTTTCTACAATCGTGATCGCTACATCCCATATAAATCGTAGCCAACTTACAGTTTTGACTGAACTTTAAAGTTTCTATTCGTTTGTTTTGACCACGTCACTTAACGTTGAAATGATGTCATTCGCATACATTTGGTTTGTTTTCTAACGTTCACGATTGTAGATTGCCAACTTGGCTAAGCATACTGGTATTAGACCGACAGCTGACTTGACCCGAACACAGTTGTAAAAAGGCAGGAACATTACCGACTGTCAAACAAACGGCATCCGGGACCAATCGTTTAACGAGCTTTCCGGGGCACAGAGGAAACTCGGTCTGTAATGCACTCATCCACAGTACAGTCCATCCAAGCGCTGCTTAACCTTGAATATCGACCCGTGCGACTGTTAATATTTAGCCACGATGTCCTCAAGGTCAGATAAACAGTCACTCTTATAAATTACCTGCATCTGATTAGACTGGAAGACGTCGACCTCATATAGTTGTGAAAAAGCGAGTGAATGATGATAATTAAGTTTGTATCTTCCTTGGAACAGGTGCCCCGCTCTGCAGCTGCCCTGATAGTGAAGCTGACCACTCTGTCGACTGGAGCGCAGTCTGCACTGCCTTCTGTTACGATGGATACGCTCTTAGTGGTAAGTCAACATCACCCATAGCAGTGGAAGCTACACGTAATATATTGAAAGAGTGTTAAGGGGCTGTCAACACCAAAATGCGCGCACACTGTCTATTTGTATCGGAGTAAACGAGAGCGAGTGAGTTACTGGGCGGCCAGGTTTTAGAAAAAAATAATGAATAAATATTGAAATTGAAAAAGTGTGGATTATTTGTGAAATATGACTCGTTAGCGGTTTAGGTATGAATATGTTGACTTCGTGTTTTTATATGCAGACCCATACGTCAAAAAAATAAAGACATAGAACCGTTTAATGATGATTTTAAGACTGCATCAATTAAATTATTGCAATTATTTTCTATCGAGCCGATTTCGTCCAATTGTATCGAGTCCGTCCACGGTCTTTGAAATAAATGATGAATATTAAACATTTCGTTTCTTGATGTGCGAGAACAAATAGTTTTTCTCAAAAATCTGCATAAATAGGATCAATTAGGTGTTGTCAGCCCCTTAATAGAGTTTCTAGCTCGTTCTTATTGTTAGGGTTTTGTGGTTGTTGGGTGGCATAGTTTAATTGTAATCGATCTAATTCTTCATCTATTATTTTTTGTCGTAGTAATTTGCTGTTTACGATAGCTCTACGTTAGTCTTCTATTCTCTGTCGACTAACCTGCATGTCTGGGATTTTTTATTTATTATTAGCCATGTGTTTCCCACTGCAGGGCCAAGACCTCGCTTTTCTCTTTCCACTTATCCCTATCCAATCCTTGTGAAAATAGCCGAATTCGTCCCGGAATGGGCATTGAAAACAAAATGTAAACATTTTCGATTTAACCAATTTTACCCTACAGGCTGCCCAACCTGCGAGACGCCATCCACCGAGGCTTCGGCAATCTTTCAGTCCTCTCGGTCCCTCTCTACCTACGAAGGCTGGACAGCATGGTGCAACGTTCAATGCAGGCAAGGCCAGGGCGGGGCGGCCTGCAACTGCGACCGGGCGCCCTTTCAGTAAAGTTAACCAATTTTACCCTTTACCCTTAAACATGTTTTACCCTTGAAATGCTTAGAAAACTACAGCAACAACAAGATCGAACGTATATTTGGCTTAGGTTTTACCCATTTTTATTGTTTTTACCCTTTGTTAATTTACGAGGCTTTAGAATATTTCTATGAGATTAAAAAAAAACCTATGGAATTTAGATATTTTGGTTTCTAATGTTAGAGATTTTGGTGTGTAAAACACATTAATTGCCCGCACCGTCGCACAAATATTTTTGGAGTGCAATAAATGATTTACTTAATCATTTTATTTTGTGCTTTAAGGTAGGCATTTCAAAAGAATATATAAGAATGCACTATAATTACAATACGATATAAGCATTTATCTTATTAACATGCCGCTTACATTTTTAATCAATTTAAACAATTTAATCGTACATTTAAATTGAAAGTACATGGCTTTCTATTAAGTATATAAATACTTATATTATTAAAAAATTAGATAATAAGCATTTATTCTTGTTTTAATTCTATATTTTAAGACGTATATAATCATTAAATAATAATTGTAATTATAAAAATAACAAATGAAAAATCTGCGCGCAAGACAATATTACGAGTAAAACTTAAATTTTATGTAAACATTCCATTTAATGTAATTTACATTTTATTTTATTAAAGTTAATTTTTCATTTATTTTTGGTTTTAATTTTATTTTTTCACCTTTTCTTTCGAACCTACCAGTCAATTATTGGTTTCGACTCCCTAAATTTTTCAATTTTGAATAATTCGTGTTGTTAAAAATAGTAAAAAAAATGTTTAGCAGTACGTGATGTAGACAGTGTCGTGAAAAAATGTGTGTAGTTTTTATTACTTAATGGAGTTTTAATCATAACATATATTGATGACTGTTCATTGTTTTCAGGATAAGTTAATATAGCGTAAGTTCAGCTTAAAACTGGTCTTATTTCAAAACAAGGTTTTCTCTTTGACATGCTTTAAACCATCATTATAGTTAGTTGTAGTAAAAACTTACCTGTGGTTGAAATGAAACCATTTATACAAAACTAACACTGCAGGCCTAGCCAAGTTACAAACGTTTCATACCGATTCTCTTTCTACAATCGTAAACGCCTCGGCGTAAGCGATTGTAGAAAGCGCTAAATTGGTAGCCAAGTTGACACGACTGAGTCGAGCGCTAAAAACCTACACTTTAGTCTATGGTGAGCGTTCCTACCGAAGATTATAGCGATCAACATTGTAGAAACGATAACATTCTATTCTATCATTTTGAACGATGTAAGCTTGTCTATGAATTTTCTATTCGTTTATGTTGATCACGTGATTTAAAGTTGAGATTATGTCATTCCACTAGCGTTAACGATTGTAGATTGTCAACTTGGCTAAGCCTGCTGTTTTGTGCAGGGATGATCACTATGACACATTTTACGCTCTTGTGTGGATAGATTAAAGATCACAGTACACCAACACAAAGCCGGCTTTGAATAGGGATAATTCCTGACTAAAAAAAATATGATTCTGTATAGTCCGTCAGATTATCGAAAAATATTGGATGCATTTTTTTTGTTTTATCAAATTAACTAGTTAATGCCCACGGCTTAGCCCGCCTAATTATATATACTAAAACCTTCCCCTTGAATCACTCTATCTATTAAAAAAACTCGCATAAAAATCCGTTGCGTATTTTTAAAGATCAGCATACATAGGGACAGACGCGGTGGGCGACTTTGTTTTATAATATGTAGTGATGATAAGAAATGACGAAATAAAACGCGTCAAAGATCATGAATGGGGGCTTGTGACGTCACTTTTCGGCAAAAAATGTACTCAAATGTGACGTCACACCAGTTTTCGACGCACTGTATCGTCTTTATTATATGTTTAAGTGAAAAATAAAAAAAATGTGTCCTGTATTTTTTGGAAATCTATCTGACGGATCAATTAGATTTTTTTCATCATCTACCCTATTGGTTACAACTGCGGTCATCGTAGAAATTAATGATAAGTGCATTTATCGTACGCTCGGGGACACATCAAACTATCATTCTCAGTATAACTTGACCTCTCTTTGTATGAGCTTTCCGTACGATGAGAAATCAGCTTAATCTGGTTTTGCATAGCTTGATGGTCGTCGTGTGTACTCGTACATATTCGTACTTATCGCACGTATTTCAATACGAAAAGCGACCAGGAAATGGTTAAAACATCCTGAAACGAATTGAGTATTCCAGATCCTTTATAAAAGGGTTTTCAGATGGCAAGTACGGTAAAAAGAAACGATGAATTATATTTCACTTCACAAATTATATTCCACTTTTTATTTTATAACTCACATTTAGCCTGTTGTGTCCAGTTAAGCCCCATGTAATAGGGAGAAAACCTATTATAATGGAGTGGGCACACAATTAAACTCTGTACTGAGAAATTCCCAATAGCACTTTGAGCACCTGAAAGTCGCTCCCAGTCAAATAAATATAATATGAAATGATTAAAACGATATTTTTAATACATTTTCCTTATTTTCGTAAATAAGATGTTAAAAGGATTGTGTAGTTGAATAGCCAGCAAAACTAGCCTATAATAATAAATATATTAATTAATAGTTAATTATAATCTTAAGATAAATGAATAAAAAAAATTTGACGCGATTAAGCAATAATTTTACAGTCAAGTTTTTCTATTAGAATAGGCACAAATATTATAAAATAATATCTTGATATTTCGCTCTCTAATATCTAAATGTTAAAAGATCGTTTAAAATTTCTGCGTCGCTATAATATAACATTTAAAAGAATCATTTCTTGTACAGAACATAATATTAACACGGGTTAATCGTTTATTGAATATCTAATCGAATGTTCAAACTTATCTTCTTAATTTTAATTGAAAAAAAATCATAGTTTTCTTCATTCTATTGCTTTGCTAGCATCCTTACAATTAATCATATCAGAAATTACCCACCAGCTACTTTAAACGCTGATTAAAAACATGAGAATAATTAAAAGAAATTAAAATGTCGGAGTTCTAGTTTCGGAGTTAGTGCTCTAAGTAAGACACTACAAATCATAACGAATAAATCATAAAAAGAGGAGAAACAATCATTAGAAGTTTCATCAGCTTTTTTTCAACGAATAGATTGATGAAAATACACGTGAAATACAATGTTACCCGTAAATTATAAGCAAGAAAATTAATTGGCACCCCACTTACCTTTCTCAAAAACCACTTAAAGTTAAACATCCCTAATAGTACAAAATTCAATTTGAGTTTGAGTCACACTTCACAAAATAACACGATTGTGTAGTGATCACAAAGATCACCACACTATTTTGTTACGGGCACTTTAAACTAGGTTCTGATTTACTCTGTTAGTGTAACTCTGAAACCGTACGATGGACACAATGTGTAATAAAACAACTAGTTACCAACTAAACAATGGTTCTAATATATGCTACAGACATTACACTATAATAGAATCGGCATTTACATTCTAATCGATTTTTGTGCTGGCATTTCTTTGCCTAGTTAGACTAGTTCGTTTGGGGCGACAAAAAATCTACCTGATCTTCATGAAAAAATGAAAAATCTACGTGTCATAGTAGGCAATACGAACATGGAAATATCCCAGAACAAACCCATTTTATAATGACTTTGTACAATCTTTGACAAACCCAAGTAGTTTGTAAAAAAAATATCTCATGACAGTTCTATCCATTCCACGAGACACGATGAGGCACTAACTAACATCTCAGATCCTAAATTGATCAATTAGAACGACTCAAACAAGTTTGTGGTATAGTAGTTGTCTCTGGTTATAGAGTGATTACTCATCTTTATGGAATTCATAACATATGTGGTGTAAATAGATGAATTAATAATAAAGATCGTGAATTTTGGGCGCTAATGATACGTCAAAAAGGTGCACAGTTCGGCTTGACCATTTCCTATGAACAAGACACGGTAAGAAACTACATGTTTACTCTTTTAGAAGAATGTATTTGATAACAACGTTATCATGTTATCAGCGTTATGAGAGGACAGCGTAGGCCTGGGTACAACTGGGTGGGTACTTAACCAAAACGTAAAATAAGATAGCAAACGTTAACAAATCGAAGCATCTAAATATTAACAAGACCTAGAAATAGGGTACACTACATAATTCCGAAAAAAACAAAATTCCGAATGTCTGATTTATTATCAATAAGTCGGACTAATGAAATTCGGTATTTTGAGAATAGTAATTATGAACGTTCGGAATATAGAAATTTCGGAATTATGAAAATAGGATTAATGATAAATCGGAATTGTTATATTCGGAATTTTGAACCATTCGGAATTATGAAATTCGGACTTTTGAAATTCGGAATCGTGACTTTCGGAATTTAGTTTTCCGGAATTTTTGAGTGTTCCCCTAGAAATAATATGAAATCAGACGATTGCAATGGATACGCTAGAAAAGTACGAGGATGAAGAATTAATAATCACTAAATGCACACTATTTATAATAAACGAAGTCGGTTAAAATAGGATTGAATTGTAACAAATGGGTAAGAAGTTCCTGAATTATTACCCAAAAGTTATCTATCCTCATTCTCATGATGATGCTTGAGGAACGTAGTGACCGGGATAGCTCTGTCGTTTGCGTCTTTCCTGGAAGGTGGCATTAGTTGGACGGACTTTTTTCTTATATAAATTACACAAATAATAAAATATTTCATAATCCGCCTATGGCTTCTCACAAAATTGGGGGCTAGCTTATAATGTACTGTAGAGGCTAAATTTCCATCTACATGGAAAGGTGAAATTTCGAAATGAAATTCAGCTGCTATTTCTGCACCTTAGCGATTAGGGAATTTCAAAATCTTCAGCTACTTTTGCCTATACTCGTTAAATGTTATGTAAGTCTCTTGGTATCACTTACGCTAGATGAATAGGTGTATAGTAATTATTATAAAAATAAATACATGTAACTTTATCAACAAAATATCATAGTTATAAGATCCAAAATAGTTTTAAGGTGTGAAAGTTTCATAATAACAGAATTAATTCATGATGTGAATGAGAACAGTGAAGTGTGAAAGTTTAAGAATGAATACGTGTAACCTCTAGCTGCTGCATTTCTGGTGAATTCTGCTGTTAAGGGGACTACAGGAGCTAAACGCGAGTTTTATAATGCAAAAAAGCATATGATTCACTGCAATCAACAAAACCAGGAAAATATATGATATTCTTCAGAACATATGCTGGTATGATAGTGTTTTGAAAACATAATACAACTAATTTTACTCGATAAAAAAATCACGAACTTATCTCTAAAAAACTCTTTTAACGAGTAAAAACCATACTACAATACATGCGATCATTCAGATTTTTTGGCAAATAATTCTACAAGCAACATATTAGCATGATAGTGTTTTATTTTTTTAGTCCAATCAATAGATTTTTTGTAAATCTCAAAAAAACACTCATTTCGCACTATTCGGCCCGCAGTGACTGACGTAACAACCACTTTGTAGTACAAGCTGATTAGAACTTTATTCTAACAGTATTTACAAACGAAATTTGAACCACCACAAATAGAGTTGCTAATTTAGCTCCTGTAGTCGCCTTAAACTCCTTTGTTTTTCTTTTTAAAAAACATTTCCCCACACTAAGGATTTCTCCTGTACCGTGGGTGCATTTACAAACATTTAAACTCACACACACAAACAGCTAGACCTCGAACACCTTTAGGCCATATAAATTGTTCAGTGCGGGGTTCGAACCCGCCACACGCAGCGCAATAGACAATCGCTCAGCCACTGGTGTCAAATATTCTGTTAAAGCTGTTGTAACGTATAAGCCTAATAGGTCTCCGGTTCAGGATAACAATTAACAGATTAAAGTGATAGTTATCTTTATAAAATTTACTTTTAATTTGAATGCATTTGATTTTAATGCATGACGACCCGAATGGCGCAGCGGTAGTGAGGCTGCCTCACGTTCTTAGGGTCCCGCGTTCGAATCCCGGTAGGAGCAAATGTTTGTGTGATGAGCATGGACATTTGTTTCCGAGTTATGGATGTATGCATAATAAGTATGTATTTACTAATATGTAGTATATCAACTACCTGGTGTGCACGACACAAGCCTCGTTGCTTAGTGTGGCAATAGGTGGCGCTGTGTGTAATGTCCAGCGATATTTATTATTTATTTATTTGTTATTGTAACAATTTGACAGTGAAAAATAAATATTATTATCAAAAGTGACTTTGTAAGTAACGAGAAGTAAACAAGTTACATAATTTAAAAATCAAAACCCGACTGCAAATATTATTATTGTTATACTATTCCTAATTAATAAATTTTATTTAAACGTATAATTTAAATATATTTTTGATTGGTTTAGGTATTTTTTTATAAACGTATTTCGCGTTTAAAATATCAAATCCGTCGTTTTTTTTTTCAAATAACTACATCAGGATACTTGGGTTTTCAAGACGAATATAACGATACATTAACTATCGAAATCCATCCAGCCGTTTGGAAGATACGAGGCAATAAAGAAAACAAACAAACATATCTACAAGATACGCGCGAAAAACATAACCCTTCCTTGGCAGTCGGGTAAAAAGACCCATGTCATTTCTACGTGTTCCAATGTCTGTAACTTAAGTACTTTTTAATAAAAAGAAATCGTAAGCCTTTATCGCCATCTTGATATGAAACCGAATTATTAGTATTGTTTGTTTCAAGATAGGCATAACTAAAAAATACATGCATACAATCAACGCTAAATAAAATGTGTCGCATGGAAAATTAACGTGAACGCGTGTAAGTGGAGTACTCAGTTAAAACAAAATAAACTCGATGTTTTTCCGTGTCTCAACTTTAATTGTCGTTTATAATTAAAACGCCTATTATATCTGATATACTGGGTGATTAACTAAACGTGTGCAAACTCAGGACCTCATGCGCACTAGTCGCAAATTCGACCGCTGGATCAAACAGGCAGTCCATAATCTTTATTGTCATACAATACGGCTGCTGGTGATCTGATGGGTTGCGCTCATAGGTGAAATAACTGCGAAACGACTGTAATATGTGAGTGTGTGACTTGAAACATATATGACAGTTTGTGTGTGTGACTTGAAACATGTGTGACAGTTTGTGAGTTGGACCTTCATATTTGAATGAGTGTGTATGTGGAAACGAACGAATCTTGACGGGTGAACGAATGGATGGTGTGTGTTTATGTCACCGTAAAATTGTAAATACCGTTAGATTATAAGCTATCTCGCCAGATTGTAAACTCTCGAAAGATTGTGAACACGGAACGCACCTCGTGCGCTGATATTTGTTTGTTAATTCGTTTGTTGTCGAATGTAAACGAACAGTGATTGTGAAACAACATGAATAGTAAGTGAACACATTATGTGATGAACAGTGCGTGTTGAACGGTGATTGTAAATTGATTTCGTGTTTAAAATAACTCACAGCTTTAGAATTAGTTATATGAAATTGTGGTGGAAGTAAAATAAATCCGTGATTAACCAATGAAACAAACAGAACGGTACTGTAAGACGGACCAATCAGGGACAGATTCACAATCTTTCGAGAGTTTACAATCTCGCGAGATAGATTACCTATAATCTAACGGTATTTACAATTTTACGGTGACATAATGTGTAGGTATGGATGGTGTGTATGTGTGTGAATGTTTAGTTGTAGTTCAACCAAGAATAATCGCAACAAACAATATCACAAAGGTCTTCCATTAGGTAAGGGTTAGTTTGTAAATTAGATATTATCAATTAATGTATAAAAAATATGTATTATAGTAAATAATAAGCAAAAATCCGTAAATTATTATATGTAAATATAAAACTAAGAAATAAATATTTATATCATATAAAATTATAATTAAATACTTCGTCATCCTCGTTATTTTTAAATTAATTAAAGTTTAAATTAGGGTTTAGGTATAATAATTATTACGTAGGGTTAAAATAAATAAATCGTTAATCATTTAAAAAATATTTAAAAATGTAATTGATTGGAGGATAGATGAATAAAGGAAGTAATCGTTAGTATATTTCCGTTAATTAAATTAATAATTGTAAAATACACCTGTTAGTCGTTTATCGGCCTATTAGTAAGTAAATAATAAATTAAAATAATATTTTCCTTTAAAACAAGAACGATATTTATAACATTTGTGTTTTAAATAGTTCTCTTGGAGAAATAAAACAATAACGCCCTTTTTTTTTCAATAACCTAAAGGTGATATTTTATTTTGCGTTGACATTTCACACCTACCACAAGGCGATGACTTTAGTTACGACTGCTAAAACTCTAGATTGCTAAAAAATATTTTTCATTCGGTAAACAGATGAGTGAAGTCCCCCTTAGGCGGAATCTTAGACTAAACTTGGGTTGCCAGGAAATAGATATCTTTTGACATAATAAACCACAGACAAGAAAATCCATCAAAGGTTTTGATTTAGAGCGAGAAGTTGCCTAAAGAGAGGCATAAAAGATGGTGTTTGGAAAGGACAGTATAATTTAAAGTTAGTCAATAGACGAATAACAGAATTTATGTTTACTTAAATACTCACTTTAAAGCTCTGTAGCTTCTTTCTGAGTCTAAATTGAGAGAATAGCCATATTTAGAAATATTCTTTTTGAAGCTATCTATTTATTGGTATATATATTTATCTTAACCATATTGGACGTTGGGGCAAAACCACCCCTTCTCCTTTGAAACCTTACCAAACATGACATTGTGAAAACGGGTATTTATAGTTTCGTTCACCTAACTTAGTAGTAGTTCGTGTTGTTGGTAAATAAATAAATATTACCTAATTATAAAAAAAAATACATAAAGTAAAAGCGCGCTTTATGTACATAAAATTTGAAAAGTAACGCACAACAACTATAACTTGTTAAGTTAGATAAAAATATAACTCTCGTTAACTTTAGTTTCGTATTTGTAGCTTCGGAGTTAACTGAACGCTACGTAGACGCTGCGTAAATACCGCGTAGACACTGCGTAAATGCCGCTTATAAACTGCGTAATTTTCACGAAGACATTGCTAAAATGTCGTAGCAAAAACACTACGTGATCGTTGCTTATATTATATCGCGTAGACGCTGCGTAAATGGTGCCGAAGGCGTAGAAAAAATGCAACTTACACACACAGTCACGCTCTAATAATAACGGCTTCTACTTTGCAATAAGATGGATTTCAAGAATGGCTGCTTGTGACTGTACGTTCAAGTAAATACGTGTGTTATGAAGGTGCCTGTCCTGAGTGCAAACGAAAGGTTGAGTATCTGCGAGATATATTTTGGGCAAAAATAAATAAATACTCATATATGTATACATGTGAAATAAAATGTTTTCGATAAGTATTTAAAATTCACTATCGCGGTTGTATATTCAATCTTTATGTAAAAAATATGTTGCTGTAATATAACTGTAAGAATTATGTGTCTAATATTAATCTGCTGCAAAATATTTAACATACATAATTATATCATGAAAGGCTGGCTTTTCTCTTGGCTAGAGCTAAGTGTGACCATACAACGTGACAACGCCGCCAGTCTCTTGGGCACATTACCAGCTGACAGCTTTCAGGAGTTTCTTGATGCCCTTTAAAGGTAAGCGTCCGTCTGTCCGCATCGTACGCATAGGACGCATCGCATCAAACATTCGAGTGATCCGTACGGTGCGGAGCAGTGGACGCACTTGTGTGACTTTCTATACAAATAATACTACGATCTGTAGGCTAATTCACGTAACTAAAGAAGTGCTGTTGCAGTACAGTTGCAGTTAAGTTTCGATCAAAAGAACGCGTTTCGTATTCTCTACCGCTGTCAGACACGCTCGCGTCAAAATCGCGTCCCGCGAGCGCATTATCGGCATTCTACTGTTGCGCGTCTTTGGTGCGTGCTTCGGAACGCAACATGATCGGTATTCTACTAAGTACGAAAAAGCACTAAAATCTGTACTGGGGTAATATTTTAATAACGTCATATTCATTGAAATGTAATTGATTCTATTCGATTATTTAGTGAGTAATATTTTTTCTCTCAAATGGCCACACCATAAGTCAGTTTGGCTGTCGTACAGTTGACGTGCAGTTTACGCGCAGCTTACGCGCAGTTCAAAGATTACAAGAATACCGTTTATCACTCGAACTTGAACTTGACTGCAACTGCACTACAACTTCATCGGCGCGTCATAAAATTACGTGAATTAGCCCTCTGTTTGTTGTGATGCGTACGATGCGGACAGGTGGACGATTACCTTTATAGTTTGGTGTTAGTTTAGTTTATTGAATCGTTTTTAGTTGTATGTAACTTTATAAACTATTTTCCTAATAAGAAGCATTAATGTCTTCTTCCAATGTTATTGTTATCTTACTCATACATGAAGGCCAGACATAATATCAGCTGGTCGGTTCGATACCCTTTTTTTTTTTTTTTTTTTTTTTTTTCGGATGGGAAATCATCAAATGACTTCTCCCGCTCTGGGCTGAGCAGGAGGGAGTGTCAGACTTTTACTGACTAAAACCCATCCATGTTCCTTCATCGCCCTTTGTGTTCCGGGGCCACGGTATCTCTTTCGAATAGTCCCGCAGCCCCGGCAGGCTTCGGCCCTTGCGGACCCCTTCCTTATTGCTGACTCTCTTTGAGGCGCGCGTGGAACACTCCTGCGCCGTCGACACGGCCTGTCGTCATGAGACGTACGGACGGCGAGCTAGCCCATAGCTCCCCGTCCACAGGCCCGCGCCTACGGTGGCCGGAAGCCACCACGTGGCCCCCGACGCCCGGGGCGTCTCCCGCGGCGGCCGGGACGTGAGGATCTCTCCCTGTCCTGTTCCGCCACCTCCTTCGCTAGCATGACTGCTTCGCAGAAGGAGGTGACGGCGTCCCATTCCGTCTCGCTCCGGACCATGGATTGAACCAAGGCCGGGAGCGAGAGGTCGCCGCCGCCAATCGCCGTTACGAGGACACGGCGGTGCTCCGCCCAAGCGGGGCACACCTCCACCGTGTGCTCCACCGTGTCCTCCGGTCGATCCTCACAATGGTGACACCCGGGCGTCTCCTCCCGCCCGATTCGGTGCAGGAACTTACCGAAGCATCCATGTCCGGTAAGAACCTGCGTCAGGCGGAAGGTGAGGACGCCGTGGCGTCTCTCCAGCCACTCCTCAAAGAGGGGACTTATCGCCACTATTGTGGCGTGCCCTGCACGGGGTTGCGATAGTCGTTCTCTCCATGTCGCCATGAGATCCCGCCGGAAGTCCGTCCGCTGAGCGACAATTTGCCTCGGCAGCGGAGTTTCCCCCCGGCGTAGCGCCTCCGCGCGCCACTCATGTAGGCGCGCGAGGACTATTGCCTCCAGATCCCATGGCGGCAATCCGGCAAGGAGGTTCGCCGCCTCGCGGGAGATCGTGCGGTACCCCCGGACCAGCCTTACGGCTACCACCTTCTGGGGCACGTTCAAGTGGTGGGCGGCACGCCGCCTCAATGAACGTGCCCACACCGGGGCCCCGTAAAGGGCCATGGACCGCACGACTCCCGCGTAGAGCCTCCGGCAGGAGGCGTTCGGCCCCCCCAGGTTGGGCAGGAGCCGCCTGAAGGCAGCCCCTGTCCGCTCCAGTCTGGGGGCTAAACGTCGGAAATGCCGGTTCGATACCCTAGTGGCTGCTTTACGCTGCCATGAGCTCCTCGCATGTCTATTTAACATTAGCATTTAAATTATAATCGCCTTCAGGTTTAGGCATATATTATATGAACTGGTTTTTTAAAATAAATAGCAAACTAAACAAAAATTATGTCATATTTAAATTAACACACATAAATTAGTGATTCAAGTGACTTTAATTATGGGTCATCGACATTGAAAACCGTTATCGATACTACTGTTATGTGCTTAAACTGAAGTTATAAGTAGGTAGCGTGGAGGTATCGATAATATCGACTTGTATTCTGCTGTTCCCCACTATTTTGTGCTGGTTATCGATAACAAGGTCGATCATGATGACGATATCGATAACTCTACAGCACTACACCTTCATAATTATAATTCATTCATTCATTTTTGTACTTTGATTTACTACAAGCAGAACCGTGTAGAAAAATCGTCACTTTTCACGCTTAGTTCTTCTTAACTACATTATGATGCGATTTTCACTTTCATTTAGAAATGAAGATAAATATCGAAATTTTATGATCTAGCATAGAAATCACGATGTTTCGACGTTATCACAGCAGTCGGTACCTACATTAATCGCAGACGTGTTAAGCAAGGGAGGTCGTTGAACACATAAATATATACAGATACAAATACTTAACATCGAGCTGTACCTAGGTACTCAACAAGGGTTTATGATGAGTTAGGTGAACCTCTACGCCTAGGTAGTGATTTCATATATAATTGACCTCATAATTACTTTAATCACCCTAAGGCCCGTTCCCACTTTGTCGTGACGAGTGTGACGACAAATAATCGTGTAGTTTTAAGTGTCGTGGCTTGCGTATTTAAATTGAGGCGTTCACATATAGGACGACGCGATTACTGTCGTCTACGACTTTTGCCAACTAAAAACCAACGATAAATTTTATTAATCGACACGGCATAGTGGGAATACAGCCTAAGGCATGACACTTTCACGTCAGAAAACGTCATGATCTATTTGTACATACACAGAGTGGAAGGAAATCGACTCACAAAGGCTCACCACTTTTCCACAAATTTTTTCAACGGTAATTTAAAAAAAATGCTGTTTCCAAAATAACTGCAATACACAGACCTACACGGTTAAAATGTATGGAACAGCTGCTTTTTTTAAATTACCGATGATGAGTATGAAAATTTCTCATTGTTCCTTCCAGCCTGTATGTGAGACAATTGGATATTTTCGAACTTAGTTCAACTTCAATTCACTGGGATCTATTGCCACAAGTAATAAAGCTATTATTATGAGTTCGACAATACACTACACTAATACACAAAGTCCAAGGGCGGATGTAGGTACAGGGCCGACGCGCGACGGGGCCTACTGCCATAAAGTTACCAACAAATAAAAATAAAATAAAATAGTCGACTCACCCAAGTGGCAACTGCAGCCGAACTAAAACAGCCAGTTCGTAGGTATAATGACAATAATTTAAACACACTATACTTGAATATGTCGTAAAAATAATTAATATATTTACCGCCATTTTTAACCAATCACAGATCTGTGAGATGACACTATAATGTTTTGGTCAACATCAAATTGGGTAATAAATATATATTTGGAAAAAACAATAAAATGTGAATAAAACTGTTTTCTTAACTTATTATGATCGTGGAATTTTGCAACTATTGTTTATAATAAAAAAAATAACACGATTCATTTAACTGTAGTAAATAAATATTGTAATAAACATTACAAGTGCAAATAATTCGTAATTATTAAAATAAATGGATAATTGTTTATAATCCATTTATTTAATTTATTTTAAAGCTATGATTTAGTAGCGCCATCTAGCGGTAAGTAGCTCATTCGACCACAGTGCAGGTTAGTTATTACTATTTCTTTGTATTATTTGAATAGTCTTTGTTGTAATGACTAATAGCCATTGTGTCACATTTGAAAATATAAGATATGTAAGTTAGACAGCCCGCTTTCTGCGGCTTGACTCTTCGAGATGCGAATAAATTATTTGATTTGATTTTATGAGACCCGTTGTTGTAACGTTAGAAAGAAGTTTTAATGTTTGTACCTTGATTATCAATTATATTTTGTAACTTTATGATTTTCAATTATAAAACAGTCATGTGAATGATGCAATTTTATATTCAAAATGATTTATCTCGAGACTATCTCTACTTCTGGTAAGTAACGCCATCTTGCGGTAAGTAGCACACTCACACTGACAGTGAATAAAATATTTTATTTTCTTATTGGAAAGCATGAAGCAAATAAGCCGAGACTGGAATAGATGTGTGCAATATGTATATAATAAAGTATTAAAATTGTATTCTTACGATTACTACAGTAAATAAATAGGTAAGCGTTTTATAATATAGATAAAATTCGATTTAAACTGTTGTGATGACAATAAGCAACTTTTTTAAAATAAAACCTATCAATAAGTAACTAGTTATGATACCATATTATTAGAATTAGATTACTGTAAAAAAATTTGCATGATCCTCACTTTAACTTTCAGTATAATATCGAATTTCAAAAGTAGTCTGCAAATCGACGAATCATAGCGTTAGAGTGTCAAAATTGTTCTAAATGTGTGTAAATATTTTAGCTACGTGTTCTAGCAATGTGCAATATTTTATGTAAATAATTTAAATCATATAGTCGGTGTTAGTCTATTCTTTTTTAAAATCCTGTGATATTTCTGTTAGTTATTTTTTTCTTGTGGCAATGTTGTCTAGTCTGTAATTCTAAGTTCCAAACGTGCAGTTATGCAGTAGTGTAACAGTAGGTTCCAAATTTTAAAATTGGCGGGAACAATAAAAACGGCTGATGTATTAAAATCCAGAGAGGAATTAAATGCTTTATTCTATTTCTGTAGATAATACCTATACCTTTAAGACATGTCTGTAGGTAACTTATAAAAGTATCCAAAATGCTTTACTACCAAATCATTCCAAATGTAAATGTAATAAGTAAATGTTTTTTCTCAAAAAAATGCTGCAATTAAAATGTAACGATGTTTAGATTAGTAGTAAAATAAATGTGTGATGTTAACGTGCTGGTTTGTTATTAAAATCCCCCATGGTGTTCCTTACAACGAGACGCGTAGCATGACAACAAAAGAAATCCATCATTTTGTCAATTCTTCCGTCAACAAAACCTGCAGGCTTAGCCAAGTTGACAATCTACATCGTTAACGCTAGTAGAATGACATCTCAACGTTAAATCACGTGATCAACACAAACGAATAGAAAATTCGTAGACAAGTTTACATCGCTCAAAATCTAAATATATAAAAGAAGAAACTGACTGACTGATTGACTGACTGACTGACTGACTGACTCATCTATCAACGCACAGCCCAAACCGCTGGGTCTACAGATTCCAAATTTGGCAAGTAGGTTCCTTATGTGGTCTAGGGGTGCACTAAGAAAGGATTTTTCAAAATTCAACCCCTAAGGGGATTAAACGGGGCTCCAAAGTTTTTATAGGAAAACCAGATTAGTTAGACTATTTTATTCGAAACTTCACAGGAGTGCTCCTATTGATAAATGAGTAGAAACGGGTTTCAGGTTTTTTCAGAATTCAACCCCTAAGAGGGGGAAATGGGGTGACAAAGTCTAAAAATCAATGCACAGTCTAAACCGCTGGGTCTACAGATTCCAAATTTGACAAGTAGGTTTCTTATGTGGTCTAGGGGTGCACTAAGAAAGGATTTTTCAAAATTCAATCCCTAAGGGGGTTAAATGTTTTCCAAAGTTTGTATGGGGAAACAAGATTAGTTAGACTATTTTATTCAAAACTTCGCAGGAGTGCTCCTATTGATAAATGAGTAGAAACAGGTTTCAGGTTTTTTCAGAATTCAACCCCTAAGAGGGGGAAATGGGGTGACAATTTTAAAAATCACAGAATAGCCTAAACTACTGGGTCTACAGATTCCAAATTTGGCAAGTAGGTTCCTTATGGTAGAAAGAGAATCGATATGAAACGTTTGTAACTTGGCTAGGCCTGCTGTTTCTACGGTGGTTATACGCGTGCAGGAGCAAGATTATAATTATTGCAAATCAAATACATAACTTAACGCCTGTAATCCCAGAAGGTTTAGGCAGAGGTGTACGTCAAAATACACCCACATATCGCCAGTTATGTTCAAGTCCCATATGATAGGGGGCGAGCCTATAGCATCAACCGGGCAGAAATCCAGACTCCGTGGCTGCAACTGAGAAATGCCTGATGGAAAAACCCCATAGCACTTTTCCCGACCTGGTAATCGAACCCGGGACCACATGCTTAGCAGTCGCAATTTAGACCATTAGATCAAAGAGACAAATCAAATACAGCTCTATTTATTTATTTATTTTATTTTAGGAAAGCTAACATTATAGTAACCAATAGTACATTTTGATACAAGTGGAGAAAGTTTGTTATTGCATCCGAGGCGGAATTAACTCCCGAGCCGTAGGCGAGGGTGTTTTTGAGCCGAGAACTGCAATAACAAATGTCCACGTGTATCAAACGACGTTTTTCAATACACTTTTGAAGAAATAAAATAAAAGAACGAAAAATATTTTTGTCATGAATTATACTATAATTCATGACCATAATATTTTTCGTTCATAGTTACTATAATTATCATAGTAACTATGATTTTAATTTTCTTTTTTTCCGCGCTTTGCTTTCGCCAGGTTGAAGGAGAAGCAAAGGTATGAAGCCGCTAAACAGCCTCATAAAAAAATAGTTTTTTTTTATAAATTTTTGAATTTAGAACACAAATAAATGTTAATTTGTTTATAAAAGTAAATATTAGGTTTAAATAATCATGTTTATCTATGATATTCAATTTATAAACACAATTTGAATATTCAAAAAATATTTACGCCGTAAAGACGTATTATTGCTTTGCCGAAATTAAAAAAAAAACATTCACCTCCGACTGTAGGCATTGAACTAATTTGGACTAAGTATAGGTATAGTTATCTGTGGCAATTTTTATTCCCGCACACGTGTTGGAAAATGAAAAAAATCGCACGCGTGTTAAATACATTGCATGTTGAGCCTAATCATAGTGCGTTAAGAACCAGTTTCCGAGGAAGTGTATTGAAAAATAATCTAACACTACAGTACTGTCAAATTATTTATTAATTTCAAAAAGTTGGTTAATTTTATTTAATTATTTATAAACTAAGCTAACTTGTAAAATAAACGGTTCAAGGTGCCTCCTGTACAAAAAATGGATTTGCCAATAGTTTTCTTACTGTGCTTGCATTGGTGCAGAATAAGTCAACAGGGTTCACAAAAAACTTCGTTAAAACTGCGACTGGCTCTTGGAAAGTATGCACACTACCCCTATAATTTCTGATGAGATTGAGATGAGATTAGGTTGCTGTTGCTGCAGCTGCTAGAGGTAAAATAACTAAAAGGAATGTACAATCAAGACTAGAACCTACACAACATACTAAACAGAGTGATTCTTTCAAATGGGACAACAAGGAGCAATCGAATTCCATAACTGGAAACTTTCTTAAAAAACTTTATCTCGTATGTTGTCCCCGCTTAAAACAAACACTCTGTTGTGCTGACCTTATTGATCTTCAGAAGGGTCAGGTGAATATTACTCGCAACCGGCCGCCGCCGCCGCCGCGCCGGCGAACGTGTGACCAGGGCCTCAAGTCTGCTATAACAATAGTGTCAGAATGGTCTATCATTGATTTCATAATTGTTGATTTTGACAAGTTTGGTTATCTACTAATATGATGGCGTCATTATGACTTTCCAATGGTCAACCACTGACACTCCATTGAAAGAAATGGCATAGAATGGTAATCTCGTACACAATGACAAATGAATGACTGGTGCTATTTACGAACATCTTACTAATTCAGATTGCATATAACACTAATAAATAATACAAGACAGACAATGTCATTATAAGACAATTCTATTACGAGACCATTGACCGACCAATGATCGACCATTATGAACTTAGCAGATTTCAAACTTTTAGCAAAATGACAATGGGATGAGAATGGGATCGTGTTAGAATGACGAATTTATAAAAATAGCAGACTTGAGCCCCAGATGTATGAACATGGACGAAACAAACAGTACGCAAGGACCGCAGCAGGTGACGTTTTGTAATTTCTCCCCTACTAGAAAGGCGTAACGTAAAGAGTTATTTTTTAAATTGTATTACCTTATTATCATCATCATTTCAGCCGAAAGACGTCCACTGCTGGACATAGGCGTCCCCCAGTGTCGCCACATTGACTGGTCACGTGCGACTTGCATTCAGCGGATCCCCGCAAACTTCGCCAGTTCATCAGTCCACCTTTAAGTGGGAGGACTACCAAGGCAACATCTTCCGGTTCGTAGTCGCCACTCCAGAACTTTTACCTATGAATTTGCATTACCTCTACCCTCTACTATCAAAATCACAGCGATGTTCAGTCTTGTTACAGTAAGGTCCCAAACATTTACATTATTTTTAATGACAGTAAAAATCAGTTTAAAATTCGTTAAAATTAGGTTGACATTGGGTTGCTCCTGTCAGAGGTGGACCAAATGTAAAAAGACAGTAGGAGGGATTCCTGAAATAATACACTTTCAGTGACATCTACACAGCTTCGTAAGAACTACGCACACAAGCAGCGAGTAACAAGCGACCACAATGGCGGTACCGTAGCACTTACGTCACTCAACCGGACATCCTCTAAGTCGTAGGTAATAGGATGTCCGGTTGAGTATTTCCTACTAGAGATGGCGCTACTAGTATATGTGTCACTCATCTGTGTCGCTCGCACTCCACCCACTCTCTCCCCTTTCCAAACAATTGACAATTGTAGACTTCGGGTAGCTGTTATGCAATGTAAACTTTTCCTGAGAGTGGAAAGATTTAATCATTGCCAGATCTAAGCTATATACCCACTTATAAGCTGTCCACTATGAGGAGTTTCTTCCAACCTATGCATAGGTTCTCCTCAGGTTCACATTCTGTCGTAGATTTAATGACTCCTCAAATCTGAAGTTAACCTTTATTTGCAACTTACTATAGCTTTGAGAGGATAATGCCAAATGATTTTAAACCATAAAACATTGAAAGTTAAGTTCAAAATCGAATGAGAAAATGTGACAGTTTGTATTAACTGGCGACTGTACATATTTCTATTATTATTTTGTCTGTATTTATTTTATGAGAACGTGAAGTTAACGAAAAAATACTATGTTGAGCAGTAAAAAATGACGGAGAATGCATCAATCAAGTAGTGAGATATCCCCTTAATAGGAACCGTACATATTTTAACCGGAAGTTTCCGAAACAACATTGACAACATTGACATCGACAAATTGACAAGACAACACTAGAGAATTGTCTATTGTTTGATAGTCTTCTTGTTTGACAAAAAGGACGTAAACCTGAGTTTGACGGCTAATTTTTCTTATTTATTTTACGAAAACCAATGATAATAATGGGTTAATCGCACTGAAAAACATGGAAAACATGTACTGCCGTTTTTGCGCCGAGCCTAAGAGCTCTGATAAGCTTCTAAACTTTCAGAACGACGCCGATAAACACGACGAAATCATTCTAAAGCTAGCATTTGTTAACGCTGTGTATGTCAACGTAACTAGCGAAGATATGTTGCCAAAAACTGTTTGTTTTATATGCTACAACAGCCTAAACAAAGCTTACGAGTTCCTGGACAACGTAAAGCGAGCACAAGACGTTTTATCCAACATATTTACACCAACCGAAGAAAGTAAGTGCGACCTCTCGGACGACGACAGAATCCCAGCTTTTGACGATTTCCTTTGCAATGAAGACTCAACTACAGTCAAACTAGAGGACGATACCCACAACAAGTACTCAGAAACGACTCGAATGAACATTAGCTTGGAAGTAAAACGTGAACTTAAGGAGGAACCAGACTTAGAGGACCAAACATACGATGATTCGTTAAACGTCCAAGATATTCTAGATGCAGCGATATGTAACGCGTCCTTTAACTCCAACGTCACGATATACGCTAAAGAGTTATCAGATTTAAGCAAGAAGGTTATTAAATCGTGGAAAGATTATCCATGGGTTTGCGGTTATTGTAATATTGAGTTTTTAAATATTGATATTTTGAGATCTCACTGTAAGGTGGTCCATGGGAAATGTTCTGCGTTCATGTGTATTGACTGTAAAGCAGGCAGGAACGAAGACTTCACCAGCTTTATTAAACATGTCCGGAAACACAGGAAGATTTTAAGGTAATTTTTTAAATACATATTTCTATTGAACCCGAGTCTGACAACCAGTCTTAACAAGGGGTATAATATAACCTAGTATCTAGAATAGTGTCAGCAGCTGTATTTGGTTAGGATCGAAGCCAATCACAGTTGTCGAAAGGCCCAGCACTGACCAATGAAAAGGAAAGAAACCTTTGCCCAGCAGAACAGGCTGATATTGCTTATATCTCCACATTCTGTGGATTTTAGGTATAACGACGATGATGGGACCACTCTAATTTCGTTGTTATATCTGGAAGTCATTACAGACAGAAGTAAAGAGATACAGACACATATGTATAGTTTATATTCATTTATTCTTGAAAATATTTACACACATAGATAATCACCTTCACCACACACACCTTTAAAACTTTCGACACATTCACTTTTAAAAAATTGTGTAATATTACTTTGCTTCAATTTAGTTTAGGATTCCGTACCTTAAAAGGTAAAAAAAGGAACCCTTATAAGATCACTTTCTTGTCCGTCTGTCACCACCAATTTTCTCAGGAACGGGTGGACCTAGCAACTTGTTTTGTGCTAGTGTACGCTGTAGGGTGTATTCTATTTTCATTACTTCTTCAACGTCTATAATATCTTTACCATCACCAAATAAACAATATCTTTTGAGCTTTGTTATAACACCTAACACATCCTTAGTTGTAGGAATCTCATCTTCCTTGCAATCTTCTTCGTCCTGCTCATTTTCCTCATCTTGTGTTGTGATAAGTTGACTGTCAATATCAACATATGTTTTCCAGTCTGCAAAATTTGTTCTGCTTGACGATGTTGTAGTCGGTTGTGCCAATAGTATATCCAATTCATCATCAGAGTCGTCATCAGATTTTGTCATAGCCGACGATTTATGGAACCCAGCGTGTAGAAAACACTTTTTGATTTTATCCGCAGTCACCCGAGACCATGCCGTAGTTACCATTTCAATGGCATCTAAAAGATTTATGGTAAATGGCCCTGACATTTCTTCTATGTCTTTTATCATATTCTGTACTAAAATCTTCCGATAATGACTTTTGAGGGATTTTGTTATCCCTTGATCAATTGGTTGAATCACTGATGTAGTGTTTGGTGGAAAAAATGCCAGTTTTATGTTGATCAAATTCTCAATTTTAGGATGAGCTGGGCAATTGTTAATAAACAAAATGATCCTCTTTTTGTCATTTCTTAACTGGGAGTCCCATTTGCATAAAACTTTTTCGAAAATCTCTGAAGTCATCCAGGCGTTTTCGTTTGCTTCGTAATCAACTGGCAAAGGTTTAACATTTTTGAAACACCTGGGTTTTTTTCCCTTGCCCATGACCAATAATTTTCGTTTATCCCCTGACATACTTGATGCAACAAGCACGGTGATTCTATTTTCTGATAATTTTCCTCCTACGCACTTTTCTCCTTTAAATTTCAATGCTTTTTCAGGAGTTAATTTATAAAACAAACCTACCTCGTGAGCAGTCCATATTTGGCGTTCAGTGTAATCTTCAGTCAATTTTGGGAAAACTGTTTTCAGCTAGTTGTCACAGTCACTTTGCGATACACTAGTAGCTTCTCCACAAACTTTGCCTGCTGCGATATCATTTCGTTGACGAAATCGGTATATCCAGCTTACCGAACACTCGAAATCCATTTTTCCATACAGTCTGGCGAAATGATTAGCCTTTTCTTGCAGCTGACGAACGCTAAAAGGTACGTTTTGGCTTCTTTGGGCTTTCAACCACAATGAAAGGGCATTTTCGACATCTTGATGCGTCGGTTTGCGGTTTCTCATATTTTTTAAGGACTTGGATCCACAGCATTCTAATATTATTTCACGGTTTTTCCACATCGTTGATATTGTTGAATGGGAAACTTTGTATTCTTTGCACAAATCAGAATTGTTTTCGCCATTTTTCAATTTAGAAATGATTTCCGCCTTTTCTCTAAGAGTGAATGCGCGTCTAGGAGCCATACTTATTCAAAAGTTTACTAAACACTGTTGCTTCTCTGAATATCACTTTGTAACTGAACCATTTTATCTCCGAACCGTACACGTTTACCTACCTAGGTACTTAGGTAATATCTATAAACAAAAGAGGGTCTGTGGGGATGTAAACAAAGGATATGAAAGCTCTTTGTGTCTTTGGCGGCCGACTCCGGTCACAATATCTGAAAGGAATTTCTAGGAAGTTGTAACAAATGATTGAAACAGTCGTTACACCCGATGTGGCTAAACCACATGGATTTTGTACTAGACTAAAGTATGCTTTAAATTCAAGGGACTTAGATTAACGTCGCTATAGCTAAATGGTCGCTACAACCTAGGCCGTAATAAATGAAATCCTCATGTATTTAAAAATAGTGTAACTTCCAAACAAAAATAAAATGACTGTTTTATAAATTAAAATATGTTTGCAACGTAATATTGTCAAAACAGTCTCTATCAAGGAGTTAGTAATAATTCAATCCTACTTAATATTATAAATGCATAATGTTGTGAGGATGGACGCATGTATGGATGTTTGTTAATCTTCCACGCAAAAACTACTGAACGGATTTGGATGAAATTTGGCACACATATAGTTTATAACTTGGATTAAAACATAGGATACTTTTTATCCCGGTCCTCCCGGTAGAAAGATCCCATGTGACAATTAAGAACTTCACGCGGGCGAAACCGCTGGCAGAAGCTAGTATTTAATATTCTTTGATGTATTTATTTGTCATAAAACTGGTTTGTTCACCAATTTCAATTTTTTAATCTATTAATTACTATGTAAATTATTTACCATCTACAAAGAGATCTAAAATAATAATATACAAGTATTCATTGTCATTGGTATCAATAAAAACAAAATAGAACTGATAGATATAAAAAACTTTTTTGCAAAAAAGTAAAACTGACACGAGATAGTTTGGACTTCAGTGATAAATTATTATAGCAATAATTTTTGGCAATAACTACATAAGAAATCATTTTCTTATTTCCAGAAACCACTGCTATTACTGCAACTTAGAGCTAGACAAAACGGAAAGCTTGAGCTCCCACATAAAAGAACACTTCCTCAAGTCACAAATACCCTGCCCTCTTTGCGGAGAAATACTTAACGAGGACTCTCTAAAGTTACATCTACAAGACTACAACATTACCAAACAAAAACGAAGACCTAGGCGGAAACCTGGGACTCCCATCACCGTAGAAGACCTCACCTGTGACTTATGCAAGAAAGTCTATAAAAATCCCAACAGTCTTCGAGACCATATGAAACTTCATACAATAGACAGGAAAAGAAACTACACATGTGATCGCTGTGGAAAAATGTTCTACAACAAAGGTACGCTCACCTCACACATCCTATCTCACGATAAAAACCGTCCCCATGTCTGTAGGATATGTAATAAGTCTTTCTTGTACCCAAATATGTTAAGAAGACATGTTGAAATGCATTCTGGAGTAAAACCTTTTTCTTGCGAACAATGTGGAAGGTGTTTTAGACTACAATACCAATTGAATGCCCACAAAATCATCCATACAGATTCCATGCCTTACGTTTGCTCTTACTGCAGCAAAGCCTTTAGATTTAAACAGATTTTGAAGAATCATGAAAGGCAGCACACGGGTGCAAAGCCTTACTCCTGCCAACATTGTGGCATGGAGTTCACGAACTGGTCAAATTATAATAAGCATATGAAAAGGAGGCATAATACTGATACGTCTAAGAAAAAGATTACCCCTGAAGGGGTGTTTCCTATAAATCCGGAGACTGGTCAGATCATACAGGTTCAGGATCCTGTTGGTACTGAGGAATGGAAAACTAAGATCATGATTCCGGGAAAGAGGGGGAAGAAGAAGGTTATTAAGCAAGAGGATATTTAGCTAATGTCTCGTCGGTGTGTTGGCCGCAAGATCATGAGGTTTTGGTTCGATTCTCAGTTCGGGCAAACTGTAATTGCCAATGCCATTCCCATCCGATTTTATTCCGTACCCGCCCGGATCTAGATTAAGGTTGATAATAGCAATGGGCTACCCTCCTATTATACAACACCAATACATAACCGGCAAAATGTGAGCCTAAGGGCGTATTTACGTAGTAAGCTGGCTACCGGCGCCGATCTTCCAGTGCTTATCGGAACCGATCCGCGCACAGGTAGTCGGCGCAAGCAGTCTCTATACTTTGTGCCGAACCAGCGCCGATAAGCAGGTCGAGACTTGTCGGTGACGTTCGGCGCTTATCGGCGCGGACCGGTTCCGATAAGCGCTGGCAGATCGGCGCCGGTAGCCACTTTCTACGTGAATAACGGGGAATAAGCCTGATGTTATGTTATTTAGCTATAGCTGCGTAAGGTCATACTGGGCATATCCTATCCGATTGAAAATGTGTTACGCAATTGGAGTGGTCTCCTCAAAAGCAAAATTCGAATGTTCAACAAGCTTCCAGTAAAGTGTTCCACATACAAGCGCAATTATTTTACAATGGCGTCATTTTTACATTGGACACGCACTAATGTAAAAAGGTTAATATAATAAATATGATTTCAATGTACAGACGCCAGGACATGAAGCTACTACAATATGTCAAATTTCTTTAATAGATTTTCAACTTTATCACTAAAGCTTTAGGTTCAAGGTTGATTGGGGACATTTGACAGTTTCGCGTGGCTTGATGTGCTGGTGTCTGTATTATGCGGTTTAAATAAGAATAGATAATATAATAGAAAGCGTTGATTTCAACCAACACAAGGGCCGGAAGGTAAGGTAACAAAATTATAACAAAATAAAAATATTTCCATTGGTCAGTAGATGAACCATAGTAATGGTTCTCGAACTGAGTGTCAACCCTCTGCGCTGGCTCTCAGGATACCGCTGGTGACCAGCCAAGAAGACCAGCGCAGACCGGGGACGGCATGGCAGAGTATTTTATCTTTACCCAACGTAAATTCATACGTAGCTAACAAGATACAGATTCCATTGTTCAATGCCACGAGGGAAATTTCCTTTGATGCCTTGGGGTCGATCTCTAAACATTGGGATCTGTATCTTATTACAACTGGGGGTCTAAAATGGCCGCTTTAGCAGAATCATATCATCAGAAGCGGCCATTTTAGGCCCGCTGGACACGTACGAATTTACGTTGAGTGCCATACTGTCTTCGGTGTGCGACCTTAACACACGCCGTTCGTCGGTCGATCTAAGCTTTAGCCAAAGACAAACCTTTTGGTTCAAGATCTCAGGGTCGCCAGACGTTACTTACTTTCTCATTAACAAAATGGATAGCATCGAGTATCGACCAAAATTATGTTCATGCGTTAGGCGCCTTCCTCTTCAACTTTTAGTAGTTGTGGATTGGATAAAATGATAGTTAGTTTCTCCAACATATAAAATGGTTTATTGCAATGAGAGTTAGTAACGTGGTACATTAAGAAAAACGGTTCAATATTTAAGGTTTGAGGATGAAGCTATACAGAGCAAGGTTGAGATTCGAATGTTTTTCCTTACACAGGGCAACGCGAACGAATGCATACCTGCTAACTTGTGCTGACGGCCAATTTTTCAATATCTGATGCTAAAGTTAAGTACGTAAAAATAATACCTACTGTTTTTTCTTAAAGCCCGAGTGCTGATTGTTTTTATAAACGGTGTAAAACAGCTCTTAATTACGCGTTTGCAAAATTGATAGGTACAGAATCGAACTACTACATTGACACTGGTCATACACACAACTGTACGCACGACTAACTGCGAGAATAATAGTCAAGTGAACTCATTTTGATGCTTTGAAACATTTTAACGTATTTCTTAGAAAAAAAATTATGGTAGGAGCCTACAAAAAAAATATTTTTGCTGTTTTTACGAATTACCTCCGGACTTGATGGAGTGACCTGAAGGTATACTTCAGTGACTGCTACTGGAACTTCTCGACGTGTTGTACTAGGTGAGCCGAGTTTGGGCTTGTTTTGTTAGTCATGATGATACCTTACCTCCGGACTTGATGGAGTGACCTGAAGGTGTACTTCGATGATTGCTACTGGAACTCCTTGACGTGTTGTACTGGGTGAGCCGAGTTTGGGCTCGTTTTGTTAGTTATGATGAGACTTTACCTCCGGACTTGATGGAGTGCCCTGAAGGTGTACTTCGGTGATTGCTACTGGAACTCCTTCACATGTTGTACTAGGTGAGCCAAGTTTGGGCTCGTTTTGTTAGTTATGATGAGACCTTACCTCCGGACTTGACCAGTACAACGCGTCAAGGAGTTCCAGTATCAATCACCGAAGTACACCTTCAGGTCACTCCATCAAGTCCGGAGGTAAAGTCTCATCATAACTAACAAAACGAGCCCAAACTCGGCTCACCCAGTACAACACGTCAAGGAGTTCCAGTAGCAATCATCGAAGTACACCTTCAGGTCACTCCATCAAGTCCGGAGGTAAGGTCTCATCATAACTAACAAAACGAGCCCAAACTCGGCTCACCTAGTACAACATGTGAAGGAGTTCCAGTAGCAATCACCGAAGTACACCTTCAGGTCACTCCATCAAGTCCGGAGGTAAGGTCTCATCATAACTAACAAAACGAGCCCAGACTCGGCTCACCTAGTACAACATGTGAAGGAGTTCCAGTAGCAATCACCGAAGTACACCTTCAGGTCACTCCATCAAGTCCGGAGGTAAGGTCTCATCATAACTAACAAAACGAGCCCAGACTCGGCTCACCTAGTACAACATGTGAAGGAGTTCCAGTATCAATAACCGAAGTACACCTTCAGGTCACTCCATCAAGTCCGGAGGTAAAGTCTCATCATAACTAGCAAAACGAGCCCAAACTCGGCTCACCCAGTACAACACGTCAAGGAGTTCCAGTAGCAATCATCGAAGTACACCTTCAGGTCACTCCATCAAGTCCGGAGGTAAAGTCTCATCATAACTAACAAAACGAGCCCAAACTCGGCTCACCCAGTACAACACGTCAAGGAGTTCCAGTAGCAATCATCGAAGTACATCTTCAGTTCCCTACATCAGGTCCGGAGGTAAGGTCTCATCATAACTAACAAAACGAGCCCAGACTCGGCTCACCTAGTACAACATGTGAAGGAGTTCCAGTATCAATAACCGAAGTACACCTTCAGGTCACTCCATCAAGTCCGGAGGTAAAGTCTCATCATAACTAGCAAAACGAGCCCAAACTCGGCTCACCCAGTACAACACGTCAAGGAGTTCCAGTAGCAATCATCGAAGTACACCTTCAGGTCACTCCATCAAGTCCGGAGGTAAAGTCTCATCATAACTAACAAAACGAGCCCAAACTCGGCTCACCCAGTACAACACGTCAAGGAGTTCCAGTAGCAATCATCGAAGTACATCTTCAGTTCCCTACATCAGGTCCGGAGGTAAGGTTTCATCATAACTAACAAAACGAGCCCAAACTCAGCTCACCTAGTACAACATGTGAAGGAGTTCCAGTATCAATAACCGAAGTACACCTTCAGGTCACTCCATCAAGTCCGGAGGTAAAGTCTCATCATAACTAGCAAAACGAGCCCAAACTCGGCTCACCCAGTACAACACGTCAAGGAGTTCCAGTAGCAATCATCGAAGTACACCTTCAGGTCACTCCATCAAGTCCGGAGGTAAGGTCTCATCATAACTAACAAAACGAGCCCAAACTCGGCTCACCTAGTACAACATGGGAAGGAGTTCCAGTGGCAATCACCGAAGTACACCTTCAGGTCACTCCATCAAGTCCGGAGGTAAGGTCTCATCATAACTAACAAAACGAGCCCAAACTCAGCTCACCTAGTACTACACGTCAAGGAGTTCCAGTAGCAGTCACCAATCACTTCATCAAGTCCGGAGGTAAGGTCTCATCGTAACTAATAAATAATAAAAATCTTGCCTTGTCAAGTATCAAATTTGGTTTATCGAATATTTTGTGTTTGTACAGCGATCTTTTTCAACTCGAGCCGCTCCAAACAGGCGTTACGTGTCCACTCTCGACGGCGGCCGTGCGCGGACTAAAGTTTCATTCAAAGTGTTTGTGCAATAAATCAAGACGGGTATCCAAAATAAAATAACCCCTAATGCAATCGATTAAGATTCATCCAGAATAGCAAAAAATGTGAAAAATTAAGATTTGGTTTTCATTTTTTCTGCAACTATTTATATCATTTAGATAAAAAAAAAATCCTTGCATTAAGAATTGATTATGTTTGCCAACATACAGTATTTTTAGAAATACTAAAATATGTTAATAATAGCACAAAAAATGTACCTAAACTCAACCCTGTATCGTTAATTTTAGGGAAACTGGCAACGACAGATCGATTTTACATTACAAAAAACTAAAATTTTCAATGATCAAGTTCCTATTATTTGAAGATGAAGAACCAATCTATACGAGGTAGTTATTAGTTCTATTGGATTTTGTTTGATTATGCCATAAAATTGTACCGAAAAACAGCATAATTTTACCTGATATGCAAACGCGCCCTTAACGAAGCCGAATGGCACTTTTTCTCCTCGTCATTGGGATTTTTTTTTTGTTCTACACCATACCTGGGAACATTCTAGTTACGGAGATATTGGGGGTCAAAGTTCCAACTTTTTGACAAGTTTTTATAACATATGCTGCAGATCTGATGGCTTCGCCCCATAATTTCTTTGGTAGATTTGTTTCCAATAACATAGCTCTCACTTTGTCAGCTAATGTTCGATTCATTCTTTCACATACTGAATTTTGCTGTGGTGTATAGGCACATGTGGTTTCTCGCTTTATACCATTTTCATTATAAAATACTTTTAATTCTTCATTTACAAATTCAGTATCTCTATCAGTTCTTATTCTTCTAACATTTGTACCATTGTTATTCATTCTTCTGTAATTAATTTTATAGCCTTTTGCTTCATCTTTTGATTTTAGTAGGTAGACTTACAAAAAATTGGGAGTAGTCATCAATTATTGTTAAATAGTATCTTTCTTCTCTTCTACTTATGGGTGAGACAGGTCCTCCGAGATCAGAATAAATAAGTTCTCCTATTTGCTTTGTTTTGGCTTTGGTGTTTTACTGAATAGTTGCCGCGTACCTTTGGCATATATACATATCGAGCAGCGGTCATTTGACAGTGGTAATCATAGTGCCTTCATGCTTCCATAGTTTAAATGGCCCATTCTTCTGTGCCATAGATTTTCATCTGTTTTGTTTGTCAACATTGCATCTAAATTCAGGTTAAGTCTGATTTTACATAGTCTCCCATTATTTTCACATATTATTTCATGACTTTGATTGCTAATTACTGTTCTTGTTAGTTCAAATGTTACTTTGAATCCTTTTTCATTTAATTTTAGTACAGATATCAGGTTGTGAGCTAAATTTTTGACTATTAGGCATTGCATTTCTATTTTTAGATTTTCTTTGCTTATTCCGATTATTTTTCCTTTCCTTGTTGCTGATAGGATATTTCCATTCGCTACTTGAATTTTAGTTTCAGGTATTTCACTTACATTTTGTATGTATTTCTCATATTTTTCATTAATCATGTGGTAGGTCGCTCCTGAGTCTATCACAAATTCTATTTCTCTATTCATGTCATTCGTTTTAGTAGAGAATGCTTGTGCGAAGAATGTTACTGAGGTGTTCTCATTATTCTCCTGCTGTTCTGCAGTATTCGCTGAGCTGGTAGCTTAATTGTCCTCTATTTTGTTTTCCTCTGCCTCTATAATTCCCTCCTCTTTGACCTCTTGCGTTGCTTCTGTTAGCTTGGTTACTTCTACATTGAAAAGATTTGTGGCCCTCTTTTCCACATTTAAAACATGTGAGGAAGCTGTGAGCATCGGCTTCCTTGCTCGAGTTGCTTTGATCACCTATTACTTTTAATTCAGCATCTAACATTCTTGACTTTATAAAATCAATCGTCAAATCTTTGTCCATCGTCTCTAACGTTGTTATGACTGTATTGTATTGGTCTGGCAGTGTCAACAATAGGTGACATACCTTGTCATTTTCTTTCATCTCTGTTCCTGACGACTCCAGTTCCGAAATTACATTCTCGAATTTAATAAAGTGATCAGTCAATCTTTCATTGTTTCTACATTTCAATGACAGTAGTTTTCTTCGTAAGTATAGCTGGTTGAAAACTGATTTCCTTTCAAATATTTCCTCTAGTTTTGTTAGCATTTCTAATGCTGTATTACATTTTTTAATTATGTCTATGAACTTGTCGGAGACACATTGAACAATGACGCTTTTCGCTTTAGCATCAAGTTCGTTCTTCACTTTTTCGTCTAATTGTTTGCCTTGTTTATGGCATCTTTTAGCCCTCTTCTAATAACGTTTTAACTCGAAACTTCCAGTTTGAAAAGCTTGAGCCATCCTTTAATCTTGGATAGGTATAAATCGTGCTTGTAGCCATTTACTTTCCTACGCTATCCTTTGTCAATCTGACTGACTTCAATCCTAATCTTGGTGCTCTGGGTTCTCTGTGTGCCCTTGTTTCACTTTGCCCTTGGTTCACTGGGCCCATAACCTATAGAGTGTGTAGTGGAATAAAAGCGGCACCATGAATCAAGTCAGATAATTTATTTTTCATTATAACAAAACGTTACTACGCTATTACTCACTATTAGCTTCACCGGAAGAGTGTGTTGCCACTTAATATATCATAGGCTAAATATACATAGACTACAATATCCAATAGATATTCACGGAGTTATACCACATGTGACTGTTCCTATATTACCCTAGGCTGATAAAATTTTCGTTTTTCCTAAATCATATTAATGTTAAGGTGTGATTCCGAACTCGGCAACAAGCAGCAGTGCTGCCACTAAGGTGCTGCCCAGCAGTGCTGCCTGCCGCGCTGATTCCGAGCAAGGCGGCAGTGTCGCTCTGTTCCTCTTCTGAATCAGAGAACATTCACGTAGGTCTCTTGTCAACATTCACGTAGGTACTCTTGCTGCGGCGGCAGACGCGTCACTACTGGTCTGTCGCGGCGGTATTGTGACACTGACGCGCAGCAGTGCTGCCGCTACATTGCTGCCGCGACATTGCTGCCTAGCTCGGAATGTAATCTCATATAAGCTCATAGAGATTGTATAGGAACCAATAGTACCGCGACAGCATTGCTGCGGCAGCACTGCTGCGTGCAGCGTGGTCCCGATGCCACACATTTTGTTAATGAGAAAATAAGTAGTGTCTGGCGGCCCCGAGATCTTGCTCTATTTAAAAAGGCAAAGCCATAAAAGGCATTTTCGAACTTCAAACAACGGTTCTTAGAATATAAATTCTGGCCAACCATATTATTATTTAGATCGCATAATAGAAATTACTGTTGATAGTATTATTAAATAGTGATTTATTTATGTACTAGTTTGTATTAAAAATTACGGTAATTTAAGTCGCACACAACTTCAGAATATGACAGATGCAATATTATATTTTTATTATTAAAAGTATGTAAAGCACACAATTTTAGTGTTAATAAAAACTTTTATTAAAATATGAGACTTTAATTTACACACACACAATGCTGTCTTTTTTTCATATCCCATAATCGTGAAAAATGTAATGTGGTATGGTTGGATAAAAGTTTACCGCACACTTTATCGCCTCGGCTAATCTGCTCGTCTGGATCAAACCATGTCCCATAATTATGTTGGCATGTCCATCATTGCGCCAACACCTGCACTTTTGGGGGACTTAAATCTGATGTCATGGCCACCTGCTAGGGCTAACTCACTAAATACAGGATGTAATAGAATAAGCTCAATACTTTGGTGGTTTTATTGGTCTTCCTCTCCCTCTGCATCCCTCTTTTAGTCACTTGTGATTCGTCCCTCCTCATCACATGCCAATACCTACCTAGACAGCCGATTCCCTTCCAACTTTACTGTAACTGTCGCTACTTTCAAACTTCCTCTATTAAACCCATTGCTTACTTCAGTTCGTCTTCACGGACCCACCAAGCAGACCCACCGGTGGGTCTCCGAATACTGATGTGTCTCCCAAGACCTACGAGTGGGTCCTCTGAGATTTTATTGCCTTCGAAGACCCACTCGGGACTAGTAGTCCCTTCTTGCCACACTACACAGGGTATCATATTACCTAGTACTGACTGAGCTGTGGAGGTCAGATGGGCAGTCGCTTCGTGTAAAATTTCGTGCGATAGCAGCGATGATGTCACGCAACCGCCACAAAGAGCGGCACGCCGTAATCTCCGTTACTGCTATTTACTAAATATTAGCTTATCCCGAACCGAGGCGATGTCGTAGTAATGCTTAAAGTATGCGTTGCAGTACGGAGGGAGTCTGATGAAAAATTCTCGCGCACTTTTTAGGGTTCCGTAGTCCTGACAAGGAACCCTTATAGTTTCATGTCCGTCTGTCTGTCTGTCCGAAGTTTTGCTAAGAGACCGTTAGCACTAGAAAGCTGTAATTTTGTAGAGGTGTGTATATCAATAACGCCGACAAAGTGGTAAAATAATTTTTTTGAAAATATTTTTTTTTAGGGTAGCTGCTGGCTTGAAAAATCATGGAAAAATTCATGATGATAGTGCATTTCATGAACTATAAAGAAAAACTATAGCGGTTAAGATAACTTTATAAGTTTAGCAGTAATAGTCGTTGAACTTGGGTGTTGGATAATATTGTACAAAATCATTAAAATAAATCCTATAAAGTAACTAAGATGAAGTAGTTGCTTGTTTATAACGGGTAAAGACTTGCATTGAAAAACAAAATCTAATATAAAAAAAAAAACATTAAATTATCATAAGTTTCACAAAGCTGCCGCTAGACGGCGCTGTACCAACGGGTTCGAACTATATTGTGATAACGGGCTACTAAGGAACCCTACAGTACGCGTGGCCCGACATGCACTTGGCCGTTTTTTTTTGATGTTACTGAATTTAGGGCTGTAAAATTGGGCACCCGCGCTTCTCGAGCACGCGTTAGGAGACGCTTAATGTTGCGTCGCATTTGGTAATACAACGCATCGCTTCTGTGGCGCGTCACAAATCTCACTAATGCGCGATAGCAATGCAGAGACGTGGTGGTATAGTGCTACAGAAGGCCCTTACAAATGGTAGACAACATAAGAAGTATGCCACAATACGCATCGCCGCCAGTAGCTGCGGCATACTTCTTATATTTATTTATTTAAACTTCATGTACATGTACATGTAGCGGACTATATTGTCTACCATTTGTTATCACCGCTCACCGCCGCCGCGCCGCCGCTCTCTTAGCTTTGGCCAGGCCGTTAGTGTTTCAAGTCACGGTGTTGACCAATGCGTTGAAAATTCTAATGGTGCGTATATTTTCCGATGATGAGTTTATTATTACTAAATTATTGTTCTATTCAATAACTAGGTATTTCAAAATAATAAAAAGTCATTGAATGGGGTTAAATGAGCAGGGTTGAATTGATGATTTTAGTGATTATAATTCTATAACTACATACACACTACTGCAAATTGCAAAAAACGTAAGAAAATTAAAATTCCTCGGGCTACCCCGGCGCTACCACCCAAGTCGGGCCAGTCGCTCATTCTTCCATACAAACGTAGTATGGTGATTACTCGTCTGTTTGACGGTGAAGGTTTAAAACTAAAAATTAATTAAGAGGGCCCTTCCCGGCCCGCCTATCGTCAACGCGAGCATGGTCGAAAAGCTTGTTGTTTAATCCAGAGCTACAGCTACTTTTACAATTTATGAGTACATTAAGACTGGTCAAAGTTGAGGTAAAAAAATTAAATGTTCAAAACAGCAATTTTTGGAGGCATAAACTGAATTTGTTTATACAAATTTATATTTTTTGCTTTTATAGAAGCCTAGATATAGTGTACAAGATACCTATAAGTTCAAAAAATTCAAACATATATGTCTAACAACGGCATAATCACGCACGAGCGTTTGTTAAAATTCGTAAAATAAAAGTATGGCGGGTTGGCCGCTCTTAACTGGTCTTGTCATTATCCCCTGCCCTGTATGGAAGAAATGAAAGAATCTCCGTAATAAAACGACGTCACCGCATCGAGTATGAGCTCGTTTGATTCGTCTTGAAGAGTATTTTGGTCCTAAATGGTAACCAGGGTTTGATGATGAAGCTGGAAGGACCCTGGATATATCTAAAGACAACGTACTCGTCAAGACGAATCAAACGAACCCAAACTCGATGGGGTTACGTCGTTTTATTATGGACTTCCTATGGTCTTCCTATACCTTCCAGTTCCGTCATCAGACCCTGGATTCCATCTACTGACAAAGTACTCGTCAAGAGAATCATACGAGCCCAAACACGATGGGGTTATGTCGATTTTTAACGGAGTTCCTATGGCTTGCTTCCCGCTCCATCATCAGATCAGCTCCATGTCATCACAATATTGCATTGCCCCGCAAAATTGAGTTGCAAGATTCCATCCGAACAAATATACATACATAGTTATTACTTACATACATACACTGCAAGCTAAATAAAGCTTGTAAAATGGAACGAATTCTGCAAATTTATAAAAAAAAACCGGCCAAGAGCGAGTCGGACTCGCGCACCGAGGGTTCCGTACAAACTTTTTAAAGGACAAACTTAACTTTGCTGTTCGATCCCTAGAAACGGCTATTGCACCAACCGCAAATAATAAGTTTGTAATAGTAAAATCGCTTTTTTTCACGATTTTCAGACTTTTTCCCTTTACATGTGCTGTAAGACCTTGCTTTTTGCCAAATTTCGTGATTCTAGGTCAACGGGAACTACCATAATATAGGTTTTCGACCCAGAACCTATAGGATACTCCCGGTTGACTTTTGGCACTTACAAGTTTTCGCGAAAATCTAAATTTGTCCATATCTTTTTATCGTGTTGACTCAGGACCTTGATTTACACACCTACTAGAGTCTATAGACCTCAGTATATTATTATGGTATAAATTTCAACTTGTAGGTCCACCCGTTCCTGAAAACATCGGTGGTGACACACAGACAAGAAAGTGATCTTATAAGGGTTCCGTTTTTTTCTTTTGAGGAACGGAACCCTAGAAACTCGTAAATGCAAAGAATGTACAAAAAACCCTTCCTTATGCCTTGTCTACATTATAAAGGTAACCACTGTGCAATATTTCAGTTTTCTAGGTCCAAGGGTTTGGGCTGGGCGTTGATGAGTCAGACGTGACTGGCGCGCGGAACGATGTGACACTTTTTCGTGCATGCAACCGGTGTTCATCGATTTTTAAGACGTTATTACATCAAGAATTTTACTCTCCATCTGGGTAGGTTATATTTTCTTCTGACCATTCTTCAGTATAAATGGTCATAATCACAAAAAGATTACTTTAAGAAAACTGTCGTTTGACCATTATTTTGTGCAAGGACTATCTTTGTCGACGTATACAGAAAAGCTTACCAATTGAGAAAACGTATGATTGAAGAGCGAGCGTAGGTAGCTTGATATTTTTAACATTCACCTCGAATTTGATGAGTTTTCTTTTGTCCGTTTATAAAAAAAAACAGCTCGAAATTTTTGCAATCCTCCTCGGATGAAATAGTTGATTTTTGCTCGTCTTAAAAAAATGATCGTCTATCGTCTAAATATCGTCTGCCCATCTCGCCGCCGGACGACCAACACTTCTCTTTCCATTCCTTGGACGCCACTCGGTCACAGCTTTACTCCACCTGCCATCACCGCGCCTTGCTAGGTGTCCAGTAGGGCTATTACGTTTCTCTGTTGACCACTCGAAATGATAGTAACTGGGCTCAGTGTCCATTAATTAACTATCAAAAGGTTAGTTTCGTATTATGTGTGACCCTGTTAGTCACCGTAAAGTCTTCTTCTTCTTAGCGTGTCGATGGCAAATTTTTATTAGATATGTTTGGCCCAAAATTCAGCTACGCGAACTCCGCTCGTTGATGCAGTCATAAGATCGTCAAGTGTGCAGGTGTCAGGGCCATCGGCGCAAGATGAAAGATGGGCCATTGTCTGTGGACACACACCGCATACACATTTGGGATCTGAGCCGTCCATGAACCCCCATCTGAGAAGGTTGTCTTTGCTACGGCCGACCTGGGTTCGGAGTCTATTCAGAGATTACCAAGTCGGCTACGGCAAAGCATACCCAGGTGGAAGGCTTTCAGACGGTTCGATGAAGCCGTCAGGGGGCTTAAACAGCTTCCGCCAGAGATCACATCTCGCTGTGGAGGTATTGCTATTAGCTGGACTAGCTGGACCGACCCACCCAAAAAAGCTTTTACGGCTTTTCAGCCTCTGCGGCACTGGGTCGTAACTGTGCATTGGGTGGCGTGCGTCAGTTTGTAGCTTCGTCCTCTCGGTGCGGCTGGCTATGGTCCTACGAACTTTTGGAGGCGCAATCCCAGTTAGTGGATACAGCATTCGTACCGGGGTCGGTTGGCATCCACTAATAATCCGGCACGTCTCGTTTAGAGCTGTATCCACTAGGTTGGCGTGGGCAGAACGGTCCCATACTGGGCAAGCGTATTCGCCAGCGGAAAAGCAGAGCGCCATTCCAGTTGTTCGCAGAACTTGAGGAGACGCCCCCCATTTGGTAGATGTAAGGCGGCGCAGCAAGTTATTTCTGGCATGCACCTTCATTTTTATTGCTTGACAATTCTTTTTGTACGTAAGCGACCGGTCTAAAGTTATACCGAGGTATTTCGGGTGATCACTATGGGCGATTGGAAGCCCCTGCCGGGAGATGTTTAGATTACGACCCGCTTGTCTGTTTCGGAGGTGGAAAACGCACGATTGCGTTTTTGAGGGATTTGGTTTTAAAGCGTTTTCAGCATAATAGTCGCTTAGGTCACTAAGAGCTGTGGAAATTACGGTTTCAATATCCTCAAAGTTATAGTATCTTGACAAGTTAGTGCAAGGTCATCAGCGTATAGAAAGCGGGTTGTGTTTGGGCTAACTGGTTGGTCGTTAGTGTAGATATTGAATAGAAGTGGGGCCAATACACTACCCTGAGATAGTCCATTTTTTTTGGGCTTGCCATCTACTTTTGTCTTGAAGGAGGTGCACCTGAAATCGTCGGTTATTGAGCAGTTCTCGGAGAATCTGTGTAAACCTGGGGTCCTCTGTCAGGTTGGTCACTTTCCATAATAGGCGTTTTATATTTACAGTGTCGTATGCTGCTGACAAGTCCACAAATACTGCCCCAGTCACTTTCTTAGTTTCAAACCCGTCCTCGATGTGTTGGGTGAGATTAAGTACCTGGCTACAGCAAGATTTTCCAGGCCTGAATCCAGCTTGTTCTGGGATTAATTTTGGATCAACGAGGTTTGTGAGACGATATAGCAGTAGTCTTTCGAACAGTTTGTAGGTATGGCAGAGTAAGGATATAGGACGAAAGTTTTTAGGGTCGTCATGTGGTTTTCCAGGTTTTGGAATAGCAATGATTTTGGATCTCCTCCAAAGGCGAGGGATGCTTGCTGACTCCAAACAGTGGTTGAAAAGTTGCAGCAGCCACGACACCGATACGGGACCGAGGTGTTTAATTTGTTCGACTGATATGTCGTCCACTCCGGAGGCCTTACCGGAACTCAGTCGTTGAATAGCCACGACGACGTCAGTTAGTTTGAATGGGACACATATAGATTCAACGGAAGAAGAGGTGTTGCTTACTTTGGGAATTCTGCAAAGTCGTTTTGGAGGGTTGCCATTTAGGATGAGTTGATGAGCAACTTGATTAGCTGTCACTGTGCTAGGCGTATGTGGTGGTGGTGGTTCGCTGGTGAGTTTGCGGATAGTGGTCCACGCCTTTTTGCTATTGTGAGTCATGTCAATATTTGTCACCGTTTCTATCCATTTTTCTTGACGTCGCTCGCTAATAAGTGACAGCAATTTTTCACCAGCCTCAACAGTCTCCTTCGAGAAGGGGTTAGTATCATAGAGTTGTTCGTACTTCTTGAGCAGTTCACCAGATTCCTGGGATATGCCGGGGATGTATGATGTGCGACATCCTCGGGGGATACATTTCCGGGATGCTACTGAGACTACGCTTACAAATTTATCGTAATTTTGTGGGGTAGGTGGGATGGTAAGTAATTCGGCATCCACAAGCTTTGGAAATTGTTCCCAATCGGCTTTCAGGTAGTTGAAGCGGCGTTTTAGTGGCATAATCACTGGGTGGACAGCAGACTGGATTTTACATATTATCGGTCTATGCTGGGTCCTGGGAATCGGAGGGCAGATGGTCTTTTTGCTCTGGGCACAGATATTTGAGCTTACAAATATCAGGTCGGGATTGTACCCGCGCTTCCATCGTCCGCTATTAAATTATGGTTGTTTTGGATCGTGAATTAAAGTGAGATCGTTAGCTTCTGCCCATTCTTCGACAGATTGACCGTCCGTGTTCGTGGAGTTATAGCCCCAACTGGTGCTATGGCTGTTGAAGTCACCAACTACTATTTTTGTGCGCTGAGTGTTAAAATCAGGTGTGTCAAGTTGGAAAGGAGTGCCAGGGGGTTTGTACACGGATGTTACCGTGCAATTACCGAGGTCTAATGTGATAGTTTCGATGTTATTATCGTTACTGCACTTTGTAGAGATGATACTTACGCCGGGAGCAACAAACACTGCGTTACCGTGCTTCGGGTGACAGATCTCGGCGACAAGTGACAGTCCAGGAATGTGAGGCCTGCTTTGAGTAGAATCTCGATACCGTAAAGTGATATCCACTCAGTGTAATGCGTAATACCAATATTTATGACTTTCACGGTTGTCTTCAAAGTTCGGTGTACAACCGAAGCTTGATAGTCACTGGATTTCAGAAAGATACGTAACAGCCCTGCTGACCAACTCCATTTGAGTTCCATAACTCGATTTCCAATATCGAAGACCTTTGTACGTCTTCGGATTTCGACGTTTGGAACTCGGTCTATTAATTTTATGCCGAGCATGGAACGCTCCATGGCTCTCTGTGCTACTCTGAGTCTGTACACAGTCTCCTGTGAGAGCGTCCACGTCTCAGCACCGTACATCATGGTGGGCAGAACACACACTGGTCAACTTATATTGAATTGAGTACTTAGTATAGCACATGTACTCGTATAAGCGAGCTCTAAAATTGTAGTATTTCGCCTGGGGGGATAGGTTGGTTTCTCTATAGTTGTTCGAAATTTTGCGCAGGGGGGCGTATCCAAACCCGAATTTAGTACTTATGTATGTAATATCGAGCGAAGCGAGCTTCAAAATTGTAGTATTTCGTGTGGGATAGGTTAGTTTCTGACCGAGATTTCGGGGATAAGGCCAAGATAATGATGATGAATCCCCAACGCTGCAACGGCGGCGGGCGTGTTTAAATACGCGAGGCCCCCGTTTGCGCGGGACCTGCAGCATTTGCTACTTCTGCTACTGGGTTAATCCAGCACTGCCCTCAAAACCTGCATCCACAGGGTAAAAAAAAATCAAACCAATAGAAAACCCAATTCTGGGCTAAGCTCGCCGACTTATGCTTTAGACAGTGGATTTCATTTATTACGACCTTGGATGTAGCGACCATTTAGTTACAGCGACGTTAAATCTAAGTACCTTGAATTTAAAGTATACTTTAGTACAAGATTCAAATCGCTGCGATGCTGCTTTGGATGTAACGCCGAGTTCTGGTGTAGCGACTGTTTCTAATGAATCATTTGTAACAATTCCTAGAAATCCCATGCACATATTGCGACCGGAGTCGGCCGCCAAAGACAAAGACCACACAGATGGTCAGCAACTGTGGAGAAAAAAAAAAAAACCAATGAATGAATGACAATGGTAAAACGGATAAGGTGTCGATTGATTAAAGGTTGGGTTTAAATCTAGCCCCGTTAAGTTGGAGAGGTTAACCTATTCTTAACACATCCTTTTCTGAATTAGGGGCAGGTCAACAGGCCTACTATTGGAAATGTCCGAGCGCGTCAGATATTGATAGCATTATATGCCCCACGTATCTTAGTAATGCAGGTAGGTTAATCTGTGGCTGTATGTAAGGGCAAAAATAGGAAAAAAATTGATTGAGCGTGTTATTGGGATGTTTTAAGACACAAAAAAAAACTTAAAATTTTGTGTAAAATGGCCATTTTCTTGCTAACTGTAATTTTTTCTTTTTACCTTTTTCTTTTGTTTTTGGATATTAAATATAAATATAAATAAATAAATATCGCTGGACATTACACACAGCGCCATCTAGTGCCACACTAAGCAACGAGGCTTGTATCGTGGACACCAGATAGTTGATATACTACATAGATACTTTTTGTTTGTAAATACATACTTATTATACATTTAAACATCCATGACTCGGAAACAGATGTCCATGCTCATCACACAAATATTTGCTCGTACCGGGATTCGAACCCGGGACCCTAAGAACGTAAGGTAGCCTCACTACCGCTGCGCCATTCGGGTCGTCAAAAGTAAGTGTGTTTCGTCTGTCGTTTACCTTTGCCTGTACCTAACGACTTCCGGATATAACGACGAAATTAGAGTGGTCCCGTCATCGTCGTTATACGCACTGTATTGTAATTTTGTGTGCAGGTATATCTTTTAATTTTGTGTTCACTACAGAATAAGAACAAGGTACTTAAAAAAATATATAGTCTTGTTTATGTTAATAGTGATGCTACCAAATACCGGTTTTTGAAAACATAGTTTGTTACTAAATATTTTGTTAAAAATTAAATGAATTTTATAATAATGAATTCAAATAACTATAATTTGACATGTTTGTTCAAGTCGTTTGACTTTACATGACAAAATGGCGTTTAATTACATTGGATTTGACAAAAATTTAAATTTGATTTTGAGTTTTTTTTTGATATGAAAAACTTACTAAAGACAATAAAGAAAAATAAATACGATAATTTAATACGAAAGACGTTAATAAAAACCTATCATGAAAAAACAGTTTTATGGACGTAAGACTAGGCAGTATGGTTGAGAGACAATAACCTTCCCTTTGGGGTAAATTAAAAAAAAAGTCATTCATCGGGATGTCAATGTCAAACGCTACACGGCTACATTGTATTTGTAGTTCCACGAAATTCGTGATTTGGGGCATTCACTGGTGAAAAGTATGTCGTTCTCTGCTCAATAATAAACGCCCAAATATTCCAACATGAATAACGCCGAAAGTGTCTACTGTCGCCTTTGTGCTGAGTTGATGCCGACCAACAAACTCTACGATCTCCAAACTGACGAAGAAAAATGCCGAGATATCATCAGGAAATTAGCTCGTTTCAATGTGCAAATTAACTTCAGCGATGATATTTTACCTAAAATGGTCTGTTACACATGTTTAATGGGCTTAAACCGTACATTTGAGTTTGTTACCACTGTGGAAAAGGCACAATCAACATTAAACGACTTCATTCTAACAAGACAGATAAAGCAAGAAAAACCTGGTTCTGACGACGAAGTATTCATTTACGACTCTTCTAGCTCTGATAGTGATGAACCAATCCAAAATATAAAAGTAGAAGCGGACCAGAAAGCAAAATCAACTGGCAAATCTATAGTGAAAAAGAAACCCGCAGCAACCAAGAAAGTTAAGGAAAGCACTAACTCGAACACTTCACACTTGTCACAGTTAAAACTGACTTGGAGGAGCTACAACTGGCTATGTACTTACTGTGAAACTCAGTTTCCTTCAGTTGATGAACTACGGACCCATGCCATGCAATACCACAGTTCCTGTAACCCATACCGATGTACTGAATGCAAAATAAGAAAGTTACGTCTTGATAGTTTTATTTTACACGTGAGAAAGCACAAGAGATTCCTAAGATTCTCTTGTTACAAATGTTCCATGGTATTCGGTTCAGTGATAGCAGCAAACAAACACAAGGAAACGCATAAAACAACCAGTATTGTTTGTTTGGGATGCAATATGTGCTTTGACACCCAAGAGGAATTAGGTAATCATACTGCCACATATTTTAGAGGAACACGCGCAAGGAAACCTCGGCCTATGGTACAATTGTCAGGTGATAGTTTAAAATGTCCACTATGTGAAAAGGTTTGCCGAACTAAAACGAGCTTGAGCACTCATTTATTGATACATACAGACCGTAAGAAAGACCACACTTGTGAAGTTTGTGGAAAATGTTTCTTTCAGAAAGGTTCTTTAGCCGGACACATGCTCCAACATAGCGATGTAAGACCATACCAATGCGAAATCTGCAAATCAACATTCAAAAGTCCAAGACGATTACGTCTCCACATTGCTATTCACGATGGAGGGAAACCGTTTTCTTGTGACCAATGTGGCAAATGCTTCCGGATCAAACGTCAGCTGCATAACCATGCTATAATCCACACAGATGCACATCCTCATGTTTGCTCGTATTGCAATAAAGGATTCCGTTTCAAGACCATTCTGAATCAACACATTCGCCAACACACTGGAGTAAAACCTTATTCTTGCGCTCTTTGTCAGCGTGACTTTACAAACTGGTCGAATTATAACAAGCATATGAAACGCAGACATGCTACAGATATGGCGAAGAAGAAACGTACTCCTGAGGGCACATACCCCATTGACCCCGTTACTGGGGAGGTGGTGGTACCTGCTGAGGAAACATTAAGTGAATGGAAAAAGAGAATGTCGAGAAAAGATGATGCGTAAGCAGACCATGGATACACATAATGCGAGTAATGGAAAAGCAAATATGTTGGATGGCAGCAGCGTCTAGAGACGGCAATACAAAAAACATCGTACGTCACCTCCGCCATTTAATGCGAAAAAACGGTTACACGCTTGATTAGCATGGAAAGTATTGACAATGCCTGTTGTAGTACTCACCTCCGAGACGTCTCCGTGCTCTGTGTTGTGAGAAGGGTGTACGGCCCCGGGGACGCGGGACTATTCGACGGGGCTGCGGGACTATTCGAAAGAGAGACCGTGGCCCCGGAGCACAAAGGGCGATGAAGGAACATGGATGGGTTTTATTCAGTAAAAGTCTGACATCCCCTCCTGCTCCGCCCAGAGCGGGAGGAGTCATTTGATGATTTCCCATTCGGAAAAAAAAAGGGTGTACGGCCCAGGTGGAAGTTAGCGGTCAGCCTGTAAAACATACGCTTGAGACTTGTAAGAAATCACAAAGAAGACGCGTGGACGGGTCTCAATCAAGAGCAGGTGCCGAGCGGCAACGACAGCGGGCAGCGGCAGGCCGGTTGATTTACACGCTCATCAAGTGAGAAATAAACAGCCCGCCCCTGCCCCGCAGCCCACACCGCACTCACCTGGGCCGCGCACAGAGTGTGTATCATATTTTCAATGTGTTGTCCTGTAAGGCCGGTTTCCACGAAAGCGGAGATGAGCTTACGTACGGCAATCACTGTCATCCACCACACCCACAGCCTGAGTTCACCCACTGCTGGGTACAGGCACCTATTTTTTGTACGAATCCGCCCGTTCCGGTGCTAGCCTCATCCAGGGTTGTCCCGGAACATGTCGTGTGCCCATCAGCTCTCCACTGTACAACATATAACATTGGTAGAAATCCTCAAGCTGTCTCTTGTCTCCTGTGGTGGATCGAATCTTGCACGTCTTGTCCCCGCTCGCCTCCATTTTCGTGGAAACTGAGCTTTATTAATCTTCCAATAGGCATTTAATGTTAGGTATAAAACTTTATGACAATCTGTTAAGTTCATATTTTATCTTTTTGCATTAGTGGTTATGTAGGTAGTTTAAAATAATTAACAGAATATGTATTTAATGTTGGTGAATAAATGATAAGTAAAACTACTGAATTTCCTTTTTATTTCACTTCTCTTGTGGATTCAATCTGAATAGATACCTAACTGATTAGATGAAGCAGTGGAGATATGAAGACACAAATGAGTAAACATGACAGTGGTGGATCACTGCTGGAATACATGATTCCTTTATAAGTGAGGGATGACCAGTACCTAATCCATACGCGCACTTTTGGTTCGAGGACACACCGGTTTTCCCATCTTGTTTTCCTTCACCGTTAAAGTGCAATGCTGATGAAATACATTGTACTAACTAAAGTGCATGCTGCTTGAATTCGAATTTATAAAGTCAGGGCCTGGTGCCTCTGGGGACTCCTGCTCAGCAACAAACTGAGTGTACTGATTGGTCGATTGGCGGGCAGCAATAATAAAACTAAACTGCGTTCTGTGTTTGATTGTACTAGAAATTAGAAAATCTGTAATGTACGATGGCAACACTTTAAAAATTGAATTGTCAAACTTGAATTTATTGAGCGGTGTGTTTATTTTTTTAATTATCACAAATTGTTCAATACATTTGCTTTTATCAAAGACATTCAATGAGGCTTATTTAAGGTGGATGCTCCAGGGTAGCCCGCGAAATTCAAATATTCATACGTTTTTGCAATTTGCAGGACAGTGTCAGGTTGTATGTTGATTAAACTATGAATCGCGGCTGTAAGACGTATGTAGTTACAGAATTATAATCATCAATACAACCCTCCAAGCGCTTATAGGTGCAGGAATGACTTTGACCTTGAAAAAGTAAATTCATACACCTTTATGAGCTTGGAGGGTTGTATTGATGATTTTGATGATTCTATTTCTGTAACTACATACGTCTTACAGCCGTGATTCATAGTTTAATCAACATGCAACCTGACACTGACCTGCAAATTGCAAAAAACGTAGGAAAATTTGAATTTCGCGGGCTACCCTGGAGCATCCACCTTAAACATTTGGTTATATACACCTCTCTTCTTCTTCATCAATACAACCCTCCAAGCGCTTAAAGGTGCAGGAATGACTTTAACCTTGAAAAAGTAAATACATACTATGTACGACAACGATGAAACTTCGAACTTACTGACTTAATTTATTTGGATATTTCCCGTCGAGCAGCGGTGGCCCAGTGGTGGCGGCCCCGACTTACGAACAGTAAGTCGTGGGTTCGAACACAGGCAGGCGCATTACTTTGTGTAATTTATTTCATCACCGCTGCTCTCAAAACGGTGAAGGAAAACATCGTGAGGAAACCGGTATGTCCTAGAACCAAAAAATTCGAAAACATGTTACATCTACCAATCCGCACTGGGCCTGCGTGGTGGATTATAGCCCATTCCCCTCATAGAGCTCCGCCTGTGTCCCAGCAGTGGGAACATTAAAATAGGCTGATGATGATGATGATGATGAGTTCCCATTTTTCAATCTAAAACATTGGTAACCCTAGTCGTAATAAACAACCAAAGTTAAAAAACTTCCATGAAAAACGAAATTCCACATCCAGCATACCCTTACTACTACACCCCTTCACACAACAAAATGTTACCATATTTAAAGCGGATTATTTCACTTTCGGTTTCTCGCTCGGAACGTTTTTTTATTTTTTCTTTTCTATTGAATTCATTGTACTAATTTAAACTCTAAGGATTTGAGATAGAGTTTATTTTTATTTTTTTAGCATTTTGTTCGTACTCATTCCAGTTCCAGTTAGTATATAAATTCCGTGGGCTGTATCTATGGTCATTATGGGACTTATTTATAAGCGTCTCAAAGACTTTGCCGAAGCCAAGAGCCTCATTCCCAACGAGCAGTTCGGCTTCAGGACCGAACACTCTTGCATTCAACAAACCCATCGCATCGTCGAACACCTGAGCGCTGGTTTCCAGCGTTCGTCGATAACGGGCGTGTTGTTCTTCGACATAGCGAAAGCTTTCGACAAAGTCTGGCACAACGGCTTATTATATAAGCTGTACCAACTGGGAGTGCCGGATCGTCTCGTACTCATCTTGCGAGACTTTTTGTCGAATCGCACGTTCCGATACCGCATAGGAAAATCGCTCTCTTCCCCTCATCCTATTCGCGCCGGAGTCCCTCAGGGCTCCGTCATCTCCCCGCTCGCGTTCACGTTGTTCACTAGTGACATTCCCAAGAGCAAAAAAGCTCAGCTAGCCCTGTTCGCGGACGACACGGCCATCTATTACACCGGTCGCTGTAAAAACGCAATCGCCAAAACCCTCCAAACCTCAGCCGACGTCTTAGGCGCTTGGTTTAGGAAATGGAGAATCGAGGTTAACCCCGATAAGAGTCAGGCCGTTCTTTTTTCGAGACCGCGTACTAAAATCTCTTCCCCCATTCCGATCACCATGTACGGCAAGCCTATCCCCTGGGAGAAGCAAGCCAAATACTTAGGAGTCATACTTGACAACCACCTGACCTTCGGGCCACATATCAAAGCAGCTCGCGATCGAGCTGCCTTCGCGATGAGTAGGCTTCATTACTTAATAACGGAAAAGAGCAAATTGTCTCTCAGGTGCAAATTGCGTCTCTTCACCGCGGTGATCCGCCCCATCATGACCTATGCTTGTGTCGTGTACGCTCACGCCAAGCCTAAATATCTCCATAGGATGCAGGTCCTCCAGAACCGGTTCTTACGTAAAGTCACGGGAGCTCCCTATTATGTCCGCAATGACCGTTTACATTTAGATCTTAAAATCCCCACAATAGCCCAGTTCATGAAGCGCCTTTCCAAGCGCTTCTTCGACTCTGCCGTCAGACATCGTAATCCCCAGATCGCAGCGGCCGCCCGTTACGAACCCTCGCGAATCAGTCAGGTCCGCCGCCCAAGGCATGCTTTAGTCGATCCCGATGACGCTACAACCCTCCTCCAGGAGAGCAGGAAGGAAACTAGCACGCTTAAGAAGCACAGATGCAAACAGCCGTCATTCCGTCCTCGCCGTCGAGGCCCGTCGCGACGCCCCGTTACGAACCCTCCCCGTCCCTTGCTCGTGCCAGCTCGCGTTGCTGAGCCTGTAGTCCAAAGTCAGTCACTAAATAATGACACCACTCCGATCCAGCCTGTCCCCTTGCTGTCCTCTCCCAGCGACGCCCTAAGCCGAGGCCCGTACCCCGCAGGGGGTGCCCTTAGCGTGTAGTCGCTTAGTTTGTAAGTTTTTTGCCCTGGCTGGAGGCCTTACACTTAAGGCACCCACAGGAAAGTCCGGTTAAGCAGACGACAACCTCTCTGGTTGAACTGCGAGATGCCATTTCGAAAAAAAAAAAAAATCTATGGTCATGGGTAAAGATTATTAAAAAAAATGTCACTGTCATTCGTCTGTTGCCAACAGCTGTCAGCCTGTCAATAACAAATTGAAATTGTGAAAATGTGAACAAATGGAAATTAAGTTATGTACGCTGTAATTGATCTATTGACCAACTCACTAGGCTGTCATGTCAGTCTATAAATGTATCCGCATTAACAACCTGTGATAAAAAATGTCTGGATAAAAACATCCCGAAAATCAATCAAAATGTCAAGTAACACAGAAAACGTCCATTGTCGCCTTTGCGCCGAGTTAAAACCTCACAATGAACTGACAAACATGCTGACTGACGAAGGAACGCGCCAGAAAGTCGTCAATAAACTGTCAAGATTCAATATAGTAATGAATTTCCAGGAGAATATCTTACCGAAAACCGTATGCTCACAATGTGTTAAATCCTTAGAAAAAGCCTTCACTTTCGTAACAGCAGTTGAACAGGCGCAGACAATTCTAAGCGAGTTTAAACTGATGAAAACAAATATTAAAAAACTCAATCATTGTGATGATATCTCTTTTGTTTTGCCAACAGAAATAGATAAAGACATTGACCTTAAAGTCGAAAACAGCTGTTATCCGATGGATGTTAATGATGATGAGACAAACTTAGTTATAGACTGGGATGATGAGAATGTTTGCAATGATGATAAAAATGAAAGTGTTGAAAAGGAAAATAATATAGAGAAAAGAGTCACTACAGAATCTTGTTATGTTGTTGTTGAAGAAAAGATGAATATAAAAGTTGAAACTGAAATAGATAATGTTAATGAAGAAAATGAATCTCTTAATTTTAGTAATGAATGTAAATATAATCATTATATTAATGTAAAAGTAAACAATTTGAATATCAAAGACACTAAAATGCTCTCAGCATTTAATGGCAAAGTCGTGCAAGGATTAGAAACTGGACCAAATTGTGAAGAAATCCCACCTTCCAACAATACAAAAGTTAATCAATCTCTTTTGATATCAGTCCCACCTAAGCTAGATTCTACAGTATATTCTGAAGAGTATATAAATAAACAAATTAATAGATTGTGCAATGTTCCCGTGCAGTACCTAAAAGTGACATGGATGGATTATGAATGGAAATGTTCTCATTGTGGAACACTTTTTTCAAATATTGAAGAGCTACAAAAACATTCAATAATGTACCACAGGGCTTGTAATGCTTACCAATGCACGGACTGTAAAATAAAAAAGCAACGTCTCAACGCTTTTATTAAGCATGTCCGATCACACAGAAAGTACTTGCATTACTCATGTTACAAATGCTATGAGAAATTCCCTAAAATTATGGAAACTAGGCAACATAAGTCAAAAATCCATGAGAACTCTAAATATGTATGCTTGGGATGCAACACTCCTTTTTCCAGTAATGCTGAATTAGAAGAACATGTGGACAAATATTATAACATTCTATGGGAACAAAAAACATTTATCAATACTGACAATTTAAATTGCAGTACTTGTAATAAGGCTTTTACAAATATAACTGCTTTACGAAACCATTTGAATACACACAAACCGAAAAGAAGAGAACATATTTGTGATAGATGTGGGAAATGTTTTGACAGTAATCCCAGTTTACGAACTCACATGGACACACATAGTGAAAAGCTTGTATATCATTGTGAAATTTGTAAGACTACCTTCAAAACTGTGTATTCACTACGGTACCATGCTAGCATTCACTCTGGGATCAAACCCTTCACCTGTGATGTATGCAGAAAAAGTTTTAGAACCAGAAGTCAGATTACAAATCACATGAAATTTCATTCAGACTATTTTCCTTTCCCCTGCACGGTTTGTAGCAAACAGTTTCGTACAGATAGCAATTTACGAAATCATATGTATCAGCATACCGGAGCGAAGCCATTTACTTGCGATATTTGTCCGAGGGACTTCACTAATCTGTCCAATCGCAACAAACACATGAGACGTAGACATGGTATCGAGATGGCGAAGAAGAGACAGCCAATCATAAAACAGCTAGCAGCCGACGATCCATCTTCCTCTGACCTAGAAGTCAAAAGGTGAACAAGTTTAAAAAGTGAAAGTGGTGTGGACTGCAATGTAAACTAAGGGAGCGCTGTACACATTTAAATATGATCGCGCGGCTAAATTGAATAGTCCGATGTATTGTGGAGTCGGAACTCGTATCGTCCGAACCGAAATATGTTTTTCCACATAGCTACGCATAAAAAAATATTGTAAATAGTTGAGCGGATGAGTGAAAGACGTATTACAAAATGTATTAACCAGACTGAGGTGAATCCGCGGGAGACGCATCGGGCGTCAGGGGCCACGTGGTGGCCCTCCGCCACCGTAGGCGCGGGCCTGTGGACGGTGAGCAATGGGCTAGCTCGCCGTCTGTCCGTCTTATGACGACAGGCCGTGTCGACAGCGCGTTCGTGCCCCACGCGCGTCTCAAAGAGGTGTCAGCAAAAAGGAAGGGGTCCGCAAGGGCCGATGCCTGCCGGGGCTGCGGGACTGTTCGAAAGAGATACCGTGGCCCTGGAACACAAAGGGCTAAAAAGAAGCATGGATGGGTTTTGTCGCTAAACTCCATCCGAAAAAAAAAAGCTGTGGTGAGTGCACACATGAAGGCGCTCCGGCATCACGGGATCATTCGCCTCTATCCAACGTAGGTAGGTACATCACCATGTGTCAACGTGGAAAGAGGAAAACGAGTATGTACGAATCGTAGCAGCTAGCGGTCTGTCTGTAGTGTCTACTGTCTGCTTGCCCCAATGAGGGAAAAGCGCGTTTTTTTATGAGAAATAAAAAATAAGTGTCTTCTTAGTATAACTTCTATTGAATGATATCATTGACAAATACAGTATGTTCAATTAATCATATTTCTTTTATTTGGATGATGATTACCTACTTATGTACCTACTTATAATAAAAAAAAAAAAATTACAATAACAAAAGAGGTTTCCATCAAGACATGAAGTTTCAGGTTTTTTGGCAGTCTTACTTGGCAGTACGTTTAAGATACTCACTTAATCTAGACAGAGAAACAATTATGTACAACAGAATTTAAATCATCCGCCATTAAAAAAACCGGCCAAGTGCGAGTTGAACTCGCATGGGTGCCGTACAATGCATAGAGTAAAGTAATATATGGTACAATGCCTATTTTCCGTAAGTGAACGTAATAAATTGAGTTTACCACTTTGTTTTCAATTGATGGAATTCTTCTATGTATTCCTGTAATCTACAAGCAATGAACCATATTTTGTATTTTTTCCAAAATTTTAGGCTCAGTAGTTTTGGAGATCAGGGGGGGGGCATGGTCAATTTTCGTCTTCTTTCATGAATAAAATCAAAACTATTTATTTTACAATAATAACAAAAATATATTTGAGATCTTCATAACGAGTCCTTTCATTTGATATAATGTCACTAAATCAAAAGAGTAAGGTTTGCAAAATCATCGTGTGGAGTATTGTTAAATAGGTCATTTTAAAAGACCTTTTCAATACACTTGTTCGAAAACGGGTCCCTAACGCACTACGATTAGGTTCAACATGCCATGTAATTCACACACGTGGATTGTTTTCATTTTCCATCACCGCGTGCTGTGCCGCGTTGCAGAAAGTAGCCAATTTCACACGCGGCACAGCACGCGGGTGTTGGAAAATTGCCACAGATAAAACTATACCTATACTTAGTACAAATTGGTGCAATGCTTATAGTCGGCGGTGATTGTTCTCTTTTCGTTATTTTATTTCTAAAAGTGTATTGAAAAACGTCGTTTTAGACACGTGGACATTTGTTATTGCAGTTCTCTGCTCAAAAACACCCTCGCCTACGGCTCGGGAGTTAATTCCGCCTCGGATGCTATAACAAACTTTCTCCACTTGTATCAAAATGTACTATTTCAATTTAATGCTTCATTCACGAAATATTAAACATTAAAAATTTTTGTTCCAGTAGGGCGTCCCCTCTAAAAGCTAAACCGCTGAAAAATTCATGATGATAGTGCATTAATAGAACTTTAATTAAAGGAAATCTATAGCGGTTAAGATAACTTTGTCAGTTTAGCAGTAATAGTCGTTGAACTTGGGTGTTGGATAATTTTGTACCAAATACAAAATCCTTTAGATTGACTCAGATAAAGTAGTTGCTTGTAGTAGTAGGGCCGATTTTTCAATGGTCAGTCAATACGGGTACCTTATAGACTTGCATTGAAAAACAAAATCTAAAATAAAAAATAACCATATATTATCATAAGTTTCACATAGCTGCCGCGCTAGATGGCGCTGTACCAACGGGTTCGTCTTATATTGTGATAACGAGCTACTACGGAACCCTACACTGCGCGTGGCCCGACACGCACTTGTTTTCATTTTTTGTACGGAAACCTAAAAATAGCTAATAAAATAATAGGTAACTAAGGGGAGAATCGGGTTGGCACATTCGATGCGGCAGTCTCTGAGCAATTTGAGGGTCCTCGCCTACTGCAATTTTGCAGCGATGCAAACACAAAACGGGCTGTGTATCTTCACCCAAGTTATGATGGTTCCGTACCTTCTGTGCTACTGCAACGCGACAGAATAGTGATTACGAGGCTAGGGCAATGGTACGCAGCCAGCAACAGCACCGTTGCAAAATGTCGCGGTGGGAAAGAAAAGGCCCTAAGGTGTGCCAAGCAGCTTTACTCTCTCATACAAGGGTGAAACAGAATAAGCGCCATACTACTTAAGTGGTGATTAAGACCAGCAACCTGCAAGGCTATTACGTATCATTCTGGTATCCAGTGACTATCAAACTTCGGTTGTACCCATGAAGGTATAGATACCTTCATGTTGTACCCGAACTTTGATGACAACCGTGAATGTTATAATATTGGTATTACGTATCACTCTCGAGTGTATATCACTTTACGGTGATTATCAGGGTCATACATAATGCGAAACTTACCTTTTGACCGTTAATTGACGGACACTGAGCCCAGTTACTATCATTTCGAGCTGTCATCAGAGATACGTAATAGCCCTACTGATCCGATTCCGAAAATTCTTTCACTAATGCGAAACAACATTATCTCCAAGTGTCATAGGGTGTATTTGAAACGATCCCATGAAACAATTTGATATCACTTTACGGTGACTAACAGGGTCATACTTAATACGAAACTAACCTTTTGACCGTTAATTGATGGACACAGCCCAGTTACTATCATTTCGAACTGTCAACAGAGCTACGACGTAATAGCCCTACTGGACAACATTCCTTAAGGTCAAAACAAAAACATTTTTTTTTAGTTAGTTTATTTTATACTTAGTTACACCCTGTATATTCATTAGGACCGCCTCGGCCAGTCATGCCGACCCAAAGAAGTGTCAAGCAACACACTCGGCTGCCAAGAGAGCACTTTGTACACTAGAACAAAACAATTTAACAAAGAAACTTAACATTTTTATTGGTACAAAAAAAAAATACTGCTCCTACAGAAAATAAAATTGTTAAAGATAAAAAAATATAGGTACCTAATCTACGATTATTCTTCATTCTAAAAATCAGTGTACATACATAAATTATAAGATGAACCCCACTGAATGCATTAGGTACCACTTTTTTTAAGGTATGAATAACTATAATATTATGTTGTCTAAGGCACAGAACAGACTCACAAATTGCCTATGTTATAAAAAAATTATATACCTAATCAAATCATATTTTATCTTGCTAGCTAACCCAATTTGACCTTGTATAATTTGAGCAGATATTACAACATTATTTGGCTCAAAACATAATCATTAATTCCTAAACTATATTAGTGGTTGTAGTAGTTGTAATATTAGACTCCTGGGTGTCAAGCTCATTAACGGATGTGCCTTTAGTCGCACTATTCTCAGCAGTTTTCCCCTTTCTCGTTATCTTCACGTCTTCCAATATCCTCTTCTTCCATATAGCAACTTTCTCCTTATCTGGATAAATAACTTCTTTAGTCTTCGGATCTATAGCATAAAGTCCCTGAGACGTGTGTTTCCTTATACAATTGTCAACTCCATGCGCATATTTTGAATGTTTATTATAATTAGACCAGTTTCTAAATGTCAGCGTACAATTTTCACAGGAATATGGTTTTGAACCCGTGTGCATACGTTTATGCTGCACCAGTAAATGTCTGAAGCGGAAACTTTTGCTACAATTTGTGCATTTATAAGGCCTTACATCCTTATGGACAGCGCTATGAGCAGATAGTTCCCTCTTCATTGGGAAGGTTTTCCCACATTGTTCGCAAGCAAACGGTTTTGTTCCAAAATGTCTAAGAGCATGCATTCTCAGTTCATATTTCTTCTTAAAACTGTATTTACAGACTTCACATTTGTGAGGTCTTAACTCTGAATGTACAAATTGGTGGTTGATTAACGCTTTCTTAGTATAAAATCTGCCATCACAGGTATCACAAATGTAGGACCGTTTTCTGTCAGTATGTAAACGCAAGTGTCTGTTTAGTACAAGTTTGGATGCTAAAGTTTTCTCACACATGACACATGTAAGGCTATCATTTTGCTCGACCACCAATGAACTGGCAACTGCAGTTTTGTAGAACTTTTTCATGTGGGCAGCTAATTCCTTTTTGGTTTTAAAACATGTGTTACATCCATTGCAACTAAAAGCAGTATCAAAATGTGTTGCCTTATGGGCTTTCATTTCTTTCGGATTCTCAAATGTTAGATTACATAAATAGCAAAATTGTGTTAGTACCGGGCGGTGTTTTGAGATGTGTGTTACAAAGTTATCTATGTGCAGTCCTCTTGCTTTGCAGTCGAAACATCTATAAGGGTTACAGGTGACATGGTATTGCATAGCATGTACTTTCAACTCTCTAGGATCATGGTAAATTTGACCACAAAAAGCACATAGCCAATTATAGTCAGGCCATGTGTCTAAGTCTACATTTTTCGAAATGTTTGGTTTCCTTTTTTGTTTTGGGCGCTTAATTCCCTGTTGTCTCGTAGCTTTAGTTATTTTTATATTCGATTTGGATTTAGAATTATTTTCTTTTTCTTCACAATTATTAAGGGCATGTTCAATTTTAAGCTCTTTACTCAGTAAAGACATTTCTATGGATTCATCATCAGGTTCATCACTTTCTTCAGGTTTACCACTGACATCAGTTCCGTGTTCAGTGTTTGAACCCGTAGTATTGTGGTCAAATACATCCATCTCCATATCTAGGACCGAAGTATCATAGTCTTTAAATGCGTCTTGAGCGATGTCCACATTTGAAATGAAATCATACGCACGTTCCAAAGATTCTATACATTCTAAACACACAGTTTTTGGCAACATATTGTTAAAATCCACGACTATTTCAAACCTTGCCAACTTAACGGTTATTTCTTTGCATTTTTCTAAATTTAATACCATGTTGCAGAGTTCACTGCTAGGCTTCAAATCAGCACAGAGGCGACAGTACAAATCTTCTAGTTCTAAAAACTCCATGTTGACGTTAAGATCAAGGCTGGCATTTGTTGTTCAACTCTTTCAGATTTATTAGAGTAATACTACTGCAGTCAAGAGTAGTTGGCGTACCGGTACTTCGGTAAGCGGGAAACCACCGAACCACGTATGGCACGTATCAGTATTTAACACACATTACTATACTCTTTGATCACACACAACAGCCATTTTTTAGGCTGCACGCACGTCTGACGTCCATCAATGTCATGAATGACAGTTCGACAGAAAACATTTTTTTTTTAATTTACGAAGGGTAGGATAAAGTCTTTTGACCATTTTGCCTTATCTTACGATTATAAATATTATCTTTTGTGATTTGTTTTCTATAATAATTTCTTTCGTATTTAGTTTTCATAAACTGTTAGGGCTACCGCACACTATAGACAAGACTGTCTTTATACAGACAATTACCCTAAAAATGCGAGCGAGACAACCTTGTATTCGCGCTCGCGCATGTATTGTCTATAGTGTGCGTAGCCCTAAGTGTAATAAAGTGCCACCAACTTATCTGTTGAGTTGTACATGTTGGTTTCAATCAATAAATTCAGTTTGTACCAGCCAACTATACAGTCCACTTATTTCTCATCACCATCATCGAGACATTCACACTGTTCTCAACACTGTAGTTCGTCAAATCGTCTTTTTGTCCAATTACGAAATTTGCCAAATACGCTATTAGTCAAGTCCATGTACACTCGATGAAAACATGTGTTTTGAATTCACACACAAATCATGGACCTAAAAAATTTTAGGTCCATGATTTTTGATAGCCTCGTCGTTTACCCTTGCAATAAGATCATTTTCGTCTTTATGTCTCTTACATTCAAAGTTATTAGCATTTCAGTGAACATACCCTTGTTCATCATCATCATTTCAGCCGCAAGACGTCCACTACTCGACATAGGCCTCCCCCAAGTGTCGCAACATTGACCGGTCCCAGGCGACTCGCATCAACAGCGGATTCCCGCAACCTTCAACAAGTCATCGGTCCACCTAGTGAGAGGCCTTCCAACGCAACCCTAGTTCAACAGATTAGAAAAACAAAATGGCTGCCATTCGCGGCGTGTGGGGTTAGAAGTATATAAAATCATGTATTTGTCGATAGAAATGAGAATTTACTTAATATGCCGTGAGTATAGGTAGTAAGTATCGGTAACCGGTTATCAAAAACACTGTATATTTGGCCAGACTTAGGACGACAACTCTTTCAGTTCATGTTTGTGGATATATGTTGCATAAAGTTGCTCCCGCACTGCGTGCATCGGAGAGCACATTAATCCGTTGGTCCCGTGTCATTTGTAGATCTTCGACAGTCGTTACAGGTAGTCAGTGGCCCGAAAGTCTTTATGTAATAACCAGTCTTACCAAGGGGTATCGTATTTGTTAAAACCTTTTTAGTTTAATAAGCACACCCTGGCCATTACTCTTTTGACAAACTACAATCTGTCACTTCTCTTGTTATACGTATTATAAAATACACGTTCACATTTCCTGATAAAATAGTTTTTCACTAGCCAACTGTATTGGCTCTATCTGACCAAGTGGTTATGGTCCCTCCAACGTCCACCACGGTGCAGCAGTCAGCAGCGGATACCAGTACAGCGGTAACAAATTCTTCAAAGAATATGACAAATGCAATAAGCATTAGTAAGCTGAATGGTCATAACTTCAACACATGGGCATTTAGTTTGGAGTGCTATCTGACGGACGTCGACTTATGGGACGTTGTAATACAAGCGGTCGATCCCGCCGATCCCATCGCCACGCGCAAAGACGCGAAGGCACGAGCTAAGATTTGCCTCACGTGTGACGAGTCGGTCTATCCAGTCATAAGGTCAGCAAAAACCGCATTCGAAACCTTTAATTGTTTGAAGAAGGCCTACGCCGACAGCGGACTGACAAGAAGATTAGCACTAATGAAGAGTCTGTTAGGAAACGCATACACAGGAAATATACAAGAGTATGTGAACAAGGCGTTATCGACGCAGCAAGAGCTTCAGGGTATAGGAGCAGCAGTGGACGACGAGTTTCTCGGCATCATTATGCTCGCTGGACTTCCAGAAAGATTTCATCCCCTCGTCATGGCTCTCGAACATTCTAACACGAAGATATCATCGGAAAATGTAGTGACAGCACTACTAAAAGAAGACGTGCGCACCGCAACAGCCAACACTACCACCAGAGGACCTGTCAAAGCACTACAAAGGAAGGACGAGAAGAAGAAGTTCTGTTCCTATTGTAAAAAACTAAATCACGTAGTATCGCAATGTAGAAAGCTCAGACAGAAGAAAGACAAAAATGTTTCGGCTAACACTCATTATACATCCGAATACACACTTTCGTCCTGTCTTTCTAACATTTCTCCGTCAAGTTCTCAAGATTGGTATATTGACTCTGGTGCAACTTCCCATATGAGTAACAGGAAAGATTGGTATGCAACCATGTCATCCCACGTCACCCCTATTACAGTTGCTAATAAGGAGCAATTACTAAGCCATGGTAAAGGTACTGTTAATATTCATATTTCCGATAGTGTAAATAAAGTTAGTGATGTTCTTTATATCCCTGGCCTCGCTACAAATCTTTTATCTGTAAGCAATTTAGTTAAAAAAGGCTTCGATGTTTTGTTTACATCGAAAGGCGCAAGCATCATCCAAAGCGGCGGATGTCAAGTGACAGGATCTGTCATTGCTACAGGATCAAACCATAAAGGAATATACAGGTTGGATCTGAGTAGTTCACAAGCGTTGTATTCTTCAACCAAAGAGTCTGCAATGCTGTGGCATAGGCGTCTTGGTCATCTAAATGCAAAAAGTATGAATATACTTAAAAATAAATCTATCGGTTTAGATTACAACGGTAGCTACACCGAAAAGTATGTTCCATGCCTACAAGGTAAATTAGCTAAAAAACCGTTTAAAAACTCTAAAAGTAAATCGAGCAAAATCCTACAGTTAATCCATTCGGACTTATGCGGACCTATGAGTACCCACTCGTGGGGTGGAGCTTTGTATTTACTAACTTTTACAGACGACTTTAGTCGCAAAACTTTTGGATATCTTTTAAAAACAAAAGCCGAAGTTTTTGCAAAGTTTGTAGAGTTAAACATTTAGTAGAAAATCAAACCGGTGAAAAAATAAAAGTCCTACGTTCGGACAATGGTCGTGAATACGTAAATAACGAAATGTGTACCTTTCTTAAGGAAAATGGCATCGTGCATCAAACCACGATCCCTTACACACCTCAACAGAATGGAGTTTCCGAACGAGTAAACCGGACAATAATCGAAAAAGCTCGATCAATGCTCCAAGACTCAAAACTACCCTTGGCGTATTGGGGAGAAGCGGTAAATACGGCTATCTATCTCAAGAACCGTACACCAACGCAAGCCTTGAACAACAAAATACCAGAAGAACTGTGGAAGGGAAACAAAATCAACCTATCTCACTTAAGAGTTTTTGGTTGCGAAGCTCACGTTCTTGTGCCTAAAGAAAAACGTACGAAACTAGATTCTAAGACACAAAAGTGTGTTTTCGTTGGCTATGCTACAGAAAGCAAAGGATACCGTCTCATAAATCCCGAAAATCCTCGAGTGATCATAGTCGCTAGAGATGTTGTCTTCATATAGGACAAGACGCCGATAGAGTCCCAAAATTCTTCTTCAAGTGAGACGCTACCCTCGCCACAATCGCAAGAAATCCTTGTACCCATTCAAGATGAGGAACAACTAGTTCCGCAAACGCAGCATCATTCACAGCCAGAGATACTACCTCAGGTGTCATCTTCTGATCACCCGACAGCTCTACATGATCCTGTAACCCCTGAAGTATTACCAGGCGCTCCCGACGCTGAACCCAGTGAAGAGCCTACCATCGAAAGGAGATATCCTATTCGGGAACGACATCCTCCCAAACGACATAGTCAGTGTGGCCTCTTCATGACTTCAGACCTGGAACCGGAGACTTATAAAGAAATTACAGATCATCCCCAAAAAGAAAAATGGCTAGAAGCTATGAAAGCTGAGTATGATTCTTTGATGAAGCATGGAACATGGATCCTAGTTGACCGACCCTCCGATAGAAAAACTACAAAGAGCAAATGGGTATTCAAAATTAAAAAGGACACAAGTGGACAGATCACTAAATATAAAGCCAGGCTAGTAGCAAAAGGGTTCACCCAAGTAGCAGGTGTGGACTACGGCGAAACTTTTTCTCCTGTCGCTAGACTGTCTTCAGTACGGCTATTAATAGCAGTTGCTGTCCAAAACAACTTGCAAGTAGAACACCTTGATGTGGAGACTGCCTTCTTAAATGGAGACTTAGAAGAGGAGATTTATATGGAACAACCCGAAGGTTTTTCAACAGATCCAAAGGGTAAAGTATGTCTTCTCAAGAAGTCCCTTTATGGCTTTAAGCTAGCTCCACGACAGTGGAACAAAAAGGTGTGTGAAGCAATGGAAACATTGTCCCTAACTCAAGCCACGACAGAACACTGCCTCTACTACAAAAGAGAAGGTAATGACTTAAATTCCTCGTTGTTGCAGTTTTTGTTGATGACTTCTTTATGCTTGGCAATAATGCTAAAATGAAAGAGAATTTCAAGAATCATCTGAAGAAAACACTCACTGTCAAAGATCTTGGTCCGGAATGAGAGTTATCCAAAAGGAAGGTTGCATAACTCTAGATCAGACCAAATATATTCAAAAGCTATTACACAAGTTTGGCATGAATGACGCTATTCCCGTGACTACACCATTGGAACCCGGCCTAAAACTTTCGTTACCTGACAAAGAAGAGGAAAATATTGAAGTCCCCTATCAAGAGCTTATCGGCTCATTAATGTACGTTTCCATATGTACACGACCAGACATTGCACATGCAGTCTCGTACTTGTCTCAATTCAACGTACATTACGGGGAGGTACACTGGAGAGCCGCTAAGAGAGTTCTTCGGTACCTTAAGGAGACTGTACACCTCAAACTTTTATACAAACCAGGTCAGTCCTACCCAACAAGATATGCCGATGCGGACTATGGGAATAACATAATAGATAGGCGATCCTTCACAGGATTCATATTCTTTATGAGTGGAGCTCCCATCTCATGGGAAGCGCGCAAGCAGCGCACAGTCGCTCTTTCCACGACAGAAGCTGAATACATGGCTCTCGGGGAAGCTTGCAAGGAGGCAATATACCTAAAATCGCTCATTTCAGAAATATTCGCCATCATTCATCCTATCGTCATTCACTCAGATAGTCAAAGCTCAATTAAACTGGCTCACAACAACACATATCACGCACGCACTAAACACATAGACATCAAACACCATTTCATTCGACACTCACTTGCACATCACAACCTAACCCTGAAATATGTACCAAGTAATGATAACATTGCCGATATTCTCACAAAACCATTTCCAAGGATTTTAAACATGCTAGATGTGCAAATCTCTTAGGTTTAGTTTAGTGTAGTTTTTTATGATTATTATTGGTATGTATCTAGTTGTGTTATATAATTATAGTGAGTGATAGGTAGGTGTGTACAGGATGTTCTTTTTTTTGGTAAATGTAATACAGAATATTTATTTTTTGTTGTGTGTTAGTGTTATGTGCACAACTTTGATATGATGTTTTTATATATTCTCTGTAATTTTTTTTATTCCATATACAGGTGTCCGTATTACGGGGAGGTGTTAAAACCTTTTTAGTTTAATAAGCACACCCTGGCCATTACTCTTTTGACAAACTACAATCTGTCACTTCTCTTGTTATACGTATTATAAAATACACGTTTACATTTCCTGATAAAATAGTTTTTCACTAGCCAACTAGCGTATTGGCTCTATATGACCAAGTGTATTACCCGGTACTAACTCATATTCATATTCTTTATTGCAAACAAAATTAAAAAAAAAAAAATATACACAAAATTCAAATATATAGCTTATGTACAACGGCGAGCGTTGGGAAGGTCAGGTAGGTATTTGCTCCATGTAAAATACTGGTAGTCAGCTGCATCTGGTTAGACAGGAAGCCAACTCTAACATAGTTGGGAAAAGGCAGGCAGATGATAGAATGAACGATAATGCAGAGTCCAATGAAACAAATACTCTTATTTAAATCTATTTATATGCTAGTAGAGCCAAACAACGGGGCGATGTTTTAACGTCCAGTATTCTTTTGAATTCACAATGTTTTATGCCCATTTCTTTCAGAAAGACCAGTCTGTCAAATAAAACAAAATTCTCGATGACTGGCTGCAAATAATTTTGTAAATGAATAAAAATGCCCGCCTTTTTAAACGTCAACTGACTTAGCTGAGTCCACAATGTTCTAAGTTCTTCTAAACAAAATGCAGGATTCTTTACGTTATCATTATTGTCACTAGATTCATTTTCGATCAAAGTGAAGCCATTAGTGGTAGCATCTTCTAGGTAGACCTCAAAATTGTTATCCATGTTTTTAGTTTTGACAGCTTTCCGTTTTTTCCTTCTTAGTTTACAGTTGTCTGCAAAAAAATCAGTCCATTGTAATTTCTGGACTTAGTAGTGCCAAAACGTAGTAATTTACGTTTTTTGTTTTGTAATTTAGGTTTAGTTAACCCCTACAAGGGGTTTCCCAAACCTTAAAAAATATACCTAATACCTACATTATAAAACTCACTTTGGTAATCCCCGATCAAGATTTTACTTTAGCACACAAATCTTTTTAAGTCTTCTCTTTAAATTTTACTACATTTACAGGAACTAAAATACTTACGTCGAAACGCAAATGTCTGCAGCACAGCTCTTGACAATAAATTGAAAACTAAATCTTTTAATTTAGCATCCACAGACGGCGGCTGAGCTGCCAGTCTTAAGAAGGGTACACTCATGTACTCTTCCGATGTAAATCTGCCAAAAATATCCCTCAGGCAATTACTTTGAGGAAAGTTCTTGAAAACTCCACCACCACCCACCATTTTGTGGTAACAACAAGGCATTATTACCATCGCTTTTGCATCGGCCATGTTTATGAATAAGTTGATAGCGTCTATGGTTAAGTCCGCACACGCATGAAGGCCAGTTATGCAAAATTCTCTATGATTTTTAAACTTATCGTGCAAATATCCTCGGATATTTTCATGGGAATTTTCAGTGACGTTGTGCTTTACATATTTTACATTATCTGTGGAATTCGCATGGTATTTCCGCTGTCGTATTTTGGCACCAACATAATGACTTTCGTTGCATTCAATTCCTAGTATTCTGTAGTTAGTTTTTTCAAATAAAAGTTGATCCAAGTAGCCCTGGGAAGAGACAAGAAAAGGTATAGCTGACTGGATAAAAGTAAGACTGCATATACGTACATAAGCTCACGCCTGTTTTCCATGGAGATAGGCAGAAACTACAGAACGCCACCTGTTACGATCCTCATACATATGATCAGACAAGCATACCATGAAGAATATCACCGTGAAGCTGTAACCTGTCCTTCTAGGACTATATCGAGCAAAATAATGACTAGAAGTTGCAACAGTGCCATGTGAGCGTTTTAGGAACTAAACGAGTTTAATGCATCACTGATTTGAGTGAGAATGGCAAAGGCTCTAGATAAGTAAGTAGTTATTAGTTATATTGGATTTTGTTGTGTTTCGGCTTTATTGACTAGGCTCAACCTCATAGATTAACGCAAATTAGAACAAGTTTTTTTACTATTTTTTAACTAAAATATAACATATCGTTCGTTCCTCTGAATGCCATACTTTAAGAGAAATTTGATTTTATGTTTTTCGTAGGAGAAAATTTTGTAGGGTGGATATGATTTTGTTACTTTTTTGGACGGTATTTTGCGAGAAACATCGCAATCTGCAAATCAATCAAATTCATGTCGATAAATGAAACACGATTGGTAAGAAAACTATTTACTTCACATAAATGTAACCGAAAACAATAGTCTGAAAACTTTTTGTAACAACTACTTATTCAAATAAACGGTTTAAATCAGAAATAGTTAAGTCTAAAGAAGCTAGTAACTAGTTATGAATGCTTTAATTTTTGTGAGAAAACAGCGGCTAAATAAATGGCTCCATTTTCAAATATGAAAACAATTTTTTTTCGTCAATTATTACATTAAGGATATCAAATTTAAAGCCTTGATGTGTAACGTATTGTTTTTAAATAAACTTGTCACTAAAATGTATTAAAGGAAAAAATAAAATCAAGAGTGGTCGAGAGATCTCGCAGCGCAGTAGTGTTTTTATTAAACGACTTCAAAAAGGAGGAGGTTCTCAATTCGTCGGAACCTTTTTTTTTATGTATGTTCCCCGATTACTCGAAAATGGCTGGACTGATTTGGTTTTTTTTTGTTTTGTTTGAGAGAGTATACTTCCCAAATGGTCCTATGATCATCAAGTCAGGATCTGATGATAGGATCCTGGAGAAATAGAGAGCTCTTCAAATTTTATAGGCACACTTGAAGTGTAGATGTAATTTGGGTAGTTTTTGGAAGAGTACTTTCTGGGAGTAGTCCCATTTCAATTTGGTGAAGATCTGATGAGGAACTTCGGAGATATGCAACGGAACTCCTCAATAAATGATAGCAAATGGACTGGGATTACTGAAATCTCATGTCTGTCTATTGTTTACACCAGTTCATAACATAACATCACGCCGGTACGCTGTGAAGGGGTAAGCACATGTGAACCACTAAAAAGTGAAAAATAAAAACTTTTTTGCAAAAAATAAAAACCGACTTCAAAAAACACAAAAAAGTGAAAAATAACTTTAGCTTCAGAAGTCGGTGACCTTTGTTTGATTGATTCAGTTTTTTTGTCACCTTTTCCGATTGGTGTAATTTTATCTTTATTCTTCAAAATTAGGAACAGCCAAACCGTATGTCAGAATGTGTAAATAAATAGGTTGTTCTTCTCTACTATTATAAAATCTAAGCATTTAATCATCATAACAGACCATTTATAAAAGTAAATATTAGTTTTATTCATGTTTAACGATGATATTCTATTGATAAACACAATTTGAAAGTTCAAAATATATTTACGCCGTAAAGACGCATAGTGATTTGCCGAAATTTAAAAAAAAAAAACATTCACCTCTGACTATAGGCATTGAACCGATTTGAACTTCGTATAAGTATTGTTATCTGTGGAAATTTTTATTTCACGAAGTACGGAACCCTAAAAACGCACGCGTGTGAAATACATTGCATGTGGAACCTAATCGTAGTGCGTTATGAACCAGTTTTTAAGGAAGTGTTTTGTAAAAGTAATGACATTAGTGAAATCAGGTCTGTGGTGTGACCGGCCAGTTCCCTGAGCTCCTTCTCTCTTCGATGAATTCTACCACCAGGTACTGGGCGACCTACTCGCTGCACCACTCCCCCGGTGAGAGCGGCGGGCGATAGTAATCGGGAAATTTCACTGTCCTGCCGCTTCTTGTCTTTCTGACTGCACTATTATATGATTGATTGCACCACACAAAACACAATCGCTTCCGACAGTTCAAGCAACACAAATATACATACTGATCAGTCCAAAAAAGTAACAAAATCATATCCACCCTACAAAATTTTCTCCTACGAAAAACATAAAATCAAATTTCTCTTAAAGTATGGCATTCAGAGGAACGAACGATATGTTACATTTTAGTTAAAAAATAGTAAAAAAACTTGTTCTAATTTGCGTTAATCTATGAGGTTGAGCCTAGTCAATAAAGCCGAAAATATTGGGCTCTCAGTTCAGACGTTTTAGTAAAATTCAACTCACATTTACTTTTTAACAATTAACATTTGTGTTATTATTTCTTTTTAAATAATTCACAGAGGTATCTAACTAAAATCTAATAAAGTCGTATTTATTTATTTCCTCAGATAAATTCATATTTTGCAGATTCCTCAGTCCAGAAATGAATGAATTGAGGGCCCTAGATAAAACGTCATAAATTTGTAATGTGATACTCTACAGATTTGGGAATTTCTTAAAATATTTAAGAAATTCTTAACTAAATTCTTAAATAACAATGATTAACTCAGAGATAGTACTTTTTGAGATTTAGACTATGCCACTTTACGCAAGCGTCTGGATTCAGGGCCCAAGTTATTTGATCATAACTATTTTAATTCACGTTTAAGAAATTCATGGCCTATTGCTTTAAGTTTTTACTATTTTTAACTAAATTCCCTATAAGTCTTATTTCGTTTCTCAAAGATTTAAAAAATGGGCTCTCAATCCAGATGCACACGATTTTGTTTGGTTATGCAATAAAATTGTACCGAAAAACAGCATAATTATACCTGATATGCAAACGCGTCCTTAAGCTACTAACATAATATGTATTAAGTATATCAAAATTTAAGATTTATTCACATTTCACCATTTATGTTTAAGTCCCATGTAATAAGGTGCGAGCCTATTGCAAATCCAGACTCCGTGGTTGCAACTGAGAAATTCCTGATGGAAAAAACCCAATAACACTTTGCTCGACCTGGGAATCGAACCTAGGACCTCATGCTCAGCAGTCGCGCTTGCGACCACCAGACCAACGCGGCACTTTCTGCTTACCTTCATGGAAAAAGATGTAGGTAACATAATTCATTATGCAGGTACCTTTTTTTTTTTTTTTTTTAGGATGGGAAATCATCAAATAACTCCTCCCGCTCTGGGCGGAGCAGGAGGGAGTGTCAGACTTTTACTGACTAAAACCCATCCATGTTCTTCCTCGCCCTTTGTGTTCCGGGGCCACGGTATCTCTTTCGAATAGTCCCGCAGCCATTATGCAGGTACCTACGGTACGGTTAGCGACAAAATCCGATCACAAATTCGAATCTGCTTTCACATATCATCTAAATTGGCAGAAATTATTCTCCACATTGTACCCATTTCAACATTTTTTAATTTACTTATCATCTCAGTAGGCTTAGCCAAGTTGACAATCTACAATCGTTAACGCTAATAGAAAACTAACCAAATGTATGGGAATGACATCTATCAATGATAAGTCACGTGGTCAAAACAAACGAATGGAAACTTTAAACTTTAGTCAAAACTGTAAGTTGGCTACGATTTATATGGGATGTAGGGATCACGATTGTAGAAACGAATACATTTCATTCTATCATCTTGATCGATGTAAACTTGTCTACGAAAGTTTATATTCGCTTGTTTTGACCACGTGACTAACGTTTACGATTGTAGAAAGAGAATCGATACGAATCGTTTGTAACTTGGCTAGGCCTGCAGTTTATTTAGACATTTAGCTCAATAATCTAGATTTCATAATCCGCATTTTTTTAATCGACTTTTGCCGCTCACAGTACGTGTGAAAGAAAATCTTTACCAGTCCCGATCCAAAGTCCACAACGACATCGCAGCCTACAGTTTCACATACTTCTTTGATTTCTTTAGCCAGATGTAATATCTCATGTTGCTTCTTAGGACTGACGGGCACATTTATATTGTTCTCCAACGAATCTTCCAGAATATCATCGTAAAAAACTTGCAATTTCTTCAATTTAATGAAGAAAGTGCTTAAATATTCATCACTTGTGGAGTTCAAATCGAAATCATCATTGAAAACATCTATAATTTTTTCTTCTTTTACAGTAATTTTATCCAAAATGTTATAGATAAGTAAATCTGTGTTAGAGTATTTGAATAAATATTGATATTCTTGAAAGAATTTTAGGCATTCTTCGAAATATTCCTCGGGGTTGTCGAAATACTGCGGCAGTGACATCTTTACCTGATAAGAAACAAAAATATCTAAGTTTTATGTTTTTATGAATAAATTAATTCTTAATTAAAGGCTCTCTGTTGGATTTTCAACAGTCGGCTAGAACTTTAGGTAACCGTTTCACCGCCAGGGGCGCCAGGGCATAAACGCACGCAAAGCCACAATTTCACCTACCATTTTGTTACATATCTATTTGGTTAGTTTTACACCCGTGGCCAGAAACCGCATACAGATTGTTCAAACGAGTGCCATGTTTCTTTAGATCTACGCCAAAAACTCGTCTCTGAACTTGCACTACTGTTGAGATTGAGGAATATTACCTACTCGTTTTCACTAACATTGAGCGATACTGAAATTAATCATGTTTTATTAGATTTTATAATTATTGTAATAAAATAAAAATATCTTTCAAGCTGGCCATTATTTGAAACTAACTGCAAAGAGGTTTGAATTAAATGCTGGCCTAACTTCCGCCACATAAACTTTTTTTTTTTCAAACTTGCGGCTACGTAAGTACGTATACAACCTGTATCAATCGATAGATGGCATCAATACGTTTGTATTGGTGCCAGCTATCGATTGATACAGGTTGTATGAAACAAAATGTTCTAAAGTATCACGTTTCCAAGTTGTGATAGCTATCAAAGTTAAATCCATTCACTAAATAAAATAAAATGGCGGAAGTGAGGCCGGCCAGGCTTCATACTAAAATCATCCAAGCCCTTTTAGGTTTTGTCATCAAAAATAATTAAAATTTGCTAAAAAAATATAGTCACAATTCGGTGTTCAAAATTTACATGGGTCTAAATAGTCTTTAATAGCCCCGCTTGAAACACCAACATCTAAAGTTGCTTGGAAAAAGTCGTTTCAAGGCACTATAGCGGTGGCAACAAATGGGAAATTACTTTCCCGTTCGTCGGCAGTGCTGACGAGGACGACTCTGAATAGACGCTTTTTCCCTACAAATCACCGTACTCCGAGTTTTACAGACCGCGAAAAAGTCATCTCAAGAACTATGGAGATCGACTCGCAAATGAATTAAAGGCAGGAGAATGATGAATGACGATATGTGAGGACAAGTTTGTGCATTCAAAAAAATAAACGCAGTTTGAATTTAAAAATAGCTTTTATTAACAGTCTCATCATCACATACTCGGTAATAAATAAACAATTAAGATGCTCTAACAATAAGATATATTCTATAATTAATGTCTCATTATTACAACGACAAACATCTCAACATTATTACAGGGAAGTAAAATATAGTTGCATATTTGGGCATTAGAGGTAAATGACACCTATTTTTTTGCAGTGTTACTGTTTTCACTCCATTAGTCGGAGTGAACTCTCTTTTTAGATATTCGACATTTGTAGGCAATAGGCATATTTGGTGCTACTTCACAGAATAACTTCTCAAAAGCTGATCAAGATATGTATGATTTAAGCCAAAGTATTCCTTAAATCGAACTGTAGTAGTTAATCAATAAGAACCATAACTACAGTACTTTACATCTGTCTCACCGACTACGATTAACGAAAATCGAGTAGGCGGGCAACCACCAGCGAGTGTTCTAACTGCCAAACGACGATGAGCGAGTTTTTTCTTTAATAGCTCTTGTCGCTGCGAAACTAGTAGAAAGAATATAATTAACTGTTATGATTGATGAACATTGCTAATAGCTAATCGTTTCCTCGACAGCGCTGGGCCTGATGGCTGAGACTAGAAAATACGAACTACCTACATTTGTCACTTGAACAAAGAATAAACAGCAAAGGGATGGCAGATTTATTGTTGAGGTCCACTAATGGTTTCCCATTGCTCCTGTCCTTTAAGATCTTTCGAGCCTTCTCCAATAACGCATTTGCCACTAAACTTGTCAGCTTTCAAATATTTCTGACACACTTCAATCAAATCCTCTTTTTTCACAGCCAGGACCCTTTCTCTTTGTGTCTTCCAAATATCGTAGGACAATCCGTATAGGAATAGGTCGATTCCTTTCATGTATTCAGCTACGGGCTGGTCCATCTGCTGTAGTATAGACAGTTTAGCTTCGAAAAGATTTTGATCATCAACAAGTTTAGAATTTTCGGACATCCACTGCGCCGTTTCATCGAATACGTTCAATGTGACAGTCGAATTGGGGTCCCTGTACGAATAATAGTTAAATACTCCGTCTAAGGTTAGCAAAGCGCCACCACCGTATGCCCCGTTTTGCTCTCTGACAATCGGGTGCAAATACTTTGAAGTTAAGAAACGTGAGAGGACTCGTAATTTGGGATAATCAGGGTCGGTGTAAGGCACTGTAGGTAGAACTTTGGCGCAGAAATTGACCGGAATGTTCATATGAATGTGTACGCCACGATTTTTCTGAGATATTTTCTTAAAGTCCGTCCAGTTGATCCTGTTCTCTTCTTTTAGTTTTATATCCTCACAAAGATCTTGGCAAAACTTGTCTACATGTTCTTGAATCTGTGTGTTTGTGTTGCAATGATGAAAAGCTGTTCGTAAGTTATTTCCTTTTAAAACTTGGCTTCCAATTATGTCAATGGTCGATTGGACATCTTCTATCTTTTTATTTTTCTGAATTTCTTGCATATTCACTATGTGTTGAAGCCCCATTAGATTCTCTTTGCATTCGTCTACTGAGCTGATCAAGGAACGGGCCGCCTGCATAGCGTAAGTGTGCCCTCCGTCTACTATACCAGTGGTTAAAGACGAGCAATAGCTAGTTAGGAGCATTTTCATTCTTTCGCTGTTACTAAAGTTCGGTTTTTTGAAGATTTCGCTCCATATATCCATCATTTTTGGCAAGTTTTCGTCTAAACAGTGACTGCTGATTAAGATTCCTTGTTCGTACTGGCCAACTTGATCGATATGTTCCGTAATATGGCTGAGAAAACCTAATCCAGATGTGGATCTGCTGACATACTTGTCGAAGTCTCTGTAATTGTAGTTTTTGGTGTCAAACTTGTTGATTACGTATTCAAAGAATGGAATGAGTTTCCTGTCTTGCTCATTCAAACAGTCAGTACCAATAACTCCTTTGAAGTATGTGACTCCATTAGTATTTGCCTCGCACATTTGTAGAGGAATGATATCTGCAACCATATGTTTCAAGGGAGGTGCTGTCTTCGTAAGATTGATATCCTCAATCTTCAAACAAGGCAGAACATCTAAGTTCTCAACTTTCTTCTGAGTTTTAGAGAGTTCTAATCCTTCCATAAATATCGTCTCCCTCTGATCCTCCGACAAATTACTAACTTTACGCTTTAATAATGTCGCTTCCTCCGCATTAAATGTATCGTCAAACTTATGATCGGGTACCATAGTCATGATAAGCTTGTGATTGTTATTTATGAAATATTTTCCAATAACATCTTTCAAATACTGTGGATCCATCAAGTTTGTTTTTACTTGAGACAATAATTCATTTACTTTCAAAGCATTTATAATTGGGCCATTATGATTCCATAAAGGCATAAGATTGAAGAGTACATTGAGTCCGAATTTAGGCGATTGATGCTTGATCGATAACTCAAAACCATGTAGAACACTCTGAATGTGATCTTTTTCAAAGCCATTGGCGTAAATGTCATCGAGTGTCTGGCCTACAATAGATTCTACCAATTCAAACTTTGATTTCTCAACATCTTTTAGCCCGACAACAAATAATGTGTCTCTAATTTGGTTGTCATATCCTGTTAGTGAGTTATAGCCTCCCGATATGTTCTTTTCAATCAAACTTTTGTAGAAAGCTGAATTTGGACCTATTACCATGAGTTCACTCAATGCCATCATCATGAAAGTCTCGTATGAGCTTGTAATGTCAGCCATCACATATCCTATAGCAATTTGATTTTGTTTCTCAATCGGAGCACCATATTGATCAACTCTGCACCTTATTTCTTTTCTTTTAGGTTTTGTCCAACGTGGTTGACTGGTTACTATAGAGTGCTTTGGGTCTAAATACTCGCAGTTACTCAAATAAGTCTCATTGACAAACTTGAGGTTAGTTTCTAAAGGAAAATTGCCATAGGAAAAAATTCTAGCATTACTTGGATGGTAGTAAGTTGAGTGGAAATTCTTTAAATGCTCATGAGTTAGTTCTGGAATGACTAGTGGGTCACCTCCGGAGACATAGCCATACGTCCCCTGCGGTAAGATAGTGTTAATGAACTTCTGTCCAAACAATGAACTTGTTTCCGAGAAAGCCCCTTTCATTTCATTGTAAACAACACCTTTAAATGTAAGATCAGTGGATTTGTCTTCTACATTTGAATGTTCCAACCTCCAGCCTTCTTGTAAGAAATCTAATCTAGATAGATTAGGTTTAAATACAGCATCTAGGTAGACCTTCTGCAGATTCCTGTAATCAATCTCATTTTGTGATGAAAATGGATAGAATGTATAGTCAGGGCCTGTCAAAGCATTCATAAATGTTGCCAGTGATCTGTTCAACATTTTGAAGAAAGGATCTCGGACTGGATACTTCTCGGAGCCACATAGAACTGTGTGTTCTAGGATGTGTGGTGTTCCCATAGAATCTAATGGTGTTGTACGAAAGCCTACTGAAAATACATTGTTGGAATCATCTCGTTCTAAATGCAGGTACTCTGTTTTTGTCTTTTCGTGTACTAGATGGTAAGCTGTCATGTTATACTCCTTGATAGGTTCTACTTGGTTCACTAGGAAGCCGTGAACCAATTTTCCTGGCTGCAGGGCCTTTGAAGTTGCATCCTTCTTTTTAAGAATGCTGCTGCTGTACATATTGCTGCATGATATCAGCCGATGTTTCGCACTAGGCCGGAAGTTGCAAAGTCTTGAATACATTTTTGTTTTGGTTCCTTTCTTCGATTATCCTGCAATACACATACACCACTCACTATTTTATAAAGGATTTATGATGTAAATTAATGGAAATTTCGCGATATTTACAAGATCAGTCGAGATGAGAATCTCCTGCTTGTCGCTATTCGTAAAAAAGGAAACAATGAAAAGTGCTCCTGGGTAGAAATCTTAATGCGAGCCGGTAATTATTAATTATTATCCGTATAGGATACATAGGGACTATCAATGGTTTTGTTAAACGTAAATATAGGCTAGGAAGGATGGGATTAAATGTTATTTTATGTCAGAAATTGTACAAACTAAATATTTTTTTTTTGCGGAATGAGAAAAACAAATGAAAAGTGATGCAACGTTTACTTACAGTAAGTTTGTCGCAGAATTGTTGACACTTGTGTAGTTTAGATTTCAAAATAATTTGTAGTTGCCGTTTTCTTGTTATTGTAATAGTTCCAGCAAAAATTCCGGCATTATTTTCTATTAGAAATCCAGCATAACCTCTGTGCCATTTGCTATCGGAACTTTGACGTTCCTATTAATCACAGACCACTATAGAGCGAAAATAATCGTAATTCGTTGTTACCATAGATAAGATAAAAATATTATATCGATGGTTGTTGTTACCGGTTTACACTCTTTGCTTTGACGCTTTGCAGAATTTTCAAAATCGGTTCAGTAGTTATAGAGATTACCCCTACAACCTCACAAACTTTACGTCCAGCGATAGCAACGACGTTGCTGTATGTGTTCCGACTGCATCACTCCACGAAGGTTCAGGGGATCGTAGAGTATATGAAGGTGAAGGCCAGCTGGAGCTTGAGGGTCGTGAATTTGGAGCCGCATCACAACACCAACTTCAAGTCGTAGTATCTATGTAGTATATCAAAGTATCTATGTAGTATATCAACTATCTGGTGTCCACGACACAAGCCTCGTTGCTTAGTGTGGCACTAGATAGCGCTGTGTGTTAATGTCCAGCGATATAAAAAAAAAAAAAATTTTAGATTGACAAACTGAAAATATCCAAATAAATTAAGTAAGTAAGTTCGAAGTTTCGAACATTGTTGTCGTACATAGTAATCAAAAGTATATTATATACATTAGAAACATCAGACATCGCACGTGGTGTCGGTAGTACCTAGTTTGCTTTTTAAATACAAATATTGAAAAAAAAAGAGTCCGCCGCACCGTTTCGTGCCATGCCGGTCCTAAGGATGTTTCCATGCTTCTCCAGCCAAAGAATCCATTTGGCGAGCTGCGAGTGAAAATGAATGGTTTCGGAATATAAAATAAATATTGGCGAATGTTACTAAAACATTATAGGTAAACAGTCATGAATATGCTATTTTCTTTGTCTGAAAAAATATATAATACTAACGGAGTCCTCGAATCCCCGAATACAAAGATAGACAGTTTGCAAAATTTACAATTTGCAACTGGACGGTACAGACATACATTTAAGTTAACATAAAAAGTTAATGACATCCACTCTTGAAGCTATTTCGCCTAGAATGCTATTGAGTTGCAGGTCATCATTAAATAATAAAATAACAACTACTCTGTAACTGCCTCAAGAGTTGGTATGATTATTGGACACCCTATTAGAAAGAGACAACATCCACTCTCGAAGCTTTCTCGCTCGGAACGTTTTTGGCTTGCCCGTCCTCATTCCAGTTAGTATATAAGTTTCTTGGGCAACTTTTACTACGTTTTGCTTTTGCAACATGTTTTATAAGAAATGCCAGTATGTCCTATAGTTAATTTTATTAACATTATTGATATGATTATTTCAGTCATATTCAGTAATATGATTATAAACGAATGGTTTTAATAAATATGTCATTTGAACAAAATAAGCAAGAACGGTGTCGATTTTCTACAAACAAAGAAACAAAACGTTACTTGTATGACAGTGACATTTCTTTCATTCATTGGATTTTTCTTTTCAAAACACGTGTTTACGTGTTGAACTCATGTTGAGTTCCTTTTTATATATAAGTGTAATAAAATAAGCTAAAATGAGTTTGTACAACTTCAAAAAGATCGCTGTAGTACCTACGGCAAAGGTAAATCATCAAAACTAAATTGGTACTTCAATGTTTACGATGTTTTCTATCATGCGTTCTAACCTAACATAATACGCATATTTTTTGTATTTCAGGATTTTATAGACATTATACTGTCTAAAACACAGAGGAAAACTCCCACAGTGGTACACAAACATTATAAAATTTCGAGGATTCGTGGGTTTTACATGAGAAAAGTGAAATTTACTCAACAGAACTTCCATGATCGTCTCTCTAGGATTATTCAGGTAAATAATGGTAATTATTATTTAGAAATAGTTTGAGAAAGCCCCCTAAATTTTGTAACTAAACAAGGGTTTAATGTTATTTTATAAACATTTCATCTGTTGCGCAATATCGTTGTCATCAACTTTTTGTGTACATTTATCTTCAATACTGGTCAGTGGGTCGTCATAACCTTGATAATGTAGAATTGCTTTAACAACTTCACGCCTGTAATGCCCGAAGGGTTAGGCAGAAGAACTTATGGACTGTAGGTCAAACTATTGGGTACACCTCTGTCTAGAATTGCTATCTCTTCAACAAAAAAACTTTTCAGTAATGCAATACATTCATGAGAATTGACCTCAGTAAAATATGCTTAACAAGAAGATGTCCATGCGGTGTTCTGTAATTGTCCCATGGGGTCTTACTACTGGTATAAAAAGCATCCTATGTGTTTTAAATCAGGTATAATAATAATATAGACTATCTGTGTGCCAAACTTCGTCTAAATCTGTTTAGTAGTTATTGTATGAAAGAGGAACAAACTTACATCCTCACAAACCTTCACATTTACAATAGTAGTAAGATTTTGTCTTTACACTAAGATCACTAGCCAAGGACTTGCACAATATATTTTAATCCTCAGGTTAACAGCTTGTCTATATTTTCCAATATTGCTCAAAAACTTGCTTTTACCCATACAGTTTACTTTAGCCAACCAAATGGCAGTGCCAGCAGTGGCTTGAGAAAAAAACAATAAGCTATACACATACACTAAAGAAAATAGGCCAAGTGATACCACTTATTGCAAACCAACTACATAATATTACATAGTCCGTAGATGGTTTGGGCTGACAATGTAGACCGAAAAAAAAGAAATTGCTAAAAACAAAAGACAATGTTATGGTCAGAAAACAAAAAATGCAATATGATTGTCTTTATTTAAACAACAAACTAAATACATAATAATTATTGATTTTTATTCTCCAACAGGAATTCCCCAAACTAGATGATGTGCATCCATTCTACGCAGATCTTATGAATGTGCTGTACGACAAGGACCATTACAAGCTGGGTCTCGGACAACTCAACACAGCTAGACATCTTATTGACACGTAAGTTTGAACAATACCTGGAATCATAAACTGCGTAGATAGGGTAGGTGACACCATAAAACAATAATTTCAAGACACCAATCTCTAAAAAAAACGTAATTTGTGCCTGAAAACCTGATTTTATTTTCAATTAAAATCAAAATCAAAGCATTTATTTCAAGTAAGCCAGTTACAGGCACTTTTGAATTGTCGAAACAAAGATGAAAATTAAATGTAGCTACAGTCCCAGTCACAAGACATAAAAACTGTGAAAGTACTGTAGTTGCCCATTCCCTAGCGTAGATCTCTATGGAGAAGAACGGGCAAGAAACTCCATGGACACTCTTTTAAATCAGAATATTGTTACAAAATCTTGGTTACATCATTCATGTTGAGATGGTATATTATGTGAGAACAATGTAGCAAGATGTGCACGTTAAAAGTGTCCACAGTAAAACAAAACAGAAAAAAAAAACAATTCAAAAACTAAAATAATTCATTAAAATAAGCCATGGCAACTGAGAGATGACCAGTCACAACTGACAGCGCCCGTTCACAGACATGACGCATGGATCAGCACCATTCAACTCAATCATTTTGAAGGGAACTAAATGATCCGACATATGCGCCACCATCAGCGAGACATTGGAGTGAGCATGACATACTCTCAACCACCAGGGCACATTCAAGTCAAGAAAAGACGTAGGTTTCCAGTGAATGATAGCTTTCTAGTACATAGTACTCACACAATTTGGGCTATGCAATTATATAATACTAAAGAGATTGAATCTATACAATGCAAAGATAGTTGTACAATCTTCAGCAGCTCCAACAATACCATTTAATGCTATCAATTTAAGCGCCCCTGTCCTTGTGGAGCAGGACCAGCATTGAGCCAAGCATTTTATCAGCGATATAATCGCTCTATATTGCTATAATTAATTGCCAAATTAGATTTTTAGTTGCTTTGAAATAATAAATAGTTGAGTCATTGAGTTGACTAAACAGTGACGTCACAGTTTGCTTTTGCCATACAAAATCTATGAGAGAACCGCATTTTGACAGCTCTTAAAAAGTATGTCAATGGATTGGTGTGTCATCTACCCTATTCAATTTGAGACCCACAGCAATGTCTTAGCCAAGAATATCCTAACCAGACAAGGGGATAATACATTATTTTGAACCGCATGACTTTTGGCCCGTTCGAAGCTGAGTACTGTACAATATTGTTCATCAGTCAAAGCGCGGCCTACAGCAACATTTTGTCATATGGTCGCGCGCAGGGTCAGTGCTTTGACGCGCATCACCCATGGCAAAAACAAACTTTAAATTCCACTATTGGGTTTATTAGGCAAACAAGTTTTAAATGTGAAAATGTAATACATTTAAAACATGTTTTCCAAAAGAAACAGTTTTTGGACATACTACATACTGACGACTCCTGTATCGATGCATGGACCCGTAAGCACAATGTTTCCTTTGGGTGTCACCAAAAATATAAGTCCTTTTTAAGTTTTATATGCAGAACAGATGGCAGATATAGCCGAAAAGTTTTGGCGGAGTGACCGCGAACCGGAAAACGTTGCGTTGGAAGGTCTCCCACTAGGTGGAGCGGTGACCTGGTGAAGGTTGCGGGGATCCGCTGGATGCGAGTCGCACGAGACCGGTCAACGTGGCGACACTTGGGGGAGGCCTATGTCCAGCAGCTGATTTTTTATCGCGATTCAGGGTTTGGTCCCATAGTAAAAGATGTTCATAATGATGAGCACAATGACCGGTCGAAGTTTATCGATATCGTCCGGAAACACGTCGTATTGACCGTATAATATTATTATTTACAGAGTAGCAAAAGACTACGTCCGTCTGCTAAAGTACGGAGACTCGCTGTACCGATGCAAGCAGCTGAAGCGCGCGGCGCTCGGCCGTATGGCCACCATCATGAAGAGACAGGCTGCCAACCTCACGTACCTGGAACAGGTGAGCTTCACCTCCATTATGTTCAGGGGTAGGAAATAGTCACTGCTATATCACTCCTGGATACATACAGGGTGTAAACGGATCCTTCACGAAGCCGTCAACCCAGCATTCTGTACATCAATCTAAGTAAGTTTACGCGAAAATTATTACTGGGAAACAACATGTTTTTTTGGGGTAAAATATCACGTTTTTAAAGTAAAGTTAGGGGGGGGGGGGCGGGGTTAAGTTAGGACAGTTACTTGTATTTAAAATAAAAACTTTTGAACAAAAAAACGTTGGAACTTTGACCCCCAATATCTTCGTCACTAGAAGAAATAAAAGAACTAGAAGGTTCCAAAAAAAAGATCGCAATGGCGGGGAGAACAAGTGCCTTTAGGCTTCGTTAAGGGTATTTTTATTCCCATTATTTGCATTTTCTGACTGTTTTTATACTCCAGTCAACCTCAATTTCCCATTAGCGAATAGGAATGATGACTGACAAATATGATTCTGTTTAGTCCGTCAGTTAGATTATCTAAAACTATTGGATACGTGTTTTTTGTTTTATCAAATTAATAAAAATTGACGAAGATAAAACGTCATGAGATGAGAACAAACGTCAAAGATCATGAGTGCTTGTGACGTCACATTTGAGTACAAAATGTACTCAAATGTGACTTCACACGAGTTTTCGACGCACTGTATCGTCTTCATTTTTTGTTTATGTGAAAAAGAAAAAATATGTGTCCCAATATGTTTTGGAAATCTATCTGACGGGCTAATTAGATTTTTTTTGTCATCTACCCTATTCTACACAAGAAATGCTGAAACAGAATTCATGTCTTGTGTAGTTTTACGCCATCTTGTTGTAATAAGAATACCAAGAGTCATGTTGTGTGTCCACAGGTGCGACAACATCTAGCCCGTCTGCCATCCATCGACCCGTACACGCGCACCATCATCATCTGCGGGTTCCCTAACGTTGGCAAGTCCAGCTTCATCAACAAGGTATGTAGCTCTGACCGTATATTAGTCCGGGCTTATCGACGAGTCGTAAGCAGGTTCAATTCAATTTCAGGCAAGCACATACCCAAGAGACGTGTGCCAAAAAAACGGGCCAAGTGCGAGTCGGACTCGCGCACGAAGGGTTCCGTATCATTATCTATACAACACAAGACAAAACGTTGTTGTTGTTATAGCGGCAACAGAAATACATCATTTGTGAATATTTCAACTGTCTAGCTATCACGGTTCATGAGATACAGCCTGGTGACAGACAGACGGACGGACAGAGGAGTCTTAGTAATAGGGTCCCGTTTTTACCCTGTACCTTTGGGTACAGAACTCTAAAAACGTAAATTTAACTCGTTGAAATTATTATGTTTTGAGTTCGTTGCTTGAAATAACAATTACTTGTTACATTTCGATCGAGCACTCGCAGCGTACAGACGTGCTCAGCAATATTTGATTAAAACTTTAATAATAGTGACCTCCTTTAGTGCAGGTATTACTATCGTAATGCATGAAGTAATCTTGCTTAGTGTGTAGTTTTTGTGAATAATGGACACGAATCAGTGAAGTAAAACTAACAAAATGGAAAACAGCCCCAGTAATCCAAGGGGGCCAGTGCAACCCTCCGTCTCGCCGTCGCAGTCGGCCACGGCCGTTGTCATTGCTTCAACGCCTGAAATCCAAGGATGGATGGCCCAGATCCAGCAGTACTTGGATGAAGTTTGCTCTATTGCCATGGATGGGAAACTGAACACCGAGCAGAAGATGAAGATCGCAAACCTTTGCCGTAAAGTCGAATCTGGTACGTCACAAATGGCAGTCCTTTACCAGTCGCTAAAACAAAAATCTATTCACGCGGATAACATGATCGGTACCCTAAAACAACAGCGCGACCTGACGGAACATATCTCCGAGCTCAAGCAGACGATACGGGATTCCAGTTCTGCGGGAAATGCTTCTTTTGCCGATATGGTGAAAAAGGGTTCGAATCATTTCGTTCGACCTAATCTCTTAAGCTCTGTCGCTATTTATCCCAATGACAAATTGAAAACAAGTAACGAAACTAAGGAACTGGTGCAAAAAATCATACGGCCCGAGCAAATGAAGCTGCAAGTACGTGGTGTCCGGAAAACAAAAAATGGTGGCGTAATAATAAGTACCGAGACGAAACACGACGCCGATAAGCTGAAGAACGCAGTCCAGCTCTCTACATCTGGACTTACCGCCGATGAACCCAACAAGCGTAAACCCCGGATCGTGGTTATAGGTGTGCCGACTTCCTTGACTGAAAATGAGGTCTTCAAGTGCATTTTCGAACAAAATTTAGCCGACAAGTTACCAGCGATGTCCTTAGAATCGTTCTTGACCTTGGTAAAATTAAGCCACAAATCTGGAAAGAGAGAGGCTGCGACCTGTAACTACGTTATTGAAGTTGCGGCCAATATACGGAAAATTGTAATTCCTCAATCAAGGATTTTTATAAATTGGTCATCATGTCCTGTCAGGGACTTCACGTTAGTTACGAGGTGCTATAAATGCCAGCAGTATGGCCATGCAGCCAAATCTTGCAGAGAACTAGTTTCCACATGTGGTCACTGCGGTGACGCAGGTCATACGATGTCCGAATGCGCGAAGAAAGCTGACACTCCGAGATGCGCGACTTGCTCCCGCTTTAAAAAGCCCTGTGACCATAAAACGGGAGACGCTGAATGCCCAGCTAGAAAAATAGCGGAACATAGATATATTCTCTCCGTCGATTATGAGGGCACCTAGTGCGTCATACTTTAGGTTTTCCGTTTATTATTCGCTGTCTAAGCAAAATGTCGCCCGCAACAAAAATGCCTTGACGATGTTTTTATTTTATTTTGCAATGTTTGCTTTGTTTAATGCTGACAGTCTTAATAAGCATTAGCAAATAAGTACTACAAATTGTTTTCTTACATTTTATTTACATGTGTGACCCTATTTAATTATATATTTTTGTCCGTATCTTATAATAGCATTAAAGTACATTAGGTATATCATAATATATTAACTCATACTTACTAACTCATACTTTTATGTTAAATATTGTTAAGAAATCTATTGTCCAAATAGTATTTATTAGAAAAATGCCGCCTGTGATACAGGTTTAACCTAGTACAGGCATCGTATTTTGTTATACCAACATTATTTCTAGAATTTGAATTTTATTTTTTGTGCTAATTCTATTTTTGAATAAATATATTATTATTATTATTATTATTATTACATATAGTTCGTTTTCTCTACTTCAATAATAATAGAGCGATTTTTAGATAACTTATATATTTATTTAGTAATAATCATTTTCCTGATGCATGTTTAGGCAAAAACTCACGGAGACCTGATTTGGGACCTCTAATTTGTAGATTCTGTTGAAAATAGAGCATCAATTTTTTTTTCATGTCACAAATATGCTATGCTTTCTTAATAATAGAACACTTTTTCGTTATATGCCTTTTTAAGTAATTTGTACAATTATTAGCGAAACACCAAAATGTAACAGGGCTCTGAAAATGGTAAAAAAAAATCGAAAAAAAGAAACTTACATAATTCTGAGCCATATTACATTTGGACCGTGATTTTTGCATTATATGGCCAACTTTGGCGTTATTATAACATATGACATGACGGCATGACGACAGTATCAAAAAATTGCGAATCTATTTAGTCCGTCAGTTAGAGTATTCGAAATTAATGGACACGTATTTTTTGCTTTTGTAAATCAATGAATATAGGCTCGTGACGTCAGAACTAGCTCAAAATTATACCACGGCGTGACGTATTGAGAATTTTAAAAGCGTCGTATCTTCGTCAATTTTGGTTTACGTAACAAAAGAAAAAACACGGGTCAAATATTTTTTGATAATCTAAGTGACGGACTAATTAGATTTTTTTGTCGTCTCGCCTGTTCTAAGAAACTGAAAGACTTCGAAAATGTTTGCTAATTAAGTGGATTCCACGAACTTTACAGCCATCTTCGATTGTTTTTTTTTCGTCCACCCGCATTCTCCAGTCCATTTTTCCTGGGGTTTCATATTACCCCCAAACAAGTAACTACAGTTTGCGATAAGAGTATAATTTCCTCTTGTGTGTGAACAGATCACGCGCGCCGACGTGGAGGTGCAGCCGTACGCGTTCACGACGAAGAGTCTGTACGTCGGACACACCGACTACAAGTATCTGAGGTGGCAGGTACGTCACATAATATCACGCCTGTAATCCCGAAGGGTTAGACAGAGGTGTTCCTAATAGTACACCCACATTTCGCCAGTTATTTTTAAGCCCCATGTAATAGGGGGCGAACCTATTGCCATCAATCGGGCACAAAGACTGCGTGGCTGCTACTGAGAAATTCCGGAAGGAAAAATCAAGTAACACTTTGTCCAACCTGGGAATCGAACCCAGGACTTCATGCCAGTCGATCTTGCGGCCACTAAACACCTGAAGTGACAGCATGCATTGCTTGCTCCCAGCCGTGGGAACATATAAGTTGATAATTCTTAAACTTATGCTGAAACTGTTACATTTCAAGTACTAAGTAGTTGAGATTGACTACAACTTAACTAAAACCAATTATAATTCTTCTTAACCCATGATCTGTCCACGAAGTAGACACAATAGTTAAACAATGGCGTATCGACCAAATTGGTCATTTGACAGATCATGATTTATGTGAAGCAACAGTTTAACATAAAAGATTTTCAGAACTCGAGGCGAAAGAAGAATTATTACCAACATACTTGGCGTATAATCTGTGGAATAAAGGCTGTAACAAGACCCTTAACGAAGCCGAAAGGCACTTGTTCTCCGCGTCATTGCGATCATTTTTTTGTTCTGGACCATACCTGGGAATCTTCTAGTTACGGAAATATTGGAGATCCAAGATCCAACTTATATACTTTAAGCTTTTTTTAAATACTAGTTTTTAAGGTTATAGCTATACTTTAAATACGTCCATGATCTGTTTACCATTCAATGCATCTACCAGCACCATGTTTTGAGTGCGTTACATTGAGTTCTACCACAAAACATGATTTTTCACCCCAAAAAAAATAATCGTTTGCCAGCAATAATTTTTGCGTAAAGATACTTAGTTTGATGTACAGAATGCCTGGTTGACAGCTCCGCTTACACCCTTTACAACTCACAAAATGTTTGTTTGCAGGTCATAGACACCCCCGGTATCCTGGACCATCCTCTGGAAGAGCGCAACGTTATAGAGATGCAAGCCGTCACAGCCCTGGCCCACCTGCGCGCCGCCATCTTGTATTTCATAGACCCGTCCGAGCAGTGCGGACACAGCATAGAGGAACAGGTAACTAACATCACATCATGCACGTCATCACCGAAGGTATAGGCAGGGGTATATTTGGTACACCCACAAGTCTCCATTAGCCTAATGCCAACAATTGGGTACAAATTTAAATTCTGAGAGGCCACTCATTATCTGCCGAGCCTTTTCCAAACTATGTTGGGGTCGGCATCCAGTCTAACCTGACGCGACTGCCTATCTGACCTCCACAACCCAGTTAGTACTGGGTAATACAATACCCCTTGGTAAGACTGGTTGTCAGATTTTTTGGGCCACTGACTAGCTGTAACGACTGTCAAAGAACTACAAATGACAGCCGGGACCAACTGATTAACGTGCTTTCCGAGGCACGGAGGAAACTCAGTGTGTAATGGGTGTTCGAAAGAGATACCGTGGCCCCGGAACACAAAGGGCGATGAAGGAACATGGATGGGTTTTAGTCAGTAAAAGTCTGACACTCCCTCCTGCTCCGCCCAGAGCGGGAGGAGTCATTTGATGAGTTCCCATCTGAAAAAAAAGGGTGGTCACCCATCCACAGACCAACCTAAGCAAGCACGGCTTATCCTAAATATCGACCCGAGTGGCCGTTATTATTTAGCCACGAGCTCCTGTAGGCATTTTGGTCTTGTATAGGACGAATTTCGTTTTCTTTTTAATATTTTTTTTTCTATATGTTTAATTTTATTAGTTGATAATTTCACCATTTTGTTTTATGTGTTTTGTCCTGTGCGAGCTAATAAATGCTTTTTCTTTCTTTCTTTCGAGTTTGAAATATAATAATTCATCTCCAGATATCGCTGTTCGAGAGCATAAAACCTCTGTTCAGCAATAAACCGCTGATCGTAGTCCTGAACAAGATGGACGTCGTGAAGCCAGAAGACTTGCCTCCTCAGAAGAAGGAGCTCATCGAACAGCTCATGCTGACCAGCTCCAAGGGGAACCTCGTCAAGTAAGTTGATAGGATCGGCCTTCTTTCCGGATCCGCTCACATCGGACAATTATCAAACTTCACGCGGGCGAAGCTAGTTTAAAATATTTTTAACCGACTTCGAAAAGGAAGAGTTTATCAATTCGTCTTTTTTTTTGTGTGTATGTTCAGCGATATCTTCGCCAATTGTAATCCGATTTCGATGTTGTTTCGATTTTATAAAGTGTGTAAATAGACCCTTAACGAAGCCGAAAGGCACTTGTTCTCCCCGTTATTGTGATCATTTTTATTTTTGGACCATGTCTGAGAACTTACTAGTTAAAGAACTTACTAAGAAAAAGTTGGAACTTTGACGCGCCTGATGTTTCACATCAAAACTTGTGAAAAAGTTGGAACTTTTTCACAAGTTTTGATGTGAAACATCAGGCGCGGGTAAACCAACAAAAAAATATGAAAAATTCGTGGCGAGCGTGGCGATCGAACCCAGCCCGAACAATCCCGAACATTACCGACCTGTTGAAGCAGCATAAGATCTACATATTTGCCACGATACACAACAAGCCAGCTGGTCTCGAGGCACAGAGCGCTGGGTTACAATCTCGTGACTTCGAGTTCGATTCCCAGAAAAAAAGTCGTTTCCCGGCAATAATTTTTGCGTAGAGTTACTTAGTTTGATGTACAGAATGCTTGGTTGACGGGTTCGTAAAAGGTTCGTTTACACCCTGTACGTTACCAATATATTGTTTTGACGTCTTAACTTTCCGTGAATTTGCTTAAAACACTATATTTCACTTAGGCCAATCCAAAAAATCTTCAAAATGTTCATATTTTGATGAGTCTCCTTTAAATAACCTCCTATCCCCGTCAGCGCGGATCCCAACTCGGAGCTGTCGGTGGTGCCGGTGATGAGGATGTCGACCATGACGGAGGAGGGCGTGCAGGAGGTCAAGATCGAGGCCTGCGAGCGACTGCTGGGACACAGGGTCACGGAGAAGATGAGGACCAAGAAGGTACGCTGCTTGTTAGCTAGCCTGCCGGGCAAAGGTTTCCATCATAGCGACACATATCCTGGATTAACACATAGGATACTTTTCATCCTGGTAGTATGAGCCCGTGGGAAAATTATCGAACACCATGCGGGCGAAACCGCGGGCATAAGCTAGTCTAAACATAGATTTCGAATAGTACATCCCCTATTTGGTAGATGACAAAAAAAAAACTAACATCTATCTGACGGACTAACCGTCAGATAGATGTCCAAAAAATATTGGACACATATTTTATCTTTTTTCACGTAAACAAAAAATGAAGACGATACAGTGCGTCGAAAACTCGTGTGACGTCACATTTGAGTATATTTATTACCGGAAAGTGACGTCACAAGCCATGATCTTTAACACGTTTTATCTTCGTCAATTTTTAATAATTTGATAAAACAAAAAACACGTATCAAATATTTTTCGATAGTCTAACTGACGGACTAAACAGAATCATATTTTGTTTAGTCAGGAATCATCCCTATTCCTATGGAAGACGTCAAAGTCGTCTCGTCATTGTTTATGAGTTTTTATTTAACTTGTTTTGTTAGTTAGTGTGCATTGATCAATATTATGCAAATTTGTACAAAATTTTAACAGAATTTATACAGTATTTTTTTGCACTATTTCGGAACATCGATTTAGATTTTGACGACTTTATTATAGGTATACGTTTATACCACCTTTTTTTTCGGGGGCTCTGGGCGGAGCAGGAGGGAGTGTCAGACTTTTACTGACTAAAACCCATCCATGTTCCTTCATCGCCCTTTATGTTCCGGGGCCACGGTATCTCTTTCGAATAGTCCCGCAGCCCCGGCAGGCATGTTTATACCCTGTGAACTTAATAAAATTATAGGTATTTCTAAATAAGTTTAATCCCCCTCCCCTCAGGTGGACGGTATCCTGAACCGTCTGCACGTAGCGACTCCAGCCGCTCGCGACAGTAAGACCCGCCCGCCCATCATCCCGCCCTCCGTCGCGCTCAAGAAGATACAGCTAGCGGAGAGGCAGGCCAGGAAGAGGAAACTGGAGAGGGACATCGAACTCGAGGAGGGAGATGATTATGTGCTTGGTGAGGCAGATATGCTAGGTCCAATAGGGATGATGACTTAAGAAAAAAATATGATTCTCCGTCATATTCAGGATTATCAAAAAATATTGGATACGTGTTTTAGGGTTCCGTAGTCCTGACAAGGCACCCTTATAGTTTCGTCATGTCCGTCTGTCTGTCTGTCTGTCCGAGGTTTTGCTAAGAGACTGTTAGTACTAGAAAGCTGTAATTTTGTAGAGGTGTGTGAGTGGTTAAGATAACTTTATTAGTTTAACAGTAATAGTCGTTGAAATAGGATGTTGGATAATTTTGTACCAAATACAAAATCCTTAGAATAAATCCTATAAAGTGACTAAGATGAAGTAGTTGCTTGTTTATAACGGGTGAAGACTTTCATTGAAAAACAAAATCTAAAATATAACGGGCTACTACGGAACCCTACACTGCGCGTGGCCCGACACGCACTTGGCCGGTTTTTGTTTTATCAAATTAATAAAAATTCTCGAAGATAAAACGTGTCAAAGATCATGAGTGGGGGCTTGTGACGTCACACGAGTTTTGGATTAAATCGAGGAACGACTTTTTCAAGGTCAAAATCATTCCTCAACCTTTATGAACTCTGAGGGTTGTATTGATGATTTTGATGATTATAATTCTGTAACTACATACGTCTTACAGTCGCGAACAATATTTTAATCAACATACAACCTAGCACTGGTCTACAAATTGCAAAAAACGTAAGAAAATTTGACTTTCGCGGGCTACCCTGGAGCATCCACCTTAATAGTCTATCTGTGAGCGAAATGCCATTCAGATCCGTTTAGTAGTTTTTGCGTGAAAGAGTAAAAAACATCCTCACAATAATAAATACTCAACTTTCGCAGTTATAATATTAGTTGGATGAATATCCATCTCTCTAAGGGGCAAGCACCAGGGTAGCCCGCGAAATTCAAATCGCGTTTTTTTGCAATTTGCAGGTCAGTGTCAGATTGTATGTAGAACAAAATATAGAGCTATAAAAATCATTAAAATCATCAATATAACCCTCTACGTTCATTTAATTCGATTGAGTGACTATTTCCTGAACTTTAAATGTATGTTAGCATGATTTATGCACGTGGTGTCACTAATGTTACTCCAACTAATATGAGTATTCTTTGGATTGGCATGATTTGACACAGATGTCTAAATCTAATATAAAAAAAACCGACCGGACGAGTCGTACTCGCGCAAGAAGGGTTCCGTACCGTCGTAGTAAACCTCAATTAATTTATTTTTATTATTTGTTGATTGATCATGATCTGTCAAATGACCAATTCGTTCGAGACACCATTGTTTAACTATTGTGTTTACTTCGTGGACAGATCCAGGGATAAAGTGGCAACAGAAATACATCATCTGTGAAACTTTCAACTGTCTACTAATGAGATACAGCCCGCTGACCGACAGACAGACGGACAGCCGAGGCTTAGTAATAGGGTCCCGTTGGTTATCCTTTGGGTACGGGACCCTAAAAAGTCGCCTGTATCGCTCAAATTGTATCGAGCTGATCGGCCACAAGTAGCAATTGCAGTAATGGGGTCTATCGCGCATGAATTCGCCGCTAGAGGCGTTCGTGTAGAGTAGGGTCTTCCGAAATGTCAGCTGTCATACAGTGTTCGCGCGTTTCGTGATTTTTTATCACGTATTTTACTAATACTCACAATTGTGGTCTATATTGAGCCATTCCTGATTTATTATAACTTGAAGATTTTAAGTAGCAACTTAAGATCTTATTTGTTAGTATTTGGAGGTATAATGATTTTTAAATGTTTCATGCTTGCTAATTTTAGGAAGCATATTGTAAATATGTATCTGAGTGTGAATTTACTCATTCTTTTATGGAATAAAATCAACTTTTTATGAAGTTATTGGTACTTTATAGTATAACATAGAATTAACGACATGACCTTACTCGACAATCGCGCCATCTGGTGACCTCGAACAATTGGAACTGCAATCCAAACCTAGAACCCCATACTTAGCAGTTACGCTTGCTACCACAAGACTGAATCCCTTCGTAAGTCAAGTGAAGCACCGAACTCATTCTGAACTTCATCAACAGATCTCCAGAAGAACTACGCGGAGATACCCGAGGAAGAGCGTCACGACCCCATCCCTGAGTTCTGGGAGGGCCACAACATCGCTGACTACATTGATCCTGAGATATTTGATGTGAGTATACCAAGTCACCATCATCATTAGCATGAGCTCGTGGCTAAAGAATAACAGCCGCTCGGGTCGATCTTTAATAATAATAGTACATTATGATATAAGTGCGGTAAGTTGAAAATTACAGCCGAGGCGATATTGCTAGCCCGAGCCGTAGGCGAGGGCTATAAGAAAGCAGAGGCTGTATTTATCAAAGCGCACGTATGTCATACGACGTTTTATAACATATTTGCAAGGAAATAAATAAAACTCGGGACGTTCTTAAACGAATAAATCTTTAATCACTTGTTAAAGCAGTTATAAAAATTTGAACAATTTGTAAAATTCTCGTTGCTTAGTGTGGCATTAGAAAGCGCTGTGTGTTAATGTCCAGCGATATTTATTTAAAATTGATTATTACGTTGCCAGTTGGCATTTTTAATGTTGTCAAGTTATTATTAATATATTTTATCTCCCAAAGTTAATTTTATTCATAAAATGTTGACCACTTTTCTGACATAAAAAAGCTGCAAAGATTGAAAAAAGTACCGTTCGTTTTAGACGGAGTATCTTGATAAACCGTGCGTTTTACATTACATTAACGCACAAGTATGTAATGAGATACAATATGATATTGAAATTGGTGAAATAAATCATGATCTGTCAACGGACCGATTTATTCGAGACACAATTGATTAACTATTGTGTCTACTTCGTGGACAGATCAAGGGATAAGAGACCCTTGACGAGCAAATATGTTATAAATGTATTTAGTGATCAATTCTACCACCTGCTTTATTAGTTTAGTTTGGCCCGTTCGAAGCTGAGCACAATACTCGATATTGTTCGTCAGTCAAAGCGCGGCCTACATCAATGTTTTGTCATATGGTCGCGCGCAGATTTATTATACTCTAGCGCGCATTACCCATGGCAAATACAATTATTTTATATTCCTGAACTTCTGCCGCCAAGCAACTTTGCAGTAACCGAAAAGGTTATCTGTGTAGGGTCAGTGGGGAATTTTAATCGGGTTGTCTTATAGGGTTAGGTTAGGCGCACTCCGCAGTTTAGGTATGAGCCTACAAATACGCATATAGCTTTTGTAATTAGCGCTGTGCGGCCTGAATTGCAGTTGATTGTAGCAAAAGTTGATATTTTTTTAAATGATTCTGCGGAGTGAATCTTTTGTACTTGTACCATTATGTATTCTGCGGTTAGGTGAAAACCCTAGAGTAAAGGTTAACCCGTATTATAGTTAATCAGCCATAATAACCGGTCCACGAACAAAGTTTATTTTTGTACATAAAAAATACGATAGAAAGTGACGGCGTTGGCCCGCGCTTGGTGCTCTGGCTCTTTCTAGTTAATCAGCAATATTTAAATGGTTAACCCATGTATTGTATAAGAGTTTGACGACCCGAATGACGCAGCGGTGTTGAGGCTGCCTTACGTTGTTAGGGTCCCGGGTTCGAATCCCGGTACGAGCAAATGTTTGTGTGATGAGCATGGACATTTGTTTCCGAGTCATGGATGTTCATATGTATAATCAGTATGTATTTACAAACAAAAAGTATATATGTAGTATATCAACTATCTGGTGTCCACGACACAAGCCTCGTTGCTTAGTGTGGCACTAGATGGCGTTGTGTGTAATGTGCAGCGATATTTATTTATTTATTTTAAGAGTTAACCCGTATAATGGTTAACCTTTTAACCCGACTCATCGGTCCCTGAAGCAACCAAAAAATATCCAGGGATATGATGCTCTAAACATTACAACATCATTCCAAAGCGATTTAGTTTAGCATAGTAGTAAATACTAGTATTTTTCAAATACAACATTAACTAGCTTAAGGTGAAAGCGTCAGGCTAGCCTCCGAGTTCATAAATGTCGAGGAATGACCATTCCTCGACCTTTATGAACTTGGAGGGTTGTATTGATGATTTTGATGATTATAATTCTGTAACTACATACGTCTTACAGTCGCGAACAATATTTTAATCAACATACAACCTAGCACTGGTCTACAAATTGCAAAAAACGTAAGAAAATTTGAATTTCGCGGGCTACCCTGGAGCATCCACCATAAACACTATAATTTTCAGAAACTGGCGGACTTAGAGAAGGAAGAGGACCTGCGCGCGGAGGGAGGCATGTATGCCGTGCCCAAGATCGAGCTGGACGAGACCATGAAGGAGATCAGAGAACTGGCTCGCCAGATACGGTATGTTACCTTATCACTTGCCTGCCATTACCAAATAGGGGTCGGCTTCCAGTCTAACCGGATGCAGCTGAATACCAGTATATTACAAGCAACTGTCTTCACAACAGAGTTACTGTGTATACTTGGATCCCGCTTGGTAAGACTGGTTCTCAGAATATCGGGCTATTGACTACTCGTAACATTTCTTATATCGATAAAGAATTTGTGTGATAAACATCGCGTTTGGACTTAATATCTAAAATAGGGAATGACCACTCGTTATATTATATTATTTGAAATGTCGTTTGGTACGTAGCAGCACTACAAAAAGTACTACAGCAACATACACAGATGATGAACTAAACATCGAAATCCTACATACGAGAACCCGACAACTGTCGGGCAGTGGCCCACCAGACATAACACCCGTCTGCTCGGAGGATCCTCCCTTTTCTACGGGGGATGAAGAGCTTTACACCCTGTTCTTCATACCCTTGGGGGTATGAAGAACAGGGTGTAAAGCTCTTGTAAAGTGCTGTAAAAAGATGTTGAATGTAGTTAATTTAAAAGTAAATTCGCCTAGTGTGATGCTATGCTATGATTTGTGTTTGTCTCCAAAAAGATCATATTTTTTAACAACTTCCTGTTAACATGTTCCCTGCTCCTTGAAAAAAATCTTCTTGGCCCGTTCGAAGCTGAGCACAATACTCGATATTGTTCGTCAGTCAAAGCGCGGCCTACATCAATGTTTTGTCATATGGTCGCGCGTAGATTTATTATACTCTAGCGCGCATTACCCATGGCAAATACAAAAAAATAATTATTACTCTTATAAAATACTAGCTGACCCACGCAACTTCGTCTGCGTCACATTAGAGAGAAACCTACCTACTACCTACCTACTACCTACCTACTACCTACCTACTACCTACCTACTACCTACTTACTACCTACCTACTACCTACCTACCTACTACCTACCTACTACCTACCTACTACCTACCTACTACCTACCTACTACCTACCTACTACCTACCTACTACCTACCTACTACCTACCTACTACCTACCTACTACCTACCTACTACCTACCTACTACCTACCTACTACCTACCTACTACCTACCTACTACCTACCTACTACCTACCTACTACCTACCTACTACCTACCTACTACCTACCTACTACCTACCTACTACCTACCTACTACCTACCTACTACCTACCTACTACCTACCTACTACCTACCTACTACCTACCTACTACCTACCTACTACCTACCTACTACCTACCTACTACCTACCTACTACCTACCTACTACCTACCTACTACCTACCTACTACCTACCTACTACCTACCTACTACCTACCTACTACCTACCTACTACCTAAAAAAAAAAAAAAAAAAAAGTATCCTATGTCCTTCTCCTGGCTCTAAACTACCTCCCTGCCAATTTTCAGCTAAATCGGTTCAGCCGTTCTTGAGTTATAAGTGAAGTAACTAACACGACTTTCTTTTATATATATAGATTTCGGGGCATACCAATATGATATCACCAACAACATCAGTGTGTTTGTGATGAGTGTATGAATATTGACCAATGGGACCTTGAATAAATCAAGTATCTAACATAGACGACCCGAATGGTGCAGCGGTAGTGAGGCTGCCTTACGTTCTTAGGGTCCCGGGTTCGAATCCCGGTAGGAGCGAATATTTGTGTGATTAAGATTAAGATTAATTGTTAATTAAGATTAAGTGTTTGTGTGATGAGCATGGACATTTGTTTCCGAGTCATGGATGTTTATATGTATAATAAGTATGTATTTACAAACAAAAAGGATCTATGTAGTATATCAACTATCTGGTGTCCACGACACAAGCCTCGTTGCTTAGTGTAGCACTAGATGGCGCTGTGTGCAATGTCGAGCGATATTTATTTATAGTTTGTTATGTGTTCTAGCAACAAGAAGGCGGTGCTGAAGGACGAGTCCCGGCTCGTGAAGCAGTCCACCAAGCCCGTGATGCCGCGCAACAGTCGCGCGCGCGCCAACGGGAGGTCCACAGGCAAGCTGCGGGACGAGATGGAGAAACTGGGTATGTTCCTGACCATATATTTATTTATTAGGCTCCTCAGTAATACCGGGGTTATTGCGCATTTTTTTTTATGTGAAACATCTATAGGTGCGGGTAGAACAAAAAAAAATGGCGTGGCGACGCGTCGCCAACTGTCAATTTGTCAACCCGGCCCGAACATTACCGACTCTACATATTCGCCACGGTTTACAACAAGCCAGCTGGTCTTGGGGCACAGCGCTGGGTTACAGTCTCGTGACTTCGCTAATAGCTCATAAAGGTGTATGAATTTACTTTTTCAAGGTCAAAGTCATTCCTACACCTTTATGCGCTTGGAGGGTTGTATTGATGATTATGATGATTATAATTCTGTAACTACATACGTCTTACAGCCGCGATTCATAGTTTAATCAACATACAACCTGACACTGTCCTGCAAATTGCAAAAAACGTAAGAAAATTTGAATTTCGCGGGCTAGCCTGGAGCATCCACCTTAAGCATATTACTTGTACAAAATAATTTCGATGTTTCACATCTGCCAGGCGTCCCGTTTCGGGTTACAATTTTTTTCATTTTAAATAGAAATTCATCTGTCGTTGTTGTTTCATCAACATCATTTGACTCTATATTTGTTTAGGACGCCCTCGAATTACCATGAAAATGCAATACTTTTCGCAGCCGCCATCTTTGATTTTGACCCCATATTCGTTTAGAGCTGAAATTGCAACGGGCTGTCTTATTTTCTGGACTGGGCCTTTAATAAGCTAACAATTTGATTGGTTTGTTCAGGTGTGGACATGTCAGAGACGAAAGAAGCGCACTTCACCCGCACCCGCTCCCGCTCGCGCTCCATGTCCGCTCCCGCCGCCAAGCGCGCACGCGCAGACGAGCGCGGCCGCTCCGTCAGCAAGCCGGCCAGAGACACCACCGGCGTTGGAAACACCCTTGTAAGTATTTTTTTTTACGAAAAAAGGCATTTTATTCATCGATAACAGTGAATAAAACTCTCTTTTACTCACTGTCGATAACAGTGAATAAAACGCTCTTTTACTCACTGAGTGAATAAAAACATTTTGAATATGGAACAATTAAACGTGCCGACAAGAATATAACACTGAATTTCGAAAGTTGCTTTGAGAGATTGACCAAAAGCTTTACGTACTCTCCGACGCACGGAGGAAACTCGGTATGTAATGAATTAGTGGTCACCCATCCACAGACTGACCTTGGTAAGCGTGGCTTAACCTTGGCGATCAACCCGAGTGGCTGTTATATAGAGATACCCACGAGAAATATAAATACTACACTTCTATTTATTTTCTCGCAGTCAATGGTAAAAAGTAGAGTACACAACTCGTGAAAAAAAAATTATCTCGGTTCTTGTATCCCTCGCTCCGCTCAGGATTCTACTCTAGAATCTTTCGCTGCTATCGGGATCCAACTTAGTACCTCGAATTAAATTCCCTTTTTTTACTTGTTGTACTATTGTGTTTCAAAATACTAGCCGTTGTTTATTTTACCTATACTGTCCCACTGTTAAGCAAAGGGCTCCCGTAAGTTTTTTCAGAAACTCTTTTCCTGCGATTCTAGTGAAAAGAGCATTTACGTGTTGGCGAAAGCTGACAGGGCTATCTAGAATAATTCCCAGGTACTTGATTGATTCTGATCGCTGGAGGTAGGGACATAGCACTGAGCACTATGTGAAAAATAATGCACGATTGAATGAACGGTAATTTTGAATAATAATAAAAACAGATAGAAGTCATTGACGTTCCTGTTGTTATTTAAAACGTTTACACGTACATCATTCTGAACCGTAGACAGAGAGATATAGAATAATTGATATCTTTGGTCGCATTCGCACAAGAAAAAGAGCGACTTACGCCGATATCGTGTAAAGAAATGAAACAGAACGATGAGATTTTTTGTTTCACTCCGCGTGCCATGTTTTTCAAGGTAAGCACACTACTGTGCTAAACAAAGTTCGAATAAATATAATGAAATAAATGAAAAATACAGTTATATGTGCTACAAAGTTAAATAATTTATGTTATATTTTGTTGTGAACAATTTAGACTTAGTATTTATACCATTTTTATTTTTATGTTTGTTCCTTTCGGTGACACGCTTTGCAAGTGTCTATAGCATTCTCTGTCCACGTTCTGAATCTTGTAGGTTGACTGTAGTTTGGCCCGTTCGAAGCTGAGCACAATACTCGATATTGTTCGTCAGTCAAAGCGCGGCCTACATCAATGTTTTGTCATATGGTCGCGCGCAGATTTATTATACTCTTGCGCGCATTACCCATGGCAAATACAACGTTTTTACTTTCACATTTATTTATACCTGCAAGCGATTTGTGAAACTTGTTTTTTCAAATCAATAACAAGTGGCGAATAATACTTCTATTGACGTTTTTTCAGATTTGTATTGTTAAGGCGAAATTCAAAGTTTCTTTAATTTTTTGCAATTTTTAAATGAATTTAGAGGGTTCTTTTGATGATTTCTTTTCGTGATTAAAACCGTGATGCCATATTTGTTACGGTCGCGAATCATATTTCAATCAACATACAACGCACTGACTTGTAAATTACATGGATTATTTACATGGATCAACTAACCTCTTCATTATTTTTTTTCTTTAAAAACCACTTTTCCTTTTCCAGATGCAACAAAAAGCGAAGAGAATGGCTCACGTTGCCATCGCGAAGAAGACCAAGCGGATGGGTCTCAAGGGAGAAGCCGACAGGTTCATCGGCACCAAGATGCCCAAACATCTGTTCTCGGGCAAGCGAGGAGTCGGCAAGACCGACAGGAGATAGGCGGGCAGATGAGAAGCGGGCGAGGGAAGACTGGGCAGACTATCGGAGGAGTATCCAGGACATGTGGTGGATGTTATGTGGATATGTTCAGGTCGTGTGTGGAGCATTTAAAAATATTTTTGTACTGTTTGAGTTTTTGTTAATATTGTTCATCCGTAACTCTAATTTTGTGTTCTGTTGTAGTATGAAATTGTTTTTAGTGTCAGTATATGGATTTATCATTTTACATAATTTTAAGAATTATAATTTTCTTTTTTTCATTTACATTACATAGTTACTCAAGCCATTTTATGACATTAGGTGTTTTTCAATTTAAAAAATAGTCGTAGTTTCAACAGTAAATACTTGTATATAGCTTTTGTTAATGGGACAAATATGACGTTTGAACATGATCGACTTGAACATTGAGTATAAAATCACTGTGGACATGTGGAGAGTACCTGTAAGTTAAAGATACACATTAGTATCAATTAAACGTTATTTTCGTGTATTTCAGTGTGGCTTTTGTAAATAATGCCATTAATTTGATCACTGCACTCGCTCAAATGTCTTGTAATAGAGCTGAATTTAAATAAATACACTTATTTTAATTACTTTTGTTTTATTTTCTATCACAAAAATAAATAATGATCTGTCAAATGACCAATTTGGTCGAGACGCCATTGTTTAACTATTGTGTCTACTTCGTGGACAGATCATGGGATAAACTTGATTCAAACTCAAAAGCATTTATTTCATAACAAAGATTTAAAAGGATTTTGGCAACAAACAAAAAAATTAAACCCAAAACCTAGCGTCCCTGTGAGTATCAATGGCAACAGTGAACCAAAAGACATGCAAATGTGTTCAGATGTCACTTTCAAGTGGAGTCTCCACTAAAAGGTGAGCAGACCAGGGATGCTGGGGTCGTCGTGTCAGCGGTGCCTGAACGTGTCACAGCAAAACAGCAGGCCTAGCCAAGTTACAAACGATTCGTATCGATCAAGATGATAGAATGAAATGTATTCGTTTCTACAAACGTGATCGCTACATCCCATATAAATCGTAGCCAACTTACAGTTTTGTTTATAATCGTTTGTTTTGACCACGTGACTTAACGTTGAAGTGATGTCATTCGCATACATTTGGTTAGTTTTCTATTAGCGTTAACGATTGTAGATTGTCAACTTGGCGAAGCCTACAGGTTGCTCTAATAATAAAGGGCATGACACGAGGGAAGTCGCCTCAGCATTGAACATTTTCAGCATGCGAGGCCACAGCTCCCGAGGCTCCTCGGACTGTTGTTAACGCTCTTTATTAGGCATTCGTACCTGCCAAGTGAGCTGATGAAGACGGTGGTAGTGCCTACAATTAAAAACTAGACTGGAGATAACTCCGACAAGTGCAACTACCGCCCGATATCATTGGCTACGACCACAGCTAAGGTGCTTGATGGCCTGCTTGAGAGACAGCTTAAAGAATACTTAAATTCAAATGACCCACAGTTCGGTTTTAGACAGACACTCAAACAGACCGTCAGGTATTACACAGACAGGAGCACGCCTGTGTATGCAGCCTTTCTTGATCTATCCAAGGCTTTTGACTTGGTTAGGTATGATATTCTCTGGCGTAAGCTGAAGGATACAGGTGTGCCGGGCGAGTTAATTAATATCTTTAAATATTGGTACCACCAAACTAACCAGGTGAAATGGCTTGGCGAGCTTTCTGACGAGTACGGGTTGGAGTGAGGCAGGGGGTTAACATCTCCTTCACTCTTCAACTTGTACGTGAACGGGCTTATTGACGAGCTGAGGGACACTGGAGTGGGATGCTCGATTGGTGGTCACTGTATCAACAGCATTAGTTACGCAGATGATATGGTGTTGCTCAGTCCATCAGTGGCCGCGCTCAGCAGGCTGATAGGCGTGTGTGAGGAGTACGCAGGGGTACACGGTCTCCTGTACAATGTTAGCAAAAGTGAGCTCCTGGTATTTCAAGCCAGGGGTCGTAAACTGGAGGATGTGGCACCTGTGCTGCTTAACGCTGTCGCTCTTCGAAGAGTGAGGAGTTTAAATACCTCGGCCATGTGGTCACAGAGCATTTAAAAGATGATGGGGATATTGAAAGGGAGAGGAGGGCGATGGCGGTCCGCTGTAACATGTTGGCGCGCAGATTTGCGAGGTGTAGTTAAGAGGTAAAGATAACTCTGTTTAAAGCATTATGCCAAACTCTCTACACCTGCAATCTGTTGGTCAACTACACGCAGCGGGCCATCAACGCTCTCCGAATACAATATAATAACGCATTCAGGGTGCTGGTGGGTCTCCCCCCCTGCTGCAGTGCGTGTGCGAGGTTAGCGCGCACACTGTGCTGCGCCGAATCGCTCCGTACGCGTGGGAGCGCCAACACCACCCTGAATTCAGTGTAATTTTTTAATGTTTTTTTTTGTTGATGTAATTTTTAATCTTTTTGTTGTAATTTTTAATTCATAAATGTATTTTTTTAACTATTTAATGCAATTTTTAATTTAAATGTATTTTTTAATGATTTTTAGTATTTCAATGTAACATGGTTTTTTTTTAAAGTCGGTTTACTAACAACACACAATAAGGACTAATGTCTGCTATAAAAAGATTTTATTTATTTATTTTATTATTTCAAAAAGACCCGCGAGGAGCTCGTGGCTAAATAACACATGACAGCCGCTCGGGTCGATCGTTAGGTTAAGCCGTGCTTGCCTAGGTTGGTCTGTGGATGGGTGACCACCCATTCCATACCGAGTTTCCTCCGTGCCTCCGAAAGCACGTTATGCAGTTGTCATTTGTAGTTCTTTGACAGTCGTTACATGTAGTCAGTGGCCCAAAAAAACGTCTGACAACCAGTCTTACCAATTGGTATCGTAATACCCAGTACTAACTGGGTTGTGGAGGTCAGATAGGCAGTCGCTCCATGTAAAATAGAACGGTACAACAAATCTTCAATGCCATTGCGCCTTAAATCACTGACATGACCTTTATGATTATTGACCTTTCAAGACAATGTCCTTCATACTGATGTTGCCGTCAAATAACTAACCTTTAAGGTGAATGTTCCTGGGTAGCCCGCGAAATTTAAATTTTCTTACGTTTTTTGCAATTTGCAGACCAGTGCTAGGTTGGTATGTTGATTAAAATATTGTTCGCGACTGTAAGACGTATGTAATTACATAATTATTATCATAAAAATCATCAGTACAACCCTCCGAGTTCATAAAGGTCGAGGAATGATTTTGACCTTGAAAAAGGCGTTCCTCAACTTTTATGAACTTGGAGGGTTGTATTGATGATTGCGGGCTAGCCTGACGCTTTCCCCAGTTTACAGGAACTCAACATCACCCTTAGGGCCGAGTCACACCGGAATGGCAGCGAGCGGCCAGCACTTTAGTTTTAAACTTTATCTACATTACTTAAAAGACCAGTATCGGTTGAAAAGGTCCACCGCGGGCCACGCGTGTCGTGTCGGTGGGTGTGCCCGCTGGTCGCCCGCGCCGCAACACTGAACGCCGTCATTTGTGGGCGGTTCAAAGCTTCTTCCGCAATGGGTGCTCTAATAACCAAGTTTCCTAGCCAAACATACAAACTAAACTAGTCAAGAGACTAGGCGCGTGGGGTCTGGAGGTCGCGCGAGTCCGCCGCCGGCCGCTGCCGTTCCGGTGTGACGCGGCCCTTGCGTGACCTTGCCCTAATCTTTGTCATTGATACCAGGATGACCGGGTTAGCATACCACTGTCAGTTTCCTTACTTGTCAATTTCATGTGTCTACAAAACCCAACAGGTATCTCTTATTTATCACCATGTTTGTAAACGATTTCCACAGGTCCGCTCAAATCTGTGTGGTTTTTTCTTCAAAAGACACTAATCTGCATGGTATTCATGTGAGTTGACCAATGTCTGGATTTAGTGAGAGAGACAGTGACCTCTGAGTTTGTTTCGGCTGTTCTCAGAGTAGTCGGGTACGAAACACACGCCCCGTCTAGTTTTAAAACATAACATAACATGATGTGACGTGTAAAATTGTTTTGTAAAACCAATCTGCAGAAATAAATATGATTTATTACGGGAAAAATAAAACACAAAATTAGCAAAATGAATGGCACATTTATATTTAATTAATATTATTAATTATTATAATTAGACCTTTCTTGTAGTTATATTTTAATCTATGCATTTGAGCAGGAAAAGAAAAAAACACAAATGCTCTATGTTACATATGCTGCTGGGGTTGCAATTGACGAAAAAAACAAAAAAATAATAACAAAAAGCCTCTTTTTGTACACAATATCTCCAGGATAGTTATACCAGTGTCTAATTTTACCATTCATTGGTGAACTGAGCATCAGTTGCGAATAAATACAGGGCGAATGCGTACGTATTAAAAAAACTTAAAATAGACCTACTTAGTACGCTTGACAACAAAATTATAGATAATTAATAATAAAAAAGAAATTACATCTAAATGGAAGAGGAATCAACTAATCTAAACTAAAAGGGTGATAGTTAAGCCTTACAAACTAAAGGTAGAATACTAAAAAGATATTTTTTAGAGTTTTGTAAGATCATTTACGTCAATGTAGATGTACAAAAAATCTTCTTGATATTTTTACATTATTGCCAGTTAAACAAAATAAGAATTGTTGGCAACACATTATCGTCGTTATTCGTTCAGAGAAATGAATGATATAAAAATATTAATCTATGTAACAAGTTAAACTAAATATTATGTATAATTTCTTTAGAATTAAAATTAGTGCTACAAAAATGTTGTGTTGTCAACAATTCCTATTATGTTACTGGGAGGGCAGATAAACATTCTGCCGTCAAATATGTATTAGTATGACCAGCATTCAAAATCTTTCGAGACATTATACAGTCCAATGATTGATTTCATAATTTTCAAGCGTAAATTGTATTTGGAATATTCAATTATTCAAAAAGCCATAAACATCATAATTTCCTAAAATAAATATTTCATAAAATTAAATACCTTTTTCTCTGTAGCAGAGGAAATATAATCAAAATACAATAAAGTATCAATTCGTGTTTTTTTTTTAGAAAATTGTAACAAATACGGCTTTGTCGAAATATACACGATTCATAATCTTCAATGATTCAAGGGGAAATCAACTTTAAACCTATATAATACAGAGTACCATTTAGTCTATCAACTAAAAATGGATATATTTAAGTCGGGTAGCTCGACAATAATGTTGCAGTTGAGTACAATGCTAACTCCCGAACTTTAACATTGAATCTAATGCAATCTTTTTGTTGAACTATGTGATTTTAGAAGTTTAAAGAATAGATGCCTCGCATATTATGAGATCACACGGTTTATTTTAATAACTTCATTGGTATTTTATGTTTTGAGAAACAAAAATATAATTGTATTTTTTTTTACTTGAAAGCTTCATTATAAATAGAAAACATTTCAACAGAACGACTGAAAGTACCATCTAGTCAACTATTCGATAACCTTAAAAAATCTCCCCGACACGGATAGGTCGAAACAACTAAAGATACTATACTAAACGCATTACCGAAGTAACTGTTGACAATACGTATCATAGCGGTTTCGAAAATAATAATTATAAATGTCATGAAACATAATAACGAATAATAATAATTTAGCTCCAAAACATTTGTCAGAAATCCAATTGTTTATCTAAATCATTGAGCAGACATTGGTAAATATATTTTTTTCATTAAATATACACAGGTTGTAATCAATTATGCGATTATTTGTCTTTAGACTTGCGATTGTGACGATTTTTTTTTGTTGTGCGCGTTGTGTAAAAATATATATTTTAAAATTAGATTTTTCTATATTTATTTAAGCAAATACAGATTCTGATTTTTCTGTCGTCGCTTCTTTGGTTTATCCTAAAAATATTTAAATTCTATACAGACGGGCGATCAAAAGCGACTTTACTAATGGCAAGACAAAAATCACGACAGTCGCAAGTCTGAAAACGTTTAAAACATTTAATCTTTTCAACGGAATTAAAGCGATGTCATTTGCTATATTTTTATTACGTTATATGGAATATTCCATGTTTTCTCCAAGAAAAAATAGCAAATGACAATAATATATTTAAAATAAAAACAAAAAAATATTTAATAAAAAACCTTGCACAAAAAAAATGTATAAGTACGATCTCAAGGCAATTAGCTACCGAAAATATTCTAAAAAAAGAAAAATTATTATTTATAATAAAAAAATAATACTACGTATAACTCGAAGATCTTCCTGGATCGCGAAAGAGTGTCAAAAAACAGAAATTATGTCAACGATTACAATTCACTGGAGTTTTGGTACAAAAGTGTCACCTAAGTACTTTCTTAAGTAAGCAGCCATTTTTTTTTACCCTTTTTTTGTAAACTTGTAGATTTTTCTACTAAAACAAAAAAATATTTATATTACAATAAGTACTAAGTGTTTACTAATTATTTCAAGCACAATCATTACTTTCATTTTTAAAATCAATTATTCTACAAGTTTACAAAAAAAAAAGTATGATATACACCACCTGTTCGTGAGAAAGGATCACAAAACAAACATACAGTTTTATTGTCTAGCTTCTTAAACTCAGCATAAAGCGGTTGAAGTGATGTCTATGGCAGCGACATAGAGAAAAAAAACTTAAAAAAATCATCGTAATTAAAAATATCTTCATTTCTTTCTCATTTCTTACCTATACATGTACATATACTAAGTTAATATTTTACATTATTTATGTCTTTGGATCTAAGACATAAACTCCTATCTCATCTGATGTTACGTTCTGTTTTATAAAACTATCTCTATTTACTAGTAATATACACACTTATGTACTACAGAGTCCGAAATATAAGTCACTACGCACTGCTCGTTACCGTTTTTAGGGTTCCATATGTAAAATAAAGAACCCTTGAAAGTTTTTTAGTATTTTTTTTTAGTTTATTTAAATAATTCTTTGGAACTCTCTTCCGATGTGAAGTTCAGAGTTGGGCTTGGAGTGTAAATTACCAATCTTGACGTAATTGTAGTGACTTCAATAGGCAGTTTTTTAGTACCCATAGTTTAAGGCGGACTCGAGTATTTTTCGAGTATACGATGGGTAGGAAAAGATACATATTTTTAGTGATGTCACCGCCGAAAGAAGTCATAATGTTGTCGTATTGTTCAAGTGTATTTTATTTATTAATTATAAGTAGTGTAATAGGATAAAAGATGAAAAATCTATGATTTTTTATTAAAATAGTCAAGATTGGAATACAAATAGATCAAGAGTCACCCGAAGTAGAAGAACAAGACTAAAGATCCATTTATAATCATAAAAAAGTGTTTTAAGAATTGCAGGTGTTAAAAATATTTTGGAAATAGAGAGCCAAAAAATTGTCAAAAAATTGGTAATTGCTCCACCAAACCCAACAGTCACTGGGCACTTAAAAGAAACTTGGATTTTCTTCAAAAATCTGCTAATAAAGTGTGTACTTATAATAACAATCAACTTATATTAAGTAAAATGTAAACTTTTACTTATTTATGGCTTTCCTCCGTTTGGGAAGACAGTGTCCCACTCCCGTTCAACGGGTTTTTTTAATTAAAAGAAAAATAAAATGCAACGATTAAAGTTTTGCGTGTATATGTGAGATTCATTGACTTATAGAGAGATTTGTATATTTTTTTTACGAAGATTCTGTTTTTGTTTTTAAGAAAAAAAAAACGAGTAACCAATGTAAATGTAAGATTTTTTTAAACTGACATCAAATATACAGGGTAATATTTATAAAGTTACTATAATGTAATAAATATATTGATTGTCATGCACAATTCTAATTCATGCAATATTTCAGATCTTTTTTACAGTAATTGAAAATCATTGGCATTAAGCAACTTTACCATACATCGGTTAAAATATTACCTTGTATATTTTTTTCTAGAAAACGGAAAAAAAATCAGCAAATTTCAAAGATAGATAAATTTTTAACACTAAGTATAACAAAAAATAAACACTTTAAATAAAAAAATAACTACCCTTTTTTACCTAACCTTTCTGTCTAAAAATTTAGTTTTTCATAAAAAAATAAATGATTAAAACCATTAGTTACTCACATTTAAATCCACCAAGTCACTCACGAACACACGCAAACCATTAAAACAAAACATAATATCCTTGCACACGTTAGTCGCAACTATCCAGTTGCGCTCGAGTGGCGCGCGACTATCGGGTCGCTCGTGTGGCGCAGTGCGTAGCGCGGGGGCGGGGCGGGGCGGGGCGGGGGGCGGGGCTAGGGCGGCGCGCGTCGCTATTGGGGCGGCGGCCCCGTGGGCGGCTGGCCGGGTAACTGGCCCATGCCCTGGAAAATTAAAGGGAAAGCCTTAGTAAATATCTCTAGGAAATTGTTATTAAGTACACAAGTTCCTCCCTGAGGTCCTGGTTTCGATTTCTTCCCGATTTCCCGAGTTCGACAGGAATTTCTCAGTAGCAGCCACGGAGCCTGGATACATATTACATGGGACTAAAACATAACTGGCGAAATGTGGGTGTACTATATTAGGTAGATCTCTCTGCCTAAACCTTCGAAAAAAAAAAAATTGTTATCTGTAGGTAAGGTGAACCTGTCCGCAAGACGGCTGTGCGACAGTACGGCTGCACTCACCGGCATGGGTTGGTAGTGCTGTAAGGGCGCGGGCAACAGTTTGGGCGCCTCTTCCGCTTTCTCCTCCTCGCGTCGCTTTAGACACGCTGCCTTGGGGTTTAAGTTGCGTTCTGGAATTCATTAGGGAATGTATTAGATACGGCAAAGAGGTGCCGAAGTCCTCAGTTTTCCTGCCAAATTGCTTCTAGTGTCATAGGGTATTACATGCATTTTTGAAAAGTGTCTCAATTAGATTCTATAGTGCTAATGAACCACTAAAAATTCACAAACATTTTATTCAATCGTTAAGTGCCATAAAAATGTATTTAAATTTTGCATTTTCAAATTTCGTAATTTGACGAAAACGTTGGACGCAGTGGACGCCATATTGCTCTATGGTTATGACGTCAGTTGGCTGTGTAAACAAATGCAGTGATATTTGAAGTTGACAGTTGACACTTCTAAGTTTACATAGCTGTATGACGTAATAACATGGCGACTACTATAATGGTGTTATGAAACAGATTAAAAAAGCTGAAACCTTTGAATTGAATTTTAAAATTTAGTTTGCTATTTTATGAACTAAAACTAACGTTTTCCGACTGCTTTTTACCTAAGCTATCTCAATAATATATTTTTAGATTTTTTCTCATATAGAGTAAAATGCCCTATTGACCAAGTAATACCAAGCAGAAGCCATTTCGGGCACAAAAAACGACACTTAAAACTTAGATTTAAGGGAAATGGTGGTGATTTGGGCACAAAAATCATACTTTTAAAAATCATTAATATTTTTACTTGAATATTTTATGTTCCTCATTTCATTTGGTAATGTCATTGGTATATACATACTTTCAGATCGGACAGGTTTTTTATTTACATATTGTATAAAGAAGTGTAAACAATTTATTCTTTGCTCTCGCAATCGGATTAGGTACTATCGAGGACACTCCCGCCTGATCACCACTAAGCTTATTTTTGCTTGCACTTAAAACATAGAAACGCTCTGTATCCCCGCCCCGTTGACTTTATAATAAATAATTAATGAAAAAAATACCGATCGGCGACACATGCCAAACGAGAGTTATTGTTATTTTGCGCGCCAAAGTTGACGCTTTCCTAATAGGCCTAAAGTTTAAGGTGGAGTGGCTCGGCGCCTCCGCATGATTTAAGCGAAATTTTTTTAACTGATCAGGCGGAAAAGACCACGACTGTACATCTGAATGATGTTCTTACCTCTGACTTGCTGCTCTAAGGTCATGATGACCTCGACGGCCATGTTGAGTATACCCAGCTTGGTCTGCGGCTTATCGCTCTTCAGGTGGGTCATGCACATCCTGCCCAGTTCCTTCAGAGCCTCGTTTATGTCTCGTATTCTTATCCTGTGGAAATATGCAGATAAAGGTTAGATGCAAGTTGAAGGCTGATTTTTTAAATGTTGTTTTAGAAAAGTGTGTGTTGAGCTGTGCTTGTTGTACTTTGGCAGTATTCAGTGTTATTTATTTTACGTAACATATTCACATTTCCTAAGAATTTAAACTGGTTACGCCAGCACATTAAGGTGGATGCTCCAGGGTAGCCCGCGAATTTGATCGAGGAATGATTTTGACCTTGAAAAAGTCGTTCCTCGACTTTTATGAACTTGGAGGGTTGTATTGATGATTATAATTCTATAACTACATACGTCTTACAGTCGCGAACAATATTTTAATCAACTTACAACCTAGCACTGGTCTACAAATTACAAAAAACGTAAGAAAATTTGAATTTCGCGGGCTAGCCTGACGCTTTCACCTTAAGCTACTACAATCTGTCAAATTTCTTTAATAGATTTTCATTTTTATCGCTAAAGCATTAGGTTCAAGGTTGATTTGGAAAATTTGACAGTTTCGGGTAGTTTGATGTGCTGCCAATCTGTACAGCACACACTTTTTTAAAATGATTTTACTACTGCATGTGTTACAGAGCTCCGCGTGTATTTCGAGTTAGCTTACGCCCCCAGTGAGATATCCTTGGCTTTAGTTTTAGGTACTGTGATCTATACTAATATTATAAAGAGGTAAAGTTTGTGAGGCTGTAAGGAGTAATCTGTGGATCAACTGAACCGATTTTGAAAATTCTTTTACCAATAGAAAGCCACGTTATTGGTGAGTGTCGTAAGCTATATTTATAACACATTTGCTCGTAAAGGGCATCTTATTTCACCAATTTCAATATCGTAATGTATCTCATTACGTACTTGTGCTGTAAAGTAAAATGCACGGTTCATACTTTTTTTAATCTTAGCAAAGAGCTTTTATGTCAGAAAAGTGGTCAACATTTTGTGGATAAAATTAACTTTGGGAGATGAAATATAAATAAACATTGAATTCTTTAATTTGATTAATATTGACCATAAATTACAAACATTTATCTGTAACAAAAACACAAAAATATTAATTTACTTTATTAGTAATACTGGCTGTTTTTTGTGTCTTTGCCTAAAAAAAAGCGCCGATGCGCGCGCCTCGCTAATTTGAAAACAAGTAAAAATTATTCCGCGAGCTTTTTCTTTTCGCTGTATTGTTTTTATTTGTTTTATTTATTCCTCGCAAATATGTTATAAAACGTCGTATGATATACGTGCGCTTTGATAATTATAGCCTCTGCTTTTTTATCGCCCTCGCCTACGGCTCGGGCTAGTAATATCGCCTCGGCTGTAATTTTCAACTTACCGCACTTATACATAATGTACTATTATTACTACAAAAAAACAGGGTACACAAACACAATTAGAGAAAAATAAATGTCCACCCATGATAAGCTTGGACGGGCCGCTAGTAAACAACAAATGCTTCAAATAAAAAGGAACCAATGGAGAATTGTTTCTTTATTGAATGCATAAAGATTACACTCTCTATGATTCAGGCGTGCCGATTCGATGTACACGCGAAGTCTAATATTTTATAGTAGCATAGATCCGTATTGATGCAAAACCAATTAGGACACAATTATTAAAAAGCATGATGAAATTGGGTCACAGTGTGTAAAATTCCTGAAATAAATATTGTATATCTTTTCAATAAAAGCTATACAAATACACAAAATGAAAAAAAAGTACATATAAAAGGTGAGTTTAAATCACAGTGGTATTTCTACAAGACCAAATTTTGTTTATCACCAATTTTTGAGATTCGATCATTGAGTGGATCTAGAAATTATCGATGGTGATTTGGCTGACTGTTTGCCTGGCTCACATATAGCCCGTGCTCAAGAGTCGTGGGCTCAAACAAAATGATACATAAGTTTATTACGTATCAATTTGGGTTACATTGCAAGTCAAGGAGTTCTCCATTTAGGCATAGAAAATGCAAAATAAATAGGCAATGTGTTGTACATACACAACACAGTACAGTATTGGCCTGTGTTCAGCAGTGGACGTCTTTCGGCTGAAATGATGATGACGATGAGTATTTATGTTTGCTCTCGCCACCCTCTAATCTGCGCTGAACATAAGACTTCCGTATACCAGAAAAAAAAGCGAAAAATCATCATCGATTCATTGCGGACTACGCCACTCGTACCCGCGTCGGAATATTCGCTTTTACTGCAAGGAAAAAATGCCCCTCCTAACCTGCTTTATAACGATTCCACGCGTTAAGTGTGCACAAAATCCTCTCAGTTGTGGTCATAAGGCTAAAGAGACGTGCTTCTTAAGATCTTCTCTAACACAAATATAAAGAAGCCATACTAGATGGACATATCATTGGGTACTTTACCATGCACGCCATATTTGTACATACATGAAATCTAGCTTAATGTCGGCAAGACAGATTGCAGGATGAAAAGGAGACCTAAAAAAAAATCTGTGTGTGGTACCCTTCTCCCCAGGGCATCGTATCCCCATCTCTGTCTTACCTCTCCCTGGCGTTGTTGGCCTGCCGCCTCTCCTTCTCTCGCATGGCCTTGGCTTGAGGGTCGGCTTCGTCGTCGCCTTCGTCCGCTGACGAATAACTGGTGCCCAGATGTATGGGTTAGGTTGGGAGCTTGTTTTATTATTAACTCTAAGTCTAAGGGTTGGAGACGTTGACAAATTGAAAATGAGAGGGAAGTGAAAGTTAGGGGATTTAGGGCGAAAATGGGGGGATTTGATGTGAAAATTTGGGGTGAAAATTGGGGATTTAGAGCGAAAATTGGAGGATTTGAGGTGAACCCTGGGGATTTGGGGTGAAATGGAGGGTTTGGGGTGAAAATTGGGCTGTTGTTTGTTTAGGAGTTGCACAATATCTTGATTGAACTAAGTAGGATGTCTGAATCAGATTCATTTAATCGGTAGTGTTTTTAATTTATCCGATATCCAGCTCGTAACAATATTACTTTTATCTACATTTCCTTGTAAGAAATGTGAAATAGAAGAGAGATAATAAAAAGTATGAAAAGGATATTACAGTAAAGAAGCTGTAATAATAGATAAGTACTTACATAAAATATAAAAATGTTCAACATCTCCAACCAAAAAAAAAGCTTATAAAACGAAAAATTGAATAAAATATAGAATTAAATAAAGAAACATAACCTGTCATTGTTCCCTTCGACGAAGGCGGCGCGCGAGAGAGTTCAGCCGATCCTGTTCTTATAGCTAGCTTAGTTATAACTAGAGGGACTAATGCACCTGAGCTTCTGTCGTGAGGTGAGTGCGAGTATATTAGCGATAGCATTCATTGCGCGTTGGCATTCATGATGATATTAATAGACGGTGATTTTAGTCGAATAAAAAAGGCAGTTGTAAATGCTGTTAGCAGTTTTGTAAATTATTAGAAACATATCCTTTTATCCTGGCGAAAGCAAAGTGAGAAAAAAAGCAAATCAAAGTGTATTGAAAAACGTCGTTTCATCATACACGTGGGCGTTTCTTACTGCAGTTCTCGGCTCCATAACAACCTCGCCTACTGGCTCGGTTGTGAATTACGCCTCAATTGCAATAACAAAGTTCCCCACTTATATGAAAATGTACTATTTCTCTAAACAAGCTACTCAGCGGTTTAGGCTGTGCAATGTCAGTCAGTCAGTGAAGTACATAATTTGTTTAAAACCCGTATGTACCTGTACATTAATAAATCCTACTGGTTTTGCTGTGTGATCTCAATCTCAATATTGTTCAGTGAAATGAAATCGTGTGTGAACTTCTTCTTTATCGTGTGGTTAGTGCCTAACCGGGTGTCAGAGTTTTTAAGCCGCCCATGGGCCTCTGACTTGGCTTTGCATACCATCGAGAAATATCTCTCAGGCACGCTGGTTTTCTCACGATGTTTTCCTTCACCGGAGCAAGTGATAATTATACAATACGCACATGAATCCGAAAAATCAGAGGTGCGTGTCTAGGATTCGAACTTGAGACCTATATGGTCATGAATGTGTGTGTATACAATGTAGCTTGCCAACACAGATATCGGAATGCAAACGTGGAATTAAAAGAACTCGCACACAATAAAAGCTCAAGTGCGTTCGACAAATGTCCAAGCTGATGTTTCCTTAGCCATTTATTAATTAGCGGATGTGTTAGTAATATGTTAATATGGCGCCATTTTCTCAAGAGAAGAAGTGATGATGATGAATAAATTAATGGTCTATAGATGTGTATACGTATTTATATTTGGAGTATTTAAGTTAATGTTTATGTGACATTATATAATATAACAAAGCCGCAGTTTGTTTGTTTGGTTGGTTGAACGCGCTAATCTTAGGAACTACCTGTTCGAATTGAAAAATTCTTTTAGTGTTGGATAGCCCATTAATCGAGGAAGGCTATAGGCTATAACATCACACTACGACCAATGAGAGTGGAGCATCAATGAAAAATGTTGCAAAAACAGGGAAAAGTTATTATTTTTGAGAGCTTCCGTTGCGTGAGCTGTGTATACGGTTACAGTTACGCAACAATAGGCGAGACGACAAAAAAATCTAATTAGTCCGTCACTTAGATTATCCAAAAATATTTGACCCGTGTTTTTTTTTGTTAGGTAAACCAAAATTGACGAAGATATGACGCTTTTAAAATTCTCAATACGTCACGCCTTGGTATAATTTTTAGCTAGTTCTGACGTCACGAGCCCCCACTCCCGAGTTTTAATGCGTTTTATCTTTTGTCAATACTCTCAATGAATATTGACAAAAGATAAAACAAAAAATACGTGGCCATTCATTTCCAATACTCTAACTGACAGGCTAAATAGATTTGCAATTTTTTGATACTGTCGTCATGCCTATAATGTATGGCGGAATTGTTCCTCTTAAAAAGTCTTATCTTCTCTTCGCTGTGGCTAGCATTAAAAGCTCCTAACGAACAAGATAGGTTTCCAGGAATTCCACCTGGTTATTTAATTTGTGCGTAAAATAAGTGTTCTTTTGTTTCAATGACGTACTCCTTTTTTCTTGGAAATTCTATAAAAGATACACCGCCAATAGTTTCCGTTTCCGGAAATTTACTCACTACAACATGCTAATTATATATTTCATATTTTTTCTGCAACAAATGACATTTAATTCCGATCAATAAGTTTGTTCTACGACTTACCTTCCGCCTAGCTAGGAATACCACACAGAAAAGAGCTTTATTGAAAAGGACATAAGGCATAAAATAGAGGACATCGTACACACTGTGACCCTGTTAGAATGGCGTGCGGCTGAAACTATAAAACAATGTTAGTATATTATGAACAGATTACATAATTTATATACCATGAGATAAATGTGTGTGCAAAGGAAATATCTGGTCGACTCATACTAAAATATTTAGCGTAATCTGGCTGTAGTATTAGGTACTATCGTGGACACTCCCGCCTGATCACCACCCACTAAGCTAATTTTTGCTTGCATTCGCAACATAGAAACGCTCTCTAGCCCCACCCCGTTGACTTTGTATAGAAATAATTAGTGAAAGTCAATACCGATCGGCCGAGCGCACTGACGACGCACGCCAAATGAGAGTTATTGTTATTTTGCGCGCCAAATTGACGCTTTCTAATAGGCCTATGTTTTCAGATGGAATAGGAATAGGTTTAGGAAAATTAGTTAGTAACAATCTGAGTCATTCTTCTCAAAATTATTGTACACCCCAGGCTTCTTATAACCACATAATGTCATCCATAACTCGGAAGGAATTAGATCCAAATGCCGTTGTAACTGTACTTGTAGGTAATAGTTCGAACGTTAAAATTGATGATATCACTGACAATGTCACTCAACTCTTAAAACTAAAATGTAAGAAAATAATTCTGTGTGCCTTTCCGTACTTTAAGAAATTGTCAAGCAGGCAAAATCATTATATCCATAACCTCAACAATCGCATGCATTTGTTGGTTAGTCATTATAGTGACAGGTTGATATTTTTCGACACTAACAGTTTCGTTCAGAAATTGAAATCAACTAGGAATAATGCGTACTTGCCCATTCGTTTTAGACGTCAAATAGCTCGGCTATTAGCTTTTAATATAAACTCGGACATATGTGGTATGTCGCGGTTTTTTGTAAATAGGTCCACTGAAATTAGTAATTATACTAATTGTAATTATACAAATATATTAGATTTAAACTAGTCACTACGACAATAGAAGGTACGAGTGACAATTTAGTTAAACTTATCAACTCTAAGGTATCTTCTAGCTCTCAATTAATTAATTGTCAAAAAGGGGTTGAACAGAATTCTTTCACATTATTTCATCAGAATATTCAGGGTTTTTCTTCCAAACAATTAGAAATAGAACTTTTTTTAGAAAAAACCAAGTTTGATATTATCTGTATAACTGAACATTGGATGAAAGATTACGAAATGCAAATTAATTATGAGAATTATAGTATGGGCAGTTGCTTTAGCCGGAAATCTAAGATGCGTGGGGGTTCATTAATCTTAGTTAAAAATTGTATTAAATTTAAGCCTCGTAATGATATTGTCGATCTATCAGTTGAACATAGCATTGAATTGTCTTGTGTTGAGCTAGATAGGCATGTTGTAGTGTGCGTTTACAGACCCCCTAATTACCTGAACTACTCTATCTTTGAGTCAGTAATGGAAGATGCTTTAGCAAAGCTTGTAACTGGTAATAAACTAATAATTATCTGTGGTGACTTTAATGTTAATATCTTGGAGAATAATGTAAACAGCAGTAGATTTTTAAGTCTCTTTAAATCATTTAATTTGTCAAATGTTTTTTCAGAACCAACCCGAATCACTACAAATACTGCTACATGCATTGATAATGTTTTTTGTTGCTGCGACTTCTTAGATAAATCCATCGTAAATTACCTTCCTTCAGATCACAGCGGACAGACTGTTGCTTTTGCGTCCAATATACAATTACAAAGAATTCAGATTCAAACTAGACAAATAACACCCAGCAATTTAGAAAAGTTTAATAATAATTTAATTAGCAAGTTAAATATACCAGGCCATATTACAAACAATATAAATGAATTGTATGATGAATTCTTTTCGGTAGTGCACACCGAGTTCAATAGTACGATAAAAAAGAAAACTAAAACTATTGGCCCAAAGTTTATTTTCAGCGACTGGGCAACACAGGGTATTAGGAAAAGTAGGGAACGATTGTTTGAGCTGTACGGCCTTAAGCCTTACATAAACACTGAAACTTTTAGTAAATATGTAGCTACTTACTCGAAAATTTTTAAAAACTCTTGCAAGGTAGCCAAATCTCTCTTCATTAGCAACAAGATTAAATCAGCCGAAAACAAAATAAAGACGGTATGGAAAATTATCAACTGTGAAACAAATAGGAATAAAAAACAAAGTAATGACATAACACTAGAGACCTCAAGTGGCCTCGTGAGCTCTATGATATCTATATAATGAAGTTGCTCAAGAATTTGTAAATTTCTTTACCAGCATCCCACTTAAAACTACAGAAACCTTAAATTCCTCTCCCTTGCTCTCCATTGATTTATTGAAGGCGAACGTTTCAGTCTGTTCAAATGAATTTAAATTTCAACATATAAACCCCATAACAATCATAAAAGCCTTTAAGCAAATCAAGATCAAATTAACCGAAGATCTATGGGGTATGTCTATCAAAGCTTGTACCTCAATTATTGAGACTGTAGCACCGTATTTAGCCTTAATATTTAATTTGTGCATAGATCAAGGGGTCTTCCCGGATCTAATGAAATTCAGTAAGGTAATACCGCTTTTTAAATCTGGGGATAGTAAAGACACCAATAACTATAGGCCCGTATCCGTTTTGCCGGTTTTCAGCAAGGTGTTTGAAAAGATAATGCTCAATCAAATGCTTAACCATTTTAACACCAATAAAATATTGCACGAGCAACAGTATGGTTTCACCAAAGGACGTTGTACAACTGACGCCGGTGTCACTTTATTAAAACACATATTTACTGCGTGGGAAGAGGCACAAGATGCCATAGGAATCTTCTGTGACCTTTCGAAGGCATTTGATTGCGTAAATCACGAAACCCTGATCTTGAAACTTGAGCATTACGGTTTAGGTAAACTTGCGCTCAGTTTAGTAAAATCGTATTTGAATGATAGACAGCAGCAGGTACAAATAAATGGTGTCAATTCAATGGGTTTAAAAGTAAAAATGGGTGTACCACAAGGTTCGATATTGGGTCCCTTCCTCTTTTTAGTATATATTAATGACCTACCCCGTTTATTTAACAACCATCCGCATATGGTGTTGTTTCCTGACGATACTTCTTTAATATTTAGGATAAACAGACGTGCCACTGATCTTGACAACGTAAATAACGCCCTTCTGCAGGTCCATAATTGGTTTACCGCTAATAATTTAGTACTAAATGGGAAAAAAACTAAGTGCATTAGATTTGCTCTACCAAATGTCAAAAGTAGTGATTGTGACATAATATTGAATCAAGAGAAACTAGAATTTGTCGATAAAACGGTTTTCTTGGGAATCACGCTCGACTCAAGGTTACATTGGGGTCCTCATTTAACATCTCTTGCAGGACGGCTGAGTTCAGCTGCATATGCTGTTAGAAAAATCCGTCAATTTACTGATATTGATACCGCGAGGCTAGTCTATTTTAGTTATTTTCATAGTATTATGTCATACGGTATTTTACTATGGGGACGGGCTGCAGACATCGAGTCTATATTTATTCTGCAGAAAAGAGCCATCAGAGCCATATATGAATTACGTAGACGCGATTCTCTAAGAGAACTGTTTAAGGAAATTAATATCATGACAGTACCTTGTCAATACATCTATGAAAACATCATGTACGTTAGGAAAAATCTGCATTTATTCAGTAAAAGAGGTGACAGACACCACTATAACACTAGAAATAGGGACCAACTAGTTCAGCCAGGTTTCAGGCTTGCTAAAGTAGATTCATCTTTCATGGGGTACTGTTTGAAATGTTACAATAAAATACCTCCCCACATTCTTCAACTGAATGAGACGAAATTTAAATCTTGTATTAAACGCACACTATGTAGGCAAGCATATTATAAGTTGGGGGATTACATTGATGATAAAAATGCTTGGCTAAATGCTGGTCCTGCTCCACAACCATAGGGGCAAACTAATTGAATGTACTGGTCGGGCATTATTTGAGTCTATCGACACGCAAAGAAGAAGAATTGATTCCCATGTTAATGTATTGTGGAAGCTGCAGAAGATTGTAAAAATATACCCACTTGCATTGTATAGATTCCGGTTTTTAGTATTATATAATTGCATAGCACATGTGTGAGTACTTTGTACTGTTCAGCCACCACTTACATTTAGTTATCTTTCATTGACTTGAATATGCCTTGGTGGCTGAGAGAATGTCATGCTCACTCAAATGTCTCGCTGATGGTGGCGGGTGTGTTGGGTCATTTGGTTCCCTTAAATATGGTCGAGTTGAATGGCGCCGATACATGCGTCATGTTCGTGAACGGGCGCTGTCAGTTGGGACTGGTCATCTCTTAGCTGCCACGGTTCGTTCATTTTAATTACTTTATTTTTTAATTTATTATTTTACTCTGGACGCTCTTAATGTGCACGTCTTTCTACATCGTTCTCACATATGTATAATCTCAACATGAATGATGTAACCAAGATTTTGTAACAATATTTTGATTTAAAAGAGTGTCCATGGAGTTTCTTGCCCGTTCTTCTCCATAGAGATCTACGTTAGGGAATGGGCAACTACAGTACTTTCTCAAGTTATTATGCCTTGTGACTGTGACTGTAGCTTTGCTTTTTTGTATTTTCGACATTCAAAAGTGCCGTAATGGTCTAATTGAAATAAATGATTTGAGTTTGAGTTTGAGTTTGAGTTTGCCTAAACTTTAAGGGGGCGTGACTCGGCGCCTCCGCATGATTTAAGTGATTTAAGCGAAAAAAAATTAACTGATCAGGCGGAAAAGACCACGACTGTACACCTCTTCTAACCCTTCTCGGATTATAGGCATGAAACTAAAGGAGATCACTCAGATTGGGCTATTTTCAAAAGTCACTCCTGAAATACTATGCCCAACTCTAACTATCATAATTCTCCTCCCAAAAGTCATGCTGCGCCGACCGAATATAAATTGGCCAACAAAAATAAACTTATTATTTGAATAGGACATACCATAATATGCCTTTTTATTATTACACCAAAGTCGTAAGTCAATTCGCCGGGAAGTTATTCAACTACGAAATATCTGATTTCACCCAGATCTTGTTTTTTTCCCCGTCGACTGAATTATATACGCAATAATAGGCTTGTGTCCTGAAAAAATCCAATTAGTCCGACAGTTAGATTATCAAAAAATATTTGACACGTATTTTTTCTTTTGTTACGTAAACCAAAATTGACGAAGATACAACGCATTTAAAATTCTCAATACGTCACGCCATGCTAAAATTTTTAGTGCGTCGTGACGTCACGAACCCCCACTCCCAAGTTTTGATGCGTTTTATCTTTGTCAATATTCATTGCTTTACAAAAACAAAAAATACGTGTCCATTAATTTCCAATACTCTAACAGACGGACTAAATAGATTTGCAAATTATTGATGGTGGAAACTAGCCTATTTAATAGAGCTTATGCTTATGAGCCCAAGTTTTAAATAAATAATAATGATTCCCATTATATAAAGCTACTGGTCGATGAAGACGCAAATGGAGGGAGATCTTCTCTTCTATCTTTTGTTTGCCGACTAACGACCGGCAAAAAAAAAGACCCTAATCTGGGTGATCTCAGATATTTTGTGGTTGAATAACTTCTCTGTGAATTGACTTGCGACATTGGTGTAATAATCAAAACGGTTTATTATGTTATGCTCTATCTCAATAATAAGTTTATTTTTGTTGGCCCGGCACTTATCCAAAAATGTATGGAGGCTGAGTGACCTCCTTTGCTAGTTAGTTTTCTAAAATACATCAAATAAATTCCAAAGTCCACTGATATTTCCGACAACAAAACCATGGTAAACATTGAATAATGGTAAAAATACCAAATAAACAACGGAAATATTAAGTGATGAAAACCAAAAGAAATCATAATAAACATGTTTACCATGGTGAGCTGACAACGTGTGCAAATGAATTATAAAGAAAAAAAGACAAATACAGTGGCATGTGCGAACGAGTAGAAATTATTTATATTACTTTATTTAATCAACATTAGTGCAATTGCCACTATACCTGCTTTTCTAAAACGAAAACGTACCAGTTCCAAAACGGATAATATAAAATAATAAATAAGAAAGAAGAAAAGCAAGATAAAATCTTCTAATCGTCCCAAGGAACTGATAAGTCATTGGTAAGAAAAAAAAGTTGATTTGTCAATTTACATAAGAGATTGCCGCAAATAATCTACATGATATATCATAAATTGACTGAATTTACCACAGAGTAATTTTAAATAAGTTACCCTTGTCAAAATTAAAAGTAATTTAATGACCCCAACATGAATTTTATTGTGAGTGCCACTCGCCATTTTTTACGGTAGTTAATAAGTGTAACATGAATCAAATTACCCTGTCAAAATTGAGAGTAACATGACCCAAAATACAATTTACTCTTGTCAAACTTGATCACTTTAAGTTTAGGTAATTACCTTAGCAGTACAAGGTACTCATTTGGAGTAACGAAACGACTGTAAGGTAAGGTAATTACTTTAAGTTAACGAAATGATTGTAAGGTAAGGTAATTACTTTAAGGTAACGAAATTATTGTAGGGTAAGGTAATTACTTTAAGGTAACGAAATGACTGTAGGGTTAGGTAATTACTTCATGGTAACGAAATGACGGTAGGGTAAGGTATTTACTTTAGGGTAACGAAATTTCCAAATTCACAAAAGTTTGTTCGGGCAATGACTCGTACGTAAACCGACAATATAGCTAGGTCGTGTGTGTCCGCACCTCTCTCTAACATTGTTGGCCTGGCGCCTCTCCCGCTCGCGCGCCGCCTTGGTGTCGGGGTCCAGGTCGTCCTCGTCGGCCGACGAGCAGCTGGGCATGGCGGGGTTGCTGGAGCTTGGGGGGGCAGCAACACTCACTTTAATCGATCGGTCAATGAAACCGATTACAGTGTAACTGGTACCTCAAGTCGAATATTAAGTGGATTGCAGATGATTGATTTTTAGGTAAGTCGTTTTTTTGTAAGAAATTATGGTAACATAATCACTATGAAATATTCTATTTAATTTGTTATTTTTTAGAACTTTTATGAACTGTCAGAACAAAAGTGTTATCCTTAGATTTTATTTAAATTTGTAAATTTTAATATACAGGATGTTAAAGAAATTGCGTACCAAAACTTAGGGATAGGTTCAGTATCGATACAGGAACCCAGGAAAAAAAAATTGCAAGCAAATTGTAAAAATGTAGGTAAGTAATTTAAACAAATAAAATAATATTAATTCTAAACGATTGCTACTTTAAGTTAGTAGGTACTAAATTAGTTTGATCTTGCAATATTTTATTTTTATTTTTCCTGGGTTTCCTTTATCGATACTGAACCTACCCCTAAACTATGGCACGCGATTTCTTTAACACCTGTATATTATATTGCCTTCAGTTAAGTCACTTAAGTCCTGACAACCATGAAGAAAATAAATTGTAGCGGTAGCGAAGGTACATTACATCCCGATTCCTTTAACTTTTTATCTACTTCCAAACCTTCGCCAGCACTCTAGACATTATAGATGATATCAATAAGACTCACTATCGCCTGGAGCGCTTGGAGTTGGGCGGCTTGTTGGCGAGTGCGTCGGCCGAGCCTGATGATGACGGCTTCGACTCCACGCCTGAGTCCGGAGGCTCTTTGCGTTTCTCTGGAAAGGGGAGAATATGATCATGAGTATAATTAAATGATGTTTTGGCAATATGTGGTCCGAAGGCATCACAGTCGGGAGGTAAAATACTGGGTCCCTCCCCTTCACGAAGTCGTCAACTATTCAATCTATACATAAGAAACACTGCGCACAAATTATTGCTGAAAAAAGACTTTTTTTGTTTGAAAAATCAGGGGAGTGAATGTAACGCACACAAAACATTAAGCTGATGGATGGATCGAATAGGAGTGAAGGATGAGGGTGGTTGGAGTCAAGGAGGTGTTTAAAGTAAAGTTACAACATTCAAAACTAGTACTTTAAAAAAACGTGTCAAAATGTTGGAACTTTGACCTTCAATTTCTTCATAACTAGAAGGTTCCCAGGCAAGGTCCAGAACAAAAAAATATATCAGAGGTACAATACGTACTTGTGTTGGGCAGCACGTGGCGCTCCATCTTGATGGGCGGCTCCGCGTGCAGCGCCGCCAGGGCGCCGCCCATCGGCCGCACTGCAGGGCGAACATTAGCATTACTCCTTGCAACACATTAACATTATCATAAAATAAACTCAACGCAATCAAACACAGATTAACGTATTTACACTAAATTGATAAATGAGACTAGGGTGAGGGTGTCAAATCTCATGACATCTCACCCAAGGGGGAGGGGACTCCAAAAATCGCCTAAATTGCCTCACGTAATTACTGGACGCCCCCTTGCCTTTGTCACCAGCAGACAGTTCAGAAACTTTTAAATTATGTAAAGTTTTGAGTTGTCGGTTATAAAGGTAAGTCAAGCTTATAAGGGTCAGCAAAGTACCGCCACTACTGACACTGCTGGGGTGACTGTGGACATTGAAACTGTGTCCCCACACCCGCACCAAAAATGACGAAAAAGAACCCTGTGTAGTTTCAGGGACTACCCCGCCCGCCCCACTGATGTCTGCAAGTAAAACAGGGGTCTCACCAGGCGGCGCCTGGTGTGGGTGATGCATGTCCTGCGGGTACAGCTCGGGGGCCTCCGCGTGGTTGCGCAGCACGTTGATGGCGTCGTCCAGCCGCTCCTCCATGCGCGCGCCCTGCAGTGCCATCAACCACACATTAGGGAATATACTAACAACATACTACTGTACACGAAACTTCCCAGTAAGTATGCATGAGCAAACATCGTGACGAATCCACACCATAGTAATTTGTTTGCTACACGATATAGTTATACCGTTTTGCCGTCTTATCGAAGCCTGCATAAAGGAGGCTTTTAGGAATTTATATGGTGTACCTACAATAATTTGTTTTTGTTTTTTTTTGTAAGTTTATCAATGTTATATCGCCTCATAAATTGCTAGAAATTTGAATATTTGTAACCATTGTTAACACACATATAGATAAAAACCAAAAGATCACATACAAACGCAAATAAAAGAACATACAGCATAAAACCATGCCACATAACTTCTAAATACTATACATACATACATATTTACATTATAATAATTAGTGTTATTGTCCATGTACGAAATAAAAACTACTATACCGTAGACTAAATATGCTTTACGAAAGGCTCCTGCCGATACTAAAATGTCAAAAAAATTGAGTGTTTATTTCAAGTAATATTCAATTAATTTCGCTTCCATTGTTACGAGACAATAACACAAAATATTTTGATGAACAAAAATAACCGGAGTTTATATGCTGTAGATATTTACTACCTTATACTAATAAGCTTGACTTATTCCAGATTTTTTTTTAATAGAATAAATTGACCAAAATCTTTTATACTAGGATAGTTTACAATAGCGAAGGGTCAATGAGAGGTTTTCTTTTTAAGTATTAAAAAAAATAGTTTTCAAGAACTCGGTAGATAGCGTTGAATTGACTACGTTACTAGGTGCCAAAGCCAAAACGCTTGGAAAAAAAAAACATTGCGTCACGTACGCTCGTTGACCGAACTTTTGTTTGCTTATGCTTCCGAATATAACCATTATATCCAAGTGAAATAATGTGACGTTCTGTTCCTAGCAGTAACTTACCAAGTTCAGCGCCATCTATCCAGCGACTAGGGCAGAGTTGAAAAAGAAAATCGCTCATTTTGTAAGCCGGAGTACATATCTTTAATGTGATTTCATTATTTGTCTATAGAATACTGACTGTCATTTTTCAAAGGAATCGAGTTGTACGAAACCTTCGCCACTGATAGTTTATACAGTTTGATTAAATAAAACAAGATTTAAAAAACTTGAAAGTCAAAATAAGTTTCAACATCACAAATACCGACAGCATAATTATATCCCCATTCGTTGTGACGTAGATACTCACACAGTCGGAGTGATCCCTCAGGAAGACCATAGCCTCGTCCAGCTGGCGCTGCTCGGCCGGCGCGCCCTAACCAAGCGCACGTTACAGCGGGGGCTCGCGCATAGACGTGCACGTGGGACACACGAGTGCGAGGTGGAACATCGCGGATTACGATATACGGCATTGACGACGACAAACGCAGTTTACGATGTGGAAACTTTTTACTTTTTTTATTATTAAAAGTTTTTGTGTATTATGGTGGAAAGTTGTGTTTATCCTACTATTTCTTATCTTTTCTACTATTTTTTCCTTTTTTTTGTTCTTTAAGTATATACCTACTATTTTTGACCTGCCCGACAGGATACAGGAAGTAAGAGTGTTATTTACTATGTGGAATAACATGTTTAACAAGTGGAAAATTGTTTTTTTTGGGGTGGAAAGTCGCGGATTATAGTACAGTATTCGAAACGCGGTATACGGGGTGGAAAAAACGGTAAGTTGACAGAATTGAAAGACATTTTGTAAGACGGAAACCGTGATTTTCGGTGTGGTAAGTTTTGTTTATAACAGGAAAACATACTGTTTAAGTAGAAAAAGCCATTATGACACATTTTCGAGAATATTATTATACAGTTACATTTCAGATGAACAGTTATTCGGGAACTTTGCAAAGTTGAAAGAACATTTTTCTTTACGATTTTATAATTATTTATTATTTACAAACCGTATTGCATTGATGTCTCTAAAAGTTTTAAAAACTATTCTTACAACAACAAACCGAAAAAAAATCTACCAATGCAACTATTATTTTTTTATAAAAAACTACCAAACTACACATCACTAGAACTAAAAACATAAAGAAAGTCTATGGCGCGAGCCCGCACTTCTCGCTGACTATTAAACACAACATAAAACACAACAAAAATGTACAAAATAGAAGTGAAACACGAACTTTATAAATAAAGATTTAATGCATTTTTTAAAGCTGGCCACTATATTTTTAAATAACATAATCAAAATGTTGTTTGATAAAAAAAAATTTGTTTACCAATTTTCTTTTTTATTTGCCGAGTATTCTATGTAATAGTAAAAACATTATTCCATAAAGTTCGTATTACATTTCGAAAAATATTAATTTAGAAAACAAAAGAAAGGAAAACCCAAAGCATCAAATGATTCATTGAGAAAAAAAGAAAATCATTTCAATTACGGATCAAAATTATTAGCCGAGTGCAAGTCGCTAAAACATTCTCAAGAGCTGGAAAGTGTGGTCGGATTTTCATGGGACTTTTTTTATTGAGTTCATCAAACGACGTTTTTTATTGAGTTCGTGATTCAAGAGGTGTGGAGAAAGAAAATACTTCGCCACTCGGACCTTGTTTACAAGCTCTTATTTAGTTTCACCTGTCCCGATGTTTGTAAGTTTGTCTGTAATCAAATCTTGCAAGTTAAATTTAATCCACTTCCCGGTTACCGATTGAGCTGAAATTTTGCACGCATATGAATATCGCGTGACAATGCAATATTATGATAACATGGAGCTGATCTGATGATGGAGCTAAAAGGTGGCCATAGGATGCCCGTAATATAACGATATAATCTCATCGACTTTGGGCTTGTTTGATTCGTCTTGAAGAGTACTTCGGTCCTAAATGGTAACCAGAGTTTGATGATGAAGCTGGTAGGTGGACATAGGATCTCCGTAATAAAACTACGATAACACATCGAGTTTGGGCTCGTTTGATTCGTCTTGATGAGTACTTTGGTGCTAAATAACGAGGGTCTGATGACTAATACGATAAAAATAAAATTAAAAATTAAAGATTGCAAAAGAAAAATAATGAAGGTGTATTATGCTGAAAAATGTAACACGCTTTTATTTTTCTTATCAGGTTTAAATTATTTTTAACTTTTTAATAATAAGTAATAAAAGCTTGTTTTTTTAAAGTATTTTTTTCTTTTAATTTTTAAATTTCCTTTTATTTTTTCGTTTATGAATAACTAGAAATTCGACGAATTTATATATTTGGCGTAATAGTATGACCTATTTGCATCTATTAAATACCAATTTGGTCTGTTTATTTGTTCATTGTTGTCGACCAAATATGCCTATTGCAAGTTTTTTTGAAAATTTTCCAGTTCCATGAAAATCCGATCACTGTAAACTTCGTTCCAGCTTTTTGTCTAACTGCACTCGACTATATTGGGAAAATCGTAAAATTAGTTACATTCATGCGAAAAGGGAGACATGCTTACATATTAATATATTTTCAGGACTATTTCACAGATTTTGAAAGCCAGATCTAGTTAATCTCATGTTACATTGAACAAAAGACTTTCAGAAGCCGGAAACATTAAAATAACTAATTTTCAACATTTGCTTTGAAAGCGTATAAACACTGCAATATCTACTCATTATGCGCTTAAAAAAATAAACGTTACAAAATGCACCGGCTGTATTAAATGTTGCCATCATTTCAGTGATATTTTTGATCTCGACGAGTCTTGTTAAAGCGCAGGCCACACCGCCAGCTAGCGAGCGAGCCGAGCGAGCGATATCAATAAAGTTTAATATAAATTAATATTGATGACCGGTCGAAGATTATCGATATCGTCCGGAAACACGGTGTACAGCTTCGCTCGCTAGTTGGCGGTGTGTCCTGCGCTTAAGACTTGTCAAAAATATGTAGCGTATAGAACATGTATTGAAGTTGTTTCAAACATGTTTGTGTTAATTATTTTATTCTTTTTGGTAAGTTCCATAAATAACTAGTTTTTAAAACTTGTTGCAGGTGTAATCGACAGTCAAACTTAAAAATAGCATGTTGGACACATGTTTGAAAGCGTGGGCCGACAAATACATGTTGCTGAAACATTTCTGTTCAACTTTCGTGTAGCATGAATTTGAGGCACAACGGATATATATTGCAATGTTTGTAAGCTTCATAACTAAGATATAACAGTATCCGTACTTCCTTCAACTCCATTGTTTTCGCGGGGCTAATGTAAAATGCTGGCTAGAGGTACAAGTGGCAAGCAAATGTATCAAATTAGTTTTTATCTTGTATTTATTTACATGTGGGGCGAATGTTGTGGTGGAAATGTGAACTTTAGCTACAATAACTACGGTACATTTTGAAATGATTTACTAGTACTAGGTACTATTTTAACTAACCTTTTCATATGTTCTAGAACCTAGTAATTGGAGTCTACACTAATTAAATTGGGGATCTAATTCACTACAAACCTATTTTTAAGGAAGTTCAGTTTTTTAGTTTTACAATTATGAATAGTCTACTAACTCAAAATATGCCATTAAAAAACCAGACTTTTTGTTGTATCATCTACAAAATTCTGCTTCTATTTTTATGGATACTTTTTCATGAGATTCTTAATTCAACTGTCACGTCAAGAAATATTAATATAAAACGGGTTTAAAACTATGACAAATTCTATCTAGTACTAATCATTAGTACCCTTGTGACATACAAAGTAAAGCTAACATCCCCACCACAAGCCCCCCGCCCCCCACTCGTGCCCCGCTCACCATATTGTTGGTCTGGAACACGGGCAGCGCGTGGTGGCCGTTGGGCAGCACGGGGTGCGCCGCCGAGGGGGGAGACGATACGCCCGACGGGACCCAGTTTGATTGCTGAAATGATAACGAGAAAGAGAGATGAACACCTCATCATCTGCCTAGCCTTTTCCCAACTATGTTGGGGTCGGCTTCCAGTCTAAACGGGTGCTGCTGAATACCAGTATTTTACATGGAGCGACTGCCTAACTGACCTCCACAACCCAATTAGTACTGCGTAATACGATACCCCTTGGTAAGACTGGTTGTCAGACTTTTTGGGCCACTGACTACCTGTAACGACTGTCAAAGATCCACAAACGACAGCCGGGACCAACTGCTTAACGTGCTTTCCGAGGCACGGAGGAAACTCGGTATGTAATGGGTGGTCACCCATCCACAGACCAACCTAGGCAAGCACGGCTTAACCTAAAGATCAACCCGAGCGGCTGTTATTATTTAGCCACGAGCTCCTCATAGAGAGATAAGCACCTAAATAAATCAATATCGCTGAACATTACACACACCGCCATCTAGCGCCACACTAAGCAACTAGGCTTGTACTATGGCATTCAGTTTCGGTGGAGCTCGTGGCTAAATAATATCAGCTCCACAGGTCCATTGAATGGTTAAGCAATGCTTGCCGCGGTCGCTCCGTGGATAGGTGATCATCCATTACATATTGAGACTCCCCCATGTCTCGGAAAGCACGTTAAGCTGTTAGTCTCAACTGTAACACTGCAACATTTGTAGATCTTATACAGGTAGAGTCAGAAGCCAGACACTTCATGAATCAGTTTTCTCAAATCAATAAGTAACGAGATTTTGGAGAACAGTTAGGCAGTTGCTTGCTCCATGTAAAACACTGGTATTCAGCTGGATCCGGTTGGGCTGGAAGCCGATCCCAACATAGTTGGAAAATGAACCTTATGTTGTTTCAGTTACATTCTGCGGCGTTTTTGAACTAAAAGTGAGAAATGTCCCATTTCTTACTAGTTCTTTGGCTACACTCATTCATCCAGCTGCGACCAGGTACATTGCTCCATAAACCTAGCGTGACGGTATCCTACCCTACTTTTGGAGATCCTTGGTGTTTTGCTCGCCCACCCTAATCATTCCACCGCTGTCTGCTATACCATTGCACGCATCATCAACATCATCATTTCAGCCAAAAGACGTCTACTGCTGGACATAGGCCTCTCCCAAGTGTCGCCACATTGACCGGTCCCGTGCGACTCGCATCCAGCGGATCCCCGCAACCTTCACCAGGTCATCGGTCAACACATGGCACACTTCAATATCCCTTGCGAAATTGACTGGTCTTCGCCAAGATTGGCCACCATCTCCATTAACTTTCTACATCCTGCTACTACTTTTGCGTCTTGGAAGTTGTATCTACCTGTCCGTTGTGGTGGTGGTGCTTAAGCGGCGGGTAGAGCCGCGCGTGCAGGGGCGGCGGGGAGTGCACGGGCGTGGAGGGGGAGGATCCGTACGAGGAGAGGCTCCCGGCCTCCGCCGCGCCCACGCCCGGGGTGCTCGCTGAGCCGCCGTACATCTGCGAACAGGGGAAATGGAATTGAGCGTGCGAGGAACCAGTGCATTTAGATGTGATGACGTCCGGTCTAAACACATAGTATTTTGACGGCATTTTCTATATCGAATGTGTGATTAATACAATATCGGTGTTTATGAATCTTTTGGAGCAGCTTTAATCGGAACCAACGATTTTCTTGTTTTTTCAATACAATTTCCATAAACAATGTCCATTCAACGTCAATGTGCATTCATTGGCTTCATCGATGCATAGCCTATTTGTAATAATTTCCGAAACTATTGTTCTAAAATTGTTGGGATCTGCAACCTCTGGTAATCTAGTTCCCTAAGCTGTTTAACTAGTACATTAAGACCAGATCTGACTCAAAACAACAGAGTCTTTTGGCAGAATGTTTAAAACAATAGTGCAAAGAGTTAATCTCCACTTACAGGTTGTAACGGCGGCTTGGCGACGAGCATGGGGTCTGTTGGCGAGTGGTGCGGCGCCGCAGCCCTGAACGAGGACATCGGCGGCAGGGGGAGCTCCGCGCCGCCGCCCCCCGCCTCGCCCACCGGACCACCCGCTATACCTGGAACAGCACAAGAACATGGGTTAGGTAACCTATAAGAGATGCAACATGGAACAGTCAATCATTGGTAATCACTCAGGATGCAAAGGAATTTCACCAAAGAAACCGAACGCGATCAGCACATTTAAACTGCATTCAAGAGTGACATTCTTGTCACGGAATATTCACACTGACAGTTTTTTAACGCGGTAATGCGGTAGATGAACTGAACGCGTTCAGTTTTATTGATGAAAATCGCTCTGAGGCCAGTTCCTTTCTTTCCGTTGGTTGGTATTTAATAAGCTGGAGAGCCCATGTCTCATTCCAGAGTGCATGTCACCATTGGGCTCGAGACTAGGCGTCTGCCGGACTACGCAAGAAAAGAGGGCTTGCAGCATGAGAGGGCTTACGGCATGATAACACTTCCTCATTACCTGTTTTTTTTATCATTCTAGAGGTTTGCTATAATAGATCAAGCACACCATATAGGCACCTTGATATTGATGGCTCATTTGGCTGTAATTTACGCGAGGAGTAGCTAAATAATAACAGCCGCTCGGGTTGATTAATATTAAGCCGCGCTTCCCTAGGTTGGTCTGTGGATGGGTGACCACCCATTACATACCGAGTTTCCTCCGTGCCTCGGAAAGCAGGTTAAGCCGTCCCAGCTAGCAAAATACCCTTACAAACAAGAGCTTTAAGAGCGATGGTTTCATAAAAGGTTTATACGTGTTCTGATTAAGTCAGAAACTCTTAACACCCTTACAAACAAAAGCTTGTAAGAGCTGTGGTTTCATATAAGATTTATATGTGTTCTGATTAAGGCAGGAACTCTTATAGTGCCATTTTATAAGTCTATTTAGGTTTTAAGAGCATTCACACTTGTAACATGGTCTTATAGACGTATTTAAGAAAACGTTATAAAATATTAATAAGAGCAGTGGTATTATAAGCTCCTTTTACAAGTCTAATTGCCTTTGATTCTTATTTAATACTTATAAATTCATTTTATAAGTACAGTCAACCTTAGAAGTGACTACACTAAGTGTTTTATTAGACTTCTGTAAACTAGTATTTTAAAAGTGTGATTTATCTCACCTAAGATATAATAAAGAGTAGTAGCACTTTAAAAGGTCTACAACAATTCCCTATTAAGGGTTATTTATTTTCTTTGTTGTGTTGACTCCAGAAATTGTTATAAAATCAGGTAATAGACTATTTTAATATTTAGTACACATTATCATTAATTTTCTATTGGATCCTTCGACTTCGTCGTTTGGCTTGCTTTTACATATTACGGAACCCTAAAAATATAAGCAACATGGCCGCGTAGACAGTGGTTTTACGTTTAATTTGACTTTTACGAGTGCGTTATAAACCTTAGACAAGAGTACTGGACTTATATTACTCTAATAAAGCACTTATAAGTCGCGGTTGGTCGTAATGGCGACATTTTGATATTATTTTACAAATAATTAAAAAATATATAAAGTAAAAGAAACATTTTTGAAAAGGCCCGTGAAGATATTGTTATTAAAATTTCAAAGTAATCGAGAAAAACTACTTCGCAACTTAATAATCGCATATACTTAGTGCGTGACAAATACATGAGTAAGAAATTAGAAAATATACACACTAGCCTTTTGTAGGAAATATAAATTTAAATTTAATACTTTATTATTTTCCCAAAAGTTCCAAGGACTTCGCGGTTTGTGATAACACTCTTATTAGGAGATCACAAAGAGGACTATAAGCGATATTACCCTTAAAATAGTATTTTATTTTATTAGTAAGAGGACTTTAAGGTTATTTACCCTTACAGCGCGCCATTGTAAGTCATTTGTAAGTATATTTGTCATTATAAAAGCATCAGCAAGAGTCTTGTAAGTTTGAAAATACACTTCGCGAAACCATTACAAGGCAATTGCAAGGGTGAATATACTTATAAAGTGCGCCCAAATCCACACTTATAGATGTCTGTAAGTGTGATATAAGACTAAAAAAAATGTTATGTTATGTAATGGTATAGTATTGAGTACCCAGTACTAACTGGGTTGTGGAGGTAAGATAGGCACTCGCTCCGTCCATGTAAAATACTGGTATACAGCTGCATCCGGTCAGACTGGAAGCTGACCCCAACATAGTTGGGAAAAGGCTAGGCAGATGATGCAGATGATTTGGCTATAATTTTGTCTGCATTGGTTTTGTCCAAACCACTAGGTGCATATGGAACTTCCTCGGACTCACAAACAGTTCTGCTACTCCTAATGACCTGGTCACTGGGGTATGACTGGGGCTTACCTGGCGACGTAACATAGGGGTCGTGCTGGTAGTGGGGGGGCGGCGGCTGGTAGTAGGGCGCGCCCCACTCGCCCCCCGCGTAGTACGCCTCCTGGTAGGGGGCGCCAGCGCCCGCCCCCTTAGGGGACGCGTAGCGGGACGGGGAGTCGTGACCGAATTCATCGCTGCCGTACTGTGGAACAGAGAAAGAAGATATTAGTTTGGTGTGCCAGATCTGTTAATAAATGTCTGGAGCGCAGAAATGTATTATCATCATTTCAGCCGAAAGACGTCCACTACTGGATATAGGCATCCCCCAAGTGTCGCCACATTGACCGGTCCCGTGCGACTCGCATCCAGCGGATCCTCCTGACCTGATCCCATGACCTGGTGAAGGTTGCCTTCACCAGGTCATCGAAATGTATGATTAAGGTACACGCAAGTAATCGTTTTCAGGTCCCTGACGAGATATTAAGCTTAGGAGGACAATGATAATGATGAGGATCTACCCCAATTCAGGGTCAAGGTAACTTATGGGCGTTTCCATAACGAGAAAAATAATTACGCTGCAAAATGGACGCATTATTTCTTCTTTCTTAGAAACTTTGTGGTATTGTTAAGGGATTTGGGCTTTTGGTTTGCAGTCACTATACAAGGTGTAAGCGGACCTTTCACGAAGCCGTAAATCAAGCATTCTTAGCATCAAACTAAGTAACACTACGCAAAAATTTTAGTTGCGAATTGACTTTCTTTTTTTGTAGGAAAAAAATAAAACGTTACGGTAAATCTCAATGTAACGCAATCAAAACATGATGATGATGACTGATATGCATTGAATAATAAACTAGTATCACTACAGAGTATAAAACAAAGTCGCTTTCTCTGTCCCTATATCCCTATGTATGCTTAAATCTTTAAAACTACGCAACGGATTTTGATGCGGTTTTTTTTAATAGATATAGTGATTCAAGAGAAAGGTTTTAGTATATAATTTGCAGGCGGGCGAAGCCGCGGGCATCAGCTAGTTAAAAATAAAAAATAAACTTGTGAAAAAGTTGTAACTTTGACGTCCAATATCTCCGTAACTAGAAGGTTCCCAGGTATGGTGTAGAACAAAAAAATATCGCAATGACGGGGAGAACAAGTGCCTTTCGGCTTCGTTAAGGGTATTGTTACACCCTTTATAGACGCCAGGTTATCATGTACAATAATTCTACATGCTTATCAATGAATACCATTTTGAAAGTATTTCCTTAAGGCACATGGAACCATCAAGTCGTCACTCGCAATTCAACTTGTAACGTTTAAAAATGTATGTGATGCAGTGTAAATATTTATTTATTACCACGATTTGACAGCTTGATAGGTAGACATCGATCAGAATTTCAAACTGTATCTACTGCAACATTTATGAGTACTCTGTGTCTCTTGACTTATGGAGTTTGCAATTCAAGAAACGGACAGTTTCATTAGCACTTCTAAAAACACTGTATAACGAATAGTTCTATGTCCTCGGGAGATGCGATTTGCGCGGGCTTAATTTGTTCCTTTCGCGTGAATGCAGTTGTCCCGCAAGTCGCGTTTGGTCTAAAGCATATACTTTCGTTACTTTTCTCCGTCATCGCTGTTGAAAGACCCAAGCTGATTGAGCAATAAGGGGCTGTCAACACCAAAATGCGCGCACACTGTCTATTTGTATCGGAGTAAACGAGAGCGAGAGAGTTACTGGGCGGCCAGGTTTTAGAAGAAAATAATGAATTAATATTGAAATAAAAAAAGTGTGGATTATTTGTGAAATATGACTCGTTAGCGGTTTAGGTATGAATATGTTGACTTCATGTTTTTAATTACAGACACATGCGTCAAAAAAATAAAAACTGAACCGTTTAATGATGTTTTTAAGACCACTCTTTGCAAATATTTTCTATCGAGCCGATTTCGTCCAATTATGTATCGAATCCGTCCACGGTCTTTGAAATATGATGAATATTAACATTTTTTTTTGTGTTAGTACAAATAGAGTTTCTTAAAAAAAAACTGATCAAATAACAACAATTAGGTGTTGTCAACCTCTTAAGCTCGTGGCCAACTATCTGGATATGCTCATATAACGCGCGGTAAAAACCTAATAGGTAGACTACGGGCCCTACTCCCCAACGTTTCGTCCGTATATTCGGAGCTATCCTTCTCTCTCACTCACACTCATCTGCACACGTGCGCGAGAGAGACGGATATATCCGGATACGGACGAAGCGTTAGAGAGTAGGGCCCCAGGTACTTGTACGAAAATGTAATGGTGGACAGTGTAACCTTAATCATATTGCAACTGTTATGTAATATCACAGTACACCGTATAATTTATACTCATATGCTGGTAAACAAATTGGAGAAGCACTTTAATTAAACTCTTCATCCTTGAACACCAAAAACTTCAAACTCTTTTAAAAGAATGTCCAGTCCATGGAGTTTCTTGCCCGTTCTTCTCCATAGAGAACTACGCTTTGGAATGAGCAACTACAGTAATTTCATCACAGTGTTTATGCCTTGTGACTGGGACTGTAGCTACATTTTGTTGTGGTCTTTGTTTCGACAATTCAAAAGTGGCTGTAACTGGCCTACTTGAAATAAATGCTTTGATTTTTCCTCACGGACATAGCGTGTCACAGGTATACACATATACGACCTCGTTCACAACTACACGTCCTTCATTCCCCTTCTCAAAAAACTACAGTTGTATTGCAAAATACCTGCACTACATATTAGGAGCAGACCCCGAGGCCAACAGTATTGTTCCCTTTACATTTAGTTCAGTACAACATTATACTTAAGACTTAGTCACCGACCGTGGCTCGAAATAATTCACTGATTATTATACTGAGTTACTGACTAATACGAATTATTGGAACTGATCTATATTCGGAATTTTGTGTTAGCTATTAGGGAAATATTTAAGGTATTCTTTCTGCACATCGGTTTTTCAATAAAACTCATTAACAAAACATCACGCCTGTTGTCCTGCAGTGTACCCTATAGTACCTACACCCGTATATCGTACAGTTGTGTTACTAACATGTACAATAAAATACCGATGGTTATAAAAGTATGTGTTGTTTTAAAAAAAAAGCTGAAATCATACATAATGAGTAAATAAAAACAATAAAAATAAAAACTTTGTTGCCATGTATTGCCACATCTAGTAAAACAACTTACTTTTAGTTTAGATCCGTGTTTGCTTGGTTGGTGATTGGCTACTAAATACATTAATTTTTTTGTTGTTGTTGTGATCGCTTACCCTCATATTTGATATTTTTTTTACAATGAACGTAGATTCTGTACGCTATTTATATATATTTAAAATTAGTTTCTCAGTAAGTGAATTATTGTTAATTCTCGATAAGGAATAATAAAGTTCTTAAACCATAAAAACCAATTTGAAATAGTTCCTGATTAAAACTACGAGGGATCGTAGCATGTCTTTAAATTGAGAAAGAAGTGGCTCTAGCAGGCATCGCATGTAGAAAAATGAAGCTTTGCTGGCAAGACACCGGACTATCTAAAAGCAGACACACACCATATCACTCACAACAACAGTGAGCCGCAAGTGTGCGCCATATCTGTGCGTTCAGTGTTGCGACACATGAGAAAGCTTCGTGATTGCGATTATTGTTTGTTTGGGGTTCTTACAGACGAGCGGCACGTTGTCAACTGCAGATATACTGCAGCCGCAAGAACCCTTAGTAGTACGTTTAAGACAAGCCCGCTACACTATTCCCAAACCACTGTAACTTCTGAAAGTTAGGATCAACAGTGGCGACCACCAGAAAAGCGCCGAGACAATGAAGCTCGACGAAGTCACAGAGAAATAGATTTAATTGTCCTGGATCGCGCTACGAAATTAATCAGAAAAGTATAGTGGAGGAGCAGGAAAACCATAATTTCCACTTCCCTCCATATCAGCAGGAGACGAAACGAAACACTGGTTACAAACAAACAAACTTAGTTTCGCATTTATAATATTGTATTAGTTATCTGATAGGTATGATTATGATGAGAAAGTAACTTTGTTTGTGTTTGTTTGCTACGTTTTCACGCCTAAACCACTCACACTGAAATGTTGCATATACGTTTTCAGGTGTACAGAAACGGACATAGGGTACTTTTCATCCCGAAAAAAAGTACTGTTCCTGAGGAAAACAATAATTTAGTAGATTGTATCATAAGGGAGCAAAATCATATTTTTACGGCGAGGGCGCTTTTTTGAATCTAGAGCGAAGTGAGGGATTCTAGAGTAGAATCCCGAGCGTTGCGAGGGATTCTTTAGTAGAATCCCGAGCGTTGCGAGGGATTCTTTAGTAGAATCCTGAACGTAGCGAGGGATTCAAAGTACGTCGCCCGAGCCAAAAATATGTTTTGCGCCCGAGTGATACACTCTACTTTTCATCACCCACTATGAGAAAATAAAAGGCGCCTCATATTTTATTCACTGTCATTTGAATAACTCACTTTTCAAAACAAAACCATGAATTTCTAACAATCCGTGAAAATTTACGAAAACGCGGGCTGTAGTTCGCGCGTTTTAAATTTTTATTTTTTTTTTATTTAGCCGGCGGTGCGATTATGGGCCGTCGTGTGGTCGTGCCAGCCAGTCTTTATTCAAACAATATTTGCGTTCGATTTCTTTGGCGCTGAACACTAAGATGTTCCAAATTCAAAAAGTGCGCGGCATAGATAATTGCGAAGCACTTATAAAGAGGATTAAAAACTCATTACTACCCGCTAAAAGTTTCTTATAGAAAACACCACCTTTGGGTGCACTTGAAAGGCGAATCAAGTCGTCCTTTTCGAATAGATGGGATGAAAACATTGTTATGGTAATAGACGGCGCCACGTGTCTTTCGAATCATGATTGAATTATATGCAAGCATAGTTACAACCAGGATTGATTGTAACTAACGCGGGCAAAAGCTAGTCTAACAATTATCGCAATCACACACGACAAACTTTCGACATGATCTCGCAATGTAACAAATATGGTATAGCGCACACTTGCGACCATTGTTCACGTGACTGTTATGGTCCAAGCAGGCTCTTATGGAAGTTAGGTAGATAGGCAACAATGGGGTGAAACCAGGTGGTGTGCTTATAGTCAATGTGAACGTAAGTTGCATTTTGTGTAGCGGTTAAGGGAGCATGAATTTCTGTTTGTTCGATTTAGAAGTAAGAAGTATCTGCAAACATATTTCTCAGAAAAAAAAAACGATTATGATCGTTTTAACCGACGTCCAATAGGAGGAGGTCATCAATTGAATGAATGTTTTTTTTTCGTGGGTGTGTTCAGCGATATCTTCGCCAATTGTGAACCGATTTCAAATAAAAAAATAAATCATTTATTTCTTTGCAAACATGGGTGATTTGATTTGATTTCGATGATACCTTTTTTTGTTTTTCCACATTAATCCGCGATGGTCCCGTTTAAATTTGATGAAAATCTGATGCTGATCTCAATATCCCAAGAGACTTGTAACTACCTAAATACTTTGGCTGGCTTTGGGACTGACCAGCCACTACGTGCTCCAGCAAAAAAATCATAGGTTTCGACACAACGATTTACGTATATCATCCTTTAAAACAAAAAGAGCATCCTTGCTTTCCGTCTCTCAAGTACCGTTTCCCAAGACAATGGTCCTCAGACCCGTTGTTAACTGTTCTCTAGCAATTAATAATGCATTGATTTAATAAGAACGTTGGACCGTCGCCCGCTCATTAGGACCTAACTCAGTATACTTTCACATTCCCTCGTAGGGTGGAGCTTGGGACGTTTCTTTACAGACGTATGAGGTGACGCATTGCAAAATATTCAGATTAGTAACAAATCTGAACCGCGCTTTAGAGAAAAAGATGATGACGGCGGTAAGTCTCAGAACAGTTTTACGAGGTAGGAGTTTACGTCTTTCTACTTAGATTAGGAGATGGTTCAGGGGGTTCTGGGAAGAAACAGGGCCACGCAAGGTTATTTGGGTCTCACCCGCCTCACGATTTCTAAATCACTGTAACTTCTGAAAACCTGAATCAACAGTGCTAAACACCAGAAAAGCGCGAAGACAATAAAGCTCTACGAAGTCCTAGAGACCCAATTTGATTGTCTTGGATCCCGCAACGACATTAATCAGAAAAGTATAGCGGAGGAGAAAAACCATAATCTCTACGCAAGGGGCGATGCCTGCCGGGGCTGCGGGACTGTTCGAAAAAGATACCGTGGCCCCGGAACACAAAGGGCGATGAAGGAACATGGATGGGTTTTAGTCAGTAACAGTCTGACATTCCCTTCCGCTCCGCCCAGAGCGGGAGGGGCCATTAGATGATTTCCCATCCGAAAAAAAAAAGGTTAGACGGATGTTGCTCGCTAGGTGGTAGTCGAGTGGGTGGGTATCCTGCCACATACTATGTTCCACGTCCTATCCTGCCTGCCCTCTGTTCCTCCACGCCGCTACCGACCACGCCGTGAAAGCGCCAAGGTTTTGAGCCAACGAAATTTGAAACAGCGTCGTGAAAGTGATACCAATAACGAGATGACTCTTTCTAAAAAATTTTGTGACAAAATATGCTTACTTTATCTTGCCCCACAAAACTGCACCCTTTCAATAAACTCAGCAAGTCCCAATACTCACAATGCACTCGCCAGCCGCCCAGTCAATCCTTACATCCGCATTACTAAGATAACTTGTAAAAATAAACTTATTAATTAACAGTTCAGACGATGAGTCAATGCTAAATCATTGTTCCCGCATCGTCGCTAGCTTCCTGCTGTACGTACTGGTGTGGTGTGGGGTAAGTTAGAAGCGGTTACGGGTGGTAAAGAGAGAATAATGCTATAAAGTTATTTTTCATCCCATCTATTCCAAAAGGACGACTTGGTTCGCCTTTAAGTGCGCCCAAAGGTGGTGTTTTCTATAAGAAACTTTTAGCGGGCAGTAATGAGTTTTAAATCCTCTTTATAAGTGCTCCGCAATTATCTTAGCCGCGCACTTTTTGAATTTGGATCATCTTAGTGTTCAGTGCCAAAGAAATCGAACGCAAATATTGTTTGAATAAAGTCTGGCTGGTACGACGGCCTAATAAAAAAAAAAGAAATCAACTTAAAAACGCGTGAACTACAGCCCAAGTTTTCGTCAATTTTCACGGATTGTTAGAAATTCATGGTTTTGTTTTGAAAAATTAGTTCTTCAAGTGGCAGTGAGGCGCCATTTATTTTCTCATAGTGGGTGATGAAAAGTAGAGTGTATCACTCGGGCGCAAAATATATTTTTGGCTCGGGCGACGTACTTTGAATCCCTCGCTACGTTCAGGATTCTACTAAAGAATCCCTCGCAACGCTCGGGATTCTACTCTAGAATCTCTCACTTCGCTCTGGATTAAAAAATATTATTTTGCTCCCTTAAGACACAATCTACTATTTTAATATCTTTTTCTGTAGTTTCAAGTACCTTAAAAACATTTACGTGCAATACACGTTAATATTTAGATATAGAATACCAGCGATTTCAAATCTTTGAGTGCACTGTACAGACACACACTGTACAGACTATGTTTAAGCTTATCAGTTAAACAGTCCATTGTCGTCACAATCAGTTAACGAGTTACGAGAAATGCTAACAAAAATTTAATTCAGTTACCCTCGTATTCTTAGGTTTAAAGATATTTATTTCTCATAAGTTTACTTATGACATACAGAGTTACTTCTTAATAATAATACAATATTTGCCTTAGGGGCGTTGGTCAATTACATTACATTACTTGAAACCGTTCTTAGAAGTCTTTTTGTCCGTACATTATTCATTAAAACGACAGCAGATTTGATAGCAACGTTAATAATTTTTACTGTTGTTCAGCTCTGTGGTAATTGGACGTCTTGCTTTGAGTGCTTGCACGAATTAAATCAAAATCAGTGCCAAAATTCAAATTAACAATCTTTGAATAAATTCTAGTTAAAGACAAAACCTAACAAAAACCATGCAAAAGAATAATTTATGTGATAAAATCGCTTCCGGATTAAAAAACGCGACCGCTCATAACTTACATTCCAATATCACTACGTATAACGTAATTCATATGAAATCATTTTTCATTACAAGTCGGGAACGGATTTAGAGTCGACTTTATACTCTTAGAGATGTTTTAATGAGTCATCATTGGATTCGGATAATTTGTTCTGGATGTCTGGCTAAGTGCATTCATGTAGGTAGAAATTAATAAAATATTGTATAAACCAACGGGGATTAAATTTATTAAGCTGTTTTTAAATTAATATTTGTTTCCGAGTCATGGATAATGATAATATGTATGATAAGCATGTATTTACAAACAAAAAGTATTCATGTAGTATATCAACTATCTGGTGTCCACGACACAAGCCTCGTTGCTTAGTGTGGCACTAGATGGCGCTGTGTGTAATGTCCAGCGATATTTATTTATTTATTTAATATTTCAGTCAAGAACTTGAAAAGCTGTTAGGAAATCGGTTGTCTGGCTACGGGATGTTATATGATGCGGGAGGAATGAGGAAAATGTTGTGAGGAGAGTATCAAGTATGTGTGGAAGACGTCGTCGAAGACGAAGTCATGCTGAAGATGACATCAGAGAATGGACTTCAACTTTGATAGCGTAATTTCTCGGAAAGGTGACACTTTAGAACATTTTGTCTCATACAAAACTTGTTTGTATTGACGCCAGCTATCGGTTAATGTGTTATGCGTGTAAAATAAAATGGCGGGAGTTAGGCCGGCCACGCTTCATACAAAAATCATCGAATCCCCTCTATTGAAAAGTATTCTTTTTCTCAGCATCAATTTTTTTTAGTCCTGCCCGCGGTTGTCGTGGATTTCCAGTTATTTTTATAGAGCTACACTAAACGCGGCAACATCTTGTATAAGTGTGTTTAAATAAAATTATACCTTCGAAGCCTAATTCAGCAACGTACAGCAGATGCCAATTTTTTATCGCAATTTAAAATAACGTTTGCTCCAACTTTTTTGTAGATTGACTTTCTAAAATCATTTGCTGCCCTTAGAAGGGGCGTACACAATGTATGGCCGATTCAAGATGGCTACCCTCGTATCACATTACAGAAATCCATTAAGCAATGTCAAAAATGGCGTCAAAAGGATATAGAATTACTGAATGGTGTTCAACAAAGAACTTGATTGTAGGCTTACATTTTTGCATGATGAGAAGTTATCTTAGAATCTTAGGATGTTTGCATCTTCTCAGCCTTAGTTATCAAGAGGAAAACATTGTTTAGGTAGTGATAGTCAGTCTTTGCATCGTTTGTCTCGTAAGGCGGTAGTGTTCGCGGGCCTGTGGACGGTGAGCTATGGGCTAGCTCGCCGTCCGTCCGTCCGTCTCATGACGACAGGCCGTGTCGACGGCCCAGGAGTGTTCCATGCGCGCCTCAAGGAGAGTCAGCAAAAGGGAAGGGGTCCGCAAGAGCCGATGCCTGCCGGGGCTGCGGGACTGTTCGCAAGAGATACCGTGGCCCCGGAACACAAAGGGCGACGAAGGAACATGGATGGGTTTTATTCAGTAAAAGTCTGACACTCCCTCCTGCTCCGCCCAGAGCGGGAGGAGTCATTTGATGATTTCCCATCCAAAAAAAAAAAACGGTAGTGTTGGGTTCGGTTTCCAGGTCAAGCAAAGTGTTATTGGGTGTTTTCATCAGGAGGTTCTCCACCCTTTGGAGAGACAGACATATCGTTGTTATGTTATTGTAGTCTGTCTTCAAACACATATCATCACGCCTGTAAACGCCGAAGGGTAAGGCAGAGCTGTACCTACTAGTACACCCACATTTCGCCAGTTATGTTTAAGACCATTTCCCAAATGACTTGCGAGCCTATTACCATCAGCAGTACACAAATCCTGACTCCGTGCCTGCTACTGAGAAATTACTAATGGAAAACCCGATAACACTTTGTCCGACCGGGGAATCGAACCAAGGACCGCATGCTCAGCAGTCGCGCTTGCGAGCACTCTACCAACGAGGCAGTAAAGTTGATCCCAGAGACGCTCTGCTACACTCTAAAACGTCATCCAGCTTTCTCAGATTGGTACAAATTCTACTTCCTGCTTTGCTTTTAGATCTTAAAGGTAAACGTCCATATGTCCCCATCGCATCGTAAGCATCGGACGCATCACATCAAACGGATGAATTTTTCACAATGCGTTCACTGTAACGACAGCGATCGGATTTGCCAAATGCAGTTGCCTCTCGGAACAACGGCGTCGGCATTGCCGATGAGCAGATTCGAGCGATCCTTACGGTGCGGATCAGTGGACGCACTTGTGTGACTTTCTATACAAAGATCACAACGATCCGTTTGATGCGATTCGTCCGATGCGGACATGTGAACGCGTACCTTAAATCACCAGCACGAAATATCCAAGCTTGGAGAATCCTCTTTCCTTGTTCGTATATGATAAGCACTGTCGCTACAATAAGACAGTAGTGTAGGCAGTCAACCAGAGACAGAGGAGATTGGAAGAAAATTAGAAATATACGTTTTGCGCCGTCCCCAAGCAACATGGTACAAGGGCAGGAAGATGGAGTAGAACATCTAACGGATGTGTTGCTGGGGAGTTTGTTCCGCCACTTCTTCCTTGGCGTTTTGGGGAACTGTTGTAAACTTTGACGTTCAAAAACCAGCAGTTTTTGAACGTCAAAGTTTACAAGAGTCAGAGAGAATTATCAGCCTAATTTGAAAAAAAAAACCGGCCATGTGCGAGTTGGACTCGCGCATGAAGGGTTCCGTACCATCGTAGGGTTGCCCCCTGTTATTTTTTATTATTTGTTGTTATAGCGGCAACAGATGTATATCATCTGTGAAAATTTTAATTGACTACCTATCACGGTTCGTGAGATACAGCCTGGTGACAGACAGACAAACGAACAGTGGAGTCTTATTAATTTGGGACCCGTTTTTATCCTATAACTAAAAATGACTTTTGATTTCGTAAACTACGAACAAGCTAGTATTGAATCTCCGTTCGACGTCACACTTGGCCGTACATCTTCAGCCGCTCAAATGTTCTCATGCACAACATAATTCAATATATTAACATCACTGTTTGTATGTTTGTGACCAGTGTAATTGACTGCCGCTAATTATAGCCAGCGTGGGACGAAGCACGATTATCTTATAGTAATAGAGATAGTACACCTCGCGTGCGATGAGGAATACAGAAATATGTCTGTTATGTCGTTGGTGGCTGGCCTAGCGTCATCATCACCTGCCTAGTCTATTCCCAACTATCTTGGGGTCCGCTTCCAGTCTAAACGGATGCAGCTGAATACCAGTATTTTATTTGGAGCGCCTGTCTATCTGACCTCCACAATCATGTTACTGGTCTAATTTTTAAATCTTGGAACTGTTAAAGATCTACACATGATTGACGGGAGCAACAGTTTATCGTGCTTTCTGAGAATTTCCCGGAGCACAGAGGGAGGGGTCTCGGAAAGAACGTTAACCCATGATCTGTCCACGAAGTAGACACAATAGTTAAACAATGGCGTCTCGACCAACTATACTTGTATAACAAACAAATAATAATCACGGAAGATATCCCGTAAGTGACAATGTAAATTTAGCACGTTAAGTAGTTAGTAGGCTGCTACCTGTTACTACTCGTAACGACTGTCAAAGGTCTACAAGCGACAGCTATGCTGATAGCTGTCACTTGTAGACCTTTGACAGTCGTTACCAAACTCAGAGCATTTATTACAATTAGACCATTACGGTACTTTTGAATGTCAAAAAACAAAAAAGCGAAACTATGCGGCGCGCGGCGGGACGATGGCAGTCATCGCATCCATTGGCAGTTGCTCGATATAAAATACTGGTCTTTAGCCGCATTCGGTTAGGATTGAAGCTGACGCCAACAAAGTGAGGAATAAAGGAAAGGCAGATGAAGACTCGGCTGCGCTCACTTTGACCTTGAACTGGGCTAGAGTACTCCTGAGTTTCGAAAGAATAAGAGGCCATCGTATCCTGGTTTTGTTACTAATTATGTAAGTACGGCCTACAGTATGGATGATGGATACTGAATTATGTCACAACACGGTGAGTAATTATCGCTGAAATGATTTTCTTTCAGTAATGTTCTCATTGCCAAGAAGCGAGAAGTGTAATAGGCGAGACGACAAAAAATCTAATTAGTCCGTCAGTTACATTATCAAAAAATATTTGACCCGTGTTTTTTCTTTTGTTACGTTAACCAAAATTGACGAAGATATGACGCTTTTAAAATTCTCAATACGTCACGCCTAGGTATAATTTTTAGCTAGTTCTGACGTCACGAGCCCGAGTTTTGATGCGTTTTATCTTTGTCAATATTCATTGATTTACAAAAACAAAAAATACGTGTCCATTAATTTCCATTACTCTAACTGACGGACTAAATAGATTTGCATTTTTTGATACTGTCGTCATGCCTATTATTGGCAAAAGTAAGGATTGTTTCCTAAGCATGTTGCAAAGTATTGGCGAAATAAACGTTTAATCTTTCAAATATTTTGGCGGCACCAGGTACAGCATAATTGAGAAAGGGACATTTTGTGATAGGGACATTTAGATAAAAGGACATTTCGAGAAAAGAATATTATGCGCTGAGTGAGACGATATCAAGCCTACAATCTGTCAAATTTCTTTAATAGATTTTCAACTTTATCGCTAAAACATTAGGATCAAGGTTGATTGGGGATATTTTACAGTTTCTGGTGGCTTGATGTGCTGGTGTCTGTACATACAAGACAGATAACATTGTGACAAAGTAAGATCTAAGTAGGCTGTCCAGTCCTTGGCACCAAGGGCCACAACCACTTACGGCAGTATTCTTTTAATATCCCTTTAGTGTGCGAAAGAGATGCGGTTATACGTTCTGTGTAGCTCCATTTCTTTTCTACACACTATAAGAGGATCTGGTACAGTCTCTGACTTGGGACGACAGGGTCCTTAGACGACAAGGACTTAGGAGAACAGCAGGGCTATTACGTATCTTTCTGATATTCAGTGACTTTCAAGCTTCGGTTGTACACCGAACTTTGATGACAACCGTGAATGTCATAATATTGGTATTACGTATCACACTGAGTGGATATCACTTTACGGTGACTAACAGGGTCATACATAATACGAAACTAACCTTTTGACCGTTAATAGATGGACACTGAGCCCAGTTACTATCATTTCGAGCTGTCAACAGAGATACGTAATAGCCCTACTGGTCTTCGATACCTGTACTGCTGGGCTGGGTAATCTAATGTGGACGAAGCAGACCATCTATTCCTCTCAACGTTGCACACGTATTGCTGAATTGTTGGATCACGAGAACAGAGTTTTGACCAAAAATCTCGTTCGGATGATAAGCTTTTCCATTGATTACCAATTTCAAGACAAATGCTTCTCGATTAGTCCACAAATAAAACCTATGTTAAAAGCTGCAGATGGAGCACTTACCCCACTCTCCTGACTAGTGGTCGCCGGCGGCTGCAAGCCATTCTCCTCGTTATATCTTCTCCTCGCCCTATGCCTCAACAGCGCAGAGGCGTCAGGCTGCCCAAATTGGAACACATGCTCGTCTTTCCCACTTAAAAACACTTTCTGAGCATTTAACTCGTAGTCTTTCCCGGTAAAGTCTGTGCTAACATACTCCGATCTCACACCGTCGAGGATCTCCGAAGATAACCGAAGACTGTCCGAAGTTTGCCGGAGATTGACGTCGGAGTCACTTCGGTAGTTCTCGCATATTTGGTTGAAGGTATTGAAGTATTCGCTTGCTAAGTCTGTTCTAGGTTCGTAGATAATTTCGGCTATCGGAGGAGGCTCCGCAGGGAGACTAAATGTGGAGTCCATGTTAGAAACGTCATGCCGAAGCGCCATTTTCGTCATGAAGTCATTTGAATTTGAATTTCTTGCATTTGTTTGGACGCATCACTTTGTTTTGTTTCGTTCACTGCTCTGTTTGGTTGTCACTTGTTTTTGTTTAGTTTTTCACTTTGTTTTGTTCGATTGATTTTGAATCGATAAGTTTATATTTATAAGCGTGTTTTTGCTGCCAACGTTTGTAAAACTATGGAATTAATTTAGCGTTAGATTTTTTGTTGAACACTCTTGAGTTAGTCTAGTCGTGCGTATCATGGTAAAACTTAAAATGAAAACTAAATACTGCGAAATGTGCTATCAGACATTCATTCTCTATTACATCCAATCATCTTAAACAATCAAAATCTTCACAACTCAAAACCGACACAAGAATAAATTTCAAAATCACTTCCTTTCAAAACCGCCAAAAAATACATAAAAAAAATACAATTTACAACATGACTAACTTTTCGCTAATTTGCAACACTTGTGCACGACCACCCTAAAGAAGCAATCTAACCGCAAAGCCGCCATAGACAACGAAGACAAAATACGAAAAAAATAATTGCAAAATTACACACGGTCTATGGATCCCATAGAATTATAGCACCTTGCTTTAAATCCCTCGGCAAAAACCGAAATACCATAGAATCGGTGAATTTTTATTTGAGTGAAAGATCCAGGTAAGCATTTGGCTGTTTATTATGTATATTGTAAAAGGGTTTGGCAATTGTCATATTTTTTGACAAGTGCATTGAATATTGAGAACTTTCGGTCTATCAAAGTGGCAAGGTGTGCTCATTGTATCAATATTGTTGATTGTCAATGCATCCTACTATAATATTAGAAATGCGAAAGTTTGTGAGGATAGATTGATGGATGTTTGTTACTCTTTCAGGCAAAAACTACAGGACGGATTTCGATGAAATTTAGTACACAGATAGTTTATAACCTGGACTAACACATAGGATACTTTTTATCCCGGTAGTACGATCCTGTGGGACATAACCGAAGCAGCGGACATAAGCTAGGCAATCATTGGATAGCGAAGCGTGGTGATTTTGGCGCGGTTTTTATAGAAGCAGGACTACAAGAGAAGGATGTTTCATTAAAAAAACTTATTCGAATAAAGAACGGGCAGTATATGTGACTGTCTCGTACAATCCGTGCCACGAAAGATGAGACCTGTCACACCACTTGTATGCAAGTTAATTGTGACGAACGAAATACTTCTTTTGACATATAGGTGTACAGGTCGTAAACCATCTTCCTACTTTGTCTTCTTAATGTTTTACCTCGACGCATAATTAAGATTTCACATAGTTTCACTCGTTTAAAGTGATGTGACAGGTCTCATCTTTCGTGGCACGGTGTGTAAGTCTAGTGGTCGCAAGCCCGGCTGCTAAGTTTGAGGTCTTGGGCTCGATTCTTAGTTAGGGCAAGGTGTTACTGGGCTTTTGAACTAGAAAATTGTTAGTAGCAGCGCGGATTCTGTATTTGTATCCGGTTGATGGCAAATTTCGCTCCCTATGTCCTATTACAATGGACTTAAACGTAGCTAGCGAAATGTGGGTGTGACCACTACAGTTTCTTAATAATTTTGCGAATTATTATAAAATTGGATTGCTAGGTCATCTAGAGGATGTTTAAACCATTTAAAAACCGATTTGATGATTAAATTATATCAAATAATATCTTAATTAATGACGATGACATTTTGACATTGGATTCTATTCCCAGGTGTCGTGAGTGTCATTGATAAAAAGATAATATAATTAATATTTTGCTAAAATTAACACATTTCCTGTTCAAATTGAATATTCTAGTAGTTGAGACTAATATGAAAAAGTAGAAATAATAAGCACTTAAGAGGAGGGCTTTAAAAACCGACCATCTCAGTTCACATTGTGTAGAATAAATTGGACATTTGTATATTGAGAGGGTATGTTTGAGAAATCATTTTCACCTCAAATTGCAGCAAACTCCAGCTGCACATTTTTATCAAAATGCATACAAAAAGTTCATTTCTCAGGTCAGAACGAAACCTCTAAAGTGAAACGCATTCATCTTTTTTGCTCCAATTCGAGAGAGCACTCGCCACGTTATTGCTGGCCATATGATACTGTTTTTGTTCATAATAACACAGCTGATTTTGCAAACTAAGGCTTCTTTACATACTTACATACACAAACTCACGCGTTTTCCCCATAGGGGGTGCCGGGGGTGGGTAGAAACTACAGAAAGCCACCTGTCATCAAATGACTCCTCCCGCTCTGGGCGGAGCAGGAGGGAGTGTCAGACTTTTACTGACTAAAACCCATCCATGTTCCCTCATCGCCCTTTGTGTTCCGAGGCCACGGTATCTCTTTCGAATAGTCCCGCAGCCCCGGTAGGACCTGCTATGATCCTTACGTAGTCACATATCGTAAGACATAGTGTATGATCACCAGATAGATGACAGTTTTTATCTGTCAATTAAATTTTTGTTAATAATTTTTGACAAAATTGTATCCATCATTTTTATGCAATAAACAAGAATTTTAACGAAGTTAGAACACGCAAAGAAAGTAAAGCTAGGAATTATAACTTTTGACAGTTCTAACTTCAAGCAAAGCAATTACTGAACTACAAAAAAAAAAATCGTATCATAAGTTATTACTTTTACTCAAATAATCGCTTCGACTTGGTTATGTTTGTGCTTTTTACTCATCAGTCTTATAAATCTTTAGATTCCTTAAACCTCATAGGTGCCAAAATACTTGAAAAAAAAAAAAAAAAAAGCAAAAGCCACCCTCCAATAATCGCCCCGTATTCGCGGCAACGTGACACCTTTACACACAAAAACAAAGGATGTACCACACAGTGTATAACTACAGTGTAGTAGTAGTACGTGAGAATCAGCTGATCGGGTGTCTGGTTGCCTGCCTTGGTGGCGACCACCCGGATTGCACGCGAAGGGTTACGTGCGCAATTGTGTAGCGAGCGACGGGTTAGGTCTTAGGTGGCGAGAATCTTGTGCATGTGTTAGGGAGTTCGTGGCAGGGTTATGCACTATTTTTTGTCCGTACAAAACGAGCACAAAGTACAGTGGGCCTACCATGACGTCTTAAAGCAGGATCGTTTTAATTTCGTGCCAGTGTGGGAAAGAGATGGCGTTAGACGTCCTCTATAGCTCCGTCTCTTACCCACACTGGAACGCGATTAAAACGATCCTGCTTTAAGACGTCATGGTAGGCCACCAGGAGCGAGCTCGTCATGCTCAATGCGAAAGGATGCGTACGCACGTACGGTGTCTCACACTTTGGGCTTTTTTCGTACGGACAAATTGTCGAACGCCGTCGATCAATGTGGGTGATCGTGACCCAAAGTGACAAAGACAATGGAAGCCTAATCATTGCACGTTTGAATTTGAACCCTCAGCACTGAGCCGAGCGTGGAAAATTAATTTTAAATAAAAGCGCTATTTGTTTGGATAAATCGCATGGGGTAATAAAAACGTGCAAGATATTTATAGCTTACTAAAGCTAAATCACGTTGCTACTCCCTTTCCTACTGCCTCATCAAAATGAGCAAAAAAATGCGTCCAATTGTGAAGCAATATTTCTTCATCATTTTTCCTCATTCACCCGCTTTTAACCCCGTTACGTCTATAACCACGAGCGTAACTATTACGTCACTACAACCCCTTCATGATGACGCGGGAAGTTGCGTTTATTTCCAGTTTTCTACAAATGAAAGAATTAATGTCAGAGAATGGTTCATTTCATAAACATTTTTTACATTGTGTCGAAAACTCATTAAAAACTAATACAACACGGATTTTAACGTTTACAATTCAAAAATAAAATAATACAATTAAAATTCGGTACATTAGCAAAAAAGAAAAAGAAAATGTGATTGAAAAGTAAATCATTTCAATTAAAAAAAAACAAGTGAACGAAAAAATAAATCATGTAAATAAAAAGATAAATCATGTACTTAAAAAAAAATGTCACAAAAAAAAAAACACTTTTTTTGTTTGCTTTTGCTATGCCTAGCTTATACCAACATGTTGAGGTCGGCTTCCAGTCTAACCGGATGTGGTTGAATACATATTATGTTAAAATATATGAAACGACTGCCTATCTGACCAAGTTACCGACACGATATTAACTGTCAGGCTTTCGAGCTTCTGACTATCCCGTAATGATCGTCAAAGATCTACATATGACAGTCGGGACCATCTACTAAACGTACCTTGCGAGGCACCAGGCAGTCTCTAATAGGTAATGGATGGTCTTCATCCATGGGCCGACCTCGACCACTAAAATTTAGCGTTCGATCGATCCGTTTGCATTCCTAAACTAAGTGCAGCAGTAATACAGCCATTACATTTTCAAGAAATGCAATAAAACCGGGCTCCGGGGACACCGAACCCGCGTCCTTGACCCCACACATCTGCCAACCCACCACCTGTCACACGGCGCGATGTGCCATGCCACTCGCGTACCAGGCGTGTAGGAGTATGTTTACTATTAATACTATGATATGGTTACAGAGAGTAGCGTACATTTGGTGGCTAAATAAACTTGCTGCGAGCACTACTGGAACTCGATACAAAGTCACGGCAAAACACACTCACTGTATCACTAGGTATTGTGGAGTCCTTATTACGACACCGGCTGTTGCTTTTGAGCATATTTTAAACTGTATTCCACGTAATTGACAATTACAAAACCTATTAAAATACTCTATTGCAATTTGACCCCCAATTTCTCGGTAACTAGAAAGTTCCCATTTGTGGTCTTTAACAAAAGAATGATCGCAATGACGGGGAGAACAAATGCCTTTCGGCTTCGTTAAGGTTATTTTTACACCCATTATCTATAGGAGAGACGACAAAAGAAAACCTAATTAGTCCGTCAGTTAGATTATCAAAAAATATTTGAACCGTGTTTTTTGTTTTGTTACGTAAACCAAAATTGACGAAGATATGACGCTTTTAAAATTCTCAATACGTCACGCCTAGGTATAATTTTTAGCTAGTTCTGACGTCACGAGCCCCCCCTCCCGAGTTTTGATGCGTTTTATCTTTTGGCAATATTCATTGATTAACAAAAACAAAAAATACGTATCCATTAATTTCCAATACTCTTACTGACTAAATAGATTTGCAATTTTTTGATACTGTCGTCATGCCTATTGTAATGTGCGGAAGACGACTACTAAAAGTATCTCTACCATTGTTTTCTGTCACAAGTTTAGAACGTACCCTACTTAAAATTGATTGAATATTCATTCAAAATCCGCCCACCGCATTACTGAAAACAGTCCCACAAAATCGAATAACTAATGAAAAAAAAAATACATTCTTGAAAACACCCCTTTTTCCCGGTAGCGACAGGATGTGTATATAAACATATATTATTAATTTCTTAAATCACAGGGTGGTTGTGTGACGTGGTGCTTTATCAATGGCTTAGTTTATACTGACGTGTCTAATAAATATTTAGAGGGGTTTGAATTGATAAAAACATTGAAATACTCGTTTCACCCCGTTTTTTCCACGAATAATATGTCACCGTGGAGTAGTTTACACCCACATCTTACCGGCTTCGTTCCATGGCGTAGGGCGATTCAGTTGGTGGTCTTTGGGTACGTTAATTATGGTATTGTTGCTCAAAACCGGCTTAGTCAGAGTTAGCTGCCGTATGCTTTGATTCAAAAGTAGAATACATTCTACTTTTGAATCAAAGAAATCTCAAGTATGCAGGTGTAACATTGCAGATAACTGAATACTAGAATTTCCAAGTCCTTGGTCTACCAATCCACTACATCATATCCCTGCCCTTGTCCAATGATAGTTGGGATTGGCGAACACGTTTCATGCTTCCATTTCCTCTTGCCAGTTGTCATGCTATCATTTACAACAGATTCAGAATCATCGTCATCATTCTCTTGCCCTTATCCCAATTCATTTGTGGGCGGCGCAGCATGTCTTCTTCTTCCATACTTCTCTATTACTCGTCATCTCATCAGACACCTCCTTTCTAGCCATATCATCCTTCACACAGTCCATCCATCGTTTCTTTGGTCTCCCTCTTCTCTTATAGCCATCTACATTCAACTCAACATTTTCCTCAATTATCAACAGATTCGAAATAACAGGTGAAAAGTCAGGTATTTAAACAGCTTACAGCCACAGCAATAGCTAGTTCCCCGTTTCAAAACCCACCCAAATCGTTTAAGAATATATCCTTATTCTTACCTATATTTAAGTTAAAAGCATTCAATGCTCAAATACATACTTAATGTAATAATTACCCACTATTACTGGTCATTGAAAACACACCTGTTACGTTAGTACAAAAGGAGCGATTTCTTAAAGTCGACTGGTCTGGTCCGGCGGGTCCTTTTAGTACTAATTGTGGGGGAACGCGTGCTTTGAAAGAAGTTGCTGCCCTCATTTTGAAATTGGGTGTTCAGCTTTGAAAGGGAGATAAACACATTACCCATTCTTGGTTAGTCATTTGACTTCTGCTTTTTGTGTTTGCATCAATACGCGAGTCAAAATACTGTAGAAGAATAAATGAAAACCAGTTTCTAAAACTTTAGGGTAGATTCGAGCTTTAGAAACATTGATCATGGGGAAAGGCTTACGATTCTTAAGACGTATTGCAGAGCCTAGCCAGTGCAAAAGCTAGTGAAATTGAGCCTCCGAAAGAGAACTACATTGATTGAATTTGCCAGGATCACAGCAAAGAGACCGTCTTAACTGATACTTTTTAACCTCATTAACTTCTTTTCAAAAAAATATTTGGGATTGATACGCTAAGTCTTGTCTTAATTATTTGGATCCTACATGCCATGTTTAGATTCACAAACCCCGTCCCGAACCTCCGGTACTACAATATTTTACTCCACATATTCTCTACCAACACCTCTACACCGTTACACGCTCGCTCGCGCACGAACGCGCAGCACCTGCCATTGGGACCGGTCGGCGCGGGCGCACCTAACTTTACGATTATTTTGACCCGCTTACCGAATGTTTTTGGTAGCTTTTCTAAAAACGAATATATGTTGGCCTTGCATTGTGCAGTCTTGGAAACTTGGAAATTCTTGGTTACATTTCTTTTTAAACCGCTTTCCGTAGCTCAAAACAGTCAGTGACATCGCTAGGACCCAGCATGTCCTAGAACAAAAACTTCATGACATGTGAAATCCTCAATCTCAAACCCGCTCTGGAGTTCTGGGATTATAGCCCACTCCCTGTTCCAGCGAGGAGGCCTGTGTACCAGCAGTGGGAACGTTATAGGCTGATGAAATGTCAGCGGACCCACTAGTTAAGTAGGTCTTGGGAGACACATCAGTATTCGGAGACCCACCGGTGGGTCCTTGAAGACGAACGACGAAGATTCTAATTATGCTAAGTAGTCAATCGATGCTGATACCGTATTTCATGAGAAAACTAATCAGTACTACCTACTCATCTTAAAGACACCTTTCAACCTTTGATTAGATACTAATGAAGCATGAACTATCGATATCATTTCAACCTTTAAAGCGTCTTCTACTTGCCTACAAGTCGTCTAAATGGTTAAGGTAGCCCGCCAAAATGCAAATTGTCTTACGTTTTTTTGCAATTTGCAGGTCAGTGTCGGGTTGTATGTTGATTGAAATATGATTCGCGACCGGGCTCAGGAGTCGGGTTGTATGTTGATTAGTCAAAGAGTTTTCTTAGACATCTTTAAGCAAAAAGCGTGGTGGAATAAAAACCCAAGTAAGTACTATCCTCGAAAAGCAGAGTTTGACACGTAATCAACTTAAAAAATTTAATTCAGCAACTAAGTGCATTCAAACGACCAAGTACAGAGCCAAGTGAACTAGCTCCTTTACTAACTACGCATTGCAGAATCACTTGACACAATTACTATCAGCATACGTTTTCCCTATCATGCGTGGTACTGCGCATAAAATCACGCGTTAGACTGGCATGCGCGGGCGCAGACTGCGCGCCGCCGGGTGACGTCGCGCGTCGCGGATGTACCCGTAATATATGCTGATAGATTCGTGATAGCACCTTCGATTTGACGATGTGTGGTTGAAGCTGATCTTGGATTTCACACCAATTAAAAGTAGTTTTGTTTCTCAGCAATATTTTTTTGTGCAGTTTAATGTACAGAATCCTTGATTGACGGCTTCGTCAAGGGTCCGCTTGCACCCTATATGTTATGGCTAAAGATGGATGTGAAAATAAACTTTAGATTAGCTGCAACCCAATAGTTAAAAATGCAGAATGTTCACAGTACTTAATTTGAAAATGCAAATAACTTCGATTTCAGCGCGTTTGATTACAGTTTCCCGGATGAGGTTGACACAGGAGCGTGGAGCTTGACACAAGCAAAGGCCTGTCTTTGCTTGTGTCAAGCTCCACGCTCTTGTGTATACCCAGCAATGGGTGAAGTCGGGCTGTGGGTGATGATGATAGTTACAGTTCTAACCTGAATTTACCTATTTTGTCAGGGTGCCTAGGCTTAACGGCGACCATTTGTAATCGCTTAGTCATTCAACCACTCCTGTCATCACCCCAAAGCGGATCCCTAAATCCCGAATCCCTTTCAATTATACAGTTGACCAGGGGTACCCTCTACCTGTTCCCACCTACCGTCACATAAAGAAATGAATAAAAAATCCGGCCAGTCGGACTCACACATGAAGTGTTCCGTACCACCACAGAGGGAAGCCCCTTTTATTTTTTCGATTTATTTTTATTATTTGTTGTTATTGCGGCAACAGAAATACACATTCTTTGAAAATTCCAACTGTCTACCTATTACGGATCATGAGATACAGCCCGCTGACAGACAGACATACAGACGGACAGCGAAGGCTTAGATAGGGTCCTGTTGGTTGCCCTTCTGGTACGGAACCCTGAAAATCAGCGTGGGTAAATTCACCTTTGTCACCCATTGACCCTGTCTTGACATCCGTCAACTCATCCACCATTATGTCAGGTAACTTAATAATATTAACTTCTTCACACGACAATTTCTTACAAAAAAAAAATATCCGAAGATCGCAACAATATCTATAAAGTTCAACCGGATGTGAAAGCTAACGGAAGTAGTTCCCGGCAAGTGTCACGTTACCCGGGACGGGAGTCGAACCTGACACCTTCCAGAGTGCTAAGCGTTGTTGCTCATTGTGTTTGAGCAAATATTGTGTGGGTGGAGAAATAGCGTTTTGTGAGTCTTCTTTGAACTTGTCCTGGATTCACAGTTTTATGAAAAGATAGATTACTGTGAATCTCCATATGTATCAGACCTGACACTTGTGCTTATTTGTGGATTTGATGAAAAGGTATCGCACCCACGCTTAGCTCTGTTCATTTTTAGTTTAGTTTAATAATGCCCATGTTGATGGTAATTGGCTCGCCCGTTATTATTGACTAAACTCTAGCGAAATGTGAGTGTCCTATGGTACACTTTTGGCAATCCTCACGTACATGATACACATACATGATGTTATATGCAATTCGACAGTCTGATTGAATCAGATCAAGATTCGGTATTCATTTGCATCGTCAGGGGTTGAAAGGAAACCAAATGTTTAGATCATTACGACATAGAACTTTCGGTAGATCATAACTAAATTCGTTTCCAAGCATTTTGGCAATTGAGTCACTTCACCAAAGAAAGACTAATCATGTTTTCATACATCAGGAACTCCTCTGTAGCACCTTGAATTCTAGATGCGTACCAGGTTGGCGGCAAAAGACTCGCCTCGCTTTTACATGAAAATGAAACATATCACTATCTATCATCAGTTCCTGTAACGTACAGACAACAGGACAAGCCAAAAATGATTTTCGTCCGATCCTCATGATTTTTATTCAATGATAATCTCAACCTCCCAGTTAAAACCCATGAAGCATACTATCAATATGCCCGCTCGTATGATCGACTTACCACGGACATTAGAACGCGCTCTGAATATTTATAACTTCGTTTGTGACTTGTGTTTGGTAGACACTCTGTCGTCTGCTTGGATACAAGGAGGCCCTGTGGGTATATGAGGAAGTGTCATGGCGATTGCAGTTTTTGAACATAAGATAACGATATTATATGTTGGGAATCGAAACAAGGACCCCGTGCTCAGCTGTAGCCCTTTGAATGTCAAAAAGGAGCTTTCGAAGAAAGCGAGGCTAGAGTCAAAGTCACAAGGACATAATAACTTGTGAAAGAAAAACTATGGAGAAGTATGGGCAAGAAACTCCATAGACAATATTGCTACAAAATCTTGGTTGAGATCATGCATATATGTGGGAACGATGTATATAGACGTGCAATCTAAGCCGTCGGAGACCTAGACGTAACGAAAGTCAGAGTCCAACCAGCTTCAAAGCTAGCAAGCTTATTAATAATGCAGAAAAAAATAAACGAGTAATATTTTATATGGGGCATACGCAATACCGGAAGACGTTGTGTTGGAAGGCCTCCCACTAGGTGGAGCGATGACCTGGTGAAGGTTGCGGGAATCCGCTGGATGCGAGTCGAGGACCGGTCAATGTGGCGACACTTGGGGAAGGCCATATGTCCAGCAGTGGACGTCTTGCGGCTGAAATGATGATGATACGCAATGATGACGAGGTGATGGTTAGACTCAAAACTAACGGAAGATAGGAAAAGTTTTTTCTACCAATACAAAAATTTGCAAAGTCACCATCAGTTGCAGTTGTAGAAAGGCCGACGGTCCACTACTTCATATATTATACATATACTACTGAGGTAGCTACCAATACTCGTGTTCGCATTAAAATTATAATAATAACATAATAACGGCTCTCTGACTTCACCTCCGACCTCATTCCTCCCCAACCCATAGTTATGGCATTAAGAATACATGCCAAGCGACACCACTCTCTAATTACGACATAATGGTATAAATATATCGATTTTATTCGCGAGCTAATTTATTATTCAACTGCAAGGATGACGTGGTCCTACTTGAGTGGCACAACACAACCCTGGAGGACACTAGCTAGTTATTTTCTAGAATTACAATACAAGCCGTTTCTAGTGGGGTTTCCCATGGCAAAAATTGTGAACTTCCATAAAACTGTCATCTACTTTAGGGATGATTTTTCATAAATGTTAGTGAATGATTGAATGTAGAATAGGCAAGTCGTGACTCATGATGTGAGAAATGGAGGGTTCATCAGGATATGTAGAAGTTCAGGGCTGCAATTTTGGTTGAGGGTGTCATTTGCATCGGGATCGTATAAAAAACATGAGAATTTGCCGTATGTGAGGAGATAATGTCGATAAAGCGTTCAAAACTACGACGTTCCATACAACGATAATCCAATTTTTGAAGGAGTATTTGTCATCATAATTTTCAACTATGCTAAGATGAATTTATGCGTAAAATTCACGTTAATAGTTGTCAGGGAGAAAACCAACATCAACGAAGATGGGAGGCCACGTATTGGCAAGCTTGCCATGCGCCTCCTCCAGCTAGGTGGACCGACTACCATAGACTTGGAGAAGATTGGAACAGACTGCATGCGGAGGCGGAGTAGAGGTTATGTGACGCAGCTTGAAAGAGGCCTATGTACAATTTCTTCAAATGATTATAAACCATAAAATGTTGATGGTCAAATTAAAAATCGAGTGAGAAAATGTGCAGAATTGTACTGTACAGTAGCGGAAACAAGGCTAATGATACTTTAGGGGGATGAAGACTAAGGTGTAGAGTTCTTTCCCAGTTAAAAAGGAAAGATTCTCCGAGCAGATGGGTGTTGTTTGGTGGGCTACTGCCCGATCCCGAACCCGATCCGACAATAAATAGGCTAATGGCCAATAACTTACTGCTCGGTTTCGGTAGGTTGCTATCTCTGTCTGTTTGAGATTTTGCTTACAGACACGGTTAGAAACAAAACGTCACAGAAAATCTTTCTTTGATTTTTCTATGAATCAAGTGACAGGTAGGTGACGCGGATAGGATATTTCAAGCTAACTTTGTTTATAGAAACACCGATATGTATTCTGCCTAGCCTTTTCCCAACTATTTTTTATTTATTTATTCATTATTACATACATTTGTTTTAACAGGTAAAACCCAAGCTAACAAAAGTAGTCATAAATGCTAATTATCCAGTCCCAAGTAATGGGTCTGGGTAGAAACACAGTAGACAACAAACTAAGTGTCACCCTCTTAAATTCCGCCAAAGAGCAAGAAAATATGTCTAAACGCCGAGAGACATTATTAAGTATTCTTACTGCACGAATCACTGGTGCAAACTTCAATAAGTTTGTCGAGTTGCCGGAACTTTAAAAAGCCCCTCCCTCGGTCCCAACCGTAGCCTCCTGTCTGGAACGAGCAATCCTAATGATTCCAATATTTGTGGATTATTCAGCATACCACGAAATATCATAAAAACATATTTTACCAGGGTGACGTTGCGCCTTACTTCCAACGTATAGTACCCAACCATCAAAATAACAAAGAGAGTTGGATACATAAGTGGATAGAAAGGGTAGACTAAACTGCTAAACTGCTTCCAGTACAGGTATCTGGTAAATTTGTTCTGCATCTTTTCCAGCATCTGGGAATACTTTACTTCACAAGGATTCCAGATGATAGCACTAGTTTCCAAGTTGCTTCGCACCAACGCATTGCAAAGTGCTTTCACTGCTGCCATATTAGTGAAGTCACGGGTTTCACGCAAGACAAGACCAATATTTTTAAACGTTTTTTTGCACACCTGCACTATATGAGCACGAAACGAAAGATCTTCAGTGAAAGTAACCCCAAGATCTCGCACTAACAAAACCCGTGGTATGACGTGACCGCCCATGCAATAATCATGGCGTCGGGGTACTACGGCCCGCGTGAACGACATTACGTTACACTTCGTCACATTAAAGAGTAGTTTATTCTCCTCACTCCACGCTACCACCCGATCGATGTCTTGCTGGAGCATTCTACAGTGTGACTCGTCTGTGATCCGCAAGAATAGCTTGAGATCGTCAGCAAATAACAAACAGCTAGCGTCTTTAATGACTTCTGGAAGATCATTAATCATAATAATAAATTCTAACGGTCCTAAATTTGTCCCCTGACTTACCCCTGTAAGGGTGAAATACGAGTCCGAGGTGCAACCTGCATATGCTATTATTTGTTTGCGGTTGCCCAAGTAGCTAGCAAAGAACTCTAGGAGGGCTGGGGTAAACCAGACCCTCGCAAATTTACTCAAAAGTTTGTCGTTATCCACACTATCAAATGCCTTCCTGAAGTCAAAGTAAGCGACGTCCAGTTGGGCACCAGTCTCCGAGTCCAGCGCTGTGGTGGCCTGATTTAAAAAACACGGTTTTTGGGGTCGGCTTCCAGTCTAACCATTTTACATGGAGCGACTGCCTATCTTACCTTCACAACCCAGTTAGTACTGGGTAATACGATACCCCTTGGTAAGAATGGTTGTCACACTTTTTGGGCCACTGACTACCTATAACGACTGTCAAAGATCTACAAATGACAGCCGGGACCAACTGCTTAACGTGCTTTCCAAGGCACGGAGGAAACTCGGTATACACTGTAATGTGTGGTCACCCATCCACAGACTAACCTAGGCAAGCGCGGCTTACTAAAGATCGACCCGAGCGGCTGTTGTTATCTCGCCACGAGCTCCTCATAGACACAACAAAGATGAATATTGCACTAAAAAACAAAAAATATACATACATAATCCTCTTTTTTTGAAGTCGGTTAAAAACAAAGATGCGTTCATTGCAGACGGCAGTCCGCCATCTTTGAAATAACTAGAGTAAGGTAAAACGGCATATGTTACACAAAGTCACATAATTGTTATTGTTCTAAGCGTTCGTCATACCGATGGAAGGTCGCGCGTGCATCGTCAGGGTTAAGCGGCGGCGGGCAGGGTTTGGATAGTGATGGGTAAATTATTTTTCTCATGTATTTCCAAATCTTGATTGCTTCGTTGGTTCAGTGGTCACTAGCCACTGCTGAGTATGAGGTATCGGGTTAGATTCCCAGATCGGGTAGTGTTATTGGATTTTTTTTAATGAAATGTTTCTCACGACTGCCTCGGTGGTCTCGTGATCGTAAACGCGGCTGCTGACCATGAGGTCCTGGGTTCGATTCCCGGGTTGGGCAAAGTGCTATTGGGTTTTCCCATTAGGAATTACTCTGTAGCAGTTACGGAGTCTGGATTTGTGCCCGGTTGATGGCAATAGGCTCGCCCCTATGACATGGCATTTAAAACATGACTGGCGAAATGTGGGTGTACTAGGCACACCTCTACCTAACCGTTCGGTGATTACAGGCGTGATGTTTTTAATTTCTCAGTAGGGATCTGCGCTCAAGTTTTTGACGATCAGCTCGCCTCATATTGCATGAGAACTTAAATGAGGGTGTACCCCTGCTTAACCACTCGGTTATTACAGGCGTGATGTTATGTTCTTTATTGTATTTCGTAGAGAAGAAAAAATGGCCCGGTATAGATGGTCCTACCGCGGAACAAAGGACCGCAAGGCTCAAGAATAAGACGCTTTAATATCTCTTTAGTACCAAAAAAAGAGTCAATCATCAATCAAGGAACAAGATGTAAAACAAAGACTGGAAGGTTATTTTTTTCTTTTCTAATTTTATGAAAAATGTAAAACTAAAAACTCTTTTACGAATCCTGAAACCTCGTTTTTTGCTGAAGGTCAGCTACCTGGTGATTTTAAGTCTAAGGATGTCGGATTTCTATTCCGTGCCTCGGAAAGCACGTTAAGCAGTTGGTCCCGGTTGTCATTTGTAGATATTTGACAGTCGTTACAGGTAGTCAGTAGCGCAAAAAGTCTGACAACCAGTCTTACCAAGGGGTATCGTATTAGCCATTACTAACTGGGTTGTGGAGGTCAGATAGGCAGTTGCTCCATGTAAAGTACTGGTATTCAGCTGCATCCGGTTAGACTGGAAGCCGACCCCAATATAGTTGGGAAAAGGCTAGGCTGATGATGATAATGATGATGGCGGATTTCTATTGACACTTCTACTCCATCAAAATGTAGACAAAAAGTGTCCAGAATACCCTACACTCAAAAACTTGATCATTTTAATAAATAAATATTATTCTACATCATTATTTTACTACATAAAAGATAAGATTTGAATTTCTAAATGTATGTCTCAGATAAATAAGCCAGACTCGTAGAACAACACAATAACTTTAAACTTTACTATTCAAACTTAGATTGGCTTTTAAACTATTTAAATTGAACTTTGAAAAGTTTTCTTTGATACAATGAACCTATAATCAAATCATTCAAGTAACTCAAGAAATAATAGAATTGTAAATTTATTTATTAATAACAAACTTAGGTATATATTAAAGTATACGCACACATACATGTAATATAAAATAACTTTACTGACTTTAAAACTCCGTTTGCATTTCATCATTTAAACAGATCCATTCGGTTTCAGAAACACTTTTATACAGCATTCAAAACTTCTCACAGGAGAAAATAACAAAAAGCACCATCCTCTTTGAAAGACATTCAAAAACCGAATAAAAATATCCTCCTTTGTCAATGGTCAATTTCAAATTCGCAACACCCAAACCTTACAGCACTATTAAACGAAAAAAAAGAAACAATATCACACTTCAATTGAAATTTTCGAATCTTAGATACGAACGCCACGACGAAAAACTCATGAAGGAAATCGTAGAAGAAGAAAAAATGGCACTACCGCGCTCTTACCGAAGGCAGAACAATCATATGGAAACGTAAACACACGAGACAATGCTAGCACTAATGTCAACACTAGATAACACAGGCACTTTGTTAGATCACATAAACTTTGTACGCGTGTTTTGACGCAACGCGCCGTACGTGCGACCGGCGAGGCGGCGGGACTACTACTGAATCGCCATGGCCGCTTGCCGCTCACTTAGCTGGCGGTGTTGCCATGGGTGGATGTTGAATTTCCCCGATTGGACGAGTGTTTTGTAAAGAGGAAACTTTTCGAATATTTTTTTTTGAGTATCTTCATGATTTTTTGTTGTTTCTGGTAGTAGATCAAGTGTGGTGAAGATGACATAGTAATATGACAAGCCATGTCAAATTCTATGAAAATTATGCAGAATTTAAAACAAACTTACGATGTACTTAATCGAATTCCCCAAAGAATTATTACCGTTTGCACATATCCTGACAGACTATTTATTAAATTCGGTTATATGTTAACTTTATTCACTAGTTACTACCGTACCATACGATTTACAAACCCATGCATCAAACGCAGAAATCATACAAAATTCTATCTTTCAAAAAACGCATCCACTTCCAACAAACTTCAAAAACAAATCTCCCCACAACGTACCAACGAAAGCTCCCACTAGTCTGGCAACCCGCCACAAAAAGCGACGTTGCCAATTCTCCGGCGGGGCGCGGGGGGCACGAACGTAACAATAAATGAGGTTAAAGTTTCCGAGCACAACTTTACAACGAGTACTTTTTTCGAATTTCGAACTCGAAAAACGGTTTCATTCATTAACAATTTGTTTCGTTTTTTAAATTTTTTGACGTTGTTTTATGTTAGTTTCATAGTTATGGTAAAAGTTTCAAAGTCAAACATAGTAGTTTTCTTTGAATAAGTAAGTAGTATTTCGTAACTTGTAAACGAAAGTTGTTAGAACAACGAGTTTAGTTATAGACTTCATAAGTCATATTGGTGTGTCCTATCTAGGTCTACAGAATATTGCTATCCTATCACTTTCTAGGTGTGTTTCTATCGTATGAAGCGACTTTGAGGGTTATTAACAAGTCGGTGCATGATCAATGGTCGTTCCTACTCTATCGTCATCATTATCATTCTCCTGCCCACTCATTTTATTTGGGGTAGGCGCAGCATATTTTTTTTTCGATAGGTACTATGTCCAGCAGTGGACGTCTTTTGGCTGAAATGATGAGGATGATAGGTACTATATTCCTACTCTATATGAGAAGAGATTCTTATGTAAGAAGTTAGAACAAAATGCTGATAATGATATGATTAACAGGTATAATGAGGTTGAAGCTGAATTCAACCCAAGCACAGTAAAATTGTTGAAACTACTGGGGATCTAAAATGGACGAATGCCTGAATTAAACGAATCATAAAAGGATAATTTGATAATTTCAATTCGTAAAATGGCCACAAACTGACAATTCATAATATTAACTGCGTTTAAGACCATATTTTTTTTCCATTCCTGCGTGTTGTTCGTTAATTACAGGAACTGATGAAGACTACTGAGGGCGCCAAACTCATGGCTCAGTTTTGGTACGACACAATTTAGATTGCCATCGACACGCTCAGAAGAAGATAATCTTGATTCATATTACTAAAACCATTGATGAAGACTTATCTCCAGACACACAAGAAAGCCTACAGATTTCCGTCCTGCAATCAGTCTGCAAAATCGCAAAAAAGTTAAAGCTATCTGCGACCTTCTGTCTTACGATAACGGTTGCCAACTCCGCTGATAAAAACAATTAGATTAATGTTATTAAACGTCAACAGTTTAGATAGGAATAATTCACGATAAGAGAGACTTAAGATTTAGCTATCACCAAATACGAGTGATTCATAAAAATCATTGTCAGAAGTCATGCTTCTGGTCAAGGACGGTGGAAAAACCATCAGGAATATGCAGAATGACAGTGCTTTTTGTGAAGCATGCAGGAGACGCGTGGTAACAAGCTTTTGCTTATCTACATGAAATACTAACAAAATTAAGCCTTTTATGGATGTGTCTAATTGGCTTAGCTATAAGAACTAATAAAACTTCGTAAGAGATGATATATTTTTGCTATACTAAACACATAAGTTTGGAGTCTAAAACGTTTGGTGTCATATCTTCATGAGTGGTAATCAGCCGTATTATTTATACCGCGTAATATTAGGACAACATTAAAAGTCCATTGACGACCAAATATCGCTCGATAATATTAAGTGTATAGCCAGATACCACTCTGTTATTGACAGAGAAGAGGACACTATTAACAAATATATTGACGTTATCACCCATTAGTCTTTTAAGAAAGCCAAGGCTGAAGAATTTTAACCAAGGCTTCACTAAGAACCATTTGAAATAGCAGTAAAAGAAAAAGCAAAAAATGAAACATTTTCATTTAAAAAACAAAAGCTCTTCGCATTCTAAAAAACTTTCCTCTCGAAGTGGATTCCCAACACTAGGTCATCAAACATAAATAAGCTAAGTTTATAGTTGTTCCACAGACAATAAAACTGATGGAATTAGATACTCGTTTAATCTGCTCTCTGGTATCCAGACGATAAACAAACAAACTCGATTTGTCTTTGGCTACTTTTCCAATATTAACTTTTGTTCTAAAGTCTTCGATTTTCGTTTTTAGTTAAGAAAATGATGTTTTTAGGACCCAAAATGACAATATTTTGGAGGAAGATGAATTATGAATGAGATTATTTTAGAGGAAGATAAGATTACCAGAAATATTAGGCTATTTCTGGCGGATGCAGAGTTAGTTTGGATAAATTTGACATCCGCCAACCCGCATTAGGATCGGATGGTAGATTACAGTCCATTCCATCTCAAAAAAGGCCTGTTTCAGCAGTGGCATAAACAGGCCTATTTTTTTGATTGCTGCAAGTGCGTCTTGTCATACGTATAAAGAAAGAGCATTGACCACCACCCTTGCACAGTACTTGGAGATCTTTAGGCTTTAAGGTCTACCTCTTTCGTCACTGTGAGCCAGTGATGCATTTGTATTTTTGAAAGTCACCATGATGCAACTGCAATAAATATTCTGATACAATTTTTCCTCAAACCAATTGGCATTACTCCTAAAGTAAAATTTCTTAGTATCCAAATTCCTTACAATCAAAAATGTTTACAAGTTTATTACGTTTGTGAGTTACGAGAGAAATTCACTATAAAATCATACACGGTCAGCGAGGCCAAGGTAATCGTCCACTGTAACAATTTATTCAAGTAAAATAAAGAGCGAACACATCAACAATTAGTTTTACCAACGTGTATAGTGTTACCCGGAAACTGTTTTGGAAGTTGGATAATGCAGTCGCTCCATGAAAAATTCAGGTATTTAGCTACATTCGGTTAGACTGAACAAGCAAGCCGAACCTACTATAGTTGGAGATAGGTTGATGATGAAAAGCAAATATTAATAATTACATTATAGTCAAGCTGAAATTCCGATGTTGACGATTAAAATGACGCAGAGCTTGAGAATCTTACCAGGGGGCGTATTGGAATTCTCATATGAAATCAATATTATAAAACCAACTAGATAGATAACAGTATTTATAGGACTATGTTCTTGTTTGGTTTAATTTCTTAATCAATATAATTTTGATTTAATTACAAAAACACTATGAAGTCGTGAAATATGGGTGTTCTGGGCGGTCTTAGGTCATATAAACGCCCAAAATGCTGGTTATCAGTCTTGATTTGAATAAATGATTATTTGATATAATTATATCTTACACGCATACTATGAGGATTGGAGATCGGAGAGGCCTTTGTCCAGCACTGGCTAATAATAATTTATTTGGGAGAACATCTTAATTTCTATGCTGTTTTCCTTCATATTACCTTTTCCTTTTACTTCTAACACCAGTTGTTGTTACACCTCAGTGTACTGCTACCTTTCTGCAATTTCCTCTAGCACGTTACGTCACAACGTGTCGCCGTCACTGACAGTCCTGTCCTGACGAAGGGACCCCTACATCTGCCACTACCATATCATAGCGGCAGTTAATGTGAATATTACTCCTTTATTTTGTTGTTATCTGTATTTTCGTGAGTGTCGAATGTGTCAAGCAAAATTAACAAGTCTAAATAACCACATTTGAGATTTGACAACATTAAGCTTTTAGAAGACGGGGCTTAATCTCATTTCTATCATTCCTGATCGAAATTGTCATTTGGAAAGCTGGACTCTACGAGTCTGAAATCTACAACACACATGGTGATCAATTCTCGTTTCGTCTTTGCATGAGATCCACATTCGCTCTCTTTTACGCTCTGCAGTAAAAAATAGACGAACATAACATGATGTTGTAATTGAAGAAGAAGTTACTGCCCATTTCATACACAGAATCTCATATTTCTTACCTCTATCAGGCACTCTTTGATAGCTGGTCTTTCATTTATTGTTTTTTTTTTTTTTTAACTTTGACTAATGTTAGTAAACGCTATAATTATTTCAATACTACATACATTAGGGCTCGTAGTTCGTACACATAAACACGATACGACGTCGCATTGTCCACGACGCGGCATCGTTTCACGATGTGACGTCGTATCGTGGGAATCTACGAGGAGCAAGCGACACGACATCGCAACGTGCCACCATCATAAAATCATTATCATTCATAATTGAAAGAAATGGATGCATCCAGTATCTTCTGTGTATCTGTTTCTTCTTTATTCATCTTCTTAATATTAGCATGAGGAGAACATTGCTAGTGCGGTCCATTTTTCGAGATTTACTACGACCGACCACACGACGAAATCGTGGCACGTTGCGATGTCGTGTCGCTTGCTCGTCGCATCGTGAAACGATGCCGCATCGTAGCACGATCGTATCGTGTTTATGTGTACGAGCCCTTAATCATGACGCCAGTCGCACTGCAAACAAATTGGCCACTCGAACCACCCAATTGACCTAAACCTAAACGAAACAAAATCCTAAGCAAAACAATAATTTACCCAAAAATCCAGTTCCGCTATAACAAGATAAAAAAAAAAAAACATAATAACAAAATTAAATAAAACAAAATCGCTATCACCACTGATTATGCCGATGACATCATCGTAGCTATCATGCAGATATTTCTGAATATTCGTATTAGTTGCGATATACCAAGTGATGATAAAACAAAGCGATCCGGCAGAGAACTTAAAGCATTTATTTCAAATTGTATTACAGGGACATCTTTCTGCATTGTCAAGAACAAAAAGATGAAGCCACAAGGCATAATAACTGTGAAAGTATTGTAGTTGCCAATTCCAAAGGCTAAAACTCTATGGAGAAGAACGGGCAAGAAACTCCATGGACAAATAACGTTGTCGACATAGCTCACAGAATAAGCAAGTTGAATTTGCAATGGACCGGTCATATCAGCCGTAGATTCGTTGACCGTTGGGGTAGACGTAGACGTGTTCTTAAGCGGAGATCGCGAATCGGTGAGGGTAAGGTGGGATGGTCTAGGTGGAGCGACGATCTCCGCAGGGTGGCTGGTAGCAACGGGATGAAAGTCACCGAGAATAGGGCTGCGAGGCGTGCGACTGAAGAGGCATACAGGTTGTAAACGAACCCTTCACGCAGTCGTCAACCAAGCATTAAGTACATCAAACTAAGTAACTCTACGCAAAAATTATTGCTGGGATACGTCTTTTTTTCGGAGTGAAAAACACGTTTAAACTTAATGTAGCACATAAAACATTGTGCTGGTGGATGCTTTGAATTGTAAACGGGTCATGGAGGTGATTAAAGCAGAGTTATCACCTTAAAAACTAGTACTTGTGAAAAATTTAGGATTTTGACGTCCAATATCTCCGTAACTAGAAGGTTCCCAGGTACGGTCCAGTACAAAAATATGATCGCAATGACGAAGTGCCTTTCGACTTTGTTAAGGATATTCTTACACCCTATATGTCCAGCAGTGGACTGCTGTATACTGGTGATGACGTATTTGTTGATAAGTTATAATCTATAAGTAGTGTCGTCAACGTTTTTCTAGCGTGGTCGGTGGGTTTAATTTTTATGTGATAAGGTCTTTGTTCCGTGTTAATGAGATTAGCTTGCTTAATTAATTACCACACGTGTAAGCGACAGTAATCTGTCTGTTTCCCACTGCTGGGACACAGGCAACCTCTCTATGAAAGGGAATAGGCTGTAATCCACCACGCGGGTGGGCCCGCGTTGGTAGATGTCACAAGTCTTCGAATTTATGGTTCTAGAACTTGCCGATTTCCTCACGATGTTATCCATAATCTTTTTGTTAATGTTGGTTTGCTTTTAATTACTTTACCCGTGGAAACTGTAAAGGCAACTATGATGAATAGTTTTCAATGTACAAACTTTTTGCATCAATATCATCATCAGCATAAAGCAGTCCACTGCTGGACATAGGCCTCTCCAATCGCACGTCATTCAATTCGATTCTCAGCAACTCTTATCCGCGCGAATGTGAATTTGGCCTTTGTTCCTATTTGCAATTTTACACTCTGTGAACGCATCTTCATAGAAATAAGGGCGTAGAGCTATGCCATGGAAGTCAGTTTCGATATTTTAATGAAGGAAAGACAAGACCAGTTTAACCAATAAGACTCGTTAAAATATTAGGAGAAACGCATAAGTGATCAGACCAAGATGATAAGGAGCAGCGTCCTTCTGTCTGCAAATAACAACATACTGCGATACTGGCAACATTTCCTATCCCCATTTATTTGAAGAAGTCCTTTGGATATTTATAGGCTAAATTGATACAGTTTTAAACCAAAACAATCTAGTATGTTTACATCCAAACACGATTACGCCGATCTATAAAAAACGACTAAACAGAACCACAACTTTAGACTCATTCCACGATGCTTACAAAGAATCTCCTCCAACAAAATTGTTTACATTATAAAAATGTTCTAAGTGGATTATTAGCCATTACGCGTCTATTGTCTATATAAAGATAACACGAACAAATTACAAAGTCGCTCAAACATGCGGTGGGTACAACGACTGGATGACTTCTGAACTTTATCGGGTTTCACTTCACTCGCTTGACTCACGGGCGCGACGTTGCCAGCTCACTCCCCCCGCTTTGTAGAAAGAGACGGGGATATTGGAGCGAGATAGTGTAAGGAGTAAGGGAGCTTTACGATTATAGAGGATAACGTAAGAAAAAGTTTTGTATGTTGGATTATTTCGATGTATTATATTTTGTTTACGTTACTGTATCTTGGGGATTAGAAAGATAATGTATGATGACGTTAAACAATATGTGTAATTAATATGTAACAGTGGAAACGTTTGCAAAATTAGATTTAAAAATATTGATATAGACCAAACTAAGCTATGAAGGAAGTTGCAACAGATCTGTTTATCCCAAAACAAAAGACCCCAGTTGACTAACGCAATGCCACCAATAGGCTGATTGGAAGCAACGATGCTTTCCTTATCTATAAGAGAGGAAGATGGAACAGGATGGGCTACAGACCGAAAAAAGTTAACTTTAGATCTAATCACGTGTAGGTATACTAAACAGAAGGATCATCCAGACGACATCTTACTATCAGTTTGAACAGGCTAGGGTAGACATACACGCACATTTGCGCACGCCAGTGAGAAACCTCCACGCTATATGTAGAGCAGTGTTCCGCAAACTTTTTGTGTTCAAGGTACATCTAGTACATCATCAATGGTGTTCTGACGTTCTGACGCTTTGTGCTCGGAGTTTTTCGGCCAAAGTTGGATATGCTAGCCACTTGAGAGCACATGAAAGAGCGGCACAGCAAAGCTCTATACAACCACACTAGAAAGCCATCGAGTGCAGTCGCTGTGGCCGAAATCGGCTAGATGGCATCATCATCATCATCATCACATCTAGGAAATCGTATAATTTTGACGGTACACCATAAATGAAAAATCATTCTTTACATAATATTAAGCATAAGCATTATCAGCCTATAATGTTCCCACTGCTGGGGCATAATATTATTCAACATTTATTAACAAAGTATTAGATAGAAAGAAGACTAATGACCACGGTACACCAGTGAGCCGCGGCACACAGTTTGCTCAACACTGCTATGGAGAACGAAATTCCTGAAATAAACACAAACAGGGCACAAATCCAGATTCCAAGCTCTACAGATCGAGATTTTAACTAACTACATAGTAACTCTATTCATCAACATCTTCTCGCCCTTGTCCCATGTTACTCGTGGTCGGCGCAACACGTTTTGTTCTTCCATTCTCCTCTGTCAACCGTCACGCTATCATTTACTCCTTTATCTTTCATATCACTCCTCACACAATCCATCCATCATTTCCTTGGTCTTCCTCTCCCTCTCCATCCATCAACATTTATATTAATCACTGTTTTAGTCACATGCGATTCGTCCCTCCTCATCACATGCCCATACCAAGACAGTCGATTCCTTTTGCAACTTTTCTGTAACTGGTGCACTTTTAAACTTTCTCTAAAATACTCGTTCCTTACCTTATCCATTCTTGTCACTTACAGTAGTTGTCCTTGTAATCTACACATAAAAAATTGTAATTGTCCGCCTATTGTATTAGTCGTCTGCCTACATTCTTACTAAGTGTCCTGAATATAAGGTAAAGTATTAAAAACTGCAAGAGCATGTTACATAGGCCACCGACTTGAAAACTTTGGCGTACCCAGTTTGTAACATGAGAAGCTATCTGGGGAACCCCGATATGTATAGTTATGGCAAGTCGTGGCTATCTGATTGGCACTATTACAAATAATTTATGTGTTTGCCACGTAATTTTCGCTGTGAATGAAAAAAAAAATCATCCATGAGGGATCCTACTAATAAATGCGAAAGTTTGTGAGGACGGATGGATGTTTGTTACACTTGCACGTAAAGCCTACTGACCGGATTTGGGTAAAATTTGGCACACGGATAGTTTATAACCTGTATTAACAAATAGGATACTTTTTATTCCGCTAGTACGATCCCGTGGGATGACTTACAAGTTGAAGGTCGTCACTTCGAACCCAGACAGGAAATGAGCTTTGTGAAATTTTATTTTTCACTATTGCTCTAAAACGGCGAAGGAAAACGTTGTAAGGAAACCAGCATGTCCTAAAATCAAGGAAATGTAATACGAGGCTTCGACCGCGTAGAGTTCGATAATTGTCCCACAGGATCGTACTACCGGGATAAAAAGTATCCTATGAGTTAATCTAGGTTATAAACTATCCGTGTGCCAAATTTCATCCAAATCATAGTAGTTTTTGCGTGAAAGAGTATCAAACAAACATCCATCCATCCATTCATCCTCACAAACTTTCGCATTTATAATAATCGTAAGGTAAGAAGTAAGATATTGTCACAATTTCAGAAGGCCCTAGTGTCAGGACAAAATTTCGCAGATGTTCACAAGTTCATAACTGTTACAGATATCTTCAATGACCAACATTGTCAATGAAATACCGCCCGCTTGTGGTTCTTCCGTGGGCGTCTGTTGACCTACAGTGGCGACCCACTAGAAGATGAGTATGTTCTATTTAAAGGTTTACTCGTCAACTTTTGAAAGCAAGCTTGGTTTTGTTTGCGACCAAATATGAGGAAGATGCACAGGGCTTTAATATTCAGTAGTTCCTTAACACATGTGACTAAAAGAGTGATGGGCATGAATGTTGATGAATCCATCCATCAACTTTCATGTCCATCAGCGGGAGAGGCCAAAGGAGATATGGAAGAGAAAGGAGTAAATGATGCCGTGACGTCTGACAGGGGGGAATGTAAGAAGTAAACGTGTTGCGCCGACCCCGAGTAGAATGGGACATGGGCCGGAAGATGATGATTTATTTATTAATTAGACACTACAATTTAAAGAAATTCAGCGCCTTTTTTTTTTTCGGATGGGAAATCATCAAATGACTCCTCCCGTTCTGGGCGGAGCAGGAGGTAGTGTCAGACTTTTACTGACTAAAACCCATCCATATTCCTTCATCGCCCTTTGTGTTCCGGGGCCACGGTATCTCTTTCGAATAGTCCCGCAGCCCCGGGAAATTCAGTGCCTAGATCCATGATTTCCTGTTTGCAAAAATAAAGGTCCAACACAGTTAGTAATAGGTAGGATACCCTTCGGTAAGACTGTTTGTCAGTCTGTCGGGCCACTGACTACCTTTTTTTTTTTCGGATGGGAAATCATCAAATGACTCCTCCCGCTCTGGGCGGAGCAGGAGGGAGTGTCCGACTTTTACTGACTAAAACCCATCCATGTTCCTTCATCCCTTTGTGTTCCGGGGCCACGGTATCTCTTTCGAATAGTCCCGCAGCCACTGACTACCTGTATGTAACGACTGTCAAAGATCTACAAATGACAGCCGGGACCAACGGCTTAACGTGCTTTCCGAGGCACGGAGGAAACTCGGTAGGTACTCCAACCCAACCCATCAATGGACGAGCCTAGGCAAGCGCGGCGTAATCAAACAGTTCCCAAAACTGGGGCCCAGGCTTCCTCGCAGTGACATCTTCAGCATTCCGTTTATCCACCAGATACGGAGAAGGTTGGGCGACATCACATGGGCATCCTGGTTTCCAGTCGATTTTTCCTTAGAACGTTTTTGATGTAGCTGCTATTTCAACATAAATATTTAAAAAATAAAAAAACTTAAATAAACATAAAAAAAAGATTTATTAAATGCTTTTTTTATTTAAAAAAAAGAATTTTTTTTTTTTTTCTTCTTATTAATTGAAAAATCACAGCCATTTTCCAAGATTAAACAAGATATTTACAAATCAGAGACTTGAATCAAGCTTTTACAAAACTTGTTGAAGATATAATAAATTATATCAAAGACAATCTCCTTCACACGTAATAGAACCTGAAACCATAGTTGGTAACATCGATTGAACTCGCTAAGTGGTGAAACTTAGTTTCGAACTGTTTCAGCTTCGTGCCGCGAGTTCCACTACTTTTCATTTACTGGGATTTGACATAACCAAGGGGCCTAGTCAAGTGGGTTTCTATCAGGAAGAAAGATGACGGAAAAGTCAAACAGATAATTTTTGACTTTTCCGTCATCTAAAAAAAACGTATTTTTTTAACTTTTGAAAAAAATTGTGGTCAGAAAAAATTTAACGAAAATTTGTCTGGAAAACAGATTTGCTATTTTTTCTAAAATAATTATGTTTTATTTGTGTTAAAAATAGATAATAAAAAAATTACACATTGTATCTAGTAAAAGCAATCAAGCTCTATAGTCTCAGCTGAAATTAATATTTTACACAAAATTTTATTGTGCGTCTAATAATTAGGCCAGGGACTGTATGTGGCTGACATAAGCTACCAAAAATGTGGCTGACATAACCTACCGAAAAAACGAAATGTTCGTGGCTGACATAGCTACCGAAAAGCTTCCTAATCCTGTTGAAAGACGTTTTAAAATACTGAACGCTTTGAAAAGCGGTAGTTAGCATTTACTCTTTTTTCCTTCATATCGTTCATCACACAATCCATGCATCTACTCTTTGGTATTCCTCTGTCTTTCAATCCATCAACATTCATATTCATTACTCTTTTAGTCACATGCGATGCATGCCTCCTCATCACATGACCATACCAAGACACTCGATACCCTTTCAATGTTGGTAATTTCAGAACCATAATTCCCTGCAAATTGCACCACCACATTCCCCATGAATAAATTAAATGCTAATTATATACGACACACAGCCAGGTCATCGCTCTTGAAGCCTAGCCCACAGTCCGCAGTCCCAACCCCGTCAGAAACGTCAGCGAGAATTAAACATTCAGCTAACAATAACGTCGATGTTCCAACTGTGTTAGCGATGACACGATATCCGAAGGGTGTGTTCAGACTTGATTGGAGGCTCAAAATCAAAATCAAAGCATTTATTTCAAGTAAGCCAGTTACAGGCACTTTTGAATTGTCGAAACAAAGATGAAAATTAAATGTAGCTACAGTCCCAGTCACAAGACATAAAAACTGTGAAAGTACTGTAGTTTCCCTAGCGTAGATCTCTATGGAGAAGAACGGGCAAGGAACTCCATTTCGGCTTTAATTGAATTCTTCGTTAAGTTATTTAAATTATGTCTCCGCATGTGGGCGCTCGTAGCTAAGTAATGACCGCCACTCGAGTATTTCTTCAGTTTAAGCCGAGCTTATCTAGATTTTTCCGTGGATGGGTGACTAACAGACTACCTATTACATACCGAGCTTTCCGTGGCTCGGAAAGCACGTTAAGCATTTGGTCCCGACTGTCATTTGTAGATCGTTGACAGTCGCTACGGGTAGTCAGTGGCCGTGAAAGTCTGGCAATCAGTCTTACTAAGGGGTAACGTATTACCCAGCCAGATCTAATTGGGTTGTGGAGGTCAGATAGGCAGTCGCTCCATGTAAAATACTGGTATTCAGCTGCATTCAGTTAGACTGGAAACCGACCCAAACATAGCTGGTAAAAGGCAAGCAGATGATAAGTATTTATGATGACGTGTGATCTAATGATGTTACTATAAAATATAGACAATATAGCCTAGTACGCTGTACCAAAAGTTCAGGAAATTCAGCGCAGTATCTTAGCCACTGACTTCGATTTCACAGGCTCGAAAATATAGTTACCAATAAGGACTATATTTTCGCCGCTTGAGGTTCTCCGCTATATTTCACAACTATAATACAAGTAGAAATAGACAGTAGCTAGCTCCGTGCGAACCCACCACAAAATTAACGATGTACAGTGATATTTAGTTCTTTGATTGCCTCTTTCACCGACCGGAATTCAATTAGTAGGCACTTTTAGAAAGAAAATAGGTTTGTTTAGTACTTTGTACTGTAGTGGGGTGAGTAGAGATACAAGTGATAGGTTTCCGGGTTATTTATTTGTAAGTTCATCACTTATTTAAAAAGCATTTTCAGTTCGTAAACGTCTCAAGCTTAAGTTCTTTAGTGTATTCTTCTATAAAGGGTGTAAAAAACCTCTTAACGAAGCCGAAAGGCACTTGTTCTTCTCATCATTGCGATAATTTTTTTGTTCTACACCATACCTGGGAACCTTCTAGTTACGGAAATATTGGGGGTCAAAGTTCCAACTTTTTGACAAGTTTTTTTTGATATAAGTGCAAGTTTTTAATGTAAGATTTTCGACGCCTCCACGACCCCCGTACTATTCAATCCATCCATCAGCACAATGTTTTGAGTGCGTTACATTGAATTCTAGCACAAAACATGATTTTTCACCCTAAAAAAAAAGTGGTTTCCCAGCAATAATTTTTGCGTAAAGTTACTTAGTTTGATGTACAGAATGCTAGGTTGACGGCTTCGTGATGAGGTTGTTTACACCCTGTATGCTCATGAAATGTCACAATGTGTAGGCCCTCAGGATCCAACAGTCAACTTCCGAAAAAGAGATGTTAGTTCAAGGATGGTGGATTTTTGACAGTCATTACAGGGAGTCAGGTGGCCCGAAAGTCTGACAACCAGTCTTACTAAGGGGTACCGTATTACTCAGTAATAAATGGGCTGTGGAGGTCAGATTGCCAGTCGCTCCATCCAAAATACTGGTATTCAGCTGCATCTGGTTAGACTAGAAGCCGACCCACACGTTGGGAAAAGGTCCCACTGCTGGGTTACGGTCTTCTTCCAACTACAGTCTAATCTTCATTAAAGCCACTAAAAAATCATGACCATTCCCTAACAGAATCAAGCCTCACACCAATAAATTTAACGTACGTAATACGCGTGCCTGTGACGTCACGACACCCCCGTGAGGGTGGGGGGTGAAGGGGGTGTAGAAGACCCCATTGTGAGCCGTTATGTATGGGGCGATTTAGATAATATAATGACTAGGGATGAAGTCAAATTGAAGAGTGTAATGTGTATCATGTTGGGGGTATCGAAGTCATTATGTGGATCGTTGGATGTACTTCTATGTCTTTGGAATAGGCTATTGAGAATTGGGAGTCTTCTAAGGTAATGGCGAAATAATTATAATAGGCGAGACGACAAAAAAAAATCTAATTAGTCCGTCAGTTAGATTATCAAAAAATATTTGACCCGTGTTTTTTCTTTTGTTACGTAAACCAAAATTGACGAATATACGACGCTTTTAAAATTCTCAATACGTCACGCCATGGTATAATTTTTAGCTTGTTCTGTCGTCACGAGCCCCCACCACCGAGTTTTGATGCGTTTTATCTTTGTCAATATTCATTGATTTACAAAAACAAAAAAAAAACGTGTCCATTAATTTCCAATACTCTAACTGACGGACTAAATAGATTTGAATTTTTTTGATACTGTCGCCATGCCTATTATAATTAAACTTATAGATCCCCGAAGTTTTTTTTTATCTTTTAGAGCTTTTTCTGTCCCACAGCTGGGCAAAGGCTTCCCTCATTCCCTCCCATCTCTCCCAGTGTTTTGCCTTCTCTGGCCAATCAGTCATCGTCACGCCAGCGTTTTATACGCCTGCCTCGGTGACGACGACTGTCTTCAGTCAGTGACGATTCTGGCCCATCTGTCCTAACCCATCCTGGAAATGTGACCCGCCCATTCCCACTTTAACCTCGCAGACTTCGAATACCTCGTAGAATAACGTAGTTATATTAAACCTACAATACTTCAGCATTACTTCGCAATACAGTTAATTGTTTCAAAGAATTCTAAAGAAAACGTTTGCGATTTAATCCTCCCTTTTATTATAGCTTCGTGTCAAGTTAAAGTTTATTACTGCATCAAGGTTGGTGGCTCGCTGCCTTCTATTAATTATGTGACAGTCATGTCCACGAAGAAACGCAGTGGTGCTCAAACTATGAACTAGACGACCGGACTTAAAGTACTCATCGAAATCAAACTATGAAATAAATGCGTAGTTGTCATAGGACATCAGAATCATTGCAGGTAGACAGTCAGAATGGCCAGTGCAGTGCGAAATCGAAGTTGAGCCTGAACTCAAAATTAATTTGGTTGGGTATATAGTTACCAAACATAACTACCCACAGTAGAACGATCAGTTTGAAAGAGGTAAGGGTAAGCAACTGAGGACGTGGCTATATCTTACAGACGACGTTGATAGGCTTATTAACCTCGGCCTTAAATACGTACCAAGCTCTTGTCATAAATGCGACATAAATACTAATGATGGCGAAATATGCGAATTAGCAGTAAGCAACCAGCAATGTTCCGAACCGCGTGGGTTGGAGTATATCGTAGTCGCGGTAAACGCCTGAATTAGGGACATACGGAATCGAGAAGTTTTGGAAAAGAGAGGATCAGACCATTGGGTAGATTCCGAGCTAAATAATGATAATGATGAACCAGCAATGTCTGTAACTTCCTTGACGAGTGACTGGCGTGGAGTCACCTATGTGAGTATACCTACGAGTGTCCATGGAGTTTCTTGCCCGTTCTTCTTCATAGAGATCTACGCTAGGGAATGGGCAACTACAGTAATTTCACAGTTTTTATGTCTTGTGACTGGGACTGTAGCTACATTTAATTTTCATCTTTGTTTCGACAGTTCAAAAGTGCCCGTAACTGCCTACTTGAAATAAATGCTTTTATTTTGACGTACTCAAAAGCCAAACTAATTGTTTTACTGTTCATAGCATTTGCAATAAATAAAACCAGCAAAATCTTTAAGAATCCCAACGCTTCAGCCCGAGCCCAAGCTTTATAGTTTAAGCATTCATCGCTAGCCTGTAATCAGACAATTTCAAATGAACCGCTGAAACATGCACGACTTAAACTAAGTTTTATGACTATCATTGGTTACGGCTTCTATATCACCCTATATGCGCTGTTAGCGAGGGTGATCGATTTGAAATTGTGGTAGAGAATTGAATTAAGGAATGGAACTTAGAAACAATCATGTCATGAGTAACAGTTTTCATGTAGATACAACTTTACATATTGTTACATGTTTTATGATATTTTATGGGCCTCGTGGCTAAAGAATAATCCTTTTTTTATTTTTTCGGATGGGAAATCATCAAATGACTCCTCCCGCTTTGGGCAGAGCAGGAGGGAGTGTCAGACTTTTACTGACTAAAACCCATCCATGTTCCTTCATCGCCCTTTGTGTTCCGGGGCCACGGTATCTCTTTAGAATAGTCCCGCAGCCCCGGCAGACTTCGGCACTTGCGGACCCCTTTCCTATTGCTGACTCTAAAGAATAATAGCCTCAGGGTGTATTTTTAGTGCCTCGGAAAGCACGTTAAGCAGTTGGTCCCGGCTGTCATTTGTAGATCTTTGACAGTCGTTACAGGTAGTCAGTGGCCCAAAAAGCCTGACAACCAGTCTTACCAAGGGGTATCGTATTACCCTGTACTAACTGGGTTGTGGAGGTCTTCAGCTGCATCCGGTTAGACTGGAAGCCGACCCCAACATAGTTGTGAAAAGGCTAGGCAGATGATGATGATGATGGTGTATTTTTTAGTTTAAGGTGAAAGCTCCAGGGTTGCCCGCGAAATTCAATTCAAAAAATGATTTGGGGATTATGTAGCCTCCCGTTTGTGAAAGAATTTTCGGAATCGGATCTATACATACAAACTTACAAAACCCTTTTTATAGTATTAGTCTAGAATAAAAATATTTCTTTGTTACTTAACTTTTTATTAAGATTTAATTTCAATCAAAGTTAATATCTCCATTTAACAAACAGCACGTATCTTTAAAACGCAAGGTTTTCCCAATTCGTCGCCGACCACGTGGTTATGATTTTGCATATAATATACCGAGTTAATATAAAACCAGCTTCACACGCAAATGTTTATGACCTGAATCAAGGTGATATCTTAAAGGTTAACGACCTTAACACAACCCTTATACAACCTTCAAGAGAAACTGCTAGATCCAGTCAAACAAAGTGAACTTTGTGACCAAAAAAAATCTTATCAATAATGTCCCTCCCGTTTCTAAGGTCATCGACACATACAATCATACACACATATACTCTTTCATACATATTCCCCCACTGTTCTGCCCTACGCACCACCTGTACAAATCTTCGGCTTCGGACATACAGGTTCGGATCGACGCACGCGCCGACGGCAGATGTTCGCCTTCGCGTTTCTTCGGAGTTGTTCGGATGAGTTCGGGTTCACGATTAATAAAAGGAATTTTAAGGGTGTTTTTTTTTGTTGGAAAGTTGAGGTTTTAAATGGGGCAGTTATTTTACTTTGAATTTGACAGATTAATTGAGAGTCTGGTTGTGTTTATGAAGTTTTGCGAAAGGGAGTAATGACACGGGTGATTTGTAAACATATGGAATACATAATCTCCTTCTTTTTTAGAAGTCGGTTAAAAAGTAATGATAAGTTACTCTCGATTGAAGTTATATCTTGATTAATATTCATTACTGTAGTTTGCTCAAAATAACACAAGTCACAACTAAGAACTTATTAAAATCACTGACCATAATTAGCGTATGCAGTTCCCAATGTTGGAAAATTGGGCTCTGAGAGAGGGAATGGGCCGTGTAAGACGTAGGAGGCCACCTAACCTGTTACTAAGCAACGCTTACCACATGAAGAAACGGTCACTGAATGTATTGGCCATGTGACATAATGAGTATGTGTACATGAGTGTTGCTTGTCAACCCTGGCCTGAAAGGTGTAAGAGAGAAAAAGAGAAAGCTCCTCGCAAAAGAAAGATCTACCACGTTACATACAGCGGGTAAACGAACCCTTCACGAAGCTGTCAACCAAGCATTCTTTACATCAAACTAAGTAACTTTACGCAAAAATTATTGCTGGGAAACGACTTTTTTTATTGGGGTGAAAAATCACGTTTTATTGTAAAACTCAATGTAAAGCACTCAAAACATTGTGCTGATGGACCTATTTAATAGTAAACGGGTTATAGAGGTATTTAAAGTAAAGTTATGACCTTTAAACAAGTATTTGAAAAGTTGTAATTTTGACCTTCAATATCTCCGTAACTAAGGTTCCCAGGTATGGACCAGTACAAAAAATGATCGCAATGACGGGGAGAACAAGTGCCATTCGGCTTCGTTAACACCCTTTATTATTCGTCGCCAAGGACTACTGTTGTGATCCAGATTTTAATAATAGTTGTTCCGGACATATAAAACTTCTTTGGCCAAAGGCAGACAATACGCCCTAAACGGACATCAACTTAGGTCTTAAGAGACGCAGTTAGGAAGAAATTACCAATAGCACAATTGTTTATTATCATTAACACTAAAAACGGGATATTTACGATGTTTACTATTAGATTCGAGTTCCTGATTTTTCTCCTCATAAACACCCACTCGCAATCACTTCATTTTATCCGTGATCATGGTGATTTGCTTACAACAGCGCCGAAATATCAGGGACTCGAAACTAATAAAAACATGGTTAATATACCGTTTGGATAATGTTAGCGACCATGTCAGTTTAAAAACTTATAGTTATCAAGATCATTTTCAGGATGACAGAAGGATACCAACATGTGACTGTTCCATTACCCTAGGCTGATAACATTTTCGTTTTTCCTAATTCATGTTAATATTAGTATTAAGGTCAGTTTCCCCCGACTCTGTGAAAATACAAAAGTTCTTGTCAAATTCTTAAGAAAAACCCAATCTTCGAATCACAATTTCCTTACATATACATACATCCATACGACAGCACATCTACCCGCGCCGCCCCACACGGGCGCGCGCGCAAATGGTCCTCAACACTATTCGCTATTCAAACGGACCCCTCGCGTCTTTTTGTGTCACGGTCGTTCAACTTCGCCTTTCATGGGATTACCATTCAAATTATGAGTTGGGGACCCGTGGGGTTTGCTGATGGATGACGGGTTTTTTGGGATCACCAGTTATGGTGGTGAATCTATAGATGGTGCCAGTTAACATCACAAAAGCGGTCATTGACCCACCCACATTTGTTAAAGTTCTTAACTTTGAATTCCAAAAATAAGCGTGTTCAAGTCTTGATTCGTCATCTATCGTGATCGTCAACCTTTTTTCTAATGAAAAACGATACATGGTTCATTTGTGTTTTGTTTCGTAGCAAGAGATATTAGGGAAAGGGCAATGACCGCTATTGCGATCTTAACTGGCACCAACTATAGTGTTGGATTCTCTTGGTCTTTGGCTGAAAATTAAACTGAAAACCGCAAAGTGACGATGGCTTTACGTGTTCTAGCTTTTGCCGTGTCATCATCTGACTAGCCTTTTCCCAACAATGTCGGGGTCGGCTTCCAGTCTAACCGGATGCAGCTGAATACCAGTATTTTACATGGACCGACTGCCTAGCTTTGGCCGTGTGTAGGTTGAGAATTATCCCACGAGAACAACCCAGCTCCCAATCTACCGAAATCTGTTCCTTATTTTATGACTACGGAAGCATGGATTTTGGGAGTACCCTCCCTCTCTGCTTAGTAATTGACTGAGGCAATAATATAGTTACAATGACGTAGCTCTTGAAATATTAGGATAAATTCGTATTAACCCAAATTCGTGGTACTCTCCTTACAAGATTTTTCCCCCATAAAAGGTTTTATTAAACCTACGGAACCCATCAATAAAAAATATTGAATAAAGGGTTGCATTACGCTTTATAATTAAAAACTGGAGTTGAACCAACATAATCTTTGTTTGAATAGCCATAAAGACTATTTTAATATACACATCATATTAAACATTCCCTTTGTATATCATTTCAATATGAATGTGAAGTACTAACATGATTATGTGGTCGACAGTGGACACGAGATGAGATATATAAATTAAATATCTATGTAACGCATAACCACATGAAAACAATATTTTATAGTGATATTTAGCATGAATATTAAGGATTTGAAGGGAGCATCGGGACACCATGAGGAGTAAGTCTCTGTGATTTTGCCTGTCACATTGCTTTTATCAGAAAAGAGCTTGTGATATTAATGGGTGTAAAAATACCCTTAACGAAGCCGAAAGGCACTTGTTCTCCCCGTCATTGCGATAATTTTTTGGTTCTAGACCATACCTGGGAACCTTCTAGTTACGAAGATTTTGGGGGTTAAAGTGCCAACTTTTTCATAAGTTTTTTTTTAAATACATGTTTGTGGGGAAGTGTTTTTAATATCAATGTAGGATCTACATCCTACATTGATATTAAAAGCACTTCCCCACCACCCTAATACTCGCCAACAATACTACGAACAACCTCACCACGTCTCAACTCTCAACATAATCCACTCCCGCGCAACTAAAGGAAACAGGATTGTTGGCGCACCTGCCGCCCCGACGCGCGACGGCTCGACCAATCGGCATGTTATGTGGCCTTAGTTTCACTTGTGCCTCACGCTTCTTGGGTTTGAGGGAGTTGGCAGGGTGCAGCGGAGGGTTTTGCGGAGCGGAGGTTTAAATTTTTCATCGACAATTTTAACAAAAATTACCTGTTCCATACATTTTGACTGCATACGTCTTACGTCTGCAACAGTTTTGTTTCAAACTTTTATAACTGTTTTTTTTTTATTCGATTCGTTTCTATTATCTTCCTAGTTATAATTCAGTATAATAAAGTCATTTTAAAATTACTTATGGAAAAATATCAAAATCCTTGGAAAAAAAATAAAAATAGATTTTTCTAGAAAACAAACTTAAAATCAAAGAAAAAGATGTCTAAACTGCGAAGAACATTAAAAAGTCAAAAGCATACGGTAAACCTGTCTAACAAGACATTTCCTATCAGAGGTTGAAACAAGAAAACTAGAAGACAAATGGCTTAAAAGTGTAAATCAGTGTTGCCAGAATAAAAATTTAAATAAATGGGGCCAAAAAAATGCATTTAGATTATTTTTTTGCCATCTACTGCGCATCTGGTGATGTTTTTGTATTCATTATAATAGATATTTGCAATTCTGGTGCAAATAAATTCGTAGACGTTGATTCTGAACAAAAGATGTTATTCAAAGAATAAAAAATGTGGTTTTGGTTACAATAACATCAGGCACAAAATGTCCAGGATAAAAAATAAGGTTCCAAATGCGAAAAAAATGACAAGTCATTCCTCCAAAACGCCCGCCTCCCGCCACTTCCTAATGTTTCAGGCGGGAAGAAGTAGTGGTGGAACCAACTCTTCAGCAGCACAAGACCGGAGTATGACTAAGAGGATGTTTCATTACATGACCAGATCATCCAGTAAATCCATGATACAGTGACAGCTCTACGACCAAGTCACTGGGCAACACCAAAAATATATGGATAAATAAATATCCCTATATGTTTGATGTTGTCAGAGTTTTGAAGTTTTATAAATAAACCTGTAAAGACTGCCAAAAGTGATCTATGGTCTGTTCCTCCAAGCAGAGACAGGTCTACATTCTTCTGACCACAGCGAACGTGACTCAAAAATTAATCGACCTGCTGCCCTCATGTCGGCGCAGCATGTCTTCTTATTTGCTTATATTAAAAAGTGGTAAATTTTGTAAGTTTGAATGCAGGAGGTAATTTTCGAAAATACTCATCCAATTTCAAAAAATATTTCACTTTTGGAAAGCTACGCTATTGCCAGTGACACAGAATGTGTTTTTACGCGACCGCAATCGCGGGCGCGCGCCTTCGAAGCCAGGTGGGCAGCTTGGTCCGGTGGGGTATTCCGATAAAGCTGAGTGCGACTGCCGAGCCTCATACCAAACTATGGCCTACCTTTTTTTTCCGGATGGGAAATCATCAAGTGACTCCTCCCGCTCTGGGCGAAACAGGAGGGAGTGTCAGACTTTTACTGACTAAAACCCATCCATGTTCCTTCATCGCCCTTTGTGTTCCGGGGCCACGGTATCTCTTTCGAATAATCCCGCAGCCCCGGATGGCCCACCTCCTGACCTGTTTTTTGTGCAACTCCATCTGCATTTTAAGGGACCTGTCCGAAGCCACCACCAACGCCATCGATGTAGCTGAGTTCTGATCGAAACAAATTTAATCAAACAACCACGGGAATCATCGACACGGATCGTCTTTCAAACATCTCTATCAGTTATCCCCCATATACATATAGTAATGCTCTCTCTAGCCATTCCTTCGTTGATCTCGCAGATCTTCACTTAGCACTCATCAACCCTCTAAATGCCTCCAGACCTTATAAGGCCATAATAACCGGCCCCATACCTAACAGGGTTCATAACAGGGTTGGCTTCAAACCGGACGCATTGTTTTAAGGCCTAGCATTATAACTGCGGTACATCTCAATCGAGTCGACGGCGGTCAGGTCTAGAAACATCTGCCTGGTGTAGATATAGTGTATTTGGAGTGATATGGGTTTATGTCAGTTAAAAGTAAAAAGTAGTGTGATATAGTGTCAGTCAAGAAATAAGGGTTTACAAGACTAAGGGGAAACTTACTATAGGCTGAATGGTTTTCCGAGCTGCGGGACTGTTCGAAAGAAATACCGCGGCCCCGGAACAAAAAGAGCTAAGAAGGAACATGGATGGGTTTTAGTCAGTACAAGTCTGACACTCCCTTCCGCTTCGCCCAGAGCGGGAGACATTTAATGATTTCCCATCCGAAAAAAAAACGGTCTATTTTCCGAAGATGTTTTCGTAGTCAGTATTGTGTTTATAGACGATTTTTGGCCAGAGAAAAACTAACGTATGATGAAAATGATTTTAAACCCCATGAAAGCTAAGTGGTTTTTTGGAGCTGTCTGTTGTAATTTGACGTCTGATGTCGATTTGGTGTGGAGGAGTTTTTATTTTTCCAGCGCAGCAGCACCATCTTAGTACTAAACATGAACAATAAACTAATTAAATTAAACTAGTAGTAGTAATTACTTCCGAGAGCGATATTTACAATCTATTCTAAAGGCTTAATTCAACGAGGTTGTTAGCAGGGCTGTGCTATCTTCTAACCAAGTCTTCGACCAAAATATTCGAGCATCCACGGTCATAGGAGCCTAAACGAATCTTCCGAATGACATTGCCACCATCAATTTGCCCTAGACCTCTCCTTACCCCCCGATGACAGAAGACTTGGCCACGTGACCGGTATAATTAGCCAGCCAGTCGGGACGAGCCACCTGGCCGAAATATTTGCATATCGATACCGTTGCGACGAGAATTTTGTGTGAAGAGATGATGGGGTGCTACTATTTGTTTTTTTTGGGAGTTTGATATGAGTGAAAATTGTGTGAGTTAAGAAACTATCGAGAATAAGGGTAAAAGCTATTGCTTGGCAATTTTTAGTGCTTCAATCTACGATTTATTTTAAAACTGCTATATGGGGAGCACTTGTATTAACCTTAGCTCCATATTTTTGTTTTTGTGAACTTTTTGGACAGTGATTTCGCAGTCAAATCTTAGGACATAGAAAGTCACTCAGTATAAATACACAATCAACAAAAAATAGAAAAAGGAAATTAATGTGAGGAAGCCGGCAAGCCCTAGAGCTAAAAACTCGAAATTATGTGACTAAATCACACTGGACTCGCGTTGTGGATTACTGCCCACTCTATCTCATAAAGTTGACGCCTGTGTCCCAGCAGTGGGAACATTACAGGCAGTTAGCCCCGCTACCAAATTTGCTGGCTGACCAATCTGCACTCGTATTTCTCGTGTCGAATTAGTCTCGAAGATAACTCGCCTAGAAATCTGCCACGTCCCAAACTCGCGAACTCATAGTAGGACCTCACAATCATTGTCAAGTTATATATTCGTCCACCTATTATAATGTTGATATTTATATTCTGTAGCTAGCCATCAGGATATCATGTTTCAACACGCACCGCCGAGTTGTTATGTAACATCATTATTTATATTGGAAGTTGAACATATAAGTTCAAGGTGTCATCATTAGGTTTTTTTTTGAGAGTTTTCCCCGTGTCAAGGTTAAGTTTTCTTGTAGATTATTATTACATAACATAACATCACGCCTGTAACCGCCGAAGGGTTAAGCAGAGATGTTCCTTAGAGTAAAAGAATATTAGAGTAAAATAGTTTTTGACCGGTACCGTGCGATTAATATTTTTAGCGTAAATGTGGCGACACTTGGGAGAGGCCTATGTCCAGCAATGGACGTCTTTCGGCTGAACTGATGATGTAAGAAGTTTTTACATGTTAATATTATGCATGAGAAGCGATACTTAAGAATTACATCTGCAGAACTTTGAGCCTTGCTAATATTCATACTATGTTATGATAAGCCGTTCTCAGTACCGATACAAAGGAATGTTTATGGAGTTACTTGGCCGTTCTTCTACAGATCTAAGTTTTGGAGCGAGCAACACGCTTCAATTTTCTAACTGAACATTCAAAACTGCCTGAAAATAGTTTCATTGAAATAAATGCTTTGTGACTGACTTAAATTAACTATCAGTCAGGTATAGTTTCCTTCTGGCCCCTTATTCACAACGCTTCGATTCGCTTCGAAAAGTCGTATGTCTATCTTTTTTAGACGAAAATACGACTTTCCGAATCGAATATCGAAGCGTTGTGAATAGCTATGCATGACTAAATAAATTACTTTATCTACTAAAAAAAAATAAGAAGGGCAGGGCAGCAGAATGATGAGTGTTTATGATATTTTTTTTCTTAACTACCACGAATACCTGAGCTCCTGGTAGTGATGACCTAGCCACAGATACCCACACTATCTAACCGACACGTGCTAAATGAGTCAGTGCCAATATTTGTACGACTTGTTTACCTATGATTATAGTAACTCATGTTACTTATGGGGTGTTTGATCACAGGTTTATGGAAAAGAGGCTCCCTACCTACCTATGAAATGATATTCTAGGGATTTTGCTCGGTGACATGCGTATTAATGCAGGAAGTAGCAGCAGAGGTGTATACTTCTTGGGAATCCTTTTTTTTTATAAAACTGATAGTGAAAAGCTTTATAAAGCAAATAAGGGTTGTTAGAGACAAGCGGCACGTCGCCAACTGTCGACGACTGCCGTCGACGGGTGGCGACGGCTGCCGCTGACGCGTCGACGGCAGCCGTCACCAGGTGGCGACGGCGGCAGTTTATCTGCCGTTGGCAACGTGCCGCTCGTCTGTAAGAACCCCAAGGCAGAAAGATGAATCAATACTACTAGGAGTAAATGTGAATGGTTGCTATTCAAAATTAATTCTTCTTCTTCAACCCTTGGCCACCCAATTCCGTGTGTAAGTCTCTTCCAAATCTCTCCACTTTTGGCGGTTTTGTGTCATGGCTATCCAGTTTCTTCAAAAATGATACAGTGGCTATAAACTAGTCCCAGTCTTTTCAACAACATATAATCTTAATTCGACGACCGAATGACGCAGCGGTAGTAAGGCTGCCTTACGTTCTTAGGGTCCCGGGTTCGAATCCCGGTAGGAGCAAATGTTTGTGTGATGAGCATGGACATTTGTTTCCGAGTCATGGATGTTTGTATGTATAATAAGATGTATTTACAAACAAAAAGTATCTATGTAGTATATTAACTATCTGGTGTCCACGACACAAGCCTCGTTGCTTAGTGTGGCACTGGATGGTCATATTTTAAAATATTTTTATGTCTGAATTATTAATAAAAACAAAAAAAAATTGAAATGTTTTTTTTTTATGTTAATTTTATTAAATAAGAGTTTAATTCAAAATAAAACTAATTTCGGAACTGCTTTTTTAATTCAATAATTTGTAGATGCAAAAATATGCAAGTCTCACAAATGTGACCAGGTGGAAGGGGGAGGGTAAGAAATCATGAATTTCGTGTGACGTAATTTATGGATGGCCCCTTACTTCTCTGATCCTATTAGTGAAATAGTAACGAGCGAATCGAAACAAAACGTTCTAACAATTGTGTTTGTTTTCTTGAACACAACTTTTGTGTGCGTTTTTTTTTAAACTTATCACCTGACGCATTTGAGTACGTTAAGTGACATTGGTAACGTTGGCGATTGTTGAATAAATGATTATGCCCGAGGCTTTGCCCGCGTGGGGCTCGATAATTATCCCACGGGATCAGACTGCTGGGATAAAAAGTATCCCTTGTGTTAATCCAGGTTATAAACTACCTGTGTGCTAAATTTCATCCAAATCCGTTCAGTAGTTTTTGCGTAAAAGAGCAACAAACATCCATCTACCCATCCTCACAAACTTTCGAATATTAAATAAGAGTAGGTTGTTTTATTATTTTTAAAATTCAAAGACATGTGACATCTACCAATTCGCACTGAGCCCGCGTGGTAGATTATAGCCCATTTCCTCTCATAGAGAGGAGGCCTGTGTCCCAGCAGTGGGAACATTAATAGGCTGATGATGATGATGATGAAGATTATTTTTTTATTATGAAGAAGACACGTATCTAGGTATAATTATAACGAAAATTATAACTTCGAACCCTGCAGAGAAGTAAGTGAAAAAAAATATGCATGCATGCGGCATGTCAGAGGCCCATGAGCGGCATAAAAACTCTCGACACCCGGTTAGGCACTAACCACACGATAAAGAAGACGAAGTAAGTGGAAACGTATAAAAGAGCAAACGAAACTATTCTAATGACCTTAAATTAAGTGAAATTTCATTGATTTTTATCTACCCTATCCTCAATATCTCCACTCTTCAGCTCCAAATGAGCAAGCCGAGTGCACCCAGCAACTCAAGCTCGCACTAAAAACAAAGAGATCGCGCCATTCATTCGGATCGCGTGCGCATACGCATGCTGGTATACGTACGTGTGTGTGTGTAAGAGTCGTACTCGTATCACACGCACACAGAGGCGTTTAGTAAACATGGGACCAAGTTTGTTTGGAGAAAGAAGCTGATTGTCAATGAGTTAGTTGCTATGTTCAGGCTAGCTAGCAACATTCACTGCAAAATGTTGCAGCTGAATATTGATTATGGATTAAAGGTCTAAAGGGTGTAAAACACCTCTTAACGAAGCCGAAAGGCAATTGTTCTACTCGTCATTGCGATCATTTTTTTTTGTTCTTCGCCATTCCTGGGAACCTTCTAGTTACGGAGATATTGGGGGTCAAAGTTCCAACTTTTTGACAAGTTTTTTTAAAATACAAGTTTTTAATGTAAGATTTTTACTTTATACACCTCCACGAGCCCCGTAATATTCAATCCATCCATCAGCACAATGTTTTAAGTGCGTTACATTGAGTTCTACCACAAAACATGATTTTGCACCCCAAAAAAAAAAGTCGTTTCCCAGTAATAATTTTTGCGTAAAGTTACTTAGTTTGGTGTACAGAATGCTTGGTTGACGGCTTCGTGATGAGGTGGTTTACACCCTGTGACATCACAGTGGGCCCTATGAGAATACCAGCGCTGCGGTATTTGTTTTTCATCCATCGCAGCATCATGCTGAGATAGGAGCCTTTTTGGCCTCGCACAGGTCTTCTTTTTATTATTTAGTTTTAGATTCTTTTTTTATTATTATTATTGTAGTGCCTGTGCTTGTCCCAATTAAATATTTTTTCTTTCTTTCTTTCTGTATAGCTGATAGGCATCCGCTTTTCCAGTTACGAGTTGCCTTGGCACTTGGTTGAACAGGCCTTTTCTGGGCACGCTCGTTCCATCATAGACCTCATCCATCGCTTTCTATCAGGCGTGGTCGAGGTCAAGAGAAGGCTCATTTTGTAATAAAAAAAGAATTGAGTAAGCGCCATGGATAGTCTTTCGAATTTGTAGGCATAACGACTTCAAGAGTGTAGTCCTTTAAGGTGGATGCTCCAACCAGCCCGCGAAATTCCTTCCCACCTTTATGAGGTTGGAGAGTTGTATTGATGATTCTGATGATTATAATTCTGTAACTACATACGTCTTTCAGTCGCGAGGAATATTTTAATCAACATACAACCTAGCACTGGCCTGCAAATTGCAAACAACGTAAGAAAATTTGAGTATCGCGGGCTGGTTGGAGCACCCACCTTAAGCAACTTTTTTGTTTTACTTATGTTTCTACTTCTTTGATTTGTCTGACCAGTAGTTCAGCGAAGTCGTACACGGCTCATTCCATTATTTATTATTTAGGGCTTTAGTTTTTTTGCCTCAAAAAACTCGGTTTCAAGTTTCAAAAACCGATGAATTTCCAACATCAGAAATCATAAAGAAACCAGATAAAACTTCTTCGTCTTCTAAGCACACATCATGCATCCTCCCGTCTTCAAAACCCACACACTCCAACTCTCCCCCGCTCCAGAACACCACAAGAACAACAAAGCTATCTCACACATACAAGCCCTGCGCACGCGCATACGCGCAGAGCGAGCGAATTTTTCGCGCAGGTTCTTGACCGGGGCTATTTCCGGCTCGTCGAATCGAAACGGCGTTTTATCGCCCCGAGCGAGTGTGGAGTGGAGTGGGGCAAGGTGTGAGCTGTAGCGGAGAGCTTTTGTACAGGTGGAGATGGTGTTGGTGGGGAGTTATTTCAATAAATAGAGTTTTAAATTTCTTGAAACTTAAGGGCTATTACAATTTTTCTTTTTTTTGAGTGTTTTAGGAGTCTTTAATATTGTGGCAATATCTAAACCATAATCACACATCAAAAATCTCAGTTTAGATGTGTGATTATGGTTAAGATATGGCCACAAAATAAAAAATAAAATATTATTTCTCTAGGGAGCGCTTTAAATAAAAATATTTTTTTTTTTGTATTTGAGTGTTAGACTCTTAAAACACTCAAATACAAGAAAAATGTGATAGCCCTCTTATCCTGTTGAACGCCATAGTCACATATACATTGATACAAATATGTCGTAAAATGGTGGTGAAATTGTGGCTTGGTGCGGAGGCACGCGCGTGCGTTTATGCTCTGGCGTTCATAACGTTAATTATTGCAAGTTATTAAAACCACGAGTAATACTATACTCGTTAGTGCTAGTGTGGTCAGTTTCGGCTGCTTCAGTAGTTAAGATTTCTCAATAATCCAGAAACGCTTCTGCTTACAACTTGGTCTTAATCACCGGATACGTTAAGCATACCCAGCATTTAAGTCACAGGACATCTGTTCGCGTCTATTGCCAATCAGGCAATTACCAATAACACTGTCATAGGCTACACGGAGACATTGAGAGGCGTCGTGAGGAGACGAGAATAAGCTGAGGGTTTTCAATGTAGTACTTTACACAGCATCACATTTTAAAATGTAGATTCTTTGAATTTCAGTGAAATATTATGTGTTACTTTATATGTTGTAATTTATTACGTCGAGTTTAGAACACCAGTTTTTTTTACTTAAACTTTATGTACAATAGTGATTAGTGGTACATAGTTGGACTTAATGCCACAAGGCATTCTCTACCAGTCAACCTTTGAGTTTAATAGGACAGACAGACTTTTTAGTTTTCGAAAGTTACTGATACTAATAAACATAAACAGGGTGTAAACCACCTCATCACGAAGCCGTCAACCAAGCATTCTGTACATCAAACTAAGTAACTTTACGCAAAAATTATTGCTGGGAAACCTTTTTTTTTTTGGGGTGAAAAATCATGGTTTGTGGTAGAACTCAATGTAACGCACTCAAAACATTGTGCTGATGGATGGATTGAATAGTACGGGGGTCGTGGAGGTGTTTAAAGTAAAAATCTTACATTAAAAACTTGTATTTAAAAAAAAGTTGGAAATTTGACCCCCAATATCTCCGTAACTAGAAGGTTCCCAGGTATGGTGTAGAACACAAAAATGATCGCAATGACGAGGAGAACAAGTGCCTTTCGGCTTCGTTAAGAGGTGTTTTACACCCTTTATGTATAATATTTTAAGAAATACCAAAATAGAAAACGAGACACACAATCAGCTCAGCCCAGCTTTATCAAGTTTACTTGTTTCGCGACATAATATCATAAAATAATCATGGTAACCTTAAATTCACAGCGATACATAATGTACTGTGTCCATTCAAAAATAGTTTCTAATTCAAATCAGAGAAAACCGCTACCAGCGATGTAAAAATAAATCAAGAAATATTTTTAAGTCACGGATAAATCTTACCTGTTTGGAGATACCCACAAATTCTGCGTGAAGAGAAAAACCCGCTACCTCCTATAACTTACACAGCCTCGCCGGATGTGTTAACTGTAGTATCGCGATCCGTCTGCCTGCGTCCTTACGACTATAGCTTAATGATAACATACCTCAGGGAATTAACGATTGAGGACTTACCTGAAATAAGAAAAAAAAAATTGTATGCTTTCGTATAATATCGGAGTTCGTGACTAAATAAAAACAGGCGCTCGGGTCGATCTTTGAAGTTCAACTGTGCTTGTTTAGGTTGGTCTGTGGATGGGTGACCATTACATACCGTGTTCCCTCCGTGCCTTGGAAAGCACGTTAAGCCGTTGGTCCCGGCTGTCATTTGTAGATCTTTGACAGTCGTTACAGGTAGTCAGTGGCAAAAAGTCTGACAACCAGTCTTACCAAGGGGTATCGTATTACCCAGTACTAACTGGGTTGTAGAGGTCTGATAGGCAGTCGCTCCATGTAAAATACTGGTATTCAGCTGCATCCGGTTAGACTGAAAGCCGACCCCAACATAGTTGGGAAAAGGCTCGGCAGATGATGAGCATGCTTTCGTATTGACTCATCGATTCGAAAGAAGAAAATTGTGTTTATTGGCAAGATAAAAACAGAAACACCTTACAGTTTAGAAATGACAAAAATGAAAAAAGAAGAAAAAGATTTTAAGTATGAGGAAAGTGATGATAGCTTAGCAAGGTTGCGTTGCACACAACAACTGTAGGTGATACAAACTCTAAAAATACCTGTGCGTTGTGTAATACTAAGAACAAAGCTTCAGGAACGCATGTTTCAGGCAGAGCTGTTCAATCAAAGACAAGCAGAGCTAGTGATTTGTCTAATCAGCCTGATGTGGTTCCAAATGATGCATTCGTGAAAAGAGTCGCTAAACGATTCCAAACTTAGATTGAAAATGCACAGGCATAACCGCTTTAGAACGAATTTATGAAGACACAGTGGACTAAGCGCTAGTTGTATTGCAAAATTCGATGTTGTAATAAATTTCGGAAATGCTACAACGATCGTCGTTCCTGACACAAGCCTTCAAGCCTATGCCACTTGAGTACGTACTGCAAAAGCATAAAACAACTTATTAACTAGACTTTTCATAAATGTAGCAGCTTTCCTAGCTATCGAAACCCGATGACAATCATCGAGCGACTTCCCGGAAGGAAGGGTTATGATTTTAGCAGTCTATGTATGTATGTGTTTACGTAAGTTCCTCCGTAGAGCCTAAACTATTCATCCGATTTTAATGAATAAGATGTCAATCGATTCGTTATTATGGCCCGGGTAACATAGGCTACATTTTAACCGACTTCAACAATAGAAGGAGTTGATTTTACCTTGTAAACCCCGAATTTAATTAGAGCGTGATTTTTTAGAAGTCGAGTTTTTTAGCTATAGTATACCACACAAATTCATGTCTATGATGAGCTTTTCACCCTGTTTCTCCTACATCTACAGGTTTATATAAGTTTTCGGCTAGTTCCCTCCACTACCAACTTTAGCCGTTTTGTAAAGAATGTTAATCGTTCTCTCAGACATTGCGTGCTAAGTTCGTTTTGATACCCTAATTGTATAAAATGGCTGTTAGCTTCGATTGAATTTCTTTTGTTATACAACCTGTCTTGTCTTGAGGTACAGCTTTCTACCGAGGCTGAATTTCTTATGGTTTGTGAATCCTATTATTATACAAGGTTTAAACGGCTAGGAATATTTACATTCAAAAATGTTATATGATCTACCTGCCTTTTCCCAACAGTATGTTGGGGTCGGTTTCCAGTCTAACCGGATGCAGCTGAATACCAGTATTTTACATGGAGCGACTGCCTATCTGACCTCCACAACCCAGTTAGTACTGGGTAATACGATACCCCTTGGTAAGACTGCTTGCCAGATTTTTGGGCCACTGTCGCCTGTAACGACTGTCAAAAATCTACAAAAGACAGCCGAGACCAACTGCTTAACGTGCTTTCCGAGGCATGGAGGAGACTCGGTATGTAATGGGTGGTCACCCATCAACAGACCTACCTAGGCAAGCACGGCTTAACCTAAAGATCGACCCGAGCAGCTGTTATTATTTAACCATGAGCTTCAAAGTAAATGTTCTAGTAGATGTGAAAAAGCTTTTGATTTTAATTGCAAACTCTTGAGGTAATGAGGTACAGAGACATCAAAACCCAGTCTGAATATTCTGGAATATGAACACGTGGTTAGCTAGCGTGATAATCAATGCTTGCTCCTTCTCTCTATGGGAAGAGGCCTTTGACCTCCAGGGGGACAGTAAGGCGACACAATCAATGGTGCAAACAAATGCCCATACTTACCTTCACTAAATAAAAGCTTACTGTTTGATATTCAACCCTCGCTATATTACCAAGAGTTGAATTTCCATCAGTCAAGGTGCTTGCAAATCATTTCTATCTACTATTCTTTCACTAAATAAAATCCTTATTTATACAGTAACTAACTTCGAAAATCATAAATTTGAATTCGGAAACGGAACGAGAACGGCGCGGGCGCATTTAGTTTTTTTCTTCAATCCTAGGGCGCTTTGTTATCTCTGTCTCTTTCTTTGTAAAGCGATCCATGTATGTCTGTCTCATGTCGGGGGTGGGTAGAGAGGGTGTCGAGCGCCAGATGTTTTGGAGATTCTCTTTTTTTTTCTTTACGGTCGCAACAATGGGGGCGAGCTTAAGATTTGAGCATATGGCCTGTGAACAGGTATTGATAGGCGAAATCTTCAATTTTTTTCGTCTGGCTATATCGTTTTTAAGTATTTGAATTTCGGAGTTTATATATTTGCTGTAATGAGGATTTGAGTTAGATTTTTTTTTAGTTTTATCTTGTTGCTTTCACGATGTGTAAATAACTTGATGCACATGGTTACGTTACGTCACGTAAGCTGTTAATATGATTTGTTTATGGAATCCTAACGATAATGTCGACATTGAAGATTTGAAGGTTTTGAGTGCAGACTCGTTATGTTTAGTGTCATTGTACTGTCGGACTTTTCAGTTTAGAAAAGTTCTATATTGCGTCTAATTTCTTTAGTAACATTAAATTTAGCATTGTCAATAGATAATTATAGCTTCATATCAATATCTGTTCCTCCCAGGATAGCTGAGGACAGTTACCCATTACAACAATGCTTCTTTATTCAACTTGAAACAAAAGAACAACCTTGTCGTATCTCTGACCATTTTTTTTCTACATTTCTAGGTGTACAAGTCATATTCCGTACGGTAATAGACATCACTAAAACAATTTGGCCAAACATCTGGTACTATTGTTTGGAGGTGCTAAATGTATATTGACAATTAACAAGGAATTTGTGGAAGATTCTTTCCCATGGTTCTAACGATGCTGGATCAAGTGACGTGAAAAGCGAAGTGATTTAAGGTAAACGCACACTTATCCGCGTCGCATCGGACGAATAGATAACGTTATACGGATGAGAAAATGTTTATTTCGGCGCGGTCGGTTCTTTCGGCGCAGTTAGGTGTGCGTTCACCTTTAAAAAGGCGGTAAGATTATTTCTGATATCCAGTGACTATCAAGCTTCGGTTGTACACCGAACTTTGATGACAACCGTGAATGTCATAATATTGGTATTACGTATCACACTGAGTGGATATCACTTTACGGTGACTAACAGGGTCATACATAATACGAAACTAACCTTTTGACAGTTAATTGATGGACACTGAGCCCAGTTGCTATCATTTCGAGCTGTCAACAGAGATACGTAATAGCCCTACAGGGCTGCACTAGGCACAGTGTGATTGCCTCTTGTAAGCAAATTTTTGTATATTCGTCAGAATAAGAATTGACTTTTACTGTGATGGAACTAGTCCACGAAATGATGGAAAATTAGGCAGATAGGTTAGACTAAAATTAGACCAAAAGTATAAATAACTTTTACAGAGCTCGTTTAAACCAGAATCAATGCAGCTTCATTAGGAGTTAAAACACCATAATTTCAATTTTAAACTACTCAAAAAATTCCCATCTCTATCTTCATAACTTCTAGCAACATTTCTTTTGGGTACTACCTACCTGGTCTGAACCCTCGTCCTGACCATGCTCATCCACAAATACTAATATAGCGTGGTAGATTATCACGGAGTCACAGTGAAGAGATAGTTCCCACGAGCACAGGAAGTGATGGCTAGAGAGTATGGGCCGAGGTGCGACTGACAGCGAGCGTCACACTGACACTAGCGGCTGAGCTTCCCAAAATAGGAGGTTGCATGAAAAAGAAACATAATCAGCCTATAATGTTCCTACTGCTGGGACACACGGCCTCCTCTCTATGAGAGGGAATGGGCTATATAATACACCACGAAGGTCCAGCGCGGGTTGGTAGATGACACATGTCTCGAATGGATTTAGGACATGCCGGTTTCCTCACAATGTTTTCCTTCACCGTTTTGAGAGCAGTGGTGATGAAATAAATTACACAAAGTAATGCGCTTGCCTGGCTTCGAACCGACTTTCTGTTCGTAAGTCTGGGCCGCCACCGCTGGGCCACCGCAGCTGTTTGTAAAACGAATATATACTTTAGATAGAAGAAATTTTGGCATAGGCATACGGCAGCTGAATACTACTTACTATCGTTTCGTAAATGGGATGTCAAAGGAACCTGCTTTGACAACGTTTTCGGTATTTCCTTTTGGCTACAATTTGGTGTAATATCAGAGGGATATTAAAGTGTTTTACATGATAATGCTTATAATTTACATTTGAAAGCATATATACAGATAACCCTATTTTAACCAAAAGAAGCGCGCGAGTGGGAATGAAAATGGTATTGTTCCCTAAAAATTGTAATTGAGGAATGACCCGTCTTAGTTTTCACGAATATGCATTGAACGCCATTCCCTACATCATACCTCACAAGTCACAAGGTGTCAGGCATTTCAAGCATTTTATCGTGTTACAATGTTTTCCTTCATCCCAAGACACTATTACTTAGTGCATTCCAACATCTATCTCAAAATCGCTACCTCCACAAGCGGAGCCACCCGCTCCCCGCTCACAATACACCCACGCTCAAAAAAAACCGCTCTCCCGCATACAAAGCGAATACTTTCCGAACATCTGTCAGTATGGGGGGCGTCTTCCATCCCTGTCTCACACGGCACAGTGGTATATTGCTATCTCTTTCTGTAAGTTGGCAGGTAGATAACCTGGGTTTCGCGAGTCATGTTCAAGACTTAAAAGATCATTGGGTTACTAGTACATGTATGGTTGTGATGAATATTAAGGGATACAATGTGCATTTTATAGAACTAACAAATTTTATGATGAAAATCAAGGAGACATTTGTATTATACTGCATTTCTTGGGCATACATCTTACAAAGAATCCTCGGAATTAGGATATACCTACATATATTTTTTGCCGTAGCCACGGGGTATGTGGAGTTGAAGCAGTAGCATGGTGTGGAATTTTGTCTACATATCTCTGCACTAGTTCAATCCAAAATATCTTGATTATGTTTTGAGTTAATCATACTTTTAAGATTTTACTGTCTGTGTAATTCAGTCGTTGCCATTCGAAATGTGGTTTATTTACAAAAAATGATAGTTAGCTTAGTTTTATACTTTTGGGAGTTCTTTATTTCAATATGAATAAAAAAATACTTTTTTATAGTAATGCATTTGCTTTTTGAATATGCATAAATGTCTCAGTGAGATATTTGACTTTAAATCAGATAAAAACGGATATTTTATAACCTGAAACAAAACTTATCTCAAACAAATGTATACAATTTTACAAAATGTATACTAATCAGACGATATCAGTCAATTGATCAACAACTTATTTACAGAAAGTAAACTTGTTTTATTAACTTTTTGTCAGCCAGAGCATAAAGGCACGCGCGTGCCCTCCACACCAAGCCACAATTTCACCTAGGTACCATTTTGTCACATACAAGGTGTAAACCACCTCATCACGAAGCCGTCAACTAAGCATTCTGTACATCGAACTAAGTAACTTTACGCAAAAATTATTGCTGGGAAACGACTTTTTTTTTTTGGGGTGAAAAATCATGTTTTGTGGTAGAACTCAAAAACATTGTGCTGATGGATGGATTGAATAGTACGGGGGTCGTGGAGGTGTTTAAAGAAAAATCTTATACTAAAAACTTGTATTTAAAAAAAAACTTGTCAAAAAGTTGGAACTTTGACCCCCAATATCTCCGTAACTAGAAGGTTCCCAGGTATGGTGTAGAACAAAAAAATGATCGCAATGACGAGGAGAACAAGTGCCTTTCTGCTTCGTTAAGAAGTTTTTTTACACCCTGTATGAATGTATTTGCGTTGCTTGGCGTACAAGGCACGCGCTTGCTTGTCACGTATATGACGGTCAAAAGCAGCTGAAAACGGAAGAAATGAGACTGTAGAGGACAGTCACAACTATGGCAATATTAATAAAGATCATTCTCTCCCTATCTACCCTCAAAAGTGCATATCCCATCCCCCGTTACCACGCCAGTAAGGTCACTACAATAACACCATGAAAATAAAATGCACCATGCATTGCACCCCATAACCACGGTACATTACCCTGCAAAGGGTGGCAGGCGTACCCTAGTTTACATCCCCGTCTCTTTCACTCTTACTGTTAGAACGGATATGGATAGTGCGGTCTCGCTCTCTCGCAGTAGGTGCGGGAGTAATGTCTCTTTTTTTTTTGGTACGGTTATGGTGGATGATAGTACGGTGTTTTTGGGGGTGGGCAGGATTTAAAGGCATTAGGAACAGTGATCTTATCGGCTAGTTGATAATTGAATCTCACTTCTTACTTCTCCCACTAATATAATAAATGCGAAAGTTTGTGAGGATTGTTGGATGGATGTTTGTTACTCTTTCAAGCGAAAACTACTGAACGGATTTGGATGAAATTTGGCACTCGGATAGTTTATAATCTGGATTAACATATAGGATAATTTTTATCCCGATAGTATGATCCCGTGGGACAGTTACCGAACTTCACGCGGGTGAAGCCGCGGGCAACAGCAAGTTAAGTAATAAGATACAATTTTATCATTACAGGCTCGCCTTTTCTTATTTTAAGGTGGATTTTCAGCAGAAGATCCGTCTGTCAACCTGTTTGGATGGATATTTGGGCTTTTGGATGGTTGAGGGAAAAGAGACAGATCTAAGAAAAGATCCATAGCTTGTGTGAACGATGACAATGCGTTTACGTCACAAGATAGCACTAAGGTCCTTAGCCTAAGGTCTTTAGAAATGCTTGAAAGGAAAAGACGCACTAAGGACGTCGGGGTACTGAGCCACCATCTGCCCAGCCTTTCCCAACTATGTCGGGGTCGGCTTCCAGTCTAACCGGATGCAGCTGAATACCAGTATTTACATAGAGCGACTGCCTATCTGACCTCCACAACCCAGTAAGTACTGGGTAATACGATACCCCTTGGTAAGACTGGTTGTCAGACTTTTCGGGCCACTGACTACCTGTAACGACTGTCAAAGATCTACAAATGACAGTCGAGACCTACACTTTAACTTGCTTTCCGAGGCACGGAAGAAACTCGGTATGTAATGGGTGGTCACCCATCTACAGACCAACCTAGGCAAGCACGGCTTAACCTAAAGATCGATTCAAGCGGCCGTTATTATTTAGCCACAAGCTCCCGTTAGAGAGAGTGTACAGAGTGTGTGAGTACAGGGGCTCTACTCCCTAACGCTTCGTCTGTATATTCGAATCTGACCGTCTCTCTCACTCGCACTCATCTGCAGACGTGCGCGAGAGAGACCGATAGATCCGAATATACGGACGAAGCGCTAGGGAGTAGGGCCCCTGAGCCAAACCTGAATAAATACAGATGATAAATAGTAGGAAGAAAAAAAAGCACTAGGTAAGCCCTTTTAGATGGAACCAACAACTAAACGCCAATCATTCGAAAAAAAACAAACAGCATCAACCAAGAACTAAAACAAAACAAATAATAATTACTCCACAAACCAGATAACAAATAATAATAGCGATCCAATTAGTTGTTACTTTAATAAAACAAAAAAATAGCGTACCAAGCGCCACCTGTCGGTTATCCCCGATAAGAGCTGAATACAATGACGATGAGGTTTTTTCTTTTACTATTTGTGTCACAGGGTATAACTACAAACAGTTGATTGAGAACTTGTAATTGGCTTGATAGGAGGCAAGGCACTTTGAATCGATGGAGGGACTGTATAAAGAATGATAATTATGGCATGAAAGGAGGTGACTGCCAAGATGACGAGGAATAGAGAAGTATGGAAGAAGAAGACATGCTGCGCCGACCACAAATAAATTGAAACGAAAACAGTAGGCTTAGCCAAGTTGACAATCTACAATCGTTAACGCTAATAGAAAACTAACCAAATGTATGGGAATGACATCTATCAACGTTAAGTCACGTGGTCAAAACAAACGAATGGAAACTTTAAAATTTAGTCAAATCTGTAAATTGGCTACAATTTATATGGGATGTAGGGATCACGATTGTAGAAACGAATACATTTCATTTTATCATCTTGATCGATGTAAACTTGTCTACGAAAGTTTATATTCGTTTGTTTTGACCACGTGACTTAACGTTTACGATTGTAGAAAGAGAATCGATACGAATCGTTTGTAACTTGGCTAGGCCTGCAGGATTGATATAAGCTTTTTGATAGCCTGAGTTCATCCAGATCCAGTATATGCCAAAGAAGAACCGTTGGCCAAGACAAGGAGACTTTCTATAAAGGATAAGAGTCAGATATTGGAACATCGTGAGGAAAACCGTGAATGTCGATGACGACACGAGTAGGAGAAGACTAAAGAAACGATGGATGGAATGTTTGAAGGATGATATGGCTAGAAAGGAGACGACTGAAGAGATGACGAGTAATAGAGAAGTATGGAATAAGACATGCTGCCGATCCTAAATAAATTGGGATGAAGGCAGGAGAATGATATGAAGACCTAAGCTATCGATAACGTTACCCACTTACAAGAACTTACACTTACCAGCAAAATCCTAAACACTTATAATAACCTAATAATTTGAACACGAAATTTACCTTTAAATGACTAATGTCTGTGAACTCAATACATTTGCAACTGCGCAATTTAACAAAAATGTTAATCTTTAGATCACACTCATAATGCATAATTATGTATATCATCAAAATTCATATAATTTCATTTAGTATTAAGTAAATTTTATTTTATATTGTATTCAAATTTTATTAAGTATTAAGATTTATAAAATGATATGTTGTTGTCTTGGTGAATGCTGCGTATATCTATAATAGGCATACATACCAGCAATGTTTATGCTATTTTTTTATTGTTTCACATTAATTCTTAGTATGTATTGCATATGTTGGTGTACCAAATAAATAAATAAACACGAAAACCTAGCCTTCTTTTCCCCGTCAATTAAACTTCTTAAAACTTACTTACTTCTTCAACATGATGATGAAAATGAAATCTATATTTGTAGACATAGGTTGTACAGGGGTGTTACAATAAATATAATATAGCGAGTCCTGGCTTATGTCTTGCGTTGAAGCGTACAAATCAAATATAGATCAATCATTAATAATTCGAAGATAGAAATCGAACGAAACTTACACACATAGATCATGCGCAGGGCAGGTCAAGACAGTATACGGTGTGTGAGAAAACACAAACCTAAAGCATTTATTTACAGGTGTATCTATGGAAGAAAGTGCTTGCAAAAACCTCTATAGACACAAGTTTATCTAGAATTCTGTCACACAATCCATCAAGAATCATGTGCAGAATCTATGGTAACGGTATGTGCGTTAGTGTCCCTTGAACCCTGTGCTATGTCACCCTAATATTGACCTGCTTCAGTGTAGGTAAGGTAACCCCTAACTTTATCCACGATGCGTCCTTCCCCATGTCTCATAAACTTATTATACTTTCCACAGAAACTTTCAAGCAGAGTACTACAAACTCACACATCTACACACAAACATATATGCTCACAACGCCAGGGTGAGCGCGCACGCGATTGGCGTCGCACGCGCCAGGTGCGCGGGAGTCGGTCTGTCGGGCCCTTACACCCCGCCCTCCCGCGACCGCTACACCCCCGCATAGGGGGAAATGGGATTTTATGAGAATTAGGGATGGGGTGATGATGGTTATGGTTTATCGATAGATTCGAAATATCGTATCAGCTAGCCGGGAATTGTTTTTTTTTTTTAATTTATAGGAAATTATTTTATGCTGTGTAAAGATAAAATTTGAAACAAACATCGGAATGGATAGACGAACAGTGGGGTCGTACAACTACTTAACGTGTCCTATTTATTGACAAATAGTTCAAGTTTCAATTGATATAATGATTGCAATTTATTTCTTGATTATGAATCATTTAAACATCATTGTCAGAGCATCTCTTTCAATTCAACTCTTTAGCTAAAAGCTTCATGTGACATTCGACTTAAACATAACGACAAAATATAATTTTATTACGGGCACACTCCTGCCTTAACATTACGCGGATTATGTGTTAAAAAACTATAGTTTCTTTTCGTTTTCTTTTGATTACATACAAATATCATCTTCCTAAGAGATTGGCAGGAGGAGGCAAGATATAGGCATAGTAAAGCTTCGAAAAGTATGCGTTCTGCAGTTTTTGCCTATCCCATGGCTTAAGTTTATGTATGTATGTACTTTATAATTATGATAATAACAAGTATACCATCGACATCTAGATCTATCCTCCATTACAAGACAGCATCCCATCCACGCATTTCGCAAAAAAAAATATTTAAATCGTTTTCTGATTACCACATTTGTATAAACAAAAAATATATCAACATTCATTATGTCAATATTGTAAATTATAGACCTCACACGAAGAAGGAATAACTATATATTTAACCAGACCTGTTTATAAATATTTATATTGTGACTTACTTGATAAGTTGAGAATTTAATGTTTTTTTACGGTAAACTACTGATAGAGAGCAAAATAGCCTATGGATAAAAGCGAAGCTGTGGAAGACTCAGGCGAAGATGAGACGAGACAAACACGACCTCTTCATGAGAGTTTGGACTACAACAGTCACAAGCCAAGACAAATGGAAGGTGTGGAAACCTTTACCCATCAAGGAACAATATGGGAAAATATATTTGGGTGACAATTAAAATTAAATTGTTGCGTTAAATATCCTTATAGGCGGAGTCAAAATACTTTGAAATAATTCCAAACACATATGTCAAATTCCAACGGAGTAGAGCCTGCAGATGACGGCAAAGGAGATTTAGTTGATTTATTTATTTATTTTTATTGATGAAGAGCGCCCTAATTCTAGAAAAATTATTTATCTATTCCAAATCTGCATTTCCACTTTGAAAATGAACTGCAACCCTAATCAAATAAAAATCCGTCCTAAGACATTGCTTTATCGATATCTCATTTCATCGACAGAATCCCATCACTAGCGTAACAAAAAAATGGTACGTGCCCATGTACACAGGTATAAATAACAAAAATAGGTGGATCTAGATTATAATCTATACTTCTATAGAAATGTGATGCTTGCGTTGGTTATTGTTAACGGTGTAAGCAGACCACGCGGTAGTAGTGTATGGAATACTTACGTTTTTACCAGAGATACAGCAAGCAAGCAAGAAACCAGAATTATAAGAAATTAACCAGTAACAATACGGAGGGGGAAAATAAATATTTCATTTATGGTGGATGCTCCAGGGTAGCCAGCGAAAAGGTGCAGGAATTACTTTTTCAAGGTCAAAGGCATTCCTGAACCTTTATGCGATTATAATTCTATAACTACATACGTGTTACAGTCGCGAATCAGATTTTAATCAACATACAACCCGACACTGACCTGCAAATTGCAAAAAACGTAAGAAAAATTGAATTTCGCGGGCTACCCTGGAGCATCCACCTTAAGACCCTGAGATGTCAGCCAAGCACAATTGTAAGTTTTTTTCAGGTTGAATGTTCTAACAGGAAAAGACAAGCCAACATGCCAATAAGACGAAGTTAATTATTCTTATTACTACTAGGGTTATTGGGTTTTTCCATTAGGAATTTGTGTCCGATTGATGGTTATAGGCTCGCCCCTTATTACATCGGACTTAAACATAACTGGCGAAATGTGGGTGTACTCTTAGGTACAGCTCTGTCCCAACTGTTTGGGGATTACAGGCGTGAAGTTATGTTATGTCTGTTGCTAAGTTAGTTGAAAAACTTTTTAGGACATTTTACTCTACCCTACTTTGGCGGAACCCTTTTTATTTTTGAATGGGAAATCATCAAATGACCCCTCCCGCACTGGGCGGAGCAGGAGGGAGTGTCAGACTTTTACTGACTAAAACCCATCCATGTTCCTTCTTTGCCCTTTGTGTTCCGGAGCCGCGGTATCTCCTTCGAACAGTCCCGCAGCCCCGGCAGGCGTCAAGCCTTGCAGAACCCTTCCTTTTGCTGATTCTCTTTGAGGCGCGCGTGGAACACGAACGCGCCGTCGACACGGCCTGTCGTCATAAGACAGACGGACGGCGAGCTAGCCCATAGCTCACCGTCCACGGGCCGGCGAACTTTGGCGGAACCCTGAGAGAAGATAATGTTTTCGACATCCCATCATATGAGAAAGCCCAAATCAACCATACATTCACCAATACACACCATCATCTGCCTAGCCTTTTCCTAACTATATTGGGGTCGGCTTGCAGTCTAACGGAAGCAGCTGAATACCAGGAACAAATGCCTATCTGACCTCCACAACTCAGTTAGTACTGGTAAGTGGTAACACCGTGCCCCTTGGAAAGACTGGTTCTGGTCATGAACCTCCACACATAACCTGATAAATGAAAACATTGAAAGTCCCTCACGTGTCGAAAGACATGTGGTCTACACGTTCAGAAACGGTAACAAATGAACCAAACATTGCGAAATATTGCAGTATAGCGTACTTCAATGAAATTGATAACCTTTGCAGGACAGGGGCACGTTTTTTGGGTGAATGGTCAATTTTTTTTTCTGTAATTTAGTATGGGTGTGAACTGATTAGAAATTTTAGTTACTCTTTGTCATGTTTCTACTTTGTTAACAAGGTCAGGTTTGAGTAATGTTATTTCAAAATGTTTACACAATTGTTTTATGATTGAAAGGCTCAATTTTCACGTTTGGCCAGGAAACTGTTATATTTCATCAGCATCATAATTTCAGACGAAAGACGTCCACTGCTGGAAATAGGCCTCTCCCAAGTGTCGGCACATTGACCGGTCCCGTGCGTCTCGCATCTAGTGAATCCCCAAAACCTTCACCAGGTCACCGCTCCATCTAGTGGAAGGCCTTCCAACGCAACGTCTTCCGGTTCGCGGTCGCCACTTCACAACTTTTCGGCCCCATCGGCCATCCGTTCTGCGAGAAATGTTCCCTGAGTGCCCACTGCCACTTAAGTTTGTTACGGGGGTTAGGGTTACTTACGGGGTTTAAGGTCCTATGAAACAGGAGGCGCGCCTATTGCCATTAAACGAACTCACATCTGATCTAACCTACGGGGTACTACTGAGAAATTCCTGACGGAAACACCCAGCAACAGTTTGCCCGGGCTGATATTCGAACCTAGGCCCTCATACCCAGCAAGTAGTTCTTAGGACCACTAGATCAACGAGACAGTCAATGAATTACAGATGATACTGCTGTAGAGGTGACTACTGCGATGACGGCTCGAGGAGACAGAACAGACTCGGAGAACATGAAGAGACAGACACCTGCGCCGATCTCGATGATGATTGATTTGATGACTGAGCACCATACCCAGCCAGGAGCAAGCCTGACCCGGACAAACCGGATACACCAGAGGGCACAGTTTTATAAGGCAAGACATGCTCTGGGATGGGAGAGGAAGCCCGACCAACCGCAGCCAGTCGAGCACAATCAGCCTACTATGCAGCCTAGAGCCAATATAGGAATAGTGGTAAAGACAGGTACAATCCATAGGAATGAACATTGGTGTTTTGATCTTCGTTTGATTGGTCTCTTCTAACATTGGAGAATCGTGTTTGTTTCTGGTGGTTGCGATTCCATTCGTTTTTGGCACGTCTTATTTAAACATATTAATTATTACGCGTATATGTTTCATCGTCAGTAGTATTTGTTTCGTTGTCAGTTTAGCTAAGGTGATATATTTCCTGGGTGGCTGATTTGAATTTTTCTCTATCTGCTGCTAGCTGGATCCATTTTTCTTTGCTTTTATCGAAATATTCCATGCCTTTTTGGAGTGACTCGTTCCATGCATATATTGGTCTTCCAACTTTTAGCCGTTTCGCCTTGTATCTAATAGCTGCGTGTAGTAAGTGAGGCTCTGGTCGTGACAGAAACCTGCGCCAACCTCGACACAATATTAATAGGGCAATTAGATAATAAGGATACCCTCAAAAATCAGTAATCATTCTCATCTACCTACACATAGCTTTTTCCCAACTATGTTGGGGTCGGCTTCCATTCAAACCGGATGCAGCTGAATACCAGTATTTTACATGGAGCGGCTGCCCATCTGACCTCCACAACCCTGTTACTTCTGGATAGTAGAATACCCCTTGGTAAGACTGGCTGTCAGACTTTCGGGCCACTGACCTTTAACAACGACTGTCAAAGAACTATGATGGATGGAAATGAAATGACAGACACACAAACTCTACACCTTAGTCAAAATATGTGGATTCGCCGTTTCGTTACAACAAAAACTACCTATTGTATAACAGAAAAGTAATGAACTGTGGATACATTATTCATCTTACGCCCATGTGAATGTAGCGAAATGGCCAAGCCACAAATTTTGACTTAGGTGTGGAATTTGTGAAATTAGACCTTGTAGAGTTAGGGCGTGAAGAGTTAGAAGCTTGGCTCTAAATGAGATCTGATAACATTTTGACAGTGCGAGCCATATGGTCTCGTCTTGGCAACATTTTGCATGAAAATGTTTTTGGTGGGATACAGAAATATTCCTCAAACGTTAATCTCATTCAGGTACAACGTGAACTCTGTACAAACAAAGATTCAGCAACAACATGAATCGTATTACTTTTGACACTGATAGGTCACGTACTTAATTATGTACCTACGACCACGATATCCGTACGTATGTAAGTGCATTAGTCTTGTTTCATTATTATTATTATTAATTAATGCACTTTGTGTTCGCGATGATTCATCTTATTACACGTGGAGTTTATGACCTGACCTTCGGATTGAGATCTGTTTAGGAAGAATTTCGTTGCCCCCGCCATTTCCACGATATGGAATAGTTTGAAAAATGAAAATAAAAAACATGATACTTACTTAATTGAAAAATATTGTATATACCAGTTGATTCTTTGAAATAGCCTCATTCATACCCTCGTCTCTAGTTATGGGATATCAATAAAACACCTTGTATAGAAAATCCCAAAAAGAGAAAACTGGCTCATTTCATACATGAATTATATGAATCAGGTATGAGCTATGAGACATCATATGAACCAGGGGCTCGACACAGTCACACATCATCATCATCATCATCATTTCAGCCCGGAATCACGCACTGTTGGGTATTTAGGCGTCCCCTATCTTCTTTCAAACTTCTCTGTTCTGTGCATCCCTTATTCATCCATCTGTTTCCCGCCGTTTTTCGACGCGTTTTGACTCGACTGAATAACTAAGTAATCCAAAGTTTTATACTTAGTTAAAATCATATTAATAAGATAAAGACAAAAACAATCATAAGACACGTGTCATCAGTTCAGCTCAAAAACAAGCCAAAGATTACGTCAAAGCGAGTTCGATAATAATAAACAATGTTATTGGACAACACAACAAAGTTAACAAACACACAAAACACGTGTCGTATTCACAGTTTCACACACGACATACTAACTAATATTATAAATGCGAAAGTAAGTTTGTTCAGTGTGCCGATCATCCTAAAATTGTGCATATACGTTGTCAGGTGACAGAAACGGACATGGGGTACCTTTCATCCCAAAAAAAAGTACAGTTCCCGAGGAAAACCACAATAACGTTCTTATGATAATAGATGGCGCCACGTGTCTTTTGAATCATGATTGAATTTTATTACAAGCAGAGTACAAACCCTAATTGATTGTCAAATTATAAATTAGTTCTATGGAGAGTATTGGAGAGTAGAAAGAAAGCTAGTAGGTACCTACATCTTTAAAATAGTCTAAAGTTATCGAAGAAGTCTGTATCTGTAATCTGTATAATCTATGTCTTGGTAGGAATCTAGTAATCTGCAAAAAGTTTTATGACGCACATTTCTAATTATTGAAAATCCTTAAAAACACATAGTGGGCTTAGAACCAACTGAATTTAGTGTCCATGAATTGACGACTAATTCTGGAACTGGAACTTCAAATGGAAGGAACATAATAAGTTGCCAAATCTCTAAAGCACATGCTAAAACACAACACAGAGTAAACAGTTTCTAAACAAAAATACAGATAAACACAAAATTAAATACATAACATAAATTCTAAACTGTGTAGTTAAATAATATAAAGCAAGAAAATGGTGCAGATATCAGAAACAACAAAACGGTGTAAAAAGCGAACAACACAAGAATTCACGACACAATTATTAACCTACAAGTTTCAGCTAATTTCGCCAATTGAATGAAACTGAACTGTTACACTTGTATCTTACTATCTATATACAAGTAGTTAAAGTAATTTTTAAGTTTTAAGTAATTACTAATGCAACAATTTTTATGCAATCGACTAGAATTTTAACAAAGTAAGAAACGTCAAAAAGAAAGCAACGCTAAGAATTTTAACTTACGACAGTTCTAACTTCAAGCAATTACTAAATACAGAGAAAAACCTTACAGCGGATGCTCCAACCAGCCCGCGAAATTTAATTTTTCTTACGTTTTTTTGCAATTGGCAGGCCGGTGCTAGGTTGAATGTTGATTAAAATATTGCTCGCGACTGTAAGACGTATGTAGTTACAGAATTACAATCATCGAAATCATCAATACATGCCACCAAGCTCCTAAAGGTGCAGGAATGACTTTGACCTTGAAAAAGTTGGCTGGTTGGAGCATCCATCTTAACCAAGTTATTACTTTTACTCAAGTAATCACTTCGACTTGTTTATAGATACAGGTGTTAGTGTCTTAGTCGTTAAGGAGACTGGCCTTATGACAAAAGTAAGAAAAGATAAAAACACATAAATCTAAACACAAAACACAGGAGAACGAGAACAACAACACGTGTTAACAACAACACAGATACTACGGCCTCACCAACTGCTGGCACGCCTGCATGTTGCTAGTGCTGATGGTGTTGTTAACAGTTAACGTTGTTATTTCTAAAGCAACAAAATGGTAGTAGTTTTAAATACAAAAGAAAAGTGTACAAAGCCAAAATAACAAGTGCTTAACGAAACAAACTCACAACTACGCAAATTTCACCAATAAAACTACATTGAAACGGCGTTCAAAACTGTCAGTGTCAATATTCCACAGCAATTATGCAGACACTGCAGCTCTTGAACGCTGTTCAGTTTAATAGGAGAAATCCGCCATCAAATCTAAACAAGAAACACAGGACAACAACAAAAAAAGCCAACACAGATACAACAAAGACACGTGCTAAAACCAACAGAGATACACGTGCTCAACACAGATACAACAACAACACAGATACTACGGCCTCACCCATTGTGGCGGCACGTCAGCATGTTGATGGTGCTGATGGTGGTGGTGGTGGCGTCTGTCTGGCTGGTGGTGACCGTTGGAGGCCGCGCAGGACGTCGCCGCCACACCGTACTGGTGCAGAACAAGAGAGTGAACGTGCTGGATTGTGGTTCGATTAGATGGGTGGCGGAAGATGGCTTGTAGATTTTCGGGTGAACATATTGTGTGGGTGAAGATTTGTTGAAAAATTGCTATAAAACCTACAAATATACATAAAGTTATGTAGAGTTATTGACGGAAATTCGTTACAAATAAATGTGTTAAAAAAATACGATATCATTTAATCATTCTTTACTATTACTTAATTGGTAGATATGTTTTTGAGCAGTTTGGGGTTGAAACATCAGACTCTAGAGCCATGGGGCTCGAATGCCCACTAAGTATTTCCGGATATCGCCCAGCGTTTGGTCGACTCTTCCCTTTTTTGGCCTAGCAGTTTATAAAATACGCGTTTTGTTTGGAAAATCAACAAGACTTCAAAGACGAAACTTAATTTTCAGTTGTAACCGCTTTATAGGCTAATCCTGTACTTCCTGTCGGCCTGATACGTGAATCAGTGAAACATATTAAGCGCAGGACGCATCACCAGCTAGCGAAGTAGCGAGCGAGCGAGCGAGCGAGCCTCTTTCTTAATCGACGTAAAAACAAAAACGGAGGAGGTTATCAAGTCAACGCGTATATATATTTTTTTCATATTTCGTTTCGGCTCTTTCGGTAGTTCACGGTGTGAACCAAAGTATGAAAATAGGTGAAACGATGTCTCGCCCGGCTCACTTGCAGGCGGTGTGGCTTGCGCTTTATACAGGTGCTCATAAATGACGTGATAGTTATGATATTTTTTTTCTGTTTTGGTTAACATAATCGATACATTAGCAATACACAATTATACATATACTTTATAGGTTATAAATGCACATAACATCACGCCTGTAATCTCCGAAGGGTTAGACAAAGGTGTACCTGATAGTACACCCACTTTTCGCCAGTAAAGCCCGTGCCAAACTGTTGTAAACAAACCCTCCACACACCTCCACATAAGTCTCCACCGGCAGTTTAACAGCACGCACTGTTGACGCACTGTTGGAAACCGCCGGTGGAGACCGATGTGGAGGTGTGTGGAGGGTTTTTTTTTCGGATGGGAAATCATCAAATGACTCCTCCCGCTCAGGGCGGAGCAGGAGGGAGTGTCAGACTTTTACTGACTAAAACCCATCCATGTTCCTTCATCGCCCTTTATGTTCCGGGGCCACGGTATCTCTTTCGAATATTCCCGCAGCATGTTTAAGATGAAAGCGCTTCAATTACTCATCTTTCACCGTTATCCACCTGTAACGATAACAGGTCGTCTCCCACACGATCCCACCAACTTTACTATCCACTAATGTTACGGGGACAAGCGACGGGCAAGAAGCACTAAAACTTATAGTAATTATACCGGAGGTCCGTGCCGTCACAGCGACGTTTACTATGCGCGGTGTATTAGGACGAGCCCTTGAGCGATTTGTCAACCTGTGTTGTTAAGGTGGATGCTCCAATCAGCCCGCGAAATTCAAATTTTCTTACGTTTTTTCAGTTTGCAAGCCAGTGCTAGGTTGTATGTTGATTAAAATATTGCTCGCGACTGTGAGACGTATGTAGTTATAGAATTATAATCATCAAAATCATAAATTTGATACAACCTTCCAAGCGCCGTAATTTCCTGCAAAGAACGTAAGAAAATTTGAATTTCGCGGGCTGATTGGAGCATCCACCTTAAATATTTAGTGAGAGTAGAATAAGATTTTTTTTTTTTTTGCCATTTACAGTATCCGAAAGGTAACGCAGTTGCAAATTCAGAAACATTGGAGAATTTGGAGACAACTTTGAAAAGACGTATGAGACTGTTAGTAAAACGTCCATCACCTCTGTAAAAACATACCAATTTTATTAATAAACTAGCTGTTGCCCGCGACTTTAGTTAGCGTGAAATTATTGTAAAAAATGTTACTTTTTATCACAGATTTTATTACCAATTTCAAGGTTTTAATTTTTTTCTTGGAACCCTAATTCTTATTCTAAAATAAAAGTAGCCTTAGTTACTCCTTTTAACATCAGCAGTCTGCCAGTAAATGTCCCATCAAAATCGGTCCAGCTGTTTCGGATTAGCCGTTTGAATCGGATTTTGTTAACAATTTAGACGGCCTATCTGACCTCCACAACCCAGTTAGTACTAAGTAATACGATACCACTTGGTAAGACTGGTTGTCAGACTTTTGGCCCTGTTGTCCTTCAAAATATTTTCATTCTTCTAGAATATTCTAAAATCCATTATAAATCTAAGCCATGACCTCTTCCGAACAGCTAGCAAACCCGAAATGTCCCAAAACTCCTAAGCACAGCTATCAGCTAGTACTATACTCGCCCACACACGTCTATAAACATATGTAGGTACTAGCGCCAGTGCTAGCGCGAGCCACTCGGCCGAGTTGCCGCTTCACTTTTATAGCCGGACGACTGTCTTACCGTACTGGTGAATACAGAAGTGGGATGAAAGAGAATTAATTTATTTAATGCGTAACATTTTTTTAGGTCGAATATTTGTTTTTAGTCTTTTGTGTTTAGTTTGCCATCACAATAAAACCATAGGTAAGTACTACTTTTTTGGTTTTCATATTCATATCATTATTTGCATTCCAAAATGTGTGCTGAGCTTACAAAAGGCCTAAAGCAAAGGCACAATTACGGACCCTGTAGGGCAAAGCAAGAAGTATAAACTTAATGTGTGAAATAAAATATTAATTCAACATTTTTATAAATGAGACTGATGTATGATTTGGTTCAAAATAGCGTGGTAAACGAGTGCCTAGAAGATCGTGGGGAAGTCTTCAGGACTTTGCCCAGTAGTGGGACAGCAAAAACAAGACAAGGCTATAGGGTCGCCCCCTTTTACATGGCTCTTAAACATTGTTAGCGAAATGTTGGTGTGCACCTTTGCACGCCTTTTCCTAACCATTTGGGGATTAAAAGCGCGATGTTTTATTATATACTAGCTGATGCCCGCGGCTTCGCCCGCCCTCAAATTATATACTAAAACCTTCCTCTTGAATCACTCTATCTATTAAAAAAACCCGCATCAAAATCCGTTGCGTAGTTTTAAAGATTTAAGCATACATAGGGATATAGGGACAGAGAAAGCAACTTTGTTTTATACTATGTAGTGATACAAGCAGATAATTTATTACAAAAACAGAAAAAAAAATATCCTATATGCCTTTTCAGTTTTTTTTTTTTTGTGTAAACCCAAATAAATCCTTTGTGCTGTTCTATGTTAATTTAATATTATTGTCCTGTTAAGTATTTTGTGTGTACTTACATAAATAATTAAATAAATAAAACATAGCTCCCAAACGCTTCTCCACACAATTGTACGTCTTCAAACTAAGAGGCAACAAAGACAATGCGGCGAATTAAAAGCAACTTACCCCTCCCCCCGCTTCGCCCCCGTATTTATACCCCCCCCCCCGGGCCAAGTTTCATCCCCTTTTATTGCCTTTTACCGGCTCTATAAATAGATACATAGTACGTTGTGTAGTATTTATGAGGGTTAGTGGAGACTGTATTTTCACGTGTTTTCATGTATAACAGGAATTTCTCAGTAGCAGCCACAGAGGCTGGATTAGTGCCCAATTGATGGCAATAGGCTCGCCCCCATTAACAAGGGACTTAAACATAACTGGCGAAATGTGGGTGTACTATTAGGTACAGCTCTGTCTAATCCTTCGAGGATAACAAGCGTGATGTTATGTTATGTTATGTTAACCATAAAACAATTTTGTTACGTTATTTACAATTTACTGGATGAACTTATAAAATATTCAAGAAACTATCAAATCTGCAGGTTTGACTTCTGTAAATTAAAAAAAAAAGAAAACATTTTAGCACGTCAACAAATATTTATCTTTCAAAACTAGACGAGGTGTTTTATTTACATTCATTTATTCCCTCCCATTCTTATAAAATTACGTTTATTGATAAAAAAAAAAAACAAAAAAAAATTGCATGAAGAAATTAATATATATATGTACTAATATTTAATACCTATGTTGTTTTAATAAATTTTAATTGTTAATAAAGTAATAATTAATTCGACTGTAATAACTAATTGTGTTGTAATAAAATATGTTATAAATGAATGTAAACTATTAACAGCCAACTGGGCATAATATTAATTTGGTTGAAGTACCAAACACAATTAATGCAAATAATAGATTGATGTATATACGTTGTAAGGAATCAATAAAGCTATTTTATTTTATTTTTTATTCCCTCCCATTTCAGAATGCAACATGTCCTGGGGTACATCAACACTTACCAATAACGCAAAGGACATAATCACCCACAATTATGACGTAGCTCTATATTATACACTCATACTATAACATAACTTGAGCACAACTTACATAAACCGGTAAAAGAATGCCGCGCCGAGCAGATGTTTTGAGTTCCGACTGTGTCAGACACGAGCACCTTATTTATTAAGAAGATAGCTGGCTTCGTGGGTTTACTTGTCACTTTGAGCTTTAGATAGACGCAATCAACAAACGTATAAATAAAATATCGCTGGACATTACACACAGCGCCATCTAGTGCTACACTAAGCAACGAGGCTTGTGTCGTGGACACCAGATAGTTGATACATTGATACTTTTTGTTTTTGGTCTTCTTTTTAGCGTGTTGATGGCAATCTAAATTGTGTCGGCCCAGAACTGAGCTACTAGTTTGGCGCTTTCGGTAGCGTCCATCAGTTCCTGCAGTGAACAAACAACAGGACACGCAGGACACGACATTAGGTGCCCCATCGTTTGTGGAACAGCACCACATTTACACTCCAGGGCAGAGTCAGTAATGAATCTCCACCTGAGCAGGTTTTCCTTGCTGCGACCAACCTGGGTCCGGAGTCTGTTTGAAGACTTCCAGTTCAGCCATGGCAACTCATGTCCAGGTGGGAGATTTTCAGCAGGTGACACGAATGGGTTAGGTAAGGATGCACAACCTCCCCACAGCTTTAGTCTTTCCGCCAGAGAGTGGGGTGACACTCATCAAAAATAGGTAAGGGTTCTTAGGGTTCTGACAGACGAGCGGCATGTTGCCAACTGCAGATAAACGGCAGCCGTCGCCACCTGTCGACGGCTGCCGTCGACGCTTGCAGTTGTGGTGTCGGCGGCTGCCGCCGGCGCGTCGCCGACAGCCGTCGACACACATTTACGCGGCATGCCACAACTGCAAGCGACGCGACCGGTCGACGGCAGTCGTCGACGCTTCGGCGGCAGCCGCCCGGCGAGTCGACAGCAGCCGTCGTCAGGTGGCGACGGCTGCCGTTTATCTGCAATTGGCAACGTGCCGCTCGCTAGTCTGTAAGAACCCTTAGGTGTATGAGCACTATGAGCGAAGTTAGTCCGGTATAATTTCAGTCCTGCCCCAATGGGTATATATTAAGGTGTTATAGGACAACTAGGACAAACAATCTACCTACCCCGATTAAAGAAATACCTTGAATATAATATAATTAAGAATCCAAAAAAAACTATCAATAAACTATTTTTATTGGTCGTAAGTGGCCATTAATATTTCTTCTTCTTTAATTAGTGTTTAAGATCGTTCGATATGTTAATTAGGAGTATATTCACGCTGTTTAACAACGGGGGGTAAGCATCAAGGTTAAATTAGTTGTATATGTCGTACTTGTGTCATTTGGTTAATACCTAGACATTTGTTTAATGAGGGTTCTGTACAGATAAATTGTTGTAAGTAATCCATATTTATTGTGACATAATACACTGATCTGCAAAAATAAGTATCATACTTTTAAAATTGCAATAACTTTTTAAGTACACAAGATATACTTTCGAAACAAAAGGATTCGAAAAATAGTTTAATTTTGTCTATAGTTTAAAAGAAAGCTGATTAAAAATGCTATAAAATGTTTTTAATTTTAAATCTCTAACTTCTATAATTTAGGAAAAATTTAAATTTTCAAAGTGTAGTACTTATTTTTGCAGGCCAGTGTATTATGCTTGTATTGTAATGGTAGAGGAGTACTTATTGTATTTAACTACAGTACATCCACATTTTGATAATTATTGTAGGTAAGTATTTAAAAAGTGAGTGAGCCTATTGCCAACAACCTGGCACAAATCCATTTTACCATTTTTTTTTTCTTTTTATACTGCATCGTGGGAACAAGTTTGATCCGTACAAGGGTCAACCACAGATTATATGATTTGAAATGTTCTGGGTTAGAGTGATTATTTATTCAAATCAGCGCCATCTATCCGACACTAATAGAAACCAAATTACTTTCCTACAAAATTCTTTAGGTCTATAATTAATGCCGGAGTAAATGAAGGATGCCGTCCAGCAGTCTAGCTAGTATATTTGGCCTAGACATTTAGACAATAGTGGAATTAATCTAGTTTTTCGTGTTTTATAATGAAGTTGTCCTCAGACGATGTGTCTAGAAGTGTAAACAACTTGGGGCCTTAATTTTTTTTACAATGCAGAAATTAAAACCAGGATCGTAATGCCGAAGCTAATGTCACTATTTTTGAGCCCGTTTTTTGTATAGCAACCACTGACTGAACTTTTTTTGACTTTCCGAAACGAGGTGAGATAATCGACATAGCTCACAGAACAAGTGAGATGAAGTGACAATAGGCCGGCCATAATTAGCCGTAGAACCGAGGACCGTTGGGGTAGAAGTGTTCTTGAGTGGAGACCGCGAATCGGTAAGCGTAAGGTGGGACGCCCTCAGGCTCGTGGAGCGACCCAGGTCCAGCAGTGGACGTCTTTCGGCTGAAATGATGATGATAGGGGATCACCGCGCGAGCTTCCTCTACCAAATGAAAACAGTTAGAACTCTTAGAACCACCGGCGCAGGCGTGCACTTGGAACAAGCAAGCCCAGTCAGTGGGTGAAGTGTGAGGTCCTTTAAAGGCAACACTACCACCTATACCACCATTGTACAATATAACATTTTACGTAACTATGTTGACGTTGGCTTTCAGTCTAACCGAATGGAGCACAATATAATCAGTATTTTACATTAAGCAACTGCCTATCTAACAGTCACAGCCCAGTTACTGCGTTACCCTTGGTAAGACTGTTCAAACTTTCAGGAGTCCGACTCCCCGTAGACTTGTCAATTTATACAACAGCGTGTATTGTATTAGAGGTCGTCGATCCATCTGGCTCCACTCTAGGACTCGTCTTCTCCACCGGCTACGGCGGTTCTCTCTCTGACGTGTATTGTATACAAAACTTTTAAATTTGGATCGTAATTAACCATTGTAGTTGCAGGTCACAGCCGTGAGCTGGCCTCATGTAAATTTAGCGATACCTAAGTAAAATACAAGTTTCTCTCGACGTCACAGTAGATGCGACTGGACCACCTGTCCGTTGGTCCGGACCATTCAGAGACCGGTTCCGATAAACTGTTGCGGACTCGCGGAGCATGTAGCGAATGGAGACATCATTCGCAAGACACGAAGACTGAACGTTTTATACTGTTGGTGGAGGAAAGAGAAAACAATAGTATAGTAAAATCTAAAACGGCAGTCCTTTTCTTGACAAAAGGCCAGTGATAATGTGATTTTTCACCGCCCTAGATGTAAATTTTAGATAACACTGAGTTATGTTACAATTTAGATAAACGTCGTCAGTAATATAAGACTGGAGCGAGCTACGGTTTGGCTTTCTGAAAGGCCCCGATCCGAAGTGAAATTATTAGGTTTTGAACCGCAGTCAACGTTAAAGCTTGCAGGGTGAGCAAGCTGAAGCGGGTCGGTCATCATACCTATATCAAAGGACCAAGAGAGTCCTAGAGTGGACTTAGACTATCGACAAACGTAATGTGGAACCCCTAGCCAGATGGACGACCTTTAAAGGGACATACTGAGGATACACTTGGACACGCGGTATACAGAAGGCAGAGGACCGGATATTGTGCCGAAGCTTGGGAAAAGTCTACGTCCAGTAGGCCTATTCCGTAACTCTGTTGACAGCTCGAAATGATAGTAACTGGGCTTAGTGTCCATCAATTAACTGTCAAAAGGTTAGTTTCGTATTATGTATGACCCTGTTAATCACCGTATAGTGATATCCACTCAGTATGATACGTAATACCAATATTATGACATTCACGGTTGTCATCAAAGTTCGGTGTACAACCGAAGCTTGATAGTCACTGGATATCAGAAAGATACGTAATAGCCCTGTAGATAGGTACAGTACCAGGAGTTGCTTAATTGATTGAATTTAAAACTTAGTGGTCTGTAATGGCCTACAGGCAGTGAGCAAGCGTAATAGTAGCCTATGGTCATTCGTCTTTCGTCTAAAAAGAGATTTACTCAATGTGACGTGGCGTGGCAGTTTAAATCCTATTTTATTTTAGTGAGTGAGCTCTCCATTTACACATTATTCTATGAAAACCAATAGATAAAAATATTAACGATCAGTGATGTGTTTATTATAGATGCCTTGTTAAATATAGATGGCTGTCGTTCAAGAATTAATTTGTATATCATTACTATATCTGTATTGTTGAAATTGAAGTGATGTTCTTTAGAAAGGTCAGGCGCGTAGTACTCGGCGACGGCGTGCGTGTATGACCAGTAGGCTAATTCACGTAACTAAAGAAGTTCTGTTGCAGTGCAGTTGCAGTTAAGTTTCGATCAAAACAACGCTTTTCGTATTCTCTACCGCTGTCAGACACGCTCGCGTCAAGTTCGCGTCACGCGAGAGCAATAACGGCATTCTGCTGCTGCTGCGTGTTTCGGAACGCAACATGATCGGTATTCTACTAAGTAAGAAAAAGCACTAAAATCTGTACTAGGGTATTATTTTAATATTCTAATAACGTCATATTCATTGAAATGTAATCGATTCTATTCGATTATTTAGTGAGCAATATTTTTTCTCTCATATGGGCCACACCATAAGTATGTTTGGTAGAGTTGGTTGTCGTACAGTTCACGCGCAGCTTACGCGCAGTTCAAAGATTACAAGAATACCGTTTATCACTCGAACTTAACAGCAACTGCACTACAACTTCATCGGCGCGTCATAAAATTACGTGAATTAGTCCTCAGGTGTATGAACGCGGACGAAGCAAAAGGAGTGTGTACTGATCGTAGTAGGTGACGTCCTGTAGGTTCCGCCTACCCACGTAAGGCTTGAGTTTTAGTATGTGTGTATGTAAAATTAAAATAATAAATATCGCTGGACATTAACACACAGCGCCATCTAGTGCCACACTAAGCAACGAGGCTTGTGTCGTGGACACCAGCTAGTTGATATAATACATAAATACTTTTTGTTTGTAAATACATACTTATTATACATATAAACATCCATGACTCGGAAACAAATGCTCATCACACAAACATTTGCTCCAACCGGGATTCGAACCCGGGACCCTAAGAACGTAAGGCGGCCTCACTACCGCTGCGCCATTCGGGTCATAAATTAAAAGTTACTTCATAGTTGGAATATCGGCGAAAAACAGTTTGTTGCTGTTACATGTCGTGTTTTAAATAGAGATTGAGTCATCGTGGTTATTTTAAATGGTCTTATTTAAATTCAATATAAACTATCCAACTATTAAATGACGATGGCAGACGCCGATTTTTTAGACAATTAGTTGAATCTGAATTTTTGACGAAAATCCAAAGAGGATGAACGCTACAGGTTCTGGAAACTTTATAAGTATCTGACTTCCAATGAAGTATGTCAATCTGCCTTGAGTTAGCTCAGTCGAAAGAAGAAGAAACTTTCAGACCCCCGACTTATTGTAGTACTTAGCAGGAACCTAGGGTTATAGAATAGACGTTAGGAGTCCGACATACTGTTAATTTTTTGGGGTGAAAAATCACGTTTTACGGTAAGACTCAATGTAACGCACTCGAAACATTCTGCTGATGGATTGAATTGGGTTTCTCGTTATTTTTTTATTTTGGGTATTCAATAAAATATTTATTATTTTATTTTATTTGTGTATGATTGTGTATTATTACCTAAGTACTTATATAAATTCTCATAAACAAGAAGTTAGTTTTTTAGATATTATTTTGTACCCTATCACTAAGTTTTCCTATTTAACCCAAAGGTTGACTGGTAGAGTAGAGAATGCCTTGTGACATTAACCCATGATCTGTCCACGAAGTAGACACAATAGTTAAACAATGGCGTCTCGACTAAATTGGTCATTTGACAGATCATGATTTAAGGCGACTACAGGAGCTAAATTAGCAACTTTATTTGTGGTGGTTCAAACCAAGTTTGAAATCCTGTTAGAATAAAGTTCTAATCAGCTTGCACTACAAAGTGGTTGTTACGTCAGTCACTGCGGGCCGAATAATGCGAAATGAGTGGTTTTTTGCGATTTACAAAAAATCGATTGATTGGACTAAAAAAATAAAACACTATCATGCTAATATGTTGCTTGTAGAATTATTTGCCAAAAAATCAGAATGATCGCATGTATTTTAGTATGGTTTTTACCTACTCGTTAAAAGATTTTTTTAGAGATAAGTTCGTGATTTTTTTTTATCGAGTAAAATTAGTTGTATTATGTTTTCAAAACACTACCATACTAGCATAATGATATCCTGAAGAATATCATATATTTTTCTGGTTTTGTTTATTGCAGTGAATCATATGCTTTTTTGCATTATAAAACTCGCGTTTAGCTCCTGTAGTCCCCTTAAGTCTGTCTATGTACCACAATTGTACATGAAGTTTAAATAATAATACGGGGGTGTTTAGAGTAAAGTTCTTAAGTAAAACCAAATAAGTATTAAACGTGTTTAAAAAAACTTGTGAAAACGTTAGAAGCTTGACCCCCAATATCTCCGTAACTGTAAGGTTCCCAGGTAAGGTCTGAAAACAAGTGTTTTTCGGATTCGTTAAGTGTCTTGTTCACCCTTTAGGTGAGCTACACTCCAGAACTAAGCAAATAGAAATGATTCTGTCCATTCGCAAGGGTAGTTTCGTATGCAGATGATTCTAAAGTACATTATTCATAATAGTCACAAAAACCAACGACCCAAATAAAAACAAATCTTTTTAAAACTACCCTCAACAAAAACAAACATTTTCTGCAACGTCAAAATACAAATATACCCCGAGTCGTTCACAAAACTGATTTATTCGATTCCAGCCCTTTTTGCCGTACGGTCAGCAAAACATGTAACCTCCATATCTTGGATTTGCATTTGTATCCTTTTTTTGCTGACGTATGTGAAGTTGTCTTCCAAATAAGTAAAATTGAAGTGTCTGTGTGTTTAATATCAAAATAACAGCTTTTTACTGAATGCACATGAAAATATATACAGCACTTATAACAAAACACTTTTTTTATTTTTCAATTTTTGTCTGTCTGTCTGTACCGGCTAATCTCCTAAACGGCTGGACCGATTTTGAAGAGACTTCTACTGGCTATTAGGTCTTAAAAAAAAAATTACAAACCTTGAAATTGTTAATAAAATCCGATTAAAAAAGGGAAATAAAATTCTTTTTTATAATAATTTCACGCGATCGAAGGTCGCGGGACTCGCGGGCAACGACTAGTATTTTATATTTTGAATAGTTTTTTCTTCAGGATGGTCAATTTTTTATGATACTTATTTCGTATATTTTGTTCATAACTCTAAAAAGAAGACACGTTCGCCATAAAAAGCTATACAATGTATCTGGTTCGATTAATTGGGCCAATTAACTTTAAACACGCCTTCATCAGTAAAGATCTTGATAATGGTATAAATCGTATTCCGGTTTTCTTTATCTTTAAATGGCAACGACTTTTCTAACCTTAAGGAATACGTAGGTATTCCGTAAGGTTAGAAAAGTCGTTGCCATAATATAATTTTGTTCATATTTTTAAAGTAGAAAATGAAATAGCACGCTTTTATATAGATAAAAGCGCGCTATTTCATTTTCTACTTTTGAAGCTAAGCCGTTTTTTTTTTAATAGTACCCAGAATGTTTTATTAATGAAAAGAAGAAAATTATGTTTATCTGTCAAAATTGAACGTGTATACAAAGTTTCGTGTCCGTGCTATCTTAACTTGAAGAGAACTGCCGTATTAACTTGAAGAGTTCTCTCGAGAGGACGCGATCTTAGACCAAGTCCTGTCTGCCATAAAAATGTATTGTCACCAGTACCAAATGTGTGCGCAAAATTTCAGCTCAATCGGTTGCGGGGAACTGGTCTGAAATTCAGTTGCAAGATTTGACCACACACTAACTTACTAACAAGGCAAGTTGATTATAAGCTTTTAAAACAACGCGCGTTTTTTGTAGGAACACTACACATGAATTTATATTTATATTATAATGACTTATCAATTTTTATTGCATTTTGACATTGCTTATTTTCTCTTTTATTGTTGTTATTTAATTTTATGACATTGTATGATTAATTTATTTTACTGACTTATCAATGTTTATAACTGACTATTATGTATTTGGATTTTAGTAATTTGGTTTTTATTTTGTAATTTATTATATTTTGTAAATTTCATAAATTTGTCGTGCCTTACTGGTGAAACATGTACGTACAAAATATTAATATTGTGTCATCCTGCGTGCTTAAATTGCATGTATACGCATGTTTTAACAAATAAAATTATCTTTATCTTTAAAAATATCAAGAAGTTATCAATATCATTAAAATATCCTTATAATTAAATAATCTGACCAACAACATGTTTGCAGTTGCCAAAGAAAAAGTCTTATTTCAGGTATAAGACTTTTTCTTTTAAGGTTTTTAAACCGCAAACTACATAGGCATACCAGCCTGAGGCCCAGAGACAACCACAATTACATTCACATCTCGCTTGTTTCCAATCGAGATGGTAAGCAGCTGTCATAGTTGAAGTTTTTGCTTGAATTCTAACAAAAGCATAGTGAGTAAAACAATAAAAATACGCCTGGTTTACGAAGCGAGAATGTGGTTTTGAGAACTCGGTTTGAACAATTATAGGATAGTCTAAAAAGGATGAATACTCTGCATATAAAGTCAGAGGAATTAATTGCTAAGCAAATTGATTTACTAGTTACATTACCCGTATTCCCGTCATTCTTTGACAGTTGTATGAAATAGCGGCAAATTGACATAGAACGTCGATTTTGATAACCTTAACCATTAATATCCCCGAAAGGGCCTGTCTTAAGGTGAAAGCGTCAGGGTAGCCCGCGAAATTCAAATTTTCGGTCGCGAGGAATATTTTAATCAACATACAACCAAGCAGTGGCCTGTAAAATGCAAAAAACGTAAGAAAATTTGAATTCCGCGGGCTGGTTGGAGCATCCACCTTAAACTGTTTCTATAGAATCACATTAACGCAAAGCAAAGATTTACATTCCTTATAAGTGCTAAAATTATATCACGAACGAAACAAAATACAAAACTATGCTTGATGAGCACAAGTACTGAAAGAAAACACCAAAATAAAGTTGTACAAAATAATAATGTTACATCTAATGATATCACAGACAAACAAAATATAAAAACATCAAAAAAACTCACCATTCCATTGTCCATGCCCCCATATGGCGATTGGTATCCCGCCTTTTCTGTGACTGTAAGAGATAATTGATATGCACATTATTTATCTATACTTTAAATAATTATATACTGTTGTAATATTTCTTGTAGCTGCTAGCGTTCCTCGAACAATAAAACGTGAAGTGTTTCGGTTTACGTGTTATGCCATGTTTACTAGGTATGCGTTTTTTTGGTTAATCACAATAGCCATATTTAATTTCGTCTGTTAATCACAACGGAAAGACGAGTGAATTTTATTAAGAAATTAAAACAATTTAGATTCAGTCAAAACAGGTACCGTTGATGCAGACCGCTGTAATTTGTCCATATAGATTGATCGAACCTTAAAATAAGTATCTACGTACGTAAAACACTAGAAACAAAATTTGGCGCCCAACATGGGACCGCAAAATTATTACAAAACGCATTGAGAATTAATAGTTCGGAAAGTAATATAAAATGCACCAGTGTATAATCGTATTACTTCAAACCTAACAATAACACTATAACTATAAAAACTCTTCTCTAAGCCCCACACAATAAAACACGAATTAAAAAATCGCGCCATTTTGATAAACCCATTAAAAATCTTTTGTTAACTTGGTCGAGTAGGGTTCCGAGTTCATATTGTCAGTAGGTTAAAAATGGGTTAAGCTGTAGAGTTTGGTGCAACTGAATGATATTGGCGATGTGGGTTTATTATTTGTCTACAATACCAACGTTTATCTGGGGTTAAAACAAACACATCGTGGAAAATCGACCTCGATATAACTTAAAAAAAATTGTAACTATACCAGACACGTTAAAAGAAAATGTCGATAGAGCAAACTAATATTTACGAAGCACGCTTATTGCTTAAGTACTTTAACGAATGTCCTTACGGGTAGTTAGAAGCCCGAAAATCTAACAACCAGTACCAAGGGGTATTATAATTCATATGATTACCCAGTAATTGGGTTGTGGTGGTGAGATGAGCGCTACCTATAGTACACTGGTATTCCGCTGCTTTCGGATATACTGGAAGCCGACCCCATCATAGTTGGGAAATGCAGATTGCTTAAAGACTGTTCAATTGAAGTTATAGGTATTACACGTGTCTGATTTTCTTCAGCGAGCACTATGCATTGACAATCCTCTTTATAAATGCGAAAGTTTATGAGGATGGATGGATGCATGTATGTTACTCTTTCACGCAAAATCTACTATAATAATATAATAATAATACTTTACTGAACGGATTTGGTTGAAATTTTGCACACAGATAGTTTATAACCTGGATTAACATATAGGGTGGTTTTTGTACCGGTAGTATGATCCCGTGGGACAATTATCGAACGCCGCGGGCATAAGCTAGTTACATAATATTTTAGAGTTACATGTAATGAACCCAAAAACCAAACGTCTGTTTCCATCTACCCTCAAAATGAAGCAATGGCGTTGCTTAGAATTATTCAAATTAATTCTATAATTGTGGAGCGTTAACGCCTCCAGTGAGGGTAGATATTTATTAAACAAAACTCATTAATTACAGTTATGGCGATCATCATCCTTTGTTTACTTAGACTAAAGGCTTTAGGAGTAATTCGATATTTGTGGCGCTGACTGTACTTGTGTTGGAGAAATAATGAGACAGTCGTTTTTAGTTGTTTTTGGGTAAATTCGTTGAAAAGATGATTCAACAAAGAATAAAGATATCATTTTATCATACTGTTACAGTATTGTTTGCTGAAGTTATTTTATTTATGAAAAGAGTTTTCGAACAGTCCATTTTGAACCTTTGACAATTTCATGGCTAATAAAAAGACTGATCTAATACCGCGTTTTACGGTGGGTTAGTCCAATAGGTGCGAAACTAGACTGGAGAGCCGTCTAGGCTTAGAGGGACAGGCCCGCCGCACTATTTCCAATCGTTGCAACTCCTGAAAGCAAGAATCAACAGTTTCGACCACCAGAAAAGCGCCCATCATCATCATTTCAGCCGAAAGACGTCCACTGCTGGACATAGGCCTCCCCCAAGTGTCGCCACATTGACCGGTCCCGTGCGACTCGCATCCAGCGGATTCCCGCAACCTTCACCAGGTTGTCCGCCCACCTAGTGGGAGGCCTTCCAACGCGACGTCTTCCGTTTCGCGATCGCCACTCCACGACTTTTCGGTTCCATCGGTCATCCGTTCTGCGAACAATGTGCCCTGCCCACAAGCGCCCGTGGCACTGACATCTAAACTTGACTGACTCTTCTTCTCCTCTCATTTGAACTGCCGGAAGCTTGTCTTCACGTTCATTGGAAAATAAACTATATTCCAATGAGATCCACAACACTTTGACACGGCGGAAAACTATAATTTTCACTTTTTTCAATTTCATCCCCCATTTTTTACAACACTATCATTTGGAATAGCTGTCACCTACCGCCAAACGGATGACGTAATTTCTCCGACACAATACAATACTACCCTCCTATATAAAGCGAATGGTTAATCCAAATTATACAGCGAGCGAACAGGGGTAAGCAGAATGAGAGCCCTGATTGTTAGTTACGAACTGTGATGTTTTTTTTTCTCGCTATATCGACCGTTTTCGAAGATAGGGGAAGGTTTTAATAATATGTGGATTAATGCAGTACAAAGAGTTGGGATTTATTAATTAAATAACATGTCTTTTCTTATTTCAATTAGAGACGGAAGAAGAATGTGCAATTTGAAGCATTAATGAGTGTATTAAGTGATTTAGCTCTCTATTGATACTGACAGCGTCGTTGTTCTAGTGGTGGTAAGTGCGACTGTTGAGTATGAGGTCCTGGGTTCGATTCCCAGGTCGGGCAAAGTGTTACAGGATTTTTTCAGTAGCAGCCACGGAGTCTGCGCCCGGTTGATGGCCATGGCTCGCTCTCTATTACATGGGAATTATACATAACTGGCGAAATGTGGTTGTACTATTAGGTAAACATCTGCCTAACCCTTCGGCGATTACAGGCGTGATGTTATGTTATCATCATCATCATCATCAGCCTATTAATGTTCCCACTGCTGGGACACAGGCCTCATCTCTATGAGAGGGAATGTTATGTTATACTGATATTGTTGAAAGGTTTAGTTATTGAATCAACACCATTGCAATATTGTAATGAGAAATTGCTTAAGCCAAAGCATGTGATAAGTATACACAATTATAGAATTTGGCCTAATAGACAACATTGGTGCAATTTCTATCTTTTCCCGAGCCTATGGAAGTCAAAAATTCAAAGAAACATTTTAGACATTCTTTTGATCCTTTGGACATCCACATAATCGCTGTGCACGATCTTACGGAGACTTGGAATATCATTTAATATATTATAACTAATATCATCATCACCGGCCTAGCCTGTTCCCAACTATGTTGGGGTCGGCTTCCAGTCTAACCGGGTGCAGCTAAACACCAATATGTTACATGGGGCGACTGCCTATCTGACCTCCACAACCCAGTTAGTACTGGGTAATACGATACCCCTTGGTAAGACTGGTTGATTCAATATAACTAATAATTTTACTAAAATCGACCATAACTATTTCTCGCACCATTGCCACAGTCACTCGTGCTAACTTTCCGCTTGGCTAATAAAAGAGGGGTGCTGTATTTTACTGAACACATTACAAATTACACGGTGCCAAGAGTAGGGTGACTTTCCGACGACACGCTAATTATTTTATGTACAGGGTTAGAACTTAAGAGCTGAATTTAACGGATAGAAAACCTGGTATTGATGCTCTATTTGGGGTTGTAATTCACTACGTCCATTTAAGGCGACTACAGCAGCTAAATTAGCAACTCTATTTGTGGTGGTTCAAACTTCGTTTGAAATACTGTTGGAATAAAATTCTAATCAGCTTGCACTACAAAGTGGCTGTTACGTCAGTCACTGCGGGCCGAATAGTACGAAATGAGTGGTTTTTTGCGATTTACATAAAATCTATTGATTGGACTAAAAAAATAAAACACTATCATGGTAATATGTTGCTTGTAGAATTATTTGCCAAAACATCAGAATGATCGCATGTATTCTATTATGGTTTTTTGCTCGTTAAAAGATTTTAGAGATAAGTTCGTGATTTTTTTTTTATTGAGTAAAATTAGTTGTATTATGTTTTCAAAACACTATCGTACTAGCATATATCCTGAAGAATATCATATATTTTTCTGGTTTTGTTTATTGCAGTGATTCATATGCTTTTTGCATTATAAGACTCGCGTTTAGCTCCTGTAGTCCATTTCAAAGAAAAGAGTGTTCTGGCTCTAGTAGCTCTGGTCTATCACCTAGTACAGGAGTCAGGGACTCCACTCACATTATTTTGGAACCACTTGCTTGTGTAATTAAGTTTATTGATTGATTAGCTGAAAACCAGGGATTAAAGATTTGACTGGTTAGTCTTAGGGGCCATAACCTATGAAATGTTCCTACCTATCAACATTCTCCTGCACTTACCCATTTGGGGTCGGCGCAGCATGTCTTCTTCCATACTTGTCTATTATTCGTTAGCTCATCAGAAAAGAAAGAAAAAACCTTTTTTTTTCGGATGGGAAATCATGAATGACTCCTCCCGCTCTGGGCGGAGCAGGAGGGAGTGTCAGACTTTTACTGACTAAAACCCATCCATGTTCCTTCATCGCCCTTTGTGTTCCGGGGCCACGGTATCTCTTTCGAATAGAATTGTTACAACCTAATGTAGACCACATCGTTTAGGTACTAAGTACATAAATTGCCCTTTGTGTCACCCTATGTGAATTGTTTTCTTTTATGAATGTTACTTGTATGTATGGTGTACGTTACATAGTAAAGAATATTTTATTCTACTCTATTCTATAACATAATTAGTCAAAGTGCAGACAACGCTGCGGCAAAGCTGCGTAGCGCACAGATAAATGGCAACACTTATAATTGGACTTTTAATTAACAGGAGAATTATGATAGCTTACCGCCATAATAAAATATTCCAAGTTCTTCAACAAATTCTAAATACACATCCATCGTGGTTTCTCTTACACCGAGGAATAGATCACAAAAAAACAGGCTTCTTAAAACAGTCCCAGTTGGTCTGATATAAGGTTAATAATTATATAATGAGACACGAAAGCGTCATGCTGTACATACACCTGTATGTCTTTGAACATTATCACAATTTGGCGCGACCAGCTCACTTTCACACTTTGGAGAGCCCTGCGTTAAGCAGAGGACTGCTATGGGGCTGTCTGTCACATGCTGATGAAGAACTCTCCTGAATTGTCTAGCTTCAATTAAACCAGATACTATTGACAAGAACAGGGCAGACGTGACCACTTCGCATGATAACATACGAAGCACAAACGCCACTTCAGCCAAGTAATACGTTATAGCTGCGTCAACTTACGTACGGCGGCAAATTGAAAGCGCGATACAAATTATATGCTGTTCATAACAACAGTATTGGTTGTGTGGTGCAAGCTGGAAGGAAATAACGGTGTGATGGCCAACCATTTTGAGAAATTATTATACTATACCCCTTGTTAAGTCTGTTTGTCAGACTTTCGACGCCACTGAACACCAGCATAGCTATTCACAGCTCTTCGATTCGATTTTCGATTCGGGAAGTCGTATGTCTAACTCGCTCGATTTCGTAGTGTCAAAAAAGATAGACATTATGACTTTCCGAATCGAAAATCGAATCGAAGCGTTGTGAATAGCTATGCTGTAATGACTGTCAAAGATCTATAAATGACAGCCGGGCCCAACGGCAAACGACACAAATATGTGACAAAATGGAAGGTGAAATTGTGGCTTGGCGTGGAGGGCGCGCGCGTGCTTTAATGCTCTGGCGGTCAAAAAGTTAAAATCAAATTGGTTTTAAGAACCCAAATAAGTTTAGTACTACAAAAACTTAGAGTTTGATCTATGCTACTTCAAGTCACAGCATAAAACCCGCCATTGCGACGACAATCACCGCCAACCGTTCCTAACTTACACCACTCATCCAAAGAAATCGATGGCAAATTGCTACTTTACAATGTAAGAAATAAAGACTACCCTCACTGCAACACTGAAAGACTATTGGCTGGCGAAGCCCAACCCAACGCAAAAAAAAATAAAACCCCTGTAATTTTTAGAACAATTATAATATATAAGAATAGAAACAACGGCACTACAGGCCTATAATCGTCCTACGAGCAATTTTTTAATGGATTTTTATTTATTGCAATGGCTTTTCACCGCACTTTTTAACGCCGAGAATTTAAAATCGAATTTAAAAAAAACTGGTAGCCTATCATGACATCTAATTGCAGTATTGTTTAAACCTACTTCAGTATCCGATTTCGAGGAGCTCGTTGCTAAATAATAACAGCCTCTAGGTCAATCTTCAGGTCAAGCCGCTCTTGCTTAGGTTGCTCAATGGATGAGTGACATACTGTATACAGAGTTTCCTCCGTGCCTCGGAAAGCACGTTAAGCCGGTGGTCCCGGCTGTCATTTGTAGACTATCTTTGACAGCCGTTACGAGTTGTTATAAGCCCGAAAGCTTGACAACCAATCTTACTAAAGTGTACCCAATTACTGGGTTGTGGAGGTCAGATAGACAGTCGCTCCATCTAAAATACTGATATTCAGCTGTATCCGGTTAATTCCGGTTGGACTGGAAGTTGACCCCAACATAGTTTGGGAAAAGCCTAGGCGAACGATAATCCGTCCGGGCTGTCGTGTGGTATCGGCATGTGCAACGAAAAAAATGTCGTTTAGTCTATGAATATGGAGGGCTGCAAGAGGAGAGGAAGACCAAAGAAATGTGTGGCTAGATAGGGAGGTGTCTGGTGAGAAGACGAGTAATAATGAAGTATGGAATAAAAAAAGTAATAAAAAAAATTAAAAACCCGACTGCGTAAAAAATAACTAATAACTTTAGTTTTTATTTAAAGTTATTAGTTATTTTTTATGCAGTCGGGATTTTTTTATTTTTTTAATGTTTTTTTTTTATTTTACACTTTTTAGTTACATAAATATACCATTTTAAAATCCTCATGATGAGCCCTTTATCGAGCCGTTCAGGCTGCAGAGCGTGCCAAACATTTGAATTTGGCGCCAAAAATCCGCCATTTTGTTTCTTTTTTTATTTTGATATACCCAGTGACACTCTCACAGTAAATACGAATCTAACGACATCTCTCAAGCTAAAATCCATCGAGCCGTTCAGGCCACAGAGCGTGCCAAACAATTATACATACATACATACTTACATACATACATACACTCGAAAAACATAACCCTCCTTCTGGCGCGGTCGGGTAAAAAGACATGCTGCGGTGACATTGAAATGAGCGAAAGCAAATAATGATGATTAGTTCGGAATTCTAAATCCCTTTTCAGAACTTTTCGGCAAAAGGATGGGGTGGCTTTTTGAAAATATCCGGCTTTTTGTCAGGACTTTTAATATAGTAATGGTAACCCTAACTGTAATGTTCAGTAAAATATATAATTTATTTAATGGAACGCTTACCAAGCAAGGCCGTGTCATTGCGGCTAATTATAGTTCCTTGCTGAATGATTCCTTTATTTTAGTTTCTGCTTTTTATTTTATTTCAGAAACGGCACGCGTGTTATGTCATTATATTTATTATGGACGTGGATGAAGTACACTAGGGAGTGTGTAAAGATCTTGTCATGTATTGTTTTATATCTTTCAAATCTATCAAAGCCGGGGCTGCGGGACTATTCGAAAGAGATACCGTGGCCCCGGAACACAAAGGGCGATGAAGGAACATGGATGGGTTTTAGTCAGTAAAAGTCTGACACTCCTTCCTGCTCCGCCCAGAGCGGGAGGAGTCATTTGATGATTTCCCATCCAACAAAAAATAGAAAGAAAAGGCTTATTCTCAATTTACAAGTTATACTCTTGATTTGTAGAAAAATTGATCCAAGGATGCTTTTATTATATGCATAATCCCGAAAACAAGTTGGACATAGTGTTTTTTATGATTTATCCCAGAAACGAAAATTACATCACGCGACACACCTGTAATCTTGAAGGGCATTTCGCCAGGGGACGAGTCTAAGTGTATCAACCGGGAATAAATAGTAAATACTCTGGGACTGCTACTGAGGAATTTCAAACCAATTGTCAAGACCCGAGCGGTAGCCAACGACTACTAGACCAACAAACCAATCATGTCAAAATGTTTGTCCGAAAAGGCCAAAACCTTCTCTAAGTAAATAATTCTCTGATTCTTCGGATTCGTGTGCGTTTTGTATAATTATCACTTGCTTTGGTGGGTGAAGGAAAACATCGTGAGGAAACCAGCATGCCTGAGAGATATTTCTCGACGGGATGTAAAGCCAAGTTAGAGGGTCAAGTGTGGCATAAAAACTCTGACACCAGGTTAGCCACGATAAAGACTAATTAATTTATTTATCCTATATGCAGAACTAAATTCACATAGCATCAAAAAAACCTTAGTACCCTCTAAATAATGGAATGTTTAGTAAATTATTGTGGCATACGAACACTCAAAACGGCACGCGCCTGCCACGTGTCCGCGGTCAATCTGTTGGCGCGCATAATTGTCAATATGTCACGTTAACTGTTCGAGTATCTTGTGCCCGCCGTTTTGCGTAAGCAGGGGGTTTCTATGGGAATTATTTAGCTCTCAGGAGACCATTGTTAATGCTCTATATCTACAGTAATATTATGTATATCATTTCATCATCATTTTCTTGCCCTGATCCCAATTAATTTGTGCTCGGCGAAGCATGTCTTCTTCTTCCATACTTCTCTATCACTCGTCATCTCATCAGACACCGCCTTTATATCCATACTAGCGAACGTCAGGTTATACCCGTTTAGTTCCCGTTCCCGTGGGAGTACGGGGATAAAATATAGCCTATGTTACTCAGTAAAGACGTGGCTTTCTAACTGTGAAAGCATTCTTGAAATCGGCGCATTAGTTTTTGAGTTTATTCATTACAAACATACACACAAAAATACAAATAATTCCTCTTTATAATATTAGTGTAGATTCTTGTACACAGTCCAATCATCGCTTATTTGGTCTTCCTCTACTTTTATATTCATACTCAACATTATCCTCACGACATTTCCCTCATTCCTCCGCATCATATGCCCATACCACGATAACCAATTACTACACACCTTTTCAGTCACCGGCGCCACTTAATAGGCGAGACGACAAAAAAAATCTAATTAGTCCGTCAGTTATCAAAAAATATTTGAACCTTGTTTTTTCTTTTGTTACGTAAACCAAAATTGACGAAGATAATTATGACGCTTTTAAAATTCTCAATACGACACGCCTAAGTATAATTTTTAGCTAGTTCTGACGTCACGAACCCCTACTCCCGAGTTTTGATGCGTTTTATCTTTTGTCAATATTCATTGATTTACAAAAACAAAAAATACGTGTCCATTAATTTTTAATACTCTAACTGACGGACTAAACAGATTTGCAATTTTTTGATACTGTCGTCATGCCTATTACATATACTGACAGAAACGCACAGCTAAAATCAGTGTACAAACATGTAGTTTACTTATTACAAGCTATTAACGGATCTCAAGGGGGTTGAAAATATGGACTGACAATTTTCCACAACTCTTTATTACTCAAGCAAGGGGAGGGAATTGGCGACAGCCATTTAATCCGTAATTGTGTATTCTTAGTAAGAATAATTTTCACATTCGCTTGGAAATCTAATTGGATTATACTTCAAAGCGTAGTTACCTTTAATATAATTCAATTGTTATTTAACTTTGATATTAACGGTAACGGAATTGCTAATGTTTGAAGCATTGATACAATCAATAAGTAATTATATCTCTTTCGTTGAACAGTTTTGTCGGGGATTGATTATTTGACCAGGCCACGCATAAAACCTGTATTAATCAATAGCTGGTATTAATAAGAACCAGTATTGTATGAGACAAAATCTTCACAGTCACTTTTCCTAAATATATACTTAACGAAAATTTAAAATTTTGAAAGCATTAAGTCGCGAGCAAAAACCGTCAATTCATATTATAAAACACAGTTATTAAAAACTAAAAACCAACCACTCAATAATAACCCGAGTTTCACCCCCGAGATGATCCCTAAATCATCCCCTATGGACAGATATGAATCACTAAGGGCCGTAATTCATCCCCAGTTTCACGCTGGATTGGTCAGGAAAGAATCTGGTTTATTACAAGCAACCCCTTTATTACTCAGAGGGTAATGATATTAGATTGTGTTACGTGGGGGTAGTTGAAAATAATAAAACAAGTACGTAAAAATTTAAATCTGGTGGCGAAAATTGTATGAGGTAATATAATCTATACAACTTGGATATTTTTTTGCAGAAGAATATCCCGAAATTCGCGACTTAGGGTGAGGCCAAACGAACGTAATTGAGAGTTATGAGTCGCGTAATTTACGTCACATTTTCATACGAAGTCTGATTTGTGTCACGTGACAACGTAAAATGCGCCCAACTATGTATGAAACTGAATTTTCGCGACTCACATAATTACGCTTGTATGGCCTCACTCTTAGAGGTTTTATGTGTCTTTTTTTGTGCTCAAAGTGGCTTCTTTAATAGACTCCTTAGAGTACCTATTTTTCAATTTTCCTTATAGTTTCGGATTTGACGAAACACGCCCACTTGAAAAATTCATCCTGTAAACATAAGCTACAATATGCACGCAAATCAACGTTGCAACACGTTAGCACGCGTGCACGCATCAAGTGTGTTTAACTGACATTACGTCACGCGTGACAAGCTCGAGTGCCATAGTAGAGAGAAATCAGAAGTATCAAACCACAAACCACAAGTATTCTGGTTCACTACTCTGACGCACGTTATGCGTGCTAAAGCCACTATCATACTCGAAATATAGGTTTCTGAATCCTGTAATATTATAAAAGGGGTTCATTCATTAATAACCCCTGAAGGGAGCCGGCCCTTTAGGGGTGAACCCCTTTAGTTAGAGGACTGAAATATAGGTTTCTGAATCCTGTAATATTATAAAAGGGGTCCATTCATTAATAACCCCTGAAGGGCCGGCGCCCTACTGGGGTTATTAATGAATTAACCCCTTTAGTTAGAGGACTGTGTCTTGTAAATTCATATTTTAAAATGCTGGTTTAACCAGCGGTTACTAAATTTAGGGTTAAAAAATAGTTCAGGCATACCTACTACCCAATATACAACAAGTTTGAAAGTGGCGCCGCCGCCGCCGCGGCGACTGAAAAGTTGTGTGGTAAGCGGTTATCGTGGTACGGACATGTGATGCGGAGGAATGAGGAAAATGTTGTGAGGAAAATATTGATGCTATAACAGTAGAGGAAGACCAAAGAAACCATGGACGGACTGTATGAAGGATGATATGGCAAGCAACGAGGTGTCTGATGAGATGACGAGTAATAGAGAAGTATGGATGAAGAAGTCATGCTTCGCCGACCCCAAATAAATTGGGATAATCGCAGGAGAACGATAATGATGCTACTGTATATCTATTAGGTTGTGTAAAAGTCAAAGTCGTAACTTTATATTCACATATCTTTACTTTTTTAAACATAATTAATTTCACACAGGGCGCACATCGAATCCGTACGTTGGCGTAGATGTCGTGGCTAGATCTTAGCATTGATCACTTCATGACGTGGTCAACAATTTCATGAAAAGGTGGTATTTCATGATATATCTAGAACAGTTCCCGCTGCCAAAACATTTTAACTGGCGAAATGTGGGTGTACTATTAGGTACACTTCTGCTTATCAATTCTGGGATTACAGGCGTGTAGTTATGTTGTGTTCCCGCAGTCTACATGTAGATGTTTTTAGCGACGATGCCGCCGCCGTTTGGTGCCATTTTCAAACTTGCGGGATACGCGGATCCGTGTTTGAAGGTGCGGGATCCAGTGGGATTGCGGGACGGCAATCCCGATTTACAGCCCTTGTTGCTAGTCTCCGATTTTATTTATTTAAATAAAACTTACACCACATTTCTCGATTACTTCTAACAACGACCAAAAATACCGTCAATACTGTGGGATTAATGTAAAATAATAGTAATTCGAGATATTGATTTGTTCTGTTATCGATAGTACCCGGAATAAAACAAAAATAATATGACAACAACACGATGTCGCCTAATATGAATATCAAAGTGGCGATGTACAAGCGACGACATTTGTTACTAGCAGTAGGTGCGGTCTCGTTGGAACTACAACACAGTGAATATACAATTACAAGATAAAGCATTACGTTTAATATCAAGGGTAAAAAACCAACAACAGCAACCAGGAATTGCGATTTGGTGGTTATAGCAATAACATAAATTAATAAGGTTAACACAGCAGGCCCAACCCATGCCGGGGATCGTGGAAGGCGCACTAGTTCCCATGATCCCCGGTGCAAGTGTGGGAATGGAACACCGGGGTGGTTTTTAGTCGGTTAGAGTCCGACAGACCCCTCCGCCCGCCCCAGGGCGGAGGACATCCGTGTGGATTTTCCACCCCCGCAACAAAAAAAAAAAAAAGATAAAAAAAAAAAAAAAAAAAAGCAGGCCCAACCCAACCGAAGAGGCTACTTTTCAAATATTTTCTTTGGATGTGTCCATTAAACACTTTCACAATGTCTACGTAAAACATGTGACTCATTATGACCAACCAGTGGTGCTTCACTGTTAATAAACATAGAATTATCTTGGAAGTGATTCGTTCCCATTCTATACGCCGCGACATGTTCCACCAAGATGTCACTCCATATATCAGCGTAACTGTTGTCAGCGCGAACACAATGCATTTTTGATTTTCTCAAAAATTTTATATGAATCTTCCATGTTGAATTTCACTGGCACAGTTTTGATTGATTCACTTTAGTTTATGGGTATTTGTGAAAAGCTTGTAACTAAGCACTATGATGTCCTTTATACAAGTGTTGTCTCCTCAACTGTTGATGGAACAATGGTCAAGTCACAACTAAACGTTACGTAACGTTTGTTTATTTATTAGTACACTGTATTCCAGGAATATTTTATTTTCATTTTCCTGTTTTTTGCCTTTATTGCGTAGTAGTTAAGGCGGTTTTCGCCATGTGACGCACGGCTGTCCGAGATAATTATTGGCTAGTCCACAGCCATGACTAGCGTTTAAGAAAAGGAAAACAAGTTCAAAATTAGTCATGATGCAAGCTCAACGGGACCCATAAGATTTGAAAAGAGCATAATCAACCTTTTCCCGACTACTTTGGGGACGGCTTTAGTCTAACTTCTGAACACCAGTAGTATACATGGAGCGACTGGCTATCTGACTTCCACAACACGGTTAATGCTGGGAAACACGATACCCCTTGGTAAGACTGGTTGTTTGACTTTCGGGCCACTGACTACCTGTAACGACTGTCAAAGAACTGCAAATGACAGCCGGGAACAAAAGCTTCAAGTGCTTTCCGAGGTACGGAGAAATCTCGGTATTTAATGGGTGGCTACCCATCCACGGACCGATAGACAAGCGTGGCTTAACCTTGGAGATCGATCCGTGTCAATCTTTATAATTATTTATTATCTATATATTTATAAATATCAAAAATACACAAATGACCGTATCTTTTGACAATGCTGACTTAAAGTTTGACGTGTACACCCGTCGAAGGGACCGTAATCTTCAGCATTTGGTATTAAATTTTGAGGTTCCTAAAATCCTGATTCTCACAACAAAGTAATCCTACATGCGCTTGCAACAGCGTCGAAATATCGGAAGCTCAAAACAATGGATAATCACGGAAGATATCCCGTAAGTGACAATATAAGTATAGTTATGAACCGTGAAAGCTTAAAACAGTGTTTGAAAGTAATCCTAATATTCTAATATTATTCTGTTTTCTTTGAGAATAATATTAGAATATTAGGTATAAGGTATAAGGTCACCAACAAAACCAGATACATATATCCGTTCAAATATTATTAGGGGTAATTTTCGAAGTTCTACTGATTCGATTCTGTAAATTCTCTCAATTATGGAAAGTTACATTATCTCCGAGTGTCATCCTAACTAATACTATAAACGCGAAAATTATTTCCTTTTCAGGCCTAAACCACTGAACCGATTATCCTCAAATTTTGCAAATACGTTATCAGGTGTACAAAAATGGACATAGGGTACCTTTCAACCCGAAAAATAGTACTGTTCCCGAGGAAAAAACCAAAAGCATTCTTATGATAGTAGATGGCGCCACGTGTCTTTCGAATCATGATTGAATTATATTATTACAAGCGGAGTACAACCCGAATTGATTGAAAAATTCAAATTAACGCAAGCGAAGACAAAGTTTTCATTTTATAATCGTTTTAAACTGTGAAATAAGTCTAGTGAAACTTCTGCCTTTATCTCTGCATAGTGATACAGTAAAAAGTCGGTCCCCCCCCTGAAGTACAGTCGGCGTGTTTTTGTCGTTAATGTTACAAATATTGTCGACCGTGAACTGGGGCGATTGAGAGGGTGCAAGAGGTCGTATTCATAGTGAGGACAAGTACACTGTACTTACAGGAATATTTGGTGTGCGTTCGCGCAGCGGAATGTTGTTGAATTTAAAGATATTAATTATGCAGATATTTAGTGTATGACGTCGTATAATTGTGTATGGTAAAAAAAAAATTGTGTACGCAGCCATTGTGGAGAAATTCACCAAAAACTGATTCCGCTGGGCGAACGTTGTCCTGGCGGAACTTATTTTAATCCATAGACTTTAGAAGAAAAGAGGTGTGTCCAAAAATTAGTGTGTATTTGTGTGTAATTGTGTATGTATGAATAAAATGAGTGCATGCATAAACTACGGAGAAATTCAAGTTTCCGCTACGCGAACGTTTGGCCATTAGCTAGTTTTCATATAAAGCGCTTACATAGAGAGCTGTAGATTTTTACATACGTTGTTTTGAATTTGTTTATATTTGTTTAAAAAACAGATTTAGAAAAAATCGTAGGGCTTAAAAGATAAAAATATAAACGTAAAATACACTTAATAGGTCTTAGTTCTTAAAGTATGCACTTTGGGGTCTAGATTTTCACGTTTATACAAACCTTGTAAGTATCTGAAACATGTTGCCAAGTATCAATGATGTTCCGTTAGTAATTAAAGAGTTAAAGGACAATTTTACCATGAATAGATCACTGTTTACAAAACAGTCAAATATCACGACGTTCTAAAGGAATTGCATGGTAAAATGTATGCCAAAAATTAGTTTATTCATTCAACTATTCACATGCAAAATTTCATGTCATTAAATTTAGTAATTAAAGAAATCAATTAAAATACTGACGAAGCATCGAAAACCTACATAACCCGACCAAGTTCGGATAGCTACAAAAAAGCGTCCATGCAATATATTTAGGTAACATCCCAAAATTTACCGTATAATACCGGTATTGAATTGGTATAGGTGATAACACAATTGTTTCGATATAATTTAAAGGTCATTTATTTTTGTACACCAAATTTTTGTTCAATTGTTCTGATTTTTCAGCTCCAGAATTGACTGGAATAATTCCGGAGTTCCGATAGGTATTCACATTTTTTAAAACAGTGAAAAAGCCATTATAATATGTCTAGTATAATTTATTATTATGAATTTAAATTCTAAATAGAATTAGATCAATCTGTAGATATTAACTTGGGTTTATGGTGTCTGTCCAATGTTAACGTAACACAATTATTATAATTTATATGCCTCATAAACTACGTAAATGAATAAGTGTATAGTTATTAATTTATTATAAAATCTTACCTTATATCTGTGATCAGCTTCTCACTATCACTGACTCAATATTCCTACTACATAATTACCTATGTTAAGCTTCACTGTTACACTATAACATTAATAACACACGTTGTCAATATTATTATTATCGAGAATTGGCGATGCATAGCAAAACAACAGCGCATACGCACATTGTCCTTGACTGCACATTTGTTTGTGACTGGGGATAAAAAACAAAATCAGGTTCAAGTTCAACAGCAAAAACGAATACGCGCGGGCCGCGGCCAATGAAAACATATTATTGCCCTCTCTTTTCTTCAAGGATGGAAGTACCGTTTCAAGCGGGAAGCCGCGCGCGTCCTGTTCGACTAGCAGTTTGTGGAATATTCCACAGACGTTAAATTACGTGCGTTCACAAGAATATAATTAAATCAAAATATTAACTTTTAAAAAATGTGAATACCTATCGGAACTCCGGAATTATTCCAGTCAATTCTGGAGCTGAAAAATCAGAACAATTGAACAAAAATTTGGTGTACAAAAATAAATGACCTTTAAATTATATCGAAACAATTGTGTTATCACCTATACCAATTCAATACCGGTATTATACGGTAAATTTTGGGATGTTACCTAAATATATTGCATGGACGCTTTTTTGTAGCTATCCGAACTTGGTCGGGTTATGTAGGTTTTCGATGCTTCGTCAGTATTTTAATTGATTTCTTTAATTACTAAATTTAATGACATGAAATTTTGCATGTGAATAGTTGAATGAATAAACTAATTTATGGCATACATTTTACCATGCAATTCCTTTAGAACGTCGTGATATTTGACTGTTTTGTAAACAGTGATCTATTCATGGTAAAATTGTCCTTTAACTCTTTAATTACTAACGGAACATCATTGATACTTGGCAACATGTTTCAGATACTTACAAGGTTTGTATAAACGTGAAAATCTAGACCCCAAAGTGCATACTTTAAGAACTAAGACCTATTAAGTGTATTTTACGTTTATATTTTTATCTTTTAAGCCCTACGATTTTTTCTAAATCTGTTTTTTAAACAAATATAAACAAATTCAAAACAACGTATGTAAAAATCTACAGCTCTCTATGTAAGCGCTTTATATGAAAACTAGCTAATGGCCAAACGTTCGCGTAGCGGAAACTTGAATTTCTCCGAAGTTTATGCATGCACTCATTTTATTCATACATACACAATTACACACAAATACACACTAATTTTTGGACACACCTCTTTTCTTCTAAAGTCTATGGATTAAAATAAGTTCCGCCAGGACAACGTTCGCCCAGCGGAATCAGTTTTTGGTGAATTTCTCCACAATGGCTGCGTACACAATTTTTTTTTTACCATACACAATTATACGACGTCATACACTAAATATCTGCATAATTAATATCTTTAAATTCAACAACATTCCGCTGCGCGAACGCACACGAATATTTGAATGATGGACTCCAGAGGTTTTTTCACTAACTCGAGTGGTCATATCAAGCCATTTATTCGAAAATTAGGCTACGAATGAGCACTTTTTGAACGTCAAAATTTACACAAGATGGTAATGCCCAAAAACGGCCACCTTTCACTACTTCCTAGTGGTTAACTGTCTACCCCAGTTAGTAATACAAGCGTGATAATAAATCATGAATGGACAAGAATGTAAATATTTATACAATGATTTAGAACTTGAGGAAATCACTTAAGAATTTATGTAAATCATTTTATTGTCATTAGTAAGTAAGGTCAAGTATCAATTAATTCTGTTTGTAGCAATTACATAGAATGATTAATTGTCACAAGATTATTCATAAGCAACTGGTTTAATAAAAGACAAACCTTTTTATGTAAGTAGTCTAAATTGTACGCATCTGATTTTAGATAATTTCGACAGTGCATTTCGAGATTCTTGCATTTTAATCAGGGTACGCGTAGATTTGATTGATGCATGATGTTTGTTCTGTAAATTATTTTCACCTCAAAACCCAATGTTATTTATAGTCGCTGTTCCCTTTCGGGGTACTTTGAGAAGGAACACTTGAAACAAATTCAGAGGTCATCATGCTCTTTTAAAGTCCAAACATAATCTTGGTCAAGTCCATTTGCTCGATGGTCAAGTCTTTTGAGAAAATAATTGCAGCCGCACAGTACAAAATGTACTAAAGTGCCATCTATTACGCAAATAAAGAACTAATATCAAACTCCTGAATAGTGATAGTAAATTATCCGCGAGTAAAGACGATATAGATAAACCAGACTTAAAACCCGTCTGGTCGGAGGATCTTTCCTTTTCTATGGAGTACACTATGTTTTGTAGCGTGTACTTGTATATTTTTCTTTCAATGTTATGGAACCAAGGTTGTTTACAGTAAAAATGGGTACTTATCCGTGTATACATCTTTTTGGGGCTAAATGTATAAAATGTACTATAGCGCCATCTATTACCCAAATTAGGAACTAATATCAAACTCCTGAATCGCTATATTAAATTTATCCGCGAGTTAAGAGGATAAATAAAAACCATACTACATGTACTATCGAGGACACTTCCGCCTGATCACCACTAAGCTAATTTTTGCTTGCACTTAAAACAGATACGCTCTCTATCCCCGCCCCGTTGACTTTATATATAAATAACTAGTTTGCTTGGGTGCGCGAGCTGCGCGCAGCTCGCGTGTTTGGTGTTTTTGAGAAGTATTACTTACCCTTTTAAAATTTTAAGAATCTATTGGCACCCTTAAATGAATTGGAAAATCCGTTAGAATTACCCCTAAAACAGTATGAAAACCCTTACGAACCCCTAATAAAATCTAAAACCTTATTTAAAAACTCAGACCTTTTACCATAAAAAACATTACCCTAAAGTTTGCTGAGTTACGCTTCACCCACTCAATCATCGTTACGCTACGGAGGTCGCCGGCTCGCTTCGCTCGCCACCTCCCGCGTTCGCTCCACTCAAGACCTACCTACCACCGGACAGGTTTCGACACCTACTATAATATTTGTTCAAACACCTGATGGCTATCTCTAACCGTTATGAAGGTACAGCCCTTTCAATTTTAGGGGAGGTTGGGGAGGGGAGCTTCACCCACTCAACCTCCGTTACGCTACGGAGGTCGCCGGCTCGCTTCGCTCGCCACCTCCCCCCTTCGCTCTACTCAGGACCTACCTACCACCGGAAAGGGGAGGTTGGGGAGGGGAGGTTGGGGAGGGGAGGGTAGGGTGTACAAATTTCAACGCCTCTCAATAATAAAGTATAGTAAAAATCAAAATGCCGCTACGTGTCCTAGTTCCGAGATACGATGGGGGGAGGGGTGACGGGGGGGAGAGTGGGGAGTTTTGAAAAATGATTTCGACTAATGCATTGCCCCTGTATACGAATCTGAAAAAAAAAATGTTCCAAGTCTCTTAACTTCCGAGATCCGCCTAAAGGGGGGAAGAAGGGGGACAAGGGGGCCAACTTTGAAAACTGGTTTTTTCTTTTCCGATCCTCCTCTATACGAATCCGTAAAAAAAAAACACAGGTCTCTTAGTTTCCGAGATACGGTAGGGAGGGGTGGGAAGGGGGGCACAAAGGGGAGGTTTGGCACTTATCCCTTACTCGTGAGAGTTTTTGTTTACGAATCTGTCAAAATATACCCCCCTTCCCCTTCACCATATGGGAGAACAATTATGTCAGTGGGTGAGTGGTAATAAACCGGAAATGGCACGGCCGCCATTTTGAATTTCTGAAATGTCACAATTTTCCTCAAGTAACCAGGATACAAGTTACCTGTAAGTAAAACACGGTGGCTGTCCGTTGACTTTGGTAGAACAAAAGAATTGGCCAAAGTCGGGTCTGACCCGAAAATTCAAGCCCGAATGGCTCTCGGGGTTGCCCGCTGAAAGTGATAAAAATGGTCAAATGTCATTTGCAGTATCCCATTCTTGGTGGTAATGCAAAATTTCCATTTAAAATGTCGTTATTTCTTCTTTTTACGTTTTCGGGGAAAATCTGGAAAAGTACCCCAAAAATGGGGATTTTGTTTGCACCAGGCAACACTCCTTGACGAAATACACAACCGGTTTATACAACACAATCCAGTCGGGGGATGCCAGCTGTTCCATTTATCGTGTGGAAAATTGGGATTTTTCGTTATTTTTACAAGATGGCCGCCACACAGTCCGCCATCTTGTTTTTCTAAAATGTCATAATTTTCCTGAAATCTCAAGGATACAGGCCACTGACTGGTGTACTTGGTGTTGCCAAATTTTGAGTTTGGTAGAACAAAAGAACTCGCCAAAGTCGGGTCTGACCCTAAAATTCAAGCCCCAATGGCTTTCGGGGTTGCCAGCTGAAAGTGATGAAAATAGTCAAATGTCATTTGAGGGACTCCAATGTTGCCGGCTAGTCAAAGTCTCAATTCAAAATGTCGTTATTTCTACTTTTCATGTTTTTGGGGAAAATCTGGGAAAACTCCCTAAAAATGGGGAAAATTTTTGCACCAGGAAACACTGCTCAACAAAATACACAACCGATTCATACAACAGAATCTAGTCGGGGGTTGCCAGCTGTCCCATTTATCGTGTCGAAAATTAGTAATTTTCGTCATTTTTACAAGATGGCCGCCAAACTGTCCGCCATCTTGTTTTTCTAAAATGTCATAATTTTCCTGAAATCTCAAGGATACAGACCACCGACTGGTGTACTTGGTGTTGCCAACTTTTGAGTTTGGTAGAACAAAAGAACTCGCCAAAGTCGGGTCTGACCCGAATATTCAAGCCCTAATAGCTCTCGGGGTTGCCAGCTGAAAGTGATGAAAATGATCAAATGTCATTTGGGGGATTCCAGTGTTGCCGGCTAGTTAAAGTCTCTATTCAAAATGTCATTATTTCTACTTTTCATGTTTTTGGGGAAAATCTGGGAAAACTCCCTAAAAATGGGGAAAATTTTTGCACCAGGCAACACTCCTCAACTAAATACATAACCGGTTCATACAACACAATCCAGTCGGGGGTTGCCAGCTGTCCCATTTATCGTGTCGAAAATTGGGATTTTTCGTCATTTTTACAAGATGGCCGCCACACTGTCCGCCATCTTGTTTTTCTGAAATGTCATAATTTTCCTGAAATCTCAAGGATACAGGTCACCGACTGGTGTTCTTGGTGTTGCCAACTTTTGAGTTTGGTAGAACAAATGAATTCGCCAAAGTCAAAAAGTCCCAAAAATTAAAATATCCAATATTTTTTGGGGTTGCCAACTAAAACGCACCAAAATGGTCAAATGTCATTTGGGGGACCCCAATGCTGCCAGCTAGTCAAAGTCTTTATTCAAAATGTCGTTATTTCTACTTTTCATGTTTTTTGGGAAAATCTGGGAAAGTACCCTAAAAATGGGGAAATTTATTTCACCAGGCAACACTCGTCAATAAAACACACAACCGTTCGGTACAACTCGAACCTGTCGGATGTTGCCAACTACACGAAAAATGGATTTGAAAAAAGTCGAAAATTCCAACTTTTCACAAAATGGCCGCCACAGCATCCGCCATCTTGTGTTTTCAAAAAGTCACAATTTTTCTGAAATCTCAAGGATATAGGCCCCCGACTGGTGGACTTGGTGTTCCCAACTTTTGGAATCGGTAGAACAAAACAATTCACCAAAGTCGAGTGAAAAAAGTCACAATTTTCAAAACGTCCCAGCGCAGCCGCCATCTTGTTTTTTTTTTTTTTTACTTTTTTTTTTAAATCATTTCAGATCTGATACAGGACCTATGAGTCGAAACCCCTCCAAGTCTTTTCCCCACCGAAACCGGAAATGGACTCGGCCGCCATCTTGGATTTGAATCTCCTCTATAATTTTCCTCTACTCACTTTATGGTTTTGTACATTATTGCAAAACATACCCCTAACCCATCTCTCACCCATTCCGAGAAACGACATGTCAATGAGTGAGTGAGTGGCTTTGTAGTTTTATATAATATAAATTAATGAAAAAATACCGATCGGCGACACATGCCAAACGAGAGTTATTGTTATTTTGCGCGCCAAAGTTGACGCTTTGCTAATAGGCCTAAAGTTTAAGGTGGAGTGGCTCGGCGCCTCCGCATGATTCAAGCGAAAAAAAATTTAACTGATCAGGCGGAAAAGACCACGACTGTACATTACCCAAACGACCAAAACGACCCAAATGGCGCAGCGGTAGAGAGGCTGCCTTACGTTCTTAGGGTCCCGGGTTCGAATCTCGGTAGGAGCAAATGTTTGTGTGATGAGCATAGACATTTGTTTCCGAGTCGTGGATGTTTATATGTAGGTATAATAAGTATGTATTTACAAAAAAAAAATATCTATAGTATATCATGTCCACGACACAAGCCTTGTTGCTTAGTGTGGCACAAGATGGCGCTGTGTGTAGTGTCCAGCGATATTTATTTATTTTTATTTTATTTATTTATTACAACCCACTAGACACGACGACGGCGACGTTGTCACTAGACATTACACCCGTCAGGTCGTAGGATCGTCCCTTTTCTATAAAGTATTGTGGAACTTTACACCCTGTAACCTTTCAAATTGCATCAAAAGCAAAACAAAATTCTGTCTGCAGCTTATTTTCACAAGTGAATACAACTAAAATATGTCTTGTTCCCGACTATGAATCCGTCGCACAGCACGAAGTACCCTCCGCGTCTAATATGATTAATCGCAAAAAAATTAACGCTTTCGTACTCCACTGTACTCAATGGAAGCGGTGCTCGGATTAATGCACTTTTGTTCGGCCGTACAGTGAGGAGGAAAGTGATTTTGAAAGGTATGATTTTAGTGGTGTGCGTAGTTTAGGTTTTTCTGCGATACACTTTTCGACACGACTGTAAAAGTTAAAACGTATAAAGTTCATAACCTTGTTGTTGGGTACAGTTGTTAAGAAAAGTGTTTTTTTTTTAAATATCTTTCATCACAAGCTAGTTGACAATTTCTAAGCATTTTTTTTGTTGATTTTTTTTTCTAGAAACCGGGTGGGACTATCTAGCGCTAAGAAATTCCTAGAAAGATTCCAAAAGTTTTTATTTGTAACCTCTACAACCACAAACACCAGAAGCTAGATAAAAAAAATCATTAAGCCTCTAAACAAATAGACTCAATACTCAATTAAACCCTCAAGTGCAAAGAGTAAACAGTAAATACCGCTCAGAGGGTACCTAGTCAATGTTTGCGTGACAAACAGAGGGGTAGGGATGTTTTTTTAGTGGATTTTATCTATTTACTTGGTGGTAGCGTTTAAAATAGTGCTTCTGTGTTTACCGGTATAAACGGAACTGGTTTTAATCATTGTTGTTTGTGATGGTCTTGTGACGGCCATCATCATTCTCCTGCCCTTTTCCCAATTTATGTATGGTCAGCGCAGCATGTCTTCTTCGAATCATTCCCTCTACGTCGATTCCCTTTACGTCGACTCGTGAGCATATTTGAATTGTCGAAACAAAGATGAAAATTAAATGTAGCTGCAGTCCTAGTCACAAGACATAAAAACTGTGAAAGGACTGTAGTTGCCCATTCCCTAGCGTAGATCTCTATGGAGAAGAACGGGCAAGAAACTGGATGGTCACATGGACAATCAAAATACCACCACAACCATAACCATAACCACCATAACCATAACCATATTTTGATTTATTTTCATTCATGTTGAGTTGGTATATTATGTGAGAACAATGTGTCCACAGTAAAAAAACAAATATACAATTCAAAAACCAAAATAATTCCTTCAAATAAGGCATGGCAACTAAGAGATGGCCAGTCACAACTGATAGCGCTCGTTCACGAACATGACGCATGGACTTCACAGTCCATCCATCGTTTCTTTGATCGTAATTTACTCTTATAGCCATCTCTCATAGTAACATTTTCCTCATTCCTCCGCATCACATGTCCATACCACGATTACCGATGACCACACAACGGCGCCGCCACCACCGTTGATGTGACGGCCATATTATATCCATGCCATGTTATCCGGCCATGTTATTATCTAAATTATGGTTACAATTGATCCGGGGCTGCGGGACTATTCGAAAGAAATACCGTGGCCCCGGAACACAAAGGGCGATGAAGGAACATGGATGGGTTTTAATCAGTAAAAGTCTGACACTCCCTCCTGCTCCGCCCAGAGCGGGAGGAGTCATTTGATGTAATCCCATCCGAAAAAAAAAAAAAAATTGTTGTAATTCATTACAATCTGCGCGTCGCAGATTTTTACTGTACCTAGTTTATTGTCAATGACTTAAAAATCAGTGTAGGTACAGTACTTATATTTTTTAAATAAGCGCCGAACAATTCATTAAAATTCGATTAAAAATAAAGCACAATAATAGACAGAGATAGTTTACCTACACAGATCTAATAAGCTCTATCATCATCTGCCAGCCTTTTCTCAACGAGGTCGGCTTCCAGAAGAACCGGATACACTTGAGTACCAGTATTTTACATGGAGCGACTGCCAATTTGACCTCCACAACCCAGTTAGTACTGGATAATAGAACACCCTTTGATAAGACTGATTGTCACGACGAAATGTTGAATTTTAAGATTTCGAAAAAAAAAAACGAACTCCGTGGCGACAAAGATGAGTTATTGGAGTTGAATAGACGGCAAATTTTCCCTTCTTTCGGCCTGTTTAGTTTGGCGATAAACGATGCACGAGACACAAGGCATATTGTACTTCTTGGACTTAAAAACTTAGAACAGCTAACTAGCACACCTGTTATATTCAGCATTTTCTTGAATTCCCATAATAAATTAACGTTAATTCGCCATTAAACAGTAGGGCAAAGTAAATAAGTATTAGTTACAAGCCAAAGATCTATGCAGATGTGAAAAAAACGACGTAGACGATTCGTGTAGCTTCGCGCGCGAGGCTGTGTTGGTAATACTAATTAATTTGTTCTTTTTGTTGTTTTGAATCTTGTTCTTAGAGAAGTAAGGTTGATAATGGGAAGAGCATTTGTTTCTGTTTGAAAATGGTGCGGTGTATTCTTATTTGTACTTTTTGAACTAATGAAGTTTGCATTTATTTTGGAAAAAAAATGGAGTTTTAGAAAAACAAAGAGAGACCTAGAAGTAGGCGAACACAGGCTGTAGATTATGATGAAGTTAAATAGAAGAAGTTCGTAAAATTTAAACTACGTGACGAAATAAAATATTTTTTTTTGGAAATGCTGCGATTTGGCAAGAATACATAGAAGTAGTAATCGTTCAAACACCTTAACGTTTGGAATCACAGAGCATAAAGGCACGCGCTCGCCAAGCCACAATTTTACCTACTATAACAGGTGAAATAAGTAATTGAAGAACTAACTCGGATACTGCCATATTTACAGATTGACAAAAAATCCTATTGGCTATGAGCAGGTAACCCGCACCGTTGCCAAAGAGGCACAGAAACTTTATCATCAAGCCTTTTAGGTAGAAGTGTAGGTACTGTTTTAGGTAGAAGTGTAGGTACTGTTTTAGGTAGAAGTGTAGGTACTGTTTTAGGTAGAAGTGTAGGTACTGTTTTAGGTAGAAGTGTAGGTACTGTTTTGAGAGAAAAATATAAAACACCAGATTAAAAATCTATCCTATTTATTATTATTAGATTTAGTACAACAATATAAGCCATGAATACAAAATTAAGTAATCCTCTTACTCGGTCTTCTCGCAGAACCACAAACATTCCAACATTATCGTCTTCCATTCATCAGCAAACAAGTCCAATCCAGGGTTGGTCTCCACGAGCGCGTTGAGCTTCGTAAGCATACGCGGTATAGGGGAGGTGGGTCGGGCCACAGTGCGACTAAATTGGACATTCAACAATTTATGTTTTTTATAGCGATTATAATTATTTGGAACAAATAAAATAAGACACAGCTCCGCATGATTGTCTATCCGAGGCAACGGTTTATCCATGTATAATTTTATACGTAGTTATTTGATAAACAGTACGCCTAACTTTAAGGATTAAACAGAATACACCATCAGAAAGACCGTAGATTTAGACGTAATTAATCGTATGTGTGAAAACAAGTGACGGCCTCCATATCGGGAGATCAGACTTAATTGCCATGTAAAAAAACCTCGACGTTTTCATAATATATGAGCTAGGCTGGTAGTTCTCCCGTGTCGACGGCGCGTTCGTGTTCCACGCGCGCCTCAAAGAGAGTCAGCAATAAGGAAGGGGTCCGCAAGGACCGAAGCCTGCCGGGGCTGCGGGACTATTCGAAAGAGATACCGTGGCCCCGGAACACAAAGGGCGAGGAAGGAACATGGATGGGTTTTAGTCAGTAAAAGTCTGACACTCCCTCCCGCTCAGCCCAGAGCGGGAGAAGTCATTTGATGATTTCCCATCCGAAAAAAAAAAAAAAAAAAAAAAAAAAAGGCTGGTAGTTCTCGTATAATAAGTGGGTAGTCATTAGTTCGATCTCCTGCTGTACAGCTTTTTTTAATTGGGTTCTAATTGTGTAGATAATCAATATACCTATTATTATTTCAGTTAAAGAGACTAGATTTTTGCCCAGGTTCTGGCTTATGTCCTATTACATAGGATTCAAATCAAATCAAATCAAAATATTTTATTTCAAATAGGCCTAGATGGGCACTTATAAAACGTCGAAAGAGGTGCACGGTTCGCGTTGGTCGTTTCCATGGAGAAGAACCGGCAAGAAAATCCATGGTTACTCTTTTCAAATCATTTGGTATTACAATATTATTTTGTTACAGCATTAGTACATAAGTATGGGGGGACAGCGTAGGCCCGACAATAAATAAATATCGCTAGACAATAACACACAGCGCCATCTAGTGCCACACTAAGCAACGAGGCTTGTGTTGTGGACACCAGATAGTTGATATACTACATAGATACTTTTTATTTGTAAATACATACTTATTATACATATATATCCATGACTTGGAAACAAATGTCCATGCTCATCACACAAACATTTGCTCCAACCGGGATTCGAACCCGGGACCCTAAGAACGTAAGGCAGCCTCACTACCGCTGCGCTATTTGGGTCGTCACAATAGGTCGTTGCTTACTATACAAAAAACGTAAAACAGACTTAACAAAAGTTAACAAGCATCTGGGAATCTACAAAGCCTACAATGTTCACTCCTTCACAAATAATAGGTAAAAAAAAGAATCTATACAAAGGTAGGAAAATTTTGTAAAAAAAAAAAATATAATAAAAAACAAAATTAAACAAGTGACACAAATATTGTCATCAGTGCTGTAACTATTCTGACCTAAAGATGAAAAAATAAATGATTTGAAAACTATTGTAAAAATATGAATGGAAACAAAAGAAAAAATGAGATTGAGAATAGTTAGAGACATCCACAAATTTGTGCCGTTTATGAGCTACCAGGGAAGCCGCATGCGCAGAAGGAACTAGAGCCAAACTTCTTTATCTTCAACGTAGTCCTTGATTTTGTAATATGTTTTTTTAATAAGGACACGTTTGATATAGTATTTGAACTTCCCATCAGTCAGTTCTATAATTGACTTAGGCAACTTGTTATAAAAGCGTACATAGGTACTGTTTATAATAAAAGACTTGCTAGTTTTTGTTAATCTGAATTTGGGTAAGTATTACAATTTCATGTTTAATGCGTGTGTTTTTATTATGGAAGTCTCTTCTAATTTTGAAAAACCACCGAATATTGACATAACTGGCGAAATGTGGGTGTTTCCTACACCTTGCCTAACTCTCCGGGAAGCATAGGTGATGTTATGTTCTTCAAATGACTGAATAGGTATTTATTAAGATTTTAATAATATTAATCCTTTTGAGGACGTTATGTAAGCTTCTTTTAAAAATTGCGGAACTTTTATCCGCGACAGTAAGTAGGTAAGTACTTGGTAAGTAAATATTTTCTTACAATTAATTTACAGTTACGCGAACCGAAATTAATGTGAATGCATGCAATAGAAAGAAAGAAAGAAAAAGTATTTATTATTCTTACACAGGACATAATAGAAACAAAAATATAGAATTAGGTTTGACACAATTATTTAAAAAAGTAAACATGAGAAACATAACGAACTATTAAATTTGATTAGTCCTGTGCAAGGCAAAAGGCTCCTATCTCAGCAAGGTGATGTGACATTTAAAAAAAAAAAGTCACAGCGCTGGTATTCTGATAAGGCCCAAAGTGATGTCACGGTCAGTAAAATACGAATATAAATTTATAAGACAAAATAATACTATTAAACAAACATAAATATTTAATGTGTACTAAATACAGGTTGAAAAATAAAAATATCATAATTTTATCTGTACCCAACGTCCGTCGCCACAGTTGTCTATGCATGGCAACACTGACAGAGACGCGGGCGCAGACATTCATTTGTGTCAGTGAAAAAAAACCAAAACAATGAATCTTAGTAAACAGATAATGTGCAGTGATCGTGTAACATAATTTCACTTGTGGCTGTCAACAAAATATAAGTATTATTGATAATCATAAGTACTCCAAATAGAGTTCTCAAACTGCTCCATGAAAAATCTAATATTTTTAATAAGGTTTCATTCTACTCCATGCCATTTTTATAGAAAAGCTAATTTAAATATACAGTACCAGATTTTTATGTTGCATTTTATTAAGAAAGGGTTGCTGACGTACAGTCAGCCTCAAAAGCTTTGTATTTTTTTATATATTTTCGAAATCGTCCAAATACAAATTCTTGCGATAGTAAAACATCTGAAAACAGGCGATACTGACAGCTGTCATTTAAAAAAATATGCATTTCTGCCTCTTATCTGGGCCAAAACTCATCATGGAATCAAACCATTCCCAGCCATCCAAAGCCATTAAAGTCCATACGTAGTTACTCGGGAATCAAATATATAAACCACTCAGTCGACTGATGACGAACTTCTACCAATCTTTACACAACAAACAATTTTATCCGAAAGGGGACGCTCAATCATCGGTGTACTGTTACCAGTTTGTCATTGATCTGTTTTTTTTTTAAACGATAACTACCTACTTTATAATTATGTAGGTATATTATTTATATTAGTTGTTATAAATATCAGTGATGAAATGATGACGCAGCGACAAAAAAAGTATTAGTTTTTTGGTAGTTATTAACAAAATGACAAATATCAAGTAGTTTTTTGTTTTAAATTATTAAGAAAACAACAACTACAACAGCCAACAATTTTTTAAGTGTTATGATAAATGGTACACGGCAGAAAAAAATATATAAAAATCCTCATCAAAAACAAATACTCAACCACGTTTAATTCTCGCGTCATTACATTACAAGTATTACAACCCAATTCATATCGTATACGTGTATTTACTCAGCTGCGCGTGCGCCAAGCCCCTATTGGTCAGCGCCGCCCGCCAATCGTCACGCGGTCGTATTTCGAAATTTTATTTTTTATTCTGATTAATTAGTTTCATGTACTTAAATATGAGTTTTTCATCAAGGATTGAAAAGGCAGAATTTAAGTTGAAGTAAGCTTATTGATGACTACTATGGATGTATTTCAAAGCTTCATAGAATTTGAAAATATTGCTATGAATCCTCGACTTTAGTCGAGATTTCTCTGTAAAACTTGCAGAGAAAGCTAACATCTTGACATCACTACTGCTCTCAAAAATGGTAATGAAAATCATCTTGAGCCAAAAATTCGAAGACATCTGTCTGCTACCAATCCGCACCAGGCCCCATGGAGAGGAGGTCTATCTCCAAGCAGTGGACACCACAAAAGGCTGATTAAAATACTTGTATGATGATACTTATATATGCATGATTAATTGATTACTTTATTACGAAACAGAGAGATATAATATCTTCGATATTTCCTTTCTTCTTTTTTGGAGCAGTTCAACTCGGCAGTTCATACTAGTTTACAGTATGAAATAAGTACATATCCCAGTCTAATTTAACTCACAAGTATTCTTAGACATCCCGGCACAAGTTATCACCACTTAGAGAAACAATAACTTCGTACTATCTGAACATAAATCATAATTACTGCTCGACTTACACGTCGTTGATAACCTGACTACGCATAGACTGGGGTCGGGAGTCAAATGTTACAGATAAAGAGGTATGTAGGTTCCTTTGTTTGTGAGAGATACAGATATTATTAATATGTTGTGTTTGGCGAATTTGTTTACGGTTTTTGTAATCAAATTGTGTTTATGAGTCGGTATTTTTAATAAATGCAAGTCCAGGGCTCAAGGTTTACCGAAGGAGCGAAGCGAAGGTTTTAAGAATTAAGCTCAGCGCCAGAATTCACAATACGCTGCAAAACTGGAATCGCTGATGTGGGGAACAAGGCCGCTGGTTTGAAGTGGGATTGGGTCTACAGAACGCATCCGGACCGATGGGCCAGAGTCGTCACACAGTGGGTGCCAGAAAACTGGCGTCGTCGCCGAGGGAGGCCTAGAAAACGCTGGCGTGACGACTTAGAGGCGTTTATGAGAGATTGGCCAGAGAAAACCGCACGGAGAGCAGAGTGGAAGGCTATGGGGAGGACTTTGCCCAGCAGTGGGACAATAGAATCCAAAGTCCAGGGCACTCTGGGTAGTAAGGGCTGCCATCGGCATAACTTTGTTGACTGGCAAAACACTGATAAAAAATCTTCTTAGTTTCCAAGTGAGAAGATTTTACAGGTTGGCCCAAAAAGAAGTCGGTTCGGTTTGAAGGTGGTTGTCATCCTGCAACACCAAGGGGTTTGTCGGTGCTCTGGTGACCTGCGAGTCCTGGGAGGTCAGTTGAATTCACTTATGTGGCTGTTATCAATGTTACCAGCACCAACGGCGGTTACGGCGGCCAAAATTTGCACTCAGTGTTACTTTCAGTGTCTTTAAGATACTGCAGATTTTAAGATCGACTATAGGCTTTGTTGGAATTTAGCATCCCATGTATGTTAAAATATTTAGGGATTTCAAAAGGATGGCCTTGTTCTAATAACGTTATACTGTTATCAGCTATCCGTTTGCGATAAATGGTGTTTATGATATATCCCACACGACCTTAATTGATGGAGTCATTGGAAGATCATGTTACGTTAATATTTCATTCGGGATTAGAGGCCCAGTCAGCGTATAACTTTCCCACTGCTGGGAATGCATCCTCACTAAGAGGATGGATTGTGGGTGTCAATCTTTGGATTTTTGGTTCTAGGACCTGTCGATATCCTCACAATGATTTCCTTCACTGTTTTGAAAGATATAAATTGTACACGGTGCAGGCAGTTTACTTGGAATTGAACTTCGTAAGACGAACGATACCATTGCTCTTTACAGACATAACAGGCATTTTGAGTATTAAATCTTATTATTACCCAGAAGATTCAATTTTCTGCGCAGATTAAAGTTAAGTAATCACTCATTACTTAACTAATTAGTTAGCACATTGTAATAACAAAACAATGAAAAGTCAAGTGTCACTCGTAAACAAGAGATAGCGGGTTCGAAGCTCGTTCGATAACAATTCAATTACACACATTGACACTTTAGTTAATTTTATTGCGATTATGTTTTAATTACGCATTTGATCGCACTTGACATTTCATAACTTTTTTTTTAATAGCATGGCATTATAAAATTTTGCCAGTATTTTACCGAAGAATTAGGCAGAAGAGTAAACCCATATTTCGCCAGTTATGTTTAAGTCCTATGTAATAAGGGGTGAGCTTATTGCCATCAAAATGGCTCAAATCCTTACTCTGTGGCTGCTACTGAGAAATGAGAATATTCTTTATTTAATTACAAAGTTATTGGATTTCTGGCGACATCTGCATCGCCACATACGAACTACGCATCGCATGAGTTTTCCCCGAGATTAGCATACTACTGTCCGACAGTTAGCGGCCCACCAGACACAACACCGGCTTGGTTGGAGGATCCTCCCTTTTCTACGGAAGATGAGAAACTTCACACCCTGTTCCTCATACATCTAAAGCTGTACAGGGCACCGAATCGTGCCACCCCGGCCGAGCTTCTAAAGAGTACTAATAAAATCCGCGAAGACAAAATTGCGTTGAGTACAGAATTCTGTCTGTCACGGTCCGTCTTCAAAGTCTTCAGTTTCTATACGTCATTTGCGTCGTGCTGCGAGTAAACGGCGTCACGATCGCTTTGTATGAAAGGAGTTTTACAGTGCTGGCGCTAGCAGCGGTCGCCGAGGCGTCTCCAACATCTGTGGTGGGATCTATTATATCAATAGGGTCAAAACTGAAGAACCTTTTAAGATTTACTAAAACTGACCACGTTTTCGAAGACTGTGTACCTTTCCTAATAAAGAGAGATTCTATTTTCGGATACAATTCCTATTTGAGCCGGAATATTATGTTGTTTCTTGGTTACATAATAATTTTAATAATCAGTAATATTTCAACATGGCTACTTGGAAATACTGTTTCAGTAACAAATGAAAATGAACTTTGTGAACAAGTATTTTTAAGGTTTCGTTTGTCGTAATGGTCACGAGGCGTTACTTATTTCTAAGGCTCAGTAACAAGTGAAAATGAACTTTGTGAACAAGTATTTATAGGGTTTCGTTTGTCGTAATGGTGACGAGGCTTTAGTTATTTCTAAGGTTATATCTGCTTACTCAATACGTATACTACTCAATGGCTGAAACGACTCCGTTGCCTACAGGTATGCCATGACCTGGATTAAGTCAGGATATACTTTTATACCCGTTCCTTCACTCCCGTAGGATAATTTTCAACCTCCACCAAACTGGCGAAGTCCTGGCTAGTAAACGTATACACGCACTTGGCCTGCTTAATTTCTACCCAAGGAACTCATCTATAAACCTCGTTTGCAACCACAAAAGCTAATAGCACACTTATAAGCCACTGCACCAGCCTCCGTATTCACAAACGTTTCGATTCGCTCGCTTTCGTCATGCCAAATAAGATAAAGATATGCCACTTGTAGAATCGAAATCGAATCAAAGCGTTTTTACTAATTGCTGATCCTGATTATTTCCGATCCTAAGTGACGCCGATACTGTGTATAGAGAGAATGGTTATCAGCTTGAATTCAGGCGGGGCTGATCTAGTGTTGTGCTTATATACCTGTGCGTTGAGCTTAATCAGCTTAGAAACTATCCTACAATAATAAATCTATAAGCGTCATTTAGAACCTCATGACTAAACACTACTAAACAGGCAGTGGCCAGCAAATGAGCCGACTAAAGAGTGCCGTAACCTCACGACAGCCGTCCAAAAATGATTAATACCCTCCGTGTCACACTTCATAATAAGCATACGTGACACGCCGTATTTGGCCGGGTTGTTTCTACAGTGTGGTGTTTTCTTACTCATCAGGATGTCTTTAGAAACAGATTTCTTTTTAAACTTCTACCGCACTAGGAATTGCTCTTGTATCGTGGGTTCGTTTACAAACATTTAAACTCAGATACACAAACAAACAGACCCGGAACAACGACCTGTAGGTCATGCAAATATTTGTTCCGTGCGGGGATCGAACGAGCGACATGCAGCAGTCAATCGCTCAGCCACGGCGGTAACCGACTCGTCTTCATTTATCATTTAAAAAGTACATTTGAAATTCGGGAGAGCACATGGGCAGTCGTCAGCCGCAACAGTTCGTACGCATTGATTGGCTGATCAGATAAAATGAGAGTAAATCTTTCAAAAGCCTTTGCTTTTTGCAGTATTTTTGCGCAATTAGAAAAAGATGAAGCCTAATCTGTGTTTTACTGTAAACGCATTCTGGTTGCTACACTTATATAATGCAAGCTCTATTTATTATAATGGCACTAACGAGGAACGGAACTAGCTAACAAATACAGAAACTCAGATTTTAAAACTTGTTGTAGTTAAAAAGTATGTGTCCTGTTGTTTGTCCACTGCAGGAACTGATGGACGCTACCGAAAACGTCAAACTAGTAGCTCAGTTCTGGGCCGACACAATTTAGATTGCCATCGACACGCTAAGAAAAAGACTACACAATCACACATACTTTTTATGTATAATTAAAATGAAATACAAACGAAGTAGTTCCATTTGTCGTGTTAAACGTAGGACAATATTCTTGTAGAAGATGGAAAACTACAATTTATATATATTACGCACGCAGATACGTGGAGATACAATAATATGCAAATGTATTACCGTACATGGCATATTAATCAGATATACCTAGTGCGCATGATTTGAATTCTTTTGATCGACACAGTTTATAAGCCCATTTGCTATATAAGTTTTTAAACTGATATGGTCACTAACACTAAAAACGGGATATTTACCATTTTTGAGTTCCCGATATTTTGGGAGTATTTGCTAGTTGAGTAGAATATACAGAATCACGAAAATACTTTTTATTTTCTTCTAAATTAAATTGTGGACGTGATATCCTACGATGTGGCTTGTTAATTGAAAACACGGCACAATTATCAAGCCAAACTTTAGACGAATGCTAGGGATAAGACATCTATCTGACTTCTTGCAGAAATAATGTACAAATGTGTCGGAAAATCAGCACTTTTTGAAGGTTAAAATTGTATTAGACAGACCCCAAAACGTGCTGAGAAGTGCTTAGATGAGACTTGCACAAAAACGTAATGGCATGTGAAGCCCAGTGTGACTCTGAAGGAAGAAAACATTGCCGTTGGAAACTTCCTTTTATTTTTTGACAAACATTTATGTGACAAGGTTTGTTAAACTATTTTAGCAGTTTTAACATTTAGATGTTATGATTTTCGCTGTTGCAACCCGCGATCATGGCGTCGAAATATCGGAAGCTCAAAACAATAAATAATCACGGAAGATATCCCGTAAGTGACAATATAAATTTAGTTTTAAACCGTGAATTTGACTTTGAAAAAGTCATTACTCCACCTTTATGCGCTTGGAGGGTTGTATTGATGATTTTGATGATTATAATTCTGTAACTACATACGTCTTACAGCCGCGAATCATATTTTAATCAACATACAACCTGACACTGACATGCAAATTGCAACAAACGTAAGAAAATTTGACTTTCGCGGGCTACCCTGGAGCATCCACCTTAAAACAGTGTTATGATTTTGCCTTGTAAAGCAAACGGTTGTGCGGTCACATTTTTTTCGAATACAAATACATGATGCCTCACATTTTTCACACCCTGTATAGGCTCGTCAATGGTACACAACTAACTCAATGTAACATAGTAATGCGGTACATTAATTCATACAGGTACTGAATACTGCATTATACAATGTGTGGTGGTGTGAGACATAAGCGGAGGCGATAAGAAAAGACATGCTGCGCCGACGGCAAATAAATTGGTATGGTTGGTATTCGGGGCCTACACCCGTAACATGTAATATATTTCCATTGTACATTTAATTGATCTATGATCACCACGCGACAATAGGCGAGACGACAAAAAAAATCTAATTAGTCCGTCACTTAGATTATCAAAAAATATTTGACCCGTGTTTTTTCTTTTGTTACGTAAATCAAATTTGACGAAGATACGACGCTTTTAAAATTCTCAATACGTCACGCCTAGGTATAATTTTTAGATAGTTCTGACGTCACGAGCCCCCACTCCTGAGTTTTGGTGCGTTTTATCTTTGTCAATATTCATTGATTTACAAAAACAAAAAATACGTGTCCATTAATTTCCAATACTGTAACTGACGGACTAAATAGATTTGCAATTTTTTGATAGTGTCGTCATGCCTATTAGTATCAGTTTGCATGAACAATGAAAATCGTGCTAGATCTTTCACTAGCCTACGCATTCAAATCTAAGCTACGTGCCATTTTGACTTCCACTGAGCTTGTTTGACCTATCCCTATCATCGCTGACATACACTTACGGAATAACATCATTTAAACTACTACTACACTATAAATACTTACTACCTACAAGTACACCCCTTTTTCGCCAGTTCCATGTAAGTCCAAAGTAATGGAGGCGCGCCTAAGAACTTAATGATAATGTTGTAAGTTTTCAGTCGCTGATCAAGCTACTTCGATACAAGCTTTTGCATCTCTTGAAGCTCATCATCATCAGCCTATAACGTTTCCACTGCTGGGACACGGCCTCCCCAATGAGAGGGAATGGACTATTTAATCCACCACGCGGGCCCAGTGCGGATTGGTAGATCATGTCACATGTCTTCGAATTTTTGGTTCTAGGACATGCCGGTTTCCTCACGATGTTTACCTTCACCGTTTTGAGAGCAGTGATGATAATGTTATGCGCCTGGGTTCAAACCCACGACTTACTGTTCGTATGTAGGGGCCGCCACCACTGAGCCACCACTGCGCATAAACAATATTACACTGCCTTGCCGTCACTAATCTCCTCGCTAAACGCTCCCTCAGTCTCCTCTACTTTACCCTCCAGCCACATAACGGGTACAATCATAAGCATGCACCTAATACGGCCAGATAGTTCAATGTCGATTGTCCAAAGCATTTGATTGATTGGCTCGGTAAACATTACTTTATTGCATGTTCTACGTATAGATTTTTAAGATAAAGTCGTGGGAATTGAGAAGTTTTGAGGAAAATCTTTGATAAAATAGTTATTTTGTACATTTCGGCCGAACTAGTTTATTTATATAAAAAATTTCTGTCGTTGAAAAGTAGCTTGAGTATTTCCGCATATCACTGAAATGCGCTGCTACTAGATGTTTGCCAATTCATTAAAATCAGTTTAGTAATTTGGGCGTAAAAGTGTTACCAACGGACAGAGAGACTGATTTTCGAAGGAGTCTAGATAACGCTGACTTTCCCACTAGAGTCACTTTTGTTAAAACATAATCACCTTCTTGGCCTCTTCGTAACTATGTTGACGTCGGCTTCGGTCTGAGGGGATGCATAGAAAGCACAGACAGGTACTGAATTAAGTACTGGTTACCTACAACATGTTTACCAATATTCGTCAAATTCTGGGATTCAAACGATTGCAAAGGCAAAAGAGAAGGAGTGACTTCCTTATTAGTCCGACAGTCTTGGATGCCGCAGGCTTTCCTGATAATTATAGTCGAATTTGTGAAAAGATTCGTTTATTATTCGTTTTTCGTGAATTATTCAAAGAACGCAAAGTTAGATAAGTTTTCAAAAGGCAATCACTACCGAATACGGTGAGGTAGATCAGTAACTATTGTTGTAACATTTTTATTGATTGATTTTTGACATAACTATGAACTGCCGACCTGTAGAAATTGCTAAGCTGGTTTGGATACGACACGAGACAGTGCAGTATGGGTGATGTTGCGCAAATTTTGATCTAGGCATAAATATCCAGCAACGACGTGTACATGCTAAGATCGAAGATTTATCTAATAACGTAGCAGGTTATTGCCGAATTCGTTCAATATAGGAAGTAGTGAAGTGTGGACGTTTTAAGGGAAGGTTTTATGTTATTTTTGATTTTATGGGAACTGTCTCATTTTTTTCTAGGAGAGCAAAGGCCTCTTCCCATACATAAAACAAACATTGCCCACTCGCTTTGTGAACTGCTATTTTGAGACTTAAATTCCTGTTTTCTTACGATCTTTTCCACTGAATGACTACTCATTAAGATGAAGTTTTAAACACACAGCAAACTGTTTTGATCTAAAAAAAAACTAGCTTTTAACAACACAAACATCGCACAAAGTCAAACAGTCCATAATCTTTCAAACAAATTACAAAAAAAGTTACATTTTACCTAAAAGCTAAGAGAAATAACCAATATAATATACTTCACCAAAATAGATGTAGTCTGCTGATAGTAAATCAATTTAACGGGACACGGGCCACGTTAAACTGTGCCGGCAGAAAAAATATATCGATACATAGACAAGCCGGGATCGATTTGGCGATTATGCAATGTCGAGATTATTCACTCGAATATTTTTTGGGAGTTTGACAACAAGGGAAAACTGGGTGTTTAAAAATAGCCTCCCCTAAAGTTTGAGTGTTTTAAAGGCTGTAAGAATTTCTGAGACATGTTTAAACCCAGCATTGTTCAACAACATATCTCTCATGTATGGTATTGAGTTTTTCCATTAGGGATTTCTCATGAATGATGAAAAAACCGAAACAAAAGCTCCTCAAAACATACGGGACCGCTAAATCCGTAAAAATAAAACCTGTTTATGTTAATCAGGATGCAACAGATTATAAAGTGCTAAACGGTAAACAATAACATCTGCTCGATTCGACAGGAAGTCGATTTCAATTTGAAAAATCGACTAATCTGGTTATGGGCATAAATTATCTTTTTTTTTTAAACGCCTCTTTTGTCTGTGACCGGTTTGTTTGGAGTCAGTGGTGGTCAATCGCGAGCCTATCAATTAATTAAAAAAGTTAACTCTGTCGTTCTTGTGAAATGAACGGCCAACAGCTAATTACTGAACAAGACTAGGCCTTGTTTTTAATTTGACGCGGTTTTTTCATATTTTTTTTTGCAATAAAACATTATCTAGAATGAATTGAGGAGCCCGTCTTATTAAAAAAAATAATATCCACGATAAAAATTGGGAAAAAATAGGTTGGTAAGGTAGCTTGCTTCAGACCGAGTAAAAGCTGCTCCTATCGGTATTTAGAACTGAACATGGGGTCAAGGAGTAAGTAACACTAACAATGCAAATTCATTCAATTCATTGATAAATTAATTTAAAAGTATTGGTGGGATCTTCCTTTCTTCCTGAGGAAGTTTTGAGTATGAATGTGGATGGATGGGTATATGAGTAGAGGAAGACCAATGAAACGATGGATGGACTGTGTGAAGAATGATATGGCAAGAAAAGAAGTGTCTGATGAGATAACGAGTAATAGAGAAGTATGGAAGAAGAAGACATGTTGCGCTGATCCTAAATGAATTGGGGTAAGAGCAAGAGAATGATGATGAGGTGGGATCTTCCATGTGTCTGGAGTATGAGCTTTGGAGTACGCTTTTACATTGCAAAAATCGAGTCAATGAGAGCTCTGTGCTGTCGTCTGCCACCGAAGACGCCATGGCAGTCGCAAAATATTGGGCCAATGAAATTATAATAATACTATAGATAAAAATAAATTGCAAGTAAATTACTGGAACTGGCCGAAAAACCGAAGCACAGTAATGCTTTGGGCGGGCAAAATTGATGATTTCTTTTTCAACTTTAAACACAAAATACAGCTTCAGTCAAACACGCAAATAAATCACAATTTCACAATTCGCCGACATAACTGTTCGGAACGTATTAATTGATATAATATGACCGTTGACTCACTAGTCACACTAAAAATATAGCTAATAGGCGTTTCTAGGTCGCATGGATGATTCAACCGTTTTATTGCCATCGATATGTTTGTGTCGTGTATCAACAAATCTCGGGAACTGATGGGACAGTGTTGATGGGGTTTTTTGTGATTGGTTGGTGAGAGATTGCTGGCGGGAAATGAATAACATAACATCTGTCTGTTTAAGGTTTAGGCGGAGAAGACTTCTAGTACACTCACATTTTGCCAGTGTTTTGTTTCAGCTCCAGTGTTAGTATAGGAGCCTCGAGTTTTTGGCCACCATGAGGATTCCTTGCTTGCCATGGAGCTAAGCTGTCAAACATTGCGAAAATTGCCGCTTCCATTTCGATTCGAAATAAGTACCATCTGATGCTGCTGAGGTATACATATCAAAATCGCGCGCCTAGGTATCATGAATTGAACGGGAGTAACGGATTACAGGTGAATGAGAGCAAAAAAGGACATGGTGCATTAAAAGAGCGGGCCAATATCCTCGTTCTTACTATCTTCGAAAAAAGAAGAAATAAAAATTGTTCTGCACAAAATAACATAATTATGTACTTGAGTTTGTGAGGTGTTTGGGGTTTTTGCGGGTATAGACAAGCCGACAATTGCGAGATAGGCGGATGATTTTCTTTTTCAGCAACGGAATCGTGGTTTGCGTGGGTTTTTTTTACTAGAAACATTGGAATTGGCATCAAAACCATTGAATCTTATTGCAAATTTTCCGTCTATCGGAAACCTTATAGATAGACAATTACAATACAAGCTAGAATACTCTACTTTACTTGCAATCAAATTACAACTTTATATCCACTTGATTCAGATATCCCTAGGTATTTTCAAATGTAAAATTATCTACACATCTAGTTTATTGTAAGAATATCATTTACACAAGTGTTTTCAACAAAAAACAAATTCAAAATCCCCAATGATTTAGATATGGGTTTAATATGAAGTTATGTGGTTGGCCCACAAGAAGAGAAAATTGTATGGGATTACTGAATTTTCCCTTCTGATTTTACTCCATACGTTGAGGAAACACACTGAACATATTGGTGATGTTCTTCAAAAAAACAAGTGTTGTGACTTCGCGACCGACGTGCGTGTTTGAACGTGGATGAGGCGGAAGAAGTATGTAAGGATTGTAGAAGGTATCCCCTTATCCAATTCTGGAGCTTATGTCTACCCTCATGTCAAAAAGGCGTGAGTTCATGATGTCATCTCTTTAACTCTATTATGAAAATCCACAGCTGGACTATGGCCTTAAAAATTTAATAAGGCTCTTGAATCATGTGTTTCAACCAGTAAGGTAAAGATTGAATGGAATTCCAATAAGTTTGGCACACAGATAGGCCATGATTTGGGTTAGGTCATAGGATACTTTTTATCCTAGTAGTATGTTACTCTGGGATGATCCTGTAGTTTCTAACTACCCTCGTGGGAGTTGTGAGCTTAAGTACATAGACATATAAGAATTGGCAAGCATACCAATTGACGGTCCCTACGTACAAAGCGACATGTCTAAACACATGGTTGACAGGAGAGTGTTATCAGGGCATAAAAACTCACTATTTCAAGTACTAAATTTATTAATTAATAAAAATATATTTTTTTTTCTTATAACACTCTCTTGTAACCATGTCGCTTCAACTGGTGGACATTCATTTGACAATTCATTGACAAAATACAGCCCTATAGCAACCAGAAGCAATGTTGAATGTTTATAAATAGTTCAGAAACAATGGTTCAGCTAACAAAAAAGGTAATTTAATCTAGGTTTTAGTACTTAGGTAGAATTAGCAAACAATATCTAGATTTTAGCACCCCACTTGAATAAGAAAACCATGTCTTTGAACTTAGAACGTATTATTGGGGTAATTTTATGCAAGTAAATGGACTTTATCAGTTACATTAATAATAACTTTGATATTGATTCAGTGCGTGGTATTCCTGGACATGGCTCGTATTGTTAGGAGGTTCCTCTCTCTGGAGCCCTGACCGTCCGTAGCTTGGACCCTGTTGGCTATTTTTGTTTTTTTTTTAAGATATAATTAAAAATGTTCTTTGCTATTACATACTTGATTAAATAAGTACCGGTAATTTGAATAAGAAAAATATAAGAATAAATCAATTACTTTTAATAGACAAAGATGAAATTAGAGTGGAGGTTTGGCAATGTACACATTTTTTTTAACTTATAGATATTCAAGCTAAATAGATTAGCTAAGGACAGAATTCTTAAACTTTATATTGATTTGACTTTACTTGAGTTAAGGGTTCCTGTAAAGTCCTGCCTGAATTTTGCCCTGAGATCTCTATCACCTAATCATTATAGTTAATTCATATTTTATAGTGTAAAAACTAAAATGTGTATTTATTGAGTGTGGTTTTTCAGTACAGGTACAGAAGAAATCCATATATGAAAAAATCTTTATTTTCTTTCATGTGTGGTTAGTGCATCAAATCATCTTTCTTTTGCCCTTATCCCAATTTATTTACACATTGAGATTAGTGCTTAGTGCTGCATGTCTTCTACATCACACTTGTGAATAGTGATATGCAAAATGAAATTTTTGTACCCCTGGCTGACTTACAAACTGCAGGTCTAATTCTTGACTATTAGAGACTAGTGTGCCAGTTCTAAGTCATCTTTTCATAAAAGGTCTTCAGCTAAATTGCACTGCACAAATGAACTGCAAGTTTATTGTGACAAATTAGTTATTATATTAATTAAATGGCTGTAAAAATTAAATAGAAATAATAATTTAGTATGACATTGCACACAGAACTTTATTCCAAAGTACTTACCAATGATTCATTTAACTATTTAAAATGAAGGAAGGAATTGAATCATAGGATTATGTATCAATATTATAACCATCATTAAATTATTCAAAAATGAAACAGACAATTATTAATCCATCACAGTAAATTACTAACATTTCTCACCAAAGCAGTTTTTTTTTTAAATAGTGCATGCAGCATGCCTAACACGCTACGCATAGTCGAGTCCATAGACGCTCGAAGTCCGCGCCTTACGTGTGTAAATAAACAAAAAAAAAACTCTGTAAACATTGGCACAAAGAGAACATTAAAACAACGATTCACGAACTAAATACCCGTGTACACCTCTACAGAGCAGGCTGACAACGTTGTGTCCATTGATACTCGTGAACGAGAAAAAAAATGCATCAAGAAACTTGCATACGACAAGATCTCTTCGTCTTTGAGATAAATCTCCTAAAATTATCGTTTATACGATGTTAACGATTCGTTTACCTTACCCAGGCGTGAGTGAAGACGTCAAAGCAAATAAATCCCGTGAAACAATTCAGATTCGCACTGAACTCGCTGTAGCACAATGGTACAGGCACATTTGCTGTCGTAGTATCCGATCAAAACATAGCCTTTGTACGCCTGAAACGCATTCTTAGGGCTTACTACATAATTAAAACGCATACGTTAATGATTGCAGAAGGTTAACCACTGCTTTTAGTACGCGTAGGTTGGATTTTACGAACGTATTTTGAAAAAATGCTGTTGCTTTTCAACACAGTAATGGCATAACACGCAAACACTATGACTGATATTCACAATGAAACACTTCACAGAACCGCGACAGTTTGTTCAAGGAACGCGAGACGAGCCACGGTATGCATTTTCTCACTCACCTTGTTGTTTATTGGCTATTTTATTAAAACAGTTCTGAAAAACTTCATATAAATGCATAGGCTCGTCATCGCTCGTCGCCATTTTGGATTCTACTGTCCAAATAAACCATAGACAAAGCAGAGCATGAATTTAAAACAGACTGTTCGAAAACTATAAAACTGAACCATCCTAATAAAATACGAAATCATAATTAATTTACCTATTATTTAGTCAATATTTAATACTCTAAATATTCAGCGATGTCAAGATATTGCGGCATAATACACATGTATTTACGGAATTATATTCTATCATTAATTATATTATAGTAGCAACAAAAACGCAAGAAAAAATAAATTTCGCGGGCTGCGCTGGAGCATCCTTAGAATACTTTCATAAGTTTTTATAAAGCTTACTAATGTATTTTTTTCTGGAAGTTTCAAAATTAATGTAATTTCATAATTGCTTTCATTTTCGTCAAGTGACCTCATGCAAGAAATTATCATCATAGACAATTAACTAGTTGTGATTTTTCTTAGTCGATTTTTAACAAAAGTGAGCAAATCACCGAACAAAATTTTCTTCATGTAAATAGGTGGCATACGACCACGGCTATCCGCTGAACATAATAATGAATATTTATTAAATACATTACACTACGTCGGAAAGATTGTTAGTGACAAGATAGTCGTGTTAAACATAAAGTACTAACATGTGGTACAAAACAGTATGGTTTTGCAGATTTTAAGTAGTAGATCGTTTTTACGAACGCAATTTGCACAAATAAATATTTTAGAAAGCACCTTTATGCGACACAATACGATACACAAAGTAAGGCAGCGATCGGTAACAAATAGTTTATATAACAATATCTCAAATGGTCAACATACAAACACCTGCACATCATGCTACTACAACCTGTCAAACTATAGTAGATTTTTAACTTAATTGCTTAATTTTGATTGGGAAAATTTGGTTAAAAATTTTGGATATACAAAATTATCCAACACCCTAGTTCAACGACAATTACTGCTAAACTAATAAAGTTATCTTAACCGCTATAGTTTTCCTTTAAAGTTCATAAAATGCACTATCATCTTGAATTTGTCCAGATTTTTCAAGCCCGCAGTTTAGCTTTTTAAGCCCCCCCCCCCCCCTAGTAGTAGCCCGCGAAATTCAAATTTTCTTACGGTTTTTTGCAATTTGTAGACCAGTGCTAGGTTGTAAGTTGATTAAAATATCAATACAACCCTCCAAGTTCATAAAAGTCGAGGAACGACTTTTTCAAGGTCAAAATCATTCCTCGACCTTTATGAACTCGGAGGGTTGTATTGATGATTTTGATGATTATAATTCTGTAACTACATACGTCTTACAGTCGCGAACAGTATTTTAATTAACATACAACCTAGCACTGGTCTACAAATTGCAAAAAAACGTAAGAAAATTTGAATTTCACGGGCTACCCTGGAGCATCCACCTTAAAAAAACATATGTTGAAATTATGAAAGCTGTATGAAGCCACCATTTCTTCATGCACCACAATTCATCAGATAAAGTAGACGAAAGATATAAAATTTATATTATTAAACATTCTTATTACGCTGACGATCATTATTGATAGACCGACCAAAATATAATTGAAGAGATAATTTTTTTAGGTAATGAAAGCACGATGACAGCAGGAAAAGTTTCCTTTAGTGTCCGCGTAATGTCTCTTTTGTCGATTTAGTGCAGCCACCTATAGTTCCTGCACGTTCCATAGTCAACATTGCTTCACTGGATTGTTATAAACTTGTAAAGATTTTCAGCATTCAAAACAATTAGTGCATCAATCAATAAACCAATTTCTTATTTTCGTTTACTTCGTTTTGGCCAAACTGTTGAAAATAGTAAGTTTACAGAGAATCGATTAGCTCTATGAGTGCTCACTGCTCAACACTACAGCCATGTTTTTTTTTCACTGCGAAAATTAAGTTTGACGTGAGAAAGAGCCTACAAAATTTTCGATTCGAGTACACTTCAATGAAAAAAACACTCAATATTATCCACCTACACGTAACATGTTCTCATTGAATTCATTAAACACCCAAAACCAGGTAAATAGACATGGATAATCACCTAAAGTTTTCAAACAAACATTTTTTGCTCAAATACGAAAACTGTTTTGTCACTAAATATAACCTTTTGTCATTGCAGATTTTAGTAAGTTTTAGTCAATTATCTTCAAGATATTCAAGTGTTTTTCGTCATCGGAAGCATAACAGTGGGAAAAATAAAAATGTGAGGGGGCAAGATGGTTCGGTGGCAGTATATGACGCAATAGTTTGTCAGCAGAGTCTCGACGAAACCATCAAGAACTTTGATAAGAATGTCTTCAGGTATGTACAGTTGTCCGACAATGCTGACTACGATAATACTGTTGCTATTAATGTGAAAGTTCTGTAGTTGTTTGTGGTATTTGCTAACATATCTTATTTTTACATTATTGGCATTATTTCTAAACATTATTTTAGGGCTATGTGAAATTAAAACAATAATTATTATGGAAGAAAGGTTATGTTATTAGTGCTAACACACAATGTTTTCATTGGAGTCATTTGCAAGCGTAAACAAAAATCTATTTTTGGGTATGTTCTATAAATAAACAGAGAATGTGAACAGTTCTAATGCGATGAAGTATTGTTTTGTAGTAAACAACTATTTGATAATTTAGGAATGTTAAATCACACTCTTCAATAGCTAATCAACTTAGTAGTTTACTTATTTCAACTTAGTAAAAGTAGAAAAAAACTGTTGCTACATACAGTCTCAAGCCTGAAAGTCTGACCACCAGTCTTACCAAGGTTTATCATGTTACTCAGTGACAGTTGTTTAGATCAGATAGGCAGTCGGCACATCTATTCTTCTATCTATCTATACTTACTAATCTATACTAATATTATAAAGAGGGAAGATTTGATTTTTTGTTTGTTTGTTACGATTTAACTCTAAAACTACACAACCGATTTTAATAATTCTTTCAGCAATGGATAGCTACATTATCAGCGTGTATAATAGGCTATATTTTATCCCTGTACTCCCATGGGACGGGAACTATGCGGTTAAAACCGCGTGACGTCCGCTAGTACTATTTTAAAGAGGAAAGATTTGATTGTGTGTTTGATATTCGTTTTAACTCAAGAACTACTCAACGGATTTTAAATATTCTTTCACCATTAGAAAGCTACATCTTTACTGAGCAACGCAGGCTGTAAATGAAATTGATGTCATGCAAATTAGCCGAGATATCACAATTAACGCAGACGTAGTCGTGGGTGAAGTGGTAGTGTAAAATAATGGTATTCAGCTGCATCCGGTTAGACTGGAAGCTGAACCTTACATAGTTGGGAAAAGACCAGGCAGACAAACATGGACAAGAAACATGTAGCAAACTATGTGTATCCTGTTATTGACATAATTTTTGTCTTTCCTAAAAACAAACATTTTAATATGTTTTCAATGCTAAATAAATCACAATTTAAACATGTCAAGATGAGTTGTTTGAAAAATCTGTAATTTGTTGATAATAGGAACACTTGCAAGCAAATACCCACTACAGTAATACACAATAAACTAGGCAATACCTTAACCAAATCCTTGATAAAAGCAAACTCCTGGATTTTCTATCCTCAGTTGAGTGCCGAGAGTTTAATTTACACCGATGCAAAATAATATTTAGGCATTACACGTAAAAAGCCAAAGTAATGTGACTTTGTCGGCTTTCACTAACACCTATAATATTTCACAATGAAAATTTAAAGTACATAGTATTAAATATTAATGTACTTAAATAAAATTTACATTACTTTAATGGAAGGTCACAAGGGGCATTGACCCCGTCTGTCTACTTTTGTGCAAATGTAAGAAAAACAACATGTAATTGAAAATATTCCTACAAGAATTTCGAATAAAACAAATGAATAAATAATGTATGTAGGCTAAGATGTTTGAATAAGATTCTAAGGATCTTAGGCTAAGATTTTTGTGTGTACATAAAAAAATAAGTATAGTAAAATGGAAAATATGACTAGGCTTATAACAAAAATTATTTTGAAACTCGAACTCGATGTCCATACTAGTCAACACTCAAACTTTAGGTAAATGTGTATCCGAACAACCAATCTCTAGTTATAGCACATTCTGCGTCATAGACAAAGATCTGTAAACTTTACTGCACATGCTTTGGCAGCAGAGGACCCCTTCATTCGGCTCGAACAATTTGGAAAATGTTGCACCACAAACACTGTCCTGTATAAGCTTGTTCAAGTTATAATAATACGCAGACCATGCAGATTAGTGTCTGAGAGGACTGTAGTTTTGAAATGTACAACAACAAACAAAGTGTGTATAATTCTTCTCTGGCACCTGGAATTGTTAAGACCGTGTTGCAAGAACCAGTGTCCTCCCCAAATAAATTGATACATTTGTTATAAGACAAAGAAAAACAAACATGAGAACTTCTACATTGGTATAAAAAAGACTAAATAAATAAAATAAATACACACACACTTTGTCGGAGAACAATTTGCAACAACCAATTAACAGGAATGGTCATTCCTACGTCTGCGCAGGCCCTTAATAATTTTGTTTATGTTTATCCTATGACCCTTCCCTATAATGTAGATGATATAATTAAAAACATAACCCTCCTTCTGGCGCAGTGGTAAAAATGTGATGTGTGATGAAATAATCTGGTGATGTCATAGACTTCTAATAATATAATGCTTTGCATGTTTACTACACTGCAAGATTCATTACTTTGTTTCTCCTATATGTATACATATAGAGTAAAACAAAGTTGCCTTTGAAATGTTTGTGGGACCATGTTATTATTCTTCTAACGATGCAACTGGTTTTAATCATTTATTATTTTATCACTTACAGAATTTATTTTGAGAAGTTTATGGGTATTAATTCTTTTTGTGAAGACCTAAAAACCGTGGGAATCAGTTTGCTAGTCTGTTAGTAAAAAAGTATGTAAATTTTCAAAACTTAAATCTAGAATCTACAATTTGATACTTTATATCAAATGATGATCATGTGTGGACTCATAGTTATTCGACATCTACACAGTGTGAATCCATGGTTGTTGTAACCAAAACTATTCCGGCAGTTAAAACATTTTATTATGCTTTGTATGCTAGCTATAAAGCTGATATTTAAGTGGGAGTATTTGAATTATTTATTTTTGAAAAATTAATTAACAACGAATAAAATTTGAATGAAATTAATGAACGACCAAACCCGGTTAAATAGGTACGATAAAAAACCTAATAAATGGCGTCAAAATACTCCTCAATGCGGTCAAGTGGGAGTTGACTATTAATCTAATTTTTTAAATAATTCCAGTGAGATGAAATCTCTTCAGCTTCGTTCACTAACGACGAAGCCAACTGGTCCTCGACTGAAGGACTTGGCCTCCGTGCGGAAGGTGTCTCACGTCTCCTCAGACAGTTTCGAGACGAACAAGAATGGCTGGAGTAAAATGCCCACGGTCACTGTTGACCTCACCGGGAAGAATACCAGGTATGTTGGTAATGTCATCTGTCTGCCTAATCTCTCAGATGGCTTGATAAACCGAGAAGAATACCATGTATGTATGAAGTATCCCGAATGGCGCAGCGGTAGTGAGGCTGCCTTACGTTCTTAGGGTCTCGGGTTCGAAACCCGTTAGGAGCAAATGTTTGTGTGATGAGCATGGACATTTTTTTCCGAGTCATGGATGTTTATATGTATAACAAGTATGTATTTACAAACAAAAAGTATCTATGTAGTATGTTAAACATCTGGTGTCCACGACACAAGCCTCGTCGCTTAGTGTGGCACTAGTTGGCGCTGTGTGTAATGTCCAGCGATATTTATTTATTTATCTTGTATTGACAGCTAGAGATAAACAAGAATGGCTAATATGGAACCCTTATAGATTCGCCCTGTCCGTCTGTCTGTCTATCTGTCCGTCTGCATGTCACAGCCATTTTAATCCGAGACTGTTGGGCAAAGGGGTTTGAATTTTTTGGCCTGATTCATTTATTTCCTGCTTTCTATTTGACAAAGAACATTTTGCTTCAAACAAAACTTGTTTGTATTGATACCATCTATCGATTAATAAAAAGTGAGCGTGGCCGCTACTTTGAAAAAAAAAAAACAAAATGGCGGAAGTTAATCCGGCCACGCTTCATACAAGCCCTTTGAAGAGTAGGTTTCTTCTATGATCCCCTACACAAATGTGATATGAAATTATCATGAAAAAATAGGGGTGGCACTCCATAAATGTAACTGAGGGATGAAAAAAAACAGTTCACATGCCTACCTAAATTAATTATACTTGCAAAATTAATTTCATTTGTAAATGAACTCAAAAATAACCTTTTTATCTTTAATCAGTTTACATGTGAATTTAAATTATATAGTTACTTTTTTTACACAAAATTAATTAATTAGCCGGTTGCTACCCGCCACCTCGGCGGTCTGTCACCTGGCGGTAAGACTCCGGTTACAGCGGCGGAGCGGTGACTGGCGCTGCGGGGAGGTCCCAAGACGTAATCAGATCGGGCCGAATGCGCTCCGTACTAAGGGGCCGTAACTTTCTGACTAAGGGTTCTTACAGACGAGCGGCACGTTGCTAACGGCAGATAAACTGCAGCCGTCGCTACCTATCGACGACTGCCGTCGACGGGTGGCGACGCTTGCAGTTGTGGCGGGCCGCGTAAATTTATTGCAGTCTGGGTCGACTGCAAGCGTCGAGGTGTGTCGGTGTGGCGACGGCTGCAGTTTATCTGCAGTTGGAAACGTGTCACTCGTCTGTAAGAACCCTAAAAGGTCTTAGCCCAGTTACACGACTCCGCTCCCACCCGGCATAAAGAATATAATTCAAATATGGGCTTTATGTATTGCTCATAAGATATATTATGTACTTTACATTATCAACCGAGCAGTCTGACGGCGGTAACCGTGCTGACAGCGAGCTGTCTGCTAATTTATGTTGCCAATGTAAAGTAAATGTAAAGAGCAATACATAAAGCCCATATTTGAATTATATTCTTTTTGCCGGGTGGGAGCGGAGACGTTTATGTGGGTTAAGTCCTTAACTCGCATCACATACCAATCTCAATGAACTCACAAGCTCCCTGTGTGTCCGCAGGTTCAGTTTCACAGACAACTTCGCCGGCCTGCTGGCCGGGAGCCTGGGGAACAGCTCCTTCAAGTACACGGTTCAGGTGCGAGGGTTCAAGACTGAGCGGGGGATCCATGCCGACCTGAAGCGGAACCCTAATCTTATAAACAGACTGCGTGAGTTGTACAAGTTATTTATTTACACCCGGTAACATTATCTCTGGACCTTACGTCGATGATATTTAGGGTTTCGTACCTAAAGGGTAAAAACGGGTCCCTATTACTAAGACTCCACTGTCCGTCCGTCTGTCTGTCACAAGGCTGTATCTCATGAACCGTGATAGCTAGACAGTTGAAATTTTCACAGATGATGTTTTTCTGTTGCCGCTATAACAACAAATACTAAAAAGAGAGAGGGGGGTACAATACAACAAACGTGTTTTTTTGGTGTTTTGTCTAATGTTGTATAGATAATGGTACGGAAGCCTTCGTGCGCGAGTCCGACTCGCACTTGGCCGATTTTTTCCTTTTAATTTTACTTTTCGCCAGTACGGTTAGTATTTTCGTTGCTGATTCATGTCGTGATATTTTCGTGCATCATTGCTTTATTTTTGAACATTTGATTGTTACGTTCGGGCTTTTATTGTTGTAAAAGTCATCGACGCCAGTCCAGAGATAATGTAACCGGGTTGTACGTAACATCACGCCTGTAAACCCCGAGGGGAAGGCAGATGCGTGCCTAATAGTACATCCACATTTCGCCACGTATGTTTATGTCCCATGTAATTTGAGGCGAGCCTATTGCCATCAACCGGACAGAAATGCAGACTCTGTGGCTGCTACTGACGAATTCCTAATCGAAAAACAATAACACTGCCCGACCCGGGAATCAAACCCAGGATGTCATGCCATGCCGGTGCTGCGGGACTGCGGAGCGGGAGGGATCATTTCATGATTCCCATCCGAAAAAAAAAAGGACGTCATGCCATGCTCCACTCTTGCAGGAGCACTAGACGAATGAGGTTTTATTAGTTACTAGCTGATGCCCGCGGCTTCGCCCGCCCGCAAATTATATACTAAAACCTTCCTCTTGAATTACTCTGTCTATTTAAAAAACCCGCATCAAAATCCGTTGCGTAGTTTTAAAGATTTTAGCATTCATATATAGGGACAGAGAAAGCGACTTTGATTTATACTATGTAGTGATTTGAGAAAAACATGCATCACATAGATGATTATAATTCATAGTTCTATGTTATTGTATGTAAATGGCAATGGGAATTTACAAAATAACTAGCTGACCCACGCAATTTCGTCTGCATCACATAAGAGAGAGAAAGCTCACAAAAGGAATAAATTTTCCCCGCTTTTGCAACATTTTTCATTTATGCTCCGCTCCTATTGGTCGTAGCGTGATGTTATATAGCCTATAGCGTTTCACGATAAATGGACTATCAAACACAAAAACATTTTTTCAATACTAACCAGTAGTTCCTTAGATTAGCGCGTTCAACCAAACAAAGAAACTCTTCAGCTTTATAATATTAATCAATTTAGTATAGATTTATCTATGGTATAATCCAGTAGTCACTCTTCTAACCCATATGTGTATACCGCCTGCTACAGGATTCAGCGCCACGGAGCCAGCGGAGAAGCAACAGTTCCCCGAAGTGGCGCCGCGCCTGGAGAAGCTTCTCAATGAAGACGCCAACCACCTCACGCACCAGCAGAAGGATAAGATCAAGATTGCCTTCGCTGAGGGGTATCTAGCAGGTATGTTGACCTCGACATCTGCCTTTTTTTTTTTTTTTTTTGGGATGGGAAATCATCAAATGACTTCTCCCGCTCTGGGCGGAGCAGGAGGGAGTGTCAGACTTTTACTGACTAAAACCCATCCATGTTCCTTCCTCGCCCTTTGTGTTCCGGGGCCACGGTATCTCTTTCGAATAGTCCCGCAGCCCCGGCAGGCTTCGGCCCTTGCGGCCCCCTTCCCTATTGCTGACTCTCTTTGAGGCGCGCGTGGAACACTCCTGCGCCGTCGACACGGCCTGTCGTCATGAGACGGACGGACGGGGAGCTAGCCCATAGCTCAACGTCTACGTGGTGGCCTCGACGCCCGGGGCGTCTCCCGCGGCGGCCGGGACGTGAGGATCTCTCCCTCTCACGTTTCGCCACCTCCTTCGCTAGCATGACTGCTTCGCAGAAGGAGGTGACGGCGTCCCATTCCGTCTCGCTCCGGGCCATGGCACGAACCAGGGCCGGAGACCTCGTCATCTGCCTAGCCTTCGGCTTCCAGTCTAACCGGATGCGGTTCAATACCAGTATTTTACGGAGCTGCTGCTTATCTGATCTCCACATCCCAGATAATGAACATGATACTCCTTGGTAAGACTTGTTGTCGATTTTTAGGATACCGTACTTAAAGGGTAAAAACGGGACTCTATTACTAAGAGTCCTCTGTCTGTCTGTCAGCAAGCTGTATCTCATGAACCGTGATAAATAGACAGTTGAAATTTTATTAAAATTATGTATTTCTGTTGCCGCTATAACAAAAAAATACTAAAAACAAATATTTAAGGTGGATGCTCCAAGGTAGCCCGCGAAATTCAAATTTTCTCACGTTTTTTGCAATTTCCAGGTCAGTGTCAGTTTGTATGTTGATTAAAATTTGATTCGCGGCTGTAACACGTATGTAGTTATAGAATTATAATCATCAAAATCATCAATACAACCCTCCAAGCTCATAAAGGTGGAGGAATTTACTTTTTCAAGGTCAAAGTCATTCCTGCCTCACCTGGAAATTGCAATAAACGTAAGAAAATTTGAATTTCGCGGGCTACCCTGTAGCATCCACCTTAAGGGAGGCTCCTATACAACAAACGTGATTTTTTGCCGTTTTTTACTCGATATTAATAACGGCAACAGGTAGACGCTTGAAATATTCACAGAATATTTAGTTGTATATTCACTTTAAAAATAATTATTTTAGGGGGGCTCCCATACAACAAACATGTTTTTTTTGCCGTTTTGCCTAATTTTGTATAGATAATGGTACGGAACCCTTCGTGCGCGAGTCCGACTCGCACTTAGCCGGTTTTTTTAACATATTGTATATGCCTAAATTTATAGATAGGTTGTTTTTCAATACTACTGAGGCTGAAATTCTTTAGCATTTATTTATCTATCGATTTAAAAAAAATATCCATTGATTTAAAAAGATGCTTATTTTGATAATGTCCTGCCCCCAGGGTCCCACCCCGACAATGTCCGCGGCACGAAGGCGTCCAAATACTTGAAGTTGGTACAGCAGCTGTTGACCATCGTACTGTTCCTGGCTATCTTCGTGAGCCTCATGGCGTCCGTCAGCGGCACTATGTTCAGGTATGTCTTATCTGGCTGAAGATGACACTTAAGGACATCACACCTGTAAAACCCTGAAGGGTTAGGCAGAAGAAACCATAGTACCCCCACATTTCGTCAGTTGTGTTTAAGTCTTATGTAATGTATTTTTATTTATTTTACTATTTATGTACACACAGTACACAGCACAGGAAAATACATAAAAAATATGAGTACATAGGTACTGCTTATTTCGTAAGAAATTTCTGCCAGCAGCCCTGCAAAAGGAGAAATGAAAAAGAAATGTAGACAATAGTGTGTGAGAGAAGGAAGAGAATACAGATTATGTGCTTTACCTAACTTAACCTATTAAGATATATAAATACACATATAAGTAGATATTAATATATACTTATATAAATACATAATGCTAAGATATATAGACTAATAAATATAAATATAATAAATCATAGTTGAGAGGAAAGGTAATGCTCTTTCACTCTGGATTTGAATAGTGAAATGGTCTTCAAATCACGAATGTATGTAAGATTTCTGAAATAATGGTTTGACCTGCTGTCTTGTATGGATCAGAATGTTCAAAAGGGATGAATGAAAGGCTTTTGCATGTCGCGGAGATGAGAATGCTAAGGGAGATGTGTGGTGTTACGTGAATGGATAAATTAAGAAATGAGTATATAAGTGGAAGTCTGAAAGTGGCGCCGGTGACTGAAAAGTTGTGTGGTGATCGGTTGTCGGGGTATGTCATGTGATGCGGAGGAATGAGGAAAATGTCGTTAGGAAAGTTCTGAGTATGAATGTGGATGGGTTTAAGAGTAGAGGAAGACCAAAGAAACGATGGATGGACTGTGTGAAGGATGATATGGCAAGAAAGGAGGTGTCTGATGAGATGACGAGTAATAGAGAAGTATGGAAGAAGAAGACATGCAGCGCCGACCACAAATGAATTGGGATAAGGGGAAGAGAATGATGATGTTTAAGTCCTATGTAATAGGGGGCGAGCCTATTGCCATCAACCGGGCACAAATCCAGACTCCGTGGCAGTACTGAGAAATAGATGACGGAAAAACCAAATAACACTTTGCACGACCCGGCAATCAGCTCATGGTCAGCAGTCGTGCTTACGAATTTACGATCGCTCGGCCAACAAGCAATTCACCAGTAGCGTAGCTATTGCAATTGGGGCCCCAGATTCAAGGGGTCCCGGCGGGGGCCCTCATAGAAGTTCAAAAAGAAAACCACAAGCAAAAAGTGTCATAAATTTCCGCACAACCCGATTTAAACTAATTATTTTTTACAAAATAGGCATTTCGTTTTTTTTTTGCATTAGAGTCGAATAAGGCTAGTTACGCCGCTGAGTTCAACACTTCAGTGTACTGTAACACTAAGTAATTAATCTATACTATGTATTTATATTATTTATACAACATGTAACGTAATTAACGCACACCCTCAGACACCCCAATTAGTTTATTATGTTATAATATATAAAGCTCGATTACCACTCACTGACTCACTCACTGACAGAATTGTTCTCCCAGATGGTGGATGGGGAGGTGGGTATATTTTGACAGATTCGTAAACAACTAACTCTAAAACCTATGGGAAAAGTGCCAAACCTCCCCTTTTCGCCCCCCTTCTCCCCCCTCCCTATCGTATCTCGGAAACCAAGAGACTTGGAACATTTTTTTTTTCAGATTCGTATAGAGGAGGCTGGGAAAAGTAAAAACCACTTTTCAGAGTTGGCCCCCTTTCCCCCCTTCTCCCCCCCTTTAGGCGGATCTCGAAAGTTAAGAGACTTGGAACAATTTTTTTTTCAGATTCGTATAAAGGGGCAATGCATTAGTCGAAATCATTTTTCAAAACTCCCCACTCTCCCCCCCTTCACCCCTCCCCCCATCGTAACTCGGAAACTAGGACACGTAGCGGCATTTTAATTTTGACTATACTTTATTATTGAGGAGCGTTGAATTTTTATACCCTCCCCTCCCCAACCTCCCCTTTCCGGTGGTAGGTAGGTCCTGAGTGGAGCGAACCTGCGAGACCGAGTGGAGCGAAGGGGGGAGGTGGCGAGCGAAGCGAGCCGGCGACCTCCGTAGCGTAACGAAGGTTGAGTGGGTGAAGCTCCCCTCCCCAACCTCCCCTAAAATTGAAAGGGCTGTAACTTCATAACGGTTAGAAATAGCTATCAGGTGTTTGAACAAATATTATAGTAGGCGTCGAAACCTGTCCGGTGGTAGGTAGGTCCTGAGCGGAGCGGACCTGCAAGACCGAGTGGAGCGAAGGGGGGAGGTGGCGAGCGAAGCGAGTCGCCGACCCCCGTAGCGTAACGATGATTGAATGGGTGAAGCGTAACTCAGCAAACTATAGAATTATTTTTTTTATGGAAAAGGTCTGAGTTTTTAAATAAGCTTTTATTAGGGGTCCGTAGGGGTTTTCATACTGTTTTAGGGGTAATTCTAACGGATGTTCCAATTCATTTAGGGGTGCCTATAGATTCTCAAAATTTTATAAGGGTAAGTAATACTTCTCTAAAACACCAAACACGCGAGCTGCGCGCAGCTCGCGCACCCAAGCAAACTAGTTATGTTATAATCATAATACATGCACTGAATTTTTAATTAAACATGTCTAGGCAATGATTATTTAATAAATTAGTTTTCCTAATTCCGGAAGAATGTTGTAGTCACAGTACAAATCAACGAACGCACACAGTCGCATACGTAGGTCTCATACCTACGTATGCGACTGTGTGAGTCTTGCTAGCCTAGTAGGTATTCGCTCGCGTTCGAGACAGCTGTTAACGTCGTCGCTCGACTCAACTTCAATAGAAAAGTTCAATACATTTTAATGCCTGTTTTCTTAATTGATGTTTTAATTTAGAAAGCACTTCGTCATTTTTTATCAAAAGCGTTCACTAGCCTATTTTTTAGATCCTCGGCACATACGTCCCCACAAAAAAAGTCGTAAAATCAGCTGATTGGGGATTCTCATCGAATTAATCCCATATTTCGTTTTGAAAACGAGTACCTACGTGTACGCCAATCGGCTCCCCTGTCGATGGCTGTGTTCGGACGGAACGTTCCATGGCCACGAAGTAGCAGCTAACATAGTCCTACCCTGCGGTCTACTCTTGTACCATACCTTTGGTTGACTTGAATGTTCTGCCAGCTAGAACCACATTATCACCACACTGCACCGTGCCACAATCCTCACCATTAGTCACCATTTCACTGAACATTTTGTGTCAATTATTGCAAAGAATCGCGCGCGAAAAACTATTTGCATAAGTACACTGTACGGAAGTTAGCGCGTGACTAAATATTGTTTACATTTATTTAAGTTAGCTTTGATTGTAGGCGCCGCCGGCGCCGCCCGGTGGCTATCTCGCTCTATCCCAGGTTTTTAATTTGTACGAGAAAGGGAACGAAAACAAAAGTATGACATATTTCGCATTTTGTTGGTATGGGTAACTATTGTTTCCTTTGTATCCAGTGTCTGTTAGTGTGTGTGTGCGGTTAAATCGCCAAGTTTACTTCAACTGTTTTTGTAAAGACTTTAACTTGCTTGAAATAAGGTTCATTTTTCTTTATTTTGTATTGAATGACGGAATTTGTATTAATACAAATAAAACTGCACTTTTAAAAGTCTTATTGCCTTGAGTTACGGTCCATTTCAGTTTGTTTGGACTATACAAGGGTAGTGTGACTATAAATTACGTAGCTTTAATTATTTTTGGGATAAAAAATTACCTATATTAAAAATTGTACAAATCGATTCAGTAAACGATTCTGAACAAAGTAATTTCAGGATGTGCGTTAATTATGTTACATGTTGTATAATATTATATTGCTGAACTGTTTGGTTGAACGCGCTAATCTCAGAAACTACTGGTTGGACTTGAAAAAATATTTTTGTGTTTGATAGTCCATTTATCGAGGAAGGTTATAGGCTATATAACATCACGCTACGACCAATAGGAGCGGTCTGGAAAAATGTATTCCTTTTGATAGCTTTTTCTCTTATGTGACGCAGACGAAGTTGCGTGGGTCAGCTAGTCTGTTATATAAAAAACTCGTGGCGCAGTGTTTGTTATCGAACTCACGCGAACGAAGTCGCAGGCAACATCTAGTTATCATATAGTTGTTCGGTTACAGAATCCAGCTGGGCAACCAAGTGGAGGTGGACCCAGAAGACATATCGGTGACCTTCGACGACGTCAAGGGCGCCGACGAGGCTAAGCAAGAGCTCAAGGACGTCGTGAGTATCATTATCATTATCTCTTGCCACCAGCTTCTCCCGCGTGGAGAACGGGAGTTGATAACACGGGGACGTAGTACTGGGAAAGTATCCTGTTTCTTGATGGGTAATTAAAATTTTGCTAGAGTTGCGCGCGCGTGCTCTTCATGCAAAGCCATAATTTCTGTTTTGTCACATTTCGTACAGGAAATACTAAGTTACAATCTGTGCCACGAAAGATGAGACCTGTCACACCACTTGTATACGAGTTAATTGTGTGACGAAATACTTCTTTTGACATATGTATGTATGTGTGTACAGGTCGTAAACCATCTTCCTACTTTGTTTTCTAAATGTTTTACCTCAAGGCATAATCAAGATTTCACAAAGTTTCACTCGTTTTAAGTGATGTGACAGGTCTCATCTTTTGTGGCATGGTGTGTATAAGCATTTGCGGTGTGTATTTTTATTTGAAATTGCTGATTAGACAGAGAGATCTGATACTTTTTATGATGTCATTCGAAATATCGACGTACAAAATCCATCCTAAATTCCGTTTAAAAATTTTATTGGTTATAATTTTTGTGTTGTTTGGCCGATTTTGGTCTTGTTTTCACTTTCATTATTTTAATAATATTTTTACATTCCGTATCGAAATAAAAAAAGAAAATTTATACATATTCCGTATTACATATATTTTTAGTCCACCTACAAAATAATATTTTCTGTGTTTGTAGGTAGAATTTCTGAAATCCCCCGAAAAGTTCTCGACGCTGGGCGGCAAGCTGCCCAAGGGCGTGCTGCTGGTGGGCCCGCCCGGCACCGGCAAGACGCTGCTGGCGCGCGCCGTGGCGGGCGAGGCCAGGGTGCCCTTCTTCCACGCCGCCGGGCCCGAGTTCGACGAGATCCTCGTGGGGCAGGGGGCCCGCCGCGTGCGCGACCTGTTCAGTGAGTTCACATCATACTACTCCGGCCCATGGCGGCAGATTAGCCATAGCCTTTTTCAAGTCAAAACTTCTTTTAGGCGCGTTGACCACTTTTTGGGTGAACAAAAATCATGGAACTCGCGTGACCGTCACGTACGCTTTGCGTCGCACTCGTAGGCGATCCGCTACGGCGTTGCAACACTAAGGTGTGCGTGGCGCAAAACCCGTAAAATGTAGTCCAACTGTTTTTTTAATAAGGCCGTTAGAAGGCATCTATTGACCTAATTGAAAAAATACGTTTTGACAAAATTAAAAAAAAAATGCCCGAGAAAGTTTGATTATTTCTTTAAGGAGCACTTTAAATAATAATCATTTATTTCTTGTATTTGAGTGCTAGACTCTTAAAACACTCAAAATCAAGAAAAACTGTAATAACCCTATTAATGGGGTAGATGACACCAATCAATTAAAATACTTTTTAAAAGCTGTCAAAACGCGGTTCTCTCATAGATTTTGTATGGCAATAGCAAAATGTGACGTCACTGTTTAGACAACTCAACGACTCAACTATTCATTGATTTCAAAGCAACTAAAAATCGAATTTGGCAATTAATTGAAAACAAATCGGGTTTTCAGGCCCAAAATAAAGTGTTTTTTTTAGAGATTGGCGTCTTGGAATTATTGTTTTATTGTGTCATCTACCCTATTCTCTGAACCATCGACAATATACAACCATGCACTATTAACTGTATACTTACAGAGGCAGCCAAGGAGCGCGCTCCGTGCGTGATCTTCATAGACGAGATCGACTCTGTCGGCGCCAAGCGAACCAACAGTGTGCTACACCCGTACGCTAACCAGGTAAACTTTATTAAAACAAAATCAGACGAATTGTTAATCTCTTCCTTTTGGAAGTCGGTTAATAAAATAGATATCATCAAGTTTTATAATGCAAAAAAGCATATGATTCACTGCAATAAACAAAACCAGAAAAATATATGATATTCTTCAGTATATATGCTAGTATGATAGTGTTTTGAAAACATAATACAACTAATTTTACTCAATACAAAAAAATCACGAACTTATCTCTAAAAGGTTCTTTTAACGAGTAAAAACCATACTAAAATACATGCGATCATTCTGATTTTTTGGTAAATCATACATCATTCATCATTCTACAAGCAACATATTAGCATGATAGTGTTTTATTTTTTTACTAATCAATAGATTTTTGTAAATCAAAAAAACCACTCATTTCGCACTATTCGGCCCGCATTGACTGACGTAACAACCACTTAGTAGTGCAAGCTGATTAGAACTTTATTCTAACGAAGAATTTCAAACGAAGTTTGAACCACCACAAAGTTGCTAATTTAGCTCCTGTAGTCGCCTTAGCAAAATAAAATAAAAAATTCCCTAATCTTGCTATTTGAAGTAAGTAGTTTTAAGTTTTTTTCGGGTTCCTTTATCGATACTGAACTCACCCCTAAGCTATGGTCCGCAACTACTTTAACACCCTGTATAGATATTTCACATCAAAAAATGGCCCAGAAACAGGCCGTAAAATTATTTAGACAAATATTATGAGGGTTGGTTTGTGACGACGGCGACGTGTGAAAAGAATATCTACAGTATTTTCCAACCTAACTCCTATTGCTACCGGCGGCTTTGTATGCGGCTCGAAGGACCAAAATGTACGCCCACCCTTAACACTACGATACCTCCAGCACAAGTTGACGCACAACTAGTTGCAACAGTATTTATTTTCGGTCAAAGCTTTCGTCGCTAAGAACCTGCGCCTCGTAGATCACGAGGTACCTTAAATGTATCGCACTCGATAAATAAACTACTATATCAAATATCTCTTGCGTTTCAACTACATCGCGATCGCATCTGGATCTGTTAACAACTTGACATTTTAATTCCAGACAATCAACCAGTTACTATCAGAGATGGACGGCTTCCACCAGAACGAGGGAGTCATCGTGTTGGGAGCCACCAACAGACGAGACGACCTGGACCAGGCGCTGCTCAGGCCCGGCCGGTTCGACGTTGAGGTAATCAGATGTTTACACTTACTAACATTTTGGCGGTGGCGAACTTAGTTGTGGTATAGTTCTCATGTCTGTCTGTCTCTTATGTCTGTGGCGCTCTGCAGCCCGAGTAGCATTCGTCCGTGGCACCTAACGCTCGGTATCTCCTTAGGTGACGGTCCCGACGCCGGACTACGGCGGGCGGCGCGAGATCCTGGAGCTGTACCTGGCGCGAGTGCGGGCCAATACAGACGTGGACTGCGCACTGCTGGCCAGGGGGACCACGGGCTTCACCGGCGCCGACCTGGAGAACATGGTCAACCAGGCCGCGCTCAAGTACGTAAAAAAAAAAACATTTAAACACAAACACTTAAAAATAATAAGTGCAAGCCAATTTACGAATCAAATTTTATGAACGTAAACACTCCGCATCACCCGCAATCGGACATGACACCACGACGTGACGTCATTGCAGTAGCTCGCGAAGGAACGCTGAGTTAAAAAAGTGGTGAAACTTTACAACGCTGTAACTTTGGAAATCAGGGCCCAATTATGATGAACAAAAACTGTTATTATTTGCACGAGTATGCGCTTTAAATGCAGTAACTTTTATAGTATTAGGATTACAGATGTATCTAAATTACTATATCTTCGTACCCCAATTTGCATATCATTGCCATCCCAGCTCTAAGATTCTTCCTACTCAAGTAAAACAAGAAAAGCCTGTTTTTCAAACTTGATATTCCCGCAGGGCAGCAATAGACGGCGCGAAGACAGTGTCGATGAAGTACCTGGAGGACGCGCGGGACAAGGTCCTCATGGGGCCCGAGCGCAGGTCCCGCCTGCCCGACGAGGAAGCCAACACCATCACCGCCTACCACGAGGGGGGGCACGCTATCGTCGCCTACTTCACTAAGGTAACACTCACCCCCCCCACAAGGTCCTCATGGGGCCCGAGCGCAGGTCCCGCCTGCCCGACGAGGAAGCCAACACCATCACCGCCTACCACGAGGGGGGGCACGCTATCGTCGCCTACTTCACTAAGGTAACACTCACCCCCCCCACAAGGTCCTCATGGGGCCCGAGCGCAGGTCCCGCCTGCCCGACGAGGAAGCCAACACCATCACCGCCTACCACGAGGGGGGGCACGCTATCGTCGCCTACTTCACTAAGGTAACACTCACCCCCGCCCCACAAGGCCCTCATGGGGCCAGGAAACAATTTCACTGTCTTGAATCCCGCGAAATTTTTTATTGGTATTAACCACCTAAATCATGAAATACTGCTATTTACAAATGACATGAAACGGCAGAAAGTTTGCCAGAACAGGGTCCATATTAAAATATCAATTGAATTCTACCCTTTCCTAACTTCAGTAATACGTAACCCGATTGTTATCAGTGTATTTTATTAATATTTTTAAAATGTTGTCCACAGGACTCTCACCCGCTACACAAGGTGACCATTATCCCGCGCGGGCCGTCCCTCGGCCACACCGCGTACATACCCGCTAAAGAAAGGTAAAACATTACATTAAGGCTCCTCCAGCCAGTGCAGGCATTGGTCAGGTATTGTGTAGCTTTGCTCATAACTTCATCATCATCGTCCACAGCCCGACTTCACCCACTGCTGGGTATAGGACTCTCTTTGTTTGTGTCAAACTCCACGATCTTGTGCCAACCTCATCCAGAATATTCCCGCAATGGCAACAATGTCGTCTGCCCATCTCGCCGCCGGACGACCAACACTTCTCTTTCCATTCCTCGGACGCCACTCGGTCACAGCTTTATCCACCTGCCATCACCGCGCCTTGCTAGGTGTCCTCATAACTGAACTAACATTAATTATATTGTCGCACAGATATCATGTCACAAAGCAGCAGCTGCTTGCCATGATGGACACAATGATGGGCGGTCGCGCCGCCGAGGAGCTGGTGTTCGGACCTGAGAAGATCACGTCAGGTTAGTTACAGAAGATCGCTGATTTTCTTTCTATTAAAGGTGGTAGAAACAGTACGCAAAGAACACAGAACAATTGGTGGTCATAACGAATGAAGTCGAAACCAGCAGCTAGTGAGAACAACAACCAACATGCGGTTTCGTAAAAACTAGTCGTGTCGCTGCCCTTATTTCCGGCGCTGCGGGATGAAATGAGACTACCGCTGCCCGGACTCTGGTGCCGGTCCGCTTGACCTGCGAGCCTCGTCCCCTAGGGGAAGTGAGGTGTTAATTCCCCCCGTTACGTCTATGAGAGACGAGCGTGGAATACTATAGTCTGCGCCAGTTAGGTAGGAAATAAAGGTCATTAACCCGCATACATTTATTCAAATACATAATTCCGAAAACAGAAATAATGACATAAACTTGTCCCGAAACTACCTTTATCGTGATCCTTGACTTTTTCTGGTAATAAAAAGCGATTCATAGTGCATTGTCGGGGTACCTACGCAGAGAAATTAAGGAAAGAGCAATGACCTTTAATTCCTACTTATCTGGCGTAGACTATAGGCCACCTTCTCGGGTCCAGTGTGATGAGGGCCCGGAAGAGAAATATCACTGCGGCCTGTCCTAACATCTTTTGCGGTTCCAGTCGCCTTTACATGTTCCTAAAGTGTTAAATTACTTGTATTTGTCCCAGGCGCGTCATCAGACTTGAAACAAGCCACTTCAATAGCCTGTCACATGGTCCGCGAATGGGGCATGAGCGAGAAAGTAGGCCTCCGCACCATGGACAACACTCGCAACGCGATGCAGCAACAGGAGCAACTTGGCCCTTACACCAACGAACTGGTCAGTGTAACATGTAGTGTAGCCTCCGCACCATAGAGCCCCCGCGTAACACGATGCAGCAACAGGAACAACGCGCGCCCTCACACAAACAAACTTATCAGTGTTCAGAGAAAGGCATTATTAACGTCGTCGATATTTTGGTGCCCATCTATTCAAAACAGCAATTATTAACACCACATTGTGTGGTTAATTTTCAATAATTAGGGTGGATCATTAAAATATACTAGAAAGAGTAATGGGCCTAATATTGACCCTTGAGGAACCCCATCTTTACTTTTAAGGCTTGTGAATTGATTCTATTTATTTGAACTTTCTGCAGTCTAATATCAAATAAGATTTGACTAACTAATTGCAATTAATTTTACCTAGTCCGTTATGCTCAAGTTTCTTTAATAATGTTTCATGATTTACGCAATCAAATGCCTTGGAGAGGTCACAAAATGTTCCTATGGCAACTTGGGCCTCTTGCCAAAGGAGAATAAATGAGCATAACTGGCGAAATCTGTGTGTGACGCCTCGTCTACGACCACATGCGATGCGGCTTGGCTGTGTGACTTAATTTGATGTTTTTTACAGGTGGATGGTGAAATAAAGAAGATCCTTTCAGACAGTTACGACCGCGCTAAACTGATCCTGAAGACCCACGCCAAGGAACACAAGGCTTTGGCCGAGGCTTTACTCAAGTGAGTCTCTCTTATTATCATTTACTACTAGCTCGGTAACCATGCACCCAAACCAGTACTCAAAATTATTTTTTTGCATAAAATAAAACCAACTTCAAAAAAGAGAAAAATAACTTTAGCTTCAGAAGTCGGTGACTTGTGTTCGTTTGATTTAGTTTTTGTGTCACCGAGGGGTTGTTTTGCAGAAATCGATTTTTTTAAGTTTTTTGGAAATTTTCCACCTTAGCTCGGATGTAATAACCCAATAGAGGCAACGGTTCCAAGTTTTATCTAGCTGCGCTTTGATTTTTCAAACTTGATGTTATATCTCCGTCGCGCGTCGCGTTATCCACTACGATTGTCATATTGCATCTGCATTTGAAATGCTTTTAAAGAATTTTAAAGTTTTGAAACTATAAAATTCTTTCGATGGAGTAAAGTTTTGACGGAATGGTGGCCAAAGAAAGCAGCGCCGTCCAAACGCGCGTTGTGTTGATGATATCGTCAAAGTCGCTGGAAACAGCTGAATGAGGGACGCACATAACGGAGAGGGGTGGCAGATGGAAGCGGAGGCCTATTCCGAGCAGCGGATGATTCCGGGCTGAAGTGATGATAATGATAGCTCAAACTATTTTACGACGCGTTGAATATTAATGAAATCAATGCCATACTTACCTTTAGGACTACCAAGCAAGCAGATTAAGACTCCATTTGAAACGTCAACATTTCATGCTAATTTCTCCCACAGATATGAAACCCTGGACGCAGATGACATAAAAGCTATAATGAATGGCGAAAAGCTGAAGATGGAGCGCCTGGGCCGGGCCGCGGCCGAGGGCGGCCCCGCCCCCGCCCCCGCCCCCGCGCCCTCCCTGCTGCCCTCGCCGCACCCCGCGCACCCCGCCCCCGCCTAACACAAACCCAGCACCCTATACCAAACTCGTCTAACAAAGTGCAAATTGAAAATTTTGCAGGCACACTTGTAAAGATTTGAAATAAAAATAAGTAAAACTTGCGATGATTTAGTCTGAGTTTGATTGTAGCTAGATGTAATATTGTTGGCTCGGGGTCTATTGTAAAGTATGCGTTTTAACGGCCAGCATTGACGTTGCGTAGACGCCGCGTAACCGCAGCGTAGACGTCACGTGCACTTTGACTTAACGTTGCGTGGACGTGCATATGCGCTGCGTTAACGTTGTGTAGGTATAGGCGTTGCGTAAACTTCGCGAAAATACTGCGTACATGCTGTAGAATTGATTGCTCCACCTCATAATATAACCCCCAGTCTTCTAATAGCAAGAAGATTCAGCAGAAGTGAACTACTATTATTTGTAATTTAAAAGTTAACAACTAGCGACATTCTAATAAATTTTCTGTAAAGGTTGTAACACATATAGGTTCATATTTCCTCGGCGCCTGTATCAGTATCACGCTTGCCACTTGAAAACGAGTTAGGGGCAACGCAGACGACAGACTTTCTGTGTACCAGTCTGCGACAGACAAAAACTCTGCGACAAATGTTGCGTGATTGATGTGTTTGACTACTTTTTTTCCACTATGAGGCGATCAGTCAGTACGATCCAAAGAGTATAATAATAATATGGGAGAAGAGAGCCCTCTTGTGCCATTTTGAAGCATCCGATTTGAAGCGCCCTCTGGATTTCTTAACGAGAACTAAGGCTCTATAGGTAGCTATAGGTAGATAGGAATGTATGTATACCTTCTGACGTATAGGTCAATATTTGTTTACCTTTAAGGGGATCATTCATTTTTTTTTTGTTTTTTTGCAAATAGCAGTTTACGTCGTATGTTGATCATAATGAAATTTACGAATACATCATATAATGATGATACTTTCTAATACGAACCATAATTTTATTGGCGAATTGCATTTTGATCACTTATATACGATGTAACACACCTTCTATTTGCAAAAAAACAAGAAAGAATTTCGCCGGCTACATTTATATTTGAATAGAATTGACAGTTACACAGAGAATTTGTATGTAATTAAATAAAAAATGGACCAACGAAACACATTCAAGCGCAAGCGCAAGTTGCGGCGGTCAGAACATGATGTTGCCAGATTATGTTACACAGAAAGGTTTTCCGAGACAAGGTTGTGGTATAATTGATAATACGAAACAGCCATGAAATTTAAAAACGTGATAATTTTGATGAAAAATGTAACAATTATTCTCTAGAAAACTGCTTTACATTAAATTATAGAACTTATTTGATCTTCACAATTGAACAGAGACATCTATCGTTAATTATGAGATAAGTACATAGTTTATTGGTTAAATTAAGTAGATGGCGACTCTATCTTCACTGAAGTTGCGCATGTTCTAACTGTCTCCCCTCTGGTACGATCCTTGCCTTCAGTAGATCCATATGATATCCCGTAAGTGACGTTATAAGTTTAGTTTTAAACCGAGAAAGCTTAAAACAGTGTTTGACACTTCAGGATATCATCTTAGAAAATTCTGAAAAAAAAAGGAACAAAACGTTTTATTGTCAGTGCCATAAGGTGCAAACTCGTTCAAACATGAAGTTGGCTAAAATATATAAAATCGGGCAATTGAAAGGTTATTTTTTAACACAAGTGCGGAAAGATGAATAAACTTCCATATTTATTCTGATGCAATTGGCAATTGAGTTAATAATACAAAATATGTGTTACAAACCTTTATCTTAGTATGGTGCCAAAGATAGCTTTAATTACGCAAATACATACAAAATAAGTAGCAAGTTTAGTATTGAATTTGTTCCCAATATACCTGAGACGTCACTACCTTGCCAATAGAGCTTAAAAGTGGTGAGGTATAAAGTGGAAACCTTCTTAATACAAATATATGTATTACTAGTCCTTTCACTAAGAAATTGCGTATGAAACTCGAAATTGACATACTATAAAAAAGTATTAAAACTATAGTTGGTGCCAGTTAATTGTCCAGTCCAGTTCATTGACCCACCTACATTTATTAAAGTTCTTAACTTTCAAATCCAAAAATAAGCCTGTTCAAGTCTTGAATCGTCATCTATCGTGATCTCTTAACATTTTTTCTAATGAAAAATGATACATGGTTCATATGTTTTGTTTCGTACTAAGAGATATTAGGGAAAGGGCAATGACCGCTATTGCGATCTTAACTGGCACCAACTATATGCATTTTTATTTCGCCATCCCGGCTTGCAGTCTTCAACGATTTGGAGCTATGTTTGGCGCCAACTAAACGTTATTACCAGTTTAATTTTGGTATGAAACGAATTACGGAAGAAGCAATACTATAAAAAATAAATAGTCATAGTCTATTTAGTCTCGGAAGATATTTTGTGTATTTGTAAATTAAGAAAAACCAATAAAAATGTAAAACTGGAACATGAATTTGATTGTTCCTTGAACCCCAGATTCCTGTGAACCGGTCCCATACCAGTGTAAATAAATGGATGCAGCTGAATAGTTTACATGGAGCGACTGCCTATCTGACATCCACAACCCAGTTAATATTGACATTACATATCATGAAACGAAAATCGAATTAGTTTTAGACCATTTTGTGGGACCTCGTAGAAGATGGTTGGACGAGCTAGATACAAAACGAATGGTCAGTAGTTCACACTAGCCCTGGATCGGAATCGGATCGATCATGGTAAGTACCCCTTGCCCAGCAATGGGATGACGCAGGCTAAGAGTACCCGTGTCAGTGGGGTCAACGATCTAAGTTGGGGTGAGTTTAGAAAATCAGTTCTTTGTCGTCTGTGAAGTTAACAACAAAAATACCACTGAAAAGTGGAAGATAAACTTCTCCCGGGAGTCAGTGATTTCTTTGTTTCAAAGACTTGCCACCGACTTCCAGAAGTAAAGTTAATTTCTACTTTTTATTGTTTTTTTTCTTTTGGAAGTGACGGTGCTCGCGCCATAGCAGGAAAAAAGTGCTCGCGTCAATGCTGTAGGCAAGTGCTAAACTTAAATTGCGGCGTTGTTTGGAACTTTTCCGGACGTGTGGCAATTTTTCATAACACTACACAGTATAAAACAAAATCGCTTTCTCTGTCCCTATATACCTATGTATGCTTAAATCTTTAAAACTACGCAACGGATCTTGATGCGGTTTTTTTTTCAATAGATAAAGTGATTCAAGAGGAAGGTTTTAGTATATGATTTGCGGGCGGGCGAAGCCGCGGGCATCAGCTAGTGACATAAGGGATAGTACTAATATAGTCGTTACAGGTAGCCAGTGGCCCAAAAAGTCTGACAACCTGTACTACCAAGGGGTATCGTATTACCCAGTACTAACTGGGAACTAAATAGGTACTGGTATCCAGCTGCATCCGGTTAAGACTGGAAGCCGACCCCAACATAGCTGGAAAAAGGCTAGGCAGATGTTAACGGGGACAGGGATACCTACCTACCTACCTACCTATGATGTACCTATGATGAATGATGATTCACGTCCTCCACTGCCAGACACTTTATAAGGTGGAGAACTTACCCTCCAAACACCTTTAAAGTACCCATGTGTATCCAAAGCCGCCAGACAGTCTTAAGGTTCCACCATCCCGCTGACATAGTTGGAAGTCAACTGTATTTGATGGTGTATTTTCTTCACTTAGAAGGGTAGGTATTTAGCCATGGGTCTGGCAACTCTAGACTAACCTATATTTCGTCGTTGAAGTTCTAACACCACTTATGTATAAGTACATCATTTTATATTTGATATTATATTGATTTTTGATGCCGTTGGTAGAGAATCGGAAGATTGTCGCGTTGTTTCAACCAATCGCAGAAACAATCAACGTCTATCCAATTTGAAGTGAACACAAATTATAAAATAAAATGGTATACCTACACTGGTAGGTTTGGTTTTCAATTTCCTGTAAAGTTGCTATTTTTGACATGCGTGTTATTGAACTTGAACGACGATTTGGCGTCTGTTTTTCAAACAAACAAAAGAAACGGGCGTGGGGGTATTATATAATGTATGATGCTTGTGAGCGTGGGCGTACCACATAACAGCCAAACGAGTAGGTAAACATAATATATGGAAAGCGCGGCGGTTTTTAGGTATTGTCTGTTCAATGGTTCAATTCAAACACTAGGTAGGTAGGTATCTTAAGAGCTTAAGAGTTAACAAACCCTGTTCAGGTTAAATTCTTAAGCAATCACTTACTGAAGGGAGTTTAGGGTAACACATATGATCATATCATCAGATTAAAAAGGTTTTTTTACTTTAAATCAAACCATTATTTCCAAAAAATTAGGTACCCACTGTACCTATTGTTTGAAAATTGAAATATCGTCGACGAAAATTGAGGTTATAAAATTAACCTAAATGTTCATAATTCAAGTAGTATGTAAGTAGTTCAGGTGCGTTGATCGAGTTGTACTGTGGTTGTACTCACAACGGGCGGCGTGCTTGCGACCAGGGCCGGCAGTCTCGACAGAGATAACGACAAAATCGCTAACTTTCGATCGCCGATTACTAACGAATAAATTTAGTTGAACTAATGATGCTTGCGAGAAAAGCATCTTGGATGTAAAGACTTGCTTTTCTCGCAAGCATCGTTATTGCAACTGTTTTTTTCATTGTTATTTTAGCGATCGAAAGTTAACGATAATGTCGTTAACTCTGTCGAGACTGCCAGCCCAGGATCTTACAGTATGAACGGGGACGAGGTACTTAAATTAGTTTAAATAAGGATTGTAGTAGAGTGTCTGCTTACCCCTTAAAAGGCGTGAGTTTATGTATGTATAGGTAGTAATTATGTCGTGCTCGGGCCAGCTACAAGATGAAGAATCATTAAGTCAAAGCACTCAATTTGTAAGTCGTCGCAATAAAAATAGCCCCCCCCCCCCCAGCCGTCCACTTGTCCAACGCCACTTAAAGCTACCCGAAACTGTAAAATTTTCTCAATCAACTTTGAAAACGTTCAGCGATAAAGTTGAAAATTCACAGATTGTACCTATTTTGCTTGATGTGCTCATACTACAGACTGAGCACATCAAGCTAAGTACCTACAATCTGAACGTGTAGGTACCAATTCTGATCCATTTGTTTACACTGTCGTCAGATATTATTAGCTCAGAACATAGGTACCTACTTAGTACATAAGTATTGTATGTTATGTTACGGTAAATGTGATTAATTGGAAATTATTAATAATTACCTCAGGATTTGGTAAATGCATCCGACATTATGAACCGCAAAATAAACATAGTACGTACGTGCATTAGCACTTAGAATTGCAACAATCGCGCATTTTTCTGCACTTAAAGCGTTTATTTATTACATTTATCGGTACCTACTAAGGTTAAATTATTAATAATCACCGATAAAAGTGATTAATTTCTTACTTTTACCTCGACTCTCGGTAATTATTAATACGGTAATTATTTAACACTTCAACACAAAGTACAGAGGCGGACTTAATGCCATAGGCATTCTCAATTTTCTATTAATCACATTTACCGTAACATATAATTATACTGGTTAGTAAGATGGTGACGCGAATATAAGACGCTGCGCAAACGTAGACACGTTTTGTTGCACACACGGCACACCATCAGCACAAGAAACCGTAGTTCCGTAGTACCGCAGTTAGAAGACACAGTCGCCGCCGGTTGCTACTCCTGTAGGGCTATTACGTATCTCTGTTGACAGCTGATAGGAACTGGGCTCAGGGTCCATCAATTAACGGTCATAAGGTTAGTTTCGTATTATGTATGACCCTGTTAGTCACCGTAAAGTGAAATCCATTCAGTGTGATACGTAAAACCAATATTATGACATTCACGGTTGTCATCCAAGTTCGGTGTACAACCGAAGCTTGATAGTCACTGGTATCAGAAAGATACGTAATAGCCCTGCTGGTACACTCAACAGCTCAGTACAATTGATTGTAAGGAAATTTGTTAATGTTACTTGTGTCTTCCTTCAACTGACGACTTTTAGTTTCCAGGTACCGGCACCGAACACTTCTTGATCGGCAACGAGTATGTGTCTAGTGGAAACAATTGGACAAAAAATATGTTTACGTCTGCGCAGGGAGTGGCTGATTTCATACTGGTTATAAATAAATCATATATAGAGGAAAAGTGTTCACGTTTTGCGCTGCCCCTAAATGTATGTTTAGGTGCCGCGTCACCGGTCACCTTGACTTGAGCCCTAGTCTGCCCTAGCAATGTCGAATATACCTACTCGTACAAGGTGAAACAGACACCGACGCTAAAACGGTAACCAAATATTCAGTACGTAGGTACAGTCGTGGTCTTTTCCGCCTGACCAGTTAAACATTTTTTCGCTTAAATCATGCGGAGGCGCCGAGCCACGCCCCCTTAAAGTTTAGGCCTATTAGGAAAGCGTTAACTTTGGCGTGCAAAATAACAAGAACTCTCGTTTGGCGTGCGTCGTCAGTGCGCTCGGCCGATCGGTATCTGATATAATATAATGAATGAAAATTCATTATTTCTATACAAAGTCAACGGGGCGGGGCTAGAGAGCGTTTCTATGTTGTAAGTGCAAGCAAAAATTAGCTTAGTGGTGATCAGGCGGGAGTGTCCTCGATAGTACATCATTCTGAATCTGAATCCCCACATAGAAATTTTTCGTCGGTTATTAAAAAAACAGCGGTTTCCTACAAAAACGTTTAGAGGTCTCGTAAATGAAACACGGAAGCAAACAGTTCTCCGAAGAACTGAAAAACGTTTGGATATTTCGTAAAAGAAATAGTAGTATCAGGAGCTTTGAGGATCTAGTCCAAGGTTGAGCCGTCTTCCTTTACCACGAGTCCCAATTCCATAACATACCGTCACTACATCATTACTCAACGGTGGTGGCCTCGACAATGGCGCCCTAAGCCGAGGCTCGTACCCACAGGGGGTGCCCTAGGCGCGCGGTCACTTAGCTTACAAGTTTTATGCCCCTGGGTGGAGGCCTTACAGTTCAGTGAGATGCCATGTCGTAAAAAACCGGCCAAGAGCGAGTCGGATTCGCGCACCGAGGGTTCCGTACAAACTTTTTAAAGGGAAACTTAACTTTGCTGTTCGATCTCATTAAAACAGCTATTGCACCAACCGGAAATAATGTTTGTAATAGTAAAATCGCTTTTGTTTTTGTTATTAAAATTTAAACCACATATTTACGGTTTTTCAGATTTTTCCTTAAACATATTATGTTGTAAAAAATTGCCTGTCGCCAAATTTCGTGATTCTAGGTCAACGGGAACTACCATATAGGTTTTCGACCCAAAACCTATAGGGTACTTCTAGTTGACCTAGAACTGTCAATTTTGGTTAAAAGCAAGGTCTTACAGCACAAGTAAAGGGAATATTTCGAAGAATTACAAAAATTGAAAACTAAGGTAAATTTTAGTACTTACAAGTTTTCGCGAAAATCTAAATTTGCCCATATCTTTCTATCGTGAGGACTCGGCACCTGATTTTTATACACCTAATAGGGACTATAGACCTCAATATCTGGAATAAATTTCAGCTTGCTAGGTCCACCCGTTCCTGAGAAGGAACCCTAAAAAAGGTAATGAATTATTCTATGACTTTCTAGATATCTATTTTGAACGTACAGTCAGTTACATGCTCCATGTAAGGAAGTTGTAGGGCTAAAATTCGGAGTCCACCAAAGCAAAGCGGAGCAGAGCGGAGACGGGATGTGTAAGATTCTACCAATCACAGGTGAGACGTCGAGAGACGCAATGTAACCAATGTGGTTGGTTGATTTCCGAACGCCTCCGCTCCGTCTCCGCTTTGGTGGAGTCCGGGCTTTATTTTTTAATTTGAAAGAGTATACTCCTGAAGTGGTCCCATTTAAATTTGGTGAAGATCTAATGCTGATCATCGGATATATACAATGGAACTCTTCAAAAATAGTGATTGCCGCAATCGCTTGGATATTTATACTTACAACATCATGACGTAACATCACGCTGTGTCAGTTACACCCAGATTTTGACAGTTAGGTACCTATGTTAAGTTATTTTGTATTGTTAACCATGTAAAATAAATTCATGGCAAATATTTGTTTGGGAACAACTAAACATGGAAAAATAAAAAACTTTTTTGCAAAAAATAAAACCGACTTCAAAAAACACTAAGAGGTTTTATGTTTTGCAAAAAAGTTTTTTTTAACCGACTCGACGAAGACACCACTCCCAAAATTTCAACTGTGTGGTGCCAACAGTCTTCGAGTAAAATAGCTGTGTCATACTGACAACAGATGTACAGAGTGAATCCATAAGGGTTTTGTTTTTTCTGTTTGGCAATGGAACCCTAAAAAGTAGGCATTTTAACCTTTTGACCGCCACAGTCGTGTATAGACGACAAACCAAAATGTGCCTAGCACGCCACGGTCGCGATTGCGTGACGGAATTTTTAACGTAAATAAATGTCATAAAATAGCAATGTGTTGTTTATTTAGCTTGTTAAATAGGGTGACACAAAAGACTGTCTTATCGCTAAAAGCGTACTTTTAGTTAATGTAAGTAGGGAGGTACCTAATTCATAAAAATAATCACAAAAAAAAAGTTTAGAAAGTTATGCATGCTATCGTCTAGGATGAAAAGATTAACTAGGAACTAGACATCCACCAACACGCACTGGACCCGCGTGGTGGATTATACGGCAAGCTCTCTCTCATGGAGAGGAGGCCTTTTTTCGGTTGGGAAATCATCAAATGACACCTGGGCGGAGCGGAAGGGAGCGTCAAACTTTTACTGACTAAAACCCATCCATGTTCCTTCATCGCCCTTTGTGTTCCGGGGCCACGGTATCTCTTTCGAACAGTCCCGCAGCCCCGGCAGGCATCGGCCCTTGCGGACACCTTCTTTTTGAGGCGCGCGTGGAACACGAACAGGCTCACGAACAGGACAGACGGCGAACTAGCCCATAGCTCACCGTCCACAGGCCCGCGCCTACGGTGGCCGGGACGTGAGGTTCTCTCCCACTCACGTTCCGCCACCTCCTTCGCCAGCATGACTGCTTCGCAGAAGGAGGTGACGGCGTCCCATAGAGAGGGGGCCTGTGTCCCAGCTGTGAGGACATTGAAGACTGGTTATGCTGATATGGTCTCACTAGAATAGCCAGGCTGGAAAGCTGTTACCAACTAGGTACCACGAACTAAGGAAAAAACTAATTAACTTAACCACTTTTGGTAAAGCCGGAAGTGGTTGTGATATAACAACTGATACCGTCCGTGTGACATGCTAATACATGGAGTCTGTTAGAGAAGCTTCAATTAAGTTCTGGTCACCCATCCAAGGCCTAGCCGCGGTAAGGGCAGCTCTGCAGATCGAAACGCTCCCTATAGTTGTTATTTAATAAAAGCAAGTCCGAGCCGATCCTCTGAATACTAAATTAAGTATTCCAAGCTTTCCGTAAACAAGATAACACCTAGGTATAGAAATAATATAGACGGCCTATTTTACGACTAAAATGAAAAACAAGAGTGTGATTTTATCGCTACAGACTTTGTACCAGTGACCTATACTAAGGTGCAGTTTTGGAGGTCAATGCCTCGCGTAATAATACTCTATGAAAGTACGCTACACATATTATGTTCACACTGAAGAATGATATCATTCCGAAAACCAGCGGCGCCAGAGAGCGTCGCGTCGCGTTTCCTAAATGCATTTAAGTGCGCAAAAAATCATCGATTATTGCTATGAGATTTTGAGTAATTCCGAGTTCAAAATGGAGGATATTATGGAGACGGACAGAGGCGACGCAGTGAGTACTTTCGTTTATTACTTTTCGTAGTTTTATGCTATGAATTAGTGTTTATCTAGTTTCGGTATGTGGAATATTTTGCCGGCGCGATTTTCAAGGCTATCGCTGCATTTAAATAAACTGGTTATTGACCTAGGTCAGTTCGATGTTACTTTGTGTGGCGTAGATAATGTTTTGTGAGATTATTTTCTTTATCGTGTAGTTTAGTGCCTAATCTCGTGTCAGAGGCCTCTGACTTGAGAGATTAATAGTACAGATATTAACGATTTGTGCTTATTATTTGCCTATTGTTATTTTATCATATTCATAAATGATGTACTTAGCTGCGCAATAAAGATAATCCAGCAATGGACTAGGAATATAGTATCTCCAAACTTAAACTATCACTAACGAGATATCTTCCGTGATTGTTCATTAATTTGAGCTCCCGATATTTCGACACTGTTGCACCGCTGTTGTGCATTAAGTGACAGACCGATAAAATGATGACCTATAAAATTAGTTTTTTGTGTCGTTTAAAAAATTACCTACCTACCTATTTACAGGTATCATAATTAATATTATAAACTAGATGATGCCCGTGGTTTCGCCCGTACGCAAATTATAAAGGGTGTAAAAAACTTCTTAACGAAGCCGAAAGGCACTTTTTCTCCCCGTCATTGCGATCATTTTTTTGCTCTACACCATACCTGGGAACCTTCTAGTTACGGAGATATTGGGGGTCAAAGTTCCAACTTTTTGACAAGTTTTTTTTTTAATACATGATTTTAATGTAAGATTTTTACTTTAAACACCTCCACGACCCCCGTACTATTCAATCCATCCATCAGCACAAGTTGTTTTGAGTGCGTTACATACATTTTACACATATTACATATAAATTCATGTTTTGTGATAGAACTCATCTATCACAAAACATGAATTTTCACCCCTAAAAAAAAGTCGTTTCCCAGCAATAATTTTTGCGTAAAGTTATTTAGTTTGATGTACAGAATGCTTGGTTGACGGCCTCGTGATGAGGTGGTTTACACCTTGTAGACTACAACCTTCCTCTTGAATCACTCTATGATCTATTAAAAAACCCACATTAAAATCCGTTGCATAGTTACAAAGATCTAAGCATACATAGGGATAGAGAGACGCGGGCGATTTTGTTTTATAATATGTAGTGATAAACCTATGTAAGCCTAGAGATGATAACACGCACAAATAAGTACTGGAAAACAGTGTAGGACTGCCTGTGGAAAGGGAGTGAATCGGTGAATCTAAGCAAAACTAAAATGAAACTGCACTGTTTGAGACTTTCACGGTATTTTTTTTGTTTTTTTGAGCTCATGGCAATAAAGAAAAATCACGGATATCATCCCGTAAGTACTTTAAGTGTAGTAAAATGAAACTAAATAGCAGGTGGCCTACCAAGACGTCTTAAGGTGGATGCTCCAGGGTAGCCCGCGTTATTAAAATTTTCTTACGTTTTTTGCAATTTGCAGGTCAGTGTCAGGTTGTATGTTGATTAAAATATGAATCGCGGCTGTAACACGTATGTAGTTATAGAATAAATTATAATCATCAAAATCAATCAATACAACCCTCCAAGCTCATAAAGGTGTATGAATTTACTTTTTCAAGGTTAAAGTCATTCCTGCACCTTTATGCGCAGTATACTGATGTAGATACCGCTAGACTGGTATATTTTAGTTACTTTCACAGTATAATGTCTTATGGCATTTTTCTATGGGGACGGGCTGCAGAAAATGAGTCTATATTTATTCTGCAAAAAAGTGCCATCAGAGCTATATATAATCTTCGTAGGTGCGATTCTCTACACATACAGTACATTATCAATACATCTACGAAAACATAATGTACGTCAGAAAAAATCTGCATCTTTTTGGTAAAAGAGGTGACAGACATAATTACAGTACTAGAAATAGGGACCAAAAAATTCAGCTAGGCTTTAGACTCGCTAAAGTAGACTCATCTTTCATAGGGTACTGTTTGAGATGCTATAATAAAATTCCACAAAGTATTCTTGAACTGAATGAGACGAAATTTAAAACATGCATTAAACACACACTATGTAAGCAAGCATATTACGAGTTGAGCGATTACATCGCTGATTAAAATGCTTGACTCAATGCTGGTCCTGCTCCACAAGGAAAAGGGCGCATAAATTGATAGCATTAAATAGTATTGTTGCAGGAGCTGCTGAAGATTGTACAACTATCTTTGCATTGTATAGATTCAATCTCTTTAGTATTATATAATCGCATAGCCCATATTGTGTGAGTACTATGTACTAGAAAGCTATCCTACGTCTTTTCTTGACTTGAATGTGCCCTGGCGGTTGTGAGTGCTCACTCCAATGTCTCGCTGATGGCGGCGCGTGTGTCTGATCATTAAGTTCCCTTCAAAATGGTTGAGTTGAATAGTGCTGATCCATGCGTCATGTTCGTGAACGGGCGCTATCAGTTGAGACTGGTCATCTGTCAGTTGCCATGGCTTATTTGAATGAATTATCTTGTTTTTTAATTGTATTTTTTTTTGTTTTACTATGGACACTTTACCGTGCACATCTTGCTACATTGTTCTCACATAATATACCATCTCAATATGAATGATGTAACCAAGATTTTGTAACAATATTTCGATTTAAAAGAGTGTCCATGGAGTTTCTTGCTTGCCCGTTCTTCTCCATACAGATCTACGCTAGGGAATGGGCAACTACAGTACTTTCAGTTTTTATGTCTCTGTCTGGGACTGTAGCTACATTTAATTTTCATCTTTGTTTCGACAATTCAAAAGTTACTGACCTACTTGAAATAAATGCTTTTGATTTGATTTGAATAGTTGCAGATACTAGATTATCATAACCGATATCAGTAAAAAATGTTAAAGAATCAAACATATTTCATAAAAATAATCAAATGTTACCAAGATACACAATCGGATGTAGAAACATTAATTACAGTAATAATAAAAAATGTACAACTAAACAGGCATGTTAAGGTGGATGCTCCAGGGTAGCCCGCGAAATTCAATTTTTCTTGTTTTTTGCAATTTGCAGGCCAGTGCGAGGTTGTATGTCGATTAAAATATTGTTCGCGACTGTAAGACGTATCTAGTTATAGAATTATAATCATCAAAATCATCAATACAACCCTCCAAGCTCATAAAGGTGCAGGAATTACTTTGACCTTGAAAAAGTAATTCCTATCCACTTTAATCATTAAAATTTATATTACTATTTTTTCGTTCAGAAACTCATTTATATTATAGTAGCATCTACTTACCAGAAAGTTCTTTAAATGTTTTTTGTAAAGGTGAATATTTAATATTTTAATTGATTTTGGTATATGGTCATAAATAGTTGGTGCCATACAAAAAACACTGTTATGCATCAGCGCTGTTTTGGACTGTCTAGAGCACAACATATTGACGTGTCGTCGACTCCGGTTATTTCTGTCAGACAACTTGGGAAATAAATTCGGGTTGGTTTTAACGAATACTTACTACTAACTTAGATTATGTACAGTCGTGGTCCGCCTGATCAGTTATTTTTTTTCCGCTTAAATCATGCGGAGGCGCCGAGCCCCGCCCCCTTAAAGTTTAGGCCTATTAGGAAAGCGCGCATAGTTACAATAACGCTCGTTTGGCGTGCGTCGTCAGTGCGCTTGGTCGATTGGTATCTTTTCATTCATTATTACTATACAAAGTCAACGGGGCGGGGCTAGAGAGCGTCTCTATGTTATACTTGTGCAAGCAATAATTGGCTTAGTGGTGATCAGGCGGGATTGTCTTCGAGAGTACATACAGGGTAGTGTCAGTATTTTACATTTAATAAAAAAAGGTTTACAAGTATCTGTACATTTTAACCCAAACATTGCCCTGATGCACTTTTTTTGGGCTTTAAATATTAGTTCCTTAGTGGTTGAGTTTCCCAAAAAAATAATTCCGTCTCTTAATATTGAACTAGCCATGCCATGGTATGCTGTAACAATAGCATCCATACCTATGACTGGCACAAGTTTATATAAAGCATATGCCGATTTGCTAAGTCTCTTCGCCAAATCTATCGTATGTGCCTTCCAATCTAGTCGTTGGTCTATGGTTAACCCTAAGAATTTGGTGGTGTCAACTTGATTTATTTTGTTGTTCTCGTAAAGAATGTTCATGGTCAAATTTTTGCGTTGGGTGAATGTCATTAATTTGGTCGTATCAATATTTATCTTAAGGTTATTGTTCCATTCTATTATTGATTTTATAGTATAGTAACGTCATTTTCTTAGATTAGTTTGTCATATTTTAGTTTATCTTTACAGTCAATGGTAAATGTGCTGTCGTTGGCAAATATTGTCATGTGATGTTCCGTTACTTTTGGCAGGTCATTTATGTAGAGTATAAATAGAGGGGGGCCAAGCACGCTGCCCTGCGGCACACCATATTTGATTATTTTATCACGGGACCTATAGACTCTTTAGCCCTTTGTTTTTTGATCCACTTGTGTAATTTCCACATATTGTTTTCGGTTTTTAAGATATGACTCGATAAGTTGTAGGATATTGCCTCTTATTCCGTACGCGTCTAATTTATTAAGTAATATATTGTCATCTACATAGTCAAAGGCTTGAGTCATATCACAGTAAATTGAACATACCGGTATATTTCGGTCAACATCATCATCATATATTGCCATATTAATGGTTCTGTTTTTCCTAAAACCTTTTTGTTCTTCAGCCAATATGTCTTGCTGTACCAAGTATTTATGAATTTGTTCATAAATGTATTTTTCTAATATCTTAGAAAATATAGGAACAAGTGCGATCGGCCTGTATGATTCCGTTTTATCTCGATCGTTCGTAAAATGTAAAGTGGTTTTACAACAGCAGTCTTTTTATTGCTTCTGTGGATATACCGCAATTTCCTACGCTCCTAGTATTTTTTAAGGATTTGATTATTTGTTTTATTTGGTCTTCGTGGCTCGGTGCCATAAACATCGAGTTGTTCGTTTAGGTTATATTTGAAGTAGCTCGTATTCCGGTATTAAGGACAGGTTTAATCTTCTCAATGAAAAAATCGTTGAAAACATTAGCTATTTCACGGGGATCGGTTATAATTTTGTTTCCAGTTGTTATGTTTGAAATTGTGTTTTTAGATAATTTTGGTTTTGTCTCATTTATGATCTCCCATGTCGCTTTTGATTTATTTACTACAGATTTTATTTTATAAGTATTTTGTGCACGTTTAGTTAACTTAATTTTTATTCGCTTGTAGGTATTATTGTAAGCATTAAGTTTTCTTTTATTTGCCTCATTTCGGTTTAGACGGTAACTCCACAAAAGTGTTCTCTTCTTTTACTACAGGCTCTTACTCCCCGCGACACCCATTGAGGTCGTTTGTGTAGCCTTATTTTTATAAATTTAAATGGGAAGCACAGACGATAGAACATGGAATAGGTCTCCAGAAATAGACTGTAAGCCTTATCTGGTTCATCGCATTCATAAACATTTGAAAAAGACATTTTTTTAACTTATTCATATTTTCTGAACTGAAGTCACGTCGTTTTACATACCAATGACTTTTGCGGAAAATTCTTTGTATGGGACACTTCAATACTTGACACGTGTGATCAGACAAAGCAAATTCAAATACATCAGCTTTGCATTTAGTACCAATATTATGTACAAAGTTGTCAATACATGTGCTACTTTTTAACCTGGTAGGTCGGCTGATTTCTAACTTAAAATTAAAATTGAGCAGCAGACATTCTAAATCAACGGATATATGTATTACGTTTTAACGTGTCAATATTGAAATCACCGCATATTACAATATTTTGGTGTTGTGTCTTTGTTATAAGTAAGCAGTAACAATTTTTCCAAGCGGTTAAGAAATGTGGTCAAATTATTAGTTTTCGGGATTCTGTAAATACAGATGACAATGGTCCGTGATTGGGTTAATTCAATAGCACAACATTCAAATGACTTACTTATATTTTTTTTTTAATCTTTATTTAATTTAGAGGATTTGATCAGGCATGATCACGTCATCCCCATAGTTACAGACATATTAACTTAAATATTCACATCTTACTTAAATTAATCTTATCTACGTTCTAAAGCACAATCAACCATTACTATTAAAGCTCGATTAGTAAAGCTCGATTACCACTGACTGACAGAATTGTTCTCCCAGATGGTGGATGGGGAGGTATGTATATTTTTACAGATTCGTAAACAACTAACTCTCAAACCTATGGGAAAAGTGCCAAACCTCCTCTTTTCGCCCCCCTTCCTCCCCCTCCCTATCGTATCTCGGAAACCAAGAGACTTAGAACATTTTTTTTTCAGATTCGTATAGAGGAGGCTTGGAAAAGTAAAAACCAGTTTTCGAAGTTGTCCCCCTTTCCCCCCTTCTCCCCCCCACTTTAGGCGGATCTCGGAAGTTAAGGGGCATGGAATATTTTTTTTTCAGATTCGTATCCTATGGGCTGATTGTTGAGAACGCCAGGCTTCTAGCAGACCTGGCCAGTCTGCGGGAGTCTGGCTCCTGCGTGGCGCCTCCAAAGGGGGGCCAGGCGCAGCGACCCAGCCAGCCCGAGCCGGGCGAGAACCAAGTACTGAACCTGGTTCGGAAGGAGCTGGCTTCCTTCCAGGCGCGGTTCTCCGTCCTGGAGGGAATTGTCCTGCGTCCCCCCCTGGCGGCAAGTAAGGCAGCCCCGGGTCCGAGGGCAGCCTCATATGCGGCTGCTGCGGCTACAGCACCCGGACCTGGGCCATCCAATCAGCCCCCTGGCAGGGCAGTGGCGGCCCCTCCCCCAAAGCCGGCTCCGGCGAAACCGGCGCCTGCCAAGAAGGCGCCCAAGGGGAGGAAGGGCAAGGCGGCTGCACAGGCGGTGACTGTGCCGGCGCCAGTACCTGCAGCGAGTGGGCCAGCGCCGGCGGCACGTCAGCCGCCACCGCCGCAGCCGCCCCTCCAGCAGCCCCCTACACCTCCTGCGGCTGAAGCCGGATGGCAGGTGGCCGGGGAGAAAAAGAAGGGGCGGAAGGCGGCCAAAAAGGCCCGAAACCAGGAGCGGCAGCGCCAGTTTAGGGAGCGCAAGATCGCGGCTAGGCTCCGCGCCCCTAAGACCGCGGCTGTAGTGATCACACTACAGCCGGAAGCGGAACAGAGGGGCGTCTCCTACCGCGACCTGCTGGCGAAGGCGAAGGCGACGGTGAACCTCGGCGAGCTGGGGATCACCGGGGGCCTCCGGCTTAAAGTCACCGCAACGGGGGCTCGACTGCTGGAGATCCCTGGTGAAACCAGCGGCACGTCCGCCGACGCTCTGGCTGAAAAGCTCAGAGCGTCCCTTAATGCGGACGAGGCCCGAGTGTCCAGGCCCGTCAAATGCGCAGACCTGCGCATCCTGGGTCTGGACGACTCGGTGACCGAGGAGGAGGTGGTGGCCGCCGTCGCTAGGTCCGGAGGGTGCCCTGCCGATCAGATCAGGGCAGGCACCCTTCGCCCGGACCCCACGGGCATGCGGACCGTAATGGTCAGCTGCCCTGTGACGGCGGCCAGGACGATTGTGGAGGGCCGTAGGCTACTGGTGGGCTGGGTCTCAGCGCAGGTGAAGCTGCTGGAGCCCAGACCTCTGAGGTGCTACCGATGCCTCGTGGGACACCATGTATCGGTGCAATGCGCCTCGGAGGTCGACCGCAGCGGCCTCTGCTTCCGCTGCAGCCAGCCCGGTCACACATCCGCGGCTTGCTGCGCCGCCGCGCCGCACTGCGCTGCATGTGCGGCGGCTGGCAAGCCTGCCGATCACCGGGCTGGGGGCAAGGCCTGCGCTCCGCCCACCAGGGCCACTAGAGGCAAGGGCAGGCCCTCCGCCGCCACCGCCACCGTCGCCACCGCCGCAGCCGCAACTGCCGCCGCTGCCGCTCCCTCTGTCGCCGCCACAGAGGGGCCCTCACAGGGGGCCAGGTTGGAGGAAGTGGTAATGGAGTGCCAATAACGGCCCCATTACGCTTCCTCCAGGCGAATATCAACCACTGCGCCTGCGCTCAGGATCTCTTGCTCCAGAGCATGGCGCAGTGGTTGATTAACATCGCTGTGGTCGCTGAGCCGTATTTCGTCTGGCCCAGGGAAGACTGGGTGGCGGACCTAAGCGGCTCAGTGGCCATAGTGTCGTCGGCCGCCGCCGGCACCCCGACCCTTGAAAGTGTCAGGAGGGGTCGGGGGTGCGTAGCAGCCCGGTTCGGGGAGATTGTCGTAGTGGGAGTCTACTTCTCCCCGAACCGAACTCTCGCCGAGTTCCACAACTCTCTCGCAGAGTTGAGTGTCGTCGTCGGAAATCATTCCCTCCCCGTGCTTGTCCTCGGGGACTTCAATGCCAAGAACTTGGCTTGGGGTTCTCGTTGCACAGACGTGCGGGGAAGGATGGTGGAGGACTGGGCCCTGGAGAGGGGCCTGGTCGTCCTAAATCGGGGTTCTGTCGCCACGTGTGTGAGGATGCGGGGCGAGTCGGTAGTGGACATCTCGTTCGCTAGCCCCGCTCTGTCACCGCGTGTCGTTGACTGGCGCGTCATGGAGGGGGTGGAGACCTATTCCGATCACCGGTACATCCGGTTCGACGTCTCCACCCAGACCTCAAGCGCGCCGGTCCAACAGGCCCCGAGTGGTCCGCGTTGGGCGCTGAAGCAGCTGGACCGGGAGCTCCTCCTGGAAGCCTCGATCGTGCAGGCCTGGGTGACATCACCGGACAGGCCTGCCGACGTCAATGATGAGGCAGGGTGGTTCCAGGAGGCCATGTCCGACATATGTGACGTGGCAATGCCCCGAGTCCGGCCAGGAAGCGCCCGGCGTCAGGTGTACTGGTGGTCGCGAGAGCTGACGTCCCTACGGGAGGCGTGTGTGGCTGCGCGACACCTGTACGCCAGGCACCGCAGGCTCCGCATTCGCCCACCGAATGCGGCAGCCATTGAGGCGGAGCTTTATGAGGGCTACAGAGCGGCGAAGACCGCCCTCCGCGAGGCTGTCCTGCGGGCCAGGGATCTGGCCCGCGAGGAGATGCTGGGGGCTCTCGACAGAGATCCGTGGGGGCGCCCTTACAAGATGGTGCGGGATAAACTCCGCACCTGGGCCCCCCCGCTGACGCAGAGTCTCCGGCCTCAGCTCGTGGAGGACGTGGTGAGCGCTCTGTTCCCCTCGCGAGGGGAACACCCGCCCCCGCCTATGGCTCCGCCGGCTGCGGTGCCGGAAGCGGACCACGAGAGTGACGACGACGACGCTCCGGAAGTGACCAGGGTAGACATGAGAGTGGCGGTACGCAGGCTCAGTGCCAAAAATACCGCCCCGGGACCCGACGGCTTGCCTGGCAAAGCCTGGGTCCTGGCCTCGGAGGCTCTCGGTCCCCGACTGGAGGGGCTCCTAAGCGCATGTTTGGAGAGAGGCCAGTTCCCGCTTCGTTGGAAGACGGGGAAGCTGGTCCTCATCCGGAAGCCGGGGCGCCCGGCGGACTCTCCGTCCGCCTACCGGCCTGTGGTGTTGCTCGACGAGGTGGGCAAGCTCTTTGAAAGAGTGATTGCAAACCGCCTCGCCGAGCACCTTGCGAGGACTGGGCCGGATCTTGCGGAACACCAGTTTGGTTTTCGCAAGGGGCGCTCTACGGTGGACGCCATCATGCGCGTGAGAGCTCTCACGACGGGGGATGCGGTGTCCCGGGGTGGGGTTGTCTTGGCGGTGTCTCTCGACATCGCCAACGCCTTCAACTCCATGCCCTGGAGCTGCATAAGGGAGGCACTCCGGTATCACCGGGTGCCGACCTACCTCCGTCGCGTGGTCGGGGACTACCTGACGGACAGAGCCGTCATCTACCCCGGTCGCAGCGGAGAATGGAACCGGCGAGAGATGTCGTGCGGTGTTCCGCAGGGATCGGTTCTAGGCCCATCCTTGTGGAACATCGGTTACGACTGGGTGCTGCGCGCCGACCTCCCTAGCGGCGTCAGCGTTGTCTGCTATGCAGACGACACGCTGGTGCTGGCACAGGGGAGGTCGCACGAGGCGGCGGCCGAAATAATGACACGCGGGGTTGCGATAGTCGTTGAGAGGATCCGGCAACTGGGTCTCGAGGTGGCATTGCACAAGTCCGAGGCCATGTGCTTTCATGGGCCTCGGAATGCGCCACCTCCGGGATCAGCAGTGACGGCGGGAGGGGTATCCATCGGCGTCGAGTCGACGTTGAAGTACCTAGGTCTCGTCCTCGACAGCCGGTGGAACTTCGCGGAGCACTTCCGACGTTTGGCCCCCAAACTGGAGCGGACAGGGGCTGCCTTCAGGCGGCTCCTGCCCAACCTGGGGGGGCCAAACGCCTCCTGCCGGAGGCTCTACGCGGGAGTCGTGCGGTCCATGGCCCTTTACGGGGCCCCGGTGTGGGCGCGTTCATTGAGGCAGCGAGCTGCCAACCATTTGAACGCGCCCCAAAAGGTGGTGGCCGTAAGGCTGATCCGGGGATACCGCACGATCTCCCGCGAGGCGGCGAGCCTCCTTGCCGGATTGCCGCCATGGGATCTGGAGGCGATAGTCCTCGCGCGCCTACACGAGTGGCGCGCGGAGGCGCTACGCCGGGGGGAAACTCCGCTGCCGCGGCAAATTGTCGCTCAGCGGACGGACTTCCGGCGGGATCTCATGGCGACATGGAGAGAGCGACTGTCGCAACCCCGTGCAGGGCACGCCACGATAGTGGCGGTAAGTCCCCTCTTTGAGGAGTGGCTGGAGAGACGCCACGGCGTCCTCACCTTCCGCCTGACGCAGGTTCTTACCGGACACGGATGTTTCGGTAAGTTCCTGCACCGAATCGGGCGGGAGGAGACGCCCGGGTGTTTCCATTGTGAGGATCGACCGGAGGACACGGTGGAGCACACGGTGGAGGTGTGCCCTGCTTGGGTGGAGCACCGCCGTGTCCTCGAGGTGGCGATCGGCGGCGGCGACCTCTCGCTTCCGGCCCTGGTTCGTGCCATGGTCCGGAGCGAGACGGAATGGGACGCCGTCACCTCCTTCTGCGAAGCAGTCATGCTAGCGAAGGAGGTGGCGGAACGTGAGAGGGAGATATCCTCACGTCCCGGCCGCCGCGGGAGACGCCCCGGGCGTCGGGGGCCACGTGGTGGCTACCGGCCACCGTAGGCGCAGGCCTGTGGACGGGGAGCTATGGGCTAGCTCGCCGTCCGTCCGTCTCATGACGACAGGCCGTGTCGACGGCGCGTTCGTGTTCCACGCGCGCCTCAAAGAGAGTCAGCAATAAGGAAGGGGTCCGCAAGGGCCGAAGCCTGCCGGGGCTGCGGGACTATTCGAAAGAGATACCGCGGCCCCGGAACACAAAGGGCGATGAAGGAACATGGATGGGTTTTAGTCAGTAAAAGTCTGACACTCCCTCCTGCTCCGCCCAGGGCGGGAGAGGTCATTTGATGATTTCCCATCCTAAAAAAAAAAAAAAAAAAAAAATGGGCTGATTGTTAGTCAATATCATTTTTCAAAATTCCCCCCTCTCCCCCCATGGTATCTCGGAAACTAGGACACGTAGCGGCCTTTTGATTTTTACTATGCTTTATTATTGAGGGACGTTGAAATTTGTATACCCTCCCCTCCCCAACCTCCCCTTTCCGGTGGTAGGTAGGTCCTGAGTGGAGCGAACCTGCGAGACCGAGCAGAGCGAAGGGGGGAGGTGGTGAGCGAAGCGAGCCGGCGACCTCAGTAGCGTAACGAAGGTTGAGTGGGTGAAGCGTAACTCAGGGCGACGACAAGCAAACCTTAGGGTAATGTTATTTTTTTACTTCTCAAATGTTTTAGGGGTTCTTAAGGGTTCTCATACTGATTTAGGGGTAACGGATTTTACAATTCATTCAAGGATTCCTAAGGATTCTCAAAATTTTATAAGGATAGGGAATACTTCTCAAAAACACGAAACCCGCAAGCTGCGTGCAGCTCGCGCACCCACGCAAATACTAGTTTTATATATAAATCTCGCTTCCTCTGATACGGGGATAGCAAGAAAACTATTACATACACCAGTGTCGTGTAAGCTAATGCCGTAAGCAAGCCTACAAGATACCCTCTCAGCTTCGTTCCGAACACATTCCACTAAAATATGAAAAACATCTTCAACCAAACCACAGTCGGTACAGTTCTTAGAAGTAACTTTGCCCATTAGGTATGCAAAACTATTCAGTGGGATATGTCTGGAACGCAGCCTCATAGCAGTTACTATAGTGTGTCTAGACAAATCGGAATTTATAAACCAATTTATTTTGGATTGTTTTATACCATATGCCTTTTACTAGAGAGCGCTCATCAAAATATTCCTTCCACATGTTCCTACATTTGATCTTAATCGTATAAAAAACGTCGGTATAATATGGCAAACAGACCATAGGGACACCATCAGACAAGGCTTCTCTAGCTAGATAATCTGCCTCTTCATTTCCTGCCAAGCCTACGTGTGAAGGTATCCATTGCAATATTATAGTGTAATTTTTATTGGCTAATGTTGAGAGTGACTCCAATATGCTGCATGCTATCGGTGTGCCTCGACTATTCGAGGTGCATCGAGCAATGTGTTGTAGAGCACTCTTGGAGTCTGTTACAACTACGTATTTGCCCGATTGACAGGATTTAATATATGAAATTGCTTCTGGTATTGCTATCAATTCTATCAGCATTATCGAGATGTTTGAATCAATACGTAGTTTCAATGAGCTGCTAACTTGCGGGTCATAAATAATAGCTAATCCGCCACAATTACTTTCTTTCGAACCGTCCGTTTATATTTTATAATACTCTGAATATGTATTTTTAACAAAACTATTACGCAATTATTTTAAGGTCAACGAATTGTAACTTCTTTTAGCGTTACTTACGGCATCTATGTTAAACTTAATAACATCCGAAATATTCACACTGCTGACCCAGGTATTAATCCGCATATTACCCGCATACACTGATTCTGTATTTTATCTAACTTTCTTGCATGTGTCTTACAACTACTACCATGAAGGAAATCTGCTACGAATACCTACACGAAATGTATAGACGTCTTAAATTAGTTGGGTGAATGCCCCAACCTGTCCCCGCTAAAACTTTAAACACAAAGCACTTTTGGGGATTTTTCTCATTTGTTTAGAACTTTAGACCATCGTAACTTCCTGTCTAACCAAATATCTAAATATTTTACACAATCAACTACTTCTAAGGGATTACCACTAACAACTAGAGACAAAGGGTCCCGTACAAATTTATTTTGGAAAATACCAATTTTACTTTTGAGTGCTGAAATTTCTAAGCCAGCAAGAGAAAGCATATTGACAAATTGGTTTAAAGCTAATTGTAATTGGTGCCTTCCTTCTTCTATGTTACTACAGGTGACTTACAGCACGAAGTCATCTGCGTACTGCGATATAAATACATTATTTATTGACTTGCAAATCTCCATTGTTAAGATATTAAATAAAAGCGGGGAAAATGGGTCGCCTTGAGCCAAACCGAAACAACATCTCCTACATACGACTGAGTTATTATCTGTCTCAATAAATAAGTTTCTCTCTTTTAAAAAAATCCGTAGGTATGTGCATATTTTATTACCTATCCTTAAACTATCCAGAATAAATAATAAGCGTTCTAAATTAACATTGTTGTATGCATTGTCAATGTCAACAAAGCAGGCGATCGTTGATTGTTTTTTAGAAAATCCTAGTTGGATTCTCGACACCAAGGTAGACAAATTATCTTTTTAGAGCGCCCTTTGCGAAAACCAGTAGTATCGGCCGATAACATGTTATTATGTTCAATAAACCATTCTACTCCTTTAATTAAAATGTTATGTAGTATTTTACACACACGGGAAATCATAGAGATAGGTCGCAACGATGAGTCAGACTGAGGATCTCGGCCAGGCTTAGGTATAGGTATTATAGTAATATTACGCCACAGCTGGGGAACAAAGCCCGTCGCAAACATTTTATTATAAAGACTGACCAGAATCAACTTTGCATTACTCGGTAAATTAAAAGCATTGAATAGGAAATGTTATCGCTACCTGGAGAAGTGTCTCTAACTCTCTCTACTTATGTGTAAATCACACATAAGTCCAATTCGTGTCGAGAAATCTGTGTCTCAAGTTTAGGGTTATTTGAATTAAATAATGGGTCATCAGTACAAACGAAGTCCGGTGCCAGTTTTTGTAATAATACCAACGCCTTCTCTTTACTATACCAGATCGGAATACATAGCATCCCTTAAACCAGCGGTCGGCAACCTTTTGGCAGGCAAGGGCCACAAGGTGGCAAAATAAACTGAAGGCGGGCCGCACTTAAGCCCAAAATACCTACGTATAATTGGTCCTATCCCATAGAAAAACTAAAAAACCGGGTTCTTAAGGTTGCACTAGTCGCGGGCTCGAACTCACTGGTGGGCGTGGCCAAAAAGCACGCTCTCACCTGACATCGTGCCCGACGTGTGAGTTCAGTGAGATGCACGATAATTGTTTCTTATTTACAAAACATTCACGGGCCGCAAGTAAGACGTCCGCGGGCCGCGTGTTGCCGACCGCTGCCTTAAACCATTAGTGTGCCCCAATTAAACTTGTACGCTATATCTGAGGAAACCAATGATATGTCTGGAGAAGATTGTTGTACTGCAGTGTTCACTAGTTTAATACGAGTAGGGCTGCCATCATTCAATGTTACGAGTTCAGTATCTAAAAGTGCGTCATAAATTTGGGTACCTCTCTGATCTAATTTATGCGAGCAATTTGAGTGGTGTTCATTAAAATCGCTAAGAATAACTACTACCTTACTGTGAAAACGAGAAAAAAACTTGTTCCCAATCACTTTGGCTCGTGTGAACTGACGGGGCACAATAAAAGGATAATATATACTGAACATGCTCACAGTTGCAAATCTTGACACAAACTATCTCAATCCCCGGGTTAAGGCTTTCGAAAGACACATAACTTGATTTGAGTGACCTGTGGACTAAGACCGCTACCCAACCATAACCGTCACCCCTAACCTTACGATATATCCTATAACCATTTACCTTCAGCTGACTATCCCGTTCTAACCACGTTTCGCTGAGTGCCGCAATGTGAATTTTCAGTTGACTCAGAGAATTCTCCACGGATATTAATTTTGGTCGAATACTTTGACAATTCCATTGTGCAATATTTAATCTAAAAGGTTTTTGACTACGAGACATTGGGGGCAAAATAGTCAACAATAATCTTAAATAAAGGCCACTGATACGAATTGTACACTCAGTATTAACCACTCTAAACAACACTTTATTACCCCATGCACCTTATCTTCCATCGTCAGTTTCCTTAAAAATATTATTTCTTTTAGTCTCACTAATAGCTCGTTCAAACGAACACTGTCATCCTGTTTCTCTTCACCCGCAGCAGCATCAGAAGGGACTGCTGACTCACTACCCATATCCATCCTTGATGAGTTTATCGGGAGATTCAGGTTACCAGAAGCCTTGTCCCTACTGCGAAATCGTCGAAATCTCGTTGAAGTATTGGCAGAAGTGTTTTTATCATCATGTTCTTTATGCACTATGATGTCAGCTTTAACTATGCACTGTTTTAGACTTTCACGGTTTTTCACTACACTTAAAGTACTTACGGGATGATATCCGTGATTTTCCTTTTGTTCTATGAGCTCCCGATGTTTCGCTGCTGGTGTTTGGTATTCCCGCGATCATGATGCTTGCAACAGCGTCGAAATATCGGGAGCTGTTCAACTGTAATAGCAGTTCTCATGGTTATCACCGCATTTCGGACAAACTATTTTATTGGAAGGGCATTTCTTTGTAGGGTGACCATATTTCCAGCATTTCGAGCATTGCGATACGGGAAATACGTAAGTAGCAACTTATATACGTAATCCATGAACATATAATTATGTAGTGTGGAATAAACGACCCTTTAAAACACACCTGTACCGCTTCACTTGGCTGCCAACCCTCTCCCTCTCTGTCTCGACGTTTAAGCCGGTATACAGATATTATTTCCGCGGGTTTATCACACATTATATTTCTCAAAATATCCTCGTCAGATAAATCAAGATCAACATCTTTTATAAAGTAGATCTTCCAAACTTTTTCTAGGAATTCTGTGCATTTTTCGATTTTATCAGCACTCATCTCACTGTTAACCTCAACGCGAATCTTGAACGGTCTAATGTATTTTACTTTGGTGATGACAACTATCCCATAAGCCTTCAGCATCTTAGCTAATGCAAATTGTTTAGGTAACTTTTCATTACTAGATAAATAAATCTCAATATCCTCCTTCAGTTGTGATTTTAACCTTTTCCCTTTACTTTGGACTAAATTCCATCCCTCATTATCATCATCATCTCCGGCAAAAACCTCATTTCTATCCCTTTTCTCCCGCTTACATTGTTGGTCTTCATCCATTCCAGATTGTACTAAGTTCTCTTCTATGTTTAGCTCCTCTTCAGCATCTGTTATACTACGCTCACTCAAAGAAATCTCGCTCGCCATTATTACTGTATTCACATTCTCAAAGTGCGGGGTGTTTACATCCATAAGTATATTACGCTAATGGTGTCTTCGTTATCCGTAGGCCGCTCGCTCGTCGGCGTCGGTAATATAACGGTTCTCCGGCCGGCTGCTAGGTCTAGCAGCGCACACGACTTTAGCAACTAATAACGCAATTAAATAATACTCAAGTGCGAAACACGCGTCTCCCTCGCACGATTGTCGCCACGAGACTCTACTTACTTATTGCTAGTTCATTTATGTCAGGTAAATCCACCCAACAAAGTCCTTTTCTAACCAAGATACAAGTTCCACCTCGTTTTGATTCTGTTCGACTAAAACACGCAGCTAGGTCAAAGTTGGGAATAGTCGGAAAGTCTCCATACATGTGCATCTCTGAACACTTTATAATATCGGGCGATATTATAAAGTGTTCAGAGATGCACATCACGTCAATATTGATATTCTTCGTGCTGAGCTCTTCTAGGCACACAGTAAGAGCATCTGCTTTATTTAGGAGTCCTGCTATACTTTGGTGTATAATATGCAAATGGTTGTCATAGAAATAACTGGTTACGCTCCTTATTTTGGTTTAGCTCCTTTATATTGGTTTGTCTATAAAATAAGTCATATGTTTTTAGTCCTTCAATAAAGTTGTCAATAATGGTGTCGATTCTGTTGTGCACAAACTAAACTTAATTTAGGTTATTGCTATCTTTTACTAAAGGGCAGTGCGAGAAAAGGACGGCTGTAGCTATGAACTAAGTTAGAGATGTTCAACTAGTTTATGCCTTGCGCTTCACCGTGTTTTTAGTCGACATGTTTTTACGTGCACCCTTCATTTGTATGGAAATATTAGTTCCAATCAAATTTGACAGCTCTAAATTACGTCCGTCTCTTTCTCCTTTTATTAAAGAGAAAAAGATAGCAATAGCCTAAATTAAGTTTAGTTTGTGCACAACAGAATCGACAACATCTTTGAAAATTGCATGAACGCCAAAATGGAAAGTTGTTGTTGTTTGTTTGTTTTGAAAACATCGTATAATCATTTGATAGATTCATAATTGAGTCCAAAAAGTATGCATGTTCATGTGTCAAAAGTGTCTAGATATACAAGTAGGTTGTTAAATAATTCGATCCTCCAATTGTACATAGTTTTATAGTCATTGAATTTATATGTCGGAGCCACAGAGTACAATATTAGTATGTGCGGTTTTTTGTTGGGCCGTCCGAATATACAGTTGGACATAGTACGAGTTGGAAATCGTCGTTTGTAGAGTTGAAATCTTCCTCCCCTATCAATATAATACAAAAATTATGGGAGATAAAATCTTTTAATTTGTTTTCTATGTCGCATAATTAACTGTTCGGTTTTACAGTTCGGCATTACATAACGACATAAGTTATTAGAATGTTTACTAAGTGTCGTTTTCTGCTATGTTTCTTACTTTGTTCTTGTTGCTCGTACTCAAGATGCTTATCTACTGGGATACTACTGAAACAAAAATTTACACTTTAAAGTTTAATATTTCGTAAATGGAGGATTAAATCGAAAAGTAGTATTAGCAAGTCATTTTAAAAGACCTATTCAACGATACCGCACACAATGGGGTAGACCAGGGGTCGGCAACCTTTTGGCAGCAAGGGCCACAAGGTGCCAAAATAAACTAAAGGCGGGCCGCACTTGTGAAATTAACCCTAGAAGCCCAATATATATCCCAATTATCCCATAGAAAAAATGAAAAGCGTGTTCTTAAGGTTGCACTAGTCACGGGCTCGAACTCACTGGTGGGCGTGGCCAAAAAGAAAGCTCTCACCTGGCATCGTGCCCGACTGAGTGAGTTCAGTGAGATGCACGATAATTCATAGTTAAAGACGCGCGTAAAAATTACGAAATGGCCATTGGAAAATCGAGTTTTATGTAAAAACCACTGCATAAATCAATTACAAATAAAACTAATCGAACTCTTCGATAACTGTGCTTTGCCGGTACTGACTTTGTTTTGGAAATTTGACACTTCTTCTATTACAAACTAGCCGACGTCACATGGTTTCACCCGCGTAGTTCCCGTTCCCGTGGGAGTACGGGGATAAAAGATAGCCTATGTTACTCAGTAAAGACAGAACAGTAAAGAAAAGTGGCTTTCTAAAGGTGAAAGAATTTTTGAAAGCAACGCAGTAGTTTTTGAGTTTATTCATTACAAACATACACACACAAAAATACAAATCTTTCCTCTTTATAATATTAGTGTAGAGTTACGTCCAAAGTTCCTTTAAAATTGGCAAAAGAAACGAATCTTTGGTAGCTCGTAACTTTTTAATGGCTTTTTATTTTACAGTTCCGTTTTCGCACAGACAAAAGTAATTAATGAGTCAAAACGATATCATGTTTAATTTTGGATGTACAGGTGTCAAACAGTGGAGTAATTCCCCGAAATTTCTATGGAAAAAATGTCGATTAGGCACCACAGGCACACAATACATACACAATGGACCTTAAGGATCCACGATGATGGTTGGACAGGATGATTGCGGTTCGTTCATGCATTTATTTTGATAATTATTTCTTATTTACAAAACATTCACGGGCCGAAAGTAAGACGTCCGCGGGCCGCGTGTTGCCGACCGCTGCGGTAGACGACGAAACAAATTCATCCCCACTTCACATGTAGGGGAGCTATCCTAAAAAAAATATTTTCCAAAATTTTATTTTACCACTTTGTCGGCGTTATTGATATACACACCTCTACAAAATTACAGCTTTCTAGTACTAACGGTCTCGTAGCAAAACCTCGGACAGACAGACAGACGGACATGACGAAACTATAAGGGTTCCTTGTCAGGACTACGGAACCCTAAAAATTATAGTACAGTGATTACAGCATTTTTTGACACAGTTCACATGGTTGTTTCAACGTTTGTCCCCCCCTTCCGAACTTGTTTGGATAAGGGCTTGTGAGTAGAGGAAGACCAAAGAAACGATGGATGGACTGTGTGAAGGATGATATGGCAAGAAAAGAAGTGTCTGATGAGATAACGAGTAATAGAGAAGTATGGAAGAAGAAGACATGCTGCGCCGACTACAAATGAATTGGATGCATTTTTTTGCACGGATGAATTATTTTTCAGGAATATGAAAGGTTAATTTAGGTGTCTTGGTGATTTTGGTTGTATTTCTCGTGTCGTGTAGATAAGTGACTTGGATCCGCGGACACTCTTATGATATCCTCACTTAGAAGTCTACTCTGCTCAATAATAAGCCAGTTCTTATTTGTGCCGCGGTCTCTACGCTTTCTTTAGAATGCGACGACCGCGACGTAGATATTGCACGGCTAGTGTATATGCCCGATAGGGATACGGAAATAAAAAATTAAGTTAAAAAAACTAAAACCCGACTACATAAAAGGACGAAACAAGAATATATTTCAAATAGAAATCCAGAAATGAGTCTCGCAGATGTCGTTGGCGGTGATGCCCACAACCTTTGCGCTTCCTTGCCAACATAGATGTTTCATGCCTTTTAATTTATTTTCAAGATGCTGCCTCCCGAAGAAACCGGTTATGTAGTGGTGGAAAGTAAAAGAGCAATAAATGAAAACAACAATCGTGTTTGTGTACCGAAAACTTGGATATCTTGTAAGATAATACCAGGGAAGAAGGTGGCCTTCGAGTATCCTGCTGGAGATAAGGATAGTATTGCTTTAAGAGTTAAGAATAAAGAACGACCGGACAGCAGCTGGAAGACTTACCTCGGAGCAATACTATATGAATCAGGTAATTTGTCTTTTTTTAAATTTAAGTTCATACTTAAACGTAAATCAACTCACGCCCTTGCCACGTGGGGTTCGCAGAAACTGCAAAATGCCCTCTGTTACTTCCCGTTCCCTGTTAGAGGGGGAAATGGGGTGACACAGTTTAAAAATCAATGCACAGCTTAAACCGCTGGGTCTACAGATTCCAAATTTGGCAAGTAGGTTCCATAAGTGGTCTAGGGGTGCACTAAGAAAAGATTTTTCAAAATTCATCCCCTAAGAGGGATAAACGGGGTTCCAAAGTTTGTATGGGGAAACAAGATTAGTTCGACTATTTTATTCGAAACTTCGCAGGAGTGCTCCTATTGATAAATGAGTAGAAACGGGTTTCGGGTTTTTTTCAGAATTCAACCCCTAATAGGGGTAAATGGGGTGACAAAGTCTAAAAATCAATGCACAGTCTAAACCGCTGGGTCTACAGATTCCAAATTTGACAAGTAGGTTTCTTATGTGGTCTAGGGGTGCACTAAGAAAGGATTTTTCAAAATTCAGCCCCTAAGAGGGATAAACGGGGCTCCAAAGTTTGTATGGGGAAACAAGATTAGTTAGACTATTTTATTCGAAACTTCACAGGAGTGCTCCTATTGATAAATGAGTAGAAACGGGTTTTAGGTTTTATCAGAATTCAACCCCTAATAGGGGGAAATGGGGTGACAAAGTCTGAAAATCAACATGGGTACAGTTTGTATGGTGTAAGTTTGTTTGCAAAAACAACGATTTTAAGATTAAATATGGCGGACCTGAAATACCATCATCCCCTGTTGGGGTGCGATGGGGTTGAAATGTCTAAAAATCAATATGGGTGTCGATACCGAGATTATCAGGGGTGCTGATTACGAATATGGCATTTATTTTGAGTTCCAGAAGATGGTGGATCCGACTTCTTTAAAGGGTTATTTTTGATTAATTGTGATTACCATGATAATGACTGTGATTACGATGATGATGATTGTGATGATGATGATTGTGATGATGATGATTGTGATGATGATGATTGTGATTGTGATTACGATGATAATGATTGTGATAGTGATTGTGATAGTGATTGTGACAGTGATTGTGACAGTGATTGTGACAGTGATTGTGACAGTGATTGTGACAGTGATTGTGACAGTGATTGTGACAGTGATTGTGACAGTGATTGTGACAGTGATTGTGACAGTGATTGTGACAGTGATTGTGACAGTGACTGTGACAGTGACTGTGACAGTGACTGTGACAGTGACTGTGACAGTGATTGTGACAGTGATTGTGACAGTGATTGTGACAGTGATTGTGACAGTGATTGTGACAGTGATTGTGACAGTGATTGTGACAGTGATTGTGACAGTGATTGTGACAGTGATTGTGACAGTGATTGTGACAGTGATTGTGACAGTGATTGTGACAGTGATTGTGACAGTGATTGTGACAGTGATTGTGACAGTGACTGTGACAGTGATTGTGACAGTGATTGTGACAGTGATTGTGACAGTGATTGTGACAGTGATTGTGACAGTGATTGTGACAGTGATTGTGACAGTGATTGTGACAGTGATTGTGACAGTGATTGTGACAGTGATTGTGACAGTGATTGTGACAGTGATTGTGACAGTGATTGTGACAGTGATTGTGACAGTGATTGTGACAGTGATTGTGACAGTGATTGTGACAGTGTGATTGTGATAATGACTGTGATGGTGATTGTGATAATGATGGTACCCAGCTAGCAAAAAATAATCTTACAAATATCCCAAGACCATATTTTTTTCAGTCTTTTATCACACTTACAGACATCTATAAGTGTGGATTTGGGCGCACTTTATAAGTATATTCACCCTTGCAATTGCCTTGCAATGGTCTCGCGAAGTGTATTTTCAAACTTACAAGACTCTTGTTGATGCTTTTATAATGACAAATAAACTTACAAGTGACTTACAATGGCGCGCTGTAAGGGTAAATAACCTTAAAGTCCTCTTATTAATAAAATAAAATACTATTTTAAGGGTAATATCGCTTATAGTCCGCTTTGTGATCTCCTAATAAGAGTGTTATCACAAACCGCGAAGTCCTTGGAACTTTAGGGAAAATAGTAAAGTATTAAATTTCAATTTATATTTCCTACAAAAGGCTAGTGTGTATATTTTCTAATTTCTTACTTTGTCACGCACTAAGTATATGCGATTATTAGGTTGCGAAGTAGTTTTTCTCGATTACTTTGAAATTTTAATAACAATATCTTCACGGGCCTTTTCAAAAATGTTTCTTTTACTTTATATATTTTTTAATTATTTGTAAAATAATATCAAAATGTCGCTATTACGACCAACCGCGACTTATAAGTGCTTTATTAGAGCAATATAAGTCCAGTACTCTTGTCTAAGGTTTATAACGCACTCGTAAAAGTCAAATTAAATGTAAAACCACTGTCTACGCGGCCATGTTGCTTATAGTTTTAGGGTTCCGTAATATGTAAAAGCAAGCCAAACGACGAAGTCGAACGATCTAATAGAAAATTAATGATAATGTGTGCTAAATATTAAAATAGTCTATTACCTGATTTTATAACAATTCCTGGAGTCAACACAACAAAGAAAATAAATAACCCTTAATAGGGAATTGTTGTAGATCTTTTAAAGTGCTACTACTCTTTATTATATCTTATTTGAGATAAATCACACTTTTACAACACTAGTACTAATCACACTTTCACACTTTTAAAATACTAGTTTACAGAAGTCTAATAAAACACTTAGTGTAGTCACTTCTAAGGGTGACTGTACTTATAAAATGAATTTATAAGTATTAAATAAGAATCAAAGGCAATTAGACTTGTAAAAGGAGCTTATAATACCACTGCTCTTATTAATATTATATAACGTTTTCTTAAATACGTCTATAAGACCATGTTACAAGTTTGAATGCTCTTAAAACCTAAATATACTTATAAAATGGCACTATAAGAGTTCCTGCCTTAATCAGAACACATATAAACCTTATATGAAACCACAGCTCTTACAAGCTTTTGTTTGTAAGGGTGTTAAGAGTTTCTGATTTAATCAGAACACGTATAAACCTTTTATGAAACCATCGCTCTTAAAGCATTTGTTTGTAAGGGTATTTTGCTAGCTGGGTAATTTTCATAATGATTGTGATAATGGTGGTGATCGTCATAGTGATGATAATAATTGTGATCATCAATTTATCTAAAAGTTGACCAAGTAACTCCTGTATGAAGGATCGAAACCATTCTAACCAATCCAAGGCAAGGTGCCTTAAAAATTTCGAACTCGCTGCGCTCGCTCTTGCAGCCTACTTCCTCTTGAATGTTGCCTTTGTCTGAGGATCGATCTAGTAACTCCTGTATGAAGGGTCTTAATTATTGTTACCTGTCCAATATTAAAATTTTCGAGCTCGTTTCGCTCGCTGTTGGAGCCTCTAAACACGAGTGATTCCATTTATTATCAAATGTTCATCAGTTCTTTTTTACGAATTTTTCATACGATACGTAAAATCAAAACAAAAATTGTTCTGTATCCGCGCCTGCGCAGGTGTCAGGGCATCTAGCGCAAGATGCAAGGTGGACCATTTTCTGTGGAGATACACACTTGAGATCTGGGCCGTCCATGAAGCCTCATCTGTAGAGATTGTCTTTGCTTCCGCCGACTTGTGTTCGGAGTCTATTTAGAGAATCCTAAGTCGGCCGCGGCAAGAATCATTAATTTGCTACATACACACATAGGCACACCCTGGTTTTTATTTACTTCCATAATAATCAAAGAACATGAACTTTGCATGACATTGTTCTGTAGTATTTGGATAGTAATGGCTTACATTATACATGGCGAATTGGTCAATTACCATACCTAATGGTACACCCTCATTTCTCCAGTTATGTCGGAATAATAATAATAATAGAGGATGAGCCTATTGCCAGCAACCAGGTACAAATCTGAACTCTGTGGCTGCTACTGAGAAATTTTTAATGGAAAAGGAAAAACCGATTCAAATCATGCCCAACTTTTGAATCAAACCTAGGACCTCAAACTCGGTCTGTAGTAGAGCTTGCAACCACTAAATCAAATAAACAAAAGTTAATTAAACCTTTTCCATGTTTTGTATTTATATGTAGGTATACGTTTTCAGAATCTTATGAGGATGCTGCTGCTTATCTCCAGACAATCTGTGGAGGGAATAGTGAACTAATTGAAGACAACAGCAATCAACGTGAGTGCCCACATCGATATTATTCAAACTGTCAATGGACTGTATTGATTCTTTAACATTTTTTATTGATGCTCCGCTCACAGGCTCCGCTCTTATTGGTCGTAGCGTAATGTTATATAATATGGCCTTCCTCGATAAACAGGCTATCCAACACTAAACATTTTTTTGAATTCGAACCAGTCGTTTCTGAGATTAGCGCGTTCAACCAAAGAAACAAACTCTTCAGCTTTATAATACTAACTATAGATTTTACAAATTCGTTTTCAGAATCTCATGAGAATGCTGTTGACCTCGACACAATCTGTGGAGAGATTAGTAAACAAATTGAAGACAACAGCAATCAACGTGAGTGCCCACATCGATATTATTCAAACTGTCAATGGACTGTATTGATTCTTTAACATTTTTTATTGATGCTCCGCTCACAGGCTCCGCTCTTATTGGTCGTAGCGTAATGTTATATAATATGGCCTTCCTCGATAAACAGGCTATCCAACACTAAACATTTTTTTGAATTCGAACCAGTCGTTTCTGAGATTAGCGCGTTCAACCAAACAAACAAACTCTTCAGCTTTATAATACTAACTATAGATTTTACAAATTCGTTTTCAGAATCTCATGAGAATGCTGTTGACCTCGACACAATCTGTGGAGAGATTAGTAAACAAATTGAAGACAACAGCAATCAACGTGAGTGCCCACATCGATATTATTCAAACTGTCAATGGACTGTATTGATTCTTTAACATTTTTTATTGATGCTCCGCTCACAGGCTCCGCTCTTATTGGTCGTAGCGTAATGTTATATAATATGGCCTTCCTCGATAAACAGGCTATCCAACACTAAACATTTTTTTGAATTCGAACCAGTCGTTTCTGAGATTAGCGCGTTCAACCAAACAAACAAACTCTTCAGCTTTATAATACTAACTATAGATTTTACAAATTCGTTTTCAGAATCTCATGAGAATGCTGTTGACCTCGACACAATCTGTGGAGAGATTAGTAAACAAATTGAAGACAATAGCAATCAAAGTAAGTTCCCATATCGACATTATTAAAACTGTAAATCTACTTAAAAAAAAATCAAACTATGTATTTCGTTTTCAGAATCTCCTAAGGATGCTGTTGGTTATCTAACAATCTGTGGCGAGAATAGTGAAGACAACAGCAATCAAAGTTAGTTCCAATATCGATATTATTAAGTAAATCTACTTTAAAAAAAATCTCAAAATAAGTATTTTGTTCTCAGAATCTCATGAGGATGCTGTTGATATCGACACAATCTGTGGAGAGAATATTGAACTAATTAAAGAGAAGAGCAATACAAGTAAGTTTCCATATTATTACAATTAAGAATTTCTTTATGTTAACGTTTTAATTTGGGCATGTTGTATAGTATCCACGATCCGGCTCCTGTGTACTCGTATTCACAACTCCACAACCAAGTGAAAAATTCGCATAGGTACAGGTGGGAAAAATGATCTTTGTATCTGCCCCAACTCTCCAAAAAAGGCGAGCAATGCCTTGTTGTGACGATCTCAGAGTACCTGGGTAGTGGGGAGGTTACCAAAGTACTGTGCCCTGTGTTCATGTGGCACAGTCCAGTTTAGAAGCACAAGAACTGCTCATCTTCTGTGATGCAAACCTGCACAGTCATGGGCTATCAGCGAATCCGTATTTACGTAAGGTGGTAACATCGCTTTTATCTTATTTAATTACAGTGGAAACAGTCACACCTACACCCAGCATTGGGTGGCCAAAGGTTGCAGAAGAACCAGTCACAGAACCAAAACATTCGCTTAAACTTCGCATAGTAGTACCTAAGCTTGACCAAAAATCAGAGAAAAAGAAAAAATCCGAGAAAAAGCATCACAAAAAACATCTGAAAGAACATTCAAAACACAAAGTTCATAAATTATCTAAACACAGGTATATGGAACAACTTTCATTGACAGACAATATTACTGAAAGAAGTTCTCCGAATTCTGCGGACACTCGAGTAGGGACAGAATTATGTATGTCTTGTCAATCAAATTGCCAAAGTTCAGAGAGTTCGCCAAAAAGTCTGGAATCGGAAATCAGTAACGCAAGTCAACATGCACCAGAAACTCATTTGAAAAACGATAATAATAACTCTTATTCCTCAAAGAGAATGTTATTAAAAAGTCTTAACGCTGAAAAAGAAAATAATGAGGTTGTGTTGTCTGAAGACCGACAATTAGTGGAAAATTTGTACAAAAACATAATCACATATGTTCAGTATATGAAAACAGCGGCGTTGGAAATGGAAAAGTCTCATCTGATAGCAATGGAAAATAAGAAAACTTTGGATAGATTAGCTGCAAAGTATAGAATTCCATTACACATCACAGATTCTGCAGAAAGAGAGAACGAAGTAAAAGGCAATCCGTTTGTAGAAGAAAACTTGCAGGATGATGAGATGGAAGCCAAAGATGATAATATAATGGAAAATGAAGCACAAGATACCGAAGAAAATGAAAATACATCAGAGGAAAGCCTGCTTGAAGAAAGGGTTAATCCCGAAAAATTGCTGGAAAGTGAATCAGACAACCAGATATATACTGATGACGAATCTCCTGAAGATTACCTACCTTCTTCGCCAGAAGTTGTCAAGTATAGAGGAAAAGCCTTTAGCAAAGCGAATCTTGTATGGACTCTAAAGCATCCGCGACCTGGCAAAGGACTAATACAAATTATAGGACAAAATTTTCGCGTTTATGTAAGCGCTATAGGGTTAAAAAATGCTAAACGTACTTGTACAAATGTAAAACAGTTTGCGCGCCAACTTTTCAGGGAAGCTTTTACTCATGAAGCATTGCGCACATGTTCGATGAATGGTTTTGATAGACCGGCATTGCATTTTAAGGCTAGGACCATTCTTAAAAAGTATGCACTGAAATATGGCCTAAATGTAGGGTGGGACAGTGTTGAACCAAAAGAGCTTGACCAAAATTTGAGTAGGTTTTTGACAAATAGTAGAAGGAACATTTTAAGGAAAAGTAAAACGTAAATGGAAAGGAAAGAAATATTTGATGTAAGAAATACCCACGTTATCATCTGCCGAGAACCAACCTCCCAACTCAAAAAAAGTGTAAACGGACCTTTCACGAATCCGTCAACCATGCACGTACATAAAATTTAGTAACTACGTAAAAATTATTGCTGGGAAACAACTTTTTTTTTTGGGGTGAAAAATCGTGTTTTGTAGTAGAACTCAATATTACGCACTCAAAACATTGTGCTGATGGATGGATTGAATAGTACGGGGGTCGTGGAGGTATTTTAATTTATATCTCCGTAACTAGAAGGTTCCCTGGGTATGGTCCAGTCCAGAACAAAAAAGTGATCGCAATGGCGGGGAGAACAAGTGCCTTTCGGCTTCGTTAAGGGTCTATTAACACCCTATAAATGGATATCGGCTTCTAGTCTAACTGGATGCTGAGTGCTGAATACTTACTAGAAATTTACGGGTAACGCAATACCTCTTTTTAAGACTGGATGTCAGACTTTCGGGCTTCTAATAATATGACATAAAGTCAGTTAGCTAACAAACGTTTTTAAAATTTAAGGTCATTTTACTATAATCTACCTCAGTTTAAAACACGGGTTTAACTGATTTTTAAATGAGAATGTTGAGACTAAAGTTTGTTTTCTTTTTGGTAGACAGGTAGACATTTTTGTCTGTGCAATGTTAGGTAGTTACAATACTCACTGCAAAAGTTTTCAATGAATCTTTAAACAATTGTAGTATCAGTAAACCTCTTGAGGGGTGTTTGCGCGGTTTCTGCACATGGTTTCTGCGCGGCCTTAGTCAGAACCAGCGCCGCTATTTTGTTGATTCAAGACAATTTCTTAAATGCTTACGAACAGCACTCTCCTGACAATGTCATTCATGCTCCCAAAAAAACCATTGGAACAACGTTTACTATGTGACCAAACCTGATATCGAGGAAACACTAAGCTATTATTGATTTCGTGATTTGGTTTTATTTTCGTCATATTTGTGTACTACATACACAGTAATATGTGTCATATATTTAAGATATTTTAGTCATATATAGGATAAAGATAGAATTTATTTTATTGTTAACCAAACTTTTGAGCTATTTTACAATAGACATTTGTGTTAATTCTATGGCACATCAACATTTTTTTCTGGCAATTAATAAATTATTTTGTCTTATACACTGTTTTAAGCTTTCACGGTTATTATGTCTCATTTAATCATGATGAAGACTTTAACAATGACTAAAGTCACGAAATTAAATCATTAGTCGTGAGTTATCAATCAGGACTTGATTAAAGCTTCTAAAGAATTGATGAAAAGCTGGACCAATAGCTTCTCCGTGCAGTTGGCGGGTGACAAGCGCACCCACACAGTCCCCGTTAAACTGGTTTTAATATCTAAAATCCTTATTTTTAGGGTTCCGTTCCTCAAAAGGTAAAAAAGGAACCCTTATAAGATCAGTCTCTTGTCCGTCTGTCACCACCGATTTTCGCAGGATGGAACCTGGACCTAGCAAGTTGAAATTTATACCAGATACTGAGGTCTATAGTTCCTATTAGATGTATGAAAATCAAGGTCCTGACTCAACACGATAAAAAGATATGGGCAAATTTAGATTTTCGCAAAATATCACTTTGCCTAACCTGGGAATCAAACCCAGAACCTCATGTTCAATAGACTAACGAGGCCGTCATTTATTTTATAATGCTAACAATACATGTCATGGTAATAGGCTTATCCCCAATAAAATGGAACATAACATACCTAACTGTCGAAATGTGGGTGTAATGTACACATCTGCGTACCCCCCAGAGCATACAGGCGTGATGTTATGTTATGATGTTGTGAAAACATAAACATTCAAGCGATTGCAGCAATCACGACCGATTTGCTGTCTATAATTGAAGAGTTCCATTGTATATAGCATCAGATCTTCACCAAATTAAACGGGATCACCGCGAAGTAATTTTCTTCCAAACAAAAAATTCACATCGAAATCTGTGAACCGATTTCGATGATTATTTTTTGTTTAGAAATATTATGCAAGAAATACAAAAATACCTTTTAAGAAAGTCCTATTAATGTTATTTTTAAATACCTACGTTTATTGTTTATTTTATATTGAATAAAACTGATTAAAAATCGTTTATATGTTAACATTCGTTTTATTTTTGTTTAACTGTCAACTTCTTCTATACTAATACTATGTTGGGGTCAGCTTCCAGTCTAGCCTGGTAATCTGACCACCACAACCCAGTTACTGGGTGATGCGATATCCCTTGGATTATCTGTGCCCTTGGTAAGACTGTACGACGGGACGGCGACGGCACCCCACGCGCTCTCGCTCCCCGACCGGATGCGAGAGGTTATTCGCAGCACCGACCGCCCCGACACGAACACGCCGCTGCATTGCCCAGGCTGGGCTCTCCTCCAGACTGTGTTGCACCGTATCGTTGGGGCAGTCTCCGCAGTGGTCACAAACAGGGCGTTGGTTCCCGACCTTTACACTTTCCGAAGAACTCATGCCCGGGATAGGTTTGACACTAGAAAAATTGTAAGTGAGCGCATCGATTCGCACATCGCACGGCTTGCACGCCTTTTTTTTTTTTTTTAGGATGGGACATCATCAAATAACTCCTCCCGCTTTGAGCGGAGCAGGAGGGAGTGTCAGACTTTTACTGACTAAAGCCCATCCATGTTCCTTCCTCGCCCTTTGTGTTCTGGGGCCACGGTATCTCTTTCGAATAGTCCCGCAGCCCCGGCAGGCTTCGGCCCTTGCGGGCCCCTTCCCAAAGAGAGTCAGCAATAGGGAAGGGGCCCCCCTTCCCTATTGCTGACTCTCTTTGAGGCGCGCGTGGAACACGAACGCGCCGTCGAGACAGCCTGTCGTCATGAGACGGAAGGACGGCGAGCTAGCCCATAGCTCCCCGTCCACAGGCCCGCGCCTACGGTGGCCGGAAGCCACCACGTGGCCCCCGACGCCCAGGGCGTCTCCCGCGGCGGCCGGGACGTGAGGATCTCTCCCTGTCACGTTCCGCCACCTCCTTCGCTAGCATGACTGCTTCGCAGAAGGAGGTGACGGCGTCCCATTCCATCTCGCTCCGGACCATGGCACGAACCAGGGCCGGAAGCGAGAGGTCGCCGCCGCCGATCGCCACCTCGAGGACACGGCGGTGCTCCACCCAAGCGGGGCACACCTCCACAGTGTGCTCCACCGTGTCCTCCAGTCGATCCTCGCAATGGAAACACCCGGGCGTCTCCTCCCGCCCGATTCGGTGCAGGAACTTACCGAAACAGCCGTGTCCGGTAAGAACCTGCGTCAGGCGGAAGGTGAGGACGCCGGCCACTCCTCAAAGAGGGGACTTATCGCCACTATTGTGGCGTGCCCTACGGCTTGCACGCCTGCGTGCGCCCTGCGCAGCGATCACGTACCTAGTACCTCGTATAAGTGACGTAGCAAAGGGAGTAGATGCTGAGGGCGGTCTGCCTTTACTGCAACATCAGGTCATGTTTACCAGATCTGTTTATTACTATTGTCATCTTGTGTCTACGCAGTACCGGCTTTAGGGGGGGGGCGACCGGGGCGCCAGGTACTATAGGGCGCCGTGCGCACCAGCTCAACTATACCACATCATTTGAATACCTATTTTTATCGATCTAAAGGAAAACTAGACTCAACGTATTAACTTTTATAGACTTATCTCGTAGGAGTGCGTATCTGTATTCTATCTCTAACAAATACGACCTGTCATTTTGTCCTTTTCTATCTCTCACTAAATAGTGTAGAACGAAAGGTACCAGGCCTACATAGAAATTTTAGGTTTGCAACACTATCTCGAAGACGGTCAGGCAACACCTATCGAAACTTTAAACTAGAACTTTAAACTAAAAATAAGAAGTTTTTTTAATTGTAATGAAATAAGTACCTACTTACCTATAAGTACCTTAAAGGGCGCCAAAAACATGACTCGCTCGGGGCGCCTAGATGGGTAAGGCCGGCCCTGTGTCTACGTAATAAAAACTAGGAACACCAAACCAAGCAATGGCATATTTACCTTACTATACGCTACTGGTAACAAGCTTTGGACTGGAATCCCCAAGGAAAAAGAACGCGTGGCCGTCCCCGTCAAACCTGCGATTCGTATCGATTCTCTTTCTACAATCGTAAATGTTAAGTCACGTGGTCAAAACAAACGAATAGAAACTTCGTAGACAAGTTTACATCGATACAAGATGATAGAATATTAAGTAAAAAGTAGCGATCACGATTGTAGAAACGAATACATTTCATTCATCACATATAAATCGTAGCCAACTTACAGTTTTTTTTATAATCGTTTGTTTTGACCACGTGACTTAACCTTGAAATGATGTCATTCCCATACATTTGGTTAATATGTATGCGTTAACGATTGTAGATTGTCAACTTGGCTAAGCCTACTGGCGTGGCACCGTGTTGGCAGAAGCGGCGAGCATCGTAATGACGTGGAGCGAGGTGAAGCGTGAAGCTCAAGACCGAACGCGATGGAGGACATCTGTGGACGCCCTCTGCCCCATCTAGGGGTCATAGGACATTAACTCATGTCACGATACGCTACTGGCTCTGATGGTGGCAGAAACCTGTCAATTACTTCTATCTTCTATGATATCTGTATCCGCGATGCTAAAAGGGCTTGGAAGATTTTTGTATGAAGCGTGGCCGGCCGTTCCTTCTTTTTTAGGGTTCCGTAGTCCTGACGAGGAACCCTTATAGTTTCATCATGTCCGTCTGTCTGTCTTTCCGAAGTTTTGCTAAGAGACGGTTAGTACTAGAAAGCTGTAATTTTGTAGGGGTGTGTTAGCTCATTTGGTGCAACAATGACATAATTACACTTTGAAAAAAAAACTGGCCATGAACGAGCCGGACTCGCACACCGAGGGTTCCGTACAAACTTTTTAAAGGACAAACTTAACTTTGCTGTTCGATCCCTAGAAACGGCTATTGCTCCAACCGCAAATAATTAGTTTGCAATAGGTAGTAAAATCACTTTTTTTTTGTTATTAAACTACATATTTACGGTTTTCAGAATTTCCCTTTACATGTGCTGTAGGACCTTGCTTTTTGCCAAATTTCGTGATTCTAGGTCAACGGGAACTACCATATAGGTTTTCGACTCAAAACCTATAGGGTACTTCCAGTTGACCTAAAATTGTCATATTGAAAAAGTCCGAAAAATAAAAAAGTTGAAAATTAAGGTTAACAGCATTACTTTGCAGGATTATAGCTTAGGTATATAATTTTATGGTAGGAGAAAAATATTTATAGCAAAAAACCCCATGGATTCTTCACAAAAATGAGTTTATATCTTTATATTTAGTGTTGTACAAGTATATATCCAAAGTGTTCTCATCTCTGTTGGTGGGTGAGCCCAGGCTTCATACATTTTTGCCCATTTTTTTGGTACTTACAAGTTTTCGCGAAAATCTAAATTTGACAATATCTTTTTATCGTGTTGATTCATGTTATGATTCTGCTAAAGCAGCCATTTTAGGCCCCCTGGACGCGTACCGCGAAGGCTGGTTCGAGGAGGCACGGGAAAAGAGCTCTTAAATTGGGGGAAGCCTTTGCCCAGCAGTGAGACTTAGGGAGACAAAACAAAAAGAAGTAAGACTCCAAGAGCGAGCGAAGCTAGCTCGGAAATTTTAGCACCCTACCTTGGAGAGGTTAGAAATACTGTTTTCAATACACTTCCTCGAAAACTGGTTCATAACGCACTATGATTAGGTTCAACATGCAATGTATTTCACACGCGTGCGATTTTTTGAATTTTCCAACACGTGTGCGGGCATGAAAATTGCCACAGATAACTATACCTATACTGCCTATACTTAGTTCAAATTGGTTCAATGCATTAGGTCGGAGGTGAATGTTTTTTTTAATTTTGGCAAAGCAACAATGCGTCTTTACCGCCTAAATATTTTTTAAATATTCAAATTGTGTTTATAAATAGAATATCATAGGTATACATGATTATTTAAAACAAATATTTACTTTTATAAACAAATTAACATTTATTTGTGTTCTGAATTCAAAAATATAAAAAAAAAAACTATTTTTATATTAGGCTGTTTAGCGGCTTCATACCTTTGCTTCTCCTTCAACCTGGCGAAAGCAAAGCGCGGAAAAAAAGAAAATTTAAATCATAGTTTCTTATTAATTTATGACAAAAATATTTTTCGTTATTTTATTTTATTTCTTCAGAAGTGTATTGAAAAACGTCGTTTGATACACGTGGACATTTGTTATTGCAGTTCTCAGCTCAAAAACACCCTCGCGAGCGAGTTAATTCCGCCTCGAATGCAATAACAAACTTTCTCCACTTGTATCAAAATGTACTATTCTACCATACACTGTTTATATCATACAAGACACATACCACGATTTCAAAAAAAAAGACAAGACTCAAGAGTATGTAGCTTGCAAGAGCGAGCGAAGCGAGCTCGAAAATTTTTCGTCGCCTCGTCTTGGACAGGTTAGAATTGTTTCGATCCTTTGGACTTACTTCGTCGACTTATAATAGACAATGTCTCGACGAGCTCGAAAATTTTTACATCTTGCCTCAAATAAATTCAGATATTAATAATATGTAATTTGGGGTCAAAATGTCCACATGCTCCATTTTTTGCAACCTTGTGTATGCATGCCAAAATTGCCCATTAAGGCCTCGTGGCAAATCGGCGGCGGCGACATCTCGCATCCGGCCCTGGTTCAATCCATGGTTCGGAGCGAAAGGGATTGGGAAGCCGTCACCACCTTCTGCGAAGCAGTCATGCTAGCGAAGGAGGTGGCGGAACGCGCGAGGGAGAGAACCTCACGTCCCAGCCGCCGCGGGAGACGCACCGGGAGATGCACCGCCGCGGGGGTTGGGGTTCGCAAGGGCCGATGCCTGCCGGGGCTGCGGGACTGTTCGAAATGGATACCGCGGCCCTGGAACACAAAGGGCTAAGAAAGAACATGGATGGGTTTTAGTCAGTAAAAGTCTGACACTCCCCTCCGCTCCGCCCAGCGCCCCAGAGCGGAAGGGGTCATTGATGATTTCCCTTTAAAAAAAAAGGCTTGAAACATTTGCAGATGTCTTTCTTTTCGTCATATAAGGAAGACCACAGCCAGGACGCAATTATCAGATATTACAAAAAGGCCTCGTGCCAAAGGGCTCCTAATTTATTTCAGCCTCTGTCTACACCCAAGTCTATACCGGTCGATCATGGGAAAATCCAATAGGAGTGCAATCCGGCCCAACGGGCATCCGGCCCATCGGTCATTTGCCCGATTTGGCCGTATGGCCAGTCCGGGCCTGATAGTTAGTTTAGTTCACATTTGTATGTATAATACAAATGTGAACTGAATAAAAAGCTTGTAAAACTACATTTTCATAATAATACTAATTCAAACATACATTCAGTTTTGCCGCCCCGGGCCTCTGACGGGCTTAGTCCACCACTGCGCATACCTCTGTGTGTCTCCCAAGCGACCAAGTGTCGACAAAACTAAACGACACTTATTAATTGACTTAAAAAAAACTGACTGCGCCATGTGTCTGTCATTGATCTGACATTGACAGTTGACTTTCTGACACACTCTATGACGGCGATCACAGCTCTCTATACTCTGTCAGAGAGAGCTGTTTTCGAAATTCAAGTCACCTGTTTTAATTATTTTATATATTTCATAAATCTCTTTAGTAAAAATAGGATTCCCACAGTTTTCAACTTAGGTACCAAAATACTCAACATAGATTTTTCACGCCCTTCAGTTTGATTTAAAAGATGCAGCCTCCGGAAAAAGGTGGTTATATCGTGTTAGAATGTAAAAAAGCACCATTTAAAAACAACAATCGTATTTGTCTACCAAAATCTTGGATAATGTGTGAAATGCGTGAGAAGAAGGTGGCTTTCGCGTATCCTGGTGGAAATGAGGCTCTTATTGCCAAAAAAATTAAGAATCAAGAACCAGCGGACAACACCTGGCGACATTACATCGGAAAAATAAAATTTGAAGCAGGTAAAATGTTTTTTTTGTTTCATCATCGTCATCCACAGCCCAACTCACCCACTGCTGGGTATAGGCCCCTCTTTTCTTGTGCCAATCTCCACTGTCACGTGCCAGCCTCATCCAGGGTTTTCCCCCGATGGCAACTATGTCATCTGCTTATGTCGCCGCTGGACGACCAACACTTCTTTTGCCAGTTCTTGGACGCCATTCTCACTGCGCCGTGCTAGGTGTCCTGCCCAACTCCATTTTTTTTTGTTTATTTACATAAATTCATGTCCTTTTCCCGTGTCTGTTGCCAGGCCCAAAAATGGAGATATTTTGCCCTGAAAGCCTGACACTGGTTTTTAAAAGAAACAATATTTTTGATACTTTTAGTTGTGTATTTCCCCGCGCCGGCTGCGACTCCTGCAAGATCGCGAGTGATGCGTGTCCGCGAGACTCGCTCGCGAAGTTGCAAAAGCCGAACACGCCAGACTTGTATAATTTCTCCGGACATCATTGTAAAAAGCCGGACACCTGGTAACCCTAGTCCCGTTTCATAGAGAGTGAGCCTATAGCCAGCAACCGGGCACAAATCCGAGACTCCGTGGCTGCATCTTAGAAATTTCGAATGGAAAATTAATACCATTAAGTAATACTTTGCCTAACTTGCGAATCAAACTCGGGGAATGCAGTCTCGACATTCAAATTCGATTCGAGTATGAATGTAGATGGATATAAGAGTAGGTAGAGGACGACCAAAGAAACGATGGATGAACTGTATAAAATGACTATAATATGGCAAGAAAGGAGGTGTCTGATGAGATGACGAGTAATAGACAAGTATGGAAGAAGAAGACATGCTGCGCCGACCACAATTGAATTGGGATACGGGAAGAGAATGATGATCATCTTAAAACCACCAAAAAATTAGCTTAAGGTGCTACCGAATCACTTTGCGCCTTTGCGGGCCGTCAAAAATGGTCGCAATAAACGTTTGTAATCGAAATCAAAAATGTAATTACGAAAAACGTAAAGTTTGCGTCAAAGTTCGCTAAAATACCAATGACAATCGTTAAATTTGAGTGTAGGGACTACCTACTAGGGCCGCGAGTCTCGACATAGATAACGACAAAATTGCTAACTTTCGGTCGCTAATTACTAACGAATAAATTCAGTTGCAATAATGATGCTTGCGGGAAACGCAAGTCTCCACATCCAAGATGCGTTTCCCGCAAGCATCATTATTGCAACCGAATTTTGCCATTATCTATGTCGAGACTGCCGCCCAAATATCAATAACATCGGGATCGATATGACTTTGCGACCGAATTCGATAGCTAAGGTATCTGCGTCGAGACTGCCGGCCCAGGACTTCGTGCTCGGTACTAGGGCTTACCAAAATGACATAAGTCATGTAAGAAGAAAATTAAACCTTTTCCATGTCTATTTTACAATTTCGTTTTCAGAATCTTATGCGGATGCCATTGCTTATCTCCAATCAATCTGTAGGGGGAATGGTAAAAAAATTGAAGACAACAGCTATCACAGTAAGGCTCCCAAATCGGTACTTATGTACCTACTTATTATTAAAACTCTAAATTCTAATTAAAAAAAAACATAAACTACCTATGTACTAACTCATGGTCTTTTCCGCCTGATCAGTTAATTTTTTTTTCGCTTATATCATGCGGAGGCGCCGAGCCACGCCCCCTTAAAGTTTAGGCCTATTAGGAAAGCGTCAACTTTGGCGCGCAAAATAACAATAACTCTCGTTTGGAGTGCGTCGTCAGTGCGCTCGGCCGATCGGTATCTTTTCTTTCATTATTTCTATACAAAGTCAACGGGGCGGGGCCAGAGAGCGTTTCTATGTTGTAAGTGCAAGCAAAAATTAGCTTAGTGGTGATCAGGCGGGAGTGTCCACGATAGTACCTATTTAGTCACTGATAAGTTCATTCCTTATAAAATATATAAAAACACTCTGAGGGGCCGTCTCCACGTGCGAGAGACTCGCGGCGATATTATCGTATAGAAATACGTCATCATCATCATTATAATTCAGCCAAAAGACGTCCACTGTTGAACATAGGCCTCCCCCAAGTGTCGCCACATTGACCGGTCCCGTGCGACTCGCATCCAGCGGATCCCCGCAACCTTCACCAGGTCATCGCTCCACCTAGTGGGACTGGGAGGCCTTCCAACGCAACGTCTTCCGGTTCGCGGTCGCCACTTCAGAACTTTTCGGCCCCATCGGCCATCCGTTCTGCGACCAATATGTGTCCTGCCCACTGCCACTTAAATTTGGTAATTCTTCGGGGTACGTCGTCATACATACGTCGTAATCTCTCTCGTGGAGACGGCCCCTTAACGAATCCGAGAATTACTTGTTCTTCCCGTCATTGCTATAATTTTTTTTACAGGACCATTCCTTGGAACCTTCTGGCTACAAAGATATTGAAGGTCAACAAAATACCAACTATTTCACACAAATACATTTTTAATCAAACTACTTTATTTCAAATACCTCCATAACCCCTGTCCTATTCAATGCATCTATCAGCACAATCTTTTGAGTGCGTTACGTTGCATTCTACCATAAGCCGTGATAATTATTGTGCAGTTTTACTTACTTTGATAAGCGAAGTATTATATTATCTGTGCGTTGATGGAGTACTTACAGAATGTTTAGTTGACCCCTTTGGGGGTCCATTTATATAAGGCATGAAAATATTCTGAATGGAACTTAATCATTTATGGCATAAATTGTTCATAAATAAATTGGGTTGTTTCAAAATTTATATATTTAGACTAGCTGACCCGACAGACGTTGTCCTGTATTAACTTTTTACTACTCTACCTACCGTACCATTTAGAAGTTAGTGACATACCGACAGCAGCTCCACCTACCGGGTCCAATTGTATTTTCAAACCATCCAGAAACCCATTGGAATATACTTACAAAATATCATCCAAATATCAATCGGTCCAGCCGTTTATTAGGAGTAGGGTGACAAACACACGCACAGAAGAATTATATATATTAAGATAATTCACTTATTCACATGTTATTATCTCGCAGTTGATCCAGTATCCGAACCAAAAATTCCGCTGAAACTTCGCAGTCATACATAAGCTAGACGAAAAACCAGAGAAAAAGAAAAGCAAGAGCAGGCCCATTCTGTAAAAAAATAAGAAAGCGTGTAGGACGATGAGATAGAAACCCAAGATGGAAAGAAAAATGAACAAAACGAAAACCCGTTTGATAAAGAAAACTTGCAGGATAGGAGATTAGAACCCAACGTGATGATATAACGGAAAATGAAGCACAAGTTACCCAAGAAAATCACAATACATCAGAAGAAAACCTGCTTGAAGAAAGGGTAAATGCCGAAATACTGCTGGAAAGCGATTCAGACAACTAGACACTGATGACGAATCTACTGAAGGTTATTTACAGTCTTCGCAAGAAGTTGTTAAATTTAAAGGAAAAGACATTATCAAAGCGAACGATATATGGACTCTATTAAAGAATCCGCGCCGAGGCAAAGAACGAATACAAATAGGATGACATTCTCGCTATTTTCAGTCTTACTGGATGCACTGAATACTAGAATTTAACATGGAGCGACTGCCTACCTGTCTACCACAACCCAGTAACAGGGTTTGAGTAACACAATACTTCTTTTAAGATTGGATGTCGATCTCTCGGGCTTCTGTCGAATACCTAAAAACCTTTTTTTTTTAATACTAGAACGCTTTACTTTATTTATATTGTAAAGCGTTCGCTTTACTTTATTTATATTGAACTATACCTCAGTTTACTTTTAAAAACTAGGGTGTAACTGATTTTAAATCAGAATATTAAGATTAATTTTTACTCTTTTTTGTGCTACGCAGTACTGTAAAAGTTTTCAATGAATTTCTATACAAGATGTAATTGAAATTACAGAAAACCCCTTAATAGGGTGATTGTATAGTGCTATAGGGTTTTTTACGCGTTGGCTAACGTCGTCATTTTGTTTATTCAATACAATTTCTTAAATGCTTACTAACTGTGCTCTCAGATCCTGACAATGTTATTCATGCTCCCAAAAGAGCCATGCTGCGCGATACTCTCTCTTATGAACAACTAGACTATGGAACCAAACCTGCTATTCTTGATTTCAGATTTGGTTTAATGAATTTGTGTACTTTAGAATTGATTGTAAAACACGAAGATTAACTTTTCTTGGCGGCAAATTAACGGTGGACCTGGGCGGCATAGACTCACGCTAACCCACTGAATATAGGTCTGCTAAATATTTTTAAGGAAGCCGTAAGGAATAATGTTTTAATATCAACGTTTCATCTTTTTAAATCGAAACGGATTAAATTTGTTAACAGTATACATTCGTTTTATTTGTGATACCTGTGTGAGCTACTTCTACTGCGTGATTAGCTTCTCGTCAAACTTAAGGATAGTACGGACCAATAGACTGAATCAGGCCCGGACTGGCCATACGGGCAAATGCCCGTAGGGCCGGTGTGGCCGATTGGCGGTCGACTTTCTTTTGCCATAAAAAAAAACTCTCAATATATCGATTAAAAGATCGTCCTCTACCGTCAAATCGAGGACCTAATTCAATTTACTCTTGAACTCTATTCTGTAGTAATGGTACCCCCTAGAGCCGGCCCGTCCAACATACTGCCTCCGCGGGCCACCTACCGGCCCGCATCGGTCTTCCATCCGGCCCGCGAGCTATTTAAAACTTTATAAGAAATAAATAAATACTGCGCAAACTTTGTTCAAAAATGTCCCTAAATTAGTTATTCCCGCGCGATATTTACCGGGGGGCGTATCCCCACATCTCATCTACCCGTGAATGCAGATGCAGACAACATCATCGCAATCTAGTCCGGCGAAACTTATTTTATAGGAGAACAAGGACAAATGTCACTTTGCATTTCTTTTGCTCGCTGGGTTACAAAAACACTAAATTTGGCCCTCCATAAAATTATGTTGCCCTAGAGGCTCAGGATTATTAAGTTTTTAATTTTCCTTCCTGATGCCACAGAATCATTAAGTACGTAAAAAAATGTAGTGTACAGTAGAATTTCTCTCAATATACCTACACCCAGATTTCGACGGTTAGGTATGTTAAGTTCCATTTGTTGGGGATAAGCCTATTACCATGACATCTAAATTCTTTTTTCATCCCCCCATCTCGGAAAGAGTATTTTTGCTCTTCGATATCTGAGTGCAAAAGTCGTTTTTATCCTCTAGAAGTCTAGAGGATAAAGTAAATTGAATTTAGAACATCGTGTGCACTAAGTTTGTGAATTCAAAACATCATTAAACCTATTTACTTCTACCTCCATGGTGCCGAATTTATCATAGGTACAACCTTTTTTAATTTGTTAAAAACTCAGACTCGGAACCTTCTTGGTGTACTTTTATAATTTGCTTTGCGCGCGCCATTTTCTTGTCAGGTCAATAATTGTTAAAACCAAGGAAATTATATACTAACTGGAATGAGTACGAACAAAATGCTAAAAAAATAAAAAAAACCCTATCTCAAAAGCTTAAGAGTTTAAATTTGTACAATGGATTCAATAGAAAAGAAAAAAACAGAACGTTCCGAGCGAGAAACCGACAAAGGTGGATGGTGTCCCTGTCTTGCCTTGTCACCGATGTAAACAATATGGCCGATACATTTTCGAGTTGAAGTCATTTATGTACTTTTATTGTATATAAGTGAAATAATCCGCTATAAAAATGGTAAAATTGTGTTGTGTGAAGGGGTGTAGTAGTAAGGGTTTGCTGGATGTGGAATTTCGATTTTTAGGGAAGTTTTTTAACTTTGGTTGTTTATTACGACTAGGGTTACCAAGTTTTAGATTGACAAACGGGAAATATCCAAATAAATTAGGTAAGTAAGTTCGAAGTTTCGAATAACGTTGTCGTACATAGTAATCAAAAATATATTATATAAATTAGAAACATCGGACATCGCACATGGATTCGATAGTACCTAGTTTGCTTTTTAAATACAAAAATTTAAAAGAAAAGAGTCCGCCGCACCATGCCGTGTCCGAAGGATTTTTCCATGCTTCTCCAGCAAAAGAATCCATTTGGCGAGCTGCGAGTGAAAATGAATGGTTTCGGAATATAAAATAAATATTGGCGAATGTTACTAAAACATTATAGGTAAACAGTCATAGCTTGAATACGCGATTTTCTATGTCTGAAAAAATATATAATACTAACGGAGTCCTCGAATCCCCGAATACAAAAGTCGTCTGGATAGACAGGTTGCAAAATTGATAATTTGCAAGTGTACGGTACAGACATACATTTAAGTTAACATAAAAAGTTAATGACATCCACTCTTGAAGCTATTTCGCCGAGAATGCTATTGAGTTGCGGGTATCATCATTAAATAATAAAATAACAGCTACTCTTAAACTGTCTCAAGAGTTAGTATGATTATTGGACACCCTATTAGAAAGAGACAACATCCACTCTTGAAGCTTTCTCGCTCGGAACGTTTTTGACTTGCCCGTCCTCATTCCAGTTAGTATATAAGTTTCTTGGTTAAAACCTTAGGTTAAAAACAAGTGAAAAATGTAAAATAAGTGGTTTTGGCGACCAAGAAGTTTATTTGACGCCAACAGAATTGACTGAAACTGTTAATAATGCGCAAATGAGCTTTCTCCCTCAACAATCACGCGAGGATTTGAAACAGTACGATATTAAAAAAATTGAAAAAAAATAAGTAGAAAATGCCCAAGGCATTAAGTCCGCCTTTGTACAGTTTTTACTTGTGCATAAAGTTTTAATAAATAAATAAATAAATATTACACTCAACTTAACTAACTGTAGCAACGTTACTTTAAATTTTTCTTAATTGTACCTAAGTATTATTTGTTATAATTTAAAGATTATTCTGTAATACTTACATAACATAATGTAGTAGTTAACACCTAAACTGAAATAAAAGTAAAAGTATCTTGTGATTGTAAATTTTTTTTTTTGCATTTAGTCATTTCCTCGCTGAGGTGGCATGAAAAGTTACGTGTTGCACTCGAGTGCAAAGATTTTTCACCTCGTGCTCTTTTGATTCCCTCGCTAACGCTCAGGATTCTAATTTTTGAATCACTCGCTGCGCTCGTGACTCAATTTTAGAATCCTTCGCTTGCTCGGTTATCAAAATTGAGCACGCGGTTAAAAAGCAACTTTGCACTCTTGTATAACAAATAACTATTTTACTATTGCGTTCACTCCGAACAATAGGTTAGGTTAGGTTAGAACTGTGATCAACTACTACCTCGAAATTAGTCGCAGTTAAAAAAATAGAGCTCCGTTATGTCTGCTTCATATGAACGTGTTGAAGCTTCTGGCATTTTAGAGCATTATAATAGGAATGCCTAATAAAGAGTGTACTCCTGAGGTGGGCCCATTTGAGATGGCTAAGTAGAAGTATGGACGACTGCCCCAGCAATGTATAAACATGGAACCAATATGTAATGCAATATGTAATGCTGAATATTAGTATTTCATATGAAAAAGTTTCAGGAACTTTTCATATCTTTACAATCCTGAAAATATATTCTTACACGAATATATTTTCAGGATTGTAAGTAAACGTCAGTAAGTATAAAAAACTGCAAACAAATGACATATTGCTATGAACTTTTACCTAGGCGTTTGGATATTCCTGCAATGATTTACGATATTTTTGACCGGGGTAAAATGACGTAAGGTAGGGGTGAAATGACGTAAGGTAGGGGTGAAATGACGTAAGGTAGGGGTGAAATGACGTAAGGTAGGGGTGAAATGACGTAAGGTAGGGGTGAAATGACGTAAGGTAGGGGTGAAATGACGTAAGGTAGGGGTGAAATGACGTAAGGTAGGGGTGAAATGACATAAGGTAGGGGTGGAATGTAGAATAAAACAGCGTGGGTTGTTTTCTGTTAGTATATTAGAGCTTGTCCCTGGCGGCGTGCTTGGCGGCGCCGGTGTCGGCGGCCGACAGCGCGCGCGTGCGCCCCAGCGACGCGCTCGCGTACACGTGGCGCGCGCACAGCTCGGCCGCGGACGACGACGAGCTGCGACAAGGGGAGGCGGAATTAATAATAAAACCTGTAAAACGACTGTATGAAAGCATTTGACGGAGTGAACGACAAGTTATTCTCAACAAAGTATCAGTGTTTGTTATCAAAACGATTTTAACTTATTATGAACTTTGAAATTTCATGTCAAAGTAACTTGAATGTGCCTTCATGCAGATAGGTACAGCGAGGAAATTAGTAAAACTCGAGGAGTTCTACAAGGGTCAATATAAGGGCATATATATGCCCAATTTAGGCATATATATATGAAGTCTTTCCAACAGCAAATATGACTAAATTCAGCCCTCTGTTTAATCGTTTTAGGGAGTGATTTTTAGAAAATTCCTTCTACATGCTTATCTTACTATATTTGTGAGGATGGATGGATGTTTGTAACTCTTTCACGCGAAAACGACTGAACGGATTTGGATGACCTGGATAAACATATACAGGGTGTCCGGTAATTAATGGATAACCTTGAAATGGCTTATAGTAGAACTTATGGCCATTTAGAAAAAAATACGAAAACAAATCTATCATAAGTAGTACCTGTAAGCAAGTTCATTTATTTCGGAAAATTAGTAAGAATATATTTTAAAACAAAGTTTAAACATTTTGGGTACAAAAAATGTATGCACACATGAGTGACCAATAATTTTAAAATAATGTTGGTTTCAAGTAGATTTGATAATGGTACAATTCATAATTGTATCTGCCTTAAATAGTGAATTATTTGCTATTAATGTAGACAAGGAGAAAAAAATTACTAAAGCAAAAAAATGTAATATGCCTTCCCATTCTTATGCATCTGCGGAAGAATATTTTTTCACGTAATCATAAAATGAAGACGATGCAGTCGAAAACTCGCGTGACGTCATATTTGAGTACATTTTTTACTCAATTGTGACGTCACAAACTCATGATCTTTGACACGTTTTATCTTCGTCAATTTTTATTAATTTGATAAAACAAAAAACACGTATCCAATATTTTTCGATAATCTAACTGAAGGACTAAACAGAATCATATTTTGTTTAGTCAGTTATCATCCCTATTTGATCCTCAATAGCGACCCTATCGAATGGTGTAATAACAGTGTTTTTTTCCAAAATCAACAGGTTCGATTTCAGGGACTTCGATTTTTTTTTGTGTGATTTCAACACACGTTATATCGGGTACAGCTACTATAGTTGGTGCCAGTTAAGATCGCAAAAGCGGTCATTGACCCACCAACATTTATTAAAGTTCTTAACTTTTAAACCAAAAATATTCAAGTCTTGAATCGTCATCTATCGTGATCTTCAACATTTTTTTAACCGACGAAAAAAGAGGTCGAGGTTCTCAAGTCGACGCGTATATTTTATTTATGTATGACCACGCATAACTTTTTACAGAGTAGTCCGATTTCGATAATTCTGTTTTTATTGGATAGGGTTTACTTCGAAGTTGGTCCCATATAAATATTGTCATGATCTGATCATGGACTTCGGAGATATGGAACGAAACTCATCAATAACTGACAGCAAATCTGTCGTGATTGCTGCAATCGAATTTCTAATGAAAAACGATTCATGGTTCATTTTTTTTGTTTCGTAGGACGAATTATTAGGGAAGGGGCAATGACCGCTATTGCGATCTTCACTGGCAGCTAGTATAGAAATAGAAATGTGTTGTTACCCCGCCCAGACCGTCGGCGTGGCGCCGGCGCAGTCCTCGCTGAGCTTGACGGCGAGCGCGGTCCGCAGCAGCTCCTCGGCGAAGCTGCGCACGCCCGACAGCAGCGCGCAGTGCACCAAGCTACGACATCCCACATTTTCATGTAAAGCTTTTTATATAATATACACTGTTTAAAACTGAAAATACAATTTTTTATCTTACCTACCCACATAAACAGAAAAAAACCGGCTAAGCGCGAGCCGGACTAACCGCCGCATGAAGGGTTCCGTATTATCGTAGTAGGGGAGTAGGGCGTCGTAGTAGGGCCTCCTTTAATTATTTTTTTTACCAACAGCAACAGAAAAACATCATTGTGAAAATTTCAACTGTCTAGCTATCACGGTTCATGAGATACAGACAGGTGACAGACAGACAGACGGACAGTGGAGTCTTAGTAATAGGGTTCCGTTTTTACCATTTGGGTACGGAACCCTAAAAAAGTAATAATGTTATGATGTATTCCTCACAGCTGACAGAATAAATGTATTTTTTGTATTAAATAGACCTTCTCATGACCTCAATCTAGTCCTGAGGCCAGAGAGGTCGACGATGGAACAGCTAACCCAAAAGAAGCCAATTAACGCGACTTAAATAGATTGGGGTCATGGCAACACCGAGGCAGGCAGCACGTATTCCACTTCTTGTCTATGCGGATAATAAACTAAACAAACTCAAACTAAATGCCAGATGAAGAATCCTGGGACTTATATGGAACTGGAGGAACAGGTTACCTGTGTGTGTAAGTTATAATATCAGTCAGTTATTGTTCCATTGCAGTTATAAGGTCTGTTAAGGGTATGAAAGTACTTTATACTACACTTGCTTAGTAAGTGTACCAATACTACCCCACTAAAAGGCTTGAAAGCTGTTCATTAAACCTTCTCAAAAATCTAGGCAGTTTAGTTATATTGTATGGAATTTCATTACTGCCCTGAAAGTCAGGGTAGTAATCCATTACTAACGCGTTTTGTTTTTTTTTTTTAAGTCTTGATGACGTTGTAAGCAAGTGTAGTATAAAGCAGTATATATCACTCGAGGGTAAGTACAGATTACTAAACTCGTGTGGTTCACGGCCCCCCGCTTCGCGTCGGGCCTCAAATGCACACTCGATTAGTAACCTGTGCCTTAGTTAATAAATAGCTATTACTATACTAAGCCAAAAGGCACTTGTACTCCTCATCATTGCAAACATTTTTTCTACACCATACCTGGGAACCTTCTAGTTACGGAGATATTGGGGGTCAAAGTTCCAACTTTTTCACAAGTTTTTTTTAATACAAACTTTTAATGTTATAACTTTACTCAAATTACCTCCACCACCGCCATACTATTCAAAGCACCTATCAGCACAACGTTTTGAGTGCGTCCTATCGTAAAACGTGATTTTTCACCCAAAAAAAAGACGTTTCCCAGAAATAATAGGGTAGATGGCACTATAAAACAACAATTATAAGACATCAATCTCTAAAAAAAAAAACTTTAATTTGAGCCTGAAAACCCGATTTATTTTCAATTAATAGCCAAATTAGATTTTTAGTTGCTTTGAAATAAAAAAATAGTTGATTCCGTAGTTTTTTTTTTAAATAAATTATTCTTATTCTTGACCAAACAGTGACGTCACAGCGTGCTACTGAAATACAAAATGTATGAGAGAATCGCGTTTTGACAGCTTTTAAAATGTATGTAAATTGATTGGTGTGTCATCTACCCTATTTTTGCTACTTAGTTTGTAGTACAGAATGCTTGGTTGAATGCTTCGTGAATTCGTGAAGGGTCAGTTTGCACGCATTTTTTTTTTACGGATGGACTAAATCATCAAATGACTCCACCCGCTCTGGGCAGAGCAGGAGGGAGTGTCAGACTTTTACTGACTAAAACTCATCCATATTCCTTCATCGCCCTTTGTGTTCCGGGGCCACGGTATCTCTTTCGAATAGTCCCGCAGCCCCGGCAGGCTTCGGCCCTTGCGGACCCCTTCCTTATTGCTGACTCTCTTTGAGGCGCGCGTGGAACACTCCTGCGCCGTCGACACGGCCTGTCGTCATGAGACGGACGGACGGCGAGCTAGCCCATAGTTCACCGTCCACAAGCCCGCGTCAGTTTGTATTAATATTTCGAGACACTCGCCTATAAGAATACCCATTCCCCACGTCCTCGTTCCGGAGCTCGATCCCAATATCAGCGCATTTCCGCTCAATGAACTGGTACCGTAGCCTATCCTGTTCGTCAGCCACCGGAAGTACCGTCAGCCCGCCGCTGTCGCCACCCACTTCCGTTTTAACACGCGTCCTCGAACCTAGAAATCATAATTGTTATACTTAAAATGTCACTTGGGGATATCTTCCGTGATTATTGTTTATTTTCGAGCTCCCGATATTTCGACGCTGTTGCAAGCGCCATGATCGCGGGTTGAATATCGGGAGCTCAAAAAAATTCTTAATAACTGTAATTTCAGGAACCAAAATTTCACAAAAAAGTATGGATTTTCTCCTACGACCATTTATTTTCATGTAGCTGCAACAGTTAAGGTATAGTTGGTGCCAGTTAAGATCGCAATAGCGGTCATTGCCCTTTCCCTAATATCTCTTCATACGAAACAAAACAAAAGAACCATGTATCGTTTTTCATTAGAAACATGTTGTAGATCACGCACGAGATGACGATTCAAGACTTGAACAGGTTTATTTTTGGATTTCAAAGTTAAGAACTTTAATAAAAGTAGGTGGGTCAATGACCGCTTTTGCGATCTTAATTGGCACCAACTATAGTTCCCCTTACTGCCCCGCGGAAAGTTTCCACCCTATAGACTAAGTTTAAAATATAATAGAATTGGAACACCTTACCTAAACTCAGAACATCAACCTCCTCATCATCAGAAACGGGCACTTCACAAACAGAATCCGAATTCCTACTCCGCTCAGAAAACTCCCCCTCTTCGAAAACAGACAAAGTATTAATATCGTCCGGGTTTGGAAACAACTCCTTAATACTGGACTCCATTTTGCGAAGAGTTTCCAGATCATTCCAGGAGGACCATTCGTCGGGGTCTGTCTTGATCCGCATGGTTTCTGAACGGATGGGGTAGTGGCCGTGTAGACGGGAGTACGTTAGGATTTGTTTTGTTCGCCATATTGGTTCTGTGATTGCGCTGTGCTCTGTTAGAATTCTGTTGATTAGTTTTGCTCGGGACCACTGTAATGAAGAAGTACGGTTAGTATTTTGTCTGCTAGTGTCAAATTACTTAGTAATCGCAGTGATAGTCAAGCGGTGTGACAAGTCATCGGTCTCGAGTTCAAACCCAAGGCATGCACCTCCGATTTTTCCGATTCATGTGCGAATTATGGTTATTGGGCAATCGGCGAGCTTTCTTAAAGAAACAACCTTTCAGATGATACAAAATATAATAAACTTTTAGTACATGTGTTGTCGAATGAATATGGTAGGGGAGTCTGTCTTAAAACTAGCTTACATGCTACGCGGCCGGAGCGACGCCTACGTACACGCACACACTTACACATAAGCACTACCGACACACACTATAACACCCCCCGCACTAGTTCGAAGCCCTTTCTTCTCCCACGAAAAAGGGCTGAGTGCGGCCTCCGTCTGTTGCTTGGGCTACTGACGTTTCCTGGTTCCTCTTATGTCTTTTTATTAAATAAAGTAGTCCAGCGACCAATCCAATAATACATAGTACCGTATATATAGGCACGGTCCAATAGTGATAACTTTTATCTTGCAGGGCATCCAGGTTCAGAATATTCTCCTTTTCAATTAAATTCTGTAATTTATTGATTTGTTCCAGAGGTACATTTTCCAATAACAACGGTTTATCTTTATTTTCAATATTGATTTTAAATACAGGAAATGACAAAAGCTTTATAGGTGTACCTTTTATCAGATTTTTGTAATTCTTTATGTGGTTTAACTTTGTAGAGACAGTGCATCCCTCAGGCACCTCAAATAAGTAGGTGCCGAGTAAAGATTGGTACTCTTCCTGATCGCACCTATACTCGATCCTTGTTTCTTTTATAAATGACAGAATATAATGAAAATCATCCAGCTTTTGAATTATTTCTGTTCCTGCTTTAAATTGTACCAAGCTGCAGCTGCTGCATATTTCTTGTTTCAATATCAGTTGGTAAATGCAATCGTTTGGCTTCGAAGTGGCTATAAGGTCGACTTCTGGGCAATAATATATTTCCTGGAACCTTTTACATTCTCCATCCATATAGTGATAATTATAACTATTCATTGCCAGATATGGTTTAGGTGGAATTAATATTGTATTGTTAAATGTTGGAGTAGAAAATAGATGATAATAAGTGAAAGTATCTAAATGCATAATAGGGAACTTCAGAACAAATACAATTACATTATCTACATAGTAGGAACCACACTCAATAATATCATAATAGTCTCTTATCTCAGTGTTCTCATGTACAAGCAACTCAGAAGGTTCATATTGGTTTTTTAGAATATTAAACATGAAGTTAATATTTTGTGAACTGATTACACTGTGATGAGTTACTGATAATTTGGAAAAACTCAAAGCATTTTCTAGTGATGTAATACAATTCAAAATATTTTGTAAATTGATTTTTAACAAATTAAACAAACTGTTAATTTTAATAAAATCTCTTAACCTAAAATTAGTCATATTAACATTAGACATGATCTCGTTTAGTTTGATATGTATTTTTAACTCATTTGATACAATAGTAGACAAGGTCATATTGAAAGTTTGCAAAATTTGTTTATTCAAGGTGATGCCAGCATTATACTTATCTTTCAAACTATTCTGATTATTTTGCAAAATGTTTATGGCTTTACTATAAAATAATGCGTCTTCGTGATCGAGATTACCGGTGATACTTTTTATGATGGAACCCAAACCATTGATAAGCCCACGTTTATTTCTCGGGTGTTTATACATAGTGTTGAACTTATCATAAATTGTTTCTAACATGCTAATAAGGATCTGATTAATAACTAATGAAGTATCGCTAAAATAAGTTGGATCGGCTGATTTTATGTACTCTATATAAGTATCTAAATAGCCTTCTATATTTCTAATACTATCCTTAATCCTATCTAATTCGTAATAATGTATGAACGCATGTTCAGTTTTAATAAACTTAGCATTACCTAACTTAAAGGGGAGTATCCCAGGATTGTCCACTAACTTCGTAGTCACGATGTGTTCAGCCCGGATTAATATCGGGATCCTGCAACAGGACATTTTGATATCTCAGAGGCTTCTTCACGATACGTTTGTGGTGGACAATGTTCTTATCGTCTATGACCTTTAAACCTAAATTTTTCTTAACTCTACGACCTAAGTAACGAGGTTTCGTCTTATGCCTAACGGCTAGCGGGTTTTTAATATATAACGCCTTTCCTTCTTCGTAAGAAATGGGTTCTTCTCGGTCTTTATTAGCATTCTGTATAGTTTTAGTCCGGTTACAGAGTAATTTTTTGTTTATTTCCTTGTATAATTGTTTGGTAATTTCCTTGTAAAGATAAGTGTAGATAAGTAGCTTCCAAATTTATATCAAATGGGTCACGACTATTTGAATGCCCATTAATGACATCAATAGGTTTTTGTGTAATTACTGAGTGAATACTATTATTATATCCTATAACAGCATATAGCATTAGTTGGTTAGTGGATAAGGTAGATTGAGTAACCGATAACACACGGATGTGTTCTAATATAGTAGAATGGAATCTTTCAATAGCTCCGTTTGACTGAGGATTGTTTACACTGATAAAATGTAATTTTATTTTATGCAGGCTTGCAAACTCTTGTACGGGTAAATTTTTAAATTCGGTTCCTTGATCTGCGGTAATGCTAATTGGTACTCCGTGGTGTGAAATAAAAATAGACAATGCATTTATCACATTTATTCCTGTTACTGACTCTAGAGGATATGCTTGAGCATATTTAGAAAATACATCGATAATTGTTAAGAATTTTTGTCGATTTACGGTAAGAGTATCAATATGCAATACCTCAAAAGGTTTTTCAGGTATAGGAACTATCTGAAAGTTTTGCTTACTTGGATTTCTCTCGTATTTACAAGTTTGACAAATGTTACAATTATTTACGAATACTGTGACTTGATTTTTTATATTAGGCCAATAGTATTGTAATTTAATTCTTTGTTCAACTTCTTGAATTCCACGGTGATTACTTTTACCTTCGTGGTAGTTCTTAATTATTAAGTATTGTTTATCTGGACAGGTTACATCTTCGGTTTTAGACTTACAAAAAAACAATTTATAAGCGGAATTTTGAAATACCCTTTGCAGTGTACTTGTAATCAACGGAATAAACTTAACATCTGATAGATATATACCATATTTAGTATTTGGTGTAAGGTGTTCTTTGAATAAAGTAACAATACTTTTTTCTAAATCATTTTCATTTATTTGAGCTATTATTCTTTTTTTTCCGGGAAAGATATTAACGGTTTTAGCATTTATGGGCGAATGATGTACGAAATCTAAAAATAGTTGATTGTCAAAGGTGTTTACATTTTTATCAGAGATAGGGATTTCTAAGACAGGGTTTTCTAATTCAGTATGGATGGTGCTATGGTCGTTGATTTGAGTGTTAGGTGCCTTTTTTGACTGATTCACAAACATTGATAACGGTAAGTCATCTTCATCACTATAAGACGTAGATTCAATTTCATTATTATGTATTTCAACTCTAGATAGAGCGTCGGCGTTTGTATTACTTTTTCCTTTTTGATATATAATGTTATATTCAAATTCCTCTAAACGTAATCTCCACCTCGTTAAACGACTATTGGGTTCTTTTATATTCATCAAATACTGTAGAGGTTTGTGATCCGTGATAATGTAAAACTTCCTTCCGTATAAATACGGTCGGAAATATTTGGTGGCCCATACAATAGCCAGCAGCTCTTTTTCTATGGTGCTGTATTTTGTTTCGGCATCGTTTAGGGTCCGCGATGCATACGCAATCGGTTTATCAGCTCCTATAGGCCCTTGTGATAATATGGCACCTAGGGCAACGTTTGAGGCGTCTGTACGCAATTTAAAATCCTTTTCAAAGTTGGGATATTGAAGAATAGGATCATTAATAAGTAAATTTTGACAATGTTTAAAACAATTAACGTATTCAGGGGTAAGTTGAATTTTAGCTCCTTTTTTTAAACAAGAAGTTAGTGGTTTAACAAGATGGGCGAAATTCGGTATGAACTTCCGATAGTAACCAACTAAACCAAGAAAGGATTTAATTTCTTTGGTAGTTTGTGGTATAGGAAATTCTTGTATGACTTTAATTTTATTGGGATCCGGTTTTACGCCTTTGGCTGTTACAATATGACCTAGGAAAGGAGTTTCCTTTTTTAAAAATTCAGTTTTGTCAAGCTGTATTTTAAAATTAGATTCTCTAAGACGTTGGAAAACGGCTTCTAAATTAAGGATATGTTCTTGTAATGATGAACTGTATACTATTATGTCATCCATATAAACTGTCACATTTTTGAGCCCACGCAAAACATTATCCATGACCCGTTGAAAAGTCGATGGAGCGTTTTTTAAGCCAAAAGGCATGCGTAAAAATTCGTAATGACCACGATAACCGTCATCAATACTAAAAGCGGTTTTTGGGATGTCCTTGGGATGTAACTCAATCTGATGAAAGCCTGATTTTAGATCTAAAACAGTGAAATACTGACTTTTACCTAATTTATCCAAAATATCACTGATATTAGGAATTGGATACCTATCGCTCACAGTCTTCTCATTAAGTTTTCTAAAATCAATCACCAAACGCCATTTTGCTTTGCCAGAAGCGTCTTGTTTTTTCGGTACAATCCAAATAGGTGAAGACCAAGGGCTATTTGAAGGTCTTATAATTTTTTGACGTAACATTTCAGTTATTTGTTTTTCTACTTCCTGTTTGTGAACATGAGGGTACCTGTAGGATCGTGTAAAAATAGGAATGTCATCTTTAGTATTGATCTGATGTTTAATCTGGTTAGTGAAAGTTAAAGGACTATTTTCGGTGTAAAATATGTCATTGTAACTGCGGCATAGTTTTAGTAAATTAAACTTTTCTTCTAAATTTAAATGACCAGTGCGAACCAAAGACTCAATGTCTTGTTCATTTTCATTTATTGATTCAAAATTAAATATATCAAAATTATTGTGAAGTGTCTGCGCCTTAAGTGGCGAAACTAAGCTTACGATGATATCATTCTTAGTAGGATTCACTATCTCAAGGTATGCGTAACCTGACTCCGACTGTGTTATCGTCGCGGGAATATAACAATTGTTTATATAAGTCTCGGGTATGAATATATCATCACGCTGAATATTAACGGGTACCTTTACACATTTCGACGAATTTGACCTAACTAACGCTTCAAAAAGATTATTAATTCCGGAATTCAGAACTTTAATAGGTATTTCCGCGTTCGGTGTAATTAATTTTTTATTGTGGAGGTCAACGTTTGCTTTCAATTTTTCCAGCATTCTATAGCCAATTAAACCATCAAACACATTATGAAATTTATAAATATAAAACTTTGAGGGGCATTTTTCATTGAATTCAGGAAAGCTTGGTATTTCTATGGAGTAGTTATTGTCAGTGGTACAATTTAAGTTTGTTACAGAAAAAGGTTCGTAAATTAAGGGTGTGTTTTGAAAATGTTTTTCAATTACTTCTGGAGACAAAAAGGATTGATTGGCACCAGTATCGACTAATAACTTTAGGGGTGGCTCATTAATTTCGATAAAAGGCAATTGTCTTTTAGTATGAATATTTATTTCCGTTAAGTTTCGGGGTTGGTACTCGAACCCTGGTGAAAATTCGGATCATTCTGTGTAGGCCAATATTGTGTATTGTCATTATCGAGTTCATTATATTCATTATTATTCTCGTTGGAATAATTTACATACGGATCATCCTTATCAGTACAAGGTACGTCGCAATTATGCTCGGCGTGGGAGTTGTTTGGGTTAGTCTCGAGCATGTGCAATTCTTCGAACTGATTGCACATTGCTGCCTCGGGATACTGTGTACTATGATAATTGGGTACTGATGGTCTTAATGGAATATTTGCGGAATTATAGGATATTCCACTCATGGGTACAAGTTTAGATTGGGTGTTCGGTTTATTGTTAGTAGTATTCGAATTATTAAAGTTTTGCTGCAACGCTCGGTATGGATTTTGTGGTCTATTCCAGGAATTATTGTTATAGTTTGGCCTATTAAAATAAGGTTTCGATGCGGCAAAATTATTATTATTATTTCTGTTAAAATAAGGTGTAAACGGTTTGAAAGGTTGCGAGTTATTGAACTTGAAATTTTGCTGAGGTTGTAAGGGTTTGTTTAAATTTGGAAAAGGAACATTTCTAGAATTATTATTATTATTCTGGAAAGGTTTGTCGCTATTAACCATTGAAAAATTGTTACTTTTCTGTACATACCTAATATTTTCTTCATCTTTAATATAATTAAGAGCTGTGGGCAAATCTACAGGGCGCATGGCTCTTATAGTTGTGCCAAAAGGTTCCTTAAGCCCTGCTAGAAAAGTTTTAAGGGTTTGAGCTTGGAAAAAGCTCCTTTTGCAATCCTTTACAGTCTCAACTGTTTCGTGAAGGTTTACGTAATTAATAATAGTGTTTAAAATGTTCATACAGCGGTTGTAATATTCTTGAGCGGATTCATGTTCCTGCTTCATATTAACTAAATCTCGGTTCAGCGAATTTTCATCCCTTTGGTCCCCAAATTTTTTTAGCAATACGGCTTTGATATGATCCCATGATGAAACACCGTTAATATTAACTATTTCCTCGGCTTTGCCTTCCAATTTGTTTAAAATATTGTGTAAAATAATGGAATTATTAAAACAATTTGGAGTAGTTCTGTCATAAAATTGTGTTAATATAGTTTCGGATGTTTCTATAAATCTGTGTAATTGATTCGGGTTCCCATCATATTTAGGGATAATCATTAAAGCGGTTTTAATAGAAGATAACTTTTCCAAATCCATTTTGCAAAATATAGTATTCGCCTTGCGATATTTTATAAACAACGACAACACACACAAATACACAGTATAAACAACAAAATTAAATCAAAGGTAACAATTGAGATCTCTCCTTTTCAATACAAAAAAATAAACAGAACAAAAATTATTTCGTTTTCTGAAGTTCTCCAAAAATATAATAATATATTAATTCCACCAACAATCAAAAGAATCTGGACTTACGATGTGATGAAGGCCCAGCTCCACAACTTCATGATTGAAGCCACTTCCGTTCTTCTCGCCGAAAACCACAGTAGGAACACGGTTTCAAATGTTGAGAAAAGTCTTTGTTTTTGATTTTTGAAAAACGCGGTTTTTCTTCAACTTTATCCGACGGCTGCGCCAATTATGATTATTGGGCAATCGGCGAGCTTTCTTAAAAAAACAACCTTTCAGATGATACAAAATATAATAAACTTTTAGTACATGTGTTGTCGAATGAACATGGTAGGAGAGTCTGTCTTAAAACTAGCTTACATGCTACGCGGCCGGAGCGACGCCTACGTACACGCACACACTTACACATAAGCACTACCGACACACACTATAACACGCGCCTCAAAGAGAGTCAGTAACTGTGAAGGGGTCCGCACGGGCCGAAGCCTGCCGGGGCTGCGGGACTATTCGAAAGAGATACCGTGGCCCCGGAACACAAAGGGCGAGGAAGGAACATGGATGGAGGGTTTATCAATTATAATGTCAAGAATGGTTAAATACCATGTCAGGCGTTAATTAATTATAATGTCAACAATTATTAAATACGATAAAAAGAAAAAAAAAATCATTACAATGTCATAGAAATGAAATTCCATTCAATTATTAGGAGGTAAGTCATCGTCTAATTTAAATTTTGAATAAAATTTTTCATTTAAAATTCAAATAAAACGCATCAAAACTCGGGAGTGGGGGCTCGTGACTTCAGAAGTTCAGAACGCACTAAAAATTATATCACGGCGTGACGTATTGAGAATTTTAAAAGCGTAATCGTATCTTCGTCAATTTTGGTTTACGTAACAAAAGAAAAAATACGTGTCAAACATTTTTTGATAATCTAACTGACGGACTAATTAGATTTTTTCAGTTGACAAGCCTATTATACAATACGCATGTTATAGTGTGTGTCGGTAGTGCTTATGTGTAAGTGTGTGCGTGTACGTAGGCGTCGCTCCGGCCGCGTAGCATGTAAGCTAGTTTTAAGACAGACTCTCCTACCATGTTCATTCGACAACACATGTACTAAAAGTTTATTATATTTTGTATCATCTGAAAGGTTGTTTTTTTAAGAAAGCTCGCCGATTGCCCAATAATCATAATTGGCGCAGCCGTCGGATAAAGTTGAAGAAAAACCGCGTTTTTCAAAAATCAAAAACAAAGACTTTTCTCAACATTTGAAACCGTGTTCCTACTGTGGTTTTCGGCGAGAAGAACGGAAGTGGCTTCAATCATGAAGTTGTGGAGCTGGGCCTTCATCACATCGTAAGTCCAGATTCTTTTGATTGTTGGTGGAATTAATATATTATTATATTTTTGGAGAACTTCAGAAAACGAAATAATTTTTGTTCTGTTTATTTTTTTGTATTGAAAAGGAGAGATCTCAATTGTTACCTTTGATTTAATTTTGTTGTTTATACTGTGTATTTGTGTGTGTTGTCGTTGTTTATAAAATATCGCAAGGCGAATACTATATTTTGCAAAATGGATTTGGAAAAGTTATCTTCTATTAAAACCGCTTTAATGATTATCCCTAAATATGATGGGAACCCGAATCAATTACACAGATTTATAGAAACATCCGAAACTATATTAACACAATTTTATGACAGAACTACTCCAAATTGTTTTAATAATTCCATTATTTTACACAATATTTTAAACAAATTGGAAGGCAAAGCCGAGGAAATAGTTAATATTAACGGTGTTTCATCATGGGATCATATCAAAGCCGTATTGCTAAAAAATTTTGGGGACCAAAGGGATGAAAATTCGCTGAACCGAGATTTAGTTAATATGAAGCAGGAACATGAATCCGCTCAAGAATATTACAACCGCTGCATGAACATTTTAAACACTATTATTAATTACGTAAACCTTCACGAAACAGTTGAGACTGTAAAGGATTGCAAAAGGAGCTTTTTCCAAGCTCAAACCCTTAAAACTTTTCTAGCAGGGCTTAAGGAACCTTTTGGCACAACTATAAGAGCCATGCGCCCTGTAGATTTGCCCACAGCTCTTAATTATATTAAAGATGAAGAAAATATTAGGTATGTACAGAAAAGTAACAATTTTTCAATGGTTAATAGCGACAAACCTTTCCAGAATAATAATAATAATTCTAGAAATGTTCCTTTTCCAAATTTAAACAAACCCTTACAACCTCAGCAAAATTTCAAGTTCAATAACTCGCAACCTTTCAAACCGTTTACACCTTATTTTAACAGAAATAATAATAATAATTTTGCCGCATCGAAACCTTATTTTAATAGGCCAAACTATAACAATAATTCCTGGAATAGACCACAAAATCCATACCGAGCGTTGCAGCAAAACTTTAATAATTCGAATACTACTAACAATAAACCGAACACCCAATCTAAACTTGTACCCATGAGTGGAATATCCTATAATTCCGCAAATATTCCATTAAGACCATCAGTACCCAATTATCATAGTACACAGTATCCCGAGGCAGCAATGTGCAATCAGTTCGAAGAATTGCACATGCTCGAGACTAACCCAAACAACTCCCACGCCGAGCATAATTGCGACGTACCTTGTACTGATAAGGATGATCCGTATGTAAATTATTCCAACGAGAATAATAATGAATATAATGAACTCGATAATGACAATACACAATATTGGCCTACACAGAATGATCCGAATTTTCACCAGGGTTCGAGTACCAACCCCGAAACTTAACGGAAATAAATATTCATACTAAAAGACAATTGCCTTTTATCGAAATTAATGAGCCACCCCTAAAGTTATTAGTCGATACTGGTGCCAATCAATCCTTTTTGTCTCCAGAAGTAATTGAAAAACATTTTCAAAACACACCCTTAATTTACGAACCTTTTTCTGTAACAAACTTAAATTGTACCACTGACAATAACTACTCCATAGAAATACCAAGCTTTCCTGAATTCAATGAAAAATGCCCCTCAAAGTTTTATATTTATAAATTTCATAATGTGTTTGATGGTTTAATTGGCTATAGAATGCTGGAAAAATTGAAAGCAAACGTTGACCTCCACAATAAAAAATTAATTACACCGAACGCGGAAATACCTATTAAAGTTCTGAATTCCGGAATTAATAATCTTTTTGAAGCGTTAGTTAGGTCAAATTCGTCGAAATGTGTAAAGGTACCCGTTAATATTCAGCGTGATGATATATTCATACCCGAGACTTATATAAACAATTGTTATATTCCCGCGACGATAACACAGTCGGAGTCAGGTTACGCATACCTTGAGATAGTGAATCCTACTAAGAATGATATCATCGTAAGCTTAGTTTCGCCACTTAAGGCGCAGACACTTCACAATAATTTTGATATATTTAATTTTGAATCAATAAATGAAAATGAACAAGACATTGAGTCTTTGGTTCGCACTGGTCATTTAAATTTAGAAGAAAAGTTTAATTTACTAAAACTATGCCGCAGTTACAATGACATATTTTACACCGAAAATAGTCCTTTAACTTTCACTAACCAGATTAAACATCAGATCAATACTAAAGATGACATTCCTATTTTTACACGATCCTACAGGTACCCTCATGTTCACAAACAGGAAGTAGAAAAACAAATAACTGAAATGTTACGTCAAAAAATTATAAGACCTTCAAATAGCCCTTGGTCTTCACCTATTTGGATTGTACCGAAAAAACAAGACGCTTCCGGCAAAGCAAAATGGCGTTTGGTGATTGATTTTAGAAAACTTAATGAGAAGACTGTGAGCGATAGGTATCCAATTCCTAATATCAGTGATATTTTGGATAAATTAGGTAAAAGTCAGTATTTCACTGTTTTAGATCTAAAATCAGGCTTTCATCAGATTGAGTTACATCCCAAGGACATCCCAAAAACCGCTTTTAGTATTGATGACGGTTATCGTGGTCATTACGAATTTTTACGCATGCCTTTTGGCTTAAAAAACGCTCCATCGACTTTTCAACGGGTCATGGATAATGTTTTGCGTGGGCTCAAAAATGTGACAGTTTATATGGATGACATAATAGTATACAGTTCATCATTACAAGAACATATCCTTAATTTAGAAGCCGTTTTCCAACGTCTTAGAGAATCTAATTTTAAAATACAGCTTGACAAAACTGATTTTTTAAAAAAGGAAACTCCTTTCCTAGGTCATATTGTAACAGCCAAAGGCGTAAAACCGGATCCCAATAAAATTAAAGTCATACAAGAATTTCCTATACCACAAACTACCAAAGAAATTAAATCCTTTCTTGGTTTAGTTGGTTACTATCGGAAGTTCATACCGAATTTCGCCCATCTTGTTAAACCACTAACTTCTTGTTTAAAAAAAGGAGCTAAAATTCAACTTACCCCTGAATACGTTAATTGTTTTAAACATTGTCAAAATTTACTTATTAATGATCCTATTCTTCAATATCCCAACTTTGAAAAGGATTTTAAATTGCGTACAGACGCCTCAAACGTTGCCCTAGGTGCCATATTATCACAAGGGCCTATAGGAGCTGATAAACCGATTGCGTATGCATCGCGGACCCTAAACGATGCCGAAACAAAATACAGCACCATAGAAAAAGAGCTGCTGGCTATTGTATGGGCCACCAAATATTTCCGACCGTATTTATACGGAAGGAAGTTTTACATTATCACGGATCACAAACCTCTACAGTATTTGATGAATATAAAAGAACCCAATAGTCGTTTAACGAGGTGGAGATTACGTTTAGAGGAATTTGAATATAACATTATATATCAAAAAGGAAAAAGTAATACAAACGCCGACGCTCTATCTAGAGTTGAAATACATAATAATGAAATTGAATCTACGTCTTATAGTGATGAAGATGACTTACCGTTATCAATGTTTGTGAATCAGTCAAAAAAGGCACCTAACACTCAAATCAATGACCATAGCACCATCCATACTGAATTAGAAAACCCTGTCTTAGAAATCCCTATCTCTGATAAAAATGTAAACACCTTTGACAATCAACTATTTTTAGATTTCGTACATCATTCGCCCATAAATGCTAAAACCGTTAATATCTTTCCCGGAAAAAAAAGAATAATAGCTCAAATAAATGAAAATGATTTAGAAAAAAGTATTGTTACTTTATTCAAAGAACACCTTACACCAAATACTAAATATGGTATATATCTATCAGATGTTAAGTTTATTCCGTTGATTACAAGTACACTGCAAAGGGTATTTCAAAATTCCGCTTATAAATTGTTTTTTTGTAAGTCTAAAACCGAAGATGTAACCTGTCCAGATAAACAATACTTAATAATTAAGAACTACCACGAAGGTAAAAGTAATCACCGTGGAATTCAAGAAGTTGAACAAAGAATTAAATTACAATACTATTGGCCTAATATAAAAAATCAAGTCACAGAATTCGTAAATAATTGTAACATTTGTCAAACTTGTAAATACGAGAGAAATCCAAGTAAGCAAAACTTTCAGATAGTTCCTATACCTGAAAAACCTTTTGAGGTATTGCATATTGATACTCTTACCGTAAATCGACAAAAATTCTTAACAATTATCGATGTATTTTCTAAATATGCTCAAGCATATCCTCTAGAGTCAGTAACAGGAATAAATGTGATAAATGCATTGTCTATTTTTATTTCACACCACGGAGTACCAATTAGCATTACCGCAGATCAAGGAACCGAATTTAAAAATTTACCCGTACAAGAGTTTGCAAGCCTGCATAAAATAAAATTACATTTTATCAGTGTAAACAATCCTCAGTCAAACGGAGCTATTGAAAGATTCCATTCTACTATATTAGAACACATCCGTGTGTTATCGGTTACTCAATCTACCTTATCCACTAACCAACTAATGCTATATGCTGTTATAGGATATAATAATAGTATTCACTCAGTAATTACACAAAAACCTATTGATGTCATTAATGGGCATTCAAATAGTCGTGACCCATTTGATATAAATTTGGAAGCTACTTATCTTCAAAACTATGTAGTTAGGCACAAGGAAATTACCAAACAATTATACAAGGAAATAAACAAAAAATTACTCTGTAACCGGACTAAAACTATACAGAATGCTAATAAAGACCGAGAAGAACCCATTTCTTACGAAGAAGGAAAGGCGTTATATATTAAAAACCCGCTAGCCGTTAGGCATAAGACGAAACCTCGTTACTTAGGTCGTAGAGTTAAGAAAAATTTAGGTTTAAAGGTCATAGACGATAAGAACATTGTCCACCACAAACGTATCGTGAAGAAGCCTCTGAGATATCAAAATGTCCTGTTGCAGGATCCCGATATTAATCCGGGCTGAACACATCGTGACTACGAAGTTAGTGGACAATCCTGGGATACTCCCCTTTAAGTTAGGTAATGCTAAGTTTATTAAAACTGAACATGCGTTCATACATTATTACGAATTAGATAGGATTAAGGATAGTATTAGAAATATAGAAGGCTATTTAGATACTTATATAGAGTACATAAAATCAGCCGATCCAACTTATTTTAGCGATACTTCATTAGTTATTAATCAGATCCTTATTAGCATGTTAGAAACAATTTATGATAAGTTCAACACTATGTATAAACACCCGAGAAATAAACGTGGGCTTATCAATGGTTTGGGTTCCATCATAAAAAGTATCACCGGTAATCTCGATCACGAAGACGCATTATTTTATAGTAAAGCCATAAACATTTTGCAAAATAATCAGAATAGTTTGAAAGATAAGTATAATGCTGGCATCACCTTGAATAAACAAATTTTGCAAACTTTCAATATGACCTTGTCTACTATTGTATCAAATGAGTTAAAAATACATATCAAACTAAACGAGATCATGTCTAATGTTAATATGACTAATTTTAGGTTAAGAGATTTTATTAAAATTAACAGTTTGTTTAATTTGTTAAAAATCAATTTACAAAATATTTTGAATTGTATTACATCACTAGAAAATGCTTTGAGTTTTTCCAAATTATCAGTAACTCATCACAGTGTAATCAGTTCACAAAATATTAACTTCATGTTTAATATTCTAAAAAACCAATATGAACCTTCTGAGTTGCTTGTACATGAGAACACTGAGATAAGAGACTATTATGATATTATTGAGTGTGGTTCCTACTATGTAGATAATGTAATTGTATTTGTTCTGAAGTTCCCTATTATGCATTTAGATACTTTCACTTATTATCATCTATTTTCTACTCCAACATTTAACAATACAATATTAATTCCACCTAAACCATATCTGGCAATGAATAGTTATAATTATCACTATATGGATGGAGAATGTAAAAGGTTCCAGGAAATATATTATTGCTCAGAAGTCGACCTTATAGCCACTTCGAAGCCAAACGATTGCATTTACCAACTGATATTGAAACAAGAAATATGCAGCAGCTGCAGCTTGGTACAATTTAAAGCAGGAACAGAAATAATTCAAAAGCTGGATGATTTTCATTATATTCTGTCATTTATAAAAGAAACAAGGATCGAGTATAGGTGCTATCAGGAAGAGTACCAATCTTTACTCGGCACCTACTTATTTGAGGTGCCTGAGGGATGCACTGTCTCTACAAAGTTAAACCACATAAAGAATTACAAAAATCTGATAAAAGGTACACCTATAAAGCTTTTGTCATTTCCTGTATTTAAAATCAATATTGAAAATAAAGATAAACCGTTGTTATTGGAAAATGTACCTCTGGAACAAATCAATAAATTACAGAATTTAATTGAAAAGGAGAATATTCTAAACCTGGATGCTCTGCAAGATAAAAGTTATCACTATTGGACCGTGCCTATATATACGGTACTATGTATTATTGGATTGGTCGCTGGACTACTTTATTTAATAAAAAGACATAAGAGGAACCAGGAAACGTCAGTAGCCCAAGCAACAGACGGAGGCCGCACTCAGCCCTTTTTCGTGGGAGAAGAAAGGGCTTCGAACTAGTGCGGGGGGTGTTATAGTGTGTGTCGGTAGTGCTTATGTGTAAGTGTGTGCGTGTACGTAGGCGTCGCTCCGGCCGCGTAGCATGTAAGCTAGTTTTAAGACAGACTCTCCTACCATGTTCATTCGACAACACATGTACTAAAAGTTTATTATATTTTGTATCATCTGAAAAGTTGTTTCTTTAAGAAAGCTCGCCGATTGCCCAATAACAATAATTCGCGCGTGGAACACGAATATGACATGGTATTTGATAGTAGTTAACGTTTTCTTATTCTCGACATTGCATGGTTTATTATTAATTTTAATTCTTTGAAATATTTGTACGCTGGAAACAGCACAATATTATGGACATCATTATTTTTATGTGTAACACCTATGTTAGAACAATATTCTAACAAATAAATCTATTATTATTATTATTTAATTTCGTCAATATTCATTGATTTACAAAAACAAAAAAAAAAACGTGTCCATTATTTTCCAATACTCCAACTGACGGACTATATAGATTTGCAATTTATTGATGGTGGAAACTAGCCTATTATTTCTTGCTTTGGTGAATGAAAACATCGTGAGGAAACCAGCATGCCTGGGAGATATTTTTCGACAGCACGTAAAGCCAAGTCAGACGGCATAAAACCCTGACACCAAGTTAGGCACTAACCACACGATAAAGAAGACGAAGAAATACTATTTGTACTAAAATTAAAAACTTACTTCAATATTTCTTCGCTTAGCAAAATCCAATTTCCAGTATTTCTCTTCAGTATCAACAACAAAAGGAAAATGTTTCACAAAATCAGAATCCCTTGCTTGATCCGTTATGATAGGAATTTTCTTTATCAAATAATTTACTCCACTTCGGACATTATTCAACCTAGCAACACTAGTACACAACACATCAAACAAACTCTTTTCTTTCTTGATTTCCACACTGGCAACATTATCATACCTTCTCGGGGTTGCTAGATAACAGTGATCATTTTCTATATGGGCAAAGTTAGGTTGGACTTTAGCAACATTTTCAGTATTTTTCAACATATTCTTAACTTCTGGTTTCAATAGAGAAACACCTTTTTTCTTTCTAAAAGTTTTCAGCCCGTTTGATTTGATAGTACTAATTTTAGCTGTTTTAGTATTATTAATGACTATTTCTTGTACTTTGCTTAAATCTAAGGCTCTATCCATTTCTAAATAATAAATTTTGCCTGTGGTAGGATCTATGTATTTCACGATCCGTTTTTTAGGGGAAGCGGGTTGACTTAAAATCTCATTAGGTAAATCAACGTCAGCCTTATAGTTCCCTTCCCATTCCTTCTCCGTCTTGATATCAATTTCTTTGCTACATGCTTCATTTACTGTTTCAGCTAAATGATTATTTACTTCTTCGTCGCCATCTTGTTTTTGGTCTACAGGCTCTTTTTTAATGGGTTTAATAATCATTTCGTCAACATCGACCTCAGTGGGTCCTTTGGAAAAGAATTCCATCCAGTTATCGGTGTGTGTATCACAGCTTTCTACCGGTTCAGCATGAGGCACTGTTTCTGTCTCTTTCTGTTCTATTACTGTCTCAGTTAGCCTTTCCGTTTGTAGGTCTTCTTTGTATTCATATTCTAGCATTTCTGGGGTACTATATAGCCATACATCTATAAGGGTTTCGGCGCCTGGAAGGGGAGATTTTTTGTAAATATTATTATTTATTTTTTTGTTAATGTACAATCGTGGGTTCGAACCTACGTAGGCGCATTACTTTGTCTAATTTATTTCATCACCACTGCTCTTAAAAACGGTGAAGGAAAACATCGTGAGGAAACCGGCATGTCCTAGAACCAAAAATTCGAAGACATGTGACATCTACCAACCCGCACTGGGCCCGCGTGGTGGATTATAGCCCATTCCCTCTCATAGAGAGGAGGCCTGTGTCCCAGCAGTGGGAACATTATAGGCTGATTATGCTGTTATAATTTTGGGGACGGCAAAGTTCAGCAGAGGACGTCTTTTTGGTGGAATGATGAAAGGTAGACACTCTAAAGAGATATTATAATAAGGCATTCCCATAAAGGTTAGCTGAGGTACAGTATATATCGGGGCTGCGGGACGATGAAGGAACAAGGATGGGTTTTAGTCAGTAAAAGTCTGACACTCCTGCTCCGCCCAGAGCGGGAGAAGTCATTTGATGATTTCCCATCGGAAAAAAATAAAATAAAAGGTACAGTATACATATACACATTTTGACGGTAATTATATACACTAACTAGTTTGCTTGGGTGCGCGAGCTGCGCGCAGCTCGCGTGTTTGGTGTTTTTGAGAAGTATTACTCACCCTTATAAAATTTTGAGAATCTATAGGCACCCCTAAATGACTTGGAAAATCCGTTAGAATTACCCCTAAAACAGTATGAAAACCCCTACGGACCCCTAATAAAACCTTATTTAAAACTGAGACCTTTTCCCATAAAAACATTACCCAAAAGTTTGCTGAGTTACGCTTCACCCACTCAACCATCGTTACGCTACGGAGGTCGCCGGCTCGCTTCGCTCGCCACCTCCCCCTTCGCTCCGCTCAAGACCTACCTACCACCGGACAGGTTTCGACCCCTACTATAATATTTGTTCAAACACCTGATAGCTATCTCTAACCGTTGTGAAGTTACAGCCCTTTCAATTATAGGGGAGGTTGGGGAGGGGAGCTTCACCCACTCAACCTTCGTTACGCTACGGAGGTCGCCGGCTCGCTTCGCTCGCCACCTCCCCCCTTCGCTCCACTCGGTCTCGCAGGTTCGCTCCACTCAGGACCTACCTACCACCCGAAAGGGGAGGTTGGGGAGGGGAGGGTATAAAAATTCAACGCTCCTCAATAATAAAGTATAGTCAAAATCAAAATGCCGCTACGTGTCCTAGTTTCCGAGATACGATGGGGGGAGGGGTGAAGGGGGGGAGAGTGGGGAGTTTTGAAAAATGGTTTCGACTAATGCATTGCCCCTTTATACGAATCTGAAAAAAAAAATGTTCCAAGTCTCTTAACTTCCGAGATCCGCCTAAAGGGGGGAGAAGGGGGGAAAGGGGGACAACTTTGAAAAATGGTTTTTACTTTTCCCAGCCTCCTCTATACGAATCTGAAAAAAAAAATGTTCCAAGTCTCTTGGTTTCCGAGATCCGATAGGGAGGGGGGAGAAGGGGGGCGAAAAGGGGAGGTTTGGGATTTTTCCCATAGGTTTTAGAGTTAGTTGTTTACGAATCTGTCAAAATATACCCACCTCCCCATCCACCATCTGGGAGAACAATTCTGTCAATCAGTGAGTGAGTCAGTGGTAATTCAGCTTTATATTATATACACTAATATATACACTAATTAGCAGTTGCACGCCACTTCATTCACGTGGAAATTTTGATGTGTACATGTGATACTAAAAAATAGCCTACGACCTATTCTCAAACCTACCAAATATACACAAAAAAAATCATAAAAATGGGTCGAGTCGTTTCGGAGGACTTCGATAACAAACACTTGTGACACGAGATTTTTATATATTAGGTTACTTTCCTATTTGAATCGGATTTTGTAAACAATTTCAAGGTTTTTTTTTTGCATAGAACCCGGATTATAAGTAGCCTAAATTAAACCTTATTACACCAGGCTAACCCTAATTTTAAGTGGCCTAAATTAGACCTTATAACATCAGCCTAACCCTAATTAAAGTAACCTAAATTAGACCTTATAACATCAGCTATCTGCCAGTAAAAGTCCCGTCAGAAGCGGTCCAGCCGTTTCGGAGATTAGCCGGATAACCCGGAACAACTTAGATTGCTCGATGCACGACAATTAGTTCTAATCTCGCGTCATAGATGTCGCTATAACCAGTTACCTAGCATCTGCATGCCAGTGTAGTTTCTGTCCAGTTTGAGAATAACTTATATTGCTCGATGCAGGATGATTAGTTCTAATCTCGCGTCATAGATGTCGGTATAGCCAGTTACCTAGCATCTGCATGCCAGTGTAGTTTCTGTTCAGTTTGAGAATAACTTAGATTGCTCGATGCAGGATAATTAGTTTTAATTTCGCGTCATAGCTGTCGCTATAACCAGTTACCTAGCATCTGCATGCCAGTGTAGTTTCTGTCCAGTTTGAGAATAACTTAGATTGCTCGATGCAGGATGATTAGTTCTAATCTCGCGTCATAGATGTCGGTATAGCCAGTTACCTAGCATCTGCATGCCAGTGTAGTTTCTGTTCAGTTTGAGAATAACTTAGATTGCTCGATGCAGGATGATTAGTTCTAATCTCGTGTCATAGCTGTCGCTATAACCAGTTACCTAGCATCTGCATGCCAGTGTAGTTTCTGTCCAGTTTGAGAATAACTTAGATTGCTCGATGCAGGATGATTAGTTCTAATCTCGCGTCATAGATGTCGGTATAGCCAGTTACCTAGCATCTGCATGCCAGTGTAGTTTCTGTTCAGTTTGAGAATAACTTAGATTGCTCGATGCAGGATAATTAGTTCTAATCTCGCGTCATAGCTGTCGCTATAACCAGTTACCTAGCATCTGCATGCCAGTGTAGTTTCTGTCCAGTTTGAGAATAACTTAGATTGCTCGATGCAGGATAATTAGTTCTAATCTCGCTTCATAGATGTCGCTATAACCAGTTACCTAGCATCTGCATGCGGCGTAGTTTCTGTTCAGTTTGAGAATAACTTAGATTGCTCGATGCAGGACGATTAGTTCTAATCTCGCGTCATAGATGTCGCTATAACCAGTTACCTAGCATCTGCATGCCCGTATAGTTCCTGTCCAGTTTGATGGTGTGTTCCACGCTAGCAGGGCGGTTCCGCTCGGGGAGGGCGAAGTGTAACTCTATCTTAGCGGGGAACTCGCCCCAGCCGCGACGCGATATGTGGTAGGGCGGTTTGCTGAAAACACGCACAAATAAGTAAGTCAAATATACATACGTCAGTAAAGGAGCTCGAGGCTAAATAATAACAGCCGTTCGGGTCGGTTAAGGTTAAGCCGTGTTAATTTTTAGGTCAAGCCGTGCTTGCCTAGGTTGGTCTGTGGATGGGTGACCACCCATTACATACCGCGTTTTTTTGTTGTGTGCACTTATGGCATGGGCAGGCATATTATCCTACTAATATTATAAATAGTTTTATTAGTTGTTTTAGTTTTCTTTTTAAATCGTAATTTAAAAATAAAACTGCTTTCTATTTAATTCAAATCTTGCATAATTTATGGTACACCCTTTAGATGATCACCCATCTACGTACCGACATGTTTTATGAGTAAGCTGTCTAATAGACTACTCACACTCACTCATAATAGAGGCGGAGGAAACGGTAGCGCATGTGCTCCTTGAGTGCACCGGCGTTACCCAGATCTGCGAAGAGACTCTTGGACACCAAGATCCCTTGCGGATGTCCTGAGAAGACTGGGAAGTTTGATCTGCTACTGGAGGAGGTGGGCTGGTTGGAGTAATGGCCACCATAGCTCACGCACAATGGTCATCTTTACCGCGGAAACCAAAACTCTTAACATAGATCAAATAGAACATAGAGTACTCACTCTATGTGCACTTGATGGTGTGGAGCGTAGGAGTGGTGCAGGCGCACGCTGACGGCCGTGACGAGGCGGGACAGGTCGGGGGCGGCGGGCGGCCCGCGGATGTACAGCAGCCACTTGTGTGTGCTGCGGTCGGCGCGGGACGCGGGGGGGGCGTACTTCGAGGTGTTGCCTGGGAACAAAATATTCACATCTCTAATTACATTCCAAAATGTGTGAAGATCTTAATATGGGTTTAAAGTTAAGGTATGATTATGTACTCTGTAGGGCATAGCAAAAAAGTATAAAATTTAATTTAAGTGTACGCCAATCGGCTCCCCTGTCGATGGCCGTGTTCGGACGGAACGTACCGTGCCACGAAGCCGCTGAGTAGCAGCTAACATAGTCCTGCGGTCTACTCTTGCCATACCTTTGGTTGAGTGTTCTGCCAGCTCAGAACCTAGAACCACATTATCACCACACCGCACTGTGCGAAAGTCCTCACCATTTCACTGAACATTATTTTGTGTATTGGAAAGACATCGCGCGCGTAAAACAATTTGCATACACTCTACATAAGTACATCCCACTAATAATGTCCGCGCATGACTAATATTGTTTACATTTAAGTTGGCTGTCATCGTAGCCGTCTTAGCGCCCGCGCCGCCCGGTGTCATGGTGGCTATCTCGCTCTATCCCAGGTTTGCACGAGAAAGGGAACGAAAACAAGTATGACATATTTCGCATTTTGTTGGTTTATCTATTGTCCAGTGCCTGTTGGTTTGTGTGTGCGGTTAAATCGCTAAGTTTACTTTAACTGTTTTTGTAAAGACTTTAACTTGCTTGAAATAAGGTTCATTTTTATTTTGTATTGAATGGCGGAATTTGTATTAATACAAATAAAACTGAACTTTTAAAAGTCTTATTGCCTTGAGTTACGGTCCTTTTCAATTTGTTCTGACTGTACAGGGGTAGTATGACTGTAATATTACGTAGCTCTAATTATTTTTGGGATATAAAATGACCTATTTAAAAATTATAGAAATCTATTCAGTAAACGATTCTGAACAAACTTATTTCAGGATGTGCGTTAATGATGTTACATGTTGTATATTGAAGAGTTCACTAAAAACGGAAAAAATAAAAAAAAAACGTTTTTGCAAAAATAAAACCGACTTCCAAAATACAAAAAAAAAAGTGAAAAATAACTTTAGCTTCAGAAGTCGGTGGCAAAAAAAAACTGAATCATAAAAACAAAAGTCACCGACTTCTGAAGCTAAAGTTGAAGTCGGTTTTTGTTACCTTCATAACTCCGTCATTTATGAACCGATTTGAAAAAATATTTTTTTATGTGAAAGGATACACTTTCCGATTGGTCCCATAGAAATCGATATTGCATAAATGTCAATCGCGAGATTCCCACGTGTCTGACTCTGAACGAGCCCTTAGCTTCATGTGGATGCCATTAAAAACAAACAGCTGTATTTTTAAGAAGTAATTGTTATTTCTCGTTAATTGGCGAGAAGAGGCGCAACATCGAGAACAGTGGAAGGAATGAGGGGAGGCTTTTGCCCAGAAATGGGACAGCTCAGGCTAACAAAAAACAAAAACAAAAGTTATTTCAAGCAACGAACGAAATTATACAATAGGCTTGTCTCCTGAAAAAATCTAATTAGTCCGTCAGTTAGATTATCAAAAAATATTTGACACGTATTTTTTCTTTTGTTACGTAAACCAAAATTTACGAAGATACGGCGCTTTTAAAATTCACAATGCGTCACGCCGTGCTATAATTTTTAGTGCGTTGTGACGTCACGAGCTCCCACTCTTGAGTTTTGATGCGTTTTATCTTTGTCAATATTCATTGATTTACAAAAACAAAAAATACGTGTCCATTATTTTCCAATACTCTAACTGACGAACTAAATAGATTTGCAATTTATTGATGGTGGAAACTAGCCTATTTCAACGAGGAACCCTTGCAACTTGGCGGTTTGTTTTTGAATACCCCTCTTAAGTTACAACTCACCAATTACGATCCTATACCGGTACTTCATCTTATTCCTCGTCACTTCATCTAACGTCACCACATTCGTGATCTTGGGATCCAGATGTCTCGGTATCTTCTTAGGGCGGCTGGTGCAAGGCTCCTCGTTCAGCTCCAGGATCATCTCGTCCGGCTTCCGGTCCGGGCGGAGAGTCTTCGTCGTGTCCGCTGAGATAGTGTAGTTGCGTTTTTGGAGCATTGCCTGTGGATAGAAATCGGTGGTGACAGACGGACAAGAGAGTGATCTTATAAGGGTTCCTTTAAAGACTTCCAAAAAGAGGAGGTTATCAAATCGACAAAGGTTTTTTTAATGTTTTTTTTTTTTTTTTTGTGTGTATGTTTGCGATATTTACGCTAATTGTGAACCAATTTCGATGATTCTTTTTTTATTTGGAAGAAAATGACTTCGCGGTGGTCCCGTTTTAATTTGGTGAAGATCTGATGCTGCTCTTTAGAGATAAACAATGGAACTCTTCAATAATAGACAGCAAATCGGTCGTGATTGCTGCAATCCCTTGGATGTTTTTTGTTTTCACAACATAAAGAAAGAAAGAAAGAAAAAGCATTTATTAGCCCGCACAGGACAAAACACATAAACAAAATGGTGACATTATCAACTAATAAAATTAAACATAAAAAAGAAACTAAAAAGAAAACGAAATTGGTCCTGTACAAGGACAAAAACATCATAACATAGCATCACGCCTGTATGCTCCGAGGGGGTATGCAGATGTGTACACCCACATTTCGACAGCTATGTATGTTAGGTTCCATTTTATTGGGGATAATTAAGCCTATTAGGGAACCATAAAAGACATCATTTCAGCCGAAAGACGTCCACTGCTGGACATAGGCCTCCCCCAAGTGTCGCCACATTGACCGGTCCCGTGCGACTCGCATCCAGCGGATTCCCGCAGCCTTCACCAGGTCATCGGTCCACCTAGAGGCAACGGCGAGAGTTATGCTCGGAGTTTCCTTGCGTGATCGAATCAGAAATGAAGACATTAAGAGAACCAAGGTAACCGACGTAGCCCGAAGAATTGACAAACTTAAGGTTACCATGAGGTGTACTTTTTTTTTGTTTTTTTTTTTCATCAATCAAATTTCAATTCAATCATCAAATGACTCCCCCGCTCTGGGCGGAGCAGGAGGGAGTGTCAGACTTTTACTGACTAAAACCCATCCATGTTCCTTCATCGCCCTTTGTGTTCCGGGGCCACGGTATCTCTTTCGAATAGTCCCGCAGCCCCGGCAGGCTTCGGCCCTTGCGGACCCCTTCCTTATTGCTGACTCTCTTTGAGGCGCGCGTGGAACACTCCTGCGCCGTCGACACGGTCTGTCGTCATGAGACGGACGGACGGCGAGCTAGCCCATAGCTCCCCGTCCACAGGCCCGCGCCTACGGTGGCCGGAAGCCACCGCGTGGCCCCCGACGCCCGGGGCGTCTCCCGCGGCCGCCGGGACGTGTGGATCTCTCCCTGTCACGTTCCGCCACCTCCTTCGCTAGCATGACTGCTTCGCAGAAGGAGGTGACGGCGTCCCATTCCGTCTCGCCACCATGAGGTGTACTAAAATGAAAAGTTATTTATAGGAAAAAACTTTGTACCCCATTTTATGAAAATTACGCGGACGCAGGAGTGTGAAAGCCGCAGTTACAGTTTATATTGAGCAGGAATCTGACGACCGGAAATTTGACGACCCGAATGGCGCAGCGGTAGTGAGGCTGCCTTACGTTCGTTGGATCCCGGGTTCGAATCCCGGTATGAGCAAATGTTTGTGTGATGAGCATGGACATTTGTTTCCGAGTCATGGATGTTTATAATAAGAATGTATTTACAAACAAAAAGTATCTATGTAGTATTTATCAACTATCTGGTGTCCACGACACAAGCCTCGTTGCTTAGTGTGGCGCTAGATGGCGCTGTGTGTAATGCCCAGCGATATTTATTTAATATTTATTTATATTGAGCAGGAATGCAGAAATAAATGCCGGGCGGGTAAAACATAAAAACACTGATTGATCTGGGAATCGAACCCAGGTCACAGCTGAAATACCAACGAGATAGGAAATTTTATGCTCAAATCATAAAATGCAATCCGATGTACAAACGCTAGCACACCTAGCCACCCGAAACTGTCAAATTTTCCCAAACAACCTTAACCTAATACTTCAGCGATAAAGGACTGTTTTAGACTTTCACGGTTTTTCACTACACTTAAAGTACTTACGGGATATCGGGAGCTCATAGTAACCAAGGAAAATCACGGATATCATCCCGTAAGTACTTTAAGTTCAGCGATAAAGTTAAAAATCAATAGGCGAGACGACATAAAAAAACGAATTAGTCCGTCAGTTAGATTATCAAAAAATACACTCGAGAGCAATGAATCCGGGTCACTTAAAGAATCCTAAAAATCTCGGAAACTAAAAATGCTAGGTTAATGCAATAAATTATATTTAATAGACAATGTAATACTCCTTAAATGAAGGTATTAAAACTTCTTAGTTATTGTATAGTTATATCATAAAAAAATCAAATTTGAAAAAGGGCCACTTTCGAAGATGGAACTACGAAATTACAGCATTTGGTTTTGCTTTTGTTTGTAATCTGTCATTTATGTGGGTACATAAACCATGTTGATAGTGCTCTATATTCATTATTCAAGCTGAAATTATGTCGCTTACGCCTGAAGAATGCACCAGAATACTTACAATGCTGGAAACCGGCCGGAGTCAGCGCGATACAGCCAGGACTGTCGGTGTGTCGCTGTCAACAGTACAAAGAGTTCTCCGACGTTACGAAGAAACTGGTTCTAACCTATGCAGACCAGGAACGGGCAGAACCAGGTGTACCACAGCACGAGAAGACCGATACTTGGTGAACACCATGCTTCGAAATCGCTTTCTCACAGGAACTGAACTCACAAATCAGTTTCGACGCCTCGGAGGAAGTAACCCAAGTGCATGGACAGTAAGACGTCGGCTTGCTGAATCTAACTTAAAACCCCTTAGACCTGCAAACGGCCCTAAACTGGAGCGTGGGCATCGTATTTCAAGACTAAGATATGCCCAGAGCCACGTAAATTGGAGTATTGAAGATTGGTCAAAAGTTATGTTCTCCGACGAATCAAAATTTATGCTCTACAAGCACGATAGAAGACACAGAGTGTATCGAAGACCAGGGGAAAGATTCAAGCAAGCATGCATCGAAGAAAAAGTAGCCTACGGTGGTGGGTCTGTACTTGTGTGGGCCGGAATTTCTTCTGAAAGTCGCACAGAGCTGGTGATCATAGAAAACGGCTCTTTAACTAGCGTAAGATATGTGGAAGAAATCCTCAATGATCACGTTGGTCCATTTATGGTCAATTTAGGTGAGGATGCTATATTTATGCATGACAATGCCCGACCTCATACAGGTAGGATTGTGAATGACTACCTACAAGAGATGAACATTACTCGTATGGAGTGGCCAGCGCGCAGCCCGGATATCAACCCGATCGAGCATGCTTGGGACGAGCTAGGCAGATGCGTAAAACAACGAAACCCTCCCCCAATCACGCTTCGTGAGCTCAAAATTGCTCTCACAGAGGAATGGGAGAATATTCCCCAAAATCGTATAAGGAACTTGGTGTACAGCATGCCAAACCGCGTAAACGCAGTAATGGAAGCACGAGGAGGCAATACGAAGTATTAAAATTCAAGAAAATCGTAATAAAGTTCAAAAATTTCATGTTTCCTATTTTTGTTTTAAGGAGAGATCAGCAGTTTTTTTCTTTATGTAATTTTGTGTTAATAAAATGTATGGTGACTCATATTTTTTTTACTTTCATTTAAGGAGTATTACATTGTCTATTAAATACAATTTATTGCATTAACCTATCATTTTTAGTTTCCCAGATTTTTAACATTCTTTAAGTGACCCGGATTCATTGCTCTCGAGTGTATTTGACCCGTGTTTTTTCTTTTGTTACGTAAACCAAAATTTACGAAGATATGACGCTTTTAAAATTCTCAATACGTCACGCCTAGGTATAATTTTTAGCTAGTTCTGACGTCACGAGCCCCCACTCCCGAGTTTTGATGCGTTTTATATTTTGTTAATATTCATTGATTTACAAAAACAAAAAATACGTGTCCATTAATTTCCAATACTCTAACTGACGGACTAAATAGATTTGCAATGTTTTGATACTGTCGTCATGCCTATTGGAGATTCTAGTAGCTTGATGTGCTTGGCATCTGTACAGGTTTTAAAAAAATAAAAATAATAAGTCGATTGTCAAAACAAGGACACAAAACAAGTCTCCTGGCTGCTAAAGGAAAATTCCCATAAATCTCCGCTCGACCCAGCGAAATTGGCACACAATAGGGCACTTATAATAATTGAGACGAACCCACTACACAACTACTGGGGCGAGGTTATATGTGTCGCGAATTGAACTGTAGCAAGACCGACAGTGCATTGGTGCATTCATGTTGATAATTCAAGAAGTTATCTATAAAGGGTTTAAAACACCTCTTAACGAAGTCGAAAGGCACTTGTTCTCCTCGTCATTGCGATCGTTTTTTTGTTCTACACCATACCTGGGAACCTTCTAGTTACGGAGATATTGGGGGTCAAAGTTCCAACTTTTTGGCAACTTTTTTTTTAAATACAAGTTTTTATTGTATTTTTACCTTAAACACCTCCCACCCACCATCAGCACAAAGTGTTGAGTGCGTTACATTGAGTTCTACCACCAAAACATGATTTTTCACCCCAAAAAAAAGTCGTTTTCCAGCAATAATTTTTGCGTAGAGTTACTTAGTTTGGTGTACAGAATGCTTGGTTGACGGCTTCGTGATGAGATTGTTTACACCCTGTATGTATAAAAGGCAAAAGTGATTGACTGATGTATCAACGCACAGGCCAAACACTTAGGCTAGAAAATTGTAATTTCGCACACGTATTCCTCATATGACGAAGGCATCCACTTAGGAAGGATTTTTCAAAATTCAACCCCCAAGGGTGAAATAGGGGATAAAAGCTTGTACGAAATTTTTTATTTCTTAAACGTATTTGCATGAATTCCTTGGATATATTAGCATGAAATATCGTATGAATTGAGTACGGCAAAAATTATGCGTTACGTATTTCAGCGTTTTCCAAAATACAACCCCTTTTTTTTTCGGATGGGAAATCATTAAATGACTCCTCCCGCTCTGGGCGGAGCAGGAGGGAGTGTCGGACTTGTACTGACTAAAACCCATCCATGTTCCTTCATAGCCCTTTGTGTTCCGGGGCCACGGTATCTCTTTTGAACAGTACCGCAGCCCCAGCAGGCTGCGCCAAGCCCTAATAAATTGGAACAAGGGCAAGAGAATGTTGACAATATTATAAAACAATGTGCTCACCGAATAGTCCTTCCTGCTTTTATTCCTCGGCGCCCTGGTCTTGAATATCTCGTCAAGGTCGACGGTCTGCTTACCCAGCAGTTTGCGCACTGACGGGTGCAGGCGACGCTGACCCTCGCGGAGTATTGTGGACACCTGGGGGCGAACAGGGGTTATTAGAGTACTGGCCTATGTCCCCGACTTAGCTCGCGTTATGATCGAAAATGATCCCAGAGGAACGTTTGAAATATAGCTTGTGACACTAGGGGATAATGCAGCTCATTAATTATCAGCTTATAATGTTCCCACTGCTGGGACACGGCCTCCTCTCGATGAGAGGGAATGAGCTATAATCCACCACGCGGGCCCAGTGCGGTTTGGTAGATGCAACATGTCCTCGAATTTTTGATTTTAGGACATGACGGTTTCCTCACGATGTTTTCCTTCACCGTTTTGAGAGCAGTGGTGATGAAATAAATTCCACAAAGTAATGCGCCTGTCTGGGTTCGAACCCACGACTTACTGTTAGTACGTCACCACTGAGCCATCGCTGCTCAAAGCTTCTCATTAGTGAAATAATTTCAAAAATCGGATGAGTAGAAATTCCGTATTCCGATGTTTCGTTGAGATGGTCGAAATAATTTACTAAATTTTTTAGTGCGGAAAAACCGAAAACTACATAACAAAATCTGATAATAACTTAACTTCCATAGCAGTGATAGCCTAGTGGTGTGACTGTCGGACTGCCAAGTCATAGGTCTCGAGTTCGAATCCAACGCACGCACCTCTGATTTTTCGGATTCATGTGCGTATTGTATTACTATCACTTGTTTCGGTGAAGGAAAACATCGTGGGAAAACCAGCATGCCTGAGAGATATTTCTCGACGGCATGTAAAGCCAAGTCAGAGGCCCATGGGCGGCATAAAAACTCTGACACCAGGTTAGGCACTAGCCACACGATAAAGAGAGAGGAACTGAAGGCGACTACAGGAGCTAAATTAGCAACTCTAATTGTGGTGGTTCAAACTTCGTTTTAAATACTGTTAGAATAAAGTTCTAATCAGCTTGCACTACAAAGTGGTTGTTACGTCAGTCACTGCGGGCCGAATAGTGAGAAATTAGTGGTTTTTTGTGGTGCGATTTACTTACATAAAATCTATTGATTGGACTAAAAAAATAAAACACATATCATGCTAATATGTAGCTTTTAGAATTATTTGCCAAAAATCAGAATGATCGCATGTATTTTAGAACGATTTTTACTCCTTAAAATATTTTTTTAGAGAGAAATTAGTGATTTTTTTTTAAAGACTAAAATTCGTTGTATTGTGTTTTCAAAACACTATCATACTCGCATATATCCTGAAGAATATCATATATTTTTCTGATTTTGTTTATTGCAGTGATTCATATGCTTTTTTGCATTATAAAACTCGCGTGCGGCGACTACAAGAGCTAACTCTTGTAGTCCCCGCCCTTAACTCCTTCACTTCGGTCAAAAGACTACTTACTGAAAAATATAATTGCGAAGGCAACCATAAAAATGAAAAGCAGTTGGAAAACTGATCAATTGCAATGACACAACTGATTTCTTTATTACACACATACATACAACAAACACAACACACACACACAGACAACAGACAGACACACAGACACAGTGACAGACATAGTATAAAACAAAGTCGCTCCCGCTGTCTGTACGCATAGATTTTTCAAACTACGCAACGGATTTTAATGCAGTTTTCAGCAATAGATACGAGTGATTCAACAGGAAGGTTTATATTTACATAGCACCCGTGAGAAGCCGGGCCGGGTCGCAAGAGGTTTAAAAATGGCCACAGGAGGCAATGTTGTTCTAACAAAGTTTGCTGCCGCAGTTATTGGTAGCGGTCACCTCCAGACTTACCGCAATGATTCACTACAACAACCCATCCATTGCAGGGAGGGATAGTGAGTTTTGATTGCCATTAAAAAAAAAAGAAAGAAAAATTAACATCTCCAAGGGGATTTGGGACATTTGCGCGAAATACACTTGCGCGAACCCACTTGCGCGAAAAGACATATGCGCGCATGGACTTTTGCGCGAACGAAAATCCATCCGCGATTGTGTCCTGGTGCGCAAAAGTCCGTTCGCGCAAAAGTCCAATCGCGCAAAAGTCCAATCGCACAACAGTCCATTCGCGCAAGTGTCCAATCTCGCAAATGTCCGTTCGCCGTCAGTGGATACGAAACGGGGCATCAATTTTTACTGCGACCAATTTCGAGGTAGCGCTAGCCGGCCGCTGTCGCGGCACCGCGCTGTTCTATACGATAGAATCGAGAAAATAAACAATTTACCAAAAAAAAAAATGTTTTGCAAAAAATTTGTCTTTTTTTCCTCAGTGCCCCGTTACGTATAATCCAACCTCGTTCGCGTAAGTGGGTTCGCGCAAGTGTCTGTCGCGCAAATGTCTTTCGCGCAAGTGTCCTGATATCTCTCCAAGCTTATGGGTCCTATATCACCTTGTAGGCAGTCTATTGCTACTGTGCTTTGTAACATAAACATTCCTTTTTTATTACAAAATGGGCTTGCTCTTGACCGTGATCACGCTTGATGGAAAGCAATGGATGAGGTCTATGATGGAGCGAGCGTGCCCAGAAGATGCCTGTTCACTCTTGCTTTGAAGGCAGGCGGGTTAAATGTGGGAGAGAACACAGATGTAGGCAGAGAGTTCCACACGTTGGCTGAGCGCATGATAAAAGTGGAGGAGAAGCGCTGAGTGCGACTCTATGGGGGGACTCTTCTTTCAGAGAAGATGTTCAACCCTCAATACTTTATTGCATTCCACATGTAGGTATTCTTAGGTGGTAAAACTTATAATTCGATCACATGGACCCTGTCGGGCACAGCAACACATAACACACACACACACATATTAACTTTAGATGAAACTCCTCACCTCAGCCCTCGCCCTGGGCTCATGCTGTGCAGCAATCTCGTCCTGTATCTGGCCATTTGAGATCAGCAGCTTCTGATCCTTGTAGTAACTGTTCACTAACGCGTACCGGAGACGAAAGAGTAGACGACGTGATACGGACATTCTGGAAACCAATACATTATGTTTTTTTGATGCGAGGTAGGAGAACATTTTAATTTTGAAAAGAAAATTCAAGTGTTTGTTTGTATTTTTTTTTTTTTTACTGAATGCATCATATAAAAGTAGACCATAAAAGCTGGACCAATTGGTCCAGCGTTTACTTCAGCTAATTTCACAATTATGAAATTATAGAATTATTGATTATTGAATTTTTCATAATTATGACAGGACTTTTACTGGCATATAGCTGATGTTTTAAGGAGTAACTTATACTTCTTTTATTTTAGAAAAAGAATTAAGGTTCCGTGCAAAACAAAAAGCAAAACACTTGAAATTGTTAACGAAATCTGATTTAAATATTTTTTATTCTACTATTTCAAATCTCAAATCTTTATTGCATTCCATATGTATTACATAGATGGTGTAATCAAATAATAAAAAGAAAACAATATGGACCCTGTCGGGCACAGCAACATTAGGAGAGAGGAAGAGGGCTAAGTAGCAGTTTAATAATATTATTATAAATTATTAAATGTGTTATTGGGTGTATAATTATGAATTTATAAATTTTTAGAATATTAGATCTGTGCATTATGTATAATATACTATATTAATAATTTCTATTTATGTATTATTTATATTATGTATTATGTTTATATTATGTATAATTATTATGCAATTATTAGAACTATGTTTCATTTATATTAAATAATATTATTGTTTATGTATTTATATTTTCATTTTTGGTTTCTTACATTCCATATTATAATGAGAGCGGATTATTTTATTTTGAAATCGATTTGTCATCTATAAACTCCTTTACTGAGTAATATGCCTTGGATTCCAGAAATTGTTTCAATTTATTAATAAATACATTTGTTTTTTCTGCTTCTCGAATATCATTTGGCAATTTATTATAAATTTTTGTGGACATAACTAAAGGGCCGGTTGTTTGCATTTTAAGTCGGGATTGAGGTATGTTTATTTTGTTTTTGTTGTGTCGAAAAGTGTATCTAGTTTGTGTTTCTTCACAAGTGGTATAAAAATCAGGGTGTTTTCGGACAAATTTACATAATTCAAAAATATATAAACAGGGAAGTGTGAGTATTTTATGGTTTTGGAAGTGTGGTTTGCAGCTATCAGTTTGTTCAATGTTTGTTATTATTCTAATTAACTTTTTTTGTAAAATAAATATGGTCTGCGAATCTGTACTGTTTCCCCACAGCATGACCCCATAGCTGAGCCATGCCTGAGCGTATGCATAGTACGTGACAAGTGCTGTTTGAAGATTGGTAGTTTTTTTAATTTCGCGTAGGGCGTATGAAAATGTAGATAGTTTTGCTCTTATTTTTTGTATATGGGATTTCCAATCTAAGTGGGTATCTATGGACAAACCGAGGAGAGTAAATTCATTGACTTGTTCCAGTTTTGTATTATTAAAAGTGAAATTTAGTTTTAAAGGGGATTTTTGATGTGGGTGGAAAGTAATTAATTTTGTTTTGGTGAAATTAATTTCTAGGTTATGATTATCCATCCAGTTTACAGCTGCAGAAAGAAGGGAATTTAATTTAGCGTTAATATTGTTCTCGTTCTGGCATGAGGTGAGCAGAGAGATATCGTCAGCAAATAGAACACATGGTCCGTTTATAACTTTAGGGAGGTCGTTTATATAGATAAGAAACAACAGGCAGCCTGCTACACTCCCTTGGGGAATTGACGCGTTTACTACTTTGCTGTCAGATCTTATTTTAATTATTTCATTTGTGGTTTTATCGAAGTATTCAATTTCTACCAGTTGAACCCTATCCTTTAGGAATGATGTAAACCACTCATGAGCTTTCCCTCGTATTCCTATCCCATGTAACTTGTCCAATAGTATTTTAAATTGCACCTTGTCATAGGCTTTGGTCATATCAAGCAGCATTCCTATGGCGTAGTTTTTATTATTAATAATGGTTAGTGCCTCTTGTACGTATTTATAGACTGCTAACGTTGTAGACCTGTTTTTGCGGAAACCGTTTTGGCAGTTGTCAAGTATTTTATATTTTTCACAAAATGAGTATACGCGGTCACACATAGCCTTTTCAAATATTTTAGACGCAGTTGAAAGCAGCGCGATGGGGCGATAGTTGCTAGGGTCAGTTTTAGATTTTTTCTTGTGTATGGGTTTAATCAGTGCATTTTTAAGTTGAGTGGGAAAAGTTCCCTCTTCAAACGATTGGTTAATTAATTTAAAGAATGGTAGCGTTAGTTCGTCTGCACATTGCTTAAGTAGGAATGGGGGAAGTTCGTCTACTCCAAAGCTCTTTTTATTTTTTAAACTTTTTATTATTTTGTTAACTTCATAGGGATCGACAGCGTGTATTCCCGTTCGTCCCCTCGACTTCGTCCCCCGAGGGGGACGAACGGGAATTCGTTATTTATTTTCCCGATGGTCCCTCAAAAATTTTTGGGGGGACGAATGGGAATAATTTATTAATTCTTTTTTGGGTCTATTGCTCCCACTAAATAATATAAGACTGGTGGTTTTAATTGGTAAAAAAACAAAATTGATGATTAAATTAATAATACATGAGACAATATAGTATTGACTATAAACAATCTAATAATATTTGTAACTTACAAAAATGTAGGTACTTACATCAGTAGTTTTCCGCAGAACTCGTGTCGAATATATATTATTACATTAACACCCGTGCACTTTCATTGTTTTGTCAACACTAACCCGACCGGTCTAATTTAAGGATAGGAAAGGGAGAGAATGTCAGGTAAACCAATAGGATTTACGCAAATAACACAATGTTATCGGCACTCTTTTGTTAACTACCAGAATCGCCGGCGCTTCCCGTCAGAGTTGCTATATTTAGTGTAGGTAAACATAACGAAACAATGATAAACTTAGGATACGTTTTATAATTCATAAAAAAATAGAGAAGAATTTTGTAAAATAATGATTAAATCTAACGAAGAAACTAATTTAAAAGTAAACTACGAAACATCGAATAAACATATTTTCTGCACAAATCTTTTTAGTGGGACGAATGGCACTAATCGAAGAACATATTCCCATTCGTCCTCTCTTGAATTAGGATTGGGACGATCGGGAACAAATTAAGACGAACGGGAATACACGATCGACAGGACTGAGAAACATTGTGTTCTCTGTGGGGCACATCACTGGGGCTCCTTTTGCTGGTGAGGTTTTTTCCCCAATAGAAGCAAAGAAGTCATTAAAAATATTTGCTATTTGCTTAGGTTCAGTTATCAAGTTACCATTATTATGTAATTTAATGTTTATTTTTTCGCTTTTTATTGATTTATTTGTTCTTTCATTTATTATGTTCCACATAGATTTTACTTTATTTGTTGACTTCTTTATTTTATTTATATATTGTAGTTTTTTTGCTGTTATTACAGACTGTTTCAGGGTTTTTTCGTATTTTTTATAATATTTTGATATTATGGGATTGTTTGTTTTTATAGTAAGTATTTTAAGTAGTCTTTTGTTTTTGCAAGATAATTTAATACCCTTAGTCAGCCAGTACTTCTTATATATCGGTTTTATTTTAATTTTCTGCAGCGGAATACATGCATTTAGAAATTTATTTAATATATTATTAAACGCAGAGTAGTTTTCATCAATATTTTTATCTGGTTGTATTATTTCATTCCAATTTAGATTTTTTAGTTCAGATTTAAAGTTTTCTACATTTTGGGTATTATATAATCTCTTTTGGGTAAACCAGTTTGTTTTTTTATTATTGCTGTCACTAAGTAATTTTATGTGTAAGATGGTTGCGCAGTGGTCTGAGAAACCTAATTCTTCTACGGTGGTATAGGTATGTCTATAATTAAAATTTGTAAAAATTAGGTGTAAGCATGTTGAGGTAGTTTGTGAGATACGTGTGGGGAGTTTGATATGTTGTATGAATTTATATTCCAACATTAAATCTAAGAACAAATTAGTTTTTAGGCAGTTGTCTAAGATATTTATATTTAAATCTCCTCCTAGTATCACGTTATATTTTGAATATTTTTTATTAATATAACACATCATTTCTTTTAATTGGCGAATAAAAACTTCCTCCTCTCTTCTATTCCAATAAAATATAACGATAACTACTTTCTCGTTAAGTAATTCTATTGCACATAATTCATAATTGCACATAATTTCGTATGTGTAGATCACGCTACAACCATAGGAACCGATCAAAAAGTTAAATCTTGCAGATTTGAGACAGAGTTACTTCTGTGATTAAATATTAGTATGGATACGGAAACAAATTACTAATTTTTTTTTCAGTACTATTACTGTAGTTTAGTGTGTGTTTTAATCACAGTACATTACAAATCCAAGTACCATGTCAAGAAAACACTGGGTTACAAAGGGCTTTTGAAATGACAGGATGTATGAAAAGGTAAGGTTACCAAGAAGCCATATATCTATAGTTACAAGTATGGAAGGACTCTATTTAAATGACTAAGTACTATGAACATTTACATTTCAAAATATTAGGAAATAAACTATAGGCCTATGACGAAATAAGCATTGCTGAAGTTTATGAAGTATATTTGATTGGGAAACAAATGATTGTTTTCTTCAGAAATACAAGGACAAACACAAACGAACAGAAAAAAGAAATTCAAGTAGGTATTTGAAGTTTGAAAGGGATAAAGTTTAGAAATCGCTTGGCTTAGTTAATCAAATGTCTCGTCAAGATCAAAGCTTCAGGCAAAATAATAATAACAAACAAAAATGACAGAACAAAGATTACAGGGAAATAACTGATCAACAAAACACCACATGGTGTTTTAAAATACGATATTTAAATTAAACACTCATGAATTAACGTCAAAAAGGTTTCATAAATAGAAACAAAGCTAGAAGAACACAACAAACCGTTGATCTATGAGCATGACTTCATTTTCACGGATTTCTAACTCGTTCAAAAATTCCCGCCTGATAATTTCTTTGATTTTCGCAACTTTCTCCTCTTCTGAGAAGCTTTGGGGCTCCTCCTTGACGCAGACCAGGGCCTCCGGGTAATCAGGGTCATGATATTCCTCTTTTGGATCCATTTCTTGCAATTTTTACAGTTAAAAATGAGTAACGCCCTAGGAGCGTCGTCTTATAATTACACTTTTTTACAATATTCTTATAGTCACGGCACTTTAGTTTTTGGTTGATTATCACATTTATTCACAGCTCGATTAGGTGGGATGTTTATAATAACACTATTTAGTAAAAAACTATTGTAGTATTTAACCAATTTCCGCATTTGACAGTGGAAAGGTCAACAGCCGATTCATTCAAGTTTTTAACTTTTTTTTAAATGCATTCATCGAGACAGACTTAGGTCGTGCTGTCTACAGACAGCAGACGTGATACTATTTTTGTGATGTTATATTTATTTGTTTTGGAATTTACTGAACTTGTACGTGTATCTTATAATGCGCGAAATTGATTTAGAACATAACAATAGCCCTGAATTGCAGAAATCTTCCGTTAGCCAATGAAAGGTCGCACATGGCATTGACGCGTGCTTAATTTTCCGCGAAAGTTATTTATACTAGTTGAACAACCTTTTGCTAAAATAAAACGATTTTTAAGTGGCTGTTAACGAAACAAAATGACGTTGTGTTATTGTTTTTGAATAAGTTTAGTTATCTCATGAGCAGAATAACTAGCAACACAGATGTCTCGAAAATCATTTTGTTTGCGACTGCGTGCAACACCACTAACAACTGTCAAACTTGTTACGTTGACGTTTTTGTGAAAATCCTTTCTTATTTTACTAGAATAATTGTATTATAATCTAAAACGGCCTCCAGTAACGGATCGCCGTCGCGTGGACAAAGGAGCGTCGACCGTGATGTAAGGGCTCGCGGGGACGAGCACACGCCTATGTCAGACTCGCAGACTCAGGGGCCTGAGGCCATGACCGAAAGACGTCCCTTCTTTTATCCAGACAGTAGTAGCGATACGGAGGAGTACAGAAGGGACGAGGAGCGTCGCAAGCGGCTATCGAAGCGTACTGGCCCTAATATCCGAACGCGTCCTACGATGCCGCCGAAAAATTTAACCGCGAATACTCCGACTCCTTCGACGTCGACGGCCCAAGAACCGACTAGAAATGGGCAGAAGACGACGAACCAACTTGGAGAAGACCGTATAACGCTGGTGGTGGACAATACGAGGTTCGTCGTGGACCCTGCGCAGTTCACAGCACATCCTAACACAATGTTAGGAAGGATGTTTAGTTCAGGTCAGTTTTTTTTTATTGTCTTTTTGGTGATGGACTGTGCTAAGGTTTTATGGTGACACATTGCATTGGAACCTCTTTGTGTTCTATCTGGAATGAACTGGAAAGTTCTTGAAAGTTTAAACTTTGTTAATTAAATGAAACTTTTAAAACTTTCATGGAGTTTGAATGAATTTGGTTTAGAAATTTTCCAACAATGCATTTTTAACTGGAATAAGTTGGATTTTGATAGTAGTTTGGTGATAACCATATCACACTAGTTTTCATTCTCAACTCTCTTTAATTTAACACAAATTAAGAAATAAACATGACGTTTTAGAAAATTTATGTCAGGACAAGTTTCATAATATTGTGTTATTTGAAGATTTTTTAAAAGAGATAGTCTTTCTTATGTTTTGTGAACACTGACCCAGTTTCCCAATCAGATAATTTTTGACAATATCTCACATAGAATCATAAACTATTTTCAATAAATACTAAAATATTATCTGTTTTTACTTGATTTTATCTATTTGTAGTTTAAGTAACTAAATCTTTTAAGCCATTTTTTCGTCTACTCTTCTGAGTTTCTTTCTTGTCTGGAAATCAAATTTCATGTGAACCCAGTGTGGGTTGATGCAAGACTAATAAAATAAACTTTAAAAATAACCCGTGATGCCAAGTCAGAGGCCCATGGGCAGCATAAAAACTTTAGACACCAGGTTAGGCACTATACCACACGATAAGGAAGGATCCCATAATACATAGGTATTTTGAGGTTTGTCCATAAGACAAACATGTTATTAAACACAATTCCATATACGTAGTATAAAAAAAAACACTGAAAAAAATCATAGATAAATTTTACATGTATTCAATTATCCATTTCTGTTAAAACATTATTAAAAATTTCTTACAACTCTTACTTACCAAAACCCATAATGACCAATCACATAATTTATGTTAATTACAATAATGACTTAAATACTGGGAAATCCCTCGGCTTAGTAAGAAATATGCAAATGACTTTCACCAACAATTACTCATAGTTTTATCGAGAAAATGAGTTTCTTGTGAAATATGTAAAGTACTTTCACAAATAATTAGTCACAAGCTACAAAGAAATTTCTTGTTAAAACACCATGTCACCATGTCACCATGCCTAGTAAACACCAATTACAACTCAATCCAACTACCAAAGGATAGAGAAGTTGGAGGAAAAGAGGGAAAACTAAATCAAGTCCCAGGGGAAATAAGGTTCATATTCCCAAAACACGTTTATTGCTCAATTTCTCTAGGAAGTGTTGAGTCACTAATGACTCGGGCAGTCATTTCTAGGTCATTTGTGTTTACTAACAGGTCATTGATCATGGAAAAACTGGTGACTACTTTGACCTGTTTAGAATCACGCCTGTAAACCGCAAAGGGGTTGGCAGAAGTGTATCTAAGAGCCTTATCACACTAGCGGATAGCGAGCGCCCGCTCTGAATGAATCCGCTAGTGTGATAAGGCTCTAGTAGTACACTCACATTTCGCCAGTTATGATTAAGTCCCATGTAATAGGGGGCGAGCCTATTGCCATCAACCGGGCACGAATCCTGACTCCGCGGCTGCTACTGAGAAATTCTTGATGGAAAAACCCAATCACACTTTGCCCGACCCGGGAATCGAACCCAGGACCTTATGCTCAGTAGTCGTGCTTGCGACCACCGGCAGTCAACAAACTGTTGACTTTACGTTGACCTAATTTGTTTAAAAACTTGTTTTCCTTTAAACCATAAAGAAATGTTTTTGTTTTTTTTTTGCTCGGGAGTGTTTTAAACAGATGTGCAGGAAATATTTATAATTTGCTAAATGATTGATGAGTTCTTGACACAAAAACTAAGTGTTGTCTAAAAATATTTAGAAGAAAGGTATTTTTAGATGGCAATTTTAACATTTTTGATCAATGTTGATGAAGGAAAGTTCCCAAGTCTTTTTAAATGTAATTAAATCATTTTTACTAGCTTCGTCCTCAGACCAAATAAATAGGTAAAAACGGAACTCTGCGAACAGCAAAGTGAGGCCTGTCAAATGACGTCTCGCCGTGTACGGTCGAAACAAGCTATTTGGTTTACATTTTACAATGTAATTTGTGCGTTACACTGTAAACCAAATAGCTTGTTCGACCGTACACTCAGACTAAAAAAAAAGTTAAGACGGAACTCTGCGAACAGAGAACTGAGGCCGGTTTCGTAAACATGTTGTGCATTTATTGAGGCGTAGTTTAATTGTAGTTTGATGTAAATGTGTGCGTGTGAGCGTGTATGAATAGAGCTAGAAGTAATTTGCGCTGGCCTCACTTTATTGTTCGCAACGCTATATCTTGGTTTTTTGTACTTGGCCTGAGACTTCGTCCTATTTGTAATTCGTAATACTGTTTAACAAATCTTAGCACAGGTATGTCTGTGTGGTTTGGGCTTCAAAAAGTAAAGAGAGAGTATGTTATTAATCTGAAAAAATGACGAGATAAGAGTCGCTAGACTTCCTACTATTATAAAAGCGAAAGTTCGTGAGGATGGATGAATGTTTGTTCCTCTTTCGGGTTGGAAATCGTAAAGGGGCACTGAGGAAAAAAGACAAAAAAAAAAAAAAAAAATATATTTTTTAAATTGTTTATTTTCTCGATTCTATCGTATAAAACACATAAAAATAAGGCGAAAAGCATCTGGGTGATTTTTGTCTCCGACCAACCGTTTGTCGTAAAAACGATGTCGAAGGGATTCCGTTCATCCTGCCGGGGCTGCGGGACTATTCGAAAGAGATACCGTGGCCCCGGAACACAAAGGGCGAGGAAGGAACATGAATGGGTTTTAGTCAGTAATAGTCTGACACTCCCTCCCGCTCCGCCCAGAGCGGGAGAAGTCATTTGATGATTTCCCATGCTAAAAAAAAAAAAAAAAGGGATTCCGTTCATTCCGACCATATAGGTTAGGATAGGTTAGAACTCTTTCGCGCAAAAACGGTTGAACGGATTTGGGTGAAGTATGGCACACAGATACTTTATAACCTGGACTAACAGATATGATATTTTTTTATCCCAGTATTAAGATCCCGTTGGACAGGGCGAAGCCGCGAGCATATGCTAGCATGATATAAAAATGTCACAATATTATGAAACATGTTTCAAAACATTGTGTGATACATAATGCACTCAGTAAATAAACCAGGATCTATATTACTAAACAGTAAATCAGAACAGATCAGTAATTGATAATATGTGATTGTAGGATTCTTTATCAATTGTGTCATATGATTTAAAGTAAAATATCTCATTCAACAGAGATTATACATATAACATACAAGTCGTAGCCGCGGTTTCGCCTTCACAATATTTTTTTTTATCTTATCAAACCGTCTAAGCATACTCTTTTTTAATTGTTGTCACTACATCTACTACGGAACGGAGCATATTCAGTAACTAATCACACAACAAGGTCACTATTCGATCCCGATATATTCTCGTGCGAAATATACACATACAAAACGCTAAATAAACATGAATGAACACACAGTACTGTACCTTTTGACATTGTTGGTTAAAAATAGCTATCTGTGCTAAATCACGCGCGTAACCAAATTCGTGAATGAATCGATCATGTAGTCTATCACTGTCATTTTAACATACATAGTCACGCTTTCAATCCCTGAAGGGTTAGGCAGAGGTGTCTTGCCCGTTCTTCTCCATAGAGATCTACGCTTTGGAATGGGCAACTACCTACAGTACTTTCTCAAGTTATTATGCCTTGTGGCTGTAGCTTCGCGTTTTTTTTTGTTTTTTTTTTTTGACATTCTAAATTGCCGTTATGGTCTAATTGAATAAATGCTTTGAGTTTGTGGTGCAATAGTAATAGTACACCCATTGCATTGCAAGCATTTCGCAAGTTATGTTGTGAGTCCCATGGAATATGGGGCGAGCTTTATTGTCATTAAGACGACTACAGGAGTTACATTAGCAACTCTATTTGTGGTGGTTCAAACTTCGTTTGAAATACTGTTAGAATAAAGTTCTAATCAGCTTGCACTACAAAGTGGTTTTTACGTCAGTCACTGCGGGCCGAATAGTGCGAAATAAGTGTTTTTTTTGTGATTTACAAAAAATCTATTGATTGGACTAAAAAAATAAAACACTATCATGCTAATATGTTGCTTGTAGAATTATTTGCCAAAAAATCAGAATGATCGCATGTATTTTAGTATGGTTTTTACTCGTTAAAATTAGTGATTTTTTTTATCGAGTAAAATTAGTTGTATTATGTTTTCAAAACACTATCATGCTAGCATATATCCTGAACAATATCATATATTTTTCTGGTTTTGTTTATTGCAGTGAATCATATGCTTTTTTGCATTATAAAACTCGCATTTAGCTCCTGTAGTCGCTTTAACTGAGCACGAATCCATACACCGTTGCTGCTACCGAGTAATTCCTGGGAATCAAACCCAGGACTTGGACCAATGATGCAGTAATTTTACATCAAAATCAAATCAAATCAAAAATGTTTATTTGTTAGAATATGGTACAAATAGATGTTACAATAATGGTTCCAGCATATCCTGCCATAATATGGCGTACAAATATTTTTATACAAAAACAAAGCTAATGTCACTAACCCAGAATCAGAATGTTTATTTATTAAAGTAGGTGTTACAGAGTGTTTGAGATGGCGTATATAAATATTATCATAAATCTAAATTAAGTTAAACGTGCAGAAAATACCATTATCCCTCAATACTATCAAAACAATAATGTCAAAGCCACTTGATCCATACATTTTCTAATGTATGGATCAAGTAAAATGCCAACAATAAAATTTATTAGATAACAAAAATTATAGATGACAAAAAATAAAAATATAGAAGATAATATAAATTAAATTATATGAGAATCAAAACCATTAATAAAGATATAAGTCCGTGTCCGTTTTTTATAAGATGGATGTACAGTTGTATACTGCTGAAATCTGCCTTCAATATAAGCTAATCTCAACGTGAACGAGATCATTATTCTGCTAATACCAACTGATCGATCATTATAATCTCTTATCAGTAACTCTCTTTAAACACTGACACAGATTGAGATATCAGTTATAGTAGTTCAGGAGAAGATTATACCATTATCAGTGGTAATAGGCAGTGGCACAATATATCATTGTCATCATGTGCCTAGCCTTTTCCGACTATGTTGGGGTCGGCTTCCAGTCTAACCGGATGCATCTAAACACCAAAATGTTACATGGAGCGACTGCCTATCTGATCTCCACAACCCAGTTAGTGCTGGGTAATAAGATACCCCTTGGTAAGACTGGTTGTCAAGACTTTGCCTGTAACGACTGTCAAAGATCTAAAAATGACAACCGGGACCAACAGCTTAACGTGCTTTCCGAGGCACGAAGGAAAGTATATTAGCCACGAGCTCCTCATAGAACCAATAAATTTAAACCAGAAAGTGAGCTAGTTGGTCAGTAGGTAGGTCACTCTTTTTATTTATGAAAAATGCCTTGCTACCCCTTGATCTGTCCACGAAGTAGACACAATAAATAGTTAAACAATGGTGTCTCGAACAAATCGGTCCTTTGACAGATCATGATATTTGGCGCATAAAAACATTGTGGTAGGTACACTTGATTAAGTTTTTAATACATCACTAAAATTTTATTATAATATTGTTATTGCAATTTTTACTTGATTAAAGCACATACAATTGGTAAAATTATTTTATTAAGGCCAAAAAAATTAGATGTAAACAAGGCAGATTGTGGATAATGACGTCACATCATGGCCGCGACAGCTACGGACGTTTGAACTGTCGTAGAAAATTGCAGGAGTTTAATATTATTTTTGTGCGACAAGCAGTAGTTGAACTTAACTTTTAATACTTTTCTTGGGTTGATAGTACTGTATTTTATTGATTTAAGTGTAAAAAAAATTACGTGCATATTCCCTATTCGCACAATAATATAATCTCCCCGCGTCATGTAATAACGTAACCATAAGTCAGATAAGACTTAATCACACACAAATACGTGCATACACAACCTCTAACCCAACACTGCACGAGGCATGCACAATGCACAAATGACGCACTAAACGTATGACATAAGCACGTTTCCCATTGCTTATAGCTAACAACTAAAACCCAGCAGCAGACGTGTCTTAGGGGCCAACAATACGCCTATGCTTAGAAACCCTAACATCATGAAGAGTAATCCTAATGGTTTACGCAGACCGGGACGGCATGGCAATTTAAGGGATTTAAGGCCAGAATCTTCTAAAATTAGCAACTCTATTTGTGGTAGTTCAAACTTCGTTTGAAATTCTTTTAGAATAAAGTTCTAATCGGCTTGCACTACAAAGTGGTTGTTACGTCGGTCACTGCGGGCCGAATAGTGCGAAATGAGTGGTTTTTATTTTTTATAAAATCAAATATTCGTCTTTTGGAAACGAGCATTATGTTCATTATTAAATTGTCTATCCATTAGTATAAGTAGCAAATCAAAATAATTGTTACTTAACGAGGAGTAGCATATCATAAATCATTATTTCTCATTTCTGTGGTTTCGTTGTGAGGGGATTTATTAAACAATAGGCTATTTAAGGTGAAAGCGTCAGGCTAGCCCGCGAAATTCAAATTTTCTTACGTTTTTTGCAATTTGTAGACCAGTGCTAGGTTGTATGTTGATTAAAATATTGTTCGCGACTGTAAGACGTATGTAGTTACAGAATTATAATCATCAAAATCACCAATACAACTCTCTAAGTTCATAAAAGTCGAGGAACAACTTTTTCAAGGTCAAAATCATTCCTCGACCTTTATGAACTCGGAGGGTTGTATTGATGATTTTGATGATTATAATTCTGTGCGACTGCATATCGACTGCATATAGCGACTGCATATCTGACCTCCACAACCCAGTTAGTACTGGGTTGTGGAGGTCAGATATGCAGTCGCTTCATGTAAAATACTGGTATTCATTTCCATCTAGTTAAGACTGAAAGCCGAACACAACATAGTTCGGCAATCTTTTACACTTTTCTTGAGCGAGAAAAAAGATGTTCGTCTGCCTCGTCAGTGATGTGACAATGATGCAATTGACATATTATATTATATGACGCACTGACTGTCACAATGACAGCTGCTGCATAATAATCGTCACAGTGGAAACAAACCGTGTTGTTTAATGTCAATATTTTTGTTAGATTCTGTTATGTAATGGACTTACATTTGAAATTGCATGTTTGGTCTGATTTGATTTGTCAATAGGTCTTTAAATGCGATAATAAAGTATCTGGCGCTACACGTGCGGTCACTTCCATGCTAACTGGTTTTTTTTTTTACCATGGCCTTACAAATATTTCCATCGTTAGGTTGTCAACAAGAATTTGTATGGTGTACCTACAAGTAAAAAACCTGACTCACGCTCTAATTAAATTCGGGGTTTACAAGGTAAAACCGACTCCTCCTATTGTGTCAGTGTACGTGTGTAAGTTGGTTAAAATGTAGCCTATGTTACCCGGGCCATAATAATGAATCGATTGACACCTTATTCATCAAAATCGGATGAATAGTTTAGGCGCTACGGAAGAACATACATAGCGGTCATTGGGAGTATTTTTACCCGTCTACTGCGAAGCCAAAAATAAGGGTTATGATTTTAGCAGTCTACTAGCGGCCCGTCCCGGCTTCGCACGGGTTTGGTATTTTTTTTTTTTTGTTTTATTGTAAATCCTTTAGTCCACCAAATAGATGAATATAATCTGCCGACATATGTACCTATTCATATTTTTTTACTAATAATAACAGACAAATAATTAGCAGAATTATACGGTATTTCGTTCACTACAAAATAAATTTAATTAATTTTATAGCGTCAACAACACGTGGTAATTATGCTGTTAAAATGTAGCTTATATGACACGTTCGTAGATTTACCATAGCAGCGCCATCTATTGATTACTTACTCAACCCAGTCGAAAGGTATCGACATCTGCTAGAATCATTTGGAGTTAACAGATAATTGTGACTGTCAAATAATAACAGACAAATAATTAGCAATAAATTAAAATTGCGACTATAATTTGAGATTTAAACTATCCTCTCTCAAGTTGGATCGAACTGCACATGGTGTGCGAATTTTATTATAATCGGTTAAGTGGTTTAGGAGTCCATCGAGGACAAACATTGTGACACGAGATTTATATATATTAAGATGTATGTTGTATGTATACCAAACAACAAACCAAACGACCAATTTTTGGCACACAAAAATTTTGATCACGAACATTTTTGATTTTGACTCATGAATTCTACCTGACAGGCGGGAGGGGGGGGGGGGGTTATGACACTAGACAGAGCAAACTTGTTACCAAGTAGAAACAAGTATTGGATTACGATTTTCTTCGCCTTGTCCCGTCGCTCGCGTTAATATTTGAATATCTTTGCCTGCAACCGAAAATTCGAAGGTATGAGACATGCACCAACCCGCACTGGGTCGGCGTGGTGGATTGCCCGCTCCCTCTTACAAGGAGGAGGCCTGTCCCAGCAGTGGGAACGATATAGGCTGATTATACTATGCTTATATGCTAATCTTAGCAGCACTAGCAATTAGTCTAGCTAGAAATCCTTTAGCTTTTCGTCACGCCTAACTCGTCTGTCAAGTTATCAAAATAAGCGAAGTCGCCATTATTTAACTATTGTGTCTACTTCGCTAACAGATGAAGGTCTATCTGACAATTAACGAGTACACATAGACAGTGACACCCATTAGCCCTTATCCAATAAAGGTGTAAAGTCGTCACCCTGCAGGTCATTGGCGTGGTTCAGCCACAAAATAGGTTGCGAGGCCGTTAGCTTGCCATTTATAGGGCACTGTACTGGACGCAGGCGCGGTGGGGTTCTGGTTTCAGGTGGTAATGGAATTATATCTATCTCTTCTATCCTTGCTAATATGAACGCGAAAGCTTGGATGTTTGTTACCTACTCAATCACGCAAAAACGTCTGAACGGATTTGTATGAAGTTTGGTACACAGATGGTTTATAACCTGGATGAATGCATATATATCTTTTGGACCCAATTGTAAAGTTTAAGGAGACAAACATTTTGTTTAAAAAAAATAAATACACGGGCTTGAGCGGGACATCTTATAATTTCTTCAATAAAGTCTTACACTACACACCTACTGTATTTCTCAGCAGCAGCCACGGAGCTGGATTTGTAGCCTGTTGATGACAATAGGCTCGCCCCCTATTATATGGGACTTAAACATAACTGGCGAAATGTGCGTGTACTTTTAGATACATCCATAAATCATGATCTGTCGAATGACCGATTTGGTCGAGACGCCATTGTTTAACTACTTCGTGGACAGATCATGGGATAACGTGATGTAAATTTAATGTAATTTCAATTCTTTTCTAAAACACTATTAATTCTCAAGTCCTGTCAAATCGAGAGTCTCAGACGAGCCTTCTAAAGGGCATTCGGCTCCAGACCTTAGCTCGAATCGCATATGGTTCAATGTTAAAGTTCGCGAGTTCGTTCACTTAGGTTGTCTGGGGCAAATGGAAAATGCAGTACTTATTGTATTTTGCTGTGTTGTACGATATAGTTTTTAGTCGAGAGTCGAGACACGTTCAGAGTTCATGGAACTGCTGAAAAATGTCTGGTCCTAGATGAAAAAGTACGCGATTTGAGAACCTCCTCATTTTTCATCGGTTCAAAGGTCACTTTTTTAAGATGACTACAGATATAAGTTAAACCTTAGTTGTTTGTCTTGTCTGAATTGACACGCAGTCTTCTTTATCGTGTGGTTAGTGCCTAACCTGGTGTCAGAGTTTTAATGCCCCCATGAACCTCTGACTTGGCTTTACATGCCGTCGAAAAATATCTCTCAGGCATGCTGGTTTCCTCACGATGTTTTATACTATACGCACTTGAATCCGAAAAATCGGAAGTGCGTGTCTTGGGTTCGAACTTGAGACCTATGACTTGGCAGTCCGACGATCACACCACTAGGCTATCATTGCTTACACGCAGTGAGCAAACGTGATCGGATCAATGTTTTATGTAATGAGATGAGGGTTTTATAAAGGTTGTAAAACTACCCTTAATGAAGCAGAATGTCACTTGCTCTCCCCGTCATTGCTTACTCAAAACTTTGCTTTAAATACCTCCACGACCCCCATACTTTTCAATGCATCCATCAGCACAATGTTTCGAGTGCGTTATTTATTTAGGATCTCCAACAAAGGATGTACACAAACAAACACACGAAATAAATAATCGACGACAAAAGTATCACGTTACACTGAGTCCTGACGTAAAACGTGATTTTTCAACGGGTTTTGTGCAAAAAACCTAATGCCATTGAAATAGGCAAGACCACAAAAGTTCAGCGATAAAGTTAAAAATCAATAGGCGAGACGACAAAAAAAATCGAATTAGTCCGTCAGTTAGATTATCAAAACATATTTGACCCGTGTTTTTTCTTTTGTTACGTAAACCAAAATTGACGAAGATATGACGCTTTTAAAATTCTCAATACGTCACGCCTAGCTATAATTTTTAGCTAGTTCTGACGTCACGAGCCCCCACTCCCGAGTTTCGATACGTTTTATCTTTTGTCAATATTCATTTATTTACAAAAATACGTGTCCATATATTTCCAATACTCTAACTGACGGACTAAATAGATTTGCAATTTTTTGATACTGTCGTCATGCCTATTGTCAAAAAAAAAACCATTTAATAGAAGTCATATTTTTATAATAATTTGAGAAGGTCGCGGCCAGCAACGTGTGCATCACTAAACGCGATAAAAAAGTGTCAACTTTCTCCTCCAAGGGCAAATGCCCTTCTCAATCTCTGCAAAATTTCGGGCTGGGCATTCAACTTTATAGTCTGTCTAGGTGGCAAGTCAATGCCCTGAGGGATAGGACAAGCCTGGGGAATTCGGGACCAACTCCCAGGTCATTAGGGAGAATTGATTCTTTAACGGCCATTTTCAATAACTTACTAGCCGGTTTCGGTAGGTTGCTATCTCTGTCTGTTTGACATTTAGCTTACAGATTTCTTTGATTTTTCTATCAATCAAGTGACAGGTAGGTGACGCGGATAGGATATTCTCTGTTTATAGAAACACCGATAGCTGCGGAAAAGGCACATTAACCAACAGTTATACATACGTTAGTATGTATACGTTAGTATATATACGTTAGTAAGTTATAGAAAACGGCCGTAAGTCTGTTGAAAGAAGATTCAATAGTTGTTTCAAGTTTTATTTATTAAGGAGACTACAGGAGCTAAATTAGTAACTCTATTTGTGGTGGTTCAAACTTCGCTTGAAATGGTGTTAGAATAAAGTTCTAATTAGCTTGCACTACAAAGTGGTTGTTACGTCAGTCACTGCGGGCCGAATAGTGCGAAATTAGTGGCTTTTTTGCGATTTACATAAAATCTATTGATTGGACTAAATCAATAAAACACTATCATGCTAATATGTTGCTTGTAGAATTATTTTCCAAAAAATCGGAAAGATTTTTTTAGAGATTAGTTTGTGATTTTTTTTAAAGAGTAAAATTCATTGTATTATGTTTTCAAAACACTATCATACTAGCATATATCCTGAAGAATATCATATATTTTTCTGGTTTTGTTTATTGCAGTGATTCATATGCTTTTTTGCATTATAAAACTCGCGTTTAGCTCCTGTAGTCGCCTTAACTGCATGTTTGTTTTACGACTGTTATCTGACCTTAGTAGCTTCTAGCTTCACCTTGTCGATCTGAAAGAAGCCCCGTAGCTAAGACCAGCTTATCAAGTGTAAGGCTAACTTCTAAGTTTAGCCTTTCGTAAAACCTTTGAGGAATTAAATTAGAGTTATTTGATCAGTAGAATAGGTAAGAAGGTATTTTCAGTGAGTGCAATTTGTTTGATGTATTTCAGGGGTGTCTCATATTTATGTATGTTAAGGTCGTCATGGTCGAAAAAATGGGTAACGACCTAGCTTTGCACTTTTGGCTGATCACGGGACTTTTACTGACAGATAGCTGATGTTATAAGGTCTAACTAGGCTACTTTTATTACAAAATAATAATTAGGATTCGTGCGTTTTAGGAAGTCTGTTTTTTTTTTTAAGTTATTGTTTTATCTTTTTTACCCGACTACGGCGAAGTCAAAAGGAAGGGTTATGATTTTAGCAGTCTATGTATGTATGTTTGTATTTATGTATGTTGCACCCCGTAGCGCCTATACTGTTCATCCGATTTAGATGAATAAGGTGTCTATCGGTTCGTTATTATGGCCCGGGTCACATAAGCTATATTTTAACCGAATTCAACATTCAGAGGAGTCGATTTTACCTTGTAAACCCCGAATTTAACTAGAGCGTGATTTTTCAGTCGTCGGTTTTTTTTAGTTGTAGTATGCCACACAAATTTAATGAAACAAAATAAAGTTATTTTAGACTTTTTTAATCTTTTTTTGGGAAACTTTTTTTTTTAAATAAAACGTTTATATGTCCTCCTTTGAACTGTCTTCCTTTGAACTGACGATGCAGAACAGATGCCGTCTACTCGATACGACTGTCTGTCTTGTCTCCTACGAACGGTCATTCACTCCCTGGCCAGACCGAATGAACTGCTGAACTATAATATTGCAGACTTTTGAAAAGTTCGTTTGCTACCCTTGTGCTTGTGCTCGCATAAAATGCTAAATGGTTTGTGTTATTTCAGTTGAGTTGAGGTAGACAATGATCGATTCATGGTGGTTTTTTTTTTAGAGGACTGAATCATCGTAATCAGCCTATAATGTTCCCACTGCTGGGACACAGGCCTCCTCTCTATGAGAGAGAATGGTCTATAATCCACCACGCGGGCCCAGTGCGGTTTGGTAGATGTCACGTGTCTTCGAATTTTTGGTTCTAGGACATGCCGGTTTCCTCACGATGTTTTCCTTTACCGTTTTGAGAGCAGTGGTGATGAAATAAATTCCACAAAGTAATGCCTGGATTCGAACCCACGACTTACTGTTCGTAAGTCGGGGCCGCCACCACTGGGCTACCGCTGCAAGTTAGTCATCAATAAGCACTGAGCAAGAGTGGTTTTTAAATACCTTACGAAAACAAATATCAGTTTTGATTTTTTGCTGTTTTACAATTTTTTTAATTACACTGCAGTAACTTAGACCTGAAACTAGCCAAGAAACGAACACATTCATCCGCATTTCTTGTTTGGAATCGATGATACTTAAGGTGGATGCTCCAACCAGCCCGCGAAATTCAAATTTTCTTAGGGTCGTATTGATGATTTAGATGATTATAATTCTAAAACTACACACGCCTTACAGTCGCGAGCAATATTTTAATCAACATACAACCCAGCACTGGCTTGCAAATTGCAAAAAACGTAAGAATATTTGAAATTTGCGGGCTACCCTGGAGCATCCACCTTAATGTAAAATTTCATGGGCCGAGTAGGTGGTCACATAATCGCGGCGCGCGTCTGAGACGGTTTTTAAGTCTACCTTGGACACTTCAGCCATGGACCATGGTCAATCGCATTGCTGGACTAAAAATAACTAAAAACTAAACTATACTAAAAACTAGCCTACAAACGATACTAAAAACTTAACTAAAAACTAAACAAAAACTAAACTATAAACTAAACTACAAATTAAACTAAACTAAACCAATAACTTAATTTCATCTTTTCCAGGTCTCGAATTCACTCATCCAAACGAACGAGGCGAATACGAGGTGGCTGAAGGCATATCAGCGACGGTCTTCAGAGCCATCTTGGAGTACTACCGGCTGGGCAGCATCCGCTGTCCGCCCACGGTGTCTGTGCAGGAGCTGAGGGAGGCCTGCGACTACCTGCTCGTGCCTTTTGACGCCAACACCGTGCGCTGCCAGGTGAGGTACTTTTTAATGACAGGTGTGGCATGGATGGTACTTTAGTGAGGGACTCGTAGGTTTAGTTCCACCAATGCTGCTTTAAGATCCACGATGTTGGTACACCGGGCCACGAATGGTACTTTTTAGTGCTAAGTGTGGCTTGATCGGTACTTCTGGAGCCATTAACACTGCCTAGTAAGACCATCCCTGTTTTCCTCGGGAAGGAGGGCAGAAATGTAAAGTGCACCCACATTTTCCCGAAAGTATGATGCCGAATAGGCTAGTTTCCACCATCAATAAATTACAAATCTGTTTAGTCCTGAGTATTGGAAAATAATGGACACGTATTTTTTGTTTTTGTAAATCAATGAATATTGACAAAGATAAAACGCATCAAAACTCGGGAGTGGGGGCTTGTGACATCACAACGCACTAAAAATTATAGCACGGCGTGATGTATTGAGAATTTTAAAAGCGTCGTATCTTCGTCAATTTTGGTTTACGTAACAAAAGAAAAAATACGTGTCAAATATTTTTTTATTATCTAACTGACGGACTAATTAGATTGTTTCAGGACACAAGCCTATTGGGGATCGTGCTGCCTGGTTCAAATCCACATTCTGTGATTACTACCAAAAAAAAACGAATGGTAAAACGTATAATATTCCGCGACCTCTAGTGATCAACTACAATACAGTCCTTTCAATATCTAGTAAAGATTTTTAGTTAAAATGACAGTATTTATATGCATTGTTTGGTGAATGTCCAAAGTAGCAGCATTCAACTTCATTTGGTAACTTTAAAGTGCAGCCGTGACCACTGCAGAATTCGTAATAACCATCGTCTCATTATTAATATAAGAGTACAGCATAAACGGCCTATATTGTTCCTAATACTGGGACACAGGGCTTCTCTCTATGAAAAGCAGTAGGTCCCGTGATATTTGGTGGATATTTTCAAAGTGTAACCCGTTACTAAGAATTAAATTCTCCTCTTTTCAGAACCTCCGAGGCCTCCTCCACGAACTCTCAAACGAAGGTGCTCGCCGTCAGTTCGAGTCCTTCCTCGAGAGGCTAATCCTGCCTCTCATGGTGGAATCAGCCCAGAGAGGGGACAGAGAATGCCACGTGGTCGTCCTGCTAGACGACGACTCCGTGGAGTGGGACGAGCAGTACCCGCCTCAGATGGGAGACGAGTACTCGCAGACTGTGCTGTCCACACCGCTCTATAGGTTCTTCAAGTATATTGAGAATAGGTGAGCCTCTTTGAGTTTTATGCTAGCCTAGTACTTTTTGGGGAAGGGCAGGTAAGTTATGCTTTTTACCGGTTTACAGCGATGCCAAAAGGAAGGGTTATGATTTTAGCAGTCTATGTATGTTTGTATTTACGCATGTTCCTCCGTAGCGCCTAAACTATTCATCCGATTTCGATGAATAGTGAAAAAAAAAAAAGAAATGTCAATCGATTCGTTATTATAGCCCAGGTAACATAGGGTACATTTTAACAGACTTCAACAATATTAGGAGTCGATTTTACAGTGTAAACCCTGAATTCAATTAGAACCTGCTTTTTCAGTAGTCGGATTTTTTAGTTGTTGTATGCCACTCAAATTCTTGTTCAGTAACCTCGTTTGTCGTATGAAGTCCTGGTACTTTCAAGGCGAGTTTCGGTTTGGTATATTTTTGACTTATGCTGTCCTATGACTTAAAGGCAAGGTTTACCCGAATTGATTGTCAAATTCTAAATTAACGAAAGCAAAGCTGAGGAACAGAGCTAGTTTGTCTATGTTTGTCATTTCTAACCATAATTCTCCTTCGTTTCCAGGGACGTGGCCAAACAAGTAATGAAGGAGCGAGGCCTCAAAAAAATTCGCTTAGGGGTCGAAGGCTACCCTACGTACAAAGAAAAAGTGCGCAAACGCCCCGGCGGCCGCGCCGAAGTCATATACAACTACGTCCAACGCCCATTCATACACATGTCTTGGGAAAAAGAAGAGGCTAAATCTCGCCACGTCGACTTCCAATGTTTCAAGTCGAAGTCGGTAACGAATCTGGCGGAAGCTACTGCGGATCCTGTCATAGAGTTGGACGCGAATAGGGTAAGGGATGAAGAGGTTCCGGAAGTGGTTGTTGAACCGGAAGTGGAAGAGGCTCAGTGATTGGCAAACCGCTCTTCGGGAGCGGTCGTGAAGTTATTAACAGGTATTTTCTGCTGGCTCTGATGCAAGTCTTTGTGTGACGGGGTTTGAAAAAGGAATTAAAACAGGTCGGTTTTGAATTTGGAATTGGGAGTTTTGAAATGATGTGCTTTAGAAATGGAACAACACGGTTTGGTTTTGAAATTGGAATGAGAGTTTTGAAATGTTGTGCTTTAGAAATGGAACAATACGGTTTGGTTTTGAAATTGGAATGAGAGTTTTGAAATGTTGTGCTTTAGAAATGGAACAACACGGTTTGGTTTTGAAATTGGAATGAGAGTTTTGAAATGTTGTGCTTTAGAAATGGAACAACACGGTTTGGTTTTGAAATTGGAATGAGAGTTTTGAAATGTTGTGCTTTAGAAATGGAAGAGAGTTTGGTTTTGAAATTGGATTGAATTTTGGAATTCCGGTTTTGAATTGCGAATTCGGATTTAAATTCCGAGGCGGTTAAAAATGATTTTGAAATTCGATTTCTGGTCGAAATTATTGCAAAATCGGGTACACTTTGGAGTGTGTGAGCAAGAATTTCAAAATCACATCGTCTTGAAATTCAATTCACATGTAAGTCGGTATTAAAAGTGTGAAACGGTGCCCCAATCACACATACGTCTTAAATCAAAGTGGAGAAAAGTAAGAAAGTGCCAGATGAACTCTATGTACTTATTATAACGCACATTTTGTCTTACGGTATGCTTATTTATACACTGGAGTGCATTAAAATAGGTCGTTGTAAACACTGGCGTGTATGAAAATTTGGTCAGTGGAATTATGAAAAAAATGGCCTTAAAAAGTATTGCTGTGGCAATGTTATGGTGGATGGTAGTAGTTCGCTACTTTTATTGTGTGTAACAAAATGTGGAATCTGATTAAGTCTGTTTATTTAACTTTGTTTTTCTTCGAGTGTAAAAGAAGGATCAAAATTCACCCACATCTTACTGCAAAGAGAAGTATCTCAAAATAATGATAAAAATGGGTACAAAAAGATGGGTTTACTTCCAAACTCCATCATTACAGTCTAACATATAAAAAATTGCTATGAAAATTCGTTTAGGGGCAGTTATCTACAACGAATATTTTTTAAGTTTGTATACCCATTTTTATCATTTTTAGGGTTCCGTACCTCAAAAGGAAAAAAACGGAATCCTTATAACATATACGAACGGTACGGTACGGTACGGTATATAGGAACTTGTAAGTATTTGATGTGAAACATCTATAGGCGCGGGGCCTATAAATGTTTCACATCAAATACTTACAAGTTTATACGGAACGATTGGTGCACGAATCCAAAAACAATATTTGTACACCAATTTCATTGGTAGGACATAGAGCTCAACTAAAATGTATGAATAAGACCTTTATTTCAATACCTGTGTTCACAAATAAAGATGATTTGATTTGATTTTGATTTGATCCACCTCGTACTTGGCCGGTTCTTAACCGACTTCCAAAAAGACAAGGTTATCAATTCGTCTGATTTTTTGTTTGAGATACTTCTCTTTGCTGTAGGACGTGGGTGAATTATGATCGTTCTTCTTTAAAAATATTTTTTAGGCAGTGACCAAGTTTTTTAGAGCTTGTGTCTAATAGTCGCGTCAGCTGTTCCGAGACGAGGCGATTGACGTCATTTTCGCTTTCATTCTTTAAAACTCTTTATTCTCGGCTCAAGTCTTACCAAGGGGTATCGTAATACCTTGTACTAACTGGGTTGTGGAGGTCAGATAGGCAGCCGCTCCATGTACAATACTGATATTCAGCTGCATCCGGTTAGACTGGAAGCCGACCCCGACGTAGTTGGGAATATGTGATCGGCTCAAGTCGTGGTCACTGCCTAATAAGTTACAGCTGTATTATTATCATTATTGTTAATGAATAAAAATATTCACAAATAAACTTACAAAATTAAAAGTAAAGTGTTTCTGTGATAAAAATGGTGGTGGGCCTATTTTTATGCACATCTATGTACTTTATGCGCTTGTGACAGAAAGTTGTGGCCACATTTCGAGCGGTCCTGGGTACGATTCCTAAGGTCGGACAGTGTAATTGGGTATTTCCATTAGAAACTTCTCAGCCACGGAGTCGTGCCCAGTTGATGGCAATAGGCTCGCCTCCTTTTACATGGGACTTAAACATAACTGGCGAAATGTGGGTGTATAGTACACATCTGTCATACCCTTAGGGAATTACAGGCGTGATGTTATGTTATGGTGCACACAATCAAACTGAACTGTATAATTATCATGATAATTATCAAAGTATGATTATCATGATAATTATCAAAGTATGATTATCATGATAATTATCAAAGTATGATTATCATGATAATTATCAAGGTATGATTATCATGATAATTATTACTTTGAACCCTGTCTGTACCACCCCTTAGATATAACCACACCTTTCTGAACACGTTGTCTTTTGAAAATGTGAAAAGAACAAATACTTGTCTTAACCAAAATATACTTCTTGTAACATTTTTATTTTATGATATAGTTTTATCCTATGTCTTTGCTCGCCTTTTTGTGAAATGGCCAAATTTGGTCATGTCTAAAACTTAAGTTTGCTAGGAAAAGCTATCTAAAATGTCCACTAAAATAATCTAAAACCCAGAACACACTGTCGTGCAAGATTAAACGTTGATTATATTTTAAAATTATTATAAAACGTACTGAGACATTCCTATAGAAAAGTGAACGAGTTATCCTGCATGACAGTGCAAGTTACATTCTACATTTGTGTGAAAAAATTGTTGTTAAACATTTAATATTTCTAATTTCTATGTTCTTTTCAGCAGCATATACAGCATGTATCAAAAAGCCGTTTACACGCTGTATACGCGGCAAAAATGTCAATTGTGCAGACAAATAGTGCAATCATCAGCCTAGCCAAGTAATAAATCATCGAGGCGCTCCAAACATTCGGGAACATTCGCTTGTAATGAACAGTTAGTAACAATCATGCCCGGTTTCCACCGCAAGCGGAGCGGACTTAATGATTAATGACTTCTTTTACCTCGCAAGAGAAAACTGCTAACATGTGTTTCCACCAGCAAAGAGTCGAGCGGAAATGACTCAGCGGGCAAAAAGAGTATAAATGAGCTCGCTCTGCTCATTCTTGTTTCATTTCTCTTTTGCGGTGGGAATCAGACGACTAACTCTTTCTTGGTGGAAACGCAAACCTATCTCATGAAAACGAAGTTCGCTTCGTTTTGCCATTTCCAGCTCATTAGTCTTTCGCGGTGGAAATCGTGCTTCACATGTTCCTGCGCAGCGGTGGCACAGTGCTGGCGGCCCCGACTAACGAACAGTAAGTCATGAGTTCGAACTCAGGCAGGCGCATTACTTTGTGTAATTTATTTCATCACCACTGCTCTCAAAACGGTGAAGGAAAACATCGTGAGGAAACCGGCATGTCCTAAAGCCAAAAATTCGAAGATTTGTGACATCTACCAACCCGCACTGGGCCCGCGTGGTGGATTATAGCCCTTTCCCTCTCATAGAGAGGAGGCCGTGTGTCCCAGCAGTGGGAACATTATAGCCTGATTATGCTATGCTATGCTTATTCTACATTTAAAAATCGAATCTTGGATTGTTACATTACAGGCGAATGCTAGTGTGAGGAACATGAGCCCTCGTACTTAGGTCGCGCAAAAGTGTATACACAATGGCGAAACTGTTATTTGCTACCAATCCGACATTGTTGGATTCGCCACACAAGGGATTCCATACCATCGTACAATATTTAACACTACACAATGGGTGTAAAAAGACCCTTTACGAAGCCGAAAGGCACTTATCCTCAACGACATCGCGATCTATGTTTTGCTTACGAGAAACGCATCTTGGATGTAAAGACTTGCTTTACTCGCAAGCATCGTTATTGCAACTGTTTTTTTCATTGTTATTTTAGCGATCGAAAGTTAACGATAATGAACGTACAGAGATAACGACAAAATCGCTAACTTACGATTACTAATTACTAACGAATAAGTTCGTTTGCAATAATGATGCTTGCGAGTAATACAAGTCTCTACATCCAAGATGCGTTTCTCGCAAGCATCATTATTGCAACCGAATTTATTCGTTAGTAATCGGTGATTGAAAGTTAGCGATTTTGTCGTTATATTTGTCGAGATTGCGCCCTGGGCTGGCATTCTCGAGAGAGATAACGAAAAAATCGCTAACTTTCGATCGCTCATTACATTTTTTCGTGAGTTATTAGCGAACGAAAGTTAGCGATTTTGTCGCTATCTAAGTCGAGACTGCCGGCCCTGGGAACCTTCTAGTTACAGGTATATGGAGAAGAATACGAAACACACACACCTATATTTAAAAGCTTGTCTAAAAAACGTTTTTTTTTTAGCGCTATTTGCCTGCACAATGTTTTTTTTTTCGATTGTACAGAAGCGCCACAACATCAAGCTATCCGAAACTGTAAAATTTTCAATTTGAACCTAATGCTTTAGCAATAAAGTTGAAAATCTGTTAAAAAAATTGACAGATTGTAGTACCCCTTGATGTGCAGCTGGCGTCTGTACTATTTTCGTTCCTCTAACTTACTTGTGAATCTATAAAATACGCAATATAATGAATAAAAATTAACGAATTGATTGTTATTCGTAAGACTATTACTGTATTTAGATTTTATAAAATACATACTTAGGAAATAATTTGTACGAACTTATGTTAGATTTTGTATTAAAATTATACATATCTGCTGACACTGGTGTTTTATTTTGAAAGAACATAATATCACGCTTTAGACGGAGATGCACCTTATACAACAAATCCATATTTGGCCAGTTCTGTTTGAAGTCCCATGTAAGAAGGGGGGGGGAGGGGGCGAGCCTTTTTTTTCTCGGATGGAAAATCATCAAATGACCCCTCCCGCTCTGGGCGGAGCAGGAGGGAGTGTCAGACTTTTACTGACTAAAACCCATCCATGTTCCTTCATCGCCCTTTGTGTTCCGGGGCCACGGTATCTCTTTCGAATATTCCCGCAGCCCCGGCAGGCTTCGGTCCTTGACCCCTTCCTTATTGCTGACTCTCTTTGAGGCGCGCGTGGAACACTCCTGCGCCGTCGACACGGCCTGTCGTCATGAGACGGACGGACGGCGAGCTAGCCCATAGCTCCCCACCGTCCACAGGCCCGCGTGGGAACGCGGCCTTAGTAGTAGACTAACCAGATCGAGCTCTGAGACAGAGTGGATGTGGAATGTGGAGAACAGCTTATAAGAGGCCCACGGCCAGCAGTAGCCTGCAATAAGCTGAGCATGTAAGACTTCTTTTTGGGGAAAAATAAAAAAACAGGGTATTAGACAGTGCTATATTAAATATTAAAATGAATAAAAACCAGTACAGTGAATTAATTCTAAGATAGTTAAAATGAAGAGCTTCTAATGAAGTCGTGGCGCTGGTGGCACGAAAATATGGAACTTCTATTAAAGTCCGTGGCGGTGAAAAGGTTGTAGCGGCACTACAAAAACTACTACAGCTATATTGAACAAAAAGTACTACAGTGCCATCTATGACAAAGATGATGAACTAACTGCGCAACACGTCAGAATGCCAACATCGTGCAAGTAAAGAGTTATCCGCGACATAAGACTATATATGAGAACCCGACAACAACTGTCGGGCAGTGGCCCACCAGACATAACACCCGTCTTGTCGGAGGATCCTCCCTTTTCTATGGGGGATGAAGAGCTTTACACCCTGTTCTATATACCCACAAAAGGTTAAAGGACAACTCACACATATACTGCAGCTTAGATCAGTAGTCCAAAACTTTACCACTTCCCCGGCTTCGTCTGTGACAGCGCAGCGGTCGCTTTGGCGCGTGTTCAGGACAGAAGGATATACAGCTCCACACTCACTCCCCGCCGTTGCTCCACACTTTAGGTACTAGGTAGGTATCTATAATTTCGTGACAAAGAAACAGAAGAACAATGGTTGCACAGTAATAACGTCTGTGACTTACGTAATGGGCATGGATTCGAAGCCAGCCAGGCGCTGTACTTTGTGTAGTTTTTATAACACATTTGCTCGTAAAGGGTCTCTTATTTCACCAACTTCAATATCGTAATGTATCTCATTACGTACTTGTGCGTTACTGTAAAGTAGGTAAAACACACGGTTTATCAAGATGCTCGGTCTAAACCGAAAGGTACTTTTTTAAATTTTAGCAAAGAGTTTTATCTCAGAAAAGTGGTCAACATTTTATGAATTAAATTAACAGTTGGGAGATGAAATATAATAAATAAACATTTATGAGAAGAGGTTTCAGGGAAAACGGAAACAAGTCTCTGATTAGAGTTAAGAAACAGTTTATTCGTTAATACACTTTACAGTAAAATAGTTCGGAATCAAGGTATTTCGCGGACAATATCGGCGCGTGGCGTCACGTAACGACTTGCGCGGGAGGTTGATAGAAGCACGTACGTGTGCCTTGCGCGTAAGCAGCGGACTGGCGACGCCGCGCGCCGCGCGCATCGGTCACACGCTTGCAACCGCCACGCGGGAAAAAGAGGAAGGGATATCATTCATTGTATCGAAGCGGCACGCGACCGCGGGACGCTCTGATTGGTCGACTCGTAGATCTCTGGGTTGCTACATACTCCCCCTCCAGTTCTGGAGAACGCCCTCGCTCCTGAACTGGCATACAACCAACATCAGCATTAGCTGGACGTCCGCGTTTTCGTTTAGGATTAACGGGTTTTGGTAAGGAGTCGTCGCTACCTCGGTAACGTGTAAGGTCTTCAGAATGATATTTCCCTAAATCTACATTAGGTTGTTCTGTGCTCGCGACTGTGTACGTTGTTGGGCTTACCTTTTTTGTGATCTGGTAAGGGCCATCTCGACGAGGGTAGAACTTGGAAGTGAGGTCTTTTGACCCCTTGCTTAACAAATGAGATTTTAGCATGACTAAATCACCTACCTCGAAGGCGTCAGATGGTCGGCGCGAAGCGTCGGCGTACTGCTTCGTCTTGTCCTGCTGGATCTCGACGCGTTCCCGAACAGCTGACAGTGAATGCAGGAAGTTTTCGAGGTAAGGAGTCACTTGTGGGACAAAGTTTTCTTTGGCTGTGATGGCACGAAGGTCGTGAACGACTTCTGTGGGTGACCGCATCTCTCTACCAAAGGTCAAATAAGCCGGTGACTTGCCCGTTGTGCGACATTTCACGCTATTGAGCGCAAAACGGATCACTGGTAACTTCTTTGGCCAAGAGGTGTGGTCATCTGCCACGAGATGGGCCAGCATTGCCTTAAGGTCGCGGTTTTTTCGCTCGGCAGGGTTAGCTTGTGGATGATACAGCGGGACAAAATTTTGTTTGATGTCTAGGACTGACATGCATTGTCGCATCACTGCGGAAACAAACTGGACACCGTTGTCTGAAATAATCCTGCGAGGTAAACCGAACCGCATGAAATATTCCTCGATGAGGACATGCGCACAGGCCTCTGCTGTTGCTTCCTTTAGAGCAAACAGCTCCGTCCATCGGGTAGCAGTGTCTTCAATGAGAAAGATCCACCGCTCCCCCTGGTCTCCTTCCGGCAGTGGGCCGAACAAGTCCATGGCCAACACCTCGTTCCGCTGGCTCATGACTGGTGTTTGGAGTAGGCCTGGAGGTTTGGTGTTTTTAGCCTTATACCGCTGGCAGTGGATGCAGGCTAAGACATAATCGGTGATTATTCTCCGCATCCCTGTGAAATAATACAGCTGTGCTGCCTTCTGGTATGTCCGATCGATGCCTGGATGACCAGCCGTTTGAGAGTCGTGTAACTCCTTCAAAATAGCTGCAACTTGGCCGGCAGGTATGACTAATTGCGGGGATTCACTATCGGAGTCCGGATTGAAACGGTAAAGAACTCCTTGATCCATGAGGTAACCCCTTTCTAACCATCTTTTAGATGCAACATCATCAGATCCTTCTAGCTCTTTAACAATCTTATCCACTTCAGGGTCCGAAGTCTGTTCTAGGCGAAGCTGAGCAGGTGTCTTGGCGGGTAGATCGCAGATAACAGTACAGACACCGCAACTGTCGCTTGTATCGCTAGAACAAATCGGTCTACTAAGCGTGTCTGCAACGACATTCGCCTTCCCTGGGGTATATTGGAATTGGATATCAAAAGATTGGAGCTTTAGAGCCCAACGGACTAATCTACCTGCTGGTGATTTAAGTGATAGCAACCAGCGTAGAGGCTGATGATCACTTCCAATCACGACTGGTTGACCGTCTAGGTAAGGCCGAAAACGCTCCACCGCCCACACTACAGCGAGTGCTTCCCGCTCCGTGGTTGAATAGTTGCGTTCAGCTGCGTTGAGGAGTCGGCTGGCATATTCGATCGGTCTTTCCTGATTGCCGTCGCCCTGTAATAAAACTGCGCCTAAGGCGTAGTTACTTGCGTCAGTTCGCAGAATGAAGGGACGACTGAAATCGGCTTGCACCAGTATTGGAGCTGTGGTCAATAGACGCTTCAGCTCGTTAAATGCTTGGTTTTGCTCTAAGCCCCAAGACCAGACTTGACTTTTCCTGGTCAAGCGAGTCAATGGCTCGGCGACTTTTGAGAAGTTAGGTATGAATTTTCTGAACCATGAACATGTTTGCAAAAAGGTTCTCAGGTGCTTCAGATTACTTGGTATCTTCATCTCAAGTACAGCACTCACCTTCCCTGGGTCGGTGGAAACACCTTTTTGTGTTATAATGTGACCGAGATATTTAACGCTTTCTCGAGCAAAAGCGCACTTCTCCCTATTTACATGGAGGTTAAACTCGGTCAGACGTTTAAAAACTGCCTCGAGGTCTTGCAGATGCTGTTGGTATCCCTGAGATATAATCAACAGATCATCCAGATATGCTAATAAAGTTACATCTTGTAAAGCAGAGCAGGATCGGAGACGATCGATAAGACGCTGAAAGGTGGCTGGCGCGTTGCGGAGACCAAACGGCATTCTTTTAAATCGGTAAGTACCTAGAGGACAGACAAAAGCTGTTTTGTCCCTATCAGCTTCCCTAACCTTAACCTGCCAATATGAGGATCGAAGGTCTAGCGTACTCATGTAGCAGTCCCGTTTTGTGCTCTGAAGTAACTCGTCGATGCGTGGCATCGGATATGTGTCAGCTTTGGTGACTGCATTCAAACGCCTGTAGTCGACGCAGAAGCGGATACCACCATTGGACTTCGGCACCATCAGCGCCGGTGAACACCAAGCCGATTCACATTCTTCTATAATGTTATCTCGTAACATCTTACCTATTTCAGCTTTCATCAGCTCCTTTTTCGAAGGATTTAGCCGGTAAGGAGGAACAGCAATTGGAGGATGCTCACCTGTATCAATGCGGTGTTCCGCATACGGTGTTGGACCTCCCCCTGCTTTAAAGACGGGTGCGTGCCTGGTGAGAACGGCAGCGAGCGCTTGTCGCTCAGCTGGTTTAAGGTGAGTACCTTCATCGTCCCTAAGTATATCTGTGGAGGCGCAGGACACGTCACGCGAGGTAGGTTCGAAGAACAAGGTATGTTTTACTGTTTCAAAGTTACTAAAATACCAGACTTCTTTGGAAAAATCTATAACTACTCCCGCGGCGGTTATAAAATCGATACCTAACAACGTTTCGTTATTTGTTGAGTCGGGAAAAATTAAAAAAGGGATCGTTATAACTGCCGTTTCTAAGCACACCTCTAACGTGGTGGTAAGTACATCCATCGTACGGATTACACCGTCGGCAAGCTTAACTTCGCGTGTCGAAGAGCTGAGGGGATGACCTTGACGTATAAGGAGAGTATATAGCGTAAAACCCGCAATGCAATGTTTGGCAGCCGTGTCTATCAACGCGGTACCGGTAAACCCTAAAATTGTAATATTAAAAATTGGTCGTAAATCGCGACCAATAGAGGGTCCCGAACGATCGTTACACAAACATACATCGGTTAAACATAAATGAGCATTAGATTTTACCTTTTTACAAAAAAAATTGCGAGAACAGTTTTGCCCATTATCCTTTATATCATTAAAAGAAATATTGCGAAAACAGTTTTGCCCATTATCCTTTATATCATTAAAAGAAATATTGCGAAAACAGTTTTGCCCATTATCCTTTATATCATTAAAAGAAATATTGCGAAAACATTTTTGACCATTGTTCTTTATATTATTATAAGACATATTGAGAGAACATTTTTGTACATTATTAGACAAAGATTGTGGAATAATATTGGCCCTTTGTATGGGACACGAAACACCGTTAGCACTTTCACACACAATTACATTATTATAGTTATCGATAGGGTTAAAAGAGTCGGACGCGCGAGATTTAATCGAATAGAAACTTTGACCACTAGATTGTTTATCACTCTCACCTGGACTTTGCGACGCCTGTAACTTACGGCATTGCTCCTTGGCGTGGCCGAACTTCTTACAGTAGGCGCAGGTAGGCCGTTGCCTCCTTGTGGAATCCTGCTTCGGTGGACAAGGCGCGGGGGGCGCGGCTGGAGCAGGCGCGGACGGAGCGGGCGGGCTCTGCGCCGCGGCGGCGCCGGTGGGCGCGCTGTCGCGCGCTATGGCGCGGCTGTTATCACGAGCGCCCACGTTATCACGCGAGGCGGATTGTGTAGACGGCGTTGATGTTGACGGCGGTTGTGAACGCCGCTCACTCGTCGTGTGTATCATGACTAGGGTTGCCATATTTGGCAAGACTCGTGTCGGGACGCAAAGAGAAAAAAATAATTAAATATGAATATTTTTTATTTAAAAAAAAAATTACAAATTCTACTGTATGGAAGCAGTGCTAGACGTAGCTTGGTCATATTTTGCTGAAGACTTTACTTTTTTAAGTAATTCTTTCTGTCCTTTTACATATTTATAAAACTCCGTGCAAGTCATATTAAAGTTAACCTGACACTGTAATATCGACTCCACAGTCTCCGGCAGCAGGCGATTTCTTTCATCGGTCCACTGGCTCGACATTAATGAAAATACTCGTTCTACTGAAGCGTTGTGGCCAGGTATCGCAAACAAATATTGGCATAATTTGAGCATTTGGCATTTTCTTTCAGGATTTTCTGTAAGAATGAAAAAGTAAATCCACTTGTCTTCTACAGAATTTTTGGCCTTCCACTCTTCCGTGTCAACTGTAGCCTCCAAAAAGTTTTTCAGATAATTATATTGTTGAAAGCAACTGTCGCCCAAAATCTCCACACCATTTTCATTTAGGTATAAAATAGTGTTTTCAACTGCTGTCCATTCTGGGATTTCAGATAGCATCATCCAATCAAACACTTTATATTTATCAAATGATATGGACCACTTTTGCAGATACTCAAAAGCTGTATTATAAAAAGCCACTGTCTCCTCCTCAAACTTCGTGATCAATGTTATTATTTCAAGTGAAGGATTCTCATTTTTTTATTTGTTTAATTGTATTTTAGTTTGCATGCCTATAAAATTGGCAGACTTCCTCTCTGTCAGTGTATTTTGTGTTTCCTGTAATATCTGCTTTATTTCAATTACTGACACTTTTTTCATCTCAACGCTTTTTATATTTTTTTGAAATAAATTGAGATTGGACTGTATAAATAGGAAATAAATTTCGCTGATCGGACTTTTAAAAAAATCTGAAATAATTTTAGGTGGTCTCTCTTCGGCGTTAAAATAGTTTTTTAGTGGAATCCAAAGTTCGAGGATCCGTTCAACCGCGGGCATCAGCGAAAGCCATCTTGTTCTTGAGTGCGACAGTAAATTTTGATGATTTATATCAACATAAGCGCAAAATTCCTTTAGCTTCTCAGTCCTGACAGTATATATGGAAAAATAATTAAATATTTTCAGGACGATGACTTCGACATCCACAGACAAGATTCCAGCTGCACTTGATACAGTATTGTGCAGAATATGGGCTGGGCAACCAATTCCTTCTAAATATTTTCCGAGTTCTTCATTTATTTTGTGAAAAACATTGCATTGGCCTCGTCGTTCAAGCCCTCCAAAGTTTGTATTAGTATTGTCTCCGCAAAAAGCGATTAGCTTATCTAATGGAACCTGTAGTTGTCTTAAAGTATAGATACAATAATTTGAAATAGTTTCTGATGTTTCATTTTTAAGAGACTCAAACTTTAACAGCTTCTGTTGGATCCCATCAGCTTCAGTAAAGTACTGAACGAGTAAAGGAAACATTTTTTCAGCTTTGTGATTTGACGCGTCGGTGCCTATGCCGTAAAATGGCACTTCTTGCAATTTTTTCACTGTTTCGGTGACAGAGTGCGGAGCAAGAATATTTTTAACAATAGCTGTAGCCTTTGTCCTAGCAGTAGACTGCTTTGCGGCGTTTTTTGAGTCGGGATACATTGTTGCATTCAATTTTACAATACAGTCAAGAGAGCTAAAGGATTGATGATGTTTTACCACTTTATAAGCTGTCGTTAGTTCCGCTGCACTTATGAGTAAATCTTCTTTGGTATCTTCTTTAATCATAAAACCAGATATAGACTTTGATATCGATACGATGGCAAGTTTCTTTTTGTGGCTAGCCGTAGAAATATGATGCTTAACGTCAGCCTTACCTCCGTGACTTACTGATATGAAACATTGACAAATATCACACAACGCTTCTTCATTTGTACGTCCTTTCTTTATAAAACTACATTCTTTTGTATATTCATCCGAAAAATGGCATTTTCTCTTTCTTGTTGTAGACATTTTCGTGAAGACAACAAGTTAAAAACGACAAATTGTGCCACTTAGCTAAACACTAAAACAATCAACAATGCGAAAGTACAAGCTTTTCACTCACTGTATTGGTGTTTGTTTACCCACTGACTCGCTCGCTGTTGCTGCGATAGCACGGGGCGGGGTGCGGGGGGCACCCTTCTCCCTTCCCCAGCGCGGTACACGCGAGCGACGCGCGACGTCGCAACCGCGCTCCGAGTAATTTGGCGCGCGTATTTGAATTGCTTTGACCGCGCGATAAAACGGGACGTAATAGTGTTTTGTCGGGACGTCGGGACAGAAAGCCTAATGACGGTGACAGTCCCGATATATCGGGACGAATGGCAACCCTAATCATGACGGTTTTTTCGTCGAACGAGTCTTCTACATTCCGTGCGTGGCGGAGTAAATCATGGAAGTCATGACATTCTTCTCTACGTAACCTTTTCTTAATTCTGCTGTGCAGGAGACCGTACGTCATATCTATTTGCGCCGATTCTGTTATATCACCCTTGGGCAAGCGTGCGAAAAGGGCGCGAACGCGCGCCACGAATATGTCGGTGTTTTCTTTGTCTTGCGGCGTAGAAAATATTTCAATGTATATTCGATGAGGCGGTCGGCGGTCACCAAAAGCACTTATCAAGTTATCTTTGGCTTCTGGCCATGACGACACAGAGTATTTTATGCCTTGCCACCACGTGGCCGCTTCGTCTTTAAATAAGTAGGCTAAACCGCGTAGAATGTTTGAGTCCGTAACTTGCGCGCAGTCGCTATATGCCTCAATAGCGTCTATGAATGCTTCAACCGACTCTTTCGGTCGGCCGGAGAAGGTTGCTCTGCAGCGGGCTAGGGTGTTGTGCCCTGATAGCGCGAGTGACTCCGGAGTAGATGCATTCGCCCGCGACACCGAGGTGAGCAACTCCCTGAACGCTTCTGTTTGAGAGCGCTGGAGAGAAGCGATAATCATCGCCACGTTTTCATTAGAGAACGTAGCGTTTGCATCGGCACGCGATGAAGAGAAGGCGTCGTCGCCATCTTGGCTGGCGGACGCCGCTGGCGGCGTGTTTGGTCGCGAGAGGACGGGTAATGCGTCGTTTGCATCATCTCTCCGAGTCAAACTAGCCGCTCTGCTCCTTGTCACTGGCATTTTTGTTCGTCACTGCAAAACGTTCACTATGTAGACACTATGCACTATACTATTGTCACACGAAAAACACGTTGGAGCGCCACATATGAGAAGAGGTTTCAGGGAAAACGGAAACAAGTCTCTGATTAGAGTTAAGAAACAGTTTATTCGTTAATACACTTTACAGTAAAATAGTTCGGAATCAAGGTATTTCGCGGACAATATCGGCGCGTGGCGTCACGTAACGACTTGCGCGGGAGGTTGATAGAAGCACGTACGTGTGCCTTGCGCGTAAGCAGCGGACTGGCGACGCCGCGCGCCGCGCGCATCGGTCACACGCTTGCAACCGCCACGCGGGAAAAAGAGGAAGCGATATCATTCATTGTATCGAAGCGGCACGCGACCGCGGGACCCTCTGATTGGTCGACTCGTAGATCTCTGGGTTGCTACACATTTAATTATTTAATTTAATTATTCTTGACAATAAATTACAACCATTTATCTGTAACAAAAATACAAAAATATTAATTTACTTTATTAGTAATATTGGCTGTTTTTTGTATCTTTGCCTTAAAAAAAAGCGCTGATGCGCGCGCATCGCTAATTTGTAAATAACTAAAAATTATTCCGCGCGCTTTTTCTTTTCGCTGTATTGTTTTTATTTATGTCGCAAATATGTTATAAAACGTCGTATGACATACGTGCGCTTTGATAATTACAGCCTCTGCTTTCTAATATAAAGCCCTCCTATACGGCTCGGGCTAGCAATATCGCCTCGGCTGTAATTTTCAACTTACCGCACCTATATCATAATGTACTATTACACCACTACTGCTCATTAAACGGTGAAGGAAATCATCGTGAGGAATCAGTACCTATGTTCTAAAACCAAACATTCGGAGACGTAGTAATCCACCAACCTGTAGGTAGGTACCTAAGGTACCTACTGTGGCACGTCAGGCCGCGTGATGGATTACGACCCACTTCTCGTCACTGAGTGGAGGCTTTCGCCCAGCATTGGAAATTTTATAGGCTGGTTATGACGAAATATTATTTTAATTATTTTAATATTCTTTAACGAAATAATTTTCAAACTTTAGTCAAAAACTATTTGCTTATTTTGCCTTGTCTACTTATATCAAATTATTTTGACAGCTGTATCAAATTAAAAAAAAAACTGTGTGTTCTATGGCCCGCTTCTGAATACGACAGAAGTATAAAATTATCTAAGATCTCCGTTTACAATAAAAAATGTCGCTAAGGGCATCACTAAATCGTTCAGTCTTCAAGAAGACTTCGACATATTTCCTAGTTGCCGCGGTTAGCACATTTTTCTTCGAACGGGCTTTCGACAATATTTGTATTGAGATATTCGAAAGATGTAACCCAAATAAGCTTTGGAAGGACGTTGCTCATCGCTTTATTCCAAAAAAAGAGGAACCGGAGAAAGTTTGTTAGTGTTAAAATGTTCGTTTGCATGATTAAAGATTTCCTATTATAGCGTGGCCTCGTGTGTTTATTTTTACCCGACTCCTCTCATAGAGAGGAGGCCTGTGACCCAGCAGTGGGAACATTACTAGGCTGATGATGATGATGATGATGACGGCGAAGCCAAAAGGAGGCTTATGATTTCAGCGCGTACCTTACAATGGTGATTCTTTGAATACGCTCCAGCACATTCCAGTACATAGAGATGTATTTATGTCACCGTAAAACTTTAAATACCGTTAGATTATAATCTATCTCGCGAGATTGTAAACTCTCGAAAGAATGTGGACACGGAACGCAACTCGCGATTGGTTGAACGTCATGTGCCCCGCGCCGCCATTTGGTGTCGAATGTAAACGAACAGTGTGTTCCCGCTTATCTTCTAAACTACTGATATCATAATTCGATAAATGAGGTATCGTTAGAAGCGTTTTGATCGTCCAGCAGGCCTAGCCAAGTTTGGCCTGCTGGACGATCAAAACGCTATCACGACAACGAAACATGGAACCACATGGAACATGGAATCGATATCGATTCTCTTTCTACAATTGTAAACGCCTCGGCGTAAGCGATTGTAGAAAGCGCTAAATTGGTAGCCAAGTTGACACGACAGGAGTCGATCGCTTGTTCTCTAATGTCTGAAGAAAAAAACCTACACTTTAGTCTATGGTGAGCGTTCCTACCAAAGAGTATAACATTGTAGAAACGCTAACATTCTATTCTATAATTTTGAACGATGTAAACTTGTCTACGAATTTTCTATCGTTTGTGTTGATCACGTGATTTAACGTTGAGATGATGTCATTCTACTAGCGTTAACGATTGTCAACTTGGCTAAGTCTGCAGTTCAGCGACCGCCGCACAACACGACTCTTGCGCTGTGGGCTGCTGCCTTCTTGGCTGCCGAGTTCGGAGGGCCTCCTCAAGGTTATACTGCTTAATCGATTCTACTACCATATGTCCGCGGCTTCGCCTGCATGAAGTTCGGTAACTGTCCCACGAAAAAAATAAAAAAGTATCCTATATGTTAATCCAGGTTATAAACTACCCGTGTGCTAGATTTCATTCAAATCCGTTCAGTAGTTTTTGCGTGAAAGAGTGACAAACATCCATCCATCCATCTTCACAAACTTTCGCATTTATAATATTAGTAATTACGAGTATACCTCAAGAATTAAAGAGGAACAGTTCTAAAGAATTAAAGAGGTAAAGTTTGGATCTTCGGAACTACTGATTCGATTCCGAAAACTTCTATCAATGAAACTCTACATTGTCCCCGAGTGTCTATGGGCCGGCGCACATAATACAACGGACCGCAGCGCAAACATTTTTCACTGTCAAACTATTTTTTTTTAAATATCTCAGATATGTCCTCATTGAAATATCTCAGGATGCGCGCATTCTCGTATTCATTGATTTTAGATATTATTTCAATGAGGACAATGTCGATAATAGCGACAGTGAAAAATGATCTGCGCTGCGCTCCGCTATATGTGCGTGCCCATATTAGGCTATATTTAAAACGCATTTTTCAAACATTATCCTATGAGAGCATAGGATAATGTCCGAACCTCAAGCGGGGGAAGCCGCTTGCAGAAGCCACTTTATAATAAACTATTACTTATGCCCGCGGCGAGTTCGGTAATGTCCCACGGGATCATACTATACCGGGATCAAAAATATCCTATGTGTTAATCCAAGTTACAAACTACCTGTGTGCCAAACAAATTACATTCAAATCCGGTTAGAAGTTTTTTCGTGAAAGAGTAACAAACATCCATCCATCCCGCCATCCTCACAAACTTTCTCGTTTATAATATTGTAGGAAGGGATAGGAAATAGGATTTAGAGCAGACTTTCAAATCTGGAGAAGGTTTAAAGCAGTTTTCATCCCAATTTATAAGACGTTGGTTTTCATTTTACGAATGTGAATTCAAACACAATATATTAATACCACAGAACTTTATTACAACACAACTTACCAAAATCCTTAGTGCGGGCGACAAAATAATACTTATAAAATATATCATAGCTAACTAAGATCGCTTTCTTATAAAATACTATATCTAAAAGTATTAATATAACAATACACTTATATACAAAAAGGTTTGTACAACTAACGTATAAAGTTTAAGGCAAAAAAGAATCAGCTTGGAAAAAGTTGAATATTTTTAACTCCAGGTAAACAACATATTATTATAGAAGTAATAGTACCAGTAGTCGTGTATAAGTGTAGTGTACTAAGTAGTAGTCATTATCGACGAAATAAAATCAAATGGTTTCCGACGCAAGACACCCTTTATATGATAACATCTTCGTGGCGCAAAGGCTGAAAAGCCGTAACAGTTTTTTAAAGTGTGTGTATCCGCTCACAGGCGAACGCTCCAAGCTGTAGCGAGAAAGTGTTTCCCTACCCAACCCAAATCTCCCACCTGGACACGAGTTGCCATGGCTGACCTGGACGTCTTAGAATAGGACTCTGGGCACAGGTTGGCTGAAGCAGGGAAAACCTGTTCAGGTGGCGATTCATAGATGACTCTGCCCTGGACTCCTGGAGTGTAAATAAGGTGTTGCTCCACAAACGATGGGACACTTGATATCGTGTCCTGACTGTCCTGTTACTTGCACATCACAGGAGCCGATGGCCGCTACTGAAAGTGCCAAACTCGTCGCGAAATTTTGGGCTGACTCAATTTAAATTGTTATCGACACGCTAAGAAGTAGTAGTAGTAGTAGTAGCAGTAGTAGTAGCAGTAGTAGTAGCAGTAGTAGTAGCAGTAGTAGTAGCAGTAGTAGTAGCAGTAGTAGTAGCAGTAGTAGTAGTAGTAGTAGTAGCAGTAGTAGTAGTAGTAGTAGTAGTAGAAGTAGTAGTAGTAGTAGTAGCAGTAGTAGTAGCAGTAGTAGTAGCAGTAGTAGTAGCAGTAGTAGTAGCAGTAGTAGTAGCAGTAGTAGTAGTAGTAGTAGTAGAAGTAGTAGTAGTAGTAGTAGTAGTAGAAGTAGTAGTAGTAGTAGTAGTGAGATTTGAGATTTTGTGTCTCTATGTTGGCTGCAAAATAAACGTCACTGCGATTTTGACAATGAAAAAATACAGAGGTAAAATATTAATAAAAGGGTTGTATAAGTTCTAGTACAGTCTGTGCACAGGTCATCTCGTGCGTTGCGCTGTCGGTAACAAGAAGCGATAGAACTTGTCACTTTTCATTACTTCCAAAAAACACCCGAGTAAAATAAGCTTGCCACACCAAACTGAAGTCATAATCATAAATAAATAGACTGATAAATTAATCAATTATCTACATTGTACAGTATATGATGGAATATCAACATCTTGTCCTCATCGGATTTTAAGCCTCATGAGAAACAGGTCTGACGTTTCGAACTGTCAGTGTCATCCGTAACCACCGTTTAATATGGCGGAGGTTTAAGGGTCAAAATCGATTGGCGGCAACGGAGGCGGCATGTTTCTTTCTTTCCAAAGTTCAAACTTGGTTTCTTGTGAATCTGAAATGAATGACAATGTTACAAAAAAGTCTTTTTAACGTTTATGTGGTACTTACTGATAGTCTATCATGGGTTGTGGTGGTTTAAAAATTCATAATAATTGTCATTATTCATCATCCATTCAACCTATGCCACTGGGTCAGTAATTAAATTCATTATTATTTTGACGACCCGAATGGCGCAGCGGTAGTGAGGCTGCCTTACGTTCTTAGGGTCCCGGGTTCGAATCCAGGTAAGAGCAAGTGTTTGTATGATGAGCATGGACATTTGTTTCCAAATCATGGATGTTTATATGTATAATAAGTATGTATTTACAAACAAAAAGTATCTATGTTGTATATCAACTATGTATCTAGTGTCCACGACACAAGCCTCTTTGCTTAGTGTGGCACTAGATGGCGCTGTGTGTGCGATATTTATTTATTATTTATTCACTGCTGAAACAAATTAGGGGTCAAAGTTCCAACTTTTTCACAAGTGTTTTTTGACGTGATAACGTCTTATAAATCGATGAACACCGGCTACACGCACGAAAAAGTGTCACACCGTTCTGCGCGCCAGTCACGTTCCGCCTGAAAGCCTGACCCTGAATTGCGAAAAAAAAATCAGATGTTCCCTACAATTATGTTCGCATAGCTCGTCAAACTGTTTGGAACATCTGATTTTTTTTTGCGATTCAGGGTTTGGTCCCGTAAGCCTGCCGGGGCTGCGGGACTATTCGAAAGAGATACCGTGGCCCCGGAACACAAAGGGCGATGAAGGAACATGGATGGGTTTTAGTCAGTAAAAGTCTGACACTCCCTCCTGCTCAGCCCAGAGCGGGAGAAGTCATTTGATGATTTCCCATCCGAAAAAAAAAAAAAAAAAAGGGTTTGGTCCCGTAGTAAAAGTTGTTCATAATGATGAGTACAATGACCGGTCGAAGTTTATCGATATCGTCTCGAAATACGGTGTATAGAAAAACCCGACATCAGCTATCGGGCAGTGGCCCACCAGACATAACACCCGTCTGGTCGGAGGATCCCCTTTTCTATGGGGGATGAAGAACTTTACACCCCGTTCTATATACCCCTAAATTCGCTATCCCACCACAAGAGCCAGGTACAAATTATTTGCAACAGAACATGCAATGCAACATTTTCCATACATTTGCCAAATGCAAACACGCTTAAAACATCTGAGCGCACGCTTCGCGCCATCTGGGCATCTAGCATCCAAGCGCGTAAAGGTGCAGGAATGACTTTGACCTTGAAAAAGGTTGTATTGATGATTTTGATGATTATAATTCTGTAACTACATACGTGTTACAGTCGCGAGGAATATTTTAATCAACATACAACCCAGCACTGGCCTGGAAATCGCAAAAAACGTAAGAAAATTTGAATTTCGCGGGCTACCCTGACGCTTTCACCTTAAGAAAAATGTTGCATAGCGTGTTTCATTGCATGTTACACTGCGTGTTGCATTTCGTGTTACATTGCGTGTTGCATTACATGTTGTATTGAAAATAGCCTGCATGTTGCGCTGTAAATAACGTAGGCATATTCCTATCAGCACTTACCAGTGGCCCTGGAAGAAGTGAGGCTCGGCCGGAAGAACCGCGGGAGGATGACACGCGACGGGGACAGCGGCCGCGCGCCGGGGAAGTGCGCGTACGCTACTGTCACACTCGGCACTGGCTTATCTGGGAACGAAAGGATGAGGGGTGACCATACACCTCCGACTACTCAAGCTATTCTTCTTCTTTGCGCAAATTATACCCGAATAGTACACTGCCACCTGCACAGCTGTGTCGTTGGCATCGTTTAAATCCTGGAAGGTGCAGGTGGCTGTGCAGGATGGGCAAGAAAGGAGGTGAGGCATATCCTGCCCTCGGCTCCACACTGACATTGTCTTTGGGACGGGTCGATGATACCCCATTTGGCTAGATTACTTCTACAGCGGCCAACCTGGGCCCGCAAACGGTTAAGAGATTTCCAGATTGGCCACTGCAGTTCCTGTCCATGCCTTCGCTGACTTCGCCTTTTGTAGCGATGCTGTAGCGCGACAGTTCCGTTTGCGACGTACGACTGAAATACGACATCGTCGCGATCGCAGCTATACAGTTGTGGTGACGTGTGCTAAGGTGCACAGCCAGCGACAGCATTGCAACTTTATCGCTGCCGTTTTTCGTTCGATTAGATTCTCTGTTCGATTATCTTATCAGGTCAGGCAGTGCTGTATGGATTTTCCTACAAGGATTTGAATAGTACCGTGAGACTTAAGTGCGAAGTGACCAAACTGGCGCAAATAGTTGCGCGACTTCCTAATCATTCAAACAATCCGCGGTCGCTAATGTCTTCCGCGCAGGATTGCCTCATTTTGGAGTTAGACAGTCCTTTAAATATAATAGGCGAGACAACAAAAAAAATCTAATTAGTCCGTCAGTTAGATAATCAAAAAATATTTGACCGTGTTTTTTCATTTGTTACGTAAACCAAAATTAGCAAAGATATGAATCTTTTAAAATTCTCAATACGTCACGCCATGGTATAATTTTTAGCTAGTTCTGACGTCTCGAGCCCCAATCCCGAGTTTTGATGCGTTTTATCGTTGGTCAATATTCATTAATTTACAAAAACAAAAAATACGTGTCCATTAATTTCCAATACTCTAACTGACGGACTAAATAGATTTGCAATTTTTTTATACTGTTGTCATGCCTATTGATGAAATGTGTGTACCATCTGCGGGTGCGTGACCTCAAAGAATTTACACTTCTGTCGTAGACGGAGAGGTCTCCATCGGGAGATACTATCGTAGGATGATTCTTAGAAATAAAAGTCTGCATGTCACCCTTAACCTTAAGCGGACCATATTCGAGGCTCCTCCGCACCACCGGTGGTCCGCGGACCATAGGTTGGAAACCACTGATTTAAAACCATATCTTCAGTAAAAATAAGGTTTAAGTTAGCTGGTACGAGGTGTACCGAAAACGGTACACCGGGGACCGTGGTTCGACAGCAATAAGATTTGGTACCGTTTTCGGTACAGTTTGGGACTAAGAGGTTAAACATGACCACACCTTTATGATACACGCTGTACGCAAGAACCCAACAACAACCGTCAAGCAGCAACCAGACAACGACACCAACCCCTCTCTTTTCCATGGAGGACATGGAGGCTTTAGACCTTGTTCCTCATACCCCTCAAGAAGTACTTACGTATCTTCTGCTCCTCATCATCTCTGTCGTGCTCAGGAACGTCGGCGTCTCTGGACACGACATGCACGATCACGGAGAGAAGTACACAGGCCGTGCAGCCAAACAGCACGCTGCAGCAAGCCACCACGTAGCCGCAGGGAGGGTACCACCACCACTGCAATATCCAGGAATCCAGGTGAAGGTTTTATCTGACGAATTTGACGACCCGAATGGCGCAGCGGTAGTGAGGCTACCTTACGTTCTTAGGGTCCTGGGTTCGAATCCCGGTAGGAGCAAATGTTTGTGTGATGAGCATGCACATTTGTTTCCTAGTCATAGATATTTATATGTATAATAAGTATGTATTTATAAACAAAAAGTATATATGTAGTGTATCAACTATCTGGTGTCCACGACACAAGCCTCGTTGCTTGGTGTGGCACTAGATGGCGCTGTGTGTAATGTCCAGCGATATTTATATTTATATCTTTCAGTCTAAGTTGCAGGATATATGGCTTCAATAACACGGAGTTGTTTTCAGTAAGTACAGTGCCCGAGTGAAGCTACGGCTTCGGCCAGACTGCGGACAGAAAAACAGCTTTCGGCTAAAATGGGCTGAGGCCGAAGGTTTGGGAAGCGCCCAAGCATTCTGTATATCAAAGTAAGTAACCCTAAGCAAAAAATATTGCTGGGAAATGTTTTTTTTTGGGAGAATAATCACGTTTTACGGTAAAACTCATTGTAGCGCACTCAAAACATTGCGGTTAACCAAACACTTGTTGCACCCGTCATAGCGATATATAGATATTTTTTTTGTCCTGGACTGGTGGAATTTCAAGTTTCTCACAACTTTTTGAAGTGACAACTTTTTTAGTCGCGTTGAGCTAAGCTTTTAGGTGAACAAAAATCATGGAACTCGCGTCATCGTTCGTTTGTGCTCGCTAAAACTCGAGAACGGCTGAGCCGATTTAGCTGATTTTGCTGTTGAAATGTGGTTGAAGGCTTTGTGAAGGGTCTGTTTATACTGTGCATAGTGTAAAAGTATTTGCAAAGATAAAGGTGTATTCCATCCATTCTCCCTCTCTCATAGTCCCATGGGAAGGACGACAGCAATATTATAGGCAACGATTTTGTAGTGCATTAATTGTGCGTGTGACTGCATGTTCTTGCTAGAAAATTGGAAGTAGGAGGTAAGCTCCAAAACGAATCAGCTGAATAAATAATGCATTGTAATACAAGGGGCTTAATGACCCATTATATACGAGGTAGTTTTACTACCGAGCTTTCGCGATATAGTAAATGGGAACCGAGTTAGAATGGGATGGATTTTCATTTTGAGTGTGAGAAAAATATTCAATTTAGTCAGACGGACAGACAGACGTACAGACAGACTGACGGACTGACGGACTGACGGACAGGCAGACAGACAGACGAACAGACAGACGGATAGACAGACAGACAGACAGACGGACAGACACATGGACAGCGAAGTATTAGTAATAGGGCCCCGTTTTCCGTTTTCCCTAGAGTCTTTCCCTATCTTTCACAGATGAAAAGTTGCTTATTCATTACAACTGATAGAAGCCACTGAAGGCGCTAAACTCATCGCTCAGTTCTGGGGCGACACAATTTGGATTGCTATCGACACGCGAAGAAGTAGTAGTGGTAGTATAGTAGTAGTAGTTTAGTAGTAGTAATAGTAGTTTAGTAGTAGTAGTTTAGGAGTAGTAGTAGTTTAGTAGCAGTAGTAGTAGTTTAGTAGTAGTAGTACAGTTTAGTAGTAGTAGTTTAGTAGTCGTTGTAGTAGTTTAGTAGTAGTAGTAGTTTAGTAGTAGTAGTAGCTTAGTAGTAGTAGCAGTTTAGTAGTAGTAGCTTAGTAGTCGTAGTAGTTTAGTAGTAGTAGTAGCTTAGTAGCAGTAGTAGTAGTTTAGTAACAAGTTCTAGTGTCACAAGTTTTTTCTTCGGCGCGCGCAGAATCTAGTATGCAATAAGAGTACGTACATCATACCTGCGATGATAAAGTATTTTGACGACATGGCACGTGGCAGCGCCCGGCTCGGCGCGGGTTCCTCTCGGGCAGGACCGGCAAGTGTTGTCTCCTGCCTTTGATGAGGTGTTCGGTGGGCAGGAAGCTGACAAAAACAAATATCAGCCATAACAAAATTCTATTCATTTATTTGCGTTCCACAATGTGGGATAAGGTGTTACTAAAGGCTTCAAGTTAAGAACAAATTGTGGGCTCTGACATGAAATAGCAATTTTTGGATAACCAACGGGACACATAGAATGTGTATTTCTGTTGCCGCTTTAGCAACAAATAACAAAAATGAATACCCTACTACGATGTTACAGAATCCTTTATGCGCGAGTCCGACTACCACTTGGCCGGTTTAAAAAAAAATAACTATACAATAATTAAAGTGGCCGGAAGAAACGAGATAGCCATGGCACAAAACCGCCAAAAGTGGAGAGATTTAGAAGAGACACACACTCACCATTGGGGGGCCAAGGGTTGCAGAAGAAGAAGAACTAGGTACTTAATAAAGATAAAATAAACATTTATTGCCTGGAATTCCCGAAGAGCTAGACCGAACTATACCTAATAGTCAAACTACATTTCACCATATTTTATTATTTTTTGCAAAAAAGTTTTTATTTTTCATTTTCTTGTGGTTCACATGTGCTTACCCCTTCAGAGCGTACCGGCGTGATGTTATGTTATGATATGGTGTAAACAATAGACTGACATGAGATTTCAGCAAACCCAGTCCATTTGCTATCATTTATTGAGGAGTTCCGTTGCCTATCTCCGAAGTTCTTCATCAGATCTTCACCAAATTAAAATTGTACTACTCCCAGAAAGTACTCTTCCAAAAACTACCCAAATCGCTTCAAGTGTGCATATAAAATTTGAAGAGTTCTCTCTATTTCTCCAAGATCCCATCATCAGATCCTGGCTTGATGATCATGGGACCACCTAGGAAGTATACCCTTTCAAACAAAACAAAAAAGATCCAAATCGGTCCAGCCATCTTCGAGTAATCGAGGAACATAAAAAAAAAGTTTGACTAATTGAGAACCTCCTCCTTTTTGAAGTCGTAAAAAAAGTCCTATGTAACAAGGGACAGCCTATTGCCACCATTCGGACAGAAATCCAGGTCTTCGTGGTTGCTACTGAGTAATTCCTGTTGGAGGACCCAGGAGCTCACGGTCAGCAATAGTCCTTGCGACAATATAGCAACAAGGCAATCGTTCAGAGTAGGAACGATTGCCTTGCCTGATCACGTTATTATTTTGCCAGGAACTCCATAACTGTTCTGATAACATCTTTATCTTCTTTTGGGATCAGCTGGATGGTTCTGAGCTGGACCCGATAGGTAACGCTGTTATCGATATAGAGAAACACCGGCCAAGTGCGTGTCGGGCCACGCATGGTATAGGGTTCCGTAGTAGCCCGTTATATTCAAGCAACTACTTCATCTTAGACACTTTAAAGTTTAAAGGTTTTTGTATTTGGTACAAAATTATCCAAAACCCAAGTTCAACAACTATTACTGCTAAACTGATAAAGTTATCTTCACCGCTATAGTTTTCCTTTATAGTTCATGAAATGCACTATCATCATGAATTTTTCCAGATTTTCAAGCCAGCAATTAAGCTTTTAGGGGGGGGGGGGGACATTTTAAAAAACCTATTCAATGACATTCCACACGATAGGGTAAACGACGAACAAAAAAATCATCCCCACTTCACATGTAGGCGAGCTACCTCAAAAAATAATATTTTCCAAAATTTTATTTTACCACTTTGTCGGCGTAATTGATATTCATTCCTCTACAAAATTACAGCTTTCCCGTACTAACGGTCTCTTAGCAAACCCTCGGACAGACAGACAGACGGACATGACGAGACTATAAGGGTTCCTTCTCAGGACTACGGAACCCTAAAAAAGACAGTGCAAAGTATGTCAGGTCATCTAGTAAATAATCATTTCGATACTCACAGCAAAGCTTGTACTTGTTTACAAGGTAGTAGCCGGCAGGGCAGATAACCACCACGTCTACCTTGTCAGGAGACATGCGGGATGCCAGCTGATGGTATTCTCGGTGACCGTTGGTGTCTGTAAGAACGTCAACGGTCAGTACAGTCAGTTCATATCGAGACGCGACGCGACGGTACTGGAAGTGATTTCGCGCTGCGGCGCGAGACGCATCGCAATGAAATGTGTATCTTTTCGTGTAGTAAATAAAGTTATATTTTGAGTAGCTCTATTAAAATGTGCGCCCAACGTCGCGTCGCGTCGCGTCTCGGTGTGAATTGACCCTTATTGGTTTCATTAGTATTCTTGACAATATCCTGGATCCTGAATGCTGCCCACCTGACAGACTAGTGAACATGCTGCTTCATCAATTATTATCATCATCAGTTCAACAGAAAGAGGTACCTCCTACACTACTAAAGGGTTTTGCTGGGAAACGACTTTTTTTTGGGGTGAAAAATAATGTTTTGTGGTAAAACTCAATGTAACGCACTCAAAACATTGTGCTGATGAATGGATTGAACAATACGGGGGTCGTGGAGGTGTTTAAAGTAAAAATCTAACATGAAAAAAAAAACTTGTGTCAAAAAGTTGGAACTTTGACCTGACCTGACTTTACCTGGGAACCTTCTAGTTACGGAGATATTGGATCTCCGTAACTAGAAGGTTCCCAGGTATGGTGTAGAACAAAAAAATGATCGCAATGACGAGGAGAACAAGTGTCTTTCGGCTTCGTTAAGAGGTTTTTTACACCCTGTATATATTTTAGTCGTTATCGCAATATTTGTTAAGAAACGAGAAACGCAAGAACTAGTCGAAACGGTGATTTAAAATAAGAAGTAAAAAGTTGTTCGTACCTTTTTTTCTGAGCGTATGTGTCACCACAGGTCTGACGCAGGCCTTCCAGGGCGCCAAGGTCTTGCAGACCCCTTCTCTTGATACCTCCACTGAAATACACAAAATTAACTTCACGGCTGTATTCCACGAATGGTGGTGGCAGGAATATCTAGTGTAGCCACATTCTGCTATGTTTTAAGACCTATGTGTGACGGGACAAAGTCTGCTATAAACAGGGCACGAACCTAGACGGCGAGTGAGTTTTCAATTTTCTAAGTGAAAAACCTATTAAGACAGGGTCCGACTTTCGACTATTGAATTCAGGACCTCAGGTTTAATAGATATTGTTGCGACCTCTTCTGTCAACCAAAGAGGAAGTCACATTATTTTATTCCTCCGATCAAAGATCCAAAAACAGGTAGATAGCAGAAAAAAAAAACTTCTTATAAAATCTAGGAAAAAACGACAATTAAAAAAAAAATCTGCTGGCAGTGTCTCCCTGAGCGACACCGCCGTTACTGTTTCGAGAATTCGAATGTAAAAGAGAATTTCTTGTGTCTATTTTTAGAAGCTGCCACGCCACGCCGGCTTGCGTACCCCGATACTTTTCCATTCGGGCTCATAATTATGCCTAATACGATGGCACAACTCCCGCCCCGCCATCTATTATACGTTTAGACATATAAAGCTCGCAAAATACACTTGAATTTTCTTAATCGCATTTGTGACATGCGCCCCCAGTTCACTGCGAATAGACGTTCATACGATTTCACCTCAAAACTTGCCAATCCCCTGACTGGAGCAATCATTAACATCATCATTTTAGCTGAAAGCACTGCTGAACTAAGGTCTCCACCCCTCTAGCGTCACCATAGCGACCTCTACTTTGCCGTGTTTCACACATGTACAGTCGTGGTCTTTTCCGCCCGACCACTTTTTTTTTCTTCTTAAATCATGCGGAGGCGCCGAGCCAAGCCCCCTTAAAGTTTAGGCCTATTAGGAAAGCGTCAATTTGGCGCGCAAAATAACAATAACCCTCGTTTGGCGTGCGTCGTCAGTGCGCTCGGCCGATCGGTATTGTCTTTCATTCATTATTTCTATACAAAGTCAACGGGGCTGGGCTCTCTAGCGTTTCTATGTTGCGAGTGCAAGCAAAAATTAGCTTTAAGGTGATCAGGCGGGAGTGTCCACGATAGTAAACAGTTTCCCCGTGGCCTTCTCCCGGGCATCGGTGCACCTTGTGGAAGCCCTGTAAGTGTTAACAACACAGTCAGTAATTAAACAAATTAAAGGGTGTAAAAAGACTCTTAACGAAGCCGAAAGGCACTTGTTCTCCCCATCATTGCGATCATTTTTTTGTTTGAGACCGTACCTGGGAACCTCCTAGTTACGGAGATATTGGGGATCAAAGTTCCAACTTTTTTTTTTAAATACATGTTTTTAATGTAAGAACTTTAACCACCTTCTCGACCCCCACGCTAATCAATTCATCCACCAGCACAATGTTTTGAGTGCGTTACATTGAGTTTTACCGTAAAAAGTGATTTTTCACCCAAAAAAAATAAAATTGTCGGGTTATTTAGTTTGACGTACAGCTTGGTTTAAAGCTTCGTAAAGGGTCTGTTTACACCCTGTATATTGGAACTGCACATACCACGAATAGAAGAAAGAACAGCAGCATTCGCAGCGCTGAGCATGACAAGAGAGGATACAATGTCTCTCTTACATTGCAAGCTGCAGTTGACAGGCCGAGCCGTCAAAGAAATGACAGCCGTGGCCCTGAGCATGGTGTTATTGGTGCTCTGAAAGAGGAAGGTTGATGTTCCCACTGTTGGAGCACAGGCTTTACTACGAGAAGAAGTGTGGGCTGTGAAACACCACGCTGCTCCAGTGCAGGTTGGTAAATGTCACAGCCAGTCATCGAAGACACAGAAATCGCGTGAGGTCGCAAAAAATTGCAGTGTATATACTGATTATTTGGGATGTTCTGTTAAGATATCTACATCAAAAATGTAAAATTGAGCTAACAGCTTCAAAAGCAAGGTTATAATTTTCGGACCCCTACGGAAAAAGTTACTATGTATTGTATATTTTTTTAAGTATATATAAAATATTCAAAAATTTCAGTTGTGGCACTGTAGGTTCAATAGAACCAGAGATTCGAAAACTAGATCAGAATAACATTATTCATCATGATCTGCCTAGCCTTTTCTCAACTATATTGGGGTCGGCTTCCAGTCTAACCGGATGCAGCTGGATACCAGTACCTATTTTACATGGAGCGACTGCCTATCGGACCTCCACAACCCAGTTAGTACTGGGTAATACGATACCCCTTGGTAAGACTGGTTGTCAGACTTTTTTGGGCTACTGACTACCTCTACCGACTGTCAAAGATCTACAAATGCCAGCCGGGACCAACAGCTTAACGTGCTTTCCGAGGGACGGAGGAAACTCTGTATGTAAGGGTGATCACCCATCCACAGACCAACCTAGGCAAGCACGGCTTAACCTAAAGATCGACCCGCGCGGCTGTTAGTATTTAGCCACGCTAGCAGCTCCTCAGAATAACATTAGTATAATAAGAAAAAAATTACCCTGTCCCTCTGGCAGACTGGCTCATCAATTCTTACGGAGCAAGCTGTTCCACAGTGAGTCTCGTTAGCCATTAGGCTGCCGAGTTGCTGGATAGCTATGAGATCCTGCAAAAAAAACTAAGAATAAATTTAAATGCAACTGTCTCGTTGGTATAGTGATCTCAAACGCAGCAGCTGAGAATGAGGGTCCTGTTTTCAATTCCCATGTCAGGCTATATTGAGTGTTTCTATCAAATCAGGGATCACTCAGTAGCAGCCACGCTTGATGCCAATAGGCTCGCCCCTTATTACATGGGATAATGGGATCTAAACATGACTGGAAAAGGAGGTGACTGCTAAGATGACGAGTTACCAATAAGTATACGGAACAAGCAGACATACGTAAGATAATGATGACAAAATGTGTGAAGGGTCGACCAAGCTATTTGGTTTACATTTTAACATGCAAATTAAATTGTAAAATGTAAACCAAATAGTTTGGTCGACCGTATACTATTGGTGCACTCATGATGAACCCTTCGGGAGTGTGATGTTCTGAGAGTAAATAAAGGTGAGGAAACATCATACATCATAAGAGCAGTTCTCTTCGGTCTTATACACTGGCAGGAAGACGACGTCGAAAGACGGAACGGTCAACACGTTCAGCATGACATTCTTCCGGACTGTGTGATCCTGTAAAAGTCATGATTGCTGGCTTCGATTGGAAGATTTAAGCCAGCGGGATAGAGCTACATTACTACTACAGAGCTCATTTTGATAATTCTAGAATATTTATTGCGTATTCTCATAACGTCACGATTCTGTCACTGGCTGCATATCTTAGCCCACGTTAACACGATTCTGCTGTATCTCTAGCATCGCGTTGCAAATGCGATTCAGCGTCTGTACAAGAATGCTGGTGAAAGCTATTGATTATCCTGACTACAGCTCAAACCACGGATTGGGCAAAATTTTGGCATATAAAGAAGCTTCTAATTTCAAAACCCGCTATAACACTTTTCCATAGAAATTGTCTTTTTGTTGTCATCTGAAAGCTCATTCAATTCTCTACAACATGAGCAACTCATTTTCGATCAACTCTCCACAACAGTACTTAATTGGGCCTTCAACCCTATGCTTGGAAACAAAATCCGCTAAAATGGTATGTAGTCAGAAATACGTCAAAAGTTTTTCGTCGTTTACGGGTTTAAAAAAAATGGTTTAGCAGGTTTTGAAATCACACGCCTATGTAGCCAAAATTATGACATATACATCCGCTAAGAAACGATTTTGGAAAGCCTAAGCGGGTGAAATAGGGGTTCAAAGTTCTAAAATTCCGGCACCGGGCGAAGCTGATGCGGTTGTCTAAATACATTGAGAGAAATGTTATCTCTCACCATACTACAAGTATAGGTCCCACTATTCCTGGGCTCCACGGAATGAATGGCGATGGTCAGACCATCCACCTCAACATTGTCTTGCTCCAACATTCTCCTCCTGTCGGTCTTCCAATGGAACTTCCCATCACAAGTTCTAACAGGAGTATTGATACCGCAGTCCAGGGTAACGGAGTCTCCTACCATTACGTAAAGCTCATCCTGGAAAATAAAACGACCATCATCATCATCATCTGCTTAAACTTTAACAATAGGCGAGACGACAAAAAAAACTAATTAGTCCGTCACTTAGATTATCAAAAAATATTTGACCTGTGTTTTTTCTTTTGTTATGTAAACCAAAACTGACGAAGATACGACGCTTTTAAAATTCTCAATACGTCACGCCATGGTATAATTTTACCCCCGAGTTTTGATGCGTTTTATCTTTGTCAATATTCATTGATTTACAAAAACAAAAAATACGTGTCCATTAATTTCCAATACTCTAACTGACGGACTAAATAGATTTGCAATTTTTTGATACTGTCGTCATGCCTATTATATTGGGATCGGCTTCTAGTCTAACAGTTATAATGCCTAACTGACCTCATCTTCTTCAACGCTGTCGAGGTGGCCAGAGCACTGGTCGAAACAAATTTAATTTAGAAAAAGGGAAATCATCGACACGACGAAGAAGACTGAGCTCCATAACCCATTCTAGATAACACGGTTCCTCTTGATAAGTCTAGCTAGCAGACTTTCGGGCTTTTGAGTACTCGTAACGACTGTCAATGCTCTTCGAATGACAGCCGGAACCAACTACTGAAAGTGATTTTTGAAGCATAGTCTCGGTCCTTTGGTACGACTGATCGCTAGGTAAATACTTAGTGATGCTACAAGTTGAACTCTAAAAAGGTTGTCAACACTCAGAAGACTCCCAACTTACCTCAGTTGGCATCAATGTTGGTATATTCCTCAAACCACGTTCCAAAGCTTCAGAGTTAACTTTTCTTTTCTTTCTTTGAACAATTTTATATATATCATTGTCTCCCTTAACAAATCTCTCAAAGATATCACTAGAATCATCTTCAAAATCCACGACATAAGTTTCATCATCAAAATCATGGTCATCTTTGATTTTATTATGGAAGTGTTTTAAAGATCTTTTGTTCCTTATCCAGTCCCAAGTCTTTCCTCTAGTCTTATAAGGAATAATAAACGAGGTATCAGCATTTCTGTATTTGTAACAACTGACATTTTTCATCAAGTTCTCGAATATTTTTGGCGGTACCGACGCCTGTAAGTTCTGTATATGTTTAAAGGTGGCCTGGATGTCACATATTTGAGCTGGTTGGGTTGTCCGACGAGTATGACTGGCCTCTTGAAACAAAGTACGTGTGTTAGATTCGGGAAATACAAAACCACTACCTTTCTTGACTGATCTGGGGAAGAAAAACAACTGTTGTGAGATGAAATGCGTTCAGTTGCTTCTCCTCCTTGCAATCGACTGAGGAGAAGAGAAACAGTCGTCGAAAATGCTTCTTAAGGGGACTACAGGAGCTAAACGCGAGTTTTATAATGCAAAAAAGCATATGATTCACTGCAATAAACCAAACCAGAAAAAAATTATATTCTTCAGGATATATGCTAGTATGATACTGTTTTCAAAACATAATGCAACTAATTTTACTCGATAAAAAAAAATTACGAACTTATCTCTAAAAATGTATTTTAACGAGTAAAAACCATACTCAAATACATGCGAACATTTTGATTTTTTGGCAAATAATTCTACAAGCAACATAATAGCATGATAGTGTTTTATTTTTTTAGTCCAATCAATAGTTTTTTTGTAAATCGCAAAAATCACTCAATTCGTACTATTCGGCCCGCAGTGACTGACGTAACAACCACTTTGTAGTGCAAGCCGACTAGAACTTTCTTCTAACAGTGTTTCAAACGAAGTTTGAACCACCACAATTAGAGTTGCTAATTTAGCTCCTGTAGTCGACATAAGAGGGTGCATTCTGAAAGTTGGCAACGTCGCAAATAACTTTCAAATATTTCATTGTCCTGAATAATCTACATCTACACTAATATTATAAAGAGGTAGGATTTGTATTTTTGTGTGTATGTTTGTAATGAATAAACTCAAATACTTCTGCGCCGATTTCAAAAATTCTTTCACCACTATAAAGCCACGTCTTTACTGAGTAACATAGGCTATATTTTATCCCCGTACTCCCGCGGGAACGGGAACTACGCAGGAAGTGGATCAAATTTGATTACAAACATCGGGACAGGTGTTACTAAATAAATAATAATAATAAAAGCATGTAATAAAAAGAATCATCAAAATCGGTTCACCCAGTCGAAAGTTCTAGGTACCAAACATAACAAAAAAAAGTAATACAGTCGAATTGAGAACCTCCTTTTTTAAGTCGGTTAAAAATCGGATGAATAGTATAAGCGCTATCGAGGAACATACGTAAATACATACATAGACTGCTAAAATCATAACCCTTCCTTTTGGCTTCGCCGTAGTCGGGTAAAAATAGTCTTATTATGTAATACATGTAAATGCGAATGTTTGTGATACAAAAGCGCATTGCTTTTCTGGAACTGAACGTGTACTGTTAAAAATTTTTTTACTTAAAAATGTAAAATTCTCTTACCTCTGTTAAATACTGGTGTCGGAGTTTCTTGTTTGTAGGTACTAATTCTTAGTTTTCTGTTTCTAATATAATTTGCTCTCTTGCTATTTCTACTGGGTTCCCGTTTACTTGGCTTCTTCACTACCTTTGGATAACGAAAGTTACTAAACATCTATATATGTTAGGTAGATAACATGTCGTTGGGTTGGTTTGTCTACGTGCCTTTGTACCTGATAATAAAGAAATTAATATCGTTGACCTAAGGCCCGAGACACACGAAGAGAAACGCTTGGTTCTCCTGTGTGGATCCGGCACAACTCACATTGCGCTACCTGCATGGTCTCGGGTTATACTATTTGCGTCAAACGACATACACATGTCACTTGTTTCACGTGAGTACCGTTGCTCCGGAAGACGCATCACGGTGACGCGCACCATGCTCTGCATGACTTCTTTTATTTGCTATCGCCGGAGTCCTTTTCGGATTCCTTGAGCTCGAGATCGTGTTCGATACGTGAATGGTTACCTAAGCGAAGAAAAGAGCAGAGACACTTAATCGGCAATTATTTTCGTGGTTTTTGCGGCCCAAGATGGTGAGCCGACCGGCTCCTTCCAGGAGGACTCGTCCATTTTACCAGCGAGTGGAAAAGGCAGAAGGAGGCCTTGCAGGGGAAAAATACAGACTCCAGGCCTACTTGCTTAGCTGAGACGGTGCCCGGGGTAGCTGCGGGGTGCGGCAGGGGTGTGGTGACGTAATAACTCAGTCATTCGCCTGCTGACGGGAGTGAACGTCGGTATCGACCGCGCAGCTACCAAAAGCACCGTTTCAGTTAACCGGTAAACCTGTATTATCCCACATTGAGATGCAAAGCAAAGCCGTTAGAGATAGGTAAGGTTTCTATTGGGCGATTTAAGCTGTCTCTGCTCCGTTTCGCTTTGGTAGAGTCAAATATGGTAGTTAAGGGCCCCTCATTCACCCGGGGCTGCGGGACTGTTCGCAAGAGATACCGTGGCCCCGGAACACAAAGGGCGATGAAGAAACATGGATGGGTTTTAGTCAGTAAAAGTCTGACACTCCCTCCTGCTCCGCCCAGAGCCGGAGGAGTCATTTGATGATTTAAGAAGACTGGATAAAGATGTAAGATAGGTAGACGGAAGGAACGGTACTCATGATTTATTTTGCGGCAGCATTTTGACAGTCCTAATATTCAGGGTACAACAACAGCTCATATCGCTAAAACTAACATCTACCACACAATCTACAGCCATCTTTCCAAGAGGAAAGGGATACCTATGTCACGCAAGGTTACCAAACAGGTTGAAAAAAACGCTTTGGCAAAAACTGACCTTTTTTGGTTTAACAATTTTGATGCCTATTTTTTTGGCGATCTTATTCAGTAGGCTCTGAGGTGTCTTGGTAGTGTAGTTAGTTTCAAGTGACAACTCTTCAGAAAATATTGCTAAGGGCGTCGAACAACCAGGCTTTAGTATTATTGATGCTCTGGAAGTAAGGAATGAAAAATGTATAGGCAGCTTTAGACAAATGAGGAATTGAACAGCTCGCTTCTTCTGTAACATCAGCGTGGTGGACAAGGGTGATTGCATAAATTGCAGGTTTCCAGTACGGTCAAACTGGTGAGGATCAGTGCGGGTAAAATAGTCAAAGAAAAAAGATACAGTATATATAAATACTTGTAATTGAAACAGTAACTGCGAGCCCATAGAGAAAGAATGGTGATATTTTATTGTACTGGAAACTTGGTGTCTTTAAGCAAGCATTTTTAAGGCGCTCCACCCTTTTTTTTTTTCTTTTTTTTTCGGATGGGAAATCATCAAATGACTCCTCCCGCTCTGGGCGGAGCAGGAGGGAGTGTCAGACTTTTACTGACTAAAACGCATCCATGTTCCTTCCTCGCCCTTTGTGTTCCGGGGCCACGGTATCTCTTTCGAATAGTCCCGCAGCCCCGGCAGGCTTCGGCCCTTGCGGCCCCCTTCCCTATTGCTGACTCTCTTTGAGGCGCGCGTGGAACACTCCTGCGCCGTCGACACGGCCTGTCGGCATGAGACGGACGGACGGCGAGCTAGCCCATAGCTCCCCGTCCACAGGCCCGCGAAGGCGCTCCACCCTGGCGGGAGCTTTCGCTTGTAAATAAACTAGTCGTTGTTACAAATTGGTATCATTACAGGTTGCGCACTAATGCTCGGTTCTCGTCACTGCCATTGATATCAGTCTCGTAATGCTCAAATCTAAAAAAAAAAAAAAAAATTGAGACTATTTCCTCATGCAATCTTAAGTTTAATACATCAACAATAACGCTCAATCTTTTTAATGCAAGATTATGTGCACCTGAACTGTTACATTACAAGCGAATGTTCCCGGTGGGGAGCGCCTTCTTGGATCTCTCCCTTTCACAGAGGTGGGCCTGTGTGCTAGATGTGTGACCTATGTTCGTAAATTAACCCACACGATCGTTTGGTTTACGCGCAGAATGTCCAATTTTTTAAATGTAGCTTCCCGTCAGTGAAAGTATTTTCGGAATCGGTTCATTAGTTCTCTACATACAATTTTTTTTTATCTTTTTATTTATAAAATATTATTATAATAGATCAGTTAGAACACAAGTCACATCATCTGGCCTTTATCAACTATATTAGAGATGGCTTCCAGTCTTATCAAATGCAGTTGAATACTACAATTTAACATGAAGCACGGTATATCTCACGGTTGACCCCCACAGCCCAGTTAATAGATCAACATAATTTCAGCCGAAAGACGTCCACTGCTGGACATAGACCTCCCCCGGTGTAGCCACATTGACCGGTCCCGTGCGACTCGCATCCATCGGATTCCCGCAACCTGATAATTAATTTAATGGATAACCTCAACAAATACAAAAACTTACTTAGTTTCGACTTCGGCAGTTCTTGGTGCGCTCCGTTTCAAATCAGTATCATCTCTATGACCTCCGTGTCTGCCCCCGCCGTAAGCGATCCGATCCCATTCATCATTTAGATGGTTTGTTTCGAATTGAATTACTGACAGTAACAGATGCTTATAATTGTCCTCCATATCATTACTCAAAGAGCCATTGCTGACCTGACTGTCATAGTCATTGATGATTAGTATAGTAGGGTTCTTAGTTGTGTTTTGCGTATTTTCATCAACATCATATACATTATCTAGGTCATTACTCACCAAGTCTATTAAATTTGTCTGTATTGGTGTTAATTTTGTATTTAATTCTGTAGTGGTCGATATCTTCGTTGTGTTTTTAGGAGTCTGTTTTGTCTGTGTCTGCCCTTTTTCAAACATTACTGTCGCTGCTTTAATCATGTTTGTAAAACTGAATTTCGTTGTTGGTTCATTGACAACTGGTGTAGATTCAGTTTTCTTATCACCTTTTGGTGCAATTTCTTTTATAGCTACTGTTGTTGGTATAGCAGTGTTATTTGCGGCTAACCTCACAATAGTTGAGCTGTTATTCGTAGTTTGTGTATTGGCAGTTAATTTGCTTTTCGTTGAAGAGATTACTACGAGGTTGTCACTAGAACCGTCTGTCATAGCATTCGTAGTTTTAGCTTGTTCAAATATTTGTTTTGTTGTGGTAGTATATTTTGTTCTGTTTTTCGCCAAAGCTTTATTAACTTTTTGTTTAACTTTGTGTACGAGAGAGATTTTTTTTTGTTTATCTTGTGATACTTTTCTATGGATTGTTGTGTCTGGCAAATTTGTTGTTGAGTTAGAATTGGTATTGTTATTCATTGACTCAACTTCCTGTAGACTTCCAAACAACTGTAGCATTTTATTTATATTCTGGCTCAAGCTATCGGTAGTCATTTCATTCTCCCGTGGATTCCTCTCAGGCCTGATGTGAACTGTCTTGTACATCGTGTTTATTTCTAAATCATTATTTTCTGCTGTTGCAGTTACCTTTAGAACGTTTTCCTCAGTTACTGCTCTTTGGACAACATCGACTGTTATGGCAGGTGTATCTTTGATGGAAACTAGTTTTTCTAGCTTTTGATGTGGACTACCTTTTCTAACTAAGCGAGGTTCATTTGTACCAGCTTTTAAGTAGTCATACCAAAAAGCACCACCGCCATCCGATATCAAAGGCAGTGACGCTTGATTGTCAACCTGACGCTTAACTTTTTTGTTGAGGTCGAAACACGACAACAGTTTTGACTTTTTGTTTTTGCGTGGAAAAAGGTGAATGAATCCTTTACGTTTCTTGAATTTGTTGTCTTCGAGATCAAAATCTAGTAGATGATCATTCATTGATTCATCGATTTGTTGTGACTTGGCCTGAGATGTGACTGTAGCAGCCATCATTAGTTCATCCGCCGTTGACGGTGGTTCAGGATTGCAGATTATATTAACATTAATATTATCGAGAGAATACACTTGCTTTACCATCCGTCTCGGAGTGGTGGTCGGGTTAGATCGTTTACTCAACGATTTGGTTTTTATAAAGTTATTCATCAGATTAATGAACTTTTCACCGTTCTCTTTTAACTTGTCATTGTAGCAAGTATTTAACGCTACCGTCATATTCAAGTCATGTTCGAGGGTAGCCAAATCATTAAGCAGACAAGATATATCTTCTACTTTTTTGATCTTGGCCAGTTTAATAAAATTTCTTTTACCAATATAAGTTGAAAACGTCTTGCATAATCTTCCCTGGCACTTCCCTTTAACTCTTTTGCAATAATCATCTAAACTTTTGTCTATTTTGTTGACTGAATCTTTTAATTTTTGTCCCCCAGTCGGATTCATCCAAAAGAATGTTTGTATTTCGGTGCAATGATCTGCCATGTAGCGACCAATGTTGTCAAATTCGAATATGAGTTCGTCTATAACAGCATCGCTAGCCGCACAAGCGCTGCACATTGCTGTGTTACTTTTGCATTTGCAGTTACACACTCTGTCGTGTCCAAAATACGTCTTGACCGCGTCCCAATCTATTCGTCTCTTTACAATGTATTTTTGGGCCACCTTCTTCCTTCTCTTCTTCTTCTCTTTGAGCTTCCGAAACCATACAGAGCGAGTCAATCTTGCGTTGTTACTATCAACGTCTGTGCTGACTCTAGATCTGTTGCCATAAATTTGTAACAAGTGTTGATTGATTAATGCCACAAAATCCTTGCTCAGCGTCACTTTGGCTAAACTCTTCAAGCTCGTGGTTTCGTCTCTTGATTCCGTTGGCTTAGCTTCCGTCATACTGGCCGTGGTTTCCGAAGGCAACTGTCTTGTCTTTAAATAAGACAAATTCAACTTATCTAATAGTGGTTTTAGTGCAAACCCGTCTTTGGGCTTATCTACTAGAAGATACATCCCAGGCGTTAGACTATCTGCGTCGGTACTGCTGCTGCTGCATACGCCAATAAATCTGCGGCTGCTGCTTATGGGTTTCGCAGAAGAAGGTTTAGTGGATGTGGGCGTTGTGGTTCCTTCAATAGAATGGACTTGGTACTCCAAATCGACTGGAGTGAACATCTTCGCGGAGAACACTTTCCGAATTCTAATGGGACTGGGCACTGAGAAAGGAGATCTCTTCTTCCCAGTTTTGAAATCGAATGGAATTGCAATATGGACTTGGATAGCGTTAGTACTACTGCAGTTAGCATTTGTAGCCCTGGTCGTCGTAAAATTCTGTATCATGCTATGATGGAAGCTATTTCCTATACTGTTGTCATCATAGTTGACGGGGTTTTTCATAAGGTCTACGATAACTTCTAGCGCGGCTACGTCTTTGGCTGTAAAAGTGTTGGGCTGGACCTCCCGTTTGAAGTCACTATGTAGAGTAGGTTGTTCTTCTACGCTAGGGGGTGGGCTTGAGGGTGGAACACTTATTACTGTTTCCTCGTAGAACTGCGGATTATGAAGTTATTAATTTGAAATTTCAACTAATAAAGTTAATTCGGTCAAATCCTCCTGACCGACTTTCGGTTAATCTGAACGGAGATTAGACAAGTACGCAGGAGATACAACTAGTTTACAAATGTGAGCGCAAACATAGGCTTATCCTCTGTTCCTTAACTGTCAACGTCTGACGGCAATCCGACACCATCGAACAGACATCAGGCGCAAGACCAACGGCTTAACGTGCTTTCCAGGCATGGCGCCGTGTCACTCTACCAATTTTAAAGTCAGGTTTGCTATTAAGAAATTTCTAATGGAAAAACAAATTTGCTTCGCCTGGGAATCTGACCCTATGCCGCACAGTCACGAGACCAACGGGGCTGTTAATGGTGCATCCACACCGCAGTTACTTTTTCTAGAGCAATGTTTCCAAGTGTTATTTATTGTTAGTATATGTTGCCGTGTTAGTATATGTTAAGTAATGTTGCCTAACTTTTGAATACAATCAACACGTGGTAACAATAATTGTTACCACGTGTTGATTGTATTCAAAAGTTAGGTAATTAATAATTAATTAATTATTATTAATTAATCAATTATTGATGAGAATGTTACCTCAACATGTGGTGTGGATGCACCATAAAAGTCATGACGTGTCAAAAATTTGAAATAACATGACGGAGGACTGACCTAGACAAGCGCGACTGAACCATGGAGATCGAGCCGTGCGGCTGTTATTATTTAGCCAAGAGATAATTATGGTACTAACTAAATGAGTAAACAAATGCCATTTTACCTGATCTACAAAATTTTGAGGCTCCACATACAACTCTTCGTCGGGACCCTTAGGGAACGGTTTCATATGTGCGTAGCCTTTAACAAGGTGGGTGCTATGATGCTGATAGTCTCGAGGCGGCGTTGTCGACGGATGCTGTTCGGTGCCCTCCAAGTTGTATGTTGGGTCTTCTTCATAGTGGAGGCCACCAGGATCCATCATCAGGAGCGGCGTATTGACCGTGGTTTCGACCGTCGTTGTAGGTATTATAGGCGATGCAGGCGTTTCAGGCTATTCAGAAATCAAAATTAGGCGAATTAAATCCTAAACAGAACATTTCGAGGTGTCATTGACATGCAAGTGCTACGGCATTGACACTCGCAGCTCTTGAACAGCGTTAAGTGTGCGTTATGGTTCCTTGGTATGTTATCACATTAACCACGGATCAGCGTTTCCGAGCATAATTATCTATCTTATTCTGTCAAATAAAGGCAGCATTTGGTGGAGCGGGAATTCCGGTCGCAAACATCCGCGCTCATTCATATTCGGAAGCATTTAAGTGCAGTTGGACCTGTCACTGTAGTGAGATGCAATTTATATGGTACACAGAAAGGGAAAAATATGCAATAAAATGTTGATTTGTGCGTGCAAATGTGATCTCACCAGAGTCGGAACCAATGCTGCTATTTAATTTTTAGGGTTCCGTACCCAAAGGGTAAAAACGGGACCCTATTACTAAGACTCCGCTGTCAGTCTGTCAGTCTGCCACCAGGCTGTATCTCATGAACCGTGAGCGCTAGACAGTTGAAATTTTCACAGATAATGTATTACTAGGGGTCTAAAATGGCCGCTTTAGCAGAATCATAATTTGAATCACGTTAATAATTTCAAATTCTTAAAATGGACTTTATGGTTATGGTCATAAAGACCATTTTAAGAATTTAAAATTTTTCAACATCAGAAATCTTTACTAAGCAGCTTCTAACAATGTCATTCAAGCGCTAAAACTATACATATTCCTAAGGATTTTGAAGAACTTCCTTACGGCCTAAAAATTAAATTAAAATATTTAAAATATATGGTCTATGTGAGGAATGAAAGAAATAGAAGTAAATGATAGCGTGTCGGTTGACAGGGGAGAATGGAAGAAAACTACGTGGATGATAATAACATTGTTAGAGAATATTACCTCAACATGCGGTGTGGATGCACCATACAAGTCATGACGTGTCAAAAATTTGAAGTAACATGACGGAGGACTGACCTAGACAAGCGCGACTGAACCATGGAGATCGAGCCGTGCGGCTGTTATTATTTAGCCACGAGATAATAAAGGTACTAACTAAATGAGTAAACAAATGCCATTTTACCTGATCTTCATAATTTTGAGGCTCCACATACAACTCTTCGTCTGGGAACCGTTTCATATGTGTGTAGCCTTGAACATGGTGGGTGCTATGATGCTGATAGTCTCGAGACGGCGTTGTCGACGGATGCTTTTGCAAGTTGTAAGTTAGGCCTTCTTTATAGTGGAGGGCATCAGGATCCATCATCAGGCGCGGTGTATTGACCGTGGTTTCGACCGTCGTTGTAGGTATTGTAGGCGATGCAGGCGTTTCAGGCTATTCAGAAATCAAAATAACGGCGAATTAAATCCCAAAACGTTTCCAAGTGTTATTGATTGTTAGTATAATAATTATGTTGCCGTGTTAGTATATGTTAAGTAATGTCGCCTAACTTTTGAATACAATCAACACGTGGTAACAATTGATAACATTGTTAGAGAATGTTACCTCAACATGCGGTGTGGATGCACCATAAAAGTCATGACGTGTCAACAATTTGAAGTAACATGACGGAGGACTGAGCTAGACAAGCGCGACTGAACCATGGAGATCGAGCCGTGCGGCTGTTATTATTTAGCCACGAGATAATTAAGGTACTAACAAAATGAGTAAACAAATGCCATTTTACCTGATCTACAAAATTTTGAGACTCCACATACAACACTTCGTCGGGACCCTTAGGGAACGGTTTCATATGTGCGTAACCTTGAACATGGTGGGTGCTATGATGCTGATAGTCTCGAGACGGTGTTGTCGACGGATGCTTTTGGATGCCTTCCAAGTTGTAGGTTGGGTCTTCTTTAGAGTGGAGGGCATCAGGATTCATCATCAGGCGCGGCGTATTGACCGTGGTTTCGACCGTCGGCGTCGTTGTAGGTATTATAGGCGATGCAGGCGTTTCAGGCTTTTCAGAAATCAAAATTACGGCGAATTAAATCCTAGACTGAACATTTCGAGGTGTTATTGACATGCAAGTGCTACAGCATTGACACTCGCAGCTCTTGAACACCGTTAAGAGTGCGTCATGGTTCCTTAGTATGTCATCACATTTGCACGCACGGATCAGCGTCTTCGAGCATATCTGTATTATTCTGTCACGTAAAGGCGGCGGCATTTGCGGTGGCGGTGGAGCGGGAAGTCCGGTCGCAAACATTCGCATTCATTCACATTCGGAAGCATTTTAAAGTGCAGTAGGACCTGTCGCTGTAGTGAGATGCAATTTATAAGGTACACAGAAAGGGAAAAATATGCAATAAAATGTCGATTTGTGCGTGCAAATGTGATTTCACCAGAGTCGAAACCAATGCCGCCATTTTATTTTTAGGGTTTCGTACCTAAAGGGTAAAAACGGGACCCTATTACTAAGACTACGCTGTCAGTCTGTCTGTCCGTCACCAGGCTGTGACTGTCTGTTCTCATGAACCGTGAGCGCTAGACAGTTGAAATTTTCACAGATGATGTATTTCTGTTGCCGCTATGACAACTATAAAAATTGTCAATAAGTTGGAACTCCAAATATCTCCGTAACTAGAAGGTTCCCAGGTATGGTGTAGAACAAAAAAAATATCGCAATGACGAGGAGAACAAGTGCCTTTCGGCTTCGTTAAGAGGTGTTTTGTTCTACACCCTTTATGTTACCGTGTTAGTATATGCTAAGTAATGTTGCCTAACTTTTGAATACAATCAACACGTGGTAACAATTGATAACATTGTTAGAGAATGTTACCTCAACATGCGGTGTGGATGCACCATAAAAGTCATGACATGTCAAAAATTTGAAGTAACATGACGGAGGACTGACCTAGACAAGCGCGACTGAACCATGGAGATCGAGCCGTGCGGCTGTTATTATTTAGCCACGAGATAATTAAGGTACTAACTAAATGAGTTAAAAAATGCCATTTTACCTGATCTTCATAATTTAGATGCTCCACATACAACACTTCGTCGGGACCCTTAGGGAACGGTTTCATATGTGCGTAGCCATGAACATGGTGGGTGCTATGATGCTGATTGTCTCGAGGCGGCGTTGTCGACGGATGCTGTTCGGTGCCCTCCAAGTTGTAGGTTGGGTCTTCTTTATTGTGGAGGGGATCAGGATCCATCATCAGGCGCGGCGTATTGACCTTGGTTTCGACCGTCGTTGTAGGTATTATAAGCGATGCAGGCGTTTCAGGCTATTCAGAAATCAAAATTAGGCGAATTAAATCCTAAACTGAACATTTCGAGGTGTCATTGACATGCAAGTGCTACGGCATTGACACTCGCAGCTCTTGAACACCGTTAAGAGTGCGTCAAGGTTCCTTTGTATGTAATCACATTTGCAAGCACGGATCAGCGTTTTCGAGCATATCTATCTTATTCTGTCACGTAAAGGCGACATTTGGTGGAGTAGACCAGTGCAGATACGGTGATATACCTCAGAAAATGGTCAAAAACCGAAAAAAACATAGTAGGATGAAACCTATTGGAAATGAAAGAGAATATAACAAAAATGAAAGGAAAAATATTTTACGGGCGATCTAAGGTCGGGAAGTGGGAGAGCTGAATTACCACTGACTCACTCACTGACTGACTGACATAATTGTTCTCCCAGATGGTGGATGGGGAGGTGGGTATTTTTTGACAGATTCGTAAACAAGTAACTCCCGCGAGTATGGGAAAAGTGCCAAACCTCCCCTTTTCACCCCCCTTCACCCCCCTCCCTATCGTATCTCAGAAACTAAGAGACCCGTATTTTGTTTTTTTTAACGATTCGTATAGAGGAGGCTCGGAGAAGTAAAAACCAGTTTTCAAAGTTGTCCCACTTGTCCCCCTTCTCCCCCCCTTTAGGCGGATCTCGGAAGTTAAGAGACTTGGAACATTTTTTTTTTCAGATTCGTATAAAGGGGCAATGCATTAGTCGAAATCATTTTTCAAAACTCCCCACTCTCCCCCCCTTCACCCCTCCCCCTATCGTATCTCGGAAACTAGGACACGTAGCGGCATTTTGATTTGAACTATAAATTGTTATTGAGGAGCGTTGAAATTTTATACCCTCCCCTCCCCAACCTCCCCTTTCCGATGGTAGGTAGGTCCTGAGTGGAGCGAACCTGCGAGACCGAGTTAAGTGAAGGGGGGAGGTGGCGAGCGAAGCGAGCCGGCGACCTCCGTAGCGTAACGAAGGTTGAGTGGGTGAAGCTCCCCTCCCCAACCTCCCCTAAAATTGAAAGGGCTGTAACTTCATAACGGTTACAGATAGCCATCAGGTGTTTGAACAAATATTATAGTAGGCGTCGAAACCTGTCCGGTGGTAGGTAGGTCTTGAGCGGAGCGAACTTGCGAGACCGAGTGGAGCGAAGGGGGGAGGTGGCGAGCGAAGCGAGCCGCCGACCTCCGTAGCGTAACGAAGGTTGAGTGGGTGAAGCGTTACTCAGGGACGACGACAAACAAACCTTAGGGTAATGTTTTTTTTATACTTCTCAAATGTTTTAGGGGTTCTTAATGGTTCTCATACTGATTTAGGGGTGATTCTAACGGATTTTCCAATTCTTTTAAGGGTGCCTATAGATTCTCAAAATTTTATAAGGGTTAAGTGTAAAATACGGTTTATCTCGATTTCCGGCAAAACTACAAGTCCTATGGAAAAAAGTTAAATGGCAAAGTTGTAGGTTATCAAAAGATTTACAACTTTTTTTACACTTTTTTCACATAACCTCAAAATTTATGTGGAAAATTGAAATAACCAAGTTTTTGGTTTTTTTATTTTTATCTTTTACAAAACAATTTATTTTTCACGAAATTTTGTGGAAACTTACCTTTTTATGTCCCAAATACGTTATACTTTTTTTTTATTTAAAATATTTATTTTTTTCACCTTATTTTGACTTAATATCGAAAAAGCACCCTAATTTTCAATCGAAAATTCTCACGTCGAAATTTCTGCTTTTAAAAAAAAAACACTGGCTCTTTTATACGTCGAAATCTCTACTTCTTGCTAGTGTAAAAAAAAACGGCCAAGTGCGAGATAAACTCGCGTAGAGAGGGTTCCGGTCAATGCTTATTTTCCTTAAGTGAAGGTATTATATTGAGATTACCACTTTATTTTCAATTGATAGGATTCTTATAGAATAGAATAGAATAGAATAGAATAATATTTATTTGCTTAAAAACATGGTATAAAAGATGGTAAAAAAAAAAAACAAGAGCATACATGTTTTTGCTTAACAGTGATAAGCGTACAAATTTTTTAAGACAATTTTTAACATTTATTGTCAAAGAAGTCTTTGACACTATAAAAACTATGACTACACAACCATTCATGCAATTTATTTCTAAATGATCTTACATTTAACATCTTAAGATTACTTGGTATCTTATTATATATACGCACACACATAGATATACAACTTTTATTATATTTAGCTAGTCTTGGAAGGATATCCAGAACTAGCTTATGGGGGTCTCGTCGGTTACGAGGATATAAATCATCTGCGTTATTAAACAATTCTTTATGCTTCCTTACAAACATACATGTTTCGAATATGTAAAGAGACGGTAGCGGTAACAAGCCAAGCTTTTTAAATATCGGTCTACAGGATTCGTCAGGACGAAGCCCAGTAATTGCTCTAATGCATTTGTTTTGTGCAATAAATGCTCTATTTTGATCTGTGCTATTACCCCACATTATCAAACCATAGCGGAGCACCGATTCGACGTATGCATGATATGACGTTATCGCCGTTTTAACGTTTGTTATATTTCTAACTTTCTTAAGTGCATATACGAACTTATTTATTCGTTTGGAGACGGTATCAATATGTGGTTTCCAGTTAATGTCTTGATCTAAAGTTACACCTAGAAATTTTGTTTGAGTTACTTCGTCAATTTTATGTATATTCATTTTAACATTGTATTTAGCATTGTTAGATTTATTAAATTGTATATAAACTGATTTTTTAAGGTTTATTGATAAATTAATTTTATTTAGATATTCAATTAGGCTTTCAATAGTGTTATTAATATCAGTCTCATGATCATCAATCGTATTATTTTTCCTATCAGTTGTTACAATAATAGAAATATCATCAGCAAATAATATACATTTATGGTTGGTTATATTAATGATGGAATTGATGTACAAAAGGAATAAAATTGGTCCTAACACACTTCCTTGTGGGACGCCATATTTGTTGTACTTGAGTTCGGATAAGTGTAGTAACATGTCATTTTTTCTGTCTACCTTTGTAATGATAACCTGCTGTCGTCTGTTATTTAGGTATGACGATATCCACCGAAGAACTATGCCTCTAATTCCAATTTCCTCCAGTTTCTGTAGCAACAGGTCATGAGACACTAGGTCAAAGGCTTTAGATAAATCAAAAAACAAGCCTGTAGTAAGCCGGTTTTGATTAATATTCGTTATTATGTTTTTTATAAGAGTGAAAATAGCTAGTGTTGTAGATTTGTTTTTTTGGAAGCCGAACTGTTCTTTCTTAATTATGTTAAATTTATTACAAAATTCGATCAACCTTTTGTACATGCACTTCTCAAATATCTTCGACAAAATAGGTATTAATGTTATAGGGCAATAATTATTAACATCCGATTTTTCTCCTTTTTTAAAAAGTGGCTTAACAATTGATACTTTTAATGCATCAGGAAAAGTACCAAGTGAGAAAGATAAATTAATTAAATGTGTTATAATTGCACTTAGCTCAAACTTGCATGCTTTTATAATTTTCGTATTAATTTCATCGTATCCTTCAGAATTTGAGTTTTTCAATGATATTATATCCGTTCTAACTTCATTTTCAGAAACTGGTTTAAGGAACATTGAATGAGCAACGGAAATTCTCTTAGGGCTTGTTTTTACATCCGTATTAGAGGTATGCGCCATATTAATGTAATGGTTATTGAAGGCCGTTGCTATTTCTATAGGATCCGTGACTACTGTGTTATCAATTTGAATATGATCTATACTGTCCTTGAAGTTATTGTTCTTGATTTCGTCCCTAATTACTTTCCATACTGCTTTGCATTTATTTTCATTTTCATTTATAAACTTAATGTTTGCGTTTTTTCTCGATGTGTAGATACATTTCTGTAAGATTTTTGAATATTGCATATATTTAGTTTTATTTCCTATATTTTTATTTCTATAATATTGAAAGCGTAGATACCGTTTTGTTTTACAACTTTGTTTCAATCCTTTGCTTATCCAGTTTTGTTTCTTTTGATTAGTGTTAACTTTTACTTTAACTTTCGGGAAGCACAGATTATAAAAAACATTCCTTAAATTTCTGAGTATTATTAAAAGTTGTAAATCATTTGATTACCTACAACTTTGCCATTAAACTTTTTTCCATAAGACTTGTAGTTTTGCCGGAAATCGAGATAAACCCTTTTATACCCTTAAACCGGGGTCCCCCCCCCCCCACTTCCCGACCTCAGACCGCCCGTAAATTATTTTTCCTTTCATTTTTGTTATATCCTCCTTCATTTCCAATAGGTTTCATCCTACTATGAATTTATTGGTTTCAAAAAATTATCTGCACTGATCTAGAGCGGGAAGTTTGCTCGCAAACATCCGCATTCATTCACATTCGGAAGCATTTTAAAGTGCAGTTGGACCTGTCACTATAGTGTGATGCAATTTATATGGTACACAGAAAGGGAAAAATATGCAATAAAATCTTGATTTGTGCGTGGAAATGTGATTTCACTAGAGTCGGAACCAGTGAATGGAAAATTCCCAAAAGAACTACGCGTCGAGCCGAACAAAACCTACCGGAGCCAATCCAAACTAGCAACGGCTTTAGCAACCTGTCTGGCAACCAATCATCGGCTGCTAACTCTAGCGCAAGATTTCGTGATGCTGTCACAAAAAAGGCAGCTCGAATTCCTCCTATCGTCTTAGACATAGAACCCACTTGGACGCACGAGTTCATCCGAACCACAAACGCGTCTCACTCGAAAAATTTTCACCTGCAGTACAGACGTAATAATCGAGTAGCTGTCAACTGTCACACACCTGAAAGTCATCAAGCCATCAAAGACGGTCTGCGCATCCAGAACATAGCCTTTCACACTTACTCTCGAAAGAATGAGAAGTTGTTTAAAGCCAGTTAGTTACCTCCGGTCTTCCTAACTACGTCGAGGACGGACTATCAGCCGAAATCGCCTCGCTTGGATTCGAGAACGTGATTGTTCGTAAAATGAAAGTACCTGTAGAAAAATCTTCATACTGCCCCCCTTTTCTGGTTCAACTGCCACCTGGTGATGATTTCGCAAAATTTCGACAAATCAGACTCCTTTGTAATACAGTAGTCCAAATTCGAAAAAACCAAAGCAACAACCGCTATGGAACTTTGTGTTACAGATGCCAAGGATTCGGCCATTCTTCCGCGAACTGCAACTTAGCGCCTCGCTGTGTTAACTGTACCGACCCCCACCAGACCGAGGAATGCCCCAAAAAGACTCGGGATCAACCAGCCAAGTGCTGTAACTGTGGTGGAAATAATCCTGCCAACTTTCGCCAATGCAAAAAGAGAGAAAATTATTTAAAAATATTGCGAGAACGGCAAAATCAACTCAAAGCCGCTAGGACTGTGAAACCCCCACTGAAAACCAACGTTGACGACGGACGACCCTGGAACTTCGTTGCTGCTCCCAATACCCAAAAGGCCACCGTTGCAGATAGTGCTCAAGATCCGGCCACAGCTGATATGCTAGCCATATTGATGACCATACAAACTATCAAGAGCCAATTTCTAAGATGTACCAATATGATGGACAAAGTCATTCTAATTTGAACTCATTTTGGTCAATATGTGTAGACACAAAATATGCGAATCCTATATTGGAAAGCTGATGGCATTCGCTCTAAACTTGCAGAACTGTTGGATCTGGTAAGCTAAGCGAGTTTTCTATTGATATCATCAAGCTTTGTCAGAGACTAGAATATCCCCCAATACCAAATTACACACCCCGGGCTTTAACTGTTATCGGTGCGACAAGAAACCTGATGGACTTGGTCAGGGAGTTGCCATCTTAGTCAAATCTGACATAGAACATGCCCCACTAAATTTACCTATTACTCAAAACCTCGAATGTGTTGGAATACAAGTTGCTGTATCAAATCAGACAATTGCTTTTATCTCAGCCTATCAATCTTCTATTCTAGTCCTAATACCTACAGACCTAGACAAAATGATTCATGTACATTCAAAAACCCTAATAATGGGTGATTTGAACACCAAACACCCTTACTGACATTGCTCTCGCTCAAACATCCATGGCGAGGTACTTTTCGATCACATGATAAACAACGAATATGACATCCTTGCTCCATCTTGCCCTACTCTAGTCCACTACCACAGTACGCACACACCATCTACACCCGACATAATCCAAGCTAACTCCATCTATCACCTTTCAGAGCCTCAGGTAATGGTGCATCCACACCGCAGTTACTTTTTTAGAGCAACGTTTCAAAGTGTTATTCATTGTTAGTATTTGTTGCCGTGTTAGTATATGTTAAGTAATGTTGCCTAATTTTTGAATACAATCAATACGTGGTAACAATTGATAACATTGGATGCACCATAAAAGTCATGACGTGTCAAAAATGTGAAGTAACATGACGGAGGACTGAGCTAGACAAGCGCGACTGAACCATGGAGATCGAGCCGTGCGGCTGTTATTATTTAGCCATGAGATAATTAAGGTACTAACTAAATGAGTAAACAAATGCCATTTTACCTGATCTTCATAATTTAGATGCTCCACATACAACACTTCGTCGGGACCCTTAGGCAACGGTTTCATATGTGCGTAGCCTTGAACATGGTGGGTGCTATGATGCTGATGATCTCGAGGCGGCAATGTCGACGGATGCTGTTCGGTGCCCTCCAAGTTGTATGTTGGGTCTTCTTTATAGTGGAGAGCATCAGGATCCATCATCAGGCGCGGCGTATTGACAGTGGTTTCGACCGTCAGCGTCGTTGTAGGTATTACAGGCGATGCAGGCGTTTCAGGCTATTCAGAAATCAAAATTACGGCGAATTAAATCCTAAACTGAACATTTCGAGGTGTCATTGAGATGCAAGTGCTATGGCATTGACACTCGCAGATCTTGAACACCGTTAAGAGTGCGTCATGGTGCCTTAGTATGTAATCACATTTGCAAGCACGGATCAGCGATTTCGAGCACATTTTTTTATTTTTTTATTAAAACTTTATGCACATGTTAAAACTGTACAAAGGCGGACTTAATGCCTTGGGCATTTTCTACCAGTCTACCTTAGAGTGATGCAGAGATAATACACAGTAGGTGCAATAACAGAAAAAAAAGACTAGAAAAAATTACATCTAAAACTTAAGAATAAATACATATATACATACATATAACAAAATATATAAAGTTAAGAGAGACAAACAAGAAAAAAAAAACTATAACAACTTAGTTTTGAGACCGCTATTTTATTTTTAGGGTTCCGTACCCAAAGGGTAAAAACGGGACCCTATTACTAAGACTCCTCTGTCCGTCCGTCTGTCTGTCACCAGGCTGTATCTCATGAACCGTGAGCGCTAGACAGTTGAAATTTTCAACATGATTTTTGATTTTGATTTTCATACCTTACTTTCAAAATCTAGGTGTATTGTACACATCTGCGTACCCCCTCAGAGCACACAGGCGTGATGTTACGTCATGATGTTGTATAAACGTCCTTTCCAGGCATGAGGGTGCCGTGTCACACTACCAATTTCAAAACTCAGGTTTGCTATTGAGAAATTTTCTAATGGAAAAATAATTTGCTTCACCTGGGAATCTAACCCTATGCCGCACAGTCAGAATTCGCGTTTGCGCGTTAATGGTGCATCCACACCGCAGTTACGTTTTGTAGAGCAACGTTTCCAAATGTTATTTATTGTTAGTATATGTTGCCTAGTTAATGTTAGCTAGTAAATGTTAAGTAATGTTGCCTAACTTTTGAATGCAATCAACACGTGGTAACAATTGATAACATTGTTAGAGAATGTTACCTCAACATGCGGTGTGGATGCACCATAAGTAAGTCGGTAAGTCATACCTCTTTTCAAATCCGGGGACAGTAAAGATACTAATAATTATAGACCTGTATCGGTTTTACCAGCTTTTAGCAAGGTTTTTGAAAAGGTAATGCTTAATCAAATGCTTTATAATTTTAACACCAACAGAATCTAACATGATCAACAGTATGGTTTCACCAAGGGACGTTGTACAACTGACACCGGTGTAACCTTATTAAAGCACATATATACGGTGTGGGAAGAGTCTCAAGACGCCATAGGATTTTTTTTTGACCTCTCCAAAGCGTTTGATTGTGTAAATCACGACACATTACTTTTGAAACTTGAGCATTACGGACTGGGTAAAATTAGTTTGGTAAAATCTTATTTGAATGATAGACAACAACATGTTCAAATAAATGGTGTTAATTCACATGGTTTAAAAGTAAAAATGGGGGTTCCACAAGGCTCAATATTGGGTCCTTTCCTTTTTCTAGTATATATAAATGATCTACCCTATTTATTGAAAAACCAACCTCAAAATATGGTGTTATTTGCTGATGACACTTCCTTAATTTTTAAGATAAATAGTTGGGCCCAAAATCTAGATAAAGTAAATAATGACTTACTTCAGGTCCAAAATTGGTTCACAGCAAACAATTTGGTTTAAATGAAAAAAAAAACCAAATGCATAAGATTTGCTTTACTAATAATGTTAAAAGTAGTGATTGTGATATAGTACTGAATAAAGAGAAACTTGAATTCGTAGATAAAACGGTTTTCCTGAGGATTACGCTTGATTCAAGGCTACAATGGGGTTCTCATTTAAACATGTCTTGCGGGGCGGCTAAGTTCAGCAGCATAATTATGCCATTCGAAAAATCCGTCAATATACTGATGTAGATACCGCTAGACTGGTATATTTTAGTTACTTTCATAGTATAATTTCTCATGGCATTTTGCTATGGGGACGGGCTGCAGATATTGAGTCTATATTTATTCTGCAGAAAAGAGCCATCAGAGCCATATATAATCTTCGTAGGCGCGATTCTCTAAGGGAACTGTTTAAGGATATTGGCATCATAACGGTACATTGTCAAAACATCTACGAAAACATAATGTACGTCAGAACAAATCTGCACCTTTTTGGTAAAAGGGGTGACATACATAATTACAGTACTAGAAATAGGGACCAACTAGTTCAGCCAGGCCTCAGACTCGCTAAAGTAGACTAATCTTTCATGGAGTACTGTTTGAGAAGCTATAATAAAATTCCACAAAGTATTCTTGAACTGAATGAGACGAAATTTAAAACATGCATTAATTAATGCGCACACTATGTAAGCAAGCTTATTACAAGTTGAGCGATTATATCGCTGATAAAAATGCTTGGCTCAATGCTGGTCTTTCTCCACAAGGACAGGGGCACCGGGCGCTTAAATTGATAGCATTAAATGGTATTGTTGGAGCTGCTGAAGATTGTACAACTATCTTTGCATTGTATAGATTCAATCCCTTTAGTATTATATTATCGCATAGCCCATATTGTGTGAGTACTATGTACTAGAAAGCTATCCTACGTCTTTTCTTGACTTGAATGTGCCCTGGTGGTTGAGAGTATGTCATGCTCACTCAAATGTCTCGCTGATGGTGGCGCATGTGTCGGATCATTTAGTTCCCCTGATCTATGCGTCATGTCCGTGAACGGGCGCTGTCAGTTGTGACTGGTCATCTCTTAGTTGCCATGGCTTATTGGAATGAATTCTTTTAGTTTTTGAATTGTTTTTTTTTTAATTGTTTTACTGTGGACACTTTTAACGTGCACATCTTGCTACATTGTTCTCACATAATATACCATCTCAACATGAATGATGTAACCAAGATTTTGTAACAATATTCTGATTTAAAAGAGTGTCCATGGAGTTTCTTGCATAATTGCACAGCATAATTTCAATATTTTATTTCGTTTCTTTTATCCACGGTCGCTCTCGGAAGATGCGTGTAGCTTGCGGCAAGGAGTTAGGGAAGCTAAAACAACACTTTTTCGATCATCCGGTTCGCCAGTCTTCCCAGCAGTGTGTCCCGCTAGCTGGCGGCTGCAGTAGCCTTAGCAGTAGTCTTCTCCATAGAGATCTACGCTAGGGAATGGGCAACTACAGTACTTTCACATTTTTTATGTCTTGTGACTGGGACTGCAGCTATATTTAATTTTCATCTTTGTTTCAACAATTCAAAAGTGCCTGTAACTGGCTCACTCGAAATAAATGCTTCGATTTTGAATAAAAGTCATGACGTGTCAAAAATTTGAAGTAACATAACGGAGGACTGAGCTAGACAAGCGCGACTGAACCATGGAGATCGAGCCGTGCGGCTGTTATTATTTAGCCACGAGATAATTAAGGTAATAACTAAATGAGTAAAAAAATGCCATTTTACCTGATCTTCATAATTTTGAGGCTCCACATACAACACTTCGTCGGGACCCTTAGGGAACGGTTTCATATGTGCGTAGCCTTGAACATGGTGGGTGCTATGATGCTGATAGTCTCGAGACGGCGTTGTCGACGGATGCTGTTCGGTGCCCTCCAAGTTGTATGTTGGGTCTTCTTTATAGTGGAGGGCATCAGGATCCATCATCAGGCGCGGCGTATTGACCGTGGTTTCGACCGTCGTAGTAGGTATTATAGGCGATGCAGGCGTTTCAGGCTATTCAGAAATCAAAATTACAGCGTATTAAATCCTAAACTGAACCTTTCTAGGTGTGTCAATATCTATCTTATTCTGTCACGTAAAGGCGGCATTTGGTGGAGCGGGAAGTCCGGTCGCAAACATCCGCACTCACTCACATTCAGAAGCATTTTTAAAGTGCAGTTGGACCGGTCACTGTAGTGATATGCAATTTATAAGGTACTAAGCGCCTTCTAACAATGTCATTCAAGCGCTACAACTATAAATATTCCTAAGGATTTTGAAATAACTGTTTGAAGTCTTTATTTATGACTAGCGGACGTCACGCGGTTTCACCCGCGTAGTTTCCGTTCCCGTGGGTGAATGGGGATTAAATATAGCCTATGTTACTCAGTAAAGCCGTGGCTTTCTTACTGTGAAAGATTTTTTTAAATCGGCGCAGGAGTTTTTGAGTTTATTCATTACAGACATACACACAAAAATACAAATAACTCCTCTTTATCATTGCCGTGTTAGTATATGTTAAGTAATGTTGCCTAACTTTTGAATACAATCAACACGTGGTAACAATTGATAACATTGTTAGAGAATTTTACCTCAACATGCGGTGTGGATGCACCATAAAAGTCATGACGTGTCAAAAATTTGAAGTAACATGACGGAGGACTGAGCTAGACAAGCGCGGCTGAACCATGGAGATCGAGCCGTGCGGCTGTTATTATTTAGCCACGAGATAATTAAGGTACTAACTAAATAAGTTAAAAAATGCCAGTTTACCTGATCTTCATATTTTTGAGGCTCCACATACAACACATCGTCGGGACCCTTAGGGAACGGTTTCATATGTGCGTAGCCTTGAACATGGTGGGTGCTATGATGCTGATAGTCTCGAGGTGGCGTTGTCGACGGATGCTGTTCGGTGCCCTCCAAGTTGTAGGTTGGGTCTTCTTTATAGTGGAGGGCATCAGGATCCATCATCAGGCGCGGCGTATTGACCGTGGTTTCGATCGTCGTTGTAGGTATTATAAGCGATGCAGGCGTTTCAGACTATTCAGAAATCAAAATTACGGCGAATTAAATCCTAAACTGAACATTTCGAGGTGTCATTGAGATGCAAGTGCTATGGCATTGACACTCGCAGATCTTGAACACCGTTAAGAGTGCGTCATGGTGCCTTAGTATGTAATCACATTTGCAAGCACGGATCAGCGATTTCGAGCACATTTTTTTATTTTTTTATTAAAACTTTATGCACATGTTAAAACTGTACAAAGGCGGACTTAATGCCTTGGGCATTTTCTACCAGTCTACCTTAGAGTGATGCAGAGATAATACACAGTAGGTGCAATAACAGAAAAAAAAGACTAGAAAAAATTACATCTAAAACTTAAGAATAAATACATATATACATACATATAACAAAATATATAAAGTTAAGAGAGACAAACAAGAAAAAAAAAAACTATAACAACTTAGTTTTGAGACGAATCTGCCAACTTCTTGTGAATATGCTCTCGAGCCTTCACTTTGAAGGTGAAACGACTAGTGAACGTCCTGATACTCTGGGGGAGCGCATTCCAGAGGAAGACCGCCTGGACAAAGAAGGAGGATTTGATAAAGCCAGATCGGTGAGAAGGACAGCGTAGAAGACAGTTATTGGAGGACCGAAGGTTTTTGCTGTGCGCAGAGCATAAATATTGAAAATGAGAAGTGAGATAAGAAGGAGAAGTGGGTTTGTGAAGGAGAGAAAACAGGGTTGTCAAAGCCCTCAATGCTCTGCGCTGCCGGATGGGTAACCACCTTAACAGCAAACGATGTGCAGAAACATGATCATACTTGCGGAGATTGAAGACGAATTGAATGCAGTTATTAAAAAGTCGGTCAAGTTTATTGAGGAGTTCTGCATTCAGGTCATAGTAGCACACATCACCATAGTCAATCATGGGGAAGATTAGGGTCTATACAAGCATTGCCTTAATGTGTGATGGGAGAATATTTTTCAGCCGGTAGAGCGACCGCAACGTTCCGGTGACTTTCTTGCTCACAATCGCAACCTGCTTACGCTAGTCAAGGCAAGTGTCAACATGCAAACCCAGATCCTCGACGTCAGAGCTAAACGGAATTACTGAGCCGTCAAAGGTAACCGGTGGCACCGCTAATCCATACATCGCCTTATATCGTCAGTCACTTTAAGGAGAGCAGAAACGGTACTGTGCCCGGGCCTGAACCCGGATTGGAATGGACTGACGAGGGAGTTTTTATGAGTGAAGTGGGAGAATTGCTTGTGTCACACAGGCCTCGAGTTCTTTGGATAAAAGGGAAGGATGGAAATTGGACGAAAGTGACTGGGATTAGGGATCTTGGGTAGTGGTCGAACATGGGCTTTCCGCCACAGGGAAGGGAAAACACCGGAGTAAAGGGAGAAGTTAACTATATGGGAAATAGCAGGAAGGAGCTGATCAACAACTGTCACGATCATGTGTCGACTGATGTTATCACAGCCCACGGCTTTGGATTTAATGGATAGGATAATCTTTTTGATCTCTCCCGGATCGACTGGGGTGAAGGCAAAGGGAGTAATATTGGGTCGCGTTAGACCAGCAAGGTAGTCGAGAGTTTGACATTTGGTTAGATTATTAAGGGTGGGAACAGTAGAGAAGTGACGATTTATATCATCTAAGCCAAATGTGTTAGGAAGGTCTGAATGCCGCGATCTGCCGATATCTGGAGTTACAAGGAATTTCCAGATATCAGCAGGAGACGCTGAAGTGATATAATCAATAATGTGGCGGCGTTTAGCGTTGCGTATCATCTGATTACACCGATTGCGAGCAGCCTTGAAGAGGGTCCAATTTTTTTCCGACCGCTCCTTCTTAAACCTCCGAAACGCGCGATCCCTTCGTCGCATCGCCATCCAAACTCCCCTATTCATATCTATCTTATTTTGTCACGTATAGGCGGCATTTGGTGGAGCGGGAAGTCCGGTCGCAAACATCCGCACCCATTCACATTCGGAAGCATTTTAAAGTGCAAATGGACCTGTCACTGTAGTGAGAAGCAATTTATATGGTACACAGAAAGGGAAAAATATGCAATAAAATGTTGATCTGTGCGTGCAAATGTGATTTCACTAGAGTCGGAACCAATGCCGCCATTATATTTTTAGGGTTCCGTACCCAAAGGGTAAAAACGGGACCCTATTACTATGACTCCGCTGTCAGTCTGCCACCAGGCTGTATCTCATGAACCGTGAGCGCTAGACAGTTGAAATTTTCAAGATGATTTTTGATTTTGGTTTTCATACCTAACTTTCGAAATCTGGGTGTATTGTACACATCTGCGTACCCCCTCAAAGCATTCAGGCGTGCATGATGTTGTATAAACGTGCTTTCCAGGCATGAGGGTGCCGTGTCACTCTACCAATTTTAAAAATCAGGTTTGCTATTGAGAAATTTTCCGTTTAGTCTACATTTGACAGATACTACTTTTGACATCCTATTCTACATTTGACAGATTCTACGTTTGACAGATTCTACATTCGACAGATTCTATATTTGACAGATTCTACAATCGACAGATTCTATGTTTGACCGATTCTACAATCGACAGATTCTACATTTGATAGATTTTCAATAAGTTATTAATTAACAGGTAACAAAAATTTTTATCACATTTATTATTAGTATTAGTTTGTAACATAGTTACATAGGTATTATTAAAAAACCGAAAAGTTATACTTATTTGTAAGAAAAAAAAGAAAAAGTATGGATAAGAAATAAAAATTACCGGAACAGTTGTTTATCAATTATTTTCTTTAAAAAACGAAAAATTATACTCATCTGCAATAAAAAAAAGATAGTAAAAAAAAAGGAACAAAAAATGAAAAAGTAAATATAAAAAATAAAAATTACAGGAGCAGTTGTGCCAACTGTTCCGGTCATTTTTATTTTTAATCTTTACTTTTTTCTTTTTTTTAACTTTCTTTTTTTTATTACAAAAAAGTATAATTTTTCGTTTTTTATTCAATGTTATTGCTTAAATACCTATGTAACTTAGATTAAACACAACTGTTCCGGTAATTTTTATTTTTAATCTTTACTTTTTTATTTTTAATCTTTAATTTTTCCTTTTTTTTTAACTTTCTTTTTTTTTAATTACAAATAAGTATAATAATTGATATCCACTGTTCTGGTAACTTTTAATTTTAATCTTTACTTTTTTCTTTTTGTTCCGGTCATTTTTATATCTTATCCATACTTTTCCTTTTTTTTTTCTTACAAATAAGTATAACTTTTCGGTTTTTTTTTCAATGTAATTGTATAAATACCTATGTAACTATGTTACAAAATAATACTTATAGTAAATGTGATAAAAATGATTATTGCCTGTTAATTAATAGCTTATTGAAAATCTGTCAAATGCAGAATCTGTCGATTGTAGAATCGGTCAAACATAGAATCTGTCAAATGTAGAATCTGTCAAATGTAGAATCTGTCAAATGTAGAATAGGATGTCAAAAGTAGAATCTGTCAAATGTAGACTAAACAAAATTTTCTAAAGGAAAAATAATTTGCTTCACCTGGGAATCTAACCCTATGCCGCTTGGTCTCGTGATGGCAAACGCGAATGTTGACTCATTCGCGTTTGCGATCACGAGACCAACGGGGCTGTTAATGGTGCATCCACACCGCAGTTACTTTTTATAGAGCAACGTTTCAAAGTGTTATTTATTATTAGTATATGTTGCCGTGTTAGTATATGTTAAGTAATGTCGCCTAACTTTTGAATACTATCAACACGTGGTAACAATCGACAACATTGTTAGAGAATGTTACCTCAACATTCGGTGTGGATGCACCATAAAAGTCATGACGAGTAACATGACGGAGGACTGAGCTAGACAAGCGCGGCTGAACCATGGAGATCGAGCCGTGCGGCTGTTATTATTTAGCCACGAGATAATTAAGGTACTAACTAAATAAGTTAAAAAATGCCAGTTTACCTGATCTTCATAATTTTGAGGCTCCACATACAACACTTCGTCGGGACCCTTAGGGAACGGTTTCATATGTGCGTAGCCTTGAACATGGTGGGTGCTATGATGCTGATAGTCTCGAGACGGCGTTGTCGACGGATGCTGTTCGGTGCCCTCCAAGTTGTATGTTGGGTCTTCTTTATAGTGGAGGGCATCAGGATCCATCATCAGGCGCGGTGTATTGACCGTGGTTTCGACCGTCGTTGTAGGTATTATAGGCGATGCAGGCGTATCAGGCTATTCAGAAATCAAAATTACGGCGAATTAAATCCTAAACTGAACATTTCGAGGTGTCATTCACATGCAAGTGCTACGGCATTGACACTCGCAGCTCTTGAACACCGTTAAGAGTGCGTCATGGTGCCTTAGTGTGTAATCACATTTGCAAGCACGGATCAGCGTTTTCGAGCACATTTTTTTATTTATTAAAACTTTAAGCTCAAGTAAAAACTGTACAAAGGCGGACTTAATGCCTTGGGCATTCTCTACCAATCTACCTTAGGGTGAAGCGGAGATAATACACAGTAGGTGCAATAACAGAAAAAAAAGACTAGAAAAAATTATATCTAAAACATAAGAATAAATACATATATACATACATATAACAAAATATATAAATTTAAGAGAGACAAACAAGATAAAGAAAACTGTAACAACTTAGTTTTGAGACGAATCTGTCAACTTCTTGTGAATATGCTCTCGAGTCTTCACTTTGAAGGTGAAACGACTAGTCAACGTCCTGATACTCTGTGGGAGCGCATTCCAGAGGAAGACCGCCTGGACTAAGAAGGAGGATTTGATAAAGCCAGATCGGTGAGAAGGACAGCGTAGAAGACAGTTATTGGAGGACCGAAGGTTTTTGCTGTGCGCAGAGCATAAATATTGAAAATGAGAAGTGAGATAAGAAGGAGAAGTGGGTTTGTGAAGGAGAGAAAACAGGGTTGTCAAAGCCCTCAATGCTCTGCGCTGCCGGATGGGTAACCACCTTAACAGCAAACGATGTGCAGAAACATGATCATACTTGCGGAGATTGAAGACGAATCGAATGCAGTGATTAAAAAGTCGGTCAAGCTTATTTAGGAGTTCTGCATTCAGGTCGTAGTAGCACACATCACCATAGTCAATCATGGGGAAGATTAGGGTCTGTACAAGCATTGCCTTCATGTGTGATGGGAGAATATTTTTCAGCCGGTAGAGCGACCGCAACGTTCCTGTGACTTTTTTGCTCACAATCGCAACCTCTGCTTACGCCAGTCAAGGCAAGTGTCAACATGCAAACCCAGATCCTCGACGTCAGAGCTAAACGGAATTACTGTGCCGTCAAAGGTAACCGGTGGCACCGCTAAACCACTAAGCCTTCTCATGCTATGGGGGCTCCCTACCATGATAGCCTGGCACTTGGTTGGGTTAACCGCCACACCGAAACGATCAAACCGGTTTTTAACTACGCGTTAATCCCGATTTAGCTCCTCGATCGCCCCGGATAAGCTGTCAACACCTGCCTGACAGTAAAGCTGTAAGTCGTTAACGTAGAGATGATACGTACACTGAAGCTCGGTAGTTATGAGATCAATAAAATAGAAAACAAAAGTGGAGAGAAAATACCGCCTTGAGGGACGCTAGTTTCAAGATTACACCAACTGGAGTTAGACTCACCAACAAGTACTGACTGCTGACGCCCCTGAAGATAGGAAGAAAACCATTCCAACGCCTCGGGAGAGACCATGAGATAGGAGAGGATGTATAAAAGGACTTCGTGACTGACGGTATTGAAAGCATTTGAAAAATCGATCAACACTAAGACCGTAACTTTAGTGTCTTCCATACATCGCCTAATATCGTCAGTCACTTTAAGGAGAGCAGAAACGGTACTGTGCCCGGGCCTGAACCCGGATTGGAATGGACTGATGAGGGAGTTTTTGTGAATGAAGTGGGAGAATTGCTTGTGTCACACAGGCCTCGAGTACTTTGGATAAAAAGGGAAGGAAGGAAATTGGACAAAAGTGACTGAGATGTGTGGGATTAGGGATCTTAGGTAGTGGTCGAACATGGGCTTTCCGCCACAGGGAAGGGAAAACACCGGAGTAAAGGGCGAAGTTAACTATATGGGAAATAGCAGGAAGGAGCTGATTAACAACTGTCACGATCATGTGTTGACTGATGTTATCACAGCCCACGGCTTTGGATTTAATGGATAGGATAATCTTTTTGATCTCTCCCGGATCGACTGGGGTGAAGGCAAAGGGAGTAATATTGGGTCGCGTCAGACCAGCAAGGTCGTCGAGAGCTTGACATTTGGTTCGATTATCAAGGGTGGGAACAGTAGAGAAGTGACGATTTATATCATCTAAGCCAAATGTGTTAGGAAGGTCTGAATGCCGCGATCTGCCGATACCTAGAGTTCCAAGGAATTTCCAGATATCAGCAGGAGACGCTGAAGTGATATTATCAATAATGTGGCGGCGTTTAGCGTTGCGTATCGTCTGATTACACCGATTGCGAGCAGCCTTGAAGAGGGTCCAATTTTTTTCCGACCGCTCCTTCTTAAACCTCCGAAACGCGCGATCCCTTCGTCGCATCGCCATCCGAACTCCCCTATTCATATCTATCTTATTTTGTCACGTATAGGCGGCATTTAAGTCTGGTCGCAAACATCCATACTCATTCACATTCGGAAGCATTTTAAAGTGCAGATGGACCTGTCACTGTAATGAGAAGCAATTTATATGGTACACAGAAAGGGAAAAATATGCAATAAAATGTTGATCTGTGCGTGCAAATGTGATTTCACTAGAGTCGGAACCAATGCCGCCATTATATTTTTAGGGTTCCGTACCCAAAGGGCAAAAACGGGACCCTATTACTAAGACTCCGCTGTCAGTCTGCCACCAGGCTGTATCTCATGAACCGTGAGCGCTAGACAGTTGAAATTTTCAAGATGATTTTTGATTTTGGTTTTCATACCTAACTTTAAAAATCTGGGTGTATTGTACACATCTGCGTACCCCCTCAGAGCACACAGGCGTGATGTTGTATAAACGTCCTTTCCAGGCATGAGGATGCCGTGCCACTCTACCAATTTTAAAACTCAGGTCATTTTACCTGATCTTCATAATTTTGAGGCTCCACATACAACACTTCGTCGGGACCCTTAGGGAACGGTTTCATATGTGCGTAGCCTTGAACATGGTGGGTGCTATGATGCTGATAGTCTCGAGACGGCGTTGTCGACGGATGCTGTTCGGTGCCCTCCAAGTTGTATGTTGGGTCTTCTTTATAGTGGAGGGCATCAGGATCCATCATCAGGCGCGGTGTATTGACCGTGGTTTCGACCGTCGTAGGTATTATAGGCGATGCAGGCGTTTCAGGCTATTCAGAAATCAAAATTACGGCGAATTAATCCTAAACTGAACATTTCGAGGTGTCATTGACATGCAAGTGGCAAAGCCGTAAGTAAGGCTTTCTAATGGTGAAAGAATTTTTGAAATCGGCGCAGGAGTTTTTGAGTATATTCATTACAAACATTCACACAAAAATACAAATAATTCCTCTTTATAATATTAGTGTAGACTAGCTGTACCCCGCAACATTCGTCCGCGTTAAACTGTTATTAAAAATATTACATCCCTATTTTAATCGGATTATCTTAACAGTCTTATCAGTTCAAACGAAGTCTGCCTTTGTTTGATTGATTTGGTGTTTTTGTCACCGGCTTCTGAAGCTTATTTTTCACATTTCTGTTTTTTTTTTTGTTATGTTTTTCTTTTTTTTATTGTGTTTTTTAGTGAAATTCAGTAAGGTAATACCGCTTTTTAAATCTGGGGATAGTAAAGACACCAATAACTGTAGGCCCGTATCCGTTTTGCCGGTTTTCAGCAAGGTGTTTGAAAAGATAATGCTCAATCAAATGCTTAACCATTTTAACACCAATAAAATATTGCACGAGCAACAGTATGGTTTCACCAAAGGACGTTGTACAACTGACGCCGGTGTCACTTTATTAAAACACATATTTACTGCGTGGGAAGAAGCACAAGATGCCATAGGAATCTTCTGTGACCTTTCGAAGACATTTGATTGCGTAAATCACGAAACCCTGATCTTGAAACTTGAGCATTACGGTTTAGGTAAACTTGCGCTCAGTTTAGTAAAATCGTATTTGAATGATAGACAGCAGCAGGTACAAATAAATGGTGTCAATTCAATGGGTTTAAAAGTAAAAATGGGTGTACCACAAGGTTCGATATTGGGTCCCTTCCTCTTTTTAGTATATATTAATAACCTACCCCGTTTATTTAACAACCATCCGCATATGGTGTTGTTAGCTGACGATACTTCTTTAATATTTAGGATAAACAGACGTGCCACTGATCTTGACGACGTAAATAACGCCCTACTGCAGGTCCATAATTGGTTTACCGCTAATAATTTAGTACTTAATGGGAAAAAAACTAAGAAAACTAAGTGCATTAGATTTGCTCTACCAAATGTCAAAAGTAGTGATTGTGACATAATATTGAATCAAGAGAAACTAGAATTTGTCGATAAAACGGTTTTCTTGGGAATCACGCTCGACTCAAGGTTACAATGGGGTCCTCATTTAACATCTCTTGCAGGACGGCTGAGTTCAGCTGCATATGCTGTTAGAAAAATCCGTCAATTTACTGATATTGATACCGCGAGGCTAGTCTATTTTAGTTATTTTCATAGTATTATGTCAACCGGTATTTTACTATGGGGACGGGCTGCAGACATCGAGTCTATATTTATTCTGCAGAAAAAAACCATCAGAGCCATATATGAATTACGTAGACGCGATTCTCTAAGGAAATTAATATCATGACAGTACCTTGTCAATACATCTATGAAAACATCATGTACGTTAGGAAAAATCTGCATTTATTCAGTAAAAGAGGTGACAGACACCACTATAACACTAGAAATAGGGACCAACTAGTTCAGCCAGGTTTCAGGCTTGCTAAAGTAGATTCATCTTTCATGGGGTACTGTTTTAAATGTTACAATAAAATACCTCCCCACATTCTTCAACTGAATGAGACGAAATTTAAATCTTGTATAAAACGCACACTATGTAGGCAAGCATATTATAAGTTGGGGGATTACATTGATTATAAAAATGCTTGGCTAAATGCTGGTCCTGCTCCACAACCATAGGGGCAAATTAATTGATTGTACTGGTCGGGCATTATTTGAGTCTATCGACACGCAAAGAAGAAGAATTGATTCCCATGTTAATGTATTGTGGAAGCTGCAGAAGATTGTAATTCTAAGTAATTCTGCGGAAGATTCCGGTTTTTAGTATTATATAATTGCATAGCACATGTGTGAGTACTTTGTACTGTTCAGCCACCACTTACATTTAGTTATCTTTCATTGACTTGAATATGCCTTGGTGGCTGAGAGAATGTCATGCTCACTCAAATGTCTCGCTGATAGTGGCGGGTGTGTCGGGTCATTTGGTTCCCTTAAATATGGTCGAGTTGAATGGCGCCGATACATGCGTCATGTTCGTGAACGGGCGCTGTCAGTTGGGACTGGTCATCTTTTGGCTGCCACGGTTCGTTCATTTTAATTACTTTATTTTTTAATTTTTGATTTATTATTTTACTCTGGAAGCTCTTAATGTGCACGTCTTTCTACATCGTTCTCACATATGTATAATCTCAACATGAATGATGTAACCAAGATTTTGTAACAATATTTTGATTTAAAAGAGTGTCCATGGAGTTTCTTGCCCGTTCTTCTCCATAGAGATCTACGTTAGGAACGGGCAACTACAGTACTTTCTCAAGTTATTATGCCTTGTGACTGTGACTGTAGCTTTGCTTTTTTGTATTTTCGACATTCAAAAGTGCCGTAATGGTCTAATTGAAATAAATGATTTGAGTTTGAGTTTTTTTTTTGAAGTCGGTTTGTATTTTTTGCAAAACTGTTTTTTATTTATTTTTCCATTTTTAGTTGTTTATTTATTTATTTATTAGTATAGGTTCACCAACAGCTTCTGTGTACAGCATTAAGGTATACATAGGTTTTACAGTCTTGGACTTACACAGTCGCCAATTACAGGTTAACCAGCATTCACAAAAATAAGTGTTAACTTAAGAGAAAAATAATAATAATAATGGCTATATACATGAAATACATAGACCCCACATACTTACAATTAAATTTAAAAGACAAGATATGAAAGTGTTAAGACAGACAAAAATGAGAACAGAACTATGAATTAAAATAAAACTATTATAACATGTTGTTTGAGTTGTTCTCAAACAAGTCATGGTAGTAGGCTTATCCCCAATAAATGGAACTTTTTATTTAATTACAACGGTTGTATTAAAACAAATTACTCTAACAAAAACTAAAAGAGTAAGAGATAACATAAAATTAAAATATACAAAATAACAAAGTAAAGGATCCCACTTTCATAAATTCCTCTCACAATACTTCTGACATGCCAATCAAATCTTTGTCCATCCATCCGCAAACATACCTAACTTTCGAAATCTGGGTGGATTGTACACATCTGCGTACCCCCTCAGAGCATACAGGCGTGATGTTACGTCATGATGTTGTATAAACGTGCTTTCCAGGCATGAGGGTGCCGTGTCACTCTACCAATTTTGAAACTCAGGTTTGCTATTGAGAAATTTATAATGGAAAAATAATTTGCTTCACCTGGGAATCTAAACCCTATGCCGGCCGCACAGTCAGCATTCGCGTTTGCGATCACGAGACCAACGGGGCTGTTAATGGTGCATCCACACCGCAGTTACTTTTTGTAGAGCAACGTTTCAAAGTGTTATTTATTATTAGTATATGTTGCCGTGTTAGTATATAATAATATAATAATAATAATAAATCTTTATTGACAAATGAATGCTCAAACATCAGTGTAGCCCTGGCTCTTGTACTAGGAGTTCCTGTATCACAGGAGCCAGACCTCTCAATTAACAGAGAATATGTAAAAAACGATAGACAAAAAACAAAAAAATTAGATACATTATAGATTTGTCATGCATTAATAAAAAAGAGTAAAAAATAAATATGATCATAATATGCACATTTCATGGGTAAGCAATTTTATAAACTAAGTTTAGAACTACTCAACGCATTCTGAGGAAAGTGTGGGTAAATGTTTCTGGTTTGTGTGTGTGTGAGGTGTGAGTATATGTGTGTGTGTGATGAGTGTGTGAAAGTGATAGGGGTCATGTAACACTGCCGAATAGATTTTCTGATTCGTCATAATCGTATTTTTCTAACCAGTCAATAATACAATTTTGTGTGTGTGTGTGATGAGTGTGTGAAAGTGATAGGGGTCATGTAACACTGCCGAATAGATTTTCTGATTCGTCATAATCGTATTTTTCTAACCAGTCAATAATACAATTTTTAAATTAAAAGTTGTTAAGTTTAATGAGTTGTTGTATCCCTTTTTCCTGACCGATTTTGTTGTAAAGACGTGGGGCAATATGGTGGTAGTTTTTGCTGGCGAAGACGCTCTTGGTACCTTGGACTGGGCACCTGACTATTCTCTTGGATGAGGTAGGCAGACTCGGGACGGCGTATCGGTGGTATCTTCGCAGGCATTCGTAAAAAAAGTGCTTGCGGACGCTAAGTACTTTGGCTTTTACGTATACCTCGGTCGTGGGCGTACGGTATTTTAGTGACAAAAGTACTTTTAGGACGGCACGTTGAGCCCGCTCCAGCTCGATCATGTGGGTCTTGCCTGCCCCACCCCATGCGCAAATAGCGTAACCCAAGACACAATGGCATAAGGATTTATATGTTTGCAGCAGAAGTTTAAGATTAGCAACATGTCTTAGGGTTTTAAAGATATGGATCAACTTGCGCACTCTTTTGGCGGTAACCGAGATATGTTGTGTCCATTTAAGGTCGTCAACGGTTGCTCCTAGATATTTAATGGAGTTCACTCTGTCTAGCTTAGGGCACGTGCAGGAGGAAAAGTTATTGCTATTCCTATTGCAAGGAAACGTGTGGGTGCTAATTTTGAAGTTTGTAGGGCTTCCTGCTCTAGTCTTACTAAAACATAGATATTTTGTCTTAGAGGTGTTTAATGATAGCAGACTATCTGCCAGCCAAGCTGTTACTTTGGAAAGACCCGCTTCACAGACTGTTTCTAGAACTTTCCATGACTTTTCATGGAACAGAAGAACTGTGTCATCGGCAAACATTATGACATCGGTTTTATTGATTGAGATATGGCAAAGTTCATTGATGTACACCAGGAATAGGGTTGGAGCAATTGTACTTCCCTGGGGAACTCCGTATGAACAGGAAGCTTCATCGCTAGTCATATTATCAAGGCGAACGCATTGACTTCTTCCTGACAAATAACTTAACAGCCATTCCTGTGGCACTCCTCTGATTCCAATGTTTTCTAATCTGCTTATTAGAATAGGGATCGAGACGGTATCGAATGCTTTCTGAAGGTCGAGGAAAAGACCGACACATTTTTCTCCCTTGTCTATGTACATGGTCATCTTTTCGGTTAGTTTTAGAATAGCATCATTAGTGGAACGATTGGCTCTAAAACCAAATTGGTTTGACGAAAGCAAATTATTTATCTTATCAGTCTCTTGTTTGCTAGTTTTTCCAATATTTTTGACAGTGAGCTAAGTACAGAGATGGGGCGGTAATTGCCAACAAGACCCTTGTCACCAGCCTTGAAAACAGGAGTAACGGCCGCTTTCTTAAAAGTTTCAGGAAAAACACCGCAAGAGAAACTGATATTGCAGAGGTGTGTTATAGGAGATGCTAATTTAAATTCATATTTTTTTAGAATGTTAGCGGGAATTTTGTCCAGACCATAGGCACTGCTGCTTTTAAGGCCAGATATCACCTGGATAACTTCGTATTCATCCGTGGGAGATAATGCCATCGAATGAAGAAGACCTGTCGACTTCTGAGCTTGTGTTGCTAATGTTCCTTCATTCTGCTTGAGTTTACTTAGAGTTGAATTTGCCAAGTCTTTACCAATTGACGTGAAGTATCTGTTTACTTCATTAAGAGAGTCAGCGGGGTTAGATTTTATCTGCAACAACTCAGTTGCTTTGTTAGATCCTTTCTTTATGTTACACATGTCCTTAATTACACTCCAGGTTTTTTTCATGTTGTTTTCATTGTTTAGTAGTTCCCTTTCGTAGTAAGAGCGCTTTAGCGTTTCTGTCAAATTATTGCAGGTGTTTCTATACCGAGTGTACTGTTGTCGAAGTTCTTCGTCATTTGGCGATTTCTTTACTTTTTGATGCATTTTGTCCCTTTTCCTTATACATCTCACTATGCCAACTGTAATCCACGGTTTAAGCGGGTTCTTTTTTTTGATATTTTGGTTTTAACGGTATTTGTTGTGATGATTTCTCGCAGCGTATTGACTAAGAATTCAGCGGTTATATTTACATTAGGCAAGTTATAATAATCGTACCAAGCGATGTTGTCTAGATCAGTCGCTAATTCTTCATAATTAATAGTTGTTCTAAAGAGCTCAGTCGTTTTTTTAGATAAATGAATGTCTTTTAAGTGCAACAATATAGGACTATGATCTGTCAGTGGGTCAAAAATGAATGTTTTAACATGCTTATGTGTTTTGACCATAAAATGGTCTAGGCAGTTGCCTTGTCTGGTGGGCTTGTCAACACCTTGTCTTAGATCATGGGCAGCTAGCATAGTGATGTATTCTGCAGCATGGCCAGTGATCTTGTCCGGAAGGATGTTGATATTAATATCACCAGCAAGAATAATATTTTCGGAGTGAATATTAGTGAGTAGTTCGTTGAGCGAGGTAATATAATTAGCCGGATTGGTGTAACAAGGTGGTCTGTATGAGGCAATGAGCGTAAAATTGTCCATGTTAATAACAAGACCATTACCGTCAGTCACTGCAGGCTCTTGGAGCTCGCACATTACTAAAGCATTCCCTGACGTAAACTATGGCACCATCGTTTTGGTTAAGGCTGCAAGTAGTATGAAACGGGGTGTAGTTGTCAATGTGATTGATAGTCGAGCCAGGGTCTATCCAACATTCTGTCAACACTATGCAGTCTACAACAATGTCAATGTTAGAGAGAAAAAGCATTAGGGCATCAAAATTTTTCTTGACTCTACGAATGTTCACAGCAAGAATTGTCAATGACTTTTTGGAAAGGGAGGGATTAAATAGCATTTTACAGGTAGAGGGGTCATCTAGTACAGTACACTCTATTTTACCGCTAGCCTCAATTTCGTCACTTATAATGATACTATCGGAGTTGAATTCTGAGTGACAAACTCAATAATTAAACCAGCTGCAGGCCTAGGACAAGCCAGATAGTTTGAGAGACATATAGGCATTTGAGTACTGGACGAGCTTTTACGGCAACTTACCCTACCGATCAGTAGTATTAGAAACTGGGAATGTTTTTTTGAACGATTGAATGGTTGTGTTAAAGTATGGATTGTGTGGTGAGTTTTGTAGTAAGGATAGTGATGGGTTATGAGATTTATCATTACATAATGTTTGACGGATAAAAGAAGAACGTGTTGATAGTGCTTACATGAAAAAACAACAAGAGTAACAAAATTAAGTGGTAATATTAGTGACTTATTTCTAGGAATTAAACAAAATCTTGGCTTAACTGGAATCAGTCATGCCATATGTTAAGTAATGTCGCCTAACTTTTGAATACAATCAACACGTGGTAGCAATTGATAACATTGTTAAAGAATGTTACCTCAACATGCGGTGTGGATGCACCATAAAAGTCATGACGTGTCAAAAATTTGAAGTAACATGACGGAGGACTGACCTAGACAAGCGCGACTGAACCATGGAGATCGAGCCGTGCGGCTGTTATTATTTAGCCACGAGATAATTAAGGTACTAACTAAATGAGTTAAAAAATGCCAGTTTACCTGATCTTCATAATTTTGATGCTCCACGTACAACACTTCGTCGGGACCCTTAGGGAACGGTTTCATATGTGCGTAGCCTTGAACATGGTGGGTGCTATGATGCTGATAGTCTCGAGACGGCGTTGTCGACGGATGCTGTTCGGTGCCCTCCAAGTTGTAGGTTGGGTCTTCTTTATAGTGGAGGGCATCAGGATCCATCATCAGGCGCGACGTATTGACCGTGGTTTCGACCGTCGTTGTAGGTATTATAGGCGATGCAGGCGTTTCAGGCTATTCAGAAATCAAAATTAGGGCGAATTAAATCCTAAACTGAACATTTCGAGGTGTCATTGACATGCAAGTGCCACGGCATTGACACTCGCAGCTCTTGAACACCGTTAAGAGTGCGTCATGGTGCCTAAGTATGTAATTACATTTGCAAGCACGGATCTGCGTTTTCGAGCACATTTTTTTTATTTTTTTATTTATTAAAACTTTATGCACAAGTAAAAACTGTACCAAGGCGGACTTAATGATTTGGGCATTTTCTACCAGTCTACCTTAGGGTGATGCAGAGATAATACACAGTAGGTGCAATAACAGAAAAAAAAAGACTAGAAAAAATTATATCTAAAACATAAGAATAAATACATATATACATACATATAACAAATATTTTGTTATATATAAAGTTAAGAGAGACAAACAAGAAAAAAAAAACCATAACAACTTAGTTTTGTGACTGAGATGTGTGGGATTAGGGATCTTAGGTAGTGGTCGAACATGGGCTTTCCGCCACAGGGAAGGGAAAACACCGGAGTAAAGGGCGAAGTTAACTATATGGGAAATAGCAGGAAGGAGCTGATCAACAACTGTCACGATCATGTGTCGACTGATGTTATCACAGTCCACGGCTTTGGATTTAATGGATAGGATAATCTTTTTGATCTCTCCCGGATCGACTGGGGTGAAGGCAAAGGGAGTAATATTGGGTCGCGTCAGACCAGCAAGGTCGTCGAGAGTTTGACATTTGGTTCGATTATCAAGGGTGGGAACAGTAGAGAAGTGACGATTTATATCATCTAAGTCAAATGTGTTAGGAAGGTCTGAATGCCGCGATCTGCCGATACCTAGAGTTCCAAGGAATTTCCAGATATCAGCAGGAGACGCTGAAGTGATATTATCAAGAATGTGGCGGCGTTTAGCGTTGCGTGTCATCTAATTACACCGATTGCGAGCAGCCTTGAAGAGCGTCCAATTTTCTTCCGACCGCTCCTTCTTAAACCTCCGAAACGCGCGATCCCTTCGTCGCATCGCCATCCGAACTCCCCTATTCATATCTATCTTATTTTGTCACGTATAGGCGGCATTTAAGTCTGGTCGCAAACATCCATACTCATTCACATTCGGAAGCATTTTAAAGTGCAGATGGACCTGTCACTGTAGTGAGAAGCAATTTATATGGTACACAGAAAGGGAAAAATATGCAATAAAATGTTGATCTGTGCGTGCAAATGTGATTTCACTAGAGTCGGAACCAATGCCGCCATTATATTTTTAGGGTTCCGTACCCAAAGGGTAAAAACGGGACCCTATTACTAAGACTCCGCTGTCAGTCTGCCACCAGGCTGTATCTCATGAACCGTGAGCGCTAGACAGTTGAAATTTTCAAGATGATTTTTAATTTAGTTTTTCATACCTAACTTTAAAAATCTGGGTGTATTGTACACATCTGCGTACCCCCTCAGAGCACACAGGCGTGATGTTGTATAAACGTCCTTTCCAGGCATGAGGATGCCGTGTCACTCTACCAATTTTAAAACTCAGGTCATTTTACCTGATCTTCATAATTTTGAGGCTCCACATACAACACTTCGTCGGGACCCTTAGGGAACGGTTTCATATGTGCGTAGCCTTGAACATGGTGGGTGCTATGATGCTGATAGTCTCGAGACGGCGTTGTCGACGGATGCTGTTCGGTGCCCTCCAAGTTGTATGTTGGGTCTTCTTTATAGTGGAGAGCATCAGGATCCATCATCAGGCGTGGCGTATTGACCGTGGTATCGACCGTCGTTGTAGGTATTATAGGCGATGCAGGCGTTTCAGGCTATTCAGATATCAAAATTACGGCGAATTAATCCAAAACTGAATATTTCGAGGTGTCATTGACATGCAAGTGGCAAAGGCTTTCTAATGGTGAAAGAATTTTTGAAATCGGTGCAGGAGTTTTTGAGTTTATTCATTACAAACATACACACAAAAATACAAATAATTCCTCTTTATAATATTAGTGTAGACTAGCTGTACCCCGCAACATTCGTCCGCGTTAAACTGTTATAAAAATATTACATCCCTATTTAAATCGGATTATCTTAACAGTCTTAACAGTTCAAACGAAGTCTGTGACCTTTGTTTAATTGATTTTGTGTTTTTGTCACCGGCTTCTGAAGCTTATTTTTCACTTTTTTTGTTTTTTTTTTCTGTTATGTTTTTTTTTTTTTTTTTTTATTGTTTTTTTTTTAAGTCCGTTTTATTTTTTGCAAAACAGTATTTATTTTTCCATTTTTAGTTATTCCCAAACAAGTCATGGCAGTAGGCTTATCCCCAATAAATGGAACTTTTTATTTAATTACAACGGTTGTATTAAAACAAATTACTCTAACAAAAACTAAAAGAGTAAGAGATAACATAAAATTAAAATATACAAAATAACAAAGTAAAGGATCCCACTTTCATAAATTCCTCTCACAATACTTCTGACATGCCAATCAAATCTTTGTCCATCCATCCGCAAACATACCTAACTTTCGAAATCTGGGTGGATTGTACACATCTGCGTACCCCCTCAGAGCATACAGGCGTGATGTTACGTCATGATGTTGTATAAACGTGCTTTCCAGGCATGAGGGTGCCGTGTCACTCTACCAATTTTGAAACTCAGGTTTGCTATTGAGAAATTTATAATGGAAAAATAATTTGCTTCACCTGGGAATCTAACCCTATGCCGCCGCACAGTCAGAATTCGCGTTTGCGATCACGAGACCAACGGGGCTGTTAATGGTGCATCCACACCGCAGTTACTTTTTGTAGAGCAACGTTTCAAAGTGTTATTTATTGTTATTATATGTTGCCGTGTTAGTACATGTTAAGTAATGTCGCCTAACTTTTGAATACAATCAACACGTGGTAACAATCGACAACATTGTTAGAGAATGTTACCTCCTCAACATGCGGTGTGGATGCACCATAAAAGTCGTGACGAGTAACATGACGGAGGACTGAGCTAGACAAGCGCGGCTGAACCATGGAGATCGAGCCGTGCGGCTGTTATTATTTAGCCACGAGATAATTAAGGTACTAACTAAATGAGTAAACAAATGCCATTTTACCTGATCTTCATAATTTTGAGGCTCCACATACAACACTTCGTCGGGACCCTTAGGGAACGGTTTCATATGTGCGTAGCCTTGAACATGGTGGGTGCTATGATGCTGATAGTCTCGAGGCGGCGTTGTCGACGGATGCAGTTCGGTGCCCTCCAAGTTGTATGTCGGGTCTTCTTTATAGTGGAGGGCATCAGGATCCATCATCAGGCGCGGTGTATTGACCGTGGTTTCGACCGTCGGCGTCGTTGTAGGTATTATAGGCGATGCAGGCGTTTTAGGCTATTCAGAAATCAAAATTACGGCGAATTAAATCCTAAACTGACATTTCGAGGTGTCATACAAGTGCCACGGCATTGACACTCGCAGCTCTTGAACACCGTTAAGAGTGCGTCAAGGTTCCTTAGTATGTCATCACATTTGCAGGCACGGATCAGCGTTTTCGAGCATATCTATCTTATTCTGTCACGTAAAGGTGGCATTTGGTGGACGGGAAGTCCGGTCGCAAACATCCGCATTCATTCATCAGCACTATATCACTATCACTAAAACAATCACTATCACTATCACAATTACTCACGAATCACTATCACAATCACAATCACTCACACACAAATCAACATCATCGTAATCACAATCATTATCATCGTAATCACAATCATTATCATCGTAATCACAATCATTATCACCGTAATCACAATCATTATCACCGTAATCACAATCATCATTATCACAATCATCATCATCACAATAAATCAAAAATAGCCCTGTATGGAAGTCATAAATGCCATATTCGTAATCAGCACCCCTGTTAATCTCGGTATCGACACCCATATTGATTTTTAGACATTTCAACTCCATCTCACCCCAACAGGGGATGATGGTATTTCAGGTCTGACATTTTGTATGTGTGTTGTAAAACATGTTTGTAAAACAACAAACGACGGTTGTATTAAAACCAATTACTGTAACTAAAACTAAAAGAGTAAGAGATAACATGTAAAATTAAAATAATATACAAAATAAAGTAAAGGATCACACTTTCATAAATTCCTCTCACAATACTTCTGACATGCCAATAAAATCTTTGTCCATCCATCCGCAAACGCATAGCCCAAACCGCTGAGTCTACAGATTCCAAATTTGGCACATAGGTTCCTTATGAGGTTTAGAGGTGCACTAAGAAAGGATTTATCGTTTGATATACCAATATGATAACTGAATGAATGTGAATGTGGTCCCTTTTTTAATCTAACCTAACCAAAATGTTTCACCAACAACAGAGGGGACCTGGCGCTCCGCTCCGCTCCTGCCTTGAAACATAACCTATCCGAGTCGAATTGCTCTGAATCGGGATGTTAACCTTAATGATGGTATCAATATGTATATTTTAAACGATATAATGAATGATTTTCGATTAAAGAAACGTTATTTTCAATAACGTTATACGATTTAAAGTAAAGTATATAAATGTTATATGTAAATAAATTATATCAAGAGTTGGTATATCTCACGTTTATTGTATCTTGTGAACGTAATTGAGATGACAATATACCAAATAAGTTTAAATATAATAATTAATAGACGCACCCCGCTATGGTGTATTATGAGGAATCCCTCAGTCTCATCGAAAATTTCCTCTGTTGTCTCTGCTATCTTCGTTCCAGTAGCTTTTTCATTATTTTTTTCAGTTGCAGCTGTGGACATTGCAACATGACTGTATACAAATTAATTTATTGTTAAACAATAATCAGCTTATATTGTTCCCACTGCTAGGACAGATCTACAAATCCGCACTGGGCCCGCGTGTTAGATTGTAGCCCATTCCCTCTCTAGAAAGAAGGCCTGTGTCCCAGCAGTGGGAACGTTAATAAGCTGATGATGACTGCTGGGACACAGGCCTCTTTTCAATGAGAGGGTGTGCGCTGTAAACCACCGCGCGGACCCAGTGCGGGTTGGTAGTATAAACTTTATCTTTTCCGATCACCCAAGAACAAAGATGGGGACCCTGCTCGGGGCCTGTTGGCCTCGAGGTCCCAAGCCCGCTGGTGGCCGTCCTCTTCCTCGTCGTCGTCCTCTCGGTGGTGGTGGTGGTGTCGACGGCGGGGAGAAAAACTCGTCGCTCGAGCTCGACGCAACTGCAGCGACCGGTGACACGGTGCTCACGGGTGTGGCGCGTCCCGGCGATTATTATTATTATTGTTACGAGTGCCGCGCCGGCGCGCGGCGCGTTGCCGTCGCCGTGAGTTCATGTCGACGCGTCGTCGCCGAGTGCAGCGCGCGGCGCGCCGTCGCGACGTAGCGCAACTTGCTTTTTCGCTCGCACGCGCAGTCCGACCGCTTGTGCTCATTTAAGGCTAGTTCGCACTAGGCTAGTAATTTAGTAGAGTAGCGAGTAATTTAGTGGCTAAATGTGTGCGAACCACAAAAAAATTGTCAAGTAGGTAGTTTAGTGAATGATTTAAGTCGAGTCGATCCATTTTACTCTATTTTTATCGGGCGAATAGCACCTCCCACCACGCGTCCATGCTCACTGGTTCACCGGCTAAACAAGCCCGAACATGCTGATTAGTCGAGTTCATTAGTGGCCGCAAAAATGTCGTTTCGCTGGAGCGAAGGAACAACTTTAAAATTTGTTTCCAATATGTAGAACATGAATGCTTGTGGAATGTTAAGTCCCCGCATTATAAAAACAAACAAATGAGACAATCCGCATACTTGGATTTAGAAAATCAAATGAATATACCCGCATTTGGTGAAAAGGAAATTAAATTGAAAATTAAAAACATCAGGTTAGTGCATAGTTTTATTATTTTAAGTATTTCAAAAGCATATTTACTACCAGTTACCATGATACAATAAGCTCTTAATTATTACTACCTATTGTTTTTAGAAGTAATTTTAACTAACGAGATCCATTCCTTTTTAGATCGACCTACTCGCAGGAGTTAAGAAAAATAAAGGACTCCAAAAGTGCAGGCGCTGATTGACACGATTTATATTCCTTCAGTAAAATGGTTCAGTTTATTGGATGCATCCCTGCGAAACTTAACCTCAATAGTGACAGAAAGTTCGAACAAATTTCCTCATCCACCTCTTCTAAAATAGCCATTACGATTAGCTTAATCAGTGTATTCACTCTATTGCGTTGCAGCCTGTTTATCTTGCAAAACACCACTCACTTGTGTATTGTACTGGACCGTAATGCGAACGATTTCTGTACAGTAGAGAGTAGTTTAGTCACTAAATTACACGCTACTCTACTAAATTACTAGCCTAGTGCGAACTAGCCTTTACGGAGACGCGGCGCGTCTTGCGTCGCGTCGGGTGGCGCGTTGTGTGGCGCGTCGTGCGGCGCGTCATGAGGCGCGTTGCGCGTTTTCCCGTTTACGGAGAGGCGGTGTCATCTGAGATATATATATATTTATTTGCGCGTGTGAGGCCGCGTGCACCGCTGCGTTGTCCGCGGCGGTGCACGCGGTGGGCAACGCTGCATTACAACAAACGCGCGTAAAATCGCTTCTCCGTAAACGCTCTCATACATCGTCAATCGTCATTTTATGTTTGAATTAAAAGCGAGCCGCGCCGCGTCTCCGTAATTAGTTAGGCTAGTCGCTTCGCTACACCCGTCGCTCACGCAGTCGAGTCGAATATTTTACCGAGTAAACGTGTATTGTTGTGTGTAGATAGTGCTCTGATTCACTTAAAATTAAATTAAATAATAATTTTTTTAAAATAATTATTTAATTTAATTTAAAAAAAAATTAAAGAATTAAAAAAATATATATTTAAATAATTAATTAATTTTTAAATTAATTAAGTATTTAAATATTTTTTTTAATAATTAATTAATTAAACTAAATTAAATTAAATAACTAATTTCTTAATTCGCTAAACTCTGTTTCTCTTCAAGTCAAAATGCTAAAATGATTGTTTTTCAGTAAACGTGATCTCCAATTATTATTTAGAAGACTTTTTTTGGTAACAACAATATGGTTTTCTTTGTTATTTTTAAGAAATCTCTCCCTGATAAAAAAAAAAACTAAGACCCACGGCTGGCCACGCCGCGAAGTCGCCGCGGAATTGGCCATCGGCGCTCATATCTAGTTGGTAGATGCCACATGTCTTCGAATGTTGTTTCTAGGCTAGGACATACCGGTTCCTTACGATGCACGATATTTTCCTTCATCGTTTTGTGAACAGTGGTGATGAAATAAATTACACAAGTAATGCGCCTGCCTGGGTTGTTGAAATTTGTCGCCAAGTTTTTGCCTGTCGCAGACTTAACACACAAAAAGTCCGTCGTCTGCGTTGCCCCTTAATATTATTTTCAGACGCGAATCAGTGCAAATAAAACGTAAAGTTAGTGAACCAATTTATAAATGGTGTTCTATTTCGTTAACAGTTTTATGCTATTTAAAGTTTGTTTGAAAAAATATGTGTTTTTAATTTCAATGAAAGATAGTTTATAAATATTCCTACGAACTACATAGTATTACCAGTATTTTCATTTATTGGCGTATTACCGTCGCCACCTTTTTTTACTTCAGGAACATATTTTGTAGAAATACGTTTTGTTGTACACATCGACTTCGAGAGAGAGGTAGCTTTCTCCGTTGTTGTGACATTCGCACGTTTGGTAGCCATAGTCAAGTTTTTCATAAAACTCTTCAGACGGTGTTGCAGTTCTGAAATTAATTAACAATTAATCAGTAACGGGTACACTACATAAGTCCGAAAAACTTTATTCCGAAGGTCACAATTCTGAATTTTAAAATACCGATTTTCATAATTCCGAATGGTTCAAACTTCCGAATACAACAACTCCGACATATTCCTAATCCTATTTTCATAATTCATAAATTTCAATATTCCAAACGTTCATAATTACTATTCTCAAAATACTGAATTTCAATAGTCCGTCTTTTTGATATTACAAAACTTTTTTTTACCTACATGTTGAGAATTACGCGGTCATTAAGGGGGCAATTTTTTCATTATTTTTGCGATAAGACGCACCGTTTTCGAGATATAAGCAAAAGAACCTGCTACGACTCCATGACGCGCGTTCGCTACGCTCGCATTTTACATTACACACCCACTTTCTGTCACAAATGTCGTCGTCGCTCCGCCGGGCTTCGGCCAACGCTCCTCATGACAGCTAGCAAGACTTGGCCTCTCACAGACGGACTGCATCGCAGCAACCGCACGCAGTCGATATATTCAACTGCATGCAGTTATACGTTCGACTGCATGCAATCATGATGTCAACTTCACGCGGTTGGCTGCAGTCGTGTGCAGTTAGTCAAGGAGCATAACGCAGCTAGGCATGGGTCATTGAAGGTTTTTTAGATAATTTAATTTAACTGGTAATCATGAATGGTCAACGTTAAAAAAGCTGTTAAATAAATAACGGTTTTTAAACTTCAATCGTTAGCTTGCGATAATCATCAATTTACTAAGTCAACGTTTACGATCAATAACAATTTTGTTGCAGTTTTTCAATTCGATTACACCGCTGCCGGCGGCGGCGGCAGCGCCTTAATAATAATAAGAGAAGTAACGTAAATATATATATGCGCTTATTGCATATATATACGCTTCCATTTGGACGTCAAATCTTACACTGAGCCACTGAGTCCTGAGCTAGATGCGTGGCTTCGACTGCGCAAAGTCAGATCTGACTGCAGATAACTGCATGCAGTTGAAGATGCAGTCGAACGTACAACTGCATGCAGTTGAATATATCGACTGCGTGCGGTTGCAGCGATGCAGTCCATCTGTAAGTGCGATGCAATCCGTCTGTGAGAAGCCATAAGACCATTTTAGCAGTTTACCTATTCGAAATATCGGAATATCGTTTTTCGGACTAACGATCCATCGAACATTTGATTTTTCGGACATATGAAAATCGAACAACAAACAATTCGTATTTATGACTTTCGGAATTATGAAGTTCGGGATTTTTAATTATAGACATTATAATTTTTCGGAATTATGAAATTCGGAGCTTTGATAATCGGAATAAGTTCCCATAAGTAACTGGGCTGGTGGACTGTGGGTAAAATTAATACAAAATTAGTGCCTTGAGACAGGGAGGCGAGGTCGCGGTCTACGTAGGAGATGGCGGGAAGAATTGGACAGGTAGCGTCAGAACTGGAAAGAGGAATGTTGGGTGGCCTTTGCAGGAATGAGGACAAAATACCAGCTAACAAATTAGCGACATTTTGGCTAATTTTATAATGAGCATGATAATATAGCGGCTTTTTGATGACGCCATTTATGAGTGGAAAACGTGTCTTAGGCAAAATGTTGCCTTTCTGAACTGTCCCCGCGTTTTTTCCTTATTGTACATACTGTGGGAAAGAAGATATGGCTTATAAAAAGGGAATGAGTCAAGATATTATGACGGTTAGTAACAAGGAAACGTGACACAACGTCACAGTAAATAGCACAATAAAAAAAAACAGATACATACAGCTCACGTTTAAGAAACGTGGGAGTTAGCCGAAACTACAGAACATCACCAGCAGGGCTATTACGTATCTTTCTGATATCCAGTGACTATCAAGCTTCGGTTGTACACCGAACTTTGATGACAACCGTGAATGTCCTAATATTGGTATTACGTATTACACTGAGTGGATATCACTTTACGGTGACTAACAGGGTAATTCATAATACGAAACTAACCTTTTGACCGTTAATTGATGGACACTGAGCCCAGTTACTATCATTTCGAGCTGTCAAGAGAGATACGTAATAGCCCTACTGGTAGTGGCTGCTACGATCTTTAGAATTCCCTTCTCACCTCGTCCACGTTAATACGTGAAAAACAAAACTTACCAGAAAATTTAAATAGTCTCCTGTGTCTATCTTTTTTAGAGCCTTGTTTCTTCCCCTTATGCTTGCTTGATTTGCTCGAGGATGTGGTATTCTTCAGCTTGGTCAGTTTATAGGTTCGAGAACCCGACGGATGTGACGATGGGACTGTTGCTGAAGCTTTAGTCGTGGTCGCAGTTGCTGCTTTCGTTACAGGGGTAGTTGTAGTGGCAGGAGTAGCTGTAGTCACATGTGCAGTAGCAGCTTTTGCTTTTACCAACGCTTTTCCTAAGCTGTCTGTGGAGTTTCTTAGATTTACTTCTAAATCTCTTCTTTTTTTTTCGAAATTAAATCGAAAAAAAAAGAGATTTGGAAGGAACCTACACTCTGCATTGGGTGGTCAAAGATTGAAGAGAGAGAGAAAGAGAAGAGAATTTAGACGCATTTTGAACTATATATATGAGAAAAGGTTTCAGGGGAACGGAAACCAGTCTCTGATATAGTTATGATCAACAGTGTATTTGTTAGTTCACAGTAAATTAAAATAGTTAGGAATCTAGGTATTCGCGGACAATAGCGGCGCGTGGCGTCACGTAACGACGCGCAGTTGCGCGGGAGATGCAATACATGTGCCTTGCGCGTAAGCAAGCAGAGGACTGGCAACCGACGCGACGCGCCGATGCCGCACGCCACGCGCATCGGTCACACGCTTGCAACCGCCACGCGGGAAAGAGAGAAAGCGATATCATTCGTTGTGTCGTAGCGGCCCGCAACCGCGGGACGCTCTTATTGGTCGATTCGTAGGAGTCGTAGGTATCTCTCGTAGGGGTTGCTACAACTACGTATTTTGAAAGAATGAAAGAAAAAAATATTTTCGCGATAATGTGACGCATTTGGATTCGCTGTCGAGTATCAGGAGTGAGGATGAACTTGGTAAAGATAAAACTTAGGGACCTCGCAAATATCGCTTTATGAGAACGTTACCTTCAAATAACTCGGGTAATGTGACCGTTTAGGGCACTAGGTATATCGTGAAATCGTGCGCCAAAACTTTGCAGAAAAATGTCAAAATGGCGATGGCCAGCTATCACAGAAAAAAATCAAGCCGCATTGGCCGCTGCTAGTTGGACGGCACACAGAGACCAGACGGTCGTTGCGGTCAAGGGCTCTATACGTATTGGCTCACGCAGCAGCTAAGCAGCGTCCAAGTAAAAGGAACTTAGACGCTGCCACTAGCCACTACCGCGTGAGGTACTGGCTGTCAGGTCCGCGTAGTACGGTACCTAGGTCCCTTTAAAAATAAAAATAAATCTCTCATAGTACCTCTGACGGTGATACCTGTATTAAAGTACGTCCTCATAGCTGCCATGGTCACCTCAGAATCCATATCAAAATTGGTATCCCCTGAGTCTTCTAAATCCAGCATAGTCACCAGGTCTTCTATATCTGTCACCGGTTTTATACTCCGGGCCAAGGACATTGTATCGGTGTTTTCCACTGATAGTGTGAAATTTTCAAAGTTTTCCACTGATGATGTGAAGTTTTCTACTGATGGTGTGAAGTTTTCTACTGATGGTGTGAAGTTTTCTACTGATAGTGTGAAGCTTTCTACTGATGGTGTGAAGTTTTCCACTGATACTGTGAAGTTTTCTTCAAATGTCATGGAAACATCAGAGTAGTTGTCCGGGGTTGATACTACAGGTTCTTCGAAGTACGCTGTAGGTTCTGTCAAACCGCCTGTAGACTTTGGCTTTAAGCCTCGAAAGGATGTTTTTTTTTGCTTTTTATGTGGTGCGTCCGTCCCCCATACTAGATGATGGAAAAATTTACTTTAGTAATCCAAACTAATATCATAAAGAGGTAAAAGGGGTTTATTTAATTTTATATGAACCATTAGGTATTTTTACAGCGGTCACTTAGATAATAATTGTTGCTGAAAGCTAGCACTGGCAGTACCTGAGCGAGCACTGTGAAACGTCGACCGATGGACAGTCAAAACATCGATCATTTTAAACAACTTTTACTAAGGGACCAAACCCTGAATCACCAAAAAAAATAATCAGCTGCCAACAATTATGTTCGCATAACTCGTCAAAATGTACGGAACAGCTAAATTTATTTTCGCGATTCAGGGTTTGGTCCCATAGTAAAAGTTGTTCATAATGACTGGTCGAAGTTAATCGATATCGTCCGGAAACATTAAAAAACATATACACCATTTGTTTTTTAATGTATTTCAAGAGTACGAAGAGTTCGGCAATAACACAAAACGGGGCAATATGTCGGAAGGAAGAGAGGTAATAAAAGCGAAAGTTTTATAGGAAAATGTAGGTAACATAGATAATGGCAAAATTGCAAGTCGAAAATCTATGTCGGCGCACGAGGTGTGTAACTTTATTTACGGCCGTTTCCTATAACTTACGTGTAACTGCTAATTAATATGCCTACGTCTCGTAGCTAAAGGTGTTTGTATAAGCAAAGTTAGCTTGAAATCACCACCTACTTGTCACTTGATTCATAGAAAAATCATAGGAAGCTTTTCTGTGACGTCTTGTTCTAATGTCAAACAGACTGAAATAGCAATCTTCCGTTATCTGTTAGTACCAGTTATTGAAAACGGCCGTTGAACAGTTACAGCTTGTGTGTCGCCGCGCAACTGAGCGGGTAGGCAAGCCGCCACATGCCGCTCAGTGTCAGCGTGTTTGGTGTGTAGACTTACCTCTTCTTCTGTGTCGACTCCTGTGAGTTCTGCCAAAGACATGCCGTCTGACAGCTGCGGTGTTCGACCCTTTTCTAAAAACTTTATATGAGTTACTTATCCGTCACAATTGTTGTTTAAGGACTTAGACAAAGATAAAATTACTTGTAAAATAAATCCAAATGTAACTTAGAAAAATGAATATTCGACAAAAGTTGTCCGTGTATTCAAATGTAAAAACCCAACATTCATGTTGATCTTTTAATTAATATAGGCGTGTATTTTGAAAATAAAATGACGGAAGTTAGGCAGGCTACACTATATATAAAAATCTCGTGTCACAGTGTTTGTTATCCAACTCCTCCGAGACGTTGTTCCGATTTTTATGATTTTTTTTGTGTATATTAGGTAGTTCTGAGAATAGGTTTATTAGGTTGTAGGCAATTTTTTAGTCTCACGCATACACATCAAAATTTACCACGCGATCGAAGTCGCGGACAACAGCTAGAAAAGAATAAAAATAACGTACTCACTAGTAGGAGCGCGCTTGCGGGACAGTTTCATCGCGGTCGAAGTCACTGGGCCAAGCTCAAGTGACACTGGTGAAGAAATAATATTCAAAATCATTACAAAGGTTGTCAAACACAGTCACAATAAAGTAATAATTATATCCTTCAGATCGATTTCGGTCACGGCAGATAACCTTAACAGAGATTGATTCGTCAATGGCGCAGGAGATATTATAATGTACAAGTGTGTGAGGTGCACTCTCTGTTCCTTCAGTTTAACGTGCTTTCTGTGGCGTGAGCTAAAATATTGTAAACTCTTTGCTATACAGGGTGGACTAACTACGTGTTCAGTACATCAATCCGCACACCCCATTTAAGAATTATTAATCAATAATTTAAAAAAAAGATGTTTGCTACAAAAGTGCATTACTTATATACGGTAAAAAAAGAATGGAACAGCAGATTTCTTAATTCCACCCTGTAATACATAAGAATATTTTGCGCCGGAACTAACATTATTGAAAATGTTTCCAGCAGTTTCAACCAAAACATCCTTCAGTTATTCTACAAGAAAAACAGTTTTTAAACGAATACCCACACCCTTCAACTTCATGATTCTTCTCCATTTTCTTGACATCGTCGTAGAAAATATCATACTTATAATGATGGCTTGTAATATGGACTCTCTTCGGCATATTAAAATTCTTCCCACGCTGCATATTGATGAAAATACCCGGATAGACAGGAGCCTTTTTGAATGCATACTTCAAAGTGTTATTACTTGATACGGTCTGTCCGTGTTTTACGAGTAAGGGATCATCGTATTCTGTTCTTTTAGTTAGATCGGTATTCAAGTATTCTTTTGTTGGGGCGGTACTAGTTGTTTGTTCGTTAAAAATATCTCTGTATAAATTACGATTATTAATATTTACTTTTTCTGTAGTCATTTTCATTTTTGACTTGAGCTTGGTATATGCAATAACAAGATCATCACTATAGTCTGTAAACGAACGTAAATCTTTCTTTGTTAAACCGAAGACATCGAATTGCTGTGGTGTCGACATTTTGTCTAAATCATCAAAGTTTATTATAGTTATTTCTACCTCTTTGTTACGTGGGTCCTCAGTTATAACCTCTGTATCGAGGCGATCTGATACTACCTGTTCCGTTGCTTTCTTTTCAAAGAGTTTATCTTTCATTTTCTTTTTGAATCTATCGTAGTACTTGGGTTCAGAGGTTGCCCTTTTTTTGACTCTCGCTGCGTTTGTCGTTAACTTAAACGCGTCGAATCTTTTATATCTATTGAAGTCTTCACTCCAGTAAGAGTTCTTGCTGGTAAGGATTCTGTTAATAACAACTTTGGCATTCCTTTTCACCTGTTCCGTGGTAGACCTGGCAATTTTACCCACTGTTTTTGTAATATTTCCTAATTGGGTTAATTTTGACCCTGCGGTAGTTGATTCGATAGTTTCGGTTTCAGTGGTTGTGGATTCTATATTCCAATCATTGAGGATTGTAGCTGGATCAGCGGTAAAAGCAAAAGTTTCACCATTTTGTTTGGAGTCCTTATTATACTTTTTGTTTGTTGACGAACGATGCATGAGGGTAGGTAGCTCGAGTATTGGGGCGGTGACGTACTTTACGTCCATTTGATTTTCCTTCAAGAAGTTGTGAAAATCTTGAGGTTTCATCGGCAGCGGTGTTGTGTAGTATTGGACCGGGGCTTTGTTTGTTTTTAAAACTGAATTATGCTGAAACAATAGTATATTTTATAACGAGGGACTAAACGAAGCCATAATATACCAGAGGTGGTTTGACTCCCGAGCTTGCGAGGGAGTCAATGAAACCGAGGGTATATTAAGTTGGCGTTTAGTCTCGAGGTGCAAACTTTACTTTTCACTTTAAGTGCGAGAAAAATAGTCAATTTAGTACAAAAACATTAATTATTCCTCCAGTCCATAGAAGTTTCGTAAGTTTTTAGGTAAATCTTCCGCGTTTTTGGCGGCAAAAGATTATCTATTGTCTTTTGCTCTTTGCTCGACGTCAAACTCTTCACTGTCACTGGTCATTCTTAATAAATTTATATAAAACCGAACAAATTTAAAAAAAAGTCAGCTGTTCCCTACATTTTGACGAGTTATGCGAACATATTGTAGGGAACCAGATTCTTTTTTTGATTTCGTGTATGAATAGATACACATTATATATTTTACTTATTTATAGAATCTAACAAGTTAAATCTTTTTGATTAATACGTTATCTTATTTTAGTTAAAAGTTACCTGTGTTTTCGCCACCGGACGAGCCTCTTTTCCGGACCTCTTGTAACTTATTGCTGTAATGAAAAATTTAAATATTATAACATAGCATCATGCTTTTAATCCCCGAGGGGCTAGGCAGGGGTGCACCTTATAGAACATACTCATTGCGACCTTTATTTTTAACCCTTAATTCGACAATGGGAAGTATACATACGGACATCGACTTTGAAAAAATCTGCAGCATTTTTTTTTTAACAATGTAAGAGTATTTCATAAGGAATAGTTTGGTTATAATTATCCTAGATATAAATAAAAAATAACTGTCAATGAACACATGTTCTCGGCCAGCCAGTCGATGCCGAAATGTCAGGAAGGATAAGGGCGCTGTGACTCAGTAAGTCTCGATTTATCTGGTTTTTTTGTTCTAAAATATTTTTTTTTACTTATTATACAATGTATACAGTTATGTACACAGACTACAATCATAATACAAGTAATAGATTTCACGTTATTCTTTGTAAAAAAGCGTGTCCAGTATACTTACCATTGCCAGGTTTCGTAATAACTTAGTATAGTTTAGTACTTAATGTCTAGTATACTGGACATTGTCAATGACAGACAGCAGTTCATGAATCATGATATTATATTATGAAATTATATCCGCATTAAGTAAGTTTCAATACATTTCTTGATACCTAACAATATCATTATTGACAGGTTTTCCAATAAAATGTACACGCCTCAAAATTTATCATAAATGAGCCAGAGTGATCGAGTGGTAGAAATCGCGACAATCTTTACCAAACTTCATCGTTTCCAAAAACCGGTTTATTTTGGAATTAATGGCAGCAATGGATGTAGCACTTCTTATAACATCTTTTGGCATGTACTCACAGCAGGAAGCAGTGTTAGCAATCAGGCTTGGTGTATCTATACCTATGGAGCAAAAACTATACTAGCATCCTGAACCAGCCGATAGAATTTCAACCAGTAATTCCTTCTTGGTGTGAGCGGATACCGAAACAATTTATTTACAATCAAAACTACTACATAATAAAATCAAGGGGGATTAAAAGGATCAATCGAGAGGATCAACGGAGAACGTATTTACACAGACGGTTCAAAAACCAACACAATAGGCATGACGACAGTATCAAAAAATTGCAAATCTATTTAGTCCGTCAGTAAAAGTATTGGAAATTAATGGATACGTATTTTTTGTTTTTATAAATCAATGAATATTGACAAAAGATAGAACGCATCAAAACTCGGGAGTGGAGGCTCGTGACGAGAATTTTAAAAGCGTCATATCTTCGTCAATTTTGGTTTACGTAACAAAAGAAAAAACACGGGTCAAATATTTTTTGATAATCTAATTGACGGACTAATTAATTATTTTGTCATCTCGCCTATTCAGGGTTTGGCACGCACATTCCTTTGACCCCAACAGTATCTTTGACACACGGTCTACCTATAAGCACACACATTTTGATCGTTCAATGCAAATGCGTCGCCCTGACAGTAGCAACAGCCGTTCGGCCACTAAGAATACCGCTCTAGGATTCAGGGTCATGTTCACCAACAGTAACATAACAGACTGTTTCATAATCGGCCCGCTAAACGTAAACAGTTATTTAAACATGAGGCGGGAATTTTGGTGTTCACCAAAACTTATTCTAGTTCGGTTAGGTAAACGAGCTTTTTAAGAATGAAAGACCGAATCATTATAATACAGTCAAATAGGGTGGGGTAACTTAACACGTAAAAACCGTACAAATGAGAAACATCTTAAAATGGTTGCATTATACCTGAGATGACAGTTCTATATAACCATAAAATTAACTGTGGAGTTTGAACTTTTGTTGTTTGAAATAGTTTTTAAATTAAATATAATGGTTAAAAAAAGGCGCATTTTTAATTTTACGCATGACAGAAATTTACACATTACAGCAAGGAAATTTAAACAAGCTAACCCTTTTAGTTTCAGACTTTTACTGACTAAAACCCATCCATGTTCCTTCATCGCCCTTTGTGTTCCGGGGCCACGGTATCTCTTGCGAACAGTCCCGCAGCCCCGGAAACAAGCTAACCCTAATTCCTTTTCTTTCAACGATATCTTGGTTTGGTGTCAAATCTGATCACCCTCCAGGAATCTCTAGCTACGCCGCAGATGAACTTGCTATGAGAGATTCTGAGATAGTGTTAGGCCTGTATCCGCTCCTCAAGTTTTGTACATTGATTTGTCAGAGATCAACAGAACTACAGGTTCACTTCATCCTGGAACGCGAAGCTTTCTTGCCTTCCCAATATTCCCAACGAGAAAAATCGTCGGGAACTCGGGACAAAGAGATCGCTTCGTAAGGTTGAAGCCTCAGGACGTTTTTGTGCTTCAGGTCGGATCTAGGTTGGCTTTGTAAGCCAAGACTCATCACGCATTATACATTAAGCTTCATATTATTTGCATAAAAAAAGATCTCATAAAATTAAAAAAAAAACTCAACCCTTAATTCGACAATACCCATTAAACTGTACATCGATATTTTCTTCTTGACCTTTTCTTTACTTTCGGGAAAACTTGGCAATGTCCAGTATACTGGACCTGCAATTTCTAAAAATCTAGGTAAACGAGATTTTTTTTTCTGGATTTAGGAACATTTAACGATACAAAAAATACACACAGAATTCAATATGTCAATAATTTTTCCCCTTGTGCGATTAAGGGTTAAGGCTTGTAATAGGTGCCGACCCCATGGTCACCAACCGGGCACAAATTCAAACTCCGTGGCGGCTACTGATAAGTTCCTGTTGGAAAAACCCAATTACATTTGGCACGACCTGGGTATCGAACTCTCCAGGGTTTGATTCCAAGCAGAAGCTCCTCCTAATGCTCCGCACTCCGCAGTCACACTACACCTACTAAGTCCAAAGTTATCCATACATAACCTCCTCCTTTTAGAAGTCGGTTAAAAAGTGCAATGCATACACAGTCAACATGTATGAACAGGCGGCTGAGTTTCAGTTTGGCTCGGTTGTGGAGCTCATTTAGGCAGCATCTCGATATCGAAGCGCCCTATTAGCAAATGGTCTAATAACCAAAGGGACCTATTATCAAAACGACACTATTCATAGCAAAAAAACAAAAATTTCAAAGGCCAAGAAACATTTGTTTTTCGGCGTAATTTACGGAACCCTTTGTGTGTTTTTTTAGCCGGTTTTTATTTAGTTTGTGTCCCAATATCCCTTGCTTCGTCTTAGATGCTTTGCCGATGCTGGGGTTACTGTCGAAATATTGAACGTCAGTTTTGCATACCCTTACAGGACTTCTTGACTTCTAATTCTTTGGTAACTGAATCCACGTCAGCATCATACGCCATGGGTGTAGTATTCACTGTGATAGGTGCTACTGCAGGAATATCAGCAGGAGTTGGAGACTCCCAGCGGGGATCTGAAACAGACAACCAAATTACCTGACACAGTCTCAGAGATCATCCTAAGTAAGTAGTTTAATTAAAATAAGTATTTGAATACCTTTCCATTTAGTTTCAAACTTCTCATTCAAGGTATTCAATTTCTTAACAAAATTACTGGAAGCACGTGCATCAGAATACTTATGAGAGGGAGGTTTATTATACTGGAAATACTTTGCTTCTCCCTTGATTAATATATCTTTACTCGTTACTACAGTGTTATCGTCCATAGCCAAACTTCTTATCACACCTTCTTCATCGTCGATCCACTGATTTTCGAGAGCTCTTACACTGACATGGTCTTTCGCTTTAACCCCCGTTGAACCAGTAGGGACAGTCACTGCTGAATTGTTCACGTTGTTCCCCAAAAAATCCCTCATTTCATTCCACTCGATCATCAGATTTTTCATATCTGATGGTGTGTAACTGGTGGCAGTGTCTGTCTGTAAGGTCTTCAATATATTCAACCACAAAGGTTTGGGAACTGAGTCTAAGTTCAATATATCATTATGCCACATCAGTAGATCGTTGAAATAGTCTGTGTATAGATTCTTCTTCTTCTTGTTAGGCTTATACGTATGCGGATGTACTTTCTTCGATGTATTTACAGCGGCTTTTCTTTTTTCAGATGGAACAGTGCTTCTGATTCCCAAATCGTGTGAATACTGTAACACTGATGAACCATCGAAGCCTAATTTATCTCTCTTGGTATCATCTGGTTCAGAATCATCATCATCATCTCTTCTCATTTTATACTGTCGTTGCTTAATCGGGAACTTCATGTACCTTGTTAGTTTACTTTTTATTGACAGTTCCTCAGGTAAAAAAGGCAACGGAGACGGCACATTTTTCTTGTAATCGGATTTATCTATTTGTAGGTTGACCGAGTTGTCATGGTCATACATTGTAGTTATTGTGGGGTTGTATCGTGATGATGTTCTAAATTTTTTATGCTTTTGTTCAAGAATGACACTCATGTTGTCAATTGTAATTGGAGAACAGGTTTCCATGGCTTTAAATCTGGTTGTTGATTTTGTTGGTTTCAAGGTCTTTATGTTCACCGTCATCACGTTGCTCGGTGGTACTCTTTGTAGTTTTGGCGTCGAGGTGATGGTTGGTGATGGCATTAGAGACACTATCGTGAGTGATGCTTGCTTTGCTTTGGTGACTACTGGTTTCGTTATCATTATCCGCTTGGCTTAAGAAAATGTTATACAAGTAAAATAAATGTACCCAATTCATAGTTTTAAAACTCTGTATAGTACAAATAAGTTATCTAAGAGCGATCAAACCGCCATACTTATCGCGAGAATTTTGACAAACGGTCGTACGTTATGCCGTTTTTAAACATATATCTTTGAATATTTTTTGAACTAATAGGTATTTTGTGTACTATATTTAGGCTTCTATCAAAACAAAAACAGTACAAGCCTCCAAAAATTGCTGTTTTGCACATATTTTACCTAACTTTGGTCGTTCATAATGTACTCATAAATTGTAAAACTAAAGAAAGCATCCTGATAGAAAGAAGCCTTGCAAATGTAGTGCAGATTCTAAATGACCAATATTTATTTCACAAACTTGTAAGACAAGTTTTATACATTTTCGAACACTATTTTTCGTTCAATGTCCTCGCGTTAGGCGGTAAGAGGTGCGCGGGAGACGAGTAGAGCGGGGTCGGGGCTAGGTAAGACAGTTGTAAGAATACCGCCGCTGTGGCTCTGGATGAAACAACAAGCTTTTCGACCCTGCTCGCGTTGACGATAAGCGAGCCAGGAAGGGCCCAGCTGACCCCGCAAAAGTTGTTCTGCCATATAAACTATGGTCTGAAATATACTTTACGACCTACTCTCATACCTACCAAATATACATTTTTTTTAAATAAATTTCGGAGGAGTGCGACCACAAACACCGTGACACGAGATTTTTATATGTATACATTTACAGGCAATGTCCAGAGCCTACGCCTACTAAACCGTTAATGACGACTAGGGTAGGTACTAATATTACTCTTAAGTTACCAGTTATTAATACAAATTACCAATGCATTATCAGCCTATCTATAACAAGATGCAGTATTGCATCCTAGTCAAAATTCAGGAGCTTGTCACACAAGACATAAATAATCAATTTAAATTACCATACCTGGTTAATAATTAATAAACCTGCCATTTTAAATTGTTTAATTTTGACAGTATTTCAGAATAAACGAAAGTAATAAACAGAATCACCTCGCGCGACAGGCCGCTGTGTGCGTTTGTTTGTCGTGTGAAGGCGCAGTTATAGGGCTAGTAACAGACGGTTACGGTGGTTTACACTTACCGATTATCAACCAAAAAACCTACCCATTTAATTATTGATTCAGGGTGATAATCATTATGATAGATACCTCCTTGAATTTGACCAGGATGCAAAGCGACACCTTATACATTGCTCCTAGTCAAAAAAATCTTGGCCTCAAGCACCCCCTCTATGAAATGGACTGTAATTGACCACGTTGGCCCTATGCGGGTTAGTGTCTTCAAATTTTGGTTTGGCACATGCCGATTTCTCCACGAAGTTTATCCTATCCTATCCCGTTTTAAGAGCATTGGTGATGAAAAAAAATTGTACAGTAATGCTGCACCTGCTCGGGTTCGAACCCATGGCCAATAAATTCATAAGTCAGTGCCGTTCGCACTGGGCCACCGCCGCTCTTGCTGGGCCATAACCGCTCTCAAATCACCAATGACTATAATTTAGTAGTCATACTACCACGGTCTAGTATTATGAAATACTACTGAAAATCTCAATTGAAATTGTCATCGACATTCTAAGAAGCTGATTTGTGAAGGTGGTTTGTCGTTTAAAGATCACTATTGAAATACTAGTGCTGAGACATTCAGGCTACTCATTGGTGATTTGAATTTGTAACTGGTAACTTTATTTTGGGGCTTTAAGCTGCAAACTTACCACTCGTTGTTCGACTCTTGAGTAACGGCTTTGTACTAGAAGACTCAAGATTATTGTGATTTAACAGATCTTGGTCTATATCGTCCAATTTATAGTGGCGTGCAACATTTTCTTTCGTGGTGTGTTCATTTACGAGGGGCTCAAAATCAGGGATATTTGGTATCTGTTTCTGCATCTCGGAAACTGACAACGAAGGTCTAGGATCATCAATTTTTGGTTGTTCCATGTCATGTAACGTGGGTATGTCTTCATTACTCACATCGTAATCTGTATGAAAAGGTGATCCAGGATCTTTTTTTTTCTCCTTTCGCTCCATATTTTTAAAAATGTCTTTTAGCTTCTTAATAGGATTGAACCTCTCTCTTCTAGGATTTGGTAAATAATAGTTGTAGTAAGCAGAGCGTTTCGGCTTCGATTTTTTTGTTTTATTCTTTTTGAAGTGGAATTTATTGAAAAAGTTTTTAATTCTACTCTTTTTGGTATTATCTCGGAGTTTGACGACAGCCGTTTGTCGCGGAACTAAATCAATATCAACATAACCGTATTTGTTTGTTTCTCTTTTACTGGTCCGTGCTGTTTCTGCAAACACTTCTTTTTTAACAGTAGTAGCAGCTTTATCTTCTATAGTATTATTCATTAAATTGGCCATTACAGTATTTTCAAAGCTTTCTTTTGTATTTGATCTTTTGAATCTACCTTTTTGATTATCAGCGTACATGTAATTGGTTGTCGGGGAGTACACTGTGGTAACGGGACGTCTCTTGGACGCGTGTCTGCGTTTGCCACTAAGAAACTTGCCATTGAAATTACTCTCCTGTATAGTTTCGTCGTCCGCAGCATTATAGGTTTCCATATTCATAAATGTATTCTCCTTTTGTGTCTCAGGTTGTGTAGCTAAAACGTAAAAAAAATTGTTAGAAAAATCAGTTAATTTTATTTTAAATTACATATATTTTTTCATTTTAAAATAATAATACCTTTTGTTAAAGGGTTATTGGTTCCCTGAACCTTAATTGAATTCAATATTTTCGACAGATCATCCAAAGGAATATCTTGAATGGTCTTAGACTTTCGTGGGATGCTTTGAGAGTCAATCCTAATAAAGTCTTCCCTTGTTGTGGGCGTCGTGTCTGTTAAATATATTTTAAGGTCGACTGATCCCGGCTTCAGTTCAACCGTTTCCGAAGTATGATACTTCTTGGGGGGTCCATTGTCAATGAACAGGTAAAAGTGTTTTTTAAACCACGAATCGTCACTTTTGCTTGTAATCTCCTGGTAATCCATATTGTTATCCGAATCGTCAGAAAATCTCAGATTTCTTTTCCTCTTATTAAACGTAGGTAGCGATGGTATTTTATTAAGTATATATTTACCTATATCATCAACACTGTGATGTCTATGGGCTTGATATTTGACTAAATTTGAAAAGTTTTGTTTTTTTAATTCTTGTTGGAATTTTAAATAGTGTTTGTATCCATCCACGAACTGGTTATAAGAGATTTTGTTGCTCAACCCTTCAAAGTTGCTGTCAGGGGCAGGATTACCGGAGGTAACAGTATTATAGGCTGCTGTCGCAGAATTAACCGAGCTGCTAGCGTAATTATTAACATCTGCAGCGTTATAGTCTTCTTTAGGCATTGGGGATGTACCCTTAGGTATGGGTTTACTCCCTAATGGTTTAGAACTATAATCCGCTGAGCCTGATACATCGTCTATAACGTAACTGTCGTCGTTGTAACTAGTTGTCCCAGTAGAAGATACGTTAGCTGCAGGGTCAATGTAATCATAATCGGGCATATTACCGCCATCATCATACATATTGCGAACTACTTCGGCCAGTTTCACATCTGTTAGCGTTTCTGGGTTTCTCTTAGACAGCCTGCGAGCCTCCCTTTTGTTTTTGGCATAGATTGCAAACTCTGGTGTCACAAGCAGTTTTGTAGCGTTGTTTTCATTTGTCTTTGCTAGCATCTGCTCGTATAGAGTCAACATCATAAAGTCGTCGGACGTTTGCTTACCGTAAGCTTCCGGGGTAAAAAAGCTGTCTTCAACACAGTCTTCTTTTTTTTCATCTTTCTTCTTAACTCTCTGTGCCGTGGTGGTGGTGGTGATGGTGGAAGTGCGGGCAGGGGTGGAAGACTGGACCACTTTCACTTTCATTGTCGTTTTATATAGTTTACATGTCTTATGTTTCGGTGGACTAGTAGTTGAACTAGGACGATTAGATTTGGTTGTGTTTCTAGTCTTGCCACTACCAGTAAATTTGCTAGAAAGTTTTTCACAATGTCCCGTCAACGTAGACTTGGCAGTGTGAACTTCGTTACGGATATCGTTAGATACTTTATGTTTAACTTTATTGTATAAGCTCTTTAACTTGTCTTCGACATTCATAGCAATAGTCATCGCATTTTGTTTGATCGACCTAGCTACTAGGTAATGAGATTCAGTATTAGCATTGATTGTGGAATCTTTTGGATTCAGTGCGTATGTGCTGGTTCCTGCGACTGTCCTCTTTCCTCCATTTGCAATTTCATTGTCTGATACTAACGTGCTAAAAGCAGAAACTGGAGTGCGCTGATTAGGATCGATAGTGGCTTCAGAGGCATCATTTAAAAGTTCGGTCACTGATGACGTTTGAAAAGACATCATACTAACCGCCTTTACTTTCATAGCTCTAAGCATGTGATCTATCTGTTCTGTACCATGATAATTAGATTCAGTAGTCGTAATATTTCCTTGTGGACTGATGGCACTATTGTCGGATGCGGCTTTAACGAGTCCATACCTATCTTTTAATTTAGATAGGTTGGAGTTTATCTGTTCTAATTGTGCTTGCAAATTGTCTGATACTTCCGGAGTATCGGCTGTAGCCACCGCCACTGTTTGCGGTACAACTTTAATTTTGCTTTTCTTACTTTTAAGCATGTTGTCGACTTGTGGTGCAATTCCCATTTGTAATTTGTAACTTTGTGGTGTGTTAGAATATGGTCTTGTTGAAAACAACCCGGTGGCATCTCTCTTATTGAATTTATGTTCAGACTGCCGCAGATGCAACTTTTTTCTATGGTTCTTCTTTGATTCGGTTTTTCCAGGGTCAAGTTTTGTGGTGAGATAATCTATTTTATGTGAGCCTTTTTTATGATTGCTCCTTCTGTCTTTGGAATCATGTTTTCCAGTTTCTTTCTTCTTATCTTTACCTCTAAGTTTTTTCCAGAAACTGCTGACTCGTCGTTTAGGTGATTTGTGTCGTTTCGCATTTTCTGTTGTAGGTTCACGAGTCGGTTTAACAGTTCTTTTTTCAGTTGCCTTTTGTACTTCAGAGTATGGTTTAGTTATTTTTGTGCCTTGTAGCACGCCATCGTCCTTGGTGTAATATAGTTTATATTTGTGTTGTCTGTCTTTCCTCGTCTTGGAGATTGTGGGCCGGTCTACGTCGTTTATCGACTCGAATATATCATCAACTTTTTCGTCGTTATCAATACTTTTAGATAGAGTATGGCTGTCGGCAAGCACAATCAGATATAATAAACTGAAACAGAAAGCACAATCAAATATAATAAACTGAAACGGAAACGTCGTTATGAGGTTTTGGAAAAGGCTTATTTTAGAATAAAATCAAATAATTTTACAAATAATAATGTTTATATAAGATAGTCTATTCATAAACCCTATTTAAATATACATTAAATATTTAGGCCTTTATAAGAATTCTCATCTTTGCTGTGATTAAAATAAAAAACATAACAACTACAGGAATTGAACCAAGTCCAACGGACTTAGTTATTATCTGTGGAATTAAAACAGTAGTAGAAATAAATGAAAAAAAAAGCCACCAAAAGGCCAGTTTTCGAGTAAGTGTTTTGAAAAATACTTTTTGTTATATTAGTTTTATTCGTTAGTGTATTGAAAAACGTTGTTTGATACATATCGTTCCTACTATCAAAACCCGAATGGCGATATAGATATATTTTTTCCTCTCTCCTGTGGTGATATTTTGATTACGCATAGTAAAGATTAAACTCTGATTACATATTGCTACTTTTCCGCGACCGCGTTAGAATTTCGTGTCGTTCCTAATAAACCTTATTTCCGCCTCGGGTGCGATGACAACGTTTGCCTTCTTGTAGAAAAATGTACTATTTGGCCTGTGATTCTTCTTGGTCTTCTACGTTGCCCCACACTATCTACTTTTTCTCCTGTATCAAGCTACATAACCAGCTCCTCACATTGCTAAAAAAAACAAATAATAAAGGGTGTAAAACACCTCTTAACGGAGCCGAAAGGTACTTGTTCTCCCAGTCATTGCGATCATTTTTTTGTTCTACACCATACCTGGAAACCTTCTAGTTACGGAGATATTGGGGGTCAAAGTTCCAACTTCTTGACAACATTTTTTTTAAATACAAGTTTTTAATGCAAGGTTTTACTTTAAACACCACCACGACCCCCGTTCTATTCAATCCATCCATCAGCACAATGTTTTGAGTGCGTTACTTTGAGTTCTACCGCAAAACATGATTTTTCACCCCAAAAAAAAAAAGTTTTTTCCCAGCAATATTTTTTGCGTGAAGTTACTTAGTTTGGTGTGCTTGGTTGACGGCTTCGTGATGAGGTGGTTTACACCCTGTATGTGAAACCTAGAATAAGTTTGTCATTGCGAGGAGAAATAAAGAACTTATTATTATTATTTCCTTTATTTATTTCTAAACAAATTAATTACATTTTTAAATATTTCTTACAAAAAAAAAACATTTAAGAATATAAAAAATTGTAGCCCGGTATCGGGAACAGGGTCCAAGCTACCGGCGGTCAGGACTCCAGAGAGAGGAACCTCCTAACAATACGAGCCGTGTCCAGGAGTACCGCTTTCTGAATCAAGCCCTTGATCCAGCTGGCTAACGAGAGCCTCCTCAGGTATTGATCGAGGCTCTTGGCAATTAAGCCATGGGCTGATACGACTATCGGCACAATGATCGCTGAGTCCACTTCCCACATGTCGACAACCTCGCGAGCCAAGTCAAGATACTTGATTTGTTTATTTTTCTCGGCTTTCACGAGGTTCCCATCATGCTGCATCCCGTTATGTCAACAATCATTGCGCGCCGCTCTGAACGATCCACCACCACTATATCAGGCCTATTGGCTACAATAGTCCTGTCAGTGATGATGGATTGATCCCAGTACAATGTGATACTGCCATTATCGAGAACTGGGTCGGGCACATACCTATAGTAAGGCACTTCCGATTCCACAAGGTTGTATTTTAGAGCAAGTTGCTGATGGATAATCCTGGCTACAAGGTTGTGCCTATGCAAGTATTCTCCGTTAGCTAGACGAGAACACCCAGAGATAATGTGACGAATTGATTCGCCTGGACGGTGGCATGCCCGACATAATTATGTCAACCGTGCCATCCTTCACAATAAATCTCTGGTAGTTATTCGTCATCATAACTTCATCCATTATTGCACAGACAAAACCTTCGGTTTCTCCGAATAGGTCCCCGGAACGTAGCCAGGCTACGGACGCTGATAGCTGAGAGTTTATCCGGGTCCATGCAGGGCCCGGAAAAAGCGTCCGTGAAGCTCCTTACTCTGCCATACTTCCCTACGGTCGTTAGTGTCAAGCACTGAAGGTTTGCGCCAGTTCTCTTTAGCCAAGGAGAGCGGGGTGAGGCCCTTGTCCATTGCGACCACATCTCATCTCGATGCATTCCCACATTGGCTACTAAGAAATATGCCCTGAGGCTGCATATCTCACGATTGTGGAGAGTCTTGGCATTTAAAAAGCCTCGACCCCCACACTTCCGCGGGATATACAGTCTCATAACCGAAGAAAGTGCATGATGCATTCGATATGCCGTCAACAATTTACGGACCTTCGTATCCAAGGCGTCTAGTTCTGTTTGGAGTCCATTTGAGTATGCCGAAAAAGTACATCAAATCCGGCATGACCCAACCGTTTAAGGCACGCCACCTTATTTCCACCTGATAAAAGACTATTAAATACAAAGGCAAAGAAGCCCTCCTTATTATTATTATTATTGCAAAAGTGCCTGTACCGCGTCTAGTTGATAAATGCTTTGAGTTTGAATAAAAAAAAATAGACAAACAGCCAGACTCTGAACAATACTCTACACAATTTTTTTTCCGTGCGGGAAACGAACCCGCGACACGCATTGCGCCAACTGTGCCATCATTGTTGGTAGTGCGATAAGTACGTTACCTGTAGTAGGTACAGCAGGTCACAGGGCAAAAATGTTAGGATAAGAGATTTTCAAACGCATGCTTCCTATTCTATTTTGCATTTAAAAATATTAGAAATTGGTATGTACTTCGGAAAAACATCAAGCATGTGGCAAGTAAATGTGGCTAACCTTTGCTTGAGCTGTAAGAGCAATACATACTTGGGCAGAAACTTTAGACAGCTGATTAAAAAAAAATGTTTATTTCAGACTCGGTTGTTTTTTCGGTTTGGCATCTCGCAGTTCAACCTGAGAGGTTGCCGCTTAACCGGACATAAAGTCTCCAGCTAGAGCAAAAAACTTACTAACTAAACGACTAAGTACACGCTAAGGGCACCCCCTGCGCAACTCTCGCAACCTCAGGACCGATATCAAGACCGCAGTTCTCGAGGCCATAAACAGGCTTTTTGGGCTGGTTAAAGAGTCCGAGCGCGATAAGCAGCCTGCCGCACCCGTCGCCGTATCGGAATCCGCGCCCACTGCTGACTTCGGTCCTCAAACCACTTCCATCTAGGCACTTACTAGCCAAACTGTGCACATAATCCCCCCCCTAAAGGAGCACATCTCGGAGTTAAAAGACAACTCCGAGAAACTCGAAAAGCTCCGAGACAGTTTGGCTAGCAAGGCAAGTGTGGGGGTGATCACCTACGCGGCCGTCAGTAAAGGCTACACCGGGGCTAAGGCCCCGGAGCGAACGACGCTGCACTCCGTGGTGGTCTCTTCCACACAGGAGATGGACACGGGGGCCGAAATCCTCGAATAGGTGCGAAAAGCAGTGGACGCGAAGGAGGGCTGGGTGCGAGTAGAGAGGGTCCAAAAGGCCAAGGACCAAAAGGTCATCATGGGGTGCTCAACGAGGGAGGAGAGAGAAAAGTTGAAAAAGCGACTTGAATCGACCGGAGACAACCTCGTCGTCGAGGCAGTGAAGAATCGGGACCCGCTTCCGGTTCTTAGGGACGTGCTGTCAGTACACAGTGACGAGGAAGTGTTGAGAGCCCTTAAGAACCAGAACCAGGAAATATTTCACGGCCTCGGGGACGAGGAACTTAAAATGGCTGTCAAATTTAGGAAAAAGTGTCAAAACCCGCATACGAATAGCATTGTGCTGAGTGTTACCCCAGCAATCTGGAAGAGGGCACTCGAAGGGGGCAAGCTTTGGATTGACCTCCAGAGAGTGGGCGTCGAAGACCAGACGCCTCTGGTGCAGTGTACCCGCTGCTTGGCTTACGGGCACGGCAAGCGCCTGTGCACGGAGCCAGTCGATCTGTGCAGCTACTGCGGCGGACCGCATCTCAGGGTGGACTGCCCAGATAAGCAGATTGGCGAAGCAGCGGCGTGCGTTAACTGCACCAGAGCCAAGCTGGGGGAGCACCGGCACAATGCATACAGCAACGATTGCCCGGTGCGTAAGAAGTGGGACGCATTCGCGCGAGCAATGATAGCTTATTGCTAAAATCGTCGATGCGCCCACTTCAAAGCTCAAAGAAACAACTTCGACAAGACCAGATAGCAGATGCATTGAGCGAACCACTAGGGTTGCCTCAATGGAGAATGATAATTGGAGTCACTTTCTTGAGAAGGTGGCTGAAATTATCCTGGACCGTGAGCCAACTCTAGTGGAATCGCCAAGTTGTGTTGAACCTTGAGCAATACTGGTCATCATCCTGAATATTAGGCAACAAAATAAGATATTCACTTATATAATGAGTATATATAGGGCAATATCATGAAAACCAAAATCAAAAGTCTAACTTATAGGTGCAGAGAACTTCAGGGGCCATAAATGTAAGGGTAGGTGACAATATGAGTTAACACGGCTTAAACAGAAAGTATAATTTGGAAATATAGTCAGTAAAATAGTAGTAGAATATAAAGGAGAATGTGAAATTAAGCGTCGTTAAAATATATGCAAACAAAATTATACTGTAAAATAGTTAATAACAATAAACAGAAACTAAAATAAAAGAAGAAGGAAATGTATTATGAGCAGACAAATCTGTCTACCCTCTTTCTCAGTCTTTTATTACGCGCACTACTGGAACGCGATTGTAACTCACGACAAAACGCACTCACAGTATCACTAGGTTTTTCTTGATAATGGAGACGCATGTTATTTTTTATTAGGTTTACCACTGGATTCCACGTACTTGATAGTTTAAAACCATCCTCACGATTGAAGTTTTTATGTTTTGAAATTTCAATAGCTTCTCTGGTCAACCTTGGGATGTAGTATCGGTCTGTAGATAAGATTTGTGGTTTATGAAACTCAATCCAGTGATTTGGCCCTGAGTCCAGCAGATGTTCAGCTATGGCCGATTTGTGTCTCTCATTGTTTTTCACTGCTTTGATGTGTTCATTAATCCGGCATGAGATGGTACGTTTGGTTTGTCCAATGTATGAGCTACCGCAACTGCAGTCAATTTTGTATACCCCGGGATGTTCCAAGGGCAGTTTGTCTTTAGGTGAACGCAAACTTAGCCCGATTTTCTAGTAGGGAGTGAACACAGTTTTAATTGAGTACCTACTCAGTATTCTACCGATTTTATCGGTAATAATTATAATTATTATTTTGGAAAAACATGTTCTGTTCTTAGCTCCTTGGCTAGTTTAAGCCACGTTAACGGGCCATAACCAAGTCAACGTAGCGTGTGTGTGTGTGAGTTGTGTGACATTTCATTTTCGTCGATTTGCATGAACTTCCTTACTATTCTGCAGGTATTTAAAATAGCAGCTTTTTGGAGTGTGATATAAATTGAGTCTTTGAGGTCTATTAATTTGAGGCTATGGTAGAGGTGGTTGGGTATAACACCCGTGGTAGAAACTACTATGGGTACTACGTACACCTTTTCTTGTCTCCAGGTTCTGGTCACCTCTTCTTTCAATTCTGCATATTTGCTAATTTTCTCACCTATTGTTTTTTGTAAATTATGTGTGTTAGGGACTGCTATATCTATGAGGTATGTGACTTTATTCTCTTTATCCTGTAGGATAATATCTGGTCTATTGTAGTGAATGGTCCTGTCGGTTAATATGCCGCGGTCGTAAAAGAGTTTGTGAGTAGTATTTTCTAGAATTGGTTGTGGTACATACTTATAATAAGGAGTTTTTGAGTCTTGAATGAGTTTATGTTTGAGTGCTAGGTTTTGATGGATGATATTTGCTACCTGATTGTGCCTCTGTTTGTGTGAGTGTTGTGCAAGCTCCTGTGATGTGTTGGATGGTCTCTGGTTGGCTGTGACATTTGCGGCATTTATCGTAATTATCGTGGGGTTGGCTTTTATGATGAATTTCCTGTAATTTGTTGTATTTATAATCTGATCTTGTACAACCAAAGGTTTTATTATTATTATTCGGTTATAATTTTCGTCCCACCCGCATACCTCTTCAGTATTCCCGCGATCATGATGCTTGCAACAGCGTCGAAATATCGGGAGCTCATCGATCAAAAAGAAAATCACGGATATCATCCCGTAAGTACTTTAGGTGTAGTGAAAAACCGTGAAAGTCTAAAACAGTGTCTTAAGAACAAGTTAGTAGCAATGTATGTAGGTAGTCCAGATAAACGAATTAAAATTAAAATAACTTGATAGAATAAATTAAATTGAAATAGACAAGATTAATTAATGCAAATACGTAATAAATTAAATTAAATTGAAACAAATAATGTCAAGTTACATTGAAACAAAATACAAATATAAATTTAACAAATAGAATAAAAATAATTAGATTATCCATTAAATTCATCAAACGATTTAAACTTAAGCTTATAAAACTAGACGAAATAATGTTAGCAATGTGTATCAGGGTTGAAGGTCCCTTTTTTTCTTTCGGTTGGGAAATCATCAAAATGACTCCCGCTCTGGACGGAGCAGGAGCAGTCAGACTTTTACTGACTAAAACCCATCCATGTTCCTTCATCGCCCTTTGTGTTCCGGGGCCACGGTATCTCTTTCGAATAGTCCCGCAGCCCCGGCAGGCATCGGCCCTTGCATTGGCATTGGACCCCTTCCTTTTTGGTGACTCTCTTTGAGGCGTGCGTGGAACACGAACGCGCCGTCGACACGGCCTGTCGTCATGAGATTGAAGGTCCCTAAGAACACGATTCCTACCAGCTTCCCTGGGAACCACCATTCTGCGTAGTGTCGACTGTGGTCAAATAGTTTTGTACATCTCTGGGTATCACATCACAGTGAAGGAATTTAATACATTACGGATTATTAAAAACAACTAAAAAACCGGCCAAGTGTTATATTTAAGATTTTGTTTTTCAATGCAAGTCTTCACCCGTTATAAACAAGCAACCACTTCATCTTGGTCACTTTATAGGATTTATTCTAAGGACTTTGTATTTGGTACAAAATTATCCAACACCCTAGTTCAACGATTATTACTGCTAAACTAATGAAGTTATCTTAACCGCTATAGTTTTAATTCAAAGTTCATAAAATGCACTATCATCATGAATTTTCAAGCCCGCAGTTTAGCTTTTAGAGGGGGAGGGTGGGACGCCCTACTGGAACAAAAATTTGCACTTTAAAGTATAATATTTCATAAATGGATCATTAAATCGAAAAGTAGTGTTAGCAACCACTAAGTCAGTTAAAAGACCTATTCAACGATATCCCACACGATGGAGTAGGCGACGAAAAAAAAAAACTTTCCCCACTTCACATGTAGGGAAGATACCCTAAAAAAAATATTTTACAAAATTTTATTTTACCACTTTGTCGGCGTTGTTGATATACACACCTCTACAAAATTACAGCTTTCTAGTAATAACGTTCTCTTAGCAAAACCTCGGACAGACAGACAGACAGACATGGCGAAACTATAAGGGTTCCTTGTCAGGACTACGGAACCCTAAAAATGCATAATTAACACTTTTTATGTCAACAAAGAAAACAACAAGTTGAGCCATAAGCTTGGGTGTCAAAATTCAGTACTAAATTCGTATGTATGCGCACACGCACAAGGCCAATCCGCGGCCGCCAGCACCGTTTTGTTGGGACAAGGGCAAGGCGAACATTATCGAGTCATTAAAGGGACAGAAAGAGAAAAAAAGGGGAGAAAGAGACAAAATGAGTAATGGTCGATTATGTACTTTTGGTAGAAGATTTTTTACACAACTGCCAAGTAAGTGTTATGATTTTGCGCGTTTCTTGTATGTTTCTTTGTAAATTTCTTTATACCAAATAGCTAGATGGATTTCGACGATTTAGGTACTTATCATTAGATTTGTCTCAAAAATCCGTGTTTAAAAACAAAATGGCGGATTTTTGACGCTTTGTAAGTCGGGTATCAAAATAAAGGAAATTAAAAGGAGATTACAAAAATAAATATCTTGCAAGGGTATACAGGGTGTAAACAACCTCATCACGAAGCCGTCAACCAAGCATTCTGTATATCAAACTAAGTAACTTTACGCAAAAAACATTGCTGGGAAACGACTTTTTTTGGGGTGAAAAAAAAAAAACATGTTTTGTGGTAGAACTCAATGTAACGTACTCAAAACATTGTGCTGATGGATGGATTGAATAGAACGAGGGTCGTGGAAGTGTTTAAAGTAAAAATCTTACATTAAAAAATTGTATTTAAAAAATATTGTCAAAACTTGGAACTTTGACCCTCAATATCTCCGTAACTAGAAGGTATGGTGTACGGGGAGAACAAGTGCCTTTCGGCTTCGTTAAGAGGTTTTTTACACCCTTTATAATAAAAAAAAAAACATGCGGGGCAGTCTTTAGGGACTGCCGATAGAAATTAAAACTAAGTAACTTGTGAATTGTATCGTCGAGCTATGTGTGTGAGTGTGCGTGTATTTATGTGAAATGTATAATAAGTATGTGTTGTTACTAAAACATCATCATCATCAGCCTAGCCTTTTCCCAACTATGTTGGGGTCGGCTTCCAGTCTAACCGGATGCAGCTGAATACCCATATTTTACATGGAGCGACCGCCTATCTGACCTCCACAGCCCAGTTAGCACTGGGTAATACGCTACCCCTTAGTAAGACTGGTTGTCAGACTTTCGGCCACTGACTACCTGTAACGACTGTTGAAGATCTACAAATGACAGCCAGGACCAACTACTTAACGTGCTTTCCGAGGGGTCTGGCAACTTTGTTCTACGAACAAGATGTAGGTGGGCTAGAAAACAAGAAAGAGACAACAACATCAGAGTTAAAGAGATGAATTACATAATGTTGCCACCAAAAATACTATTTCGTACCTACTCTCCAAAATAATGAGCTCATTAATTGATTTTTAAAGTAAACTTCCCTTAAAATTACCCTTTGCCATCAATGTCTGCCGTCGCTTGCGCACCATTTTATCTTAATAACACCTAACAAAGTGTTTGTATAAGTATGTTACAAAAACGAAGTAAAACAAATTACGTTTATATACGTTACGTTATGTTTTTACGTTTGTATTAATAATATGATTATATTATAATTATCGGCGCTATCTTGGATTTTCATTTAGACCTCATTTTCATTAGCAGCGCGACCCCAAAATCCACGAAAACGACACCCATGAAGAACAAAACTGAAAAGTTTCGTCAGCGCCATCTTGAATTTTCATTTTGACCTCATTTTCATTATCATAGACCGTAAAAACCACGAAAACGACACCCATGAAAAAAGACTGAAAATTTTCGTCGGCGCCATCTTGGATTTTCATTTCGACCTCATTTTCATTATCAGCGACCCCAAAAACCACGAAGACGTCACCCATGAAGAAAAAACCAAAAATTTTCGTCGCCGCCATCTTGGCTTTTCATTTTGACCTCAATTTCATTATCAGCGACTATACGACCTATCCCTCGCCCTCCACCTCCCCTCCCCTTCCACTCTCCCCATTCCCCACGCCCTTCCCCCACCCCCCCCCCCTTCGTCCCCGCCCCAGTCGTAGCACTGGTTGTGCCCCGCGTATGCCTAATAGGGTATAACACCCATTTTTGAAAAGTGTCTCAATTAGATTCTACTTATAGTGATAATGAACCAATAAAAAATTCACAAAAAATTTATTCAATCGCTAAGTGGCCTAAAAATGCAATTAAATTTTGAATTTTCAAATTTCGCGCGGAAATTGACGAAAACGCTGAACGCAGTGGACGCCATATTGCTCTGTGGTCATGACGTCTGTTGGCTGTGTAAATAAATGCAGTGATATTTGAAGTTGACAGTTGACAGTTGACACTTCTAAGTTTACATAGTCGTATGACGTAATAATATGGCGAATACTATAATGGTGTTATGAAACAGATTCAAAAAGCTGAAACCTTCGAATTGATTTTTAAAGTTTAGTTTGCTATTTTATGAACTAAAACTAACGTTTTCCGACTGCTTTTTGCCTAAGCTATCTCAATAACATATTTTTAATGTTTTTCTCATATAGAGTAAAATACCCTATTGCCTATGTGGTGTTACGCCGTAGCGGATCGCCTACGAGTGCTACGAAGCGTGACCGCACGTTACGTCAAGTGACAATGAGTTCAATGTTTTTTCATCACCCAAAAAGAGCTCAACGCGCCTAAAGAAGTTTTCACTTCAAAAGTGTAAACCAGTGTTAGTTTTTTTTTTCCAAAAATTACATTAAAAATTCCAACCTATGTTTACATTGTAATCACAGATTTAAAAATTGAATCACAATGTATACGAGAGCAGATTCATAAGGTTACGTTTTGGCCTTGTACAGAATAGAAATACGCGTACTGTATCATTAGTCATACTCTGTATCTATACATATAATAAAATCGTAGAGACCAAAAAATCTGTTCATTGAAGATTAAAAAAAAAAAACCAGCCAGGGTGACTTGAAATAAGTAACTGAACATATTAAAACCATTTAAAAAAAATTTGTTTGTTTGTTTGTTTGACTGCGCATCACGTAAAAACTGCTGGACCGATTTTGTTGAAATGTTCACAAATCTGTTTAAATACATTCAGAATAACATATAGGCTATAGAAATTTTGGTTTTTTTTTGAAAAAGGGGGTGAAAAGGGGGGGTAAAGTTTGTATGAAAAAAAAATTTTAGATTGTTCTAGAATCATGAAACTCAGAATAAATACTTATTAATAAAAATAAAGAAATACCTGTCTTAGCATTTTTTTAAAATCTTATCCAGAAGCGCAAAAAATAGGGTTTTGTGTTTAAAATTAATAAACTTCAAACACCTATACAATCTAAACCAATGAAGTGTAATCTTTTAAAGTTGCTACATATACTCCATATCTAATACAGGTAAATATAATTTCTCAGTTTTCTTGAAATTTGATTTTTGAGGTGAATACGCACAAAATAGCGGAACTCAAGAAAATCAGCTTTTCTCGGTTTAAGTAGTTGGTACGAAATGTTTGTGCGCGCATCACGTCAAAATTACTGCATAGGTTTCTTCTATATTTAAACTATATATTATCACGCTACTTCCATAAGGGGGTAGGCAATTTTGCATTATTTCCGTATACTTCAATTCATTTTGTTTTGTTTGTTTTGTTTATTGTTTGACGTTTCAGTCATGACGTAAGTACATGAGAACGGCTATTTGTGGCTTATGTCAACGAAGTAAATAGCCTTGCGGTTTCATGACCGCTCTGTAAACTACGGGGCTGCAGGTTCAAACCCTCCAACATTATTTTCACTTTTTGTAATTTGTTTAATTTTTTTTTGATGCTGTGAGATTTCCTATATTTCATTTTGTATTTAAGTTGCGTGCATTTCCTATTTTTTTCGTGAAATATTTTTCCAAAAAGTAATAGAGTAGTACTTATGGAAGAAGAATACAATCATGCTACCCCCAAATAAATTGGGATACGGGCAGGAGTATGATGATGAGGATGATTTCTCCAAAAAGAAGTATAGCGAACACCAGAAGCCTGATAAATCCACGTGTTCTTGCCGTGCAAGAACTGTGCTATGCTATTCGCAATAATCAATAATCCATACGCAGTTTACGTAGATTATATTTACAGCTAAATTGTTATTGGCCTCATATCGTGTTTTCGGGCGGGAGGAGACGCCCGGGTTCTTCCATTGTGAGGATCGACCGGAGGCCACGGTGGAGCACACTGTGGAGGTGTGCCCCACTTGGGCGGAGCACCGCCGTGTCCTCGAAGCGGCGATCGGCGGCGGCGACTTCTCTCTCCCAGCCCTGGTTCAATACATGGTCCGGAGCGAGACGGAATGGGATGCCGTCACCTCCTTCTGCGAAGCAGTCATGCTAGCGAAGGAGGTGGTGGAACGTGAGAGGGAGAGATCCTTACGTCCCGGCCACAGCGGGAGACACCCCGGGCGTCGGGAGCCACGTATTGGCCCCCGGCCACCGTAGGCGCGGGCCTGTGGACGAGGAGCTATGGGCTAGCTCGCGGTCCGTCCGTCTCATGACGACAGGCCGTGTTGACGGCGCGTTCGTGTTCTACGCGCGCCTCAAAGAGAGTCAGCAAAAAAGAAGGGGTCCGCAAAGGCCGATGCCTGCCGGGGCTGCGGGACTATTCGAAAGAGATACCGTGGCCCGGAACACAAAGGGCGATGAAGGAACATGGATGGGTTTTAGTCAGTAAAAGTCTGACACTTCCTCCTGCTCCTGGAGGAGTCATTTGATGATTTCCCATCCGAAAAAAAAAGCTATATCGTGTTTGGGCTCAATTCATGCACCTTGATGAGAACTTTCGACCTAGCTGGAGTATGACTGTCATCGAGTGTCTAAGGATGAAAACCTAAGGCTGTCGAGGGAAGCCCCAAATTGGAAAAACATAGTACAATATTTTAACGATGATTGCATATATTTCCGAGAAATTAAATTGTTACCTACTTGAATCTATACTTATTATAAAGGAGAAAAGTTTGTTTGTTTGGTTGGTTGAACGCGCTAATTTTAGGAACTACTGATTCCAGTTAAAAACATCTTTTAGTGTTGGATAGCCCATTTATCGAGGAAGGCTATACGTTATATAACATCACTCTACAATCAATAGGAGCAGAGCAGCATGAAAATTGTTGCAAATACAGCGAAAACTTATTGCTTTTGAGAGCTTCCTTTCCGTGCGCTGCGTAAACGATTAAAGTTACTCAACAATCATACATGTATGACGGGATTGTTCCTCTTAAAAAGTCCGCTAAAGCATATTATCTGCATTTTTTTTAGGTTGACTCACACTCTCTCTAAGCCTCTCTCTCTCTTACGTAACGCAGACGAAGTTGAGCGGGTCAGCTAGTAATTAGATAAAAACTGTACCTAAATTCGGTTAAGACGGAGGACATGTTTGTTTCATTGACTTCTTGGCCGCCGACTTCCGAAAGTAGTTATTTTACACTTTTTAGGGTTTCCTTCAATCTTCTTAATAAAGTTTTACCCTTTTTTAACCGACTACGGCGAAGACAAGGAAGGGTTATGATTTTAGCAGTCTATGTATGTATGTCTGTTTGTATTTACGTATGTTCCTCCGTAGCGCCTAAACTATTCATCCGATTTTGATGAATAAGGTGTCAATCGATTCGTTATTATGGCCCGGGTAACATAAGCTACATTTTAACCGACTTCAATAATAGCAGGATCGGCATTTTAATTATGGCGTGATTTGTCGGTTTTTTAGTTTATGTACCTATAACACACTAGTTCTTGTCATGAATCAATTTTGCACCGTAACTAGAAGTTATTAACGAACCAAATGTATCAACAGGCCCAGAAGAAAAAAAGCGGCCAAGTGCGAGTCGGACTCGCCCATGAAGGGTTCCGTAGCAGCAAGTAACATAATATAAAAGTTCTTGTTGTTCGTTGTAACTTTGATCGATGTTTTAATAATAGTGTATTTTTTTAACCGACTTCAAAAAGGAGGAGGTTCTCATTTCGTCGGAACCGTTTTTTTTTATTATTTTAATGTATGTTCCCCGATTACTCGAAGATGGAACGATTTGGTTTTTTTTTCTTTTGTTTGAAAGAGTATACTTCCCAGGTGGTCCCATGATCATCAAGTCAGGATCTGATGATGGGATCCAGGAGAAATAGAGAGAACTGTTCAAATTTTATAGGCACACTTGAAGCGATTTGGGTAGTAAAAAGAGTTTTACTAAAAACTTTTTTGCAAAAAATAAAACCGACTTCAAAAAAAGTATAAAATAATGGTGTGATGTTATGTTATGAACTGGTGTTAACAATAGACATACATGACATTTCAGCAATCCCACTTCATTTGCTCTCATTTATTGAGGAGTTCCGTTCCCTATCTCCGAAGTTCTTCATCAGATCTTCACCAAATCGAAATGGGACCACTCCGAGAAAGTACTCTTTCAAAAACTACCCAAATCACTTCAAGTATGCCTATAAAATTTGAAGATTTCTCTCTATTTCTCCAGGATCCCATAATCAGATCCTAACTTGATGATCATGGGACCACCTGGGAAGTATATATACCCTTTCAAACAAAACAAAAAAAAAATCAAATCGGTCCAGCCATCTTCGAGTAATCGGGGAACATACATAAAAAAAAATAAAAAAAGAGGTTCCGACGAATTGAGAACCTCCTCCTTTTTGAAGTCGGTTAAAAATACTTTTCAAGATAGATAAATGTATCTTCGCGAACTGAGGAACACTTGAGATGATGACATGATATTTTAATACAATACCAAACTGCCAATAGATTGTCAATCTGACACGTCAGCATACCTGCCTGATGACCTTAAGTAGACCGGTAGACTTTACATCAGACACCTTCAATAACCAAGTTTTGCTACGTACCTTTATTCTTCTTTTATCCATGCTAAAAGAACCTTCTGAGCTGCATAATCCTGGATCTAAATCTATCACCACACATTTTCAAATCAGCCATAAAATGCTCTGAATTAGATGGTTGCTTTCTATCGCAAAAACTGCGGGCAGTTTGAGTCTACCAGCTCGAGAGCCCGAAGTAATTCGACCGTCTAAGGCAAGAAAATATTGCAAGTGACTCACCATAGAAAATTGATAAATAACATTGGCTACTAATTATAGAATTCGCTCCTTGCATGATACCATGTAAATACCGATAACCTAACAAATAAAACCTTCAATATAACTAACAAATAACAGCCAAGATCGCACAACGATACTCTATTGTTTTTCTTTCTGTCATTCTTCCGTGTCAATTTGAAGATTTTTCTTCTAATTTTTTTCTTTGTCTATGGAGGGAAGGAGTTCTTATTTTTTTATCTTTGACCAGTTCACGAACGATGATTCCACCTGCCTGTCCGAAAGTTAAAGTTATAAGAATGAAAACTTATATTTCCTGTAGGTTAATGACGGGAAGAACAAGTGAGGAACTTCGGTTTGGAGGCAGCACAGAGGTCTCTTTGGCTACGTGTTCTGGGGCTCAGTGGGGAGGGTAGGTGGTGACTGGTAAGTATAGTTTGCGACACAGCTCTACACCTACCAGTTTTGGGCCAATCAAAATACAATATGACGATCCGAATGGCGCAGCGGTAGTGTGGCTGCCTTATATCAACTAATTATCCGGTGCCCACGACACAAGCCTCGTTACTTAGTGTGGCACTAGATGGCGCTGTATGTAATGTCCAGCGATATTTATTTATTATTTATAATGTCGTGCCAGCGACATACAGAAGAAGAATAGGAAGCGGTTTGTGGGTGTGTTACATGTTTAAGATTCTTTGAATCTAATCTAGGACATGCTGATTTCCCGCCATATACCCATTTCTTTATTGTTTTAAGAGGAGTGGTGATAAAATAAATGAAAAAAGTAAAGTGCTTGCCTATTGAGATTCGCACCAACGACCGTAAATCGGGCCATGACTGCTCCTCAAGCTTTTTACCAATGGGGGCCGGCAGACACTACAGACGCCTTCTGTTACGATCCTTACATACTCCAGGTTCCTTTCGCCTCCTTCACGTTCATACATCTAGTCATAAACGCACGCTTGTTCCATCTGCCTACATTATTGCAACAAAAAGTTTTTTTTTTTTTACTTTATTTTTTATTATTTTAATTATATGACTTTTACTGACTTGACAGGAATACTAAGACGGATTTGCTAAGTATTTTACTTTTTTTATTATTATTGTCACATTTAATGATGTTTTTTTTTTATTGACATTCATTTTGTAAATTATTGTTACTTTTATTTAATTATTGTGAATGTGAGGACAATGTGGGTAACATATAAATATATTTTTTTTTATCCCCACGACTATCTGGCAGTTTGAGTACTATAAGCGACCTAACCAAATGTCCTTTCTTTGGTATTGTTCGTCGTTTCGTTAAACTCCTTGAGTTATAAGTCGAGCTACACGATAACTGACAAATGCTTGCACTAACTGGACAAGTCCACTCAAATCTGTGTGGTTCTTTCTTCAAAAGACCATCTCAGACACTAATCTGCATAGTCCTCATGTGAATTGAGCAACATTATGTCTGGACTTCAAAAGAGACTATGACCTCTGAGTTTGTTTCGGCTGTTTCTTCTCAGAGTAGTCAGGTACGAAACACCGGCCCCATCTAGTTTTAAAAAAGAGACGTGTAAAAGTGTTTGTAAAAACCTACTTGCAAAACTAAACATCATTTCATTTCAAAAGCGGGAATTTCCTCGTATTGAATAATGTCATGTTTATTTCTTGTTCCCTATTCAAGGGAATTCCTTATAGCACGATCTTCTTAGAAATGATTTAGTAAACACTTTAATATTGATTATATGACTCATACGTAGAATACTGCTATAACGAACAGACAGACCTCTGAACTCTTAACAAGAAATGATAGTACCTAATGTTCCTAATCAGAATGCTTAGTACAAAAAACCACTAGATCATTATACTAAAGAAGCATGAAATGATGCTTTTTTACCCGATTACGGCAAAGCCAATAGGAAGGGTTATGATTTAAGCAGTCTATATGTATGTCTGTTTGTATTTACGTATGTTCCTCCGTAGCGCCTAAACTATTCATCCAATTTAGATGAATAAGGTGTCAATCGATTCGTTATTATGGCCCGGGTAACGTAGGCTTCATTTTAACCGACGTCACCAATAGTAGGAGTCGATTTTACCTTGTAAACCCCGAATTAGAGCGTGATTTGTCAGTAGTCGGGATTTTCAAATTCCATTTTAATGGCGGTGTCTGATCTTTAACCTAATACATTGGTCGTCGTTAAAGAAGATCACACACCGCCATTAAAATGGAATTTGGGACGAATCATTTCCATAAGACCAGGGAAGGATGGAATGGCCAGGTAGCTGGTATACAGACTGCATCAGGAGTTATCAGACGCGCATTCCCATGCATTTGTCCGCTGTTTATTGAAGAGTGACTGTAGGACGCCAGTGTTTCCAAGGCCGAGGGCATGTTTACGCTAGCAACCCTAACGGTGGGGGACCATAATCTCATCACATCATCTTCAAGGCTTCTCATTGGTTCAAAATGACGTGATATCTGTCGGCAGCCAATGAGAGGCCCACAATTTCGTCATCGTCGTCGCCATTTTTCTTTTTATTTAACAAACCAATATAAACGCTAATGTTCCCGCACCCAACGCACCTCGATTTTTGTAAAGCTACTAAAAAAAATTATCAATTTTCAAGAAGTCGCAAATTATTTATACGCCTCAAGACTTCACAACATCTTGGTCTGTTGTTAGTTGTTGGATATGTAAGTCCTGGATTTAATTCCCAGGGCAGCCAAAGTGATATTAGGTCTATTAAGAATTTCTCAGTATCGGCCCGAAGACTTGCAAGCTTGATGATAGCAAGATGTTTTTTATTTTCCTCGATTCTCAATCTCTAAGTACCCTATTCAACAGGCATTAATTGGCACTAAGTAGGTATATCTCGAACAATACAATATGTATCATTATTATAATAAGACGAATCTAAGTCATAGTAAGATTTATCGGTGACCTTATGGCATGTAGATAAGGTTCGTTTTCATTGAATGATTATTTTGTAGTCATTGATATTGTATTTGTTTGGATGTGTTGTAGGTGTGTTTGAATGTTGTCTTATTGTGTAATGTCAAGCGAGATAAAATAGCTATTAAAACCGATGAGATATAGGATCATGACGACCCGATTGGCGCAGCGGTGGTGAGGCTGCCTAAAGGCTGCTTTACGCCCGGGGCAACACTGTGCGGCATTCCTGCATGCTACATATTGTGGCGTGCGTCATCTTGTGATATGCTACAAATAACCAACATATGCGCCAATTGCCATGACGACAGTATCAAAAAATTGCAAATCTATTTAGTCCATCAGTTAGTATTGGAAACTAATGGATACGTATTTTTTGTTTTTGTAAATCAATGAATATTGACAAAGATAAAACGCATCAAAACTCGGGAGTGGGGGCTCGTGACGTCGGAACTAGCTAAAAATTATACCATGGCGTGACGTATTGAGAATTTTAAAAGCGTCGTATCTTCGTCAATTTTGGTTTACGTAACAAAAGAAAAAACATGGGTCAAATATTTTTTGATAATGTAAGTAAAAAAAAATATTTTTATTTAAAACTTTTTATTTCAAAAAAACTTAACATTAATTTTGGTTAAACCCACATCGCTTAATCTTAATTTTGAAAGATTATGTGCGAGTGAGGCGTCTCGCTTGTTTACTTTAAAAAGATATTGTTAGAGAAAAAATCATAATTAAATTATTTATTTATTTGTGAAAGATCTGGAGGAACTTTGTATTGCTCAACTGTGAGGTAATATTTTATTAGTCGTTTAATTTGCAGCGTTGTTTTTAATTTTAATTTATTAGTTAGTTGCTTAGGGAGTTTATTCAACAAGTTAGGTAAGGAGTACCTCCATGTCCTTCTTCCATATTCATTGTTACATTTCGGCAGATTATATAATGGTAGGTATTCTAAACATCTTAAGTTGTTGGGTCTTATTTTTTTACTTAATTTATCAATTTCTGTAGCATATTGTGATATTATAGCTTATAGTTTTACTTTGTCAAAGACATTTATTATTTTACAATATTCAAATAAGTGACGGACTAATTAGATTTTTTTTGTCCACTCGCCTATTGCGGTATGCGGCAGCCTATTTTACGCCGAGACAACATCGTGGCTACATAATTTTCAAAGCATCGTCCAGTAAAATTTTATAGGAGTGTTTTGGTCTACCAACTTGATTGATCGAAGGGACAAGACACCGTAGAATATGGCTAATGAAGTAACTTTAGCAGCATGACGCAAGGTGTTGCCATGCCGCACGATTCTTGCCACAATGTGCAACATTTTAAATTATTGTAGCATGCGGCCTTGTGGCATGCCTCAATGCACAATGTTGTCCCGGCGTAAAGCAGCCTTTACGTTCTTAGGGTCCCCGGGTTGAGGGAGAGATCCTCACGTCCCGGCCGCCGCGGGAGACGCCCCGGTCGTCGGGGGCCACGTGGTGGCTTCCGGCCACCGTAGGCGCAGGCCTGTGGACGGGGAGCTATGGGCTAGCTCGCCGTCCGTCCGTCTCATGACGACTGGCCGTGTCGACGGCGCAGGAGTGTTCCACGCGCGCCTCAAAGAGAGTCAGCAATAGGGAAGGGGTCCGCAAGGGCCGAAGCCTGCCGGGGCTGCGGGACTATTCGAAAGAGATACCGTGGCCCCGAAACATAAAGGGCGATGAAGGAACATGGATGGGTTTTAGTCAGTAAAAGTCTGACACTCCCTCCCCTCCGCCCAGAGCGGGAGGAGTCATTTGATGATTTCCCATCCGAAAAAAAAAAAAAAAAAGGATGGCATGTGTTGTACTCACATTAAGTTTTGCAAATGATTCTGTGATGAGCATGGACGTTTGTTTCCGAGTGATGGATGTTTATGTCATAAGTATGTATTTACAAAAAAAAACGTATCCATGTAGTATATGAACTATCTGGTGTCCACGACACAAACCTCGTTGCTTAGTGTGGCACTAGATGGCGGTGTGTGTAATGTCCAGCGATATATATTTTTTTATGAATAGCATAGCAGCCCATAATGTTTCCTTTACTAAATGAGACACAGACCTCACCTCAGTGATAGTGATGTAACGTATCTTCGAATTTTTGATTCTAGGACGGTTTCCTCACGATGTTTTCATTTACCGTTTTGAGAACAATCACTAACATGTTAACTACCATTGTCCTCATCCCAGTAAAGTAAGGATCAGCGCAACGAGTCTGCATCCATACATAACATTACGCTAGCAATTACCAAAAGGTTGGGCAGTGGTGTGCCTACAGTAAACCCACATTTCGCCAGATCCCATGCAATAGTGAGGGAACAATTTGCTCAAACTGGGATTGGAACCTGCGGCCGTTAGACCTTTATATTTATAAGGCTTGAATTTTTCCTGCGTTAACGTCGGTCGCGTGCGTGTTCTATATAGTACATAGCACCATACTGCGACGCCGACATCAGCGGCGCGTATTCGCTACTGTTTTTCTCGCTGACATACGCGACCGACCGTGCGCGACCGACGCTCGACGTCAGTGTGGCATGAATTCAGGCCTAAGTCATATCATATTCTTATTAACTAGACATTTAATACTTCGTCCGATTCCCCAGTCTATCTCTAACACAAATCAAATAACAACACGATAACACTATGAACTCTACGTCATTATCAAACGCACTCTCAATCAACGGAGACGTGTTTCCTTACATAGTTTTATGTACTTGTTGAGTACAAAAGAAGTATCAAAATGAAGTGCCTTATAATAATCTCTGTTGTGTGCATAGTGGGTGTCTGGTCTGACCATCTAGTAATTGGCAATATCAACAAGAATGTCATATTAGGAAATCATTCAATTGTCGAATATAACGCGATACCTTTTATGAAACGTGTTAAGTATTTTTTCTACACTCAACCGGATAATCGATTGATTCAGGTATGATGTTTTTAATTATTATTTTATATTATTTTATAATCTCACGGCCAAAGAACTGTAGTTTGTTGATTCATTCTCCTGGCCGTATTATTCCATTTTATATGAGGTCAGTAGGTACAGCATGATTGTGTGTTTTATAAGCTTTATTTAATAAGCCTTGTTATTATAAGTTGGTCAGTTATTTAGTATGTATTGGTCAAATCTAGCAACTAATTTTCAAACCAGTTCCCCCCAACCGATTGAGCTGAAACTTTGCACACACTTTTGGTTCTGATGAAAATCAGGGTCATCTATCCCAGTAGGCACTATGGGCACTTGCCCAGGGCCCCCGATCCAAGGGGGCCCCAAGTTTCTGTAACTGACAAAAGAAACTTAATTTATCCCAGGCAGGATACTAAAATTTCCGAGCTAGCTTCGCTCGCTTTTACATCTTGCTTTTCATCGTAAGAGAATAGTTACTTATGAAGGATACCTATATAAAGAGGGGGAGAACATTAAATTGAAACAAAACAGAGATATTTTTTTTAAATAACATTGTAATTGTATTGCTATTGACTGATAATTTTATGCCATTAATGTTTGTTTGCCATTATGGAGCTTATGAAAGGAAACCTTCCTGGGGCACTAAATCGAATAATCATGGACAATTGGACATGTGCATTCTTTACATTTTGGCCTATGGACTTAGAACCATATGTCTGCAACATAAATGCTTTGCAATGGCGGTACGAAAAGTCATCATTTTTGAACCTTTGACGAAATTAGCAACAAGTGAGTTTGGAAGCCAGCATAATTGCCGAAATACAGGCATGAACTCCAGATTTTGGCAGGTTCGCGCCAGCCGCGGTGGCCACATGACCGAAACCATATTTAAACATTAATGGCATATTTTCCATAAAATAAAGCCAGTTTCATGGATATCAAAAATATTTGTCTGTTTTATTTCAAACTCAAACTCAAACTCAAATCAATTATTTCAATTAGACCATTACGGCACTTGAATGTCGAAAATAAAAAAAGCAAAGCTACAGTCACAGTCACAAGGCATAATAACTTGAGAAAGTACTGTAGTTGCCCATTCCCTAACGTAGATCTCTATGGAGAAGAACGGGCAAGAAACTCCATGGACACTCTTTTAAATCAAAATATTGTTACAAAATCTTGGTTACATCATTCATGTTGAGATTATACATATGTGAGAACGATGTAGAAAGACGTGCACATTAAGAGCGTGCAGAGTAAAATAATAAATTAAAAAATAAAGTAATTAAAATGAACGAACCGTGGCAGCTAAGAGATGACCAGTCCCAACTGACAGCGCCCGTTCACGAACATGACGCATGTATCGGCGCCATTCAACTCGACCATATTTAAGGGAACCAAATGACTCGACACACCCGCCACCATCAGCGAGACATTTGAGTGAGCATGACATTCTCTCATAGCCACCAAGGCATATTCAAGTCAATGAAAGATAACTAAATGTAAGTGGCGGCTGAACAGTACAAAGTACTCACACATGTGCTATGTAATTATATAATACTAAAAACCGGAATCTATACAATGCAAGTAGGTATATTTTTACAATCTTCTGCAGCTTCCACAATACATTAACATGGGAATCAATTCTTCTTCTTTGCGTGTCGATAGACTCAAATAATGCCCGACCAGTACATTCAATTAGTTTTCCCCTATGGTTGTGGAGCAGGACCAGCATTTAGCCAAGCATTTTTATCATCAATGTAATCCCCCAACTTATAATATGCTTGCCTACATAGTGTGCGTTTTATACAAGATTTAAATTTCGTCTCATTCAGTTGAAGAATGTGGGGAGGTATTTTATTGTAACATTTCAAACAGTACCCCATGAAAGATGAATCTACTTTAGCAAGCCTGAAACCTGGCTGAACTAGTTGGTCCCTATTTCTAGTGTTATAGTGGTGTCTGTCACCTCTTTTACTGAATAAATGCAGATTTTTCCTAACGTACATGATGTTTTCATGGATGTATTGACAAGGTACTGTCATGATATTAATTTCCTTAAACAGTTCTCTTAGAGAATCGCGTCTACGTAATTCATATATGGCTCTGATTGCTCTTTTCTGCAGAATAAATATAGACTCGATGTCTGCAGCCCGTCCCCATAGTAAAATACCGTATGACATAATACTATGAAAATAACTAAAATAGACTAGCCTCGCGGTATCAATATCAGTAAATTGACGGATTTTTCTAACAGCATATGCAGCTGAACTCAGCCGTCCTGCAAGAGATGTTAAATGAGGACCCCATTGTAACCTTGAGTCGAGCGTGATTCCCAAGAAAACCGTTTTATCGACAAATTCTAGTTTCTCTTGATTCAATATTATGTCACAATCACTACTTTTGACATTTGGTAGAGCAAATCTAATGCACTTAGTTTTTTACCCATTTAGTACTAAATTATTAGCGGTAAACCAATTATGGACCTGCAGTAGGGCGTTATTTACGTCGTCAAGATCAGTGGCACGTCTGTTTATCCTAAACATTAAAGAAGTATCGTCAGCAAACAACACACAAACAACACACAACATTTAAAATTAAAGTTCTCCACCGCTAAAAAAACACAACCTTTATTTAAAACCGACTGCCAAGGAAGGGTTATGTTTTTCGCGCGTATCTTGTACGCATGTATGTATGCATGTAATATTCTTTATACTACACTAAGTGTAGTGTAGCTAGCTTAGTAAGTGTACCAATACTACCCCACTAAAAGGCTTGAAAGCTGTTCATTAAACCTTCTCAAAAATCTAGGCAGTTTAGTTATATTGTATGGAATTTCATTACGGCCCTGAAAATCAAGGTAGTAATCCATTACTAACGCGTTTTTTTTTTAAAGTCTTGATGTCGTTGTAAGCAAGTGTAGTATAAAGCAGTATATATCACTAGAGGGTAAGTACAGATTACTAAACTCGTGTGGTTCACGGCCCTCCGCTTCGCGTCGGGCCTCAAATGCACACTCGATTAGTAATCTGTGGCTTACTCCCCTTGGTGAATAAACAGCTATTCTTACTTGATATCTTCCAAACGGCTGCACGGATTTCTCCATAGAGATCTTTGGAATGTGCAACTACAGTACTTTCACAAGTTATTATGCCTTGTGGTGACTGTGACTGTAGTTTCATCCTTTTGTTTTTGATTTTCAAAAGTGCCTGTAACGGTGTAATTAAAGTAAATGCTTTGACTTTGAGTATGAGTTTGAAAGGATTACCTTTCATAAGTTCGAAAAATATTTTACTTACCGAATTTAATTTCACCTAAAACTTTTCAACTATTATCGTTTCGTTGGTTTTTACTTCATCGTCAAGTCACGTCTGCTACTGTAACAGTTGACCTATTATCAATTCGATTTTTTTCGTTACTCCGACGTTTCATTTGGTCTAAAAACTTTTTACCGAAGTTACACTTAGCTGAAATAACATTTTCATCCCCTATCTAGGAATAGTAGATTGTATCATAAGGGAGCAAAATAATATTAATAGGCGAGGGCGCTTTTTTTAATCCAGAGCGAAGTGAGGGATTCAAAGTACGTCGCCCGAGCCAAAAATATATTTTGCGCCCGAGTGATACACTCTACTTTTCATCACCCACTATGAGAAAATAAATGGCGCCTCATATTTTATTCACTGTCACTTAAAGAACTCATTTTTCAAAACAAAACCATGAATTTCTAACAATCCGTGAAAATTGACGAAAACGCGGGCGTTCGCGCGTTTTTAATTTGATTTATTTTTTTTATATTCACCGGTGGCGCTAATAGGCCGTCGTACCAGCCAGTCTTTATTCAAACAATATTTGCGTTCGATTTCTTTGGCGCTGAACACTAAGATGTTTCAAATTCAAAAAGTGCGCGGCAAATGAAGGCCGCAAAGATAATTGCGGCGGACTTAGGAGGATTATAAACTCATTACTGCCCGCTAATAGTTTCTTATAGAAAACACCACCTTTGGGTGCACTTAAAGGCGAACCAAGTCGTCCTTTTCGAATAGATGGGATGAAAAGAGTATTTTTGCTCTTCGTTATCTGAGTGCAAAAGCCGTTTTTATTCAAAATCAAAAAATCAAAAATGAAAAGGATAAAGTAATTTGAATTTAGAACATCGTGTGCACTAAGTTTGTGAATTCAAAACATCATTATACCTATTTACTACCTCCATGGTGCCGTATTTATCATAACAACCTTTATATATTTGTTAAAAACTCAGACTCGGAACCTTCTTGGAGTACTTAGGTACTTTACAGTAGATATGAGCGCCGATGGCCAATTTTCGGCGCAGCGGCGTGGCCTGGAAATTTGCACGGCGGCGGCGGCGTCGCGGCGGCGCGGCTTGGCCGGCCGTGGGCCTTAGTTTTAATTTTTTATCAGGGAGAGATTTCTTAAAAATAACTAAGAAAACCATATTGTTGTTACAAAAAAAAAGTTTACAGTCTTCTAAATAATAATTGGAGATCACGTTTACTGAAAAAATTAATTTCAGCATTTTGAGTTGAAGTGAAACAGATTTTTATTAATTAGAGCACTATCTATTTAAATAATAAAAACCATTAAAAAAATCGAAAATATAAGTATTTAATTAGTATCTTATATTTTGTTCTTATTATTTACATTTTTAAATATTTCTTATAAAAAACATTTAAAAATATAAAAAATAGTAGAAGTATAGTCCCGGTGTTGGGAGCATGGTCCAAGCCACCGGTGTTTAGGGCTGCAGAGACAGGAACCTCCTCACAATGCGAGCCGTATCGAGGAGTACTGCCTTCTGAACCAGGCCCTTGATCCAGCCGCCTAAAGAGAGCTTCGATAGATGCTCATCGAAGCTCTTGGCTATAAGGCCATTGGCCGTCACGACAATCGGCACAATGATAACCGAGTTCATATTCCACATGCCGCGAACCTGGTGTGCCAAGTCGAGATATTTTATTTGTTTCTCTTTCTCAGCTTTCACGAGGTTCTCGTCATGCGGAATGGTAACATCGATTATCATTACGCGGCGCGCTGATCGGTCTATCACCACTATGTCAAGCTTATGGCGACAATAGTCCAGTCAGTAATGATATACCGATCCCAGTACAGCGTGACATGGTCTTTCTCGAGATCTGGGTTGGGCACATACTTGTAGTACGGTACCACAGATTCCACAAGTTTATATTTCAAGGCAAGTTGCTGGTGTATAATCCTGGCTACTTGGTTGTGCCTGTGCAAGTACTCGCCGTTAGCCAGACGAGAACAACCAGAAATAATATGTCTGATGGACTCACCCGGAAGGTGGCATGCCCGACACACATCAACCGTCCCGTCCTTCATAACATATTTACGGTACGAAGTCACACAGACAAAACCTTCAGTTTCCCCAAAGAGGTCGCCGAAACGTAACCCGGACACGGACGCTAGAAAATCCACATCGGGCCCATGAAGAGCCCGGTAGAAGCGCCCGTGAAGTTCTTTGCCTTGCCATACTTCCTTGCGGTCATCGGTGGTAAGTACTTCAGGTTTGCACCAGTTTTCTTAAGCCATGGACAGCGGGGTGAGGCCCTTGTCCACTGGGACCACATCTCGGTGCATACCCACCTCGGCTTTTAAAAAATATTCTCTGAGGCTGCACACCTCGCGGTTGTGGAGGGTCTTCGCGTTTAAAAAGCCTCGACCTCCACACTACCGTGGGATGTAGTCTCATCACCGATGATCGTGGGTGATGCATCTGGTTTTCGGTCAGCAGTGTACGAACTCTTCAATCCAGGGCGTCGAGTTCGGACTGAGTCCATTTGAGTATGCCGAAAGAGTACATTAAAACCGGCATGACCCAACCATTCAAGGCGCGCGCCTTGTTCCCCCCTGAAAGAAGGCTATTTAATACCTTCTCCAGGCGACCGAAGAAGCGCTCCCTCAACGATTGCTTCATGTCAGTTACGTTAATGCCTAACGCTTCCGACATACCCAAATACTTATAGCTTTCGGATAAGGAAAGAGCTCTTAGGTGTATGGAGTCCGAGAGCTGAAGTCCCTCGGATTCCATAATCTCCCCTCGCTTTACATACATGACTGCACATTTGTCCACACCAAATTCCATCCTGATGGCGCTACTAAAAGTTTCAGTTACTTTAAGTAGCTCCATCAGTCGCAATTTGTTGGGGGCAAAGAGTTTCAGATCATTCATGTTAAGCAGGTGAGATATAACCTGACCATCTTTCCTCAACCGGCAGCCTAGGCCTGAATTCTCCAGCAATGTGCTTATAGGATTCAGAGCTAAACAGAACCAAAGTGGACTCAGACTGTCGCCCTGGAATATTCCCCGCTTAATCCATACAGGCTCATCGCTCCCCTGGATCTGTCGACATCCTGGATATGGAAGGACCGTCTTCCATTGCCCCATACATGACTCAAGGAAGGCTCGTAGAGTTGCATCTATTTTGTACAACTCCAGCACCCTCATGAGCCACGTATGTGGCACCGAGTCATAGGCCTTTTTATAATCTATCCAACATGTCGACAGATATTAGCGGGATCGACGAACCTGTTGGCTAATGGCCAACAGGTTCGTATCATATATTTTGTTTGTTGTTAACACCACACAACAATACACGTTTACTTCGACTTGACTGCGTTAGCGACGAGTGTGGCGAAGCGACTAGGCTAACTAATTACGGAGATGCGGCGCGTCGCGCGGTGCGTTGTGCGGCGCGGCTCGCTTTCAATTCTAACATACTATGACGATTGACGATGTATGAGTGTTTACGGAGAAGCGATTTTACGCGCGTTTGCTGACACACGCGCAAAAACAAATATATCGCAGATGACACCGCCTCTCCGTAAACGGGAAAATGCGCAACGGGCCGCAAGACGCGCCGCACAACGCGCCGCCCGACGTGCCGCATGAGCACTTATGCGGTCGGGCCGCGCGTGCGAGCGAGAAAGCAAGTTGCGACTCGTCGCGACGGCGCGCCGCGCGCTATACTCGGCGGCGGCGCGCCGACATGAATTCACGGCGACGGCGGCGCGCCGGCGCGGCGCTCATATCTACTTTACAGTACCTAACAAAAATGTCACACGCAGCTTATGTAACTGTAGCACCGTTACTTTCACGTTTTCTTAAATATACTTAAGTACTAGTTGTTATAATTTAAAGATTATTCTGTAATACTTACCTACCTATCATAATGTAGTAGTTAATACCTAAACTGAAATAAAAGTATCTTGTGATTGTAAATGTTTTTTTTTGCATTTAGTCATTTCCTCGCTGAGGTGGGATGAAAAGTTACGTGTTGCACTCGAGTGCAAAGATTTTTCGCTTCGTGCTCTTTTGATTCCCTCGCTGACGCTCAGTATTCTAATTTTTGAATCACTCGCCGGTTACAAGGCAACTTTGCACTCTTGTATAACAAATAACTAGGTATTGTACGAACTATTGGGCAAACAAGCATGCAACATGCAGCAAGCATTGTTTCTGTCGCGGCTCCGGCGCTGCGGGGTTTGGGTGGCCCCACGCGAGCTTATCGTAGCAGAACTAGCAGATGGTTTTAAGTTTTAACGCTTACAGAAGAAGCTGCTCCTCAGCTCGCGGGCCGTCCCACCCATACGCGCCTACGCGGGCTTAAATTACACTCTAGGGGTAGGGCAGACAAGACAGCGTGAGGTCGGTTTTGCAGCGATTCGTTTCTGTCACTAAATTTTGTACTTATATTGACTTTATAAGACACTATTCTATTTTAATATTGAAAATGCTACCAAGTAACCGGCTGTATATTTGTGATCAAATAATATTCCGTAAAATGTTGTTTTGATGTGGGGAAAATATGGCAAATAAATCATTTGACAAATGAAATAAGTTCAAAAGAGGCTTCGGCCAATAGCAAAAAGTTATTTTTAACACCCTTGCTCGTAAAGCTGATGTAATTCCACCGGTTTTAAATATGTAAAGCGGGTCATAAAAAACGCGTGTGTTATCAAATCAAATAGTTAAGTTATAGTCCATACAAATTCCATAACAGTATTATTTGCCATTTCAAATATGGAACTGATCGCCGCCGCACGACTCCAGCTAGTGAGCAGCGCGCTGTTGCTATTCAAATTTCGAACTAATCGCCGCGCGGCGCCAGTCAGTAGGCAGCGCTAGCGCGCTGTTAAAATGGCGGGAAGGCAACAGTGTGCATTCACAGATTGAGTTTTTTTTAATAAAAAATAAACAGTTTATTCGGTAATTTAAAAACTTGGCTGCATGCTCTAGCGTCTTTGCCAACATTTTCACGCAGCCACGGCAGAAAATAATCCTCGCGCCATTTTTCTCAAATTTTCTTTTCTTTGTACTTGTATTGTGAATATCTAAAAATGACAACTTTCAATAATGAAGATGAGCAATATATTACTTCAACTCCACCGGATATACTAACAGAAGCGCGAACCGCATGCGACAGCTTGCTGCCGTCAATATCCAAGGACAGATACATAACCACGTATGAAAATAGTTATTTGTGCAACAAGAGAGCAAAGTGGGTTTTTGCTGCGAGTGTTGATTTTGAATCCCGAGTAAGCGAAGGATTCTATAGTTGAATCACGAGCGTAGCGAGTGATTCTAGGTTAGAATCCTGAGCGTAGCGAGGGATTCAAAGACACGAGATGCAAATAACTTTGGTCTCGAGTAACACATACAACTTTTCACCTCAGCAGCGAGAACATATACCTAAATGTAAAAAAACAACATGGTAAAAATTTAACCACCACGCCACATTAAGAGACTAGACACATGAGAACGGCGGTGGCCCAGTGGTGGCGGCCCTGACTTACGAATAGTAAGTCGCGGGTTCGAACCTAGGCAGGCGCATGACTTTGTGTAATTTATTTCATCACCACTGCTCTCAAAACAGTGAAGGAAAACATAATGAGGAAACCGGCATGTCCTAGAACCAGAAATTCGAAGACATGTGACATCTACCAATCCGCACTGGGCCCGCGTGGCGGATTATAGCCCATTCCCTCTCATTGAGAAGAGGCCGTGTCCCAGCAGTGGGAACATTAATAGGCTAATGATGATGACAACATTTAAATAATTTCAAAAAATCAAAAATGAAATGGTTGTAGTTTTGCAAATTAAAAGTAACAGTTCAGTCTCCATTGCTTAAAATATCATAAGTTTTTAGATAGTTTTCGCGAGACTTTCCAGGCAGGAAACTTAATTTTGCATTTTTTACATTAAGCTTCTATTCTTCGGGTGTTAAATAGCAGACTTCGTCACTGGACTCACTCATATTTATTTGTTATTATTACTTTATTATCCAAATGTTATTGTACTTTGTAGCTAGTGTACACTGACCAAACTATTGCTAGAACACACAGAAAATAAAACAATTAAAATTTAAATCCCGCATTTTTTTTAAAAATGCGTTCTGAAACTACACTCGCGGTATTCTGTCTCAATAATAAAGTTTGTTATAAGTAACTATAAATAAATAAGTAGATACATGATAAACTTCGTATTTTTTTCGTCAACATTCTTCATCTTGATATAAAAAATATAATTCGATTATTCGAAATATAACAATTTTTATTTAAAACCTAAACACGTGATTTACAATATTACGGTTATCGATTTACAATATCGGTATCCGAACGTTTCAATGTTTGTTTCTTTTTTGGGCCTACTAGATATGGAATTTGAAAATCGAATTTCGAATCGACTTGTTTATATCTCTCGCTTTTTTCGTATCGAAGTGAAAGTGACAGAACAAAGTGAAGTTGAAATCTTTCGAATTTTGTGACTAGACCTGCACAGTTCTCGGTATTTAAAAAAAATTATTAAAAAGTTACTTTGTCTCACGCTCGCAGCAAAATCGAATTTTGCTCACTGTCTGTAAACAGCAAAACCTGCTTGTTTGAGGTGCTGAGGTGAAATAGTTATTTGTGCAACAAGAGAGCAAAGTGGGTTTTTGCTGCGAGTGTTCATTTTGAATCCCGAGTAAGCGAAGGATTCTATAGTTGAATCACGAGCGTAGCGAGTGATTCTAGGTTAGAATCCTGAGCGTGGCGAGGGATTCAAAGACACGAGAAGCAAATAACTTTGGTCTCGTGTAACACATACAACTTTTCACCTCAGCAGCGAGAACATATACCTAAAGGTAAAAAAACAACATGGTAAAAAATTAAACCACACCACCATATATATTTAAACAATATCACAAAAAATCTTGTGGTTTCTACTATACGCTTTCAGATTTGGGATTTATTTCGGATAAAATCCTCAATATATCCTTCCGCGACTGTATTCAACTTCTACCCACCGTGACGTTTTATTCTAATCATTGCTAGCGTAACAGAGAATATAACAATAAAAATTTGAATCCCGCTCTTTTTTTTAAATGCGTTCTGAAACTACACTCGCGGTATTCTGTCTCAAAATATTGAGACATACCATACCATATTATTTATAGTTTTAACAATCTTTATTATAAGATGGTTAAAACTATAAATAAATAAGTAGATACATGATAAACTTCCTATTTTTTTCTTCAATATTCTTCATCTTGACTTAATTATAAAAAATATAATTCGATTATTCGAAATATATCAATTTATCACCTAAACACGTGGTTCACAACATTACGGTTATCGATTTACAATATCGCGGTATACGAACGTTTTATTGTTTGTTTCTGTTTTGGGCCTAGGTACTAGATATGGAATTTGAAACTCGAATTTCGAATCGACTGGTTTCTATCTCTCGCTTTTTTCGTATCGAAGTGAAGGTGACAGAACAAAGTGATGTTGAAATCTTTCGAATTTTGTGAGTAGACCTGCACGGGTCTCGGTATTTAAAAAAAAAAATTAAAAAGTTACTTTGTCTCACGCTCGCAGCAAAATCGAATTTTGCTCACTGTCTGTAAACAGAAAAACCTGCTTGTTTGAGGTGCTGAGGTGAAAATGTTTTTTTTTTCTGTTTCCTCGCAAATGTGTTAAAAAACGTCGTACGATATACGTGCGTATTGGTTATAACATCTTAGCGCACTAATATCGTAATGTACTATTTTCATTACTCATGCTCGGAAAGTAGGTCTGAAGTTGCCTGAGGAGCGGGTTGAAAGTAATACTGTCAGCCCTAGGGAGAATCGTTTTCAAATGACAGCTGTCAAGTTATAAAAAAAAATAGTTCATGTTCCAACTTTCTATACAGCCACGATGTAAAATTGAAATAACATAAAGCTAAGTATTCATTAAAGAATGTGTATTTTTAAATAACTTTATTATAATTAAGTTTCAACTATTTCTTTAAAATAACAAATTTTAGAGACGGGGTTTGGTGCCCGAGCGCAGCACCAAACCCCGTCTCGGGACTAAATAAGTTACTTTCACCCCTAGGGTAACAATGTACTATTTCATTACTCATGCTCTGAAAGTAGGTCTGAAGTTGCCTCTGGAGCGGGTTGAAAGTAATACTTTTCAGCCCTATGGAGAATCGTTTTCAACTGACAACTGTCAAATTATTTTAAAAAACAAGTTAATTTTTCTATTGAACCATGTTCCAAGTTTCCAACTTTCTATACAGCCACGATGTAAAATTGAAATAAAGTTAAGTATTAATTAAAGAATATATATTTTTTAAATAACTTTATTATAATTAAGTTTCAACTATTTCTATAAAATAACATAGATGTGGGCAAAATATTTACTATTTTTTCGATGATGATAATGAAAAATAGGTAATGGCTGAATAGCTGGCCGGCCATGGAAAAAAAAACAAAGTAGGCGGGAAAGCGGCAACACGATCTACATTTTTTTATCGATTTGATTATTTTTTTTACTTTTACATTCCTTGTATGAATTCGTAATGAAAAGCACAGTGTTTACCTCGGGTTAAAGACTTATTTAGTCCCTCGAACTATTAGCGCCCTCGCTGCGCTCGGGCACCAAACCGCGTCTCGGGACTAAATAAGTTACTTTCACCCCTAGGGTAACAATGTACTATTGTAAATCGGCGAAATATTGTTCGGTAAAAATAATAATACCTATTACTAAAAATATGTCAAATAATGCAAAGGTATAGCAAAAGCGACGTCGGTCAATAGTTTTCAGAAAATGAAATTCGAACAAAAAAAATCGAAGAAGTGATCGGTTTCCATTTGAAAGGCTAGACAGATCATCTTATACAACAAAGGAACGAGCATGTGGTGGCGATTTTAGACTTTACAATTATTATTGCAAGCTGATGCCCGCGGCTTCGCCCGCCCGCAAATTATATACTAAAGCCTTCCTATTGAATCACTCTACCTATCTATTAAAAAATCGCGCATCAAAATCCGTTGCGTAGTTTAAAAGATTTAAGCATACATAGGGATATAGGGACAGAGAAAGCGACTTTGTTTTATAATATGTAGTGAAGTACATAATATATCCCGTGCGACTCGCATCTAGCGGATCCTCGCAACCTTCACCAGGTCATCGGTCCACCTAGTGGGAGGCCTTCCAATGCAACCGGTCAATGTGGCGACACTTGAGGGAGGCCCATGTCCAGCAGTGGACGTCTTTCGGGTAAAATGACAATTAGGCTTGTGTCCTGAAAAAAAATCTAATTAGTCCGTCAGTTAGATTTTCAAAAAATCTTTGACACGTATTTTTTCTTTTGTTACGTGTTTTTATTAGTGATCGATGCATGTGTTATGTAGACCAAAATTGAAGAAGATACGACGCTATTAAAATTCTCAATACGTCACGCCGTGCTATAATTTTTAGTGCGTTGTGACGTCACGAGCCACTCCCGAGATTTGAGTTTTATCTTTGTCAATATTCGTTGATTTACAAAAACAAAAAATACGTGTCCATTATTTTCTAATACTCTAACTGACGGACTAAATAGATATGCAATTTATTGATGGTGGAAACTAGCCAATTAGCTAGTCCATGTAACCTTGTGATGTTTTCCTTTATTGTGATCGAGTGAACATGACATCACGCCTTGTTAGCCGCGAAGGGTCACCAGTATTGTTTGTCCTATGCCATAGATATGAATAGACCTTCCATAGATCATCATTGTGTTGTTATTTACACATACATAATCGCTTTTGCTTTTTAAACATTTTTGTCAGTCTGTCCGTTTGTTCCGGGATAGCGTGGCGGTTGACAGAGGAGAATGGCAGTTAAAAACGTGTTGCGCCGACCTCAAGTAACATTGGACAATAGCAGGATGATGTCTGTTTGTTCTGGCTTTTCTCCGAAACGGCTGAACCGATCTTGATTTCGATTTTCAAGAGAATTTTACTAGCAGCTAGCTGATTTTATAAGGAGTAACTAAGGCTATCGAGCGAGTAGATCAGGGTTCCTTGCAAATAAAACCCTTGAAAGTGTAAAATCGGGCATCAGTTTATAATGTTAGTATGGATTATATTATTGTTCCATACATTATCAACTTATGAGAACTGATTAAAAGTAATTCTCTTGATATTGAACTAGTTTTAAGAAGCGCGCCCCTGACATCTGCAATCAGTTGATAACTGTGATTGTTCGTATACGCGAAGAGGTCAAATAAAGATAAAAGTAGAACAATAATTAACATAACATCACGCCTGTTATCTCCGAAGAGTTAGACAGAGGTGTTCCTATTAGTACACCCACATTTCGTCAGATATGTTGAAGTCCCATGGAATAGGGGGCGAGCCTATTGCTATCAACTGGGTACCTACAGATCCAGACTCCAGGGCTGCTACTAAGAAATTCCTTACACTTTTCTCGAACTGGAAATCGAACCCAGGACCCGTTCGGATTAATCTTCTGGTTAAGCCATGCTTCCCTGGTCCGTGGATGTATGACCACCCATTACATACAAAGTTTCCTCCGTGCCTCGGAAAGCACGTTAAGCCGTTGGTCCCGGCTGTCATTTGTAGATCTTAAACAGTCGTTACAGGTAGGTCTGACAACCATTCTTACCAAGGGGTATCGTATTACTTACCCAGTACTAATAGGGTTGTGGAGATCAGATAGGCCGTCGCTCCATGTAAAATACTGGTATTCAGCCGCATCTGGTTAGGGGCCATCCATAAATTACGTCACACGAATTTTATGATTTTTTGACCCCCCGTCCTTGTCACAGCTGGTCACATTTGTGAGACCCCCCACCGCCCTAGTGTGACGTCACATATTTTGCAATTTTACATCTACAAATTATTGAATTAAAAAAGCAATTCCGAAATTAATTTTATTTCGATTTAAATTCGAAATAAAATTAATTAAATTAATCTAACTTTAGCTTCAGAAGCCGGTGACAAAAACACCAAATCGATCAAACAAAGGTCAAGGCTTCAGAAGTCGGTGACAAAAACACTAAATCAATCAAACAAAGGTCGCCGATTTCTGAGGCTTGACCTTATTTTTCACTTTTTTGTTTTTCTTTTTGTTTTTTTTGAAGTCGGTTTTTTTTTGCAAAAAAGTTTTTTTTTTTAAAGTACCATCAAATGAACATTTCAAAAATTTAACAAAACTAAAAACGATTAATTATTTTTATTAAATATTCAGACTTTATAGATTTTGAAACATGAAATTTAGGACCCCTCCCACCCCCTTGTCACACTTCGTCGACTCCCTCCCTCCCCCTTAACGTGTGACGTAATTTATGGATGGCCCCTTAGAGAGGAAACCGACCCCAACATAGTTAAGACTAGGCAGATGATGGATGATTTGTTTTCATTACCAGAAACCTCGGCCTTATTATTAACTTTGCTCTGTTGGAATGACAACTCTAGGTGCAAAGGCGAGCGCTGCAAAAACAAAGAATTCGCTAAAAGCGTTCATTTAGTATGTCGTCATCATCATAATTTCAGCCGACAGACGGCCACTGCTGGACATAGGCCTCCCCCAAGTGTCGCCACGGTGACTGGTCCCCTGCGACTCGCATCCACCTTCACCAGGTCACCGCTCCACCTAATGGGAGGCCTTCCATCGCAACGTATTCCGATTCGCGGTCGCCACTCCAGAACTTTTCGGCCCCATCGGCAATCCCATCCGTATATGTAGTATCTAGTTTGTAGAGTAGTACTTATATCGTGTTGCGTGATACTGAGAGCGGGCATAAGTAGCGTAGGTGGCTATTCTTCAAGGTTGCATAAATCTTACATTTCCGAACACATAAATAGTAAATAGGGTCACATTAATACACAAAGCGTGGATTACGTCAGCAAATAAGTAGTTAAGTATATTATGTCCTACAATAAAATAAATTTGGTCAGTCATAATGGTCACTTAACGAAGGACTCCGTGAATTGACGTAAACTCATGAGATGATAATGAAACGCATGTTTTATAATATAAATAGGTATAATCATCTAGATCACGTTTTCTGCCACGTTTTTTTTTTATGTGGAACATCTATATGCGCGCCTAAGCCACCTACTCATGTGCCTAGGCAGTAAAACCGACACGTATGCCGTGACGGAAGATGGCATCACGCTGTCATAGAGTGATGCCTCTTCTATGTCACGTAAAATCAACCTTTTCCCATTACAGTAAAGTTTGTTTTGCTACGATTGTTGATCAACAAATTCCGTTTTCGAAAATTCCACGTTACTCCATTAGTGATGTACCTAGTTAAGTCGTATGCAGATTTGATCGATAGATTTCGATAAAAGAAAGTAAAGATTTCAACACCAGTCTTTAAAGCTAACTAAAATTATATTTCTACTTCCAGGGCATCCAAGCATTGGACACGCTCCACAGCAAAGCGTCCATCAACATCACAGCTGGGGGAGTGGGCTACTCCTACGTGAACCTCCGCCTGAAGAGTGAGAGAGGCAGAGGCCTGGCCTACGATATAGGCATCTACATTCAGGACTTCTTTTATCATTAAAACTTAGGAAGAATTTTGGTGTGGAGTTTTATTAAAATCGCGGGCCCATGGTGGCCGTCTGACCTAACTAACTAATGGGTGTACACAGGGTGTAAACCACCTCATCACGAAGCCGTCAACCAAGCATTCTGTACATCAAACTAAGTAACTTTACGCAAACATTATTGCTGGGAAACTACATCTTTTTTTGGGGTGAAATATCATGTTTTGTGCTCGAACTCAATGTAACGCACTCAAAACATTGTGTGATTGAATAGTACTGGCACTGAATCCCTGAAACTTGTGTTTTGTGTCGATATTTGAACAGGATCAAATAAAATAAAAACCGTACATCAAACTAAGTAACTTTACGCAAACATTATTGCTGGGAAACTACATCTTTTTTTGGGGTGAAATATCATGTTTTGTGCTCGAACTCAATGTAACGCACTCAAAACATTGTGTGATTGAATAGTACTGGCACTGAATCACTGAAACTTGTGTTTTGTGTCGATATTTGAACAGGATCAAATAAAATAAAAACCGGCCAAGTGGAGTCGGACTCGCGCATGAAGGGTTCCGTACCATCGTAAGGGAGCCTCCTATGTTTAATTTATTTTTACTATTTATTGTTAAAGCAACAGCACATTCTATGAAAATTCCGAGAATGCCGACAGACAGACGGACAAACGGACAGCGGAGTCTTAGAAATAGGGTTCCGTTGGTTACCCTTCGAGTACGGATTTCACTACGCGAGCCTAGTTCGGGTTGATGAACAAAATAAAACAAATACGTTTAAAACATTTATTAAAAACCTAGAAACAGACGAGTTGGATAGGTAAGCGTAACATGCTACTCGGCTTGATGGACCAATAACCTTGTCAAAGCACGTCAAGCCGTTGGTCCCGGCTGTCATTTGTAGATCTTTGACAGTCGTTACAGGCAGTCAATGGCCCGAAAGTCTGACAACCAGTCTTATCAAAGGGTACCCTGATACCCAGTACTAACTGAGTTGTGGAGGTCAGATAGGCAGTCGCTCCATGTACAATACAGGTATTTAGCTGCATCCTGCAGCTGTTTTGACAAGAAGCCGTCTCCAACATATTTGGGAAAAGACTAGACCGACAGATGGACTGCAAAAGGATGATTTCATTGATCACTTCACTACTCTTGATTCAAAAAATCACAATACTCCTTTTCAAGAACTTTCAAAGCGCCCTCTGTGCTCAACAATAAATTTTGTCTTCTCAAATTGTCGACCAACGCCATCTGTCGGTCGCTCCGTGTGTTTAACACTTTAATGTGGGCTTCTAGCCGGGAGATGGCATTCTGGTGAGACGCTGAGAGACTGCGGGAGGATTCGCGGAATTCCTGAAAAAAGTATTTTTATGAAATAGCTAGACTCGGAAAACACGTTAAGAAGTTGGTCCCGGCTGTCATTTGTAGATCTTTGACAATCGTTACAGGTAGGCAGTGGCCCAAAAAGTCTGACAACCAGTCTTACCAAGGGGTATCGTATTACCCAGTACTAACTGGGTTGTGGAGGTCAGATACGCAGTCACGCCTGGTTAGTTATGTTTTAACTATTATAAGTGCCACGCTATCGCTTTTACATACATAAACTCAAGCGTTTTACCCGTAGGGGTAGGCAGAAACCACGGAACGCCATCTGCTACGACCCTTACTCCTTTAAGAGGAAACAAAAAGGGCGAGAGAATGTTGCGGAAGACGTTGCGTTGGAAGACCTCCAACTAGGTGAACCGATGACCTGGTGAAGGTTGCGGGGATCCGCTGGATGCGAGTCGCACAGGACCGGTCAATGTGGCGATACCTACACCCACACCGAGGTACCTCAATGTACTATCGAGGACAATCCCGCCTGATCACCACTAAGCTAATTTTTGCTTGCACTTACAACATAGAAACGCTCTCTAGCCCCGCCCCGTTGACTTTGTATAGAAATAATGAATGAAAAGATACCGGTCGGCCGAGCGCACTGACGCCGCACGCCAAACGAGAGTTATTGTTATTTTGAGCGCCAAAGTTGACGCTTTCCTAATAGGCCTAAATTTGAATTAATTTTCGTCCACTGGCCATAGCGCTCGCCTGGCGCTTCTACGTTCATTCTTCAGCATCATACATTCATTCTGCTCATTCACAGCGGCTATAAAAGGCATTGCATGGTATAGATTCATTCCTTTTCACCTCGCATCCACCATCCAGTACAGACCCCCCCCCGCCATAGCCATGGCGGTGCAACCCAGAAACTCTGTACAAACATAATATTTCAATATAGATGTAAAACCATAACGATAGATTCATTTAATGACCACGGGAACAGACCTCATCCTCAACACAGCATTTAAAATATCCGCCGTCGATAGTATTTACCTTCTCAGCCCGTTTCACCGTCTCAATCTGCTGCCTCAAGTTATCGATGGTCTCCTGCTGCGCGGCGCTCTTGGCCTCCACACTCTTGCACGTAATCTTACAACGTTTCAGCTCGCACGTCAGTCTGTCTGTTTCGGCTCTTTGTTCCTTGAGGAGGCGCTCTTTGTCCTGTAATAAATTCAAATGTTTATTGCTCAACACAGTACATTATCATACATTTCCAGATGTCAAGTGAATGCGCAATCGACTGTGTCGTACCAATAGGGAATATGCACGTAATTTTTTCTTCACTTAAATCAATAAAATACAGTACTATCAAACAAAGAAAAGTATTAAAAGTTAAGTTCAACTACTGCTTGTCGCACAAAAATAATATTAAACTCCTGCAATTTTCTACGACAGTTCAAACGTCCGTAGCTGTCGCGGCCATGATGTGACGTCATTATCCACAATCTGCCTTGTTTACATCTATTTTTTTTTTCCTTAATAAAATATTTTTACCAATTGTATGTGCTATAATCAAGTAATTATTGCAATAACAATATCATAATAAAATTTTAGTGAAACTTTTAGCACTTTAAAAAAAAAAGTGTTTTTTTTTGACACAATGAACTTTGACGTCAATCAATCAATCAAAGCATTTATTTCAAGTAAGCCAGTTACAGGCACTTTTGAATTGTCGAAACAAAGATGAAAATTAAATGTAGCTACAGTCCCAGTCACAAGACATAAAAACTGTGAAAGTACTGTAGTTGCCCATTCCCTAGCGTAGATCTCTATGGAGAAGAACGGGCAAGAAACTCCATGGACACTCTTTTAAATCAGAATATTGTTACAAAATCTTGGTTACATCATTCATGTTGAGATGGTATATTATGTGAGAACAATGTAGCAAGATGTGCACGTTAAAAGTGTCCACAGTAAAACAAAACAGAAAAAAAAAACAATTCAAAAACTAAAATAATTCATTAAAATAAGCCATGGCAACTGAGAGATGACCAGTCACAACCGACAGCGCCCGTTCACGGACATGACGCATAGATCAGCACCATTCAACTCAACCATTTTGAAGGGAACTAAATGATCCGACACATGCGCCACCATCAGCGAGACTTTTGAGTGAGCATGACATATTCTCAACCGCCAGGGCACATTCAAGTCAAGAAAAGACGTAGGTTTCCAGTGAATGATAGCTTTCTAGTACATAGTACTCACACAATATGGGCTATGCGATTATATAATACTAAAGAGATTGAATCTATACAATGCAAAGATAGTTGTACAATCTTCAGCAGCTCCAACAATACCATTTGATGCTATCAATTTAAGCGCCCCTGTCTTTGTGGAGCAGGACCAGCATTGAGCCAAGCATTTTTATCAGCGATATAATCGCTCAACTTGTAATATGCTTGCTTACATAGTGTGCGTTTAATACATGTTTTAAATTTCGTCTCATTCAGTTCAAGAATACTTTGTGGAATTTTATTATAGCATCTCAAACAGTACCCCATGAAAGATGAGTCTACTTTAGCGAGTCTGAAGCCTGGCTGAACTAGTTGGTCCCTATTTCTAGTACTGTAATTATGTCTGTCACCCCTTTTACCAAAAAGGTGCAGATTTTTTCTGACGTACATTATGTTTTCGTAGATGTATTGACAATGTACTGTCATGATGCCAATATCCTTAAACAGTTCCCTTAGAGAATCGCGCCTACGAAGATTATATATGGCTCTGATGGCTCTTTTCTGCAGAATAAATATAGACTCAATATCTGCAGCCCGTCCCCATAGCAAAATGCCATAAGACATTATACTATGAAAGTAACTAAAATAAACCAGTCTAGCGGTATCTACATCAGTATACTGACGGATTTTTCTAATGGCATATGCTGCTGAACTTAGCCGCCCCGCAAGAGATGTTAAATGAGAACCCCATTGTAGCCTTGAATCAAGCGTAATCCCCAGGAAAACCGTTTTATCCACGAATTCAAGCTTCTCTTTATTCAGTACTATATCACAATCACTACCTTTAACATTCGGTAAAGCAAATCTTATGCATTTGGTTTTTTTTTCATTTAATACCAAATTGTTTGCTGTGAACCAATTTTGGACCTGAAGTAGGGCATTATTTACGTCATCTAGATTTTGGGCCCGCCTATTTATCTTAAAAATTAAGGAAGTGTCATCAGCAAATAACACCATATTTTGAGGTTGGTTTTTCAATAAATAGGGTAGATCATTTATATATACTAGAAAAAGGAAAGGACCCAATATTGAGCCTTGTGGAACCCCCATTTTTACTTTTAAACCATGTGAATTAACACCATTTATTTGAACATGTTGTTGTCTATCATTCAAATAAGATTTTACCAAACTAAGTGCAAGTTTACCCAGTCCGTAATGCTCAAGTTTCAAAAGTAATGTGTCGTGATTTACACAATCAAACGCTTTGGAGAGGTCACAAAAAATTCCTATGGCGTCTTGAGACTCTTCCCACGCAGTAAATATGTGCTTTAATAAGGTTACACCGGCGTCAGTTGTACAACGTCCCTTGGTGAAACCATACTGTTGATCATGTAAGATTCTGTTAGTGTTAAAATGATAGAGCATTTGATTAAGCATTACCTTTTCAAAAACCTTGCTAAAAGCTGGTAAAACCGATACAGGTCTATAATTATTAGTGTCTTTACTGTCCCCGGATTTGAAAAGAGGTATGACTTTACTGTATTTCATTAAATCAGGGAAAACTCCTTGGTCTACACATAAATTAAAAATTAAAGCTAGGTAAGGGGCTATAGTCTCAAGTATGGATGTACAAACTTTGATAGACATTCCCCATAGATCTTCGGTCAGTTTGATTTTTATTTGCCGGAAAGCTTTAATAACTATCATAGGGTTAATGTGTTTAAATTTAAATTCAGCCAGGCAGCCAGACACATTCGCCTTTAATAAACCAATTGAGAGTTCAGGTGAGGAAATAAGAGCCTCTGTAGTTTTTAATGGTACATCGGTAAAGAAATTTACAAATTCTTGAGCTACTTCCTGATCAGAGCTTTTAGGACCACATGCTGTATCTAATGTGTAGCTAGTGTTACGTATTTTCTTCCTGTTAGTCTCGTTATTTATGACTTTCCAAACTGTCTTTATTTTATTTTCTGCTGTTTTGATCTTGTTGCTAATGTGCAGGGCTTTAGCAACCTTGCATGTATTTCTAAAAATTTTTGAATACTTAGCAACATACTTGTTAAAAGTTTCAGTGTTTATAAAAGGCTTAAGGCCATAAAGCTCAAATAGTCTTTCCCTACTTTTTCGGATACCTCTAGTTGCCCAATCACTAAATATGAATTTAGGGCAAATACTTTTTGTCTTCTTTTCAAAAGTTTTATTGAATTCCGTGTGAACTATTGAAAAGAAACGATCATACAATTGATTTATATTAATATCGTCAAGGCTCATAGCACTTAACTTGTTTTGTAGCGAAATATTATACCTATTTAATCTGCTAGAAGTTATAGGTCTAAATTTAATTTGAACTTTTTGCAATGGGGGTATATTACACCTAAAAGTTACAGTTTGTCCGCTATGGTCAGAAGGCAGACAATTTACTATGGCCTTATCTAAGTAATCACAATCACAGAAAACATTATCTATGCAAGTAGCAGTAGAAGGAGTGACTCTAGTAGGTTCTATAAAAGTGTTGGTCAAGTCAAATGACTTAAAAAGATTTAATAACCGACTGCTATTTGAACTTTCTTCTAAAATATTGATATTGAAATCACCACAAATAATTGTTGATTTATTACTGGCTGCAAGTTTTGCCAGGACATCTTCCATTATTGATTCAAATAAGGAAAAGTTTTGATAGTTTGGGGGTCTGTACACACACACAATTACATGCTTATCTAGCTCAACACAGGACAGTTCGACGCAATGTTCAACTGAGAGACCTACTATGTCATTACGTTGCTTATATTTAAAACAATTTTTTATTAATATTAGGGAACCTCCACGAAGCATAGTTTTACGGTTAAAGCAGCTACCCACCATATAGTTCTCATAATTGATAAGCATTTGGTAATCCTTTAGCCAATGTTCAGTAAAACAAATAATGTCAAACTTACTATTTTCTAAAAACAATTCAATTTCTAATAATTTGGAAGAAATGCCTTGGATATTTTGGTGGAATAATTTCAAAGTGTTCCGGCGTTATCGAGGACGGTGTGTTTTGACAGTGCGTTCCGTTATACCAAAAACATGCTAGTAAAATAAGTGATGTATTAGAAGTACCACAATGTTTATATGCGCCAATACAAGGTATTTTTCATAAATCATAAGAGTTTTGTATTTCATGCATATTCCCTATTCCGGCATGCAAAATTTATCATTAAAGTTATACTTTATCATAAATTAGAATTAATACCATATACAGTGTGTCAAAAAGGAAATGGATTACAGCATAAAGTTTTTTTTTAAATTACAAGCTATTTCGATTTAGTATTAGATCTTCCATTTTACATTACATTTTAAAAAACGACGTGACGAAAGTTTTGTGTATGAATGGGATGGGTATAAGAGTAGAGGAAGACCAAAGAAAAGATGGATGGACTGTGTGAAGGATGATAGGACCGAAGCCTGCCGGGGCTGCAGGACTATTCGAAAGAGATACCGTGGCCCCGGAACACAAAGGGCGAGGAAGGAACATGGATGGGTTTTAGTCAGTAAAAGTCTGACACTCCCTCCTGCTCCGCCCAGAGCGGGAGAAGTCATTTGATGATTTCCCATCCGAAAAAAAAAAAAAAGGATGATATGGCTAGAAAGGAGGTGTCTGATGAGATGACGAGTAATAGAGAAGTGTAACATAGTAATTATGCTGTAGTATATAGTAACTCGGTGTGAATGTCCGTAGAATCTACTTTTTTTTCTCTGTATCTTATAAGTGGAGACCTGTAATTGCCTTTCAGACTATTGTACTGTCTGACTGATCTGTTTGTTTTAGCTGTAAGTCTCCCATGTTATTTAAATAAATAAATAAATAGAGAAGTATGGAAGAAGACATGCTGCGCCGACCACAAATGAAATGGGATAAGGGCAAGAGAATGATGTCGTTGATGATAGATCTTCCATTTGAGGCCGAATCGCGCTTGGACGGTTTTTTTAATCTAATTTCTTATGTTTTCCAATTTACTATAGTTTTATCCAGTTTTTATAGAATTAAAGCTTTATAAATGTAAAGGGTGTAAAAAGACTCTTAACGAAGCCGAAAGGCACGTTTTCTCCTCGTCATTGCGATCATCTTTTTGTTCTACACCATACCTGGGAACCTTCTAGTTACTGAGATATTGGGGGTCAAAGTTCCAACTTTTTGACAAGTTTTTTTTTTTACATTTTTTTAATGTATTTTTATTTATTTTAAACACCTCCACGACCCCCGTACTATTCATTCCATCCATCAGCACAATGTTTTAGGAGCGTTACATTGAGTTCTACCCAAAAAAACAAGTCATTTCCCAGCAATAATTTTTGCGTAAAGTTACTTAGTTTGATGTACAGAATGCTTACGGCTTCGTGATGAGGTGGTTTACACCCGGTATTTTCAGTTTTTTTTAATGTTTCCTGACCTGTAACTTCATGGTTTATAATCTAAGTTTAAGTTGGTTTTAAAAAAAAAAACGTCTTGCTTATGTTGGTAAGTAACACAAAGGCTCATGTTCAGCAGAAGAACTAAACTAGGCTCATGTTTAGGTAGACAGATTATGTCGGCTCAAACGATCTAATTGGCTGCTTTACCTTACTACATCTAAGGAACACATAACATCACGCCTGTAATTCCAAAAGGATTAGGCAGAGGTGTACCTAACAGTACACCCACTGTTCCCCAGTTATGTTTAAGTCCTTTAAGGGGCGTACCTATTGCCATCACCCGCACAAATCCAGACTCCGTAGCGGTGTACTGAGAAATTATTGATGGAAAAAACCTAATGACACTTTGCCCGACCCGGGAGTCGAACCCAGGACCTCATGATCAACAGTCGCACTTGGAGCCACTAGACCAACAAGGCATCTGCAGAAGGATATCTAAATTCAGAGAAATAACATGAGCACGTATTTATTTTTGTTTAAGTACTAGCCTTTTCTCACGGGTTGGCTCGCTTTAATTTAGTATTTGACAATCGGGTTGTACTCTGCTTGCATATAATTCAATCATGAATCGAAAGACACGTGGCGCCATCTATTATCACAAAAACGTTATTGTTGTTTTCCTCGGGAACAGTACTTTTTAGGGTTTCGTACCTCAAATGGTAAAAAAAGGAACCCTCATAAGATCACTCTCTTGTCCGTCTGTCCGTCTGCCCGTCTGTCACCACCGATTTTCTCAGGAACGGGTGGACCTAGTTTTCTGGATGAAAGGTACCCTATGTCCGTTTCTGTACACCTGACACGTATTTATGCAAAATTTCAGGATGATTTGTGTGGATGTTTAGTGGTTTAGGCGTGAAAATGTAACAAACTTACTTTCGCATTCATAATACAGGGTGTAAACTACTTCATCACGAAGCCGTCAACCAAACATTCTGTACATCAAACTAAGTAACTTTACGCAAAAATTATTGCTGGGAAACGACATTTTTTTTTTGGGGTGAAAAATCATGTTTTGTGGTAGAACTCAATGTAACGCACTCAAAACATTGTGCTGATGGATGGATTGAGTGGTACGGGGGTCGTGGAGGTGTCTAAAGTAAAAATCTTACATTAAAAACTTATATTAAAAAAAAAATGTTGCCAAAAAGTTGGAACTTTGACCCCTAATATCTCCGTAACTAGAAGGTTCCCAGGTATGGTGTCGAACAAAAAAATGATCGCAATGACGAGGAAGGAGAACAAGTGCCTTTCGGCTTCGTTAAGAGGTGTTTTACACCCTTTATAAAGTTAGTATAGGCTGCGTTGTACTCACATTAAGTTTTGCCAACAGCACCATGTTCTTAGCTTTCATATTAGCCGTGCTGGCTTTCATACTGTTAGTCTTGGAGAGCAGACTCATTCGCTCACTCTCCAGTTCGGCGAGCTGCCGTAAGTGGCCGTCGCATTGGGATGCCTGGAACGAGAAAAACACGTTACATCACGCCTGTAATCTCCGAAGGATAAGGCAGAGGTGTACCTAATAGTCCACCCACATTTCGCCAGTTACTGCGTCGTCATGGGCGTAGCCACGGTGGGGCAGGGTGGGGCACTTGCCCCACCCTGGACCTGACCTGTAAGGTACCTAACCAAACCTAAAAAAATAAATTATCTAGGTACTAACTACAATACTTAATATCCGTAAGAAAGTTCACACTTGACCACACTCGACAATCGACACAAAAAAAATGCGATCAAAACAAAAAGCGCGCGCGCAACCGTGTACGACCTGTACTATAGAGAAGTCTTTCAGTACGTTACGGCGTGTCTACACGTGGCTTCGCTCTACCATGAGTGAAAATCTGCTGAGTGTTCACAGGATGAGGATCGCCGAAGCGAAAAATAAATTGGAAGTCGAAGTGCTAAGGAGGTTCTGCCAGAACCCACGCCGGGTTCTCTTAAAGTAATATCAATCATGAAGTTAGTTACTATGCCTAAATTAATAAACAACATAAAATACCTATGTGTAATTGTTTACGTACTGTACCTGAAAGTACTATCTACAGATAGATATAAACCTCTAAATTGACTAATTAACAAATTGGCATACGCCCAGAGCCCAAACGGCTGAAGTTAGAGACACATTTTTGGATGAAAGATTTGGTGGTTTATGTAGGTGAGCAATACGAAAGTGTTTTGAATAATTCGAATTATACATACAGATACAGGGTGCTTTAGGGTAACCTTTTTGTATGAAAAAATTAACTAGCTAGTTACATACACTGCTGCCCCACCCTGAACCCATGGCTGGCTACGCCCATGTGCGTCGTCGTGGCTGCTACCGCTGAGAAGTTCCTGATGGAAACACCCAATACCACTCGCGTTCCCACAGCTGGGACACCGGAGAGGGCTAAGATCCACCACGTATGCTCAGTATGGCTTGCTACTATTCAACATGTCTTCGAGTTTTTGATTTTAGGACATGCCGGTTTGCTCAACATGTTTCCTTTCATTGTTTTTAAGAACATGATTAATTACACACAGTCTACAAGATTAATGACATTATTTACACTGTTATGTGCCTCACCTTTTTCTCTAGTGCACCCTGTAGTCTGTCTACATGATTAATGACATGATAACACACAGTTATGTGCCTCACCTTTTTCTCTAGTGCACCCTGTAGTCTGTCTACATGATTAATGACATGATAACACACAGTTATGTGCCTCACCTTTTTCTCTATTGCGCCCTGTAATCTGTCTACATGATTAATGACATGATAACACACAGTTATGTGCCTCACCTTTTTCTCTAGTGCGCCCTGTAGTCTGTCTACATGATTAATGACATGATAACACACAGTTATGTGCCTCACCTTTTTCTCTAGTGCGCCCTGTAGTCTGTCTACATGATTAATGACATGAATTACACACAGTTATGTGCCTCACCTTTTTCTCTAGTGCGCCCTGTAGTCTGTCTACATGATTAATGACATGAATTACACACAGTTATGTGCCTCACCTTTTTCTCTATTGCGCCCTGTAGTCTGTCTATTTGTTCTTGCATCAACTTTATCTTGGAAGCTAGAAACTTGCACACATTCTCGACTGTGGGTCTGTCTGAAAATGCAGTAAAAAAAGAGTATTGTGATAACATGACTAGCTTAAGCCCGCGGTTTCACCCGCGTGGAGTTCGGTAGTGTCCAATAGGATCGTACTACGGGGATAAAAAGTATCTTATGTGTTGATCCAGGTTATGACTATCAGTGTGCCAAATTTCATCAAATCCGGTCAGCAGTTTTTGCGTGACACAACAAGAGTACTTAAAATGTCACTTACGGGATATCTTTCGTGATTAATCCTATTGCTCCCTTCTCCCTCCTCCCTCCCTGGGAGCTCAAAAACAATGAATAATAACGGAGGATATCCCGTAAGTGACATTTTAAGTATAGTTGTGAACCGTGAAAGCTTAAAACAACAAGAGTATCTAAGAAATATCCATCCGACCTCACAAACTTTCGCATTTATAATATTAGTAGCTCTACCTAGATTATAATTTAAAAAGAAAATATGGCCAACTGTTAATAGTGATAATTATGTCCTGAGAAGACCGGAAAGTTCGATCTGCTTCTGGGTTCTTTTCCCAACTATGTTGGTGTTGGCTTCCAGTCTCTCCAGATAAATACCAGTATTTTATATCGACCGACTGCCTATCTGACCTCCACAACCCAGTTAGTACTGAGTAATTCAATGCCTGTTGGTAAGACTGATTGGCATTCTTTCAGGCCACTGAGTACCTGTATGACTGTATTACTGTTGCATTTCAATACAATGTTACGTCTGTATTCTCCAAATGTTGGCAGAGGTGTACCCTTCTAGAGCCTGGTGAGTTAAAATCAAAAGGTGATGATGTGGCTGATAGGGGTGTTAAGACTCGACTGCACAGTTGGCTACCCCTGCTTAGGTGCTAGGTTCAATGACTGGGCACAGCTTGATACAAGACTATATTACTTTAAAGATTTAGTAGTTACCTTTCAAAAACGACTGCGGCAAAACATTGTCACTAACATTAACCGATACAAATGCATATAAAAACTCATCTTCTCCAATTCTACCAACCTTCCCATTGGCACAACAGTTACATGTATTCAAACTCTTTGTTTCAATCTCATCAATGTTTGTATTGCCAACATTAGAACTTAGAGTTCCATTATCAATTTTGCCGCTCAAAGTTGACATTGGTGAAGAGTTTGGTGGAGTTTTTTTCTTTTTTTGTGCTGGTTTGTGGTATTGAGGGACAGGCGGTGGGGTTTTAGGCCTATGGGAGTCACAGCTATGTTTTTTTATTGCGTGCACAGGTGATAGGGTCAGGCTTGGAGAGAATTCTGAGAAGAAATCTTGCTTTTGCTGAAATTAAAAGGAAGCATGATTAAGGATAATGTTTGACTAAATTGGTAATTAGTGGAATAGTGAATTAAAATGAAAAAAGAACCATTTAACGAGCATCATGGATCATCATTTGAGAACAGCTCAACTGATCTGGCAGATTTTTTCTTCTTGGGTTCCTAATTGTCAGGACAAGGTTTTTAAAACACGAAACCTAAATATTTTAAGCTAAGTGCACTTCTCAGTTTCTTCATTATTAAATTAATATCGTAACAAGCAGGCATGACTTGCTAGTCAATTATAAGTTTAGTAAATGATTCATGAACATGGATTGATCAGTTAATTAAGTAGTTTTTTTCAAGTCATGCATGTTTGGTGACATGCTCACTTACATTAACATGAGGACTGTTGATACTTTCAATAATTTTATTGTCACTTTCCACAACCCACACGAACCTACTGGTGTGGTGGGCATAATAATTATTTATGTAGCAGATATTTCTTCAAGCTAATGCATAGGTCTAAGCCAACCATCTGAACTTGTGCTTCAATGTTGATAATAGGGTGCACATTTTTTGCCCGTTTCAATGGTATTGAGGCATAAACCTTGGTCAGAGATACAGTAAGTACTACGTTAAATTATTATTTTGCATTTTATCAATATTCAACTTGATATTCGACCAAAGATTTGAGTAAAATCATGATATATACCAACCATAGCATGTTCAATTTCCTTCATCAAACTTTCTGTCTTCTTCTCGAGTTGTTTATTGAGTTTCTTGAACTCATCCTCGCGAGCTAACAGGTCTAAAGAGTCCATTTTATTACTTTATTTTTAACTTGAACGTTATGAAACACCAAGCTTTGACATTTATAATTTTAAACACGATTAAATTAAAAAGTCCACACTCCATTTTGTTTCCGGCACATGATAACGTGTTTTATTTAAGTCGGGTTATATCGTCATCAAATAAACTCGGTTGCTATGGTTACGAGATGTATTGTGATCAAATGAAGGACTGACTATTTCCTAAATCTACTCAACACAAGTACTCTTTAGGTCCAACAGCCATGTTTGTAAACGATATAACAAAGCAATATATGTGGTTACTCTTATTTTAAAAGGCAATTCATTTACATAATAAAATAAATGCTTTGTTTTGTTTGGTTTTCTGGTGTTAATGAGAATATGCTGCCATCTAGTGATGATGCGTAGATACTATAATAAGAGCTACTCGTGTCAAAAACAGCTGTGCGCGAACCAATCACGAGGTCCTTCGTTTGTCAATATGTTTTCTTTGTTACATACACACACATACAAGTACTTGTTGACACATCGCTTTGTCTCCCATATGATTTGGATTGAGAAAATCCTAATACTTATCATGAAAAAAATATGACACACACAAAGATATGTCCAAAAAATGACTGTTGGTCAAAATATTGCTCAAAAATATTTCTTGGATTGGCGTAAAATCTTATCAAGGTCGTTAGCCTCGGAGCGAGAGGGTGGATGGTAGAAAGAGATGGACAGACAAATTAAAGTGTGCTACACAGATTTTCAATCGATTTACCAATGAGAACGAACCAAACCCAGCTGACACTCCTGACATCTTAGTGTGCTAGTTGTGCCACTGACGCGAGCGAACATTGGACGTTCGCTCTTGCGACTACCGAATTTGCAATAAAAATCTGAATTTTGGACTGCGTTTTCGCGTCCGGACATTGTTTAAACAGTGTAATAATGTATTTTAAGAGAAAAAGAAACGATTACCGGAGTGTTATATTATAGCCCAGGTGTTTAGGAGCGGAGTTTAACGACATAGTTTGCGGCTGAATAAGGTAACTCTATTTTAAAATCCGCTAACATATGTTTGGTTATTTCTTTTTTCCTGTTTCGTGAATACGTATCGTAATCCTGAGTTTTAGAAAGTTAATTGACATGTAGTTTCATATTGTAATGCGATTCAGTTATGGTGTTATCCGTATTACTCCATTTTACGAAGTGGAAAGTGGTTTTTCAAATCGGTGGTGTAAACTCAACAGAAGTTCATAATATTGCGTAAATAAGTTCACGAAAGCAATTTAGTGTTTCAATTTACACCTACATTGTGTTGTTAAGTGATTATAAAAGAAAATAATAATAAAAGTCAGCTGTTCCATTTTGTTGAGCACAAAAGGGCCATTGGTTCCTTTTTTTTAAATAAACAAGTTCCGTCGAGGCTCACTCAGGTCGTTTCGGGTCCAGCCAGTGCCCCGTTAGTGATGTGCAGTTATCGATGTTCGCATATCGATGCGGGTTTAGTAAGTTTTTCTTTGTTCTTTATTTTTAGTTGTTTTTATATAAAAGTGTAGGTAAGTAATAAAATTAGATTAGTTTTTATACGCCTAATTGTGTGCTATATGTACTTAATGGATGACGACATTATGAGATTGTTTTGACTGCTTTTGAAACGGGGTTTTTAATTGGAAGCCATAATGATTAAAGAGCTTTAATGATGCCTTTATTACCTACCTACCTATTCTTAAAAAAAAAACAATTTGATAAGTAGTTTCTTAATTTATTGTAACTAATTTCTTTGAAAATAAATAATGGCTTTGATATTTAGGTAAGTTCCTACACAGTGACAATTATGTAGGTACTCTAATTATAGAGATTTAATTTTCTGTTATTGAAAAGTACATGCTATTAGCAATTTTATACCTGTAAAACACAAAGCACCTGATGTTCGACTCGTAACGAAAAATACCACGTTTGATGCATGGATTACACATCTCAATTATGACATCAATACAAAGATGATTGCTGCTACCTGTACATAACAATAGTGCTTATTTTCCTGGCTTATTTCCAGCCAAAGAGGGGCCACACTTCCTGAAACAAGTTTACATTATGTCTAATAAATAATTAATTCTAGTTCTAAATAATTTTGAACGTAACGGAAAACAGTACGGCGTGTTGCCGCATCAAAAAATTCACTTTCACGCTGTGTTTGCGTGTTCAAACACAGCGTTCTATACCTACTTTCTACTTTTTGTGCGTTGCATAGGAAAAAAACTTAATGTCTACATTCAAAGGCGGCGCTGAGTTTCCATATTTTATGAGAAGTAGTTTTGCAAATGTACTGTTTTTTTTTTTGTGAGATTCTACACTATCGTTATTCTCGGCAGGCTTATTCCTCACCACTGAGTAAAGGCCTCCTCCCTTTCGTACTATGCTGCCCTGGCCTGCGTGAATCTCAACCATGTCTTATCCGCGATCTTCTCAATGTGAATGTCATGTCATCTGGTTGTTGAATTAATTATGTGAGACTAGCTTAGAATTTGACTTTTTTTTTGTATATGGTGGCGCCATCTATTGTCCATTTATTGGGGATAAGCATAAGAATGTTAAATGTTATTTTCCTCGGGAACAGTACTTTTTTTCGGGATGAAAGGTACTCTATGTCCGTTTCTGTAAACCTGACAAGGTAATGTAAAATTTCAGGATGATCTGTTCAGTGGTTTAGGCGTGAGAAGGTAAAAAACAAACAAACTAACGCCGACCCTAGTAAATTGGGATAAGGGCAGGAGAATGACGAAGAGGCATAGAAATTATGAAGAGAAGTAAAAAGATAGTTTAATAATTGTGTCATGCAGAATGTGCTGTTTCTCAGTCCATTAGGGACTTGATATTGATTATACCAATTCTTCCGGCTTAAAAGCCCTATATTATTTTCAGTTAATTTAGCCATTTGTCCTTGTAAATCTCTGATACGATTTCCATATCATATGTTAAAAATCGTGTTAAATAATATAATTACAATTTTTATCTGATTGCAACAGAAATCGGTACTTATCAACTACATTGTATTGAAATTACCTACGTTTTATGACTTCATAACCTAGCAAAAGCGATGCGGTAGACCTCGCAGCATAGAGTTACGAGCTGAATAGAAATAGAACCAACGACCAGTGGACATTAGCCGTGGATCGAACGATTTGGAGGACATACAAGCTAACAGTAACCTGGATAAGACTCGTACAAAGGTACTAGGGAAACATGCCACGGAAGGGTGGACTTCTCATATATTTAGTAGTAGGTGGGACAAGTTGCCGACGACGATGATGACGACAAAGTGATCCTTCTTACATCATAATAATTAGTATTATGCCTATGAAGGACCTCGAAGCTAAATAATAACAGCCGCTCGGGTCGATCTTCAGGTTAAACCGCGCTTGCCTAGCTTGGTCCGTAGATGGGTGACCATCCATTACATACCGAGTTTCCGTGCCTCGGAAAGCACGGTAAGCCGTTGGACTCGGTTGTCATTTGTAGATCTTTGAATGTTTGACAGTCGATACAGGCAGTCAGTGGCTCGAAATTCTGTCAACCAGTCTTACCAAGGGATATCGTATTACACAGTACTAACTGGATTGTGGAGGTCAGATAGGCAGTCATGTAAAATACTGGTATTCAGCTGTAACCGGAATCCGGGTAGACTGGGAGGCGACCTAACATAGTTGAGAAAAGGCTAGGTAGCTGGTGGGATGAGGCGTATGGACATGTCTCTATTGCTTAGACGACATTAATAGCCTCTAAACGAGTCCCTCGTCGTAAAATTAAATAAGTATATAATCGAGCCATGACATTAACGAGAAAAACAGAAGCACAATTCACTTTTACTGGCTGACCTACTTTTGCGAGTCGTAATTGTAGTGAATCACACTTTACCGGAAAAATGTAACGGTGAAATTATCGATGAGTGACATGTTTTGTCGGTATTTACCGGTTTTTTCAAAACATATTTGTTTTTCATACCAGCTTTGCTTATTAATCAGTATTGTTAAATTAAACAAAAGGAAACATTGAAATAAAGCATATCTTATTCATTGTAAGCAAATTAAAAAACATACCTTATTTGAATGAATTAAAACCAAACACACTACTGCCATTATACTGAAGCGGAGGAATTGAGAACTAAAATCAATTTGGATGCACATAGAAGCATTTTAAAATTGGTTTAACACACACTAAAGCCTTTACAAGTTAGTATAGCGTTCACCTTGGCTTAGTTTTGCGAAAATATATGGAAGTGGCATACTTAATCTACAAATGGCGTGGCCATTTTCTAAATAACGGCTGTCTGAGCCTTAGTTTAATATTCAAAGTTAAACTCGTTACGTTTTTATTCAATTCGACATTTGTAACTGGGGGAAATGTATTCTTTGTAATTGTAATTACTTGGCGGCTTGAAAATTTACATTTTTTGCGGAGTCCTGACATGCTACAGTTAATTACATAGTCAATGAAACCTTGTAATCTAATAGCGGTGCTTGTTATTAAGGCTATACTCGTAGGTACTTGATTGTTATAGACGCGAAAGTTGTTTTTGTATGTTTGTCACCTTTTTACGTCTTAACGGCCGCACAGAATTAGATGTGGCACAAGGCGAGACCTTGACCTAGTTTAAGACAGGATTCTGACCTCACGGGCAAAGTCGTGTGCAGGAGCTAGTCAATAAGAGACATGGAGCGACTGACTGCCTATCTGACCTCCACAACCCACTTAGTACTGGGTAATACGATACCCCTTGGTAAGACTGTTTGTCAAACTTTCGCGCCACTGACTACCTGTGTCAAAGATCTACAAATGACAGCCGGGACTAACGGCTTTACTTGCTTTCCGAGGCACGGAGGAACCTCGGTATGTGGTTGCTGGTCACCCACTTGAAGATTGTTCCGAGTGGCTGTCATTATTTAGCCACAAGCTAGTCAGTCATCATTCATGAAAATTGCCTGAATAAAAGATTCTTTTCTCAAATGGATATTGTTTCCTTTCATCCTAATACAATATCTTCATTGTCTAAACAGCCCGTATTCAAGAGAAAACAAGTATTTTCCGTCATAAAACTCCTTTGTGAGTCATCTAATTTCCTTTGTCTTAGCTACACGCCATTAAATTGAATACAACTGGCATTACAGCTTCAGTTGCTTGGGAAAACAGTCTCGTTAGTCTTGTGGTCGTAACGATGTTGTGTGTGCGATTATTGTGCAGGGGTCCTGGGATCAATTACTAAGCCAGGCAAGTGATAACCCAAAATGATTCATTACAGAAATAGTATCTTAATATTCATTGTTTTTATCATCATACTAGCTTCCGCCCGCGGCTTCGCCCGCGTGGTGTGTTGATAAAAAGCAGCCTATATGTTAATCCAGGGTATAACCTATCTACATACCAAATTTCAACCAAATCGGTCCAGCCGTTTATGCGTGAAAGAGTAACAAACATCCACACATCCATTCTCACAAACTTTCACATTTATAATACTAGCTTCCGCCCGCGGCTTCGCCCGCGTGGTGTGTTGATAAAAAGCAGCCTATATGTTAATCCAGGGTATAACCTATCTACATACCAAATTTCAACCAAATCGGTCCAGCCGTTTATGCGTGAAAGGGTAACAAACATCCACACATCCATTCTAACAAACTTTCACATTTATAATATTAGTAGGATAGTAGGATTCCGTGCCTAAGGGCGTATACACGTAGAACTCTGGCTACCGGCGCCGACCTGCCAAAGCTTATCGGTCCGCGCAGGTAATCGGCGCAGGCAGTCTAGACTTTGTGCCGACCCAGCGCGGATAAGCGCCGACAATTTCTGACGGCGTAAGCAGGTCGGAACTTATCGGCGGGGTTCGGCGCCGGTAGCCTGCGTTCTACGTGTATACGCACTTAGAAAGCACGTAATTCGGCTGTCATTCGCAAATCTTTTACATCCATAATTGGTGGTCAGAACCAGAAACCCGAACGACTGAGAACCAATCTTGCAAAGGGGTATCGTGTTACCCTATAACTGTGTTTTCGGCGAGATCAGATAGGCAGTCAGTCACTCCGTAATAACTTTATTTGGTTGAACTAGAAGCCGACCCCGACATAGTTTAAAAATAAAAGGCTGGGCAGATGATGAGAACATTCTCATTAGTTAAAACTTCGGCGTCACCGCCTAGGCCGGCCCAGAAAGAGGTGGCGACACCATCGGGACGCGTACCGAAAGAGCTGGTTCAAGGAGGCACTGGAAAAGAGCAAATGGAATGAATCGGGGGAGGCCTATGCCCAGCAGTGCAATAAAAACAAAATAACATCACCTAGACAAGCCAAGGCATAGATAGCAGGATGAGCTAGAGTCCTCTATAAAGACTAGAAAGAGGGAAGATATGCTGGCTTTTAAAGTTCTAATAATGATCATCACATGGACATGACTATAAGAAGACAGCAAGCCTCTTGTACAACTAAGAAAATCTCCATAATTCAAGACATTATGACAAAACCTGACGATTGGTACTCCAAGGGACCGCAGAAGGTACAAAGATCTTTTGTCCTCAGTCACTACGCCTTACACCCACATTGCGTCGTTTATAAATTAACATCTAATTTGCATTCGTGTTTCCATCCTCCTAGACTACTTAGCTAGTGTCATCTGTTAGTTAAATTGTCAGCTGGTTATTTTCCCACTGATTAAAAGCCTTGTCGGATGATGAGAAAAACTACTTTTTATCACCATTTTACCATGATTGCTGTCTGACTGTCTGTAGCTGTTCATTTCTGATCATGTTTTGCCCTTTCGAGGCCTTTTCCCCATAGATAGATTACTTTTAAGCTTGGATCAGATAAACACTTGAAAATTTTACCTGTCCCAAGGAACTACCCTGCAAAATTGTTCTTTATTCTTATACTTTATTATACAGCAAATTAAATAAACACTGTTACAATATTACAGTTTTTGTACAAAGCTTATGCCAGAATTGGTTTTTCATGAAATCAATACTTCATACTTACATTACTACATACTTCTGGTTTTCGCAGAATTTTGAAGTTTTTTCGTGCTGGCACTTAGCATGTGGTGTTCTAGAATAGGTAATAGCGTGTCAAAAGATTTTGATCCGTTCCAGCCTATCTTTTGATATCTCTCTCAGCGACGCCCTAAGCCAAGGGTCGTGTAGTCGCTTATTTTTCGCCCTGGCTGGAGGCCTTACACTCAAGGCACTACAGGATAACCCGGTAAAGTAGACGACCACCTCTGTTGAGCTACGACTCTACGATATGCCGTTACCAAAAAAAAGGAAAAAGCTTAACCAAGTTGTTGGCTAAAGGTTGGTAGCAACTAGCAGTGTTACCAACCAAGCTACACACATACTCATCTAACATCATCATTACTCGCGCAAGTATCTGATTGTATAACAAAACAATTCCTATTCTCTACGCCATTGAATATCTCAGTCTATTCAACTTCAAGAACAACAGGCAGATACACTATCTCGAATTCAAGAGGTGCGAATGCACTTTCCTTGCCTTGATTCCCAAAAGACAATCACTCAACTCCGGGTGTATCTGTAGGCTTGTCGAAATAAAATCGATTTACCGATGTCGATATTTTTAGCATTTTTTTGTATCGATAACAATAATAACGATAGTATTTAAATGGAACGACTGCGTATCTGACCTCTACAACAAAACAAAAAAAAAAAGCGAAAAGCGAAACCAATTTTAAAAACTGTTTGACTAGTAAGTTAAGGATACTTTGATAAAATCTAAGTCACTTTGTTAAATTGGGTAAAAATACGAATAATTATACTACATTTTGACGACATATCGATGCTAATTATTAAAAAAATATCGAAATAAAAAAAATCGATATATTTTTACTTTACCGACATCCCTAACTATCACGTTGAAACCGTGTCTTTCAATAAACAAGTCATTAGTTTTACAATTATAAGTCTGCGTTCTGCGTCGTACAGATATCGTATGGACTGTACGAGTGATTGACAAAAGAAAGTTATTAATAGATGATGTTAATTTGCTCTTAGTAGGTATCTAGATTTGTGGAGTAGCTCTTGGTTTGTTTTTCAAAGAAATACCTATAAGGGGAAGCGTTAGGGCAGCCGGCAATTTTTGAAGTGAAAACTTCTATAATCGCGTTGAGCACTTTTGGGTGAACAAAAATCATTCAATGAACTCGCGTCATCGTTCGTTTGTCTCGCTTAAACTCGAAACGACTGAGCCGATTTAGCTGATTTTGGTTTTGAAATGTTTGTCGTAGTCCAGGAAAGGTTTAAACGGTGAGAAAATATGGAAAAATTGCGAGGAAGTTATTAAAAACTACCTACTTTCCTGTCAAACATTTGACGTTCATCCCTTCGGTACGGTAGACTCGGGTCCACTCGAATTTAAGCACGTAGGTATTCAAAAAGTGTTTCGAATCGACAACATATATCTACATTAAACGGATTATCGCTTATTTAACCTTAAGATTGACCCCGAGAGGCTATTGTACATCACCAGAAATTAAATAATAGCCTACGACAAAGATAAAGAAGATAGTCTCTCCTTTTGTGTCACCCACGCGAAGCCATCATGCCCAAAGGTTACACAAGGCATCAAGACACATTACAAAAACATTATGTAAAAGTTGACGTGTCCGTCAATAGCAGAATTACTCACGTAGAGACAAAGTTACAAGACGAAAACACGCCTTCTCCCCATCTGACCTCAAAACACGCGTGGCCTGATAAGCCGGTCTACTATCACCAGCTTACGGATAAGAAGCCGGATTAAGACTTGTGAAAGGAGAACGAGTGAGAGACAGTATTGTATCGTCCGCTTGTTTCCCTTTCCCGGATGTGTTTGGGCTTCCAGTCGAATGGGGGCTATCGTTTGTGAGCTCACCAGATGGCGCCACTGTCGTGTAAGGTCCTGTCAATAATTCTTATACTTTAAAGTACCAATAACTTCATAAAAAGTTTATTTTAATTACGTATAACAACATAGTGTGTAAACTTTAGATACATATTTACAATATTCTCCCTAAAATTTGCAAGCATGAAACATTTAAAACTCATTCTACCTCCAAATACTAACAAATAAGGTCTTAAGTTGCTACTTAAAATCTTCAAGTCATAATAAATCAGAAATGGCTCAATCTAGACCACAATCATGAGTATTAGTAAAAATACGTGATAAAAACTTAGTATGACATCTGACATTTCGGAAGACCCTACTCTACACGAACGCCTCTAGCGGTGAATTCATGCGCGATAGCCCCCATTGAATGCAGCTGGATACCAGTATTTTACATGGAGCGACTGCGTTCTCCAGTTCTACTGGATACCAGTATTTTTCATGGAGCTACTGTCTATCTAGAGAGCAACGATGGCCCAATGGTGGCGGCCTGGCTTACGTATAGTAAGTTGTGGGTTCGAATTCGAACCCAGGCAGGCGGATTACTTAGTGTAATTTATTTCATCACCACTGCTCTCAAAAAACGGTGAACGAAAACATCGTGAGACAACCGGCTTGTCCTAGAACCAAAAATTGCACTGGGCCCGCGTGGTGGATTATAGCCCATTCCCTCTTATAGAGAGGAGGCTGTGTGCCACAGCAGTGGGAACATTATAGGCTGATTATGCTTATGCTTATGACTGTATTGCCTAGTTCAACTCGATCGAAAAACCAATGTCTTCGGACAAAAGCCCTTTAAAATGACGTCATACCTTCAAACCCCACCTTTGATTTCTCACACCAAACGAGAACCACCTTGAAACACTTTACAGCAATAAGCAAATCACCTCCAACTTAAAGCTAATTGAGGAAATTGTTAATTACTTTAGATAAGAATGTTTGGTCTGGCACAATCGGTAGTTTATCAATAACAATAGCTTGATAGTACTGACACACTTCAGCGTCGGGTTTTTGGCAGATAAAGGTGGGCTCGTATTGTTATTTTTTTCTTAGTTACTGTAAAACAAAAATTTTGGATTTTATTGCACCCTAGCCGTCAGTAAATCCGAGTAAAAATTAGAATAAACGGGTGAACAAACTCGTTTTTTTTATATAAAACGCGAGTGATTCAAGTCTCTTACATCCCGAGAGTCGAGGCTACGCAAAACTACAGTAAATAATCCGTTACCTCAAATCACGAGAAACAACTTTGTTGCAAAGTGTACGTTTGTGAAGATTAACTGTGCCATTTTTCGAACGAGAGATCAACAATGCCATATAAATGAAGAAGAAGAAAAAACCATAACATGTCGTCTTTATCCTCAAACATTTAGGCAGAGATGTACCTGATAGTACCCTCACATTAAATCCCATATAATAGGTAACGAGCCAATCGCCATCAACTGGGAACAAATCCAGACACGGGCAGTCACTGAGAAATCCCTCTTAGAAAAACCCAATAACACTTTGGTCTACTAGAAAATTGAACCCGATACCTCGTGCTTAGCAGTAACACTTATCCAGATTTGGGTCTAATTAACTCTTAGAGTAACGTAAATCAGATGCAAGAAAGCTTGAACAAAATCCAGTCAAATGTCAGCGTTTGTCTGTCTAAATGCCGAGGTCCACGTCTCCTAAAGGTCGCCCAAGGTTGTTTACTACCAATCTCATAGTTATTTCCTTCATCTGCTCAAAAAATCTCTGCCCTTCACAATGTCTTGAACCTGGTGTCCTTTCGTTTAGCATAGCGTCACGTAATGCACCATACATGGCACGCACCATATTGCACCCTGCCTTAAATGTCGCAGTGTGTTGTTATTTGATGCGGACAGGATACCTGGGTCAAGAACCTTTGTATGCAGGCAGTTTTTCACGAATAAACTGTTTTCGTTTAAAAACTAATGTTTGCTGATCATCACTAGAGATCCCTAAGAAAGAGCTCGTCCAAAGGGAGGTCTTAATACATCTCATATATTTCTACTGCCAAGCATTAACCGTATAAATATTTCAAAATCATAAGACAATTCAAATTACGCTTAGAAAAAGCACTAAGACAGATCCCCAAAACGGCCGCCCGTCACCACTTCCTAGTTTTTTCTTGCTGGGGAGAAGAAGGGGCCGAACAAACTTCCCAGCAACACACCTGTGTTCAATTTTTGGAGTGTATAGAAGGAGCTGGTTTGCTGGTAATTGCAATCATTACAGGTGTATGAGACGGTATAGCTGTCATGAAAATATTCATCATCAAGCCAGGTGATTGCTTTAAACGCAATTTACTTATCACTGTTGGCATCGGATAGTGTATCAGCTTGTAACGTTCCCACTGCTACGACATAGGCCTACTCTCTGTGCGTTGGACCATAATCCATTACGCAGGGTTTTGGGTCTACCGTCGTCGCATTGCACGGCCCTCATGAGTTGTGATATCTCAGGTGAGTTCTGACATCGCCAAAGGAGTTGTCGAGTCGGACTGCACTGGATGGGTCTCGAACGTCATGCGTAGCTGTTCTCGTGGCTTATCCGCCAAGGCGACAGTAGGCTCACGGTGGTGTTTTTAGTGCGTGTGTGTAAGCCCCACATAACCAACCCATCTCCCCGGACGGTGTGGTATGCGTAGGAATTTGTTCCAAAAAAAAAATACTTGGTGGGCATTGAGAAGCCTCTATACTAGACTAAGGTCGGCCACGTGTGCAATTTAGATCCTTTTTATCAAGACAAAATGAAACATCAGACTAACTAAGACATGATTCAACATTGCATCAGTCGGTCCGGATGCTACGTCACAAAACGAAAGAATCCATCCGACAATACACTCGTCATTTAAAGCACTTTATTAAGCATTCGCGATAATATTGACTTATCTCCAATGACTCATTTCCTTCCTGGATTTGGGAATTTTAGTAACGTTAGTATGAGTCACTGTGATCCAGTATACCTATCTGAAGTCATAATCTGCCTAGCCTTATCCCAACAATTTTGGGGTCGGTTTCCAGTCTAATCGGATATAACTAAATACCAATATTTAACCTGGCACTACCTAGGTATCTGAGGAAGTAGAAAAATATATTTAATGGTTATCAAAACTAGCCTTGAGTTCTTTTAGAGGATTTAGACAAAAATATCTATTGTTTGTTCTGCGTTTTTGCGAACGTTAGTTTGCGTTAAAATAAGCTTCAGACTATGGTTCACCCTCCGTCCTGCTCAATGTGTTTTTGAATTGAATTCCACCTGTACTCTGAGGGACCTGTCCTGCCTAGGAACTGGTCGAAGCTAATTGAACTATGATAAAGAGAATCATTCACACAATGAAGAAGAAGAGGCATAATCATCATGCCAGCCGAAAACGTCCACTGCTGTATATATGTAGAACTTCCCCAAGTTTCGTTTCGCCACGTCGACCTGTCCTGTCACCTGTGATTCTGGTATTCAGCAAATTCTTGCGGCCTTCGCCAGCTCATCGATATAAATCGCCAAATTCGAATTCCAAGTTTTGTTTTGCAAGCATGAAAACGATCTAGTATTGAACAAAACTGTTTTTTTTTTCTGTTTCCTTTGTCATTTGGAACTCTCATTTTAAAAGTATTTGGATTTAAAAGCTCACAAAAGTGCATAAGCCGAGCCATTTTATATCAAGATTATCATACAAATGAGATACTTTTCTTTGGAACAAACGGTCCGTGGCAACTGTATTGTAGGATCCACTTTGTTTCTTACTTCATGACTTGGAATGAGTGAGACTCATATATACATCGGTTTGCAAAATGTTGAGGACTGTAAGAACTCTTTGCATGTATGTTGATAGGGTTTTGAGGACAGAGTAATTCTACTAACAGCGTGCTCAGTTGTGAGGAATTATGAAGGTATACTTTTAACACTGTAAGACGTTGCCTTGGAAGGCCTCCCACTAGGTGAACCGATGACCTGGTAAAGGTTGCGGGAATCCGCTGGATGCGAGTCGCACGGGACCGGTCAATGTGGCGACACTTGGGGGAGGCCTATGTCTAGCAGTGGTCGGCTTTCGGCTGAAATGATGATGAATGATGACTTTTAACACTCTTGCTGAATAGGGATCATCTAACGTCATCACCGTCAGCCAATGCTTTCACAAGCCCCTGAAAGAAAAATCATTCAGGACTGGGACTGCTCTTTGATTTTGGCTTATTTCCCGTTGTCTTTCTTGAGAAGATGATTAATTCGACCAACAATATCCATTCTCAGAATGACACCTCACCCAAGTTTCGTCTCAGAATCGGTTCTTTGATCTCCGATATGCGCCACCAGCTAATCCCAGCTGTCTTCCCATAGTTCTACTTTTCTATCAATGATATCATTCCTAGGTAATTATAACTAGGTGTACAGATAAAGTTTGCTTACACTTTAAGTCGCTGGTCCCGGCTGTCATATGCAGATCACTTAACAGCCGTTACAGGTAGTCAGTGGCCTGAAAGTCTGTCAACCAGTCCTACCAGGGGGTACCCAATAAATGTGTAGTTGAGGCCAGATAGGCAGTTGCTCCTTGTAAAATACTGGTATTCAGCTGCACCTGGTTAGACTGGAAGCCGATCCCAGCATTGTTGGCAGATGCAGAACTAGCTACAATTATTCTTATAATCCTAGCATATTAATACATGGTAGCGTCGGTCCCTCATTATGTAATTATCATGCGCCATCTTAATTTCTCATCTGAGATAGTAATTCGCTCGTCATTAGTTGTTATTTATGTACTTTTGATGTATTACGGAAACATTGTTTTCCATTGAGCATGCGTAGAATTAATGAAATCGTGTCTGTTTACATGCTTTCTAATGCAAAATCTAGTTGGTGAATCTATTAGAAGTGTATTCATTGTAGTTATACCAACACTTTTTAGTGTGTGTCCACTTTTTCCCACTAAGTTTTTTTCATGGACTTACTTGTCCGTTTTTCTCCATGGGCTTAATATTTTCAGTTCAAAAGTGCTTTATTTGATTTGTATTTACTTTTTTATATTTATCATCTTTTTTTACTGCCTCTCACTGCTCATCATATCTGTCAACGTCACTCAAGCGCCAAACGATCCTAATACTATTGTAGATACCTATTTCATCATAGAAACACAATTTTCATAGTAAATGTGTCATACTTCAATAATTATTATGATTGAGATGATGTAATAATAATGCAACATAGCTATTATTTTTATAGTGTACGATACTATAGTTTATAAATATTAATATGAAACACTCTGGATCATGCTCGATACTCACACATAAGAATCTATTCGTGTATTAAAACTTAGATTTGTTATAATAAATAATGTTTTAAATATACATAATTAACTTAAGCCACCAAAATTGTTTCGCTCAGAATTAGCATTTATAAACGTCAAATTTGAATATGACAGTCCTACAAAACGCTCGCCCTTCACCACTTCCTATTTTTTTAGCTGACAGCAACACATCTGTCTGTAAATTACAAAAAACTTGATTGCGTACAAAGTATGCAATCTATAAATTAATAAAATAGCTATAAAACTAAAAACCGGTACTAATCGCAATCATCGATAATTCACGAGCACATTTATCGATCGTGGCGCGTCCCTACCGTAATTCGAACTGCACATGGCACATCCCTATGTGGGTCTCTGACCCCGTGCTCAGTTTTTTCAACTCTGCATCGCGAATTTCACTTTGGCAACCAACTTCGCAGTAAGTTTGATATTTTTATTTCTGGATTTTATTCAAATGTTTGTAAAAATAGCATCCTTGTGTGACGAAGCTTAATTGTGTGACGACCCGAATGGCGCAGCGGTAGTGAGGCTGCCTTACGTTCTTAGGGTCCCGGGTTCGAATCCCGATATGAGCAAATGTTTGTGTGATGAGCATGGACATTTGTTTCCGAGTCATGGATGTTTTATGTATAATAAGTATGTATTTACAAACAAAAAGTATCTATGTAGTATATCAACTATCTGGTGACCACGACACAAGCCTCGTTGCTTAGTGTGGCACTAGATGGCGCTGTGTGTTAATGTCCAGCGATATTTATTTATTTATTAATTGTAGGTACTACGTCCGGCGACGTTTGCGTACCTAGTCAGTTTAGCTTCCATAACATAACATCACGCCTGTAATCTGTGAAGGGTTAGACAGAGGTGTACCTAATAGTACACCCACATTTCGCCAGTTATGTTTAAGTCCGACCCCCGTACTATTCAATCCATCCATTAGCACAATGTTTTGAGCGCGTTACATTGAGTTCTATCGTAAAACGTGATTTTCCAACCCGAAAAAAAATTGGTTTCCCAGCGATAATTTTGCGTAAGGATACTTTAGTTTGATGTACAGAATGCTTGGTTGATGGCTCCCTGAAGACCTTGTATCTACAGCCTATACTGTTCCCAGTCCCACGGCTGGGACACGATCTCCAGCCTCCGCTTTCTGAGAGGCTGGAGAAGCAGGCATTTTAGACCCCCAGTAGTGTGAAATAAATCTCACAAAGTGCCTGTTTAGATTCGTACAACCAACTCTTTAAGTAAAAAAAAAACCTGTTCAGGTGGAGATTCATTAATGTCTCTGCCCTGTAGGCTTAGCCAAGTTGACAATCTACAATCGTTAACGCTATAGAAAACTAACCAAATGTATGGGAATGACATCTATCATCGTTAAGTCACGTGGTCAGAACAAATGAATGGAAATTTTAAAGTTTAGTCAAAACTGTAAGTTGGCTACGATTTATATGGGATGTAGGGATCACGATTGTAGAAACGAATACATTTCATTCTATCATCTTGATCGATGTGAACTTGTCTACGAAAGTTTATATTCGTTTGTTTTGACCACGTGACTTAACGTTTACGATTGTAGAAAGAGAATCGATACGAATCGTTTGTAACTTGGCTAGGCCAGCTGGAGTGTAAACGTGGTGCTGTTCCACAAACGATGGAGCACTTAATATCGTGTGTTTCGTGTCCTGACCAAAGCAGAGCTCATCTGACTGCATTGTCATCAACATTGTAGGCATTGTACACGTAACGAACTACTGCATGTCATAAAGCCGGCACGTGTATTGATTAGCACTTTACGTCTTTAATATGCATAGGGAACCCAGTTTCTGAGTTCTGTTCTCGTATCGTGAATTAACAACCTAGCTTGTGGTTTGTCTATTATTGCAATTAGATTTTGTTGCTTGCAACACCGCTGTTTGGGAGATATAGGAGCCCGGTATCAGTTAATTTACCTCTCAATATCTGCATCTCATTACAACTTAGGTAAGTAATCTAAACAGATAAATAAAATAAATAAATACATATCACTGGACATTAACACACAGCGCCATCTAGTGCCACACTAAGCAACGAGGCTTGTGTCGTGGACACCAGATAGTTGATATACTACATAGATACGTTTTTGTTTGTAAATACATACGTATTATACATATAAACATCCATGACTCTGAAACAAATGTTCATGCTCATCACACAAACAGTTGCTCCAACCGGGATTCGAACCCGGGACCCTAAGAACTTAAGGCAGCCTCACTACCGCTGCGCCATTCGGGTCTCACAAATGTGACTAGCTGTGACAAGGACGGGGAGGGGTCTAAAAATCATGATATTCGTGTGACGTAATTTATGGATGGCCCCTAATCGGTCAAAACCACTTTTGACTGGTGTCAGTCAAAACCCTTATGAAGATAAAATGCGTTTTCTGCATTAAAAATATGTTGTTTTAGAACGCCTCAGTTGTAATTACCTAGTCCTAGAATTACATGATGTTTTTCAAAGGGTCACAAAAAAAAACCATCAACATAATAAGTTATTAAGTAAATGTTAGAACAGTTAGTCTATTTGTCATTTCAAAATAAGTGCTTTTTAATGAATACCTATGTAAATATACAAGATGGAAATTTTCAACTTCACCGGGAGGGAGAGTATTCTGAATACTAGAGATAGAAAATTTTACTCAATCGAAACATTATTTTTAAAAAGAAATAAATCTGCATTCAAATTTTTTCGAAAATTCGCTTGGTACACTTGAAATCAAACCGACTAATATTCGAAAAACAACATCCTGTATTTTTATGACATCAATCATATGGATCAAATTTCTCTAACAAACATGATAAATTAAATGAAAGGAAAACCAAGCTTTTAAACTCAATGGGATAAGATAAAGCACGTTTACTCAAAGGTCCATCCGAGGACTTATGTTAGTACCAAAATGGTGTCAGCAGTATAGTTCCAGAGACATCTGTGCAAGGAACACAGGGAAGAGATTACAAGTTGCATAAATTCAATATTATAATGGTTGCATCTTCTGAGCAACGGTGGCCCAGTAGTGGCGCCCCCGACTTACGAACTGTAAGTCGTGGGTTCGAACCCAGGCAGGCGCATTCATCATCATCAGCCTATTAATGTTCCCACTAATGGGACACAGGCCTCCTCTCTATGAGAGAGAATGGTCTACAATCCACCACGCGGGCCCAGTGCGGTTTGGTAGATGGCATGTCACATGTCTTGTGCTTGCGCCTACCTGGGTTCGAACCCACGACGTACTGTTCGTAAGTCGGGGCCACCACCACTGGGCCACCGCTGCTTGCAGGGCAGGCGCATTACTTTGTGTTATTTATTCCATCACCACTGCTCTCAAAACGGTGAAGGAAAACATCGTGAGGAAACCGGCATGTCCTAGAACCAAAAAATTCGAAGACATGTGACATCTACCAACCCGCACTGGGCCCGCGTGCTGGATTATAGCCCATTCCCTCTTATAGAGAGGAGGCCTGTGTCCCAGCAGTGGGAACATTAATAGGCTGATGATGATGATGATGATAATTTTCTATCGTCTAGTTAGGAAACTTTTTATATTATACATCTCTCTCGACAGCTACTAATAGCTCAATGCAATGAATATTATTGAGTATAGATAAAAAATTGGCGATGACGCAACTCCGCCATTTTTTACTCAAATGACCAGGCGAACGTCCTTTAGAGTGGCCAGTGGTTCTTGATACACTGTGTAATGGAGAACTTATATTTTAATGTACTAGCTTATGCCAGCGGCTTCGCCCGCTTATAGTTCGATAACTGTCCCACGGGATAATACTACCGGGATAAAAAGTATCCTATGTTTTAATCCAGGTTATAAACAATCTGTGTGCAAAATTTCATCCAAATCCGTTTAGTAGTTTTTGCGTGAATGAGAAACAAACATCCATCCATCCTCATAAACTTTCGAATTTATAATATTAGTTAGATTGAATTTGACTGCTTCGTTGTTCCAGTGGACACAACTAAGCACGACTGCTGAACGCTGGGTTCTGAGTTCAATACATACCTACCCAGGGCAAAGTTTTTTTTTGGATTTTTCAATTGGGAAACTTTCGTTAAATCCCTGAATCTGTCTTTGTGCCTGATTTTAGGCATTCATTATCATCATCATTTCAGCCAAAAGACGTCCACTGCTGGACATAGGCCTTCCCCAAGTGTCGCCACATTGACCGGTCCCGTGCGACTCGCATCCAGCGGCTCCCCGCAACCTTCACCAGGTCATCGGTCCACCTAGTTGACCTAGTATATGTATAAAAGTTTAAAAACAAATTGCATTTACATTTGCAAAAATCGGTTTTAGTAAGAGTTCGAAAATCGTACATCCAAACGTAAGTAAGTACTTATTCTAGGAAAAAGGTTTAAGGTGGATGCTCCAGGGCTCCGCTTTTCAAGGTCAAATTCATTCCTGCACCTTTATGCGCTTGGAGGGTTGTATTGATGATTTTGATGATTATAATTCTGTAACTACATACGTGTTACAGCCGCGAATCATTTTTTAATCAACACACAACCTGACACTGACCTGCAAATTGCAAAAAACGTAAGATAATTTGAATTTCGCGGGCTACCCTGGATCATACACCTTAACCAAATCCTTTTACTTGCCCGCGTAGCATGACCACCGTAGCAAGTAGACTAGTGGGAGACCTTCCAGAACAACGTCTTGGCCGATACGCCTTTTCTGCCAATCTCTTGGGAAAATAATGGCGTGATTTGATGAATTGGACTTTGCAAACAGTATTGTCTCTTGTCGATCTTGGACAGACGTTACAGGGGGCCCGAAAATCTGTAACCAGTCTTACCAAGGGGTATCACATCACCCAGTAATAACTGGGTTGTGGAGGTCAGATAGGCAGGCGGTCGCTCCATGTAAAATACTGGTATTCAGCTGCACTCGGTTAGACTGGAAGCCGACCCCAACATAGTTGGGAAAAAGCTAGGCAGATGATGAAATAGTGCTATTTCAGACTAAGCACATCTAATAATGTACTGGTCCGCCTTTGTATCTGTTTTTTGCCACATATAACCTTCTGATAATCATGTTGCTATGGTTTTTTGTGAGAAAAAAACCGTGTTTCGGCAAGCGTGACTTTAGTTTGTTGTTATAATTGTTGGGGTGTTCCTGCTCTATGCTAATTATAGCTTATTTAGTTGTAGAAGAATACCACCTGATTTTAATGAAAGTGGGCAAATTGTACAATCTATACTTCTATACTTACTGGTATGTAAAAAACATTTTTTTTTGTATTTCTCTTATACAAAAACAAGTTATTTTTTTACAGTTTTTTACTCGCCAAACTTTACAGTTTAATAGCGAGAAGCGCTCGTTTTTCATACATAACTTAAAATTATAAACTAAACTTAAAATCGAATGTATAAAACTTACTGCTATATTCTGTCTCGTGAATTTTAGTCGCGCCCGCTGTTTGTACGCTTAGATCTTTTAAACTACGCGATGGATTTTAATGCAGTTTTCAGCAATAGATTGAGTGATTAAATAGGAATGTTGCACCCGTGCGAAGCCGGGGCGGTTCGTTAGTAATATACTCCGTGGCTGCTATTGAGAAATCCTTAACCTTTTGACCGCCAGAGCATAAAGGTACGCGCGTGCCCTCCAAGCCCCCAAGTCTCAATTTCACCTTCCATTTTGTCACATATTTGCAAGTGTCAAGCGTTACAGGGCACGCTCTTTGTCACGTATACAGTACAGGCTGTAAACCACCTCATCACGAAGCCGTCATCCAAGCATTCTGTACACCAAACTAACTAATTTTACGCAAAAATTATTGACGGGAAACACAAACAATCATGTTTCGTGGTAGAACTCAATGTAACGCACTCAAAACATTGTGCTGATGGATGGATTGAATAGTACGGAGGTCGTGGAGGTGTTTAAAGTAAAAATCTTTAAACATTAAAAACTTGTATTTAAAAAAAAAGTTGTCAAAAAGTTGGAACTTTGCCCCCCAATATCTCAGTAACTAGAAGGTTCCCAGGTATGGTGTAGAACAAAAAAATGATCGCAATGACGAGGAGAACAAGTGCCTTTCGGCTTCGTTAAGAGGTATTTTTATATCCTTTATGTGACAGTGGCGTTCAAAAGGTTAAGTGAGGGCTATCCCAAGGCACGAAGCATTCCCAAGAATAGTAAACTCTTCCACTCACCTAAACACAAACAGGCAGACAATACGATCTAGTAACGCGTCATCCACATTCTAACCGCCTCAGATGGCTAACTATTAGTAAACAGCGACGTTCCAGACGTAGAATGTGTGCGTATACGCATACTGACGCCATTTTATTGAAAGTCTGTTGGGTAGTCGATGCATTGTGGATCGTAGCTTGATGGCAACTGAAGAGCAAAGAAACCATGGATGGACTGTGTGAAGAATGATATGGCAAGAAAGGAGGTGTCTGATGAGATGACGAGTAATAGAGAAGTATGGAAGAAGAAGACATGCTGCGACCACAAGTGAATTGGTATAAGGGCAAGAGAATTATGATGAGACTTAAGGTGAATGCTCCAACCAGCCCGCGAAATTCAAATTTTCTTACGTTTTTTGCAATTTGCAGGCCAGTGCTAGGTTGTATGTTGATTAAAATATGGCTTGCGACTGTAAGACGTATGTAGTTCTAGAATTATAATCATCAATACGACCCTCCAAGCGCATAAAGGTGCAGGAATGACTTTGACCTTGAAAAAGTAATTCCTGCATCTTTATGAGCTTGCACTGACCTGCAAAAAATGTAACAGAATTTGAATCTCGCGGGCTACCCTGTAGCATCCACCTAATGGCAACTGATTTCCTATTTCTGGTCTTATAGAAGTTTTTACCCATATTTTTTTATTAATTCCTCAGTTCGCTGTTCTCTTACATAATTACTTCACTCAGCGATGTCGTCAAAATAATGACGTTGTTACATAATCTGTTTTACATAATTGACTTATGTGTTATTTCTGTCTGGTTTCTCTCGTGTGGAATATACATAGTTTTACGTAAAAACTCTGTGCTATTTATGGGGTAGATTGTGGTGATTACGTCTTTCTGCGTAGACAGCACCATATTCACGCCCTTTTCCAATGGGGTAAGCAGAATGCGGTTCGATTCCTGGGACCGGCAAAGTGTCATAGATTTTTCTTTATTGGTTCAGAAGCAGCCACGGAGTATCGATTTGTACCTGGTTGATGGCAATACTCTCACCCCCTATTACATGGGACTTTAAACATACCCCTAGAAAGAAAGAAAGAAAATTGTGTTTTTTTTTTTAATGCATTAAAAACATTTACAAAATTCCACAAAATAAATACACAAACAAAACTAATAATGCCGAAAGGGCCTCAGCTCAGCATAATGCCAGATGGCAACACAAGGTGTACCACCTGACGCTGATGTTCAGCTGCAGCCCACGAGTGCCATACGCTCGACAATATAAACAAACACATGTATTAAAGTCTAAAATTTTTGCATAACTACCAACTAGAAATGAAAATAAAATGTTTTAAAAATACATTAAAAAACAATAACAAAAAGTAAAAATGATGGATTGTATAAAATAAATAACATTGTTTTTTTTTTAATAACTTATAAAATTTATAAATACTGTGTCCATTAATAAAAAGAACAAAAAGACATTAATAAACAGCAAAAAGGACAAAATCGAGACATGTGTAAAATTGATAACAATAATAAAATTGAGGAAGTACACTAGGAAACAATAATAAAGTAAAAATAATAGAATGTATAAAATTAATAACATTGGTAAAATTTAATAGATAACGAATAAAAATAATAGAATGTATAAAATTAATAACATTGGTAAAATTTAATAGATAGAGAATAAATAAAAAGTCTAGTATATACAAGTGGGTTTCAGAGTAAGCTTAAACGGTTCTTGTTAAACAAGTGTCTATATTCTATTGATGAATTATAAATTAATACAAAAGTCGATAGTATCATTTTCATTATTGACTTGAAATGGACATTTTTATTGTATTTTATGAATTGACACATTTTTTTGTATTTTATGAATTGACAAATTATGACGTTAATTTTTTTTATATCCTTCTCTTTTTTAATTCTTTCTTTTTTTGTATTATTTTTATTATTAATCTGATTTTAATTTAATTTGGATAGGTAATTGTAACGATTTTAATATGAATTGCATGTATGATTGATGTTTGTTATATATTTAGTTATATAAATTCAGACACGATGTAAAAATCGTTATTGAATAAATGAATTGAATTGAATTGATAACGAATAAAAATAATAGAATGTATAAAATTAATAACATTGGTAAAATTTAATAGATAACGAATAAAAATAATAGAATGTATAAAATTAATAACATTGGTAAAATTTAATAGATAACGAATAAAAATAATAGAATGTATAAAATTAATAACATTGGTAAAATTTAATAGATAACGAATAAAAATAATAGAATGTATAAAATTAATAACATTGGTAAAATTTAATAGATAACGAATAAAAATAATAGAATGTATAAAATTAATAACATTGGTAAAATTTAATAGATAACGAATAAAAATAATAGAATGTATAAAATTAATAACATTGGTAAAATTTAATAGATAACGAATAAAAATAATAGAATGTATAAAATTAATAACATTGGTAAAATTTAATAGATAAGTAACGAATAAAAATTGATGAAACACTGTTTTAAGCTTTCACGGTTCATAACTATACTTAAAATGTCACTTACCGGGATATCTTCCGTGATTATTTATTGTTTTTGAAATAAATTTCAATCGAGAGGATGGCTTCAAATTGTCAAGTACGTGGAATCCAGTATTGAGTATGCTCAAAAGTAGCAGCCAGCAACATAATAAGAACTTCACAAAACCTGGTGATACTGTGAGTGTGTTTTGCCGTGACTTAGTGTCGAGTTCCAGTGGTGCGCGTAGCAAAAGACAAAGAAAGAGGGTAGACAGATTTGTCTGCTCCTAACAATTTTTTCCATCCACCCACATTCTCCAGTTGACCCGCGATCATGGCGCTTGCAACAGCGTCGAAATATCGGGAACTCAAAAACAATAAATAATCACGGAAAATATCCCGTAAGTGACATTTTAAGTATAAAAATTTATGAAATTTAAAAAATTAAAGATCATAGAATTAATATCAATGCTAAAATTTAAAAATGCATGAGCTTGTAATAATGATGTACTTGATATACCTAATTGATAAAACATTGATAAAATTACACCTCTGTCTAACTCTACGGAGACTGCAGGTGTGATGTTATGTAGTTGAAAGAAATCGACTTCAGACGAAGTGGCGCTGCGTATACGTCTTTCAATACTATACCTACTGTGAGCTATGGGCTGGCTAGCTCGCCCGTCCGTCCGTCTCATGACGACAGGCCGTGTCGACAGCGCGTTCGTGTTTCACGCGCGCCTCAAAGAGATGTCAGCAGAAAGGAAGGGGTCCGCAAGGGCCGATGCCTGCCGGGGCTGCGGGACTGTTCGAAAGAGATACCGTGGCCCCGGAACACAAAGGGCGATGAAGGAACATGGATTGGTTTTAGTCAGTAAGAGTCTGACACTCCCTACGCTCCGCCCAGAGCGGGAGGAGTTATTTGATGATTTCCCATCCGAAAAAAAAGAGTTATGACTAGCAGTCCATGTATGTTTGTTTTTACGTATGTTCTACCGTAGCGCCTAAACTTATTCATCCGATTTTGATGAATAAGCTTTCAATCGATTCGTTATTATGGCCCCGGTAACGTAAGCTACATTTTAACCGACTTCAACAATAGGAAGAGTCGATTTCACCTTGTAAACCCCGAATCTAATTTAAGCGTGATTTTCCAGTAATCGGGTTTTTAGTTGTAGTATACCACAAAATTTTTTGTGGTAGCAACTTCTTCGAGTGGGCTGTGAGTCAACAAAATTAAATACTACCTAATTGTATACTCGGAAAAGTGGATAGCATTAGCACGTCTTCTTTTTCAACCCTGCTTTCTCTCACTACCTAAATAACAGTAACGAACAAGGAGTCAAATTCAAACCATTTCTTTCAAGTAGACCATTACGGCACTTTTGAATGTCAAAAATACAAAAAAAAGCGAAGCTACAGTCCCAGTCACAAGGCATTATAACATGAGAAAGTACTGTAGTTGCCCATTCCAAAGCGTAGATCTCTATGGAGAAGAATGGGCAAGGTAGTGTCCGCCTATCTGACCTCCAGAACTGACACGATACCCCTAGGCAAGACTGGTTGTCTGACCACCTCGTAAAGTCTGTCCCTTACCACTGTTATCCACCTGTTGATCCACCAAAACTCCTCACAGGACAAGAAACGCCAACCTAATAATAGCCGGCAGCATATGCGTACGCGCATTAATTCGTACAGGGGATTGGCACGAGGTACGTTGCCCTCGGCGACCTTGCAGCGGTTGGTGACTCCGGCAACCGATCCTGGGTTCTCCTACCTCACGCCTTGAGTGAGGCAATGACTTGGCTTGAGTTTCCGTGAGTAGTGACACGCTTGTTATTGTTAAAGGGGAGAGCAGGGCAGATAGTGTATTTTAGGGTTCCGTACCTCAAAAGGAAAAAACGGAACCCTTATAAGATAACTTTCTTGTCCGTCTGTCTGGCCGTCTGTCACCACCGATTTTCTCAGGAACGGATGGACCTAGCAAGTTGAAATTTATACCATATACTGAGGTTTATAGTCCCTATTAGGTGTACAAAAATCAAGGTCCTGAGTCAACACGATAATAATGACACGATAATGGGCAAATTTATTTTTTGAATCTGTTGTTTTCATGGTTGTATATTGGTCTACAGGTCCCATACTGTTATGACTACAAAAGTTACTCGCGGCCTCCATTAAAAAAAAAATACACTATTATTAAAATATCGATCAAAGTTACAACGAACTACAAGAACTTTTATATTATGTTACTTGCTGCTACGGAACCCTTCATGGGCGAGACCGACTCGCGTTTGGCCGGTTTTTTTCTTTTCGCTTCTACGGCTGAACAGATTTTGCACATAGGTAGATCATGGTCAGGACATAATTTTTTTTTCAGAATACTTAGGTACTGTTAATGTTCCTTTTTTATAATTTCCGACCTCTTCTTGGGTATACCAGATAATTACCAGATCCCTTAACTCATGATCCAACGATGTCGGCAACTGAACTTCACCCCGAAACAAAAAAAGAAGCACTTCTTGTTTTTAATATCCATTTCCACTTGAAAATGGATATTAAAAACAAGAAGTGAGTATTTTCTTCATAATATTTACCAGCGTAGGCGGCATACGTGTATACATACGTACGTACATAATACCTATAGGCACACGTAAGACGTTCAAACCCACAATTACTTTTGATCTAAAAAGGCTGAACAAAAACTGACGCACGACCATGAACTTGGTTTAGTTAGGACGAAAGCGGTCGAATTGCGACGTTGGGACTAAAAGATATGTTTTATCTAGCTGTTGATCGCTACTCGTCCGCGTGACATTGTTATAAAAATATTACTTCCCTGTTTGAATCGGATTTTGTTGAAAAATTCAAGAGTTTTCATTCCTTTTTTGTACGGAACCCTAATCTTTTTTCCAAATTACCCTTAGTTAGTCTTTAGAACATCAGCTATCTGCTAGTAAAACTCCCGTCAAAATCGGTCCAGCCGTTTCGGAGATTAGCCGGAACAAACGGACAAAAAATAAAAGAAGTTTTTTTTCATACGCATTCTTCCCAACTATGTTGGGGTCGGCTTTCAGTGTAACCGGATGCAGCTGAATACCAGTATTTTACATGGAGCGACTGCCTATCTGACCTCCACAACCCAGTTAGTACTGGGTAATACGATACCCCTTGGTAAGACTGGTTGTCAGACTCTTTGGGCCACTGACTACCTGTAACGACTGTCATGATCTACAAATGACAGCCGGGACCAACGGCATAACGTGCTTTCCGAGGCACGGAGGAAACTCGGTATGTAGTGGGTGGTCACCCATCCACAGACCAACCTAGGCAAGGGCGGCTAACGTAAACATCGACCCGAGCGGCTGCTAGCTGTGTATTATTTAGCCACTAGCTCCTCCTAATGAACAATCTTCGTAAATAACCGAATAGTTACTTCTGAACCGAACCGAAGTCTTGCAGCGACTTTGCCACGTGATAGTATTGGATCATAAGTTTCAGGGTTCCGTACCCGAAGGGTAACCAACGGGACCCTATTACTAAGCCTCCGCTGTCCGTCCGTCCGTCTGTCACCGGGCTGTATCTCATGATCTGTAATAGGTAGACAGTTGAATTTTTCATAGAATGTGTAATGTAGTGTGTGTTGTAGGATTCGAAATAAAACGGCAAGCAAACTTTACTTCTTGAATTTAATCGTCTGATAATTAAACGTCTTTCATCTTTTCTCATCCGTCGTACTATAAAGGGTGTAAAACACCTCTTAAAGAAGCCGAGAGGCACTTGTTCTCCTCGCCATTGCGATCATTTTTTTGTTCTACACCATACGTGGGAACCTTCTAGTTACGGAGATATTGGGGGTCAAAGATTCAACTTTTTGACAACATTTTTTTTAAATACAAGTTTTTAATGTAAGATTTTTACTTTAAACACCTTACCTTACCTCACCTTACCTTACCTTTACCCACCTTATAGTACGGGGGTCCTGGACCCCCGTAGTATAGGCGTGACGACAGTATCAAAAAATTGCAAATCTATTTAGTCCGTCAGTTAGAGTATTGGAAATTAATGGACATGTACTTTTTGTTTTAGTGAGTTTTCCCACTCGGGAGTGGGGGCTCGTGACGTCAAAACTAGCTAAATATTATACCTAGGCGTGACGTATTGAGAATTTTAAAAGCGTCATATCTTCGTCAATTTTGGTTTACGTAACAAAAGAAAAAACACGGGTCAAATATTTTTTGATAATCTAACTGACGGACTAATTAGATTTTTTTTGTCGTCTCGCCTATTCAATCCATCCATCAGCACAATGTTTTGAGTGCGTTCCATTTGAGTTCTTCCACAAAACATGATATTTCACCCCAAAAAAAAAGTCGTTTCCCGGCAATAATGTTTGCGTAAAGTTACTTAGTTTGATGTACAGAATGCTTGGTTGACGGCTTCGTGATGAGGTGGTTTACACCCTGTATAATATTGATGCTCTACGCACCGTTCTTGACACACAGTGTTGTCACACCATCATTACATTTCCTCATTCAATCAGTGTTGCCACTTAACTCACCTGACATTCCCACATTTATTTCTGTTGCCGCTATAACAACAAAAATTAAATTAAAGGGGGCTCTTCTATTACGATGGTACGGAATCCTTCACTAGCACTTGGACGGTTGATCCGCTTTTCTGTTCACCCAAAAGGTGAGTGAAGCCTTACAAAATCATAATTTAATAATTTATTTTACTTCACGATGTTTCTGTCCTGAATGTTTGATTTTACTTACGGCCTTGCCCCTGTCTCGTTGCTTTAAAGTCATAATAAATAATTATGTTCCCCAAGAAGTACCAGGCTGGCATGAGCTCAAGGTGGTACCTATGCATTTCAATAATTCTAGGTAGGTACGGTTTTCTAGTAATAAATACCTTCTTGGATTCATGCCAGCCTAGTACTGTTCGTAAGGATGATCCGTAACTAGACTAGGTAACAATAGTACATTGTTCACCGAGAGGAGAAAGTGACCGATTACCGTCGAGGGTGTCGTTTGAAGCCCGAGCCGTAGGCGAGGGCTTTAAAACACCCGAGATCGGGAATCGCACTTTCTCTCGAGTGTTAATAGTGCTTTATACTACACCTACGAGGAAAATAAAAAACTAAATCTTTACTAATTGAAATTCTGAATCCTCAAACAACACACAAATTGAAAATGGCGCCAATGGCGTCTGCAATTTTCACATGTTCTTTTTTCAAATTGTTTATCCTGCCGCCGCAGGGTCGCACTGCCAGCCCGACACCATCCAACACACAGCTAGTGGCCAGTGTCATTTTGCGAACTTGGAGATAAAAACTCACTGTAAAAACTTTTTGGCTTTTGATATTTAGGTTACCGGCGCATAGTCTTACCCAAAATTAAAAAAGAAAAACCACGTAAGAAATGGATTTTCATACACTTTTCTCTCCCGCTCAGATGCGTTTTCTCCCCGCATATTTGTTCGATATGCAATGACGTACTTTCTACCGTAAATTTGATAAAGTATCAAGGTACTTTCCAAGCAGGTGTAGTATAAATAAAATATAAACACAACCCTTCCCCACCAGTGTGGACACGGGCGATGGGGCCCACAAGAATCACCATATAAATTAATATCAATAAACTTTTCTACTTGACTATACAAATCATAAAATTGGTCAACGGGATCAGTTGACTAATTAAAAAATTCATAGGTCGACTGATCCCGCGGGATCCGCCTGTGTGGGAAAGAGCCGTTTTGAAATGTAGGCGGGAATCCTCCACGGCCATGGTTAGCATGAAACAAATGAACCAGGACAAACCATGACAAGCAGTGATAGCACTGATAGCCCGGTGTGACGTCATAGGTCTCGAGTTCTCTCTCAAGACACGCACCTCTGATTTTTCGCATTAATGTGCGTATTGTATTATTATCACTCGCTTCGGTGAAGGAAAACATCGTGAGGAAACCAATCCAGCATGCCTGAGAGAAATTTCTCGACGGCGCGGCATGTAGACGGCATGTAGATCTAAGTCAGAGGCTCATGGGCGGCACAAAAACTATAACACCATGTTGGGCGCTAGGAAAAAAACTGGCCCAGGGCGCGTCAGACTCGCGGACCGAAGGTTCAGTACAAACTTTTTAGAGGACAAACTTAACTTTACTGTTCGAGCCCTAGAAACGGCTATTGCTCCAACCGCAAATAATAAGTTTGTAATAGTAAAGTCGCTTTTTTTTGTTATTAAACTACATATTTACGGTTTTCAGACTTTTCTCTTTACATGTGCTGTAAGACCTTGCAGAAATAAAAAAAAAAAGTTTATAATTAAGGTAATTAGTCCGTCAGATAGATTTCCAAAAAATATTGACACATATTTTTTCTTCTTTCACGGAAACAAAAAATGAAGACGATACCGTGCGTCGCAAACTCGTGTGACGTCACATTTGAGTAAATGTTTTACTCAAATGTGACGTCACAAGCCCCCACTCATGATCTTTGACACGTTTTATCTTCGTCAATTTTTATTAATTTGATAAAACAAAAAACACGTACTTATCCAATATTTTTCGATAATCTAACTGACGAACTAAACAAGTAAACAGAATCATATTTTTTTTAAATCAGTCTTCATTCCTTCTCTTTCATTCTCTTCTTCCCTATCCCCGACGACCCGAATGGCGCAGCGGTAGTGAGGCTCCCTTACGTTCTTAGGGTACCGGGTTTGAATCCCGGTTGGAGCAAATGTTTGTGTGACGAGCATGGACATTTATTTCCGAGTCATGGATGTTATATATGTATAATAAGTATGTATTTACAAACAAAAAGTATGTATGTAGTATATCAACTATCTAGTGTCCACGACACAAGCCTCGTTGCTTAGTGTGGCACTAGATGGCGCTGTACGTAATGTCCAGCGATATTAATATTTATTATTACCCTACTAGTGCGAGCGAGAATACATACTCTGTCTCGCTCGCACTAGTAGAGTAATTGTCTGTCTAAAGACAGTCTTGTCTATAGTTTGACTATAAAAGCCAAAGGTCAAAGGACCCCAGTGTCTCTTGATATAATTGGGGTCACGCCGGGTCAGGATGCAGTCAAATGAGAAATTGATTGACATTGGGTTAATTAATATGGAAAACATCATGGTTGGAGTCCTCGAAGGGATGTTACGGTCATATAAAGCGTGTAAAACTCCTCTTAACGAAGCCGAAAGGCACTTGTTCTCCTCGTCATTGCGATCATTTTTTTGTTCTACACCATACCTGGGAACCTTCTAGTTACGGAGATATTGGGGGGTGTCAAAGTTCCAACTTTTTGACAACGTTTTTTTTTAAAATACAAGTTTTTAATGTAAGATTTTTACTTTAAACACCTTCACGACCCCCGTACTATTCAATCCATCCATCAGCACAATGTTTTGAGTTCAACCACAAAACATGATTTTTTACCCACAAAAAAAAAAGTCGTTTCCCAGCAATAATTTTTGCGTAGACTTACTTAGTTTGATGTACAGAATGCTTGGTTGACGGCTTCCTGATGAGGTGGTTTACACCCTGTATTATTCGCCAGTTATGATTAAAAGTCCGTGTATTCGCATGTGATACTATTACTGAGCACTATAGCATTAATTATGTTTGTGTTTTAAGGTCTTGTTTTAATTAAGCGTTCTTTCCTTCTATGTGGTACTAGCTACTAGCTGTTTCCTGCGACTTTCGTTCGCTAGGTATTATTATAAAAAAAAAAAAATACTTCCCTTTTTGAATCGGATATTGTTACCACGGAACCCTAATTCTTTTTCTAAAATAAAAATCGCCTTAGTTACTTCTTATAACATCAGCTATCTGCCAGTAACTAGTCCCGTCAAAATTGGTCCAGCCGAAAGACGTCCACTGCTGGACATGGCCTCCCCGCGCGTGTCGCCACATTGACCGATCCCGTGCGACTCGCATCCAGCGGATCGCCGCTACCTTCACCAGGTCATCGGTCCCCCTAGTGAGAGACCTTCCAACGCATTGTCTTCCGGTTCGCGGTCGCCACTCCACAACTTGTCGGCCCCATCGGCCATCCGTTCTGCGAGCAATGTGCCCTGCCCACTGCCACTTAAGCTTGGCAATTCTTCGGGCTACGTCGGTAACCTTGGTTCTCTTGCGGATGTCTTCATCTCTGATTTGATCGCGCAAGGAAACTCCGAGCATAGCCCTCTCCATTGCCCTTTGGGTGACTTTAAGCCTTCTGATAAGGTCCATTGTGAACGGCCACGTCGCACGTCGTTCGTACCTTCAGTTTCGAGTAAAAATAACCAGTTTGTCTTATATTTAAGACTTGCAACATGTAGTAACATTGGCTTCTCGTGAATGTAATGTACCGTTATCTTTTAACAATGGTAATGCTAATGAAGCTGTTTTTTAGCCGGGTTCCTGTATTTGACCAGTCGTTGGTGATTATTTTTACTATTTTTTTATATAAATCGTGATATGTCAAATGACCAATTTCTTCGAGACGCCATTGTTTAACTATTGTGTCTACTTCGTGGACAGATCATGGGATAATGGTATGCTGTAATGCTGCGCATGAGGACCTGGGTTCGATTCCCAGTTCGGGCAAAGATTTTTCTTGAGGAATTTCTCAGTAGCAGCCACGGAGTCTGGATTTGTGCCCGGCTGTTGGCAATAGACTCGCCTAACTATTACATAGGACTAACTTAAGGTGGATGCTCCAGGGCAGCCCGCGAAATTCAAATTTTCTTACGTTTTAAAGGTGCAGGAATTAGTTTTTCAAGGTCAAAGTCATTCCTGCACCTTTATGCGCTTGGAGCTTATAAAGCTTAAAGCGTTTATCCGTATCTTCCATAACACATTAAAATCAAAATGCAATCATAAACCTAAATATATTTCCGGTATAGAAAACACATCGTTTTGTTTATTAATATGATATTAGCTCAAACCTGTTATAAGCCAACGGATGCTAGTAAACGACGTTCAAAAGAAAACATCAAATACGCAAACTCCTTGTATCATTAACTCTTAAAATACACACATTTCACCAGTTATGTTTAAGGTGGATGCTCCAACCAACCCGCGAAATTCAAATTTTCTTACGTTTTTTTGCAATTTGCAGGCCAGTGCTAGGTTGTATGTTAATTAAAATATTGCTCGCGACTGTAAGACGTATGTAGTTATAGAATTGTAATTATCAAAATCATCAATACAACCCTCCAAGCTCAAAAAGGTGCAGGAATGACTTTTTCAAGGTCAAAGTCATTCCTGCACCACCTTAACAAACCGATTAGCATTTTTGTTGTGGACCTTACGTCTGTGAAACTTCTAGTTACGGAAATATCGGAGTTGAATGTTACAACTTTTTTTCAACTTAAAAAAAATACAACAGTACAGTTTTTAATGTTATAACTACGATGCCCAAACTCATACTATCATGATTAATCATGAAATAGGTTTAGTTCAAAGGTACTCATTTTTCACTCTTTAATTTTTTTCTAAATGTAAGTAAACATATTAGTGGTCATGATTGTACCATCTGATCTGAATCACAAAAGGTGTTTGACCGTTCTTTGTTCTCTTGATTGAACGAGAATCTTTTCCAAAAGCGCATGAACTGATAAAATACACACCCCCTACAGCCCCCCCGCACCCCCCTCTCCGTCTAGACGACCTGTAGGTAGTCGAAAAAAAAATGCAACAATATTGTCAGTTTGCATCGAGACGCCGCGCGGTGCGGTCGCGTTGCGCACTTTCGATTTTCGAAAGTTTTCACGTACACGCGTGTACTGTGATAGTTTTTTTATTGTATTGTATTGAACTGTGATAGTTAGTGTTTAAATATGTTTTGTCTGTTCAGTGCTAGTAAGTATGTTTTTGAATATTTAGTTTAAAATTAGTTTACTTGGAAAAATAACTATAAATAAGATTTAAATTGATGACGCTTTCACCAAATAGGGTTTATAATATTTTTATGTCGTGATGGCTCAAAGGTTAAGGTCTCGCCTTTCAAACACGAGGTTATGGGTTCAAATCCGAGCAAGTACCAAGGTGACCAATGCTCATGTCTTCTCTATATGAGAAGAGGTCTTTGGACAGTTATGTGCTGGTATTATTATTTTTAATTGGATCAGCTGATAGAACTTACGCATGCTTTGAAAGTTTGATGAAAATTTCTGTCGTTTTCGTAGAACTTATAAATACAGGAACAGGCTGATTCATGTTGAAACAAAAATAAACAAGGTGTCTAAACTTGCCTTGTCATTTTCTCGGAAACTGAGGCACCGTTTTGGATGTAGTTTTTGTCTCTGTTAAGTTTTGTGGGCTTACGACATTTAGCAGCTTGGCTTGTCTTTTATAAACATTGACTAATATAATTATTTTAATAATTAATAAATAAATAATAAATACATTTATTTCAGGTAAATAACAGCCATTGCTAAATAAAAATTTATAAAATATAAAAAACATCGTTACAAAAAAATTAAATAAAAACAGACTCAATCAACTAGATTAAATCGTGATCTTCTTTCTTTATCGTGTGGTTAGTGCCTAACCTGGTGTCAGAGTTTGCCGCCCATGGGCCTCTGACTTGGCTTTACATGCCGTCGAGAAATATCTCTCAGGCATGCTGGTTTCCTCACGATGTTTTCCTTCACCGAAGCAAGTGATAATTATACAATACACACATGAATCTTAAAAATCAGAGGTGCGTGTTGTCTTGGGTTCGAACTTGAGACCTTTGACTTGGCAGTCCGACAGTCACACCACTAGGCTGAGAGACTGCATGTTAATCAAGATTAAGTCATAATTATTTTAAATACAAATTAAGTATACTTAACTCTATAAAATTCAGGTTGTTTTGCAAAATCCCGGGAAATTTTAAATTTTAGTATCTCTTTATGAAAAAGAGCACAGCCGGAATAAAAATAGACTTGGGTAGTGTCTGCCATGTCTGGGCAGACGATATGGTTGCCATTGCGGGAATATCCTGGATGAGGTTGGCACAGGAGCGTGAAGCTTAGCACAAACAAAGAGAGGCCTATATAATACTTAGCAATGGGTGACGTCGGGCTGTGGATGATGATGATTATGATGAATGTCTGCCATTATGGATGATTTCTGACTTCCGGTATAAATAGACTTAGAAATAAAACGAAAGCTTAAAAACATGGTAAGTAAAATGTGGACAAATTCGTCATATTTTTTTGAAAGTTGAAGATAGTTGACTAACCCCCGAATACTGAAACGTCACTCAAAATTTAAGTAGTACTTATATTTAACAGATACTCAAAAGTGACGTTTGGCCATACGAAATTTTAAGTTTAGTAACTGCTTAAATGTTAAGCAGCCCTTAAATTTTGAGTGACGTTTCAGTATTCGGGGATATAACTGGTACACTCAACTACTTTAATATAAATTTGATGGTTGTAAGCGATAAATAATATTGTTGTCTTTTACACACATCCATTATAAACAACATAGCATTCCTCAATATTTAATTATAAATGTATTTTTAAAAAACATTAAGTAGGTATAAAAAGATTTTTTTTGTTTGTTTTTTTTTTTGTTTTGTCTTTAGGGTCGAAAATTCTTTGCCTTTTCGTGTATACTGGTGTGACCGAAATATTGTCTGTAGCATCTGATACTTTACACCTCATCATCTGCCCAGCCTTTTCCCAACTATGTCGGGGTCGGCTTCCAGTCTAACCAGATGCAGCTGAATACCAGTATTTTACATGGAGCGACTGCCTATCTGCCCTCCACAACCCAGTTAGTACTAGATAATACGATACCCCTTGGTAAGACTGGTTGTCAGACTTTTTGGGCCACTGACTACCTGTAACGACTGACAAAGATCTACAAATGACAGCCGGGACCAACGGCTTAACGTGCTTTCCGAGGCACGCAGGAAACTCACCTGTGTGGTCAGTGGTCACCCATCCACAGACCAACCTAGTCAAGCACGGCTTAACCTAAAGATCGACCCGAGCGGCTGTTATTATTTAGCCACGAGCTCCTACTGATACTTACTGAGATAGTTTACTCCTGACCGAGAGTAAAACAACGCGACCTAACACCACGCCTGTAATCCTCGAAGTTGATAGGCAGAAATGTACTTACTCCCATATTTCGGCAGTTATAAAGGGTGTAAAAAACCTCTTAACGAAGCCGAAAGGCACTTGTTCTCCTCGTCATTGCGAACATTTTTTTGTTCTACACCATACCTGTGAACCTTCTTGTTACGGAGATATTGGGGGTCAAAGTTCCAATTTTTTGACAAGTTTTTGTTTATAATGTAAGATGTTTACTTTAAACACCTCCACGACCTCCGTACTATTCAATCCATCCATCAGCACAATGTTTGGAGTGCGTTACATTGAGTTCTACCACAAAACATGATTTTTCACCGCAAAAAATAAAAGTCGTTTCCCAGCAATAATTTTTGAAGTTACTTAGTTTGATGTACAGAATGCTTGGTTGACGGCTTCGTGATGACGTTGTTTACACCCTGTATTTAGGTAAGCAACCGTACCAAGTAAACAATACATACTTAATTAAATCGCATTTGTCTGACTAGTGTCATTAATGAATAAAATTATAACGATTATGTATATTATATGTACATAATTGTACATTGTATTAATATCGTTATTTCTGTGTTTAATTAAATACAGGGCCTTGCTTTATGTTTTGAAACAAACCGTGTCGACCATTTTCTGCACCTGTGTATATTTTATTGTAGGTACATTTATTTAATTTGGCGCGTGACGTAGAAAACTCTGCCTTTTTTTTCGGATGGGAAATCATGATAGTAATTTATAATATGTGTATAATTTGTTGTATGTATGTATATGTGTATTTATTATTATATTGTATTCTTTAAAATTGTCTGTACTATTGCACCTACTGTTTTGTCTCTGCATCACCCTAAGGTAGACTGGTAGAAAATGCCCAAGGCATTAAGTCCGCCTTTGTACATTATGTGCATAAAGTTTTAATAAATAATAAATAAATTTAAAAACTCCTTTTAAAATCGTCGTTATTCACTAACTTTTGAGTTCTGTAATTGCAAACATACAAGGAGTAATGTAAAGGGACCCTTCAACGAAGTCGTCAACCAAGATTCTGTACATCAAACTAAGTAACTTTTTTTTTGGGGTAAAAAATCACCTTTTATTGTAAATCTTGTGAAGAAGTTGGAATTTTGACCCCCGATAACTCCGTAACTAGAAGGTTCCCAGGTATTGTGTATAACAAAAAAATTGTTACAATGACGAGGAGAACAAGTGCCTTTCGGCTTCGTTAAGGGTATTTTTATTTTAATTTTTCATTGATGCTCCACTTCTATTGGTCGCAGCTTTCTAACCGACTTCAAAAAGGAGGAGGTTCTCAATTCGTTGGAACCTTTTTTTTATTTTTTATGTATGTTCCCCGATTACTCGAAGATGGCTGGACCGATTTGGTTTTTTTTTAAGAGGAACAATTCTGTCATACATGATTGTTGCGTAACTTTAACCGTTTACGCAGCGCACGCAACGGAAGCTCTCAAAAGAAATAAATTTTCCCTGTTTTTTTTTGTAACATTTTTCTTTGAGGCTCTGCTCCTATTAGTTGTAGCGTAATGTTATATAGCCTATAAACTTCCTCGGTAAATGGGCTGTCCAACATTAAAATATTTTTTAAATTCGAACTAGTAGTTACTGAGATTAGCGCGTTCAACCAAACGAACGCTTCAGCTTTATAATATTAGTATAGATTTCAGATATATATTTAAAAAGTTCCCTTAAAAAAACCTCCAGAAAAAGGTACTTAAAACAATGCGGACTGACCCCGAAATACGCGTATCTTGCAAGGTAAAACCACGAAGGACAGAAACTGTCTCCGTTTACATAATGTACTCAACAAAACAGGTGTACATATAACACAACCCAGCACCCTGACCTTTCGTCTCATTTGCAACTTACTTGTGATTAAATTACTTTTAGTCTATTTTGGTACAACCTTAGGTTGCGTTTCCACGCCGTGTCGACGGCGCAGGAGTGTTCCACGCGCGCCTCTAAGAGAGTCGGCAACAGTGAAGGGGTCCGCAAGGGCCGAAGCCTGCCGGGGCTGCGGGACTATTCGAAAGAGATACCGTGGCCCCGGAACACAAAGGGCGATGAAGGAACATGGATGGGTTTTAGTCTGTAAAAGTCTGACACTCCCTCCTGCTCCGCCCAGAGCGGGAGGAGTCATTTGATGATTTCCCATCCGAAAAAAATAAAAAAATAAAATGATGTGTTTCCACTAGAGATGAGATGAAATACAAAGGAAATAATGCTTAATCTTCACAGAAACGTTTATTATACTAGAACACGTCCATTACAGAAAAGAGACAAATCATCTTCAATTATTTTATGTCAGAGAGAGACAGATATACATATTATAAACTACTCCTGTCTCACTCACACCTTATTACATTGAAACCTTATTATTACATTGAAACTCAATAGTCTATTTTACAACAAGATGAGCGAGGATGCGAAATTCTTTTAGTGTTACACTGTGGTGTGTACAGTGTGGTATACTAATATGAGCGCATTAATGAAAACCGGCCAAGTGCGAGTCTGACTCGCGCACAAAGGGTTCCGTACCATTATCTATACAACACAAGACAAAACGGTAAAAAAAATACGTTTGTTGTATGGGAGCCCGCCGTAAATATTTATTTTATACGGTTTTGTAATTGTTGTTATAGCGGCAACAGTAATACATTATCTGTGAAAATTTTAACTGTCTAGCTCTCACGGTTCATGAGATCGAGCCTGGTGACAGACAGACGGACGGACAGCGGAGTCTAGTAATACGGTTCCGCTTTTACCCTTTGGGTACGGAACCCTGAAAATGTTGCAAAAACGGGGAAACTAGTATTTTTATAATAATTTCAATACATAGATTCACGCCTATTTCCCATAAGGGTAGGCAGAAATTTCAGAACGCCATCTACTCTGATCCATACATACTACTCGTCTACGAAATGAAATAATACTAAACGGAGAAGATCTTCAAAGACATGTTCGCCATATTTTATTTGGTCAATATTTTAAAACCACGTGGCGTCTGCTTATTGATTACTTTATTTACTGCTGTTTGATTTATTAGGTTTTCAAGATCCCCAATGAAGATAAGAACACAAGGATTAAAGAATTATGTTTGTACACGATTTAAAGATGTTATTTATTTTGTTGTCAAAGTAATTGCTGTGATTATAACAAACGTCAAAGACGCTTTTTGAACTGTAGCATATTTTGAAGTAGGTAATATCCGAAATACGAAAAGAATCTACCCGAAAAAAAATACAAATTCATTCCTTTCTGAAACCCAGCCATTTCCTAGATCATAACTCACACACAAACATACATAGGACTCTGTCTGGCAGGTGAACGCCTCAGGGACCCTTTGTCGTCTGATCGTTGACCTAGGTTAGGTCTGAACCGTCTAGCCTCCGTCTAGACACACCCTGTACCTAGCGGATTTCATTTTAGAGGGAGTATTGAAATTTTAATTTCGGAAAGGGGAAGGTTCCATCTGTGGTACTTATGGAGTCTTGTGGGAAAAATGTTTGCGATCTCTGACTTTTATTGCGGGCTTTGGTGATTGGATGATAATGTTAGCAGATAAAAAAAAGAAGAAAAAAAACGATTTTTACCAACAACGTTATTTCGTTTTTTAAATTCGGTTTTTTTTGTTCATCTGCTTGTGAATGAGTGAGTAAATTCTTTTTATAATTCATAGAAAAAAGGTAGAGCAAGCCCATTTTGTAATAATAAAAAAAAACTACAAAATTTTTAAAAATATAATACCTATTTAAACAAACATAGGTACCCTATTCATATAATTATGACATCGCGTCAGAGGTTGTAAACGTTGAAATGAGACGCGATTTCCTGTTATTAAAATGCGGAAATTAAATGTTTATACAATTTTCTATACAGACTCAACATTTATTAAAACAAAAATACAGGCAAATAGACACAGTATTTTATATTTTTTTGATCTAAAACTTGGCCACCTCAAATAATAATAGGCATGACGACAGTATAAAAAAATTGCAAATCTATTTAGTCCGTCAGTTAGAGTATTGGAAATTAATGGACACGTATTTTTTGTTTTTGTAAATCAATGAATATTGACAAAAGATAAAACGCATCAAAACTCGAGAGAGGGGGCTCGTGACGTCAGAACTAGCTAAAAATTATACCTAGGCGTGATGTATTGAGAATTTTAAAAGCGTCGTATCTTCGTCAATTTTGGTTTACGTAACAAAAAAAAAACACGCGTCAAATATTTTTTGATAATCTAACTGACGGACTAATTCGATTTTTTTTGTCGTCTCGCCTATTATAATGATAGGACCAAAAAGAAACAAACCATCATAACAGACTATTATGATTCAAATAGACTGCCTCGTTGTTTTAGTGGTAGCAATCGACTGATAGATCGATGTCCTGAAATGAGCACGTGGCGATCGAAGGACGGAGGTCCTTCCTGCTCAAGAACAAAGTCAAAGTCCTTATGGACTTTGTCCTGTTGAAGGAAGGGCCATTACTGATATTAAAAAACAATTAATATTTGACTGTCTCGCAAGCGCGACTGTTGATCATGAGGTCCTATTCCCGGGTCGGGGGTCTCCCATCAATAATGTCTCAGTAGCAGCCACGGAGTCTGGATTAGACCCGATTGATGACAATATGCTCGCCCCGTATTACAGTACTTAAACATAACTGGCGAAATGTGGGTGTACTATTAGGTACACCTCTGCCTAACCCTTCTGTGATTACAGGCGTGATGTTATATAACTAACTAGCTGATGCCCGCGGTTTCGCCCGCCCGCAAATTATATACTAAAACCTTCCTCTTGAATCACTCTATCTAAACTGACCTGCAAAAATACGTACTTACTACACTTAAAATTTCAATTTTTCCTAAACTATAGAAGTTAGAGATTTGAAATAAAAAAAACGTTATAAAGCAATTTTTATCAGCTTTCTTTGAATCTATAGACAAAATTAAACTATTTTTCGAGTCCTTTTAGTTTCGAAAGTATATCTTGTGTACTTAGAAAGTTATTGCAATTTTAAAAGTGTGATACTTATTTTTGCAGGCCAGTGTATTAAAAAACCCGCATCATCAAAATCCGTTGCGTAGTTTTAAAGATCTAAGCATACATAGGGACAGACGCGGCGGGAGACTTTGTTTTATAATATGTAGTGATAGTGATGAGCGACATCACATTTTTGGGCCTATTACGTTAGAAAAAACCACGCCAAAAATGAAGTTATCCGTCTAATTGACTCGTTTCGGCTCATTACGTGCTCAAACTGGCGTGGTGAGCCAGGCCCTTGATGAGCACAATCGTGGCTCAAGGCCCTAATGGTTAATATAGATATATTTATGAGTAGAGACGTTAATGCACTTGTGCACAAAATTTGATTTTCTGTAGCCTGTATCCTGCACAAATAAGCACTTTCAGAGCATGAGAAGTGAAATAGTACATTTTGATACAAGTTGAGAAAGTTTGTTATTGCATCCGAGGCGGAATTAACTCCCGAGCCGTAGGCGAGGGTGTTTTTGAGCCGAGAACTGCAATAACAAATGTCCACGTGTATCAAACGACGTTTTTCAATACACTTTTGAAGAAATAAAATAAAATAATGAAAAACAAAACAATCACCGCCGACTATAAAGCATTGCACCAATTTGTGCTAAGTATAGGTATAGTTGTATTTGTGGCAATTTTCCAACACCCGCGTGCTGTGCTGCGTGCGAAATTGGCTCCTTTCCGCACGCGGCACAGCACGCGGTGATGGAAAATGAACAAGATCCACGTGTGTGTATTTCACACACGTGGATCTTGTTCGTGGCATGTTAAACCTAACCGTAGTGCGATAAGAAGCCGTTTTCGAGGAAGTGTATTGAAAAAATATTATCCACAGCGAATAATAAACCGTTCAAATATTTTAGTTTTAACTTGATGTTTTCTATATCCTGATTTTGTCGTCAAAGTCATATATTTTTAATTATTTGAACTTTGAAATAGTCGATAATTTATTCATTAAAACATAACCTTCATCCAAATTCGCTACCAGGCTTGCATAAAATCGTGCGACAAATCTTTAATGATTTAATTTATTCTTTACAGGTGAGTGTGTCAACGTGTTCGATTCGAGTAACGATGAGAAATTGGAAACAGTGAGTTTTTGTACCTCCTACTAGTTTATAAGATCCTGGTACCTCAGGTGCGAATTACTATCTCCTTTTGGGGAATTTCTATGGTATTTTTAACCGACTTCAAAAAGGAGGAGTTTCTCAACTCGTCGGAACCTTTTTTTTATGTGTGTTCCCCGATTACTCGAAGATGGCTGGACCGATTTGTTTTTTGTTTTTGTTTGAAAGGGTATACTTCCCAGGTGGTCCCACGATCATCAAGTTAGGATCTGATTATGGGATCCTGCAGAAATAGAGAGAACTCTTCAAATTTTATAGGCACACTTGAAGCGATTTGAGTAGTTTTTGGAAGAGTACTTTCTTGGAGTGGTTCCATTTAAATTTGGTGAAGATCTGATGAAAAACTTCGGAGATAGGCAACGAAACTCCTCAATTGATAGCAAATGTACTGGGATTGCTGAAATCTTATGTCTGTCTATTGTTTACATCAGTTCATAACATAACATTACGCCGGTACGCTCTGAAGGGCTAAGCACATGTTAACCACTAAAAAGTGAAAAATAAAAACTTTTTTACAAAAATGAAAAATTACTTCAGCTTCAGAAGTCGGTGGAAAAAAACTAAATCAAACAAACAAAAGGTCACCGACTTCTGAAGCTGAAGTAATTTTTCATTTTTTTGTGTTTTTTGAAGTCGGTTTTATTTTTTTATTTCTTTGAACTATTTTGACCTAATTGGTCGCAAACGCGACTGCTGGCTGTGTGTGAGGTATAAGGGTTCGATACCCAGGTCGGCTTAACTTTTCTTGGGCTTTAGGTGGTATCCATGTGATGCGGAGGAATGAGAAAAATGGCGTGAGGAAAGTTTTGAGTATGAATGTGGACGGGTATTACAGTAGGTACCATTGGGTACACCTTTGCCTAACCCCTCAGATATTACATGCGTGATGATAAATGTATGTAAAGCTATTAATAACTTACAGATTTTGTAATACAATTGTGAGTTGCAAAATATAATTATTGTAGCTGCCTTTCATGAAACAAGGCCGAAATAAGTTCGGGCCAGTCAGTTAGTGAAAGTATATAATGCTTTGTAAATGGCACTAGCACATGCGCAGAGATCTACCAGAGACATAATGTAACATTACTCTTGTACTCCTGGAGGGATTGGCACAGTTGTAACCATAGTAACCGTGTTTCGTCAAATACAGAGTGTAAACGAACTCTTCACGAAGCCGTCAACCAAGCATTCTGTACTAAGTAACTCTACGCAAAAATTATTGCTGGGAAACGACTTTTTTTTGTTGGGTGAAAAATCACGTTTTACGGTAAAACTCAATGTAACGCAAATCAAAACATTGTGCTGATGGACGCATTTAATAGTAAACGAGTTGTGGGAGTATTTAAAGTGAAGTTATGATGACCTTAAAAAGCAATATTTGAAAAAAAAAAATGTGAAAAAGTTGGAACTTTGACCCCCAATATCTCCGTAACTAGAAGGTTCCCAGGTATGGAGTAGAACAAAAAAATGATCGCAATGACGAGGAGACCAAGTGCCTTTCGGCTTCGTTAGGGGTCTTGTTACACCCTTAATAATATTACGCTTGTACTCCTGGAGGAATTGGCACAGTTGTATTCATAGTAACCGTTTCGTCAGATATGTTGACGTTTGCAAGAAGAAGAAGACATGGTTCGCCGATCCCAATGGGGTAGAAGACACACCAATCAATTGAGATACTTCTTAAGAGCTGTTAAAACGCGGTTCTCTCATAGAATTTGTATGGCAATAGCAAACTGTGACGTCACTGTTTAGTCAACTCAACGACTCAACTATTTATTGATTTCAAAGCAACAATTTCAAAAATTGAATTTGGTAATTAATTGAAAATAAATCGGGATGTCAGGCCCAAAATAAAGTGTTTTCTTTTTGAGATTGGTGTCTTGGAATTATTTTTTTATGGTGTCACCTACCGTATTGATTAGGATAAGGGCAGAATAATGATGATGATGATGATGTCGAAGTCTCATGTGATAGAGCCTAGCGAGACGGGCCTTTGCCTTCAACTACAAATTCAAAAGCCAGGCTGCTACTGACATATTCCAAACTAGCTGTGCCCCGCCGCGACTGTCGTTAAATTATTACAAAAATATTACTTCCCTGTTTGAATCGGATTTTGGTAACAATTTTTCCACGAAACCCTAATCATTTTTCCATAAATAAAATTAGGCTTATAACATCAGCTATCTGCCAGTAGATGTCCCGTCGAAATCGGTCCAGCCGTTTCGGAGATAAGCCAGAACAAACAAACAGACATACAGGCAGACCGACAGACAGACAAAAAATAAAAAAACTACGTTTTTTTTTTGTTCTGCGTAGCGTTTATACTTTCACATGCAATAAAGGAGGTGTCTGATGACGAGTAATAGAAAAGTATGGAAGAAGGGGACATGCTGCACCGACCTGAAATTTCTTCTCCTTCGTCGTCACACTCTTGGCAAAGTGGTCGTGGTCGTCACATCAGGGGAGGTGGCAAGCTTCACAATCAAAATCAAATCATTTATTTCAAGAAGGCCAGTTACAGGCACTTTCGAACTGTCGAAACAAAGTTGAAAATTAAATGTAGCTACAGTCCCAGTCACAAGACATAAAAACTGTGAAAGTACTGTAGTTGCCCATTCCCTAACGTGATCTCTATGGAGAAGAACGGGCAAGAAACTCCATGGACACTCTTTTAAATCAAAATATTGCTACAAAACCTTGGTTACATCATTCATGTTGAGATGGTATATTATGTGAGAACAATGTAGCAAGATGTGCACGGTAAAGTGTCCATAGTAAAAACAAACAAAATAAAATATAACTGAGAGATGACCAGTCACAACTGATAGCGCCCGTTCACGAACATGACGCATGGATCAGCACCATTCAACTCAACCATTTTGAAGGGAACTAAATGATCCGACACACGCGCTACCATCAGCGAGACATTGGAGTGAGCATGACATAAGTACTCCCAACCGCCAGGGCACATTCAAGTCAAGAAAAGACGTAGGTTTCCAGTGAATGATAGCTTATATAGTACTCACACAATATGGCTTCACAATCCGTCACCATTCCTCCCGTACTGTGGCTTTTCTTGTGATGATAAAACGAAATGATGATGATGAAATGATGTTTTCTTTTTGCAAGTAGGTTTTTACAAACACTTTTTACACGTAATTTTTTTTAAACTAGATGGGGCCGGTGTTTCGTACCTGACTACTCTGAGAAGAAACAGCCGAAACAAACTCAGAGGTCATAGTCTCTTTTGAAGTCCAGACATAATCTTGCTCAATTCACATGAGGACTATGCAGATTAGTGTCTGAGATGGTCTTTGGAGAAAGAACCACACAGATTTGAGTGGACCTGTCCAGTCAGTGCAAGCATTTGTCAGTTATCGTGTAGCTTGACTTATAAATCAAGGAGCTCAACGAAACGACGAACAATACCAAAGAAAGGACATATTTTGGGCATTCGTGGAGTGGACCATTGAGTGCAGTTTTGACTTGGTCGGTCCAACAACGCATTGGTGACCTGCCGCGTGCTCTTGCGCCTTCAACCTTTCGACCCATATATTATAAGCGTATAGGTAATTAAATTGTACCAAGATAACATAGCGGTTAGAGACATTGTAGTAATATTAACTGTTTGTCAAACCACAATACAACATTGATAATATTTGCCGGGACGCCTCATTTTATATACCTACATAGATAATGTTGCTTTGCCTGTGTAGGTAAAATCATATATTTGACTGCATTATTTAGATCTGATTATTCGACAACAGGTAAAATTCACCACTAAACCGCAAAAGATCTGCTGTTTCTGAAAAGATTTTTCAATATCCTTCCTCGTAAACGGGTTCTTATTATCGCACTACGATTAGAGAGAAAATTACGAGAGAAAAAAAACGAACGCGTGTGAAATACATTGCATGTTGAACAACATGCAATGTATTTCACACGCGTTCGTTTTTTTTTCATTTATCCGCACGGGTACGGAAATAAAAAATTCCACAGAACTATACTTACACGAAGTTCTAATCGGTTCAATGCCTATAGTCCGAGGTGAATGTTTTTTATTTTAATTTCGGCAAAGCAAATATGCGTCTTTACGGCGTAAATATTTTTTGAATATTCAAATTGTGTTTAAAAATAGAGATGATAGAATGTCATAGATAAACATGGTTAAAACTAATACATACTATTTACTTTTATAAACAAATTAACATTTATTTGTGTGAAAGAGTTGGTACCTTGGACCCAATATCTCCGTAACTAGAAGGTTCTCAGGTATGGTGTAGAACAAAAAAAATATCGCAATGACGGGGAGAACAAGTGTCTTTCGGCTTCGTTAAGAGGTGTTTTACACCCTTTATGTGGAGATGAAATTAGCCTTTCAGAAACAGAAACCCGAGGGCCTATGACGATAATGGAAAAGTTGAAAATGTACTGATCTATAATAAGCTAGATGACGAAAAACTAATGTTAATGTTGTTGAAAGACGTTGCAGAAAAAACAAGAAACTTTTTGAAAGAGATTTTCATTTGCGCTCAGATGGATTGGCTTTATGAAATGTAAAATCGGTACCAAAACTATCGCTACCATTTTTCTTCAGGAAACATTACTAAAAATAGTAGATTTTACCACAAGTGCACAAAACGAACCATTTTTATCCGAGACTTTTAGCAACTCGAGCCGAAGGCGAGGGCTGATAGTAATGTCGAGGATAAAATGGTTTTGTGGACGAGTTATAAACTCTGCTTTTCACTTCGATTGCGAGGAAATAAAACAGTAGTATAACATAACATTTCTTAAAATTCAAAGTAAAATTAAGTACAGTTTTGAATACTGAAGGAAATTGTTTTTCCCGGCATAATTATCGCCGCTTTATTTTTTTTTAATCGTACGACATTGATATTAGGCTTGGGCTGCAGACCTAAACAGCCTACTATTAAATTAATTTTGTAATTATAATTTTCTTAAATTAATTAAAAACCTACCGTTCTTGAATTTAATTTTTTATATCTTTTATGTCTTAAAAAACACAAGGCAAATAAATTACAGTAAATACTATAAAATAACAAATTCTATCTATGAACTTCTTATTGTGTTTGGCTGTATGGCTCATTTTCTTTGCCATAATATAGATACATTTATGAGTAGATACGTTGTGCACTAAATTCGATTTTGTGCAGCCTATATCCTGCACAAATAAGCACTTTCAGAGCATGAAAAATGAAAAAATATTTTCATTACTCATACTCTGAAAGTAGGTCTGAAGTTGCCTGAGGAGCGGATTGAAAGTAATACTTTTCAGCCCTAGGGAAAATCGTTTTCAACTGACAGTTGTCAAATTATAATATAAAAAAAATAGTTCATTTTTCTATTGAAGCATGTTCCAACTTTCTATACAGCCACGATGTAAAATTGAAAAATCAAAATCAAAATCAAAGCATTTATTTCAAGTAAGCCAGTTACAGGCACTTTTGAATTGTCGAAATAAAGATGAAAATTAAATGTAGCTACAGTCCCAGTCACAAGACATAAAAACTGTGAAAGTACTGTAGTTGAAATAAAGTTAAGTATTAATTAAAGTATATATATTTTTTAAATATCTTTTTTATAATGTAAGTTTCAACTATTTCTTTAAAATAACATAGATTTGAGCAAAATATTTACCATTTTTTCGATGATGAAAATGAAAAATAGGTAATGGCTGAATAGCTGACAGGCCACAGAAATAAAAAATAGGCAGGAAAGCGGCAATCCGATCTTCATTTGTTTTTTCGAGTCGATTCATGTTTTTATTTTTATACTTTCCTTGTATTCGTAATGAAAAGCACAGTGTTTACCTCGGGTGAAAGACTTATTTAGTCCCTCGAACTATTAGCGCCCTCGCTGCGCTCGGGCACCAAACCCCGTCTCGGGACTAAATAAGTTACTTTCACCCCTAGGGTAACAATGTACTATTTCATCACAATAATGTTGTTTACCTATCACATAAACACATGGTTCTCAATAACTACGCATCACTGATCCGCTCAACATAAAAACATATTAATTGACCGTTACTGACTCACCGTTGCGCGTTGGGTACTAGGCTACCATAACTGTTGAGAGTTGACGTCATTTGTACTTTTGTACGCTACTAGAAACCTGCTTCGGGTTTGATCGGGTTTCTTCGGGTGTACGAAGCTCATTGCCTGCTTGGTCCAACAAAAGTCGGAGCTACAGGCAATCATGAATCAAGCGTGAGTTCCCTTGTTCGAATCTCAAATCAAACATAGAGATTTCGGATTCTTGTGCTGTTAGAAAATTCTTTTGGCTTGCATTTTTGAGTTTTTTTCTGATAAAAGACATGAATCACTGTGTGTTAGTTAAAGTACTTATAGTAAAAGACCGGAGAGTATTCATAGGATGAGTTACTTACTTTGGTTCTCAATTTTTGGGGAAAGCCTCATAATCAAGCCTGTAATAATGACAGCTGGGAGAGATGAGTCTGCTGAATTCACCACGCAGGCCCAGTCCGGGTTGGTGGTTACAATATGTTTTCGGATTTTTGGTTCTAGTACGTGCCGGTTCCTCACGATATTTTGCTTCACCGTTTTAGGAGCAGTGGTGATGAAATGCTTTACATAAAGTAAAGTAAAGCATAAATAAATAAGAAAAAAAAAATACTACACCGTAATAGATGGCTACAAGCTGACATTTAACGTATGAGTCAGCGGTCAAGTACTAGGCTAGCAGAGTCGTATAAGAGATTACGTCACGTAATAGAGATGTGAATATTCTATTGTAAGAAGTGCAATAATCATACTATAGATAGGTAATCATCAGCCGTTATAATCAATCATTTATTTAATGAAAGTCATTATGATTGCAGAATCGATATTTCCCAGTAAATGGCATGTTCTTAGTTAGTAGATTATACCAGTAACTGTGTAGATAAAAGAATACATTGGCTGATTATTTCTTTTTATACAAAATCTACGTAGACCTTACCGAACTATATGTTGAGGTTGGCTTCCAGTCAAACTAGATGTAGCTGTAAATATCATTATTTTACACGGAGCCACTGCCTATCTGACTCCATAACTAGTTTATAATATTTACTTTTTACTCATCGAAAATGTCGTGAGGAAAATTTTGAGTATGAATGTGGATATGTGTTAAGAGTAGAGGAAGACCAAAGTAACGATAGATGGACTGTGTGGAGGATGATATGGCAAGAACGGAGGTGTCTGATGAGATGACGAGTAATAGAGAAGTATGGAAGAAGAAGACATGCTGCGCCGACCCCAAATGAATTGGGATAACGGCTAGAAAGTGATGACGATGATGAAACCCCCAACGAGAAATATAATGTTTTTTTTTTATTAAGTTTCTATTCATATCTATTTTTCTGAAAATAGTAATCAACCAACGTTATTAATCGAAACACTAATGTCTACGTCGATTTTAAAGTCGTGATTGGCATATCATAATCGGTGCCAAGGTTCGAACCTAGCGTTGCGTCAATTCCTTTTACGCACGCGTTCGAGTGTTGTGTGTGAATCGATTGTTTTGTTGAAAATCGATTCGATTCTTGTGAATACGTTACGCCATGTCTGTTTTTATTGTAGTCTGTGTAGCACCAGACACAACACCCATCTGCTCGTGGTCGGAGGATCCTACCTTTGGAGGATGACCGTGTTAAAGGGTCTGCTTATAGTCCTACTGAACCATGTTTATTAAGACTAAAGAGAGCCATTTAACATCACTACTTTTTGTTAGCCTGAACTGTCCCACTCCTGGGAAAAGTCCCACAGTCGTTCCACTTTTCTCGAAGTAGCGCCTCTTCTCGCCAATTAACGAAAGCCATCCAAGGCGTCCCGCCATCTTCTCCTCGGTCTGCCGCGATCCCGTCTAACTGTCTCAGGGCTCCAGTTTCGTGATATGCGGGCCCACAGCTTTGCTGGCATAGCCTCACATGGCCTGCCCAGTCCCATTTCAGTTTAGCAGCTTTTTGAGCTACGTCAGCAATTTGAGTTCTTTTTGGGCTACGTCAGCAATTTGAGTTCTTTTTGAGTTACGTCAGCAATTTGAGTTCTTTTTGAGCTACGTCAGCAATTTGAGTTCTTTTTGGGCTACGTCAGCAATTTGAGTTCTTTTTGAGCTACGTCAGCAAGTTGTGCACATACTGCAGAATATAAAAAATCACTGCTTACTTATGATATTCGTCGAAAAACACCAATAAATTTGTTTAATTAAAACATCAGTTGGACAGCTGTTTTCTGGTCCATTACGTCAGCGTAATGAATCGGTAAATCGGTAGTCCCCAATCCAATGAGACATGTTTATTTTTATCGCAATGTTTAGACTCGAATCTTGACCCAATTGTTCAAGCAACCGGCCTCTTTGACCTCTTAGTGATAGAGTAGTTGTAGTTGTTATGACCCTAACTGCGGTAGTAATAGAGTTCATGTGAAGGAGCTCGCCCGGGAAGGTAATAACGGTTCTTTTCGCCAAGCAACGTTGCTAAGTTCCAGTTTGAAGGGTGTAAACATAATGGGCCTATCACGTTCCCACTGCTGGGACACAGGCCCCCATCAGTGAGAGGGAGTGGGTCCAGCCGGATAGACAGGATCCCGAGTACAATATAGCTGGAAAAATCGTCGTTTCGTGGGAATCTACGACGAACAAGCAACACGACATCGCAACGTGCCACGATTCCGTCGTGTGGTCGGTCGCAGTAAATTGCGAAAAATGACCCCACTAGAGTATTCTCCATATGCTGATATTAAGAGGACGAATAAAGAAGAAACTGATACACAGAAGATACTGGATACATCAATTTCTTTAAATTATGAATAATGATGATGATTTATGGTGGTGGAACGTTGCGATGTCGTGTAGTGTAGGTGATCGCAGAATATTTGCTATTTGTAGACAGGAGGTCGTGGTTCCAATCCTCTTGACTAATGACTACATATCATAACGCCTGCGTATCTCAGAAGGGTTCAAAAAGAGGTGTATCTACAGAACACCCACATTTACTTTTACACAGGAACTACAGTGGCCAATCTGGAAATCTCTTAACCCTTTGCGGGCCCAGGTTGGCCGCTGTAGAAGTAACCTGGCCAAATGGGGTATCATCGACCCGTCCCAAATACAATGTCAGTGGGGAGTCCCTCTGCAGGATATGCCCCACCTCCTTTCTTGCCCATCCTGCACAACGACCTGCACTTTCCAGGATTTCAACGAAGCCAACGACAGAGCTGTGCAGGTAGCAACATACTGGTCTGGCATTATTTGAGTCTATTGACACGAAAAGAAGACCCACATTTCGCCAGTTCTGCTTCAAACCCCATGTAATATGTGCCCAGCCAATTGATATAATATTTTCTTTTTACCCACACATAGATAAAAAAACAATTTCTATGTCGTAACAGTTTTAGAAATAACATCAATTCATCTTTTGATCAATGGACCAAAAAAGTTCATAAAGAAGATAAAAATAGAAATCTATTTTCGTACTCGTTTGTGGGGTATTGTGAAAGTGTGGGCCGGTATAGAGAGAAGTTACCAGGCTGGAAATAGGCTGATCCTAACTTCAACTCACAAAAACATTTGCTCCTACCGGGATTCGAACCCGGGACCATAAGAACGTAAGGGGTAAGGCAGTCTCACTACCGCTGCGCCATTCGGGTCGTCAAAACAATAAAATAAAACTAGATCACTTACAATGTAATCGAAACTAAAACGATTATAATCGATTTAAAAAAATCGTTTCCAAGAACTCCCATCACTAGTAACAAGTCTAGACCGAACGACGCCATCTTTTTAAACAGCTGACCATTCAGCGAATGCAGCGCGTCATTCTATGTTCTATAATTTAACGGTTGTTAGCGTCAATCGCTTTATTTACTGCCAGATTTGGTGATTTTATTCGGGCGTTCCCACTGTTGGGTAGTGGGCTGTAAGACTAAGGTCTGCCTGACCGTTCATCACCATGTACTGTATTTTAATTTAATCGGAATAGGTACTTCGTCTTGAGGAAAGTTTTGGGTATGAATATGGATGGGGATAAGAGTAGAGGAATGTCAAAGAAACGATGGATGGACTGTGTAAAAGATAATATGGCACGAACTTAGGTCTGCTGTCTGATGAGATGACGAGTAATAGAGAAGTATGGAAGAAGAAGAAGACTTGCTGCTCCGACCCCAAATGAATTGGGATAAGGGCAAGAGAATGATGATGATGACGTATTACTAACCCGTTTATCATGTGTAAATATTACTTACTTTAAATAAAGCTTAGTAAACGTATCCAAATCACTTAAGTACATAATAGTCAGTTATTTACAAACAGCTAAATTCAGCCGCTTTTATTTTCGTTTCATTAGACGTTTAATTACACCAAAGCGCTTTTCGCTGCAGCGGTATGATATTTTCCGCTTGACGACAACTTATCTAGGTCAAAAGGGCTCGGGGAGCTTTGACGTCATACTGCATTCGAAGTACGAACACCGGCTCCCATTCCAAAAAAGGTCGTATAAATCAACCTCGTTCATCGCAAAATTAACCCTACTCCCAATAAATAGAGATGAAAATTAAATTTGCCATTTTAAATACGAATTACCTTGCTTCCATTTTATTTAACAAAGGTCGTATAAGTCGTTTGTTTAAATTGAATCTTGTCTGTTAATGATTAGGTTGGGATTTGATTGAGGTTTGGCTATTGCGTTATGTTGGCATGTTATGAAGGTCTTATTAACATACAAAAGCTCTTTTAGCATTATGGGCGCCTAGTACTTTGTCATCGTGTGAGCGGTGAAGCGTGATCTTTGATTTTCTTTGGTGAAGCGTGATCATCATCATCATCATTTGCCTAGCCTTTTTTACAACCATGTTGGAGTCGGTTTCCAGTCTAACCGGATACAACAGTATTTAAGATAAAGAGTCTGCCTATTTGACCTCCCCAACCCGGTAACTGGATCATTCGATACTCCTGGATAACTGAAACCAATCTGTCGTCAAAATCCTTGTAATTTACCTGAAAAATGTCATTTGCTGCATCTGCATGCAAGTCCAACCTGCCAACAGAAGTGCTGGCCCTGCGTTGGATTACCAGGTCGGCAAAGTGTCATTATATTTATCCATAAGGAATTTCTCAGCAGCCCTGTCTGGATTTATGTTCGGTTATGGTCGTCCCTATTACATGGGAATCAAATATTAGTGGTGAAATGTGGCTACAACACTTCGGGGATACAGGCTTTATGTTATGTAAATGTCATATAGGCAAGATAAACTCAATGTATGCACGTAAAGTCTACTTTTCATCATTATTTCTAGGTAAGTGGGTCACCAGGTCGCCTCATATATCGGCGTGGCTCAATGCATTTTATTTTTTACAATTCTTGACATAACATCACGCCTGCAATACCCGAAGGGTCAGGCAGGTACCTATGGTTCACCCACATTTCGCCAGTTATGTTCAAGTCCCATGAAATAGGCCGACGAGGTTAGAAAGTTATATTATCTACTTACTCTAATATTATAAAGAGGAAAGTTTTGTATTTTTGTGTGTGTATGTTTGTAATGAATAAACTCAAAAACTACCGCGCCGATTTCAAAAATTCTTTCACCATTAGAAAGCCACGTCTTTACTGAGTAACATAGGCTATATTTTATCTCCGTACTCCCGCGGGAACGGGTGACGTCCGCTAGTTTGTAAATAAATCGGAAAACGATGCATTTGACTACCTACCTTTTGTGTTCAATAAGTTTTGATGATGTCATTACACTGTTAATTGACATCGGAAAAGGGTGCTGCTTTTTTGTGTTGTCCCACTGATGGGAAAAGACCTCCCATCTTTGCTTTCCGATCTTCCCAAAGACATACGTTCTACGATAGACAGGGCAACGCAACATGAACAATATCATAATCAAGTAGCTGATGGGCGCTACTGAAAGTGCCATAATCGTCGACAAATTTTGGGCTGACTCAATTTAAATTGTCATCGACACGCTTAGAAGATATTCTACTGGCAAAACATGGTGCTATCGGTCGGTAGTTCGGTACAGACTAGCATCAAGCTACTTTTACAATCTGTCCAATGTGTTTAATAGATTTTCAACATTATCGCTGAATCATTAGGTTCAAGGTTGATACAAATGTGACAATTACCTATGTCCATATATTTTTTGAATTTCTTCTTAGCATCTAAGTAGTATCTTAACTTTTCAAGCAAATTACACAAGTTACTGCATTCAAATTTTAGTCAGTAAGAAAACATTGTATACACAAGCTACGAATACGTAAAGACCGAATCCAACGATTCAAGAATTAAAAACAAAAATAATCCTCCTACTACTTCGTTAATCAACACCTGTACACTCAAATTTAAACTTTAACTCTACAGTATAAAGTTAGTTTTCCTCTGCCATGTCGTCTGAAGGTTTATTCAAATGAGTTTAGTCCAACTTCTTAACTTCCTGGTATCCTAGTACTATTCTGCGCAGTTACATCATAATGTAATGCACGGTTTCTTAACTAACACCTGTGGCTATTATCACGCTAATGGCACGTGTAGTATTTCTAGTGGGGGGTAGTTAGAATTACTGGTTGAATTGCAATTTAATACCACTTTTAATATTTTGTATCTTCGTGGATCAGCAAATTGACAGGAAAAAAATGTAACCAGTGCAAAGGTCCTTTAATCTTTTTCGAGCAAGAAAGTTGTGCTTGCTCCACATGAGAAAACCACCTAGCTAGTTTTGGTATCCTAGTCCTTTTGAAGATATTTTCCATTAATTTCCTCAAGTTTTCGGTCAGCAAAATTCTAAAGTAAAATCTGCATAAATGTAACATAATGATTTTTTACAAATTGACTACCGCATTGCGCGACTGCTGCGCATGACGTCCTGGGTTCGATTCCCGGGTCGGACAAAGTGTTATTAGGTTTTCTTCTCAGTAGCAGCCACGGGAACTGGAATTGTGCCCGGTTGGTGACAATAGGCGCGCCCCCTATTACGTGGGACTTAAACATAACTGGCGAATAATAGGTACTTACCCCTCTGCCTCACCCATCAGCTGATTACAGGCGTGATGTTATGTTATGTATAATGAATGTATTTTTCTAAGCAAATAGTTATTCATCCAAAAAAACCCTTCAAACCTTCAATAAAGTACCTATCTATAATTACGACACCCTAATTATAGCCAATCAATGGTGTTCAAGTCTCGTGCCGTCCGTACCCTTGGTAACGTGACAACCAGTGCATAATCAACCAAAAGTGACAGTTACCTGGCTTCAGCCCAGTTTCACCTTAGCAACCATGTTTATCTTGGCTCGAAGAGTACTTTCTAAATGTACTAATTTGGTCGCCAATTTCTGAGAAATCTTTCTCGTAATCTGCCATAGAAACAGTTCTAAAATATAATCACGAAATTATCCCCCATAAAGGTTGATAGAATCTACGGAACGCCAGCTGCTACGATTCTTACATAGATACTTCTTTTACTCGGTCCACATTCATAGATCTGGTGAACTGTAGGGCTATTACGTATCTCTGTTGACAGCTCGAAATGATAGTAACTGGGCTCAGTGTCCATCAATTAACTGTCAAAAGGTTAGTTTCGTATTATGTATGACCCTGTTATTCACCGTAAAGTGATATCCACTCAGTGTGATACGTAATACCAATATTATGACATTCACGGTTGTCATCAAAGTTCGGTGTACAACTGAAGCTTGATAGTCACTGGATATCAGAAAGATACGTATACGTAATAGCCGTGCTGGTCATACACGAACGCCGCCGGTTACGAGTACTTCGCATCTGATTGAGTCTCTTTTGTGTCGCTTAGGGTAGCCCGCGTTAAAATTTAAAAGAAAGAAAAAGTATTTATTAGTCTCACACAAGTCACACAGGACAAAACAAAAAAAAAGAATGCTTTAATAAACAATAAGAAAAAATTATATAGGGTGTAAAATACCTCTTAACGAAGCCGAAAGGCACTTGTTCTCCTCGACATTGCGATCATTTTTTTTGTTCTACACCATACCTGGGAACCTTCTAGTTGAGATTGAGATATACATATATTGGGGGTCAAAGTTCCAACTTTTTGGCAACTTTTTTTTTAAATACAAGTTTTAATTGAGATTTTTACTTTCAACACCTCCACGACCCCCGTACTATTCAATCCATCCATGAGCACAGTGTTTTGATTGCGTTACATTGAGTTCTACCACAAAACATGATTTTTCACCCCAAAAAAAAAAATCGTTTCCCAGCAATAATTTTTGCGTAAAGATACTTAGTTTGATGTACAGAATGCTTGGTTGACGGCTTCGTGATGAGGTGGTTTACACCCTGTATAAAAAAGTAAACATAAGAAAAAGAAAAAACAACGAATTTGGCCCCGTACGAGGCCAAAGGGCCTCGTACGGGGATCTCAGTATAAAGTCACAGCGCTGGTATTTTAGTTTTCTTTATTTTTTTTTGCAATTAGGTAGGTCAGTGCAAGCACAATATGATTCGCAACATACAACCTGATACTGACATCACGATTCATCAGAATCGACAGTAATCTTCATCAGCAGTCCACTACTGGAATTAGACGCCTCCTAAGCTATTTCACAGTACTCAATCTTTTGCTATCCGCCTCCAGTCTGAAAATAGAAGAAATAGACCTGGTTTATATTCTGATCTAACTTTGGGATTTCAAGGTTGTGTTAAAGACGATATGTATAGAACAGAGTTTAATACTGAAATGACTGCAGATAGAAGTGTTATGGAAGAAGTAGATATAGGGTGCTATGCTGATCACAAATAAATGATTGTAGTAATGCTGATTACGAAAAGGGCAGGATGATTAAAAACAACCCAGTAATTAGGTTATAGAGGATATTAAAGGAGTAGGGATGCCGACCAAAACACAGTTGAGACTAGTCAAGGCGGATGAAACCTAAATCTTAATAAAATTGTGAAGTCTATAGTACTTAAGGGGACTACAGGAGCTAAACGCGAGTTTTATAATGCAAAAAAGCATATGATTCGCTGCAATAAAACAAAACCAGAAAAATACATGATATTCTTCAGGATATATGCTAGTATGATAGTGTTTTGAAAACATAATACAACTAAGTTAACTCGATAAAAAACTTATCTGAACTTATCTCTAAACATATCTTTTAACGAGTAAAAACCATACTCAAATACATGCGATCATTCTGATTTTTTGGCAAATAATTCTACAAGCAACAATTATTAGCATGATAGTGTGTGTTATTTTTTTAGTCCAATCAATAGATTGTTTGTAAATCGCAGAAAACCACTCATATCGCACTATTCGGCCCGCAGTGACCGACGTTACAAACACTTTGTAGTGCAACTGTACTGATTAGAACTATAATCTAACAGTATTTCAAACGAAGTTTGAACCACCACAAATAGAGTTGCTAATTTAGCTCCTGTAGTCGCCTTAAGTGACATAATGACCTCTGTATTAAAGTTTTCCAGGCTTTCATCAACAAAATATATGACGAATCAGCTACCACTTGGTCGTCACAACACTGTTGAGTGATAAATAATCAGAGGAAAAAGCAACATACAGCAGTTGCTAGCCTAAAACATATATAATCATAACAAGTACCCCCCCTACTAAAGAATAATCAAGTATCGTTACCATATGATGTGACTCAGAGAAAGAGAGATGAAACATAGAAACACATGAGATAGAAAGAGATAAACGAATGTTTGTCAACATATAGGAGTGTATTTTTAGATTATGTTTCCGTGAGCAGAATTTAGACAAGTGACGTGAATTAGTATATCAACGCTGTTATCGTTTATAGGTTAGTATGTTACGGATTCTGTAGGTACCTTATGAATTACTTTCTGGATAAAAATATTTTTGTCAACGTTTTATTGTTAAACAAAAATGATTAAGTAATAATTGTTTTTGTAATTTGGGAAAAATAAATTATCACTCGGATTTGTTCTTTGAAAAAAGGTATTACATTTTGGGTTTCCTCAGGGAACTGTTTTGGGACCTTCTGTGTCTATAACGAATAATTTGTTGATTTTGATTCCACTTCCAAACAAAAATAAAGACTGCCAGACAATATAGTTTCATCATTCACTTCTATTCTTGCTGTAACATCATTATATCAGTTACCATATTCTAAAAGACGAGCTCTGCTAATGACTGCCGTTTGGTTTTTGAAACAAAAACACCTGGTAGATGGATTGGCGATTGCAGTATGTTCTTATAACAGACGGGAGGAGGATGCTGCCTTGGTATACTCGGTCGTCCATATTTTGTTAACATAATATTATTTTATCACAGAACATCAATGGTGTAGTTCAGACGGGCAGGCTCTCCATGTAAAACACTGAAATTCAGCTGCACCTGGTTAGATTGGAAGCCGAACCCAACTCAGTTCGGAAAAGACTAGCCAGATGATGACGATCATACAGCACATTAGAGCTGCTCATTAAATAATCAAGTTTATAATCATCATTAAAATGTTACGCAAATAGTGCGCGTGCACAAACTGCGTAGTATGTACGCAACGGATTTTGCTGACAAAGAAACACATGTTATACGCTGATATCCTGGCAAGCAGAGCAGGACGGTCCATATATTACTATACTCTTTGGGACGGTCCAGCTTACAAGTTGGTTGCTAGTCAATGATACTTGTTACATTTTGTGCTATCCTAGTATCTAGGTTAAGAAGACTTATTGAGAGCATGAAATGGGTAAAAAAATTGGGTTCTGAAAAGAAACTCTAAGGTAGGAAAGAAAAAACATATCTATGGTCTAAAATCGCCAACACGCAGTGAGCAAACGTGAGTGATCAATGCTCGTACCTTTTCTGCATGAGAAGAGGCCTTTGTTCTGCAGCGGAACAATAAATGGCTGATATTATTAGACAAAATGGCTTGCATCTATTCAACACAGAATAGTATAGTTGTATCGCATAAAATGCATGATTTGCAAACGTGCCATCATGTTAAAGATAGCATTCTCTCCGCTCACCTCGTAAAGATAAGGGGGAAAACAATTCAATTTGTAGATAAACGATGGAAGAACTCGTGTTAATCAGCTGTTTTGCTTGCCACGTGTGTTGCTTGCCTTGTTTATCGCTGTCTCTTGGAAACTTCTGGAGACTTACAGGAAATGGTTTGAACGTGGTTGAATTCATAGTCCCCTGTGGCTATAATTGATTAGAAGAATGTTAGCATTCATTCTTTGACAGAAAACCTCTTCAGTACCCCTTCTACCCTAGTACTTGTAATATATTCTTCTCGAATTGATGATACAGATTTAGCTGGTAATGTATGTACCTAGTTGGTAAGAAAATGGGGTTTCGGAGATTATGCTAAGATTTGTACTCTTTCATACTTTTAGACTTCTGTTTTCCCAGTAATTACTTAGCAAGTTTAGTCGCGGAAACTGGGTTTCTCGTTTTGCTAGATTCGGTCAAATCGTGGTATTTTAATAATCGCGCACTATTTGCGAATAACTTTCTAGTACTAACGGTCTCTTATATTATGTTATGGCAAAACCTCGGACTGACAGACGGACATGACGAAACTATAAGGGTTTCTTGTCTGGACTTCGGAACCCTAAAAAGGGCAGGAGAATGATGATGATTACGCATGTATTTCGAGGGGTTGGCAGATGTACTTACGTGAAGAATACAGCTGTTAAAATTGCACCGGCATAAAATAAATTATCAAACATTCAACCACAGACGTCCTTGCGATACCATCGTTTTATGATAACATTTTGATAAGCTATCGATTTCTAAATAGGTTAGCTATCAGCAATTCTTATGCGGAAAAGAGACGACAATTTTGGATGCAATCGCCCACAGTCCTGACCGTTTTTGGTCATTGCGGAAGGCTTGTCGCCTTTCGCCACGTTTGCTCACTGCGTGTTGTCAGCTCGGGTCGGATTGCCGTCCAGTATCACGGGATGCCGTTAATACCAGTATTTTACATACAGCGAATGCCTATCTGACTTCCACAACCCAGTACAGTAGACATGATAGCCCTTGGACCCTTGGTAAGTCTGGTTGTTAGACTGTCAGGTGTCTGACTACCCGTAACGACTGACTGGCAAAGATCTACGGTGCTTTCCGGGACCCGGAGAGATTTCGACATAAAATGGATGGCACTCCATTCACAGACCAAATTTGGTAAGAGTTGCTTGCTTGTGTACAAGTTCTATAGCTACATAGTAAAAAAATATATCAACAGTTCTTCCGACATCTCGTATAAATAAATAAATAAACTAAAATACACATACTGCGCTCCACGTTTTTGGAGAGCTTCCAAAAATGTGTGTGAGCCGTAGGAACTGTATTCTTATAGTTAAAATCTGTTTATATTCATTCGCGGTTAAGAATAGAGGTTAACCGTGCGAGGTTAACATACGGATGGGTTAGGTAGCTGATGGAATTCAGATTAAATGAAATTTAACAAAGATTTGCGCGCGGTATCGCTCACGTTACGGTAGTAAATGATCCCACGGGGACGTTGTAAATATATCCAATAACACTCGGGGAGTATGTAGTTCCCATTAATGATGAGGAGTTCCGAAGATTACATCCCCTTCATCCAAAGTTACAAACTTCTTATAAAGGCCCAGTTCAGCAAAATGCCAGACATGTTTTGCCTGACGCTGCTTTTATATTTTATCCTGTACTGTCCCAGTGCTGGGCAAAGGTCTCCCCCCATTCCGTCGATGAGCTCTTTTCCCGTGCCTCTTCGAACCAATCCTCGCGGTACGCGTCCAGTAGGGCTATTACGTATCTCTGTTGACAGCTCGAAATGATAGTAACTGGGCTCAGTGTCCATCAATTAACTGTCAAAACGTTGGTTTCGTATTATGTATGACCCTGTTAGTCACCGTAAAGTGATATCCACTCAGTGCGATACGTAATACCAATATAATGACATTCACGGTTGTCATCAAAGTTCGGTGTACAACTGAAGCTTGATAGTCACTGGATATCAGAAAGATACGTACCTAATAGCCCTGCAGATCGCCCATCGTGTGGTGTTTCTATCTTTCTTTTAAAGCTTCAAACTTTTCGCGCCAATCATGGAAAATGCTTCATTTGGTCCAAGTGTGGTTAAAAATATGATACTAAAATCTAGCGTATTACGTAACTACTCCATGTGTAAGGTACAAGTAGTGACGGATGTACATTGTGCTATGTACATTGTTGCTAACCAATAAGCATTATCGCACTGTTGCCAAGTGCAATACTTGAGTTTATGTGTGTGGTAATTTGTCACGTTTTAAATTTTATAACAGTCATGTTCATATATTAATGCAATTTCATTTTCAATGTGTTTGTCGTTTTAAACACGATTTTTATTATGAAAGGGTTTTTAGAGTTGGTCAATTCTGGTATTCAGCTGCATCTGGTTAGACTGGAAGACGACTTTTATTTGGGACTAGCGGTTCACCCGCGACTTGGTCCACGAAAATTGTAATATGCATGCTAAAATTATTTTTTTAGCTTAGTGTGGCACTAGATGGCGCTGTGTGTAATTTCCAGCGATATATTATTATTAATTTTAGTGCCTATAGCATCCACGAATAATGTAGCTTTCTGACAATGTAAAACTTTTTAAAATTGGATCATCAGTTCCGGAGATTACCCCCTACAAACTTACAACAAATTTTGCCTCTTTATTAATATTAGGTAGTATAGAAAAGGCTTAAGAGATGATTCAGTTGTAAGCAGGACTAAAACTAAAGACTAGGGGACCAAGAATAAAGTTATCTGAGAAAGTTAAGAAGCACAGTTATTGCTAGAGCTTTTTGTAAGGGATTATCCGCGGAGATAACGTTCATAATTCTACCACCAAACAGCATTGTTTTATCCCGTTTTAAAAGTCGTCTCAAATTCTGCCTTAGACAAAAAAAACCCCAAAAAAATGACAACAATAAAAAACAGTCCCTTTTTACCCGACTGCGCCAGAAGGAGGGTTATGTTTTTTAGATTAAATTTTCCCTCATTGCCCACCTATACCATAATTTATATCTGACGGAGCAGCATTGTTACTAGGCGCGGTTATCCTTGGCCTACATTGTGTAATGGACTGTGAGTTATCCCTGCCAAACCTTACACCAGCACACGGGTATGTCGCCCTGGTACTTCTTGCGTAGTTCATCTTCACGTCGCGAAGTTCTAGCCCACATGGCTCGCGCCCTGCCCCGCGACCGACTGAAACACGCCAAAATATCTATACTTACCTAAACTTTCACTAGCACACAGGTATGACACCCTGGTGTTTCTGTTGTTGGGACAGGTCATCATTAGATCAGTTTTGCGCTATGATTATTTTTCTTTGTCCGGCAATGTCGGAAAATTTCGAACATCTAAAATCGCACCCACAAAATGACAAAAGTCACAATAAAAACAGTCGTTTTTAAATTAAAATTTCATTGCCCACCCATCCCATATATCTGACAAAGGCAACATCGCTGTTACCAGGCGCGTTTCTATCCTTGGCCTACATTGTATGATGCACCCTCCCCCCCTTCCCCCACATTGACCCGATTTCCCGGTGCCCTGGTTTCGAAGCTCTTTGTTAGTAGCATCGGGGTTGGAAATGTAGCTTTGTCTGCTTTCAGTTCTTTGTTTGTTGCAATGTAACGATTTTTTCTTGAGGAATTTGGCACTTTTGAATGTTACGATTTTGGAATTGGAAACAGGGAGTCGGTTTACCATCTAAGGGAATTATGACAGTCGTGACCTATTTTTAGTAGGGAACATGACCTAATTCTAGAAACATAATGGCGTAGGAGACAACTGGTGCATCCCACCAATATTGACGTAGTCCTTTGTGCCTTTTATGTGCGTAATGTTTAAAAAAATAACCAAATCTCTTTTTTATTTATGTTTTTTATCAATCACTATTTTTCGGCGTATTTTCCGGGTACTTACTAAATGATTAGAGCCATTTTGCAACAAGTCGCGAAACACTACTGTCAAAAAAACTGGGTTGGATTCAGACTGCGTGCCATTTCGACCGTAAACAAAGGATACATTTTGCAGTAATTTTCGCAGTCCAGAAACAAATTATACAAAGCAAATCACTCATGTCATTTCTGCTGTCTTTCGGGGAAAATAACGTGTCTTTTTTGTACTAATAGTATATTTCTATTTTTCCAGATGCACAGTTGCGATCCCGTGCCGGCGGCGGCGCCACCGGCGTCCGGGCCCAACCTTCTCCTGCAACTAGGCCGTCTCATCATCAGGTCGCGAAGTTCTAGCCCCGCGGCTCGCGCCCCGCCCCAGGACCGACTGATACACGCCAAGATTATCGCTGCTAAACCTTCCACCAGCACACAGGTATGACGCCCTAGTACTTTTTGTTAGCATTGCTCATCATCAATCAGGTCGCAAAGTTCTAGCCCCGCGGTTCGCGCCCCGCCCCACGACCTACTGATACACGCCAAGATTATTGCTGCTAAACCTTCCACCAGCACACAGGTATGACGCCCTAGTACTTTTTGTTAGCATTGCTCATCATCAATCAGGTCGCAAAGTTCTAGCCCCGCGGTTCGCGCCCCGCCCCACGACCTACTGATACACGCCAAGATTATTGCTGCTAAACCTTCCACCAGCACACAAGTATGACGCCCTGGTGCTTTTGTTGTTAGCCCCTCCTCCCACGACCGCCTGATACACGTCAACATTTTCGTTTCGCTGTTAAACCTTCCAACAGCACACATGATGGTGCTGTGCTGTCACAAAAGAATGGTGACAAACCAAGGAAGCCTAGAATCGACGTATATTTCTCAAAACTGGTGCCCTGGCAGATGTTTTTCATAAAAAGTATTAAAACCTAGGTATGCTGTATTGACTTCAGGTTCAAACCCAACCGAAGCCAGCGGAGACTGAGGAGCCGAAGCCAGGTGTGGTGGCTCAGCTCAACACCCGTGTGCAGGCGCTTTGGGATGAACAGATCCCTGTCTGCATTGAGGTTGGTAATCATTACAACCTGAGCCTTTTCCCCAGTTATCCAATCAGTCAGGCTTCCTATAAAACATAACATCCACAGTGGCCGAAGCTAGTTTTGGAGTGATCACACTTCGCCGAGAAAATCAGCCTAGCCGGTCAGGAGAGCTCCTATTTCCATACAAGCAGATCAGAGTCTTCTGTCTCGAAACGACTCGACACCAGGCCCCTTATTCACAACGCTTCGATTCGATTTTCGATTCGGAAAGTCGTATGTCTATCTTTTTTTGACATTACTAAATCGAGCGAGATAGACATACGACTTTCCGAATCGAAAATCGAATCGAAGCGTTGTGAATAAGGGCCTGATCGGATTATTCGTTTTAATTGCATGGACAAAAAGTTATTTATTATTGTGTAAAGCCAATTTCGCGTGTTTAATTTTAGTCACTACTTTTAAAAGCTCACGATCATACTGTTGAACAAATGTCTTTTTTGTATCATCGATAGGGACGATGACTGACTAAAAAATATATGATTCTGTTAAGTCCGTCAGTTAGATTATCGAAAAATATTGGATATGTGTTTTTTGTTTTATCAACGTAATCAAAATTGACGATGATAAAACGTGTCAAAGATCATGAGTGGGGGCTTGTGACGTCACATTTGAGTAAAAATGTACTCAAATGTGACGTCACATTAGCTTTCGTCGCACTGTTTCGTCTTCATTTTATGTTTACGTGAAAAAAGAAAAAATGTGTCCAATATTTTTTGGAAATCTATCAGACTAATTAGATTTTTTTTGTCATCTACCCTATTAGCACTATTGCCCGTTTACTCGTAAGTCAGTCTTCAATTTCTCTCTTCTCCTCATTCCAGGTGTTGTTAGCCCCCGACTGCCAAGACTGCTACAATTCTCTGTGCCGCGAAGGAGGCTCGTTCGACAAGCATGCCCACCGAGCCCTGCTGATGGAGAGGTGGACCATGAGGGCGCAGGTTAAGAAGTAAGTCCAACATCAGCAGCATCAGCGGAAAGGCAAATTGGTCCCAATAATCGCCAGAGAGCTCGGTCCTGGTTCCAACACAGGTAGACAATAGATTTTACCTATTTCATCGCCTCTGCCTCTGCACTCGAAAAAAGGGAATATGCATGTAATTTTTTCTTCACTTAAATCAATAAAATACAGTGTTATCAACCCAAGAAAAGTATTAAAAGTTAAGGTCAATTATTGCTTGTCGCTTAAAAATAATATTAAACTCCTGCAATTTAATTTTCTACGACAGTTCAAACGTCCGTAGCATCCGCGGCCATGATGTGACGTCATTTACCTCAATCTGCCTTGTTTACATCTATTTTTTTAGCCATAATAAAAAAAAAATCTAATTGTTTGTGCTTTATTCAAGCAAAAATTGCGATAGCGATATTATAATAAAATCTTAGTGAAACTTTACCTAGGTACTTTTCAATTGAAAGTGTTTTTTTGACACATAGACGTTGACGTCACTACCGGCGATATCGAGGACGACGCGTTTTGAGAGTGCGTTCCGTTTTACCAAAAACATGCTACATAAAACAATAAATTGTAAAATAAGTGGTGTACACTTGTTTAAGTTTCTAAACTTAAACAAGTGTATCACAATATTTTTATGCGCCAATACAAGGCATTTTTAATAAATAAAAAAAGTTTTGTATTTCTTGCATATTCCCTATTGTGTAGGAAACCTATTTGTATGTGTGTCCTAGAAACGAAAGATTCGAAGGCATGACATGAAGACTCTAGGCCGCTCGTGTGGGATTACAGCCATTCCCTCTCGGAAGTATGTCCCAGCAGTGGGAACACTATAAGCAGATCATTCGGATGCATCATTAAAGCCAGCTGATCTTGGGCTTGTCTTATGCAGTCGTCGTATCGGACTGTTTTCTCCCCACACATAACACAATTCTTTCTGTCTTTCAGGGGTGACCAGAGCCCAGCTTTCAGCACATCTCAATGGCTGCTGAATGCTGTGCGGTCACAGCTGCACTTCTCGCAGCTGTCCGCCTGGCTCGCCCGCCTCAAGAAGACCAGCGCCGACGATAGTCCCACCGAACGCAGGTAACTATCCTGTCAGACTGTGTACTAGGCAACTAGGAAACGATTGGAGATTTTACCGCAGACAGACCGAAACTTTGATGACACAAAAAGATATAGTTTTGAGAGTACTAGGAGATTAGGAGACAGCAGGATCTAGGTAGTACAAGTTCAGGGACATCAGCAACCAGCGCTGATGTATTTAAATATGGAGGTGTGCTCAATAAAACCTTTCCGATGACAATCCTACAAAACGCAGGTAGTTTAAACATTAGGAGCTATCAAGGATAAGCTGAAGCAAACCAGTGGCGATGGTGGCCCCATCGAGCAGTGTTCAGGAAGACAGATCCTACAGGTTGCAGTACAAGATGGTAATAACATCAAGAGCTCTCATGATAGTAATTATACGGTCACGGCTGGACTTCTTGCCAAAGAAACGATTAATGGACTGTGTAAAGAATGATATGGCATGCAAGGAGATGACTAATGAGATAACGAGTAATAGAGAAGTATGGAAGAAGAAGACATGCTGCACCGATCGCAAATAAATTGGGATAAGGGCCAGAGAATGATGATGATGATAGCTAGACTTCTTGCATGTTTTGACGTAGCTCGCCCAAGGAAACCAGCGCCATAGTGCAATCGAATTCATGTAAATACCAGTCAATTACCAGGCGACTAGGAAACGTTAGGAGATTTCAGTAGGCTGCAGCTGTCCGCGTGACCCGCCCCCGATTCTGATGACAGTACCATCAAACGCAGATTAAACTAACTACAAACTGCTGATTAAAGTACCAGGTGTGTAGGAAACGCCAGGAGTTATTAGGGCCATCACTCGCAACTGCATTACCACTTACTGTGTAACCCTCTTGGTAAGACTGGTTGCGAGACAGTCAGATTTTCGGGATTCCAACTACCTCTTTGTGTAGCGAGAATGGCTAGAATTTTGTAAACGTTTAAACTGGATTGATAGTTTTAAATATTTTTGTTTCTTGAGGGTCTCCGCGGAAGGCAGACTCACAGAACTTCCTTATTGGACATCTGTTAGCTGATGATGACGAAATGTTAAGTGACTAACGTAGATGTAGAATTAACGTGCGTTCTGACCTCTAACATATGATTCTTTTGACTTGGTAAGTTAGTGAGAACATAAAGTCATAGTATATCCGTAATATCCTCTAAAACATAATTTTCTTAATTTAATCTAATAGTTCTTAGTATGTAATTGTTACCTATTTCTTCTCGGGGCTTAAGGATTTGGCTGCCGATAAATGACAGGCACTTGAGTCTTTTCAACTTAGTTTAAAAAGTTAGAAATTATGAAATAAAAAACCCTCTCCATTGTCTAATTTGTCAATGGGAAGAGTTTTTCAATGGTTTGTCAATGGTATTTTCTATCAGTCGATCCCTCGACTGTAAAAAATCACACACGAATTCCGTTTTTCGAATGATTGGTCAGAAAACACCTTTATTCATAAAAACACTTGCTCACAAACTGTTTCTCTTTCCAGACGCAAGTTAAGCCGCGAGACATGCAACTTCAAAAAAATAGAAGCCAACTGCGATGACCAGGAGATTGATCGCAAACTGAACGTCGTTTACTCCATACAGATATCGAGAGACAGCTACAAAAAGTCCGACTTCGCCCGACCCCCAAACGACCACAAGTTCCCCGTCACCGACATTGGCAATAACCTGTACCTCAATGTCATACTCGAAAGTCTACCACGACTTGACGACATACCACACATAAAATGCTCCTGCCAAAAACGAAAAACAAGCAAGGATATTCCGCCTAACGTACACGAAGAAATAGTCGGCAAACTCAATGATCTCAGTATAGGAAATAAGTTTGATAATGCAAACGTGGTCGATGACCGAATGCTGACTCCTTGTAGTGAAAGCGGAAAGCATAAATGTAACTGTGATGACGAATCAGACGGCAAGGACAGACCGAAGAATCTTGACGATCGGAGATTGAAAGAAATAGCTAAATACAAAAGGCGGCTTCGTAAAGAGTGTAAGGTTAAGAAACATCATGACAGCACATCTTCTGAAGGAGATGGTTTAGTGAAGCTTAAAGAAACACACACTTCTATACCGATTTTGCAAGCTTCGAGGTTCGATAGATTCAGAGCTATCGGGTGCTATAGAAACCAGACATATCTGACTTTACCAGCAAGCAGAATCGAGACAAAATCCCCATTCGTTGACACTGATAATCACAATATACAACCACCAGCTGAGTTCAAAAAAACAAACACAGTCTCTACCCAAACAGAAGAGTTATCGTGCGACTGTGGGAATCTTCTCCAAATGACGTGTGACTCTTGTAGCGACAGAGGAATGGTCAGATCAGAGGGCAACTACAACCTTGCATCAGTCCAGAAGACGCAAGAAGAATCTAGAAGAATTGAAGAAGAAGAAAAGAAGATAAAGAAGCATAAATGTGATACATATTGTGATAATAATCATAGTATTAGTGATAATAATGACATTATAAAAAGACCTAAACTGCGGAGGTTTTTTCCTATAGTGGATAAAATTGAAAAGATTGTCAGTGATAGATTTGCGCAGAGGGACAAGGATATAGAAGAATTGCAGCTGGAGAAGGAAGATACGGTGTTCTCAAGACCGCGGGAATCTAAACGACAGAAGACTTTTTCTATAAGTGATGAAGACTATGTGTTGTATGAAAAGTGTGACTATGGAACTTTTGATCGTTTTTTGGACAGTGCTGAGGAATCTCCTAAGGATGACAAGGTGAGTGAAACTTGCTTGGTGTTTTTGTTGAGATTCTATCAGATTGTAATTTTTTTAGAAATTACATATTTGGAAGGAGCATACGAGATAATTATTAAGGCTTCGCCGTCTGTCTGTCTGTCACAGAGACTGTGGTGGATAATCGTACGGAACCGTCAATATTCGAATCACACTCTGTTTTTGATTATGATTTTAATTTTTTTTTGTAATAAGTATGGAATTGTGTGTGTGTTAAAAAAAACCCTGTCAGATCCGAACGAGAAATACAGGTATACCAAATAAAATACGAAACACGAAAATTTGATGATAGTAAACACATTAATGAATTTTATAATGCATGTTTTTTTGTGCTCAAATTACCACCATTTCCCTAAAATCTAACAAACTATTAAAACGTATAACTTAACGCCATTTTCGGGATTAGTATGTTCGATCATCAATATTGTTTGTTCATGACGTCACTACCCGAGAAGCGACCGGAGTGTCGCCGCCCGCGCCCCTTTGTTACATTTTATTTAATGTTAGTCATTTTTTTTTATTATTTGACCAAACAGGAAAACATAAATAGAATCTAATCTCGATACCTAATAACACCCTCACGAATCGGCCAGGTTTTTTTTAACATCTTTACTAATATTATAAAGAGGTAAAATTTGTTTGTATGTTAGGGGTAATCTCCGGATCTAATGAACCAATTTTAAAAATACTTTCACTGGCAGAAAGCTACATTATTTGTGGGTGCTATAGGCTATGAACTATATTTATATCATGCTTAATAGCCGAGCAATCACAATTTTTGCGGGCGAAGTGCTTGCTAGTATTGTATAATCTCAGAAGTCTCAAAACCCCGTGTCACCCCCAGGGCTTCAAATTCCCCGACCCCCGCCGCCCCGAGAGCGTGGTCCCGTCTCCCAGTGAGATGGACCGCTTCCGATGGCGCTTCGACTCCGCAGCGTCCATGGTGTTCCACACGAAGACCGGTCTGCCGCTGACTTCCAGTCCTGCGCCGCTGAGGAGGGGCAATAATTGTTTTGATTTTGATGATTCGATTAATGGGATTTCCGGTATAAAGAGGTAATTTAAAAATATTGTAAAAACAAGGGATTACGGGTCAGGTCTCCGCAAACTGACAGGGTGGGTGCTTTCAGCTCCTTATTTTGAATAATATACCACTGGAATTTTTCTCGGGATTTTTTATCGTTTTTTCAATTACTATTCTTTTATTTCAATGTAAAACTACATTCTTTGCTTAAGCAGCACTTCATTTATGTAAATAATACGGCTAAAATAAAAATAAAAACAATCAATGGATGTTAACGACGCGTGATTACTAAATATAATATCGAAAGTGTATTGAATACCGCCGTTTGATACACGCGGGCATTTGTTACTGTAGTTCTCGGTTCCATAACAACCTCACCTGCGGCTCGGGTGTGAATTCCGCCTCGACTGCAATAACAAAGTTTCCCAACTTACATCAAAATGGCTATTTTGATTACTGAGTGAGCTCAGTAGCAGTATAACATCTGAATAGAAGTTTTTTTTTTTTTTACTTAATAGCAGAAATGATGGCAAGAGGCTTGCTCTGTAGGAAACTATAAGTTATCACGCTCAGTATGAGTGCACTGTACCTGTGATTTTTGGCTCCAGCGCTCTGTTCCACCCCGCCCCGCCGCCCGCGCCGGCGCCGCCCCCCGCCCCGCCGCCGCCCCGCGCCGCGCCCCCGCCCCCCGCGTCGGCGCCGCCCGCTAAGATACGCATGAGGCCTAGCACTGGACTACTGGGTAACTTCTATTTTACAAAAAAACTTTTTAAGTTTCTTAAATATTATAAGTACCTAACTTAATATTGCAGTCAGGTTAATTATAAAGGGTGTAAAAATACCCTTAAAGGCACTTGTTCTGTTGACCATAATTGGGAACCTTATATTTACGGAGATATGGAGGTCAAAGTTCCAACATTTTCAAAAGTTTTTTTTACATACTATTTTTTAACTTTATTTTAAATACCTCCATAACCCGTTTACTATTCAAAGCATCCAACAGCACAATGTTTTAAGTGCATTACATTGAATTTTACCGTAAAACGTAATTTTCACCCACAAAAAAAAAAGTCGTTTCCCAGCGAAAATTTTTGCGTAGGGATATTTAGTGATGTACTTACATAATACTTGGTTGACGGCTTCGTGAAGGGACCGTTTACAACCTGTATGTCAACATAACTTTATAATACAATACAGGGTGTAAACAACCTCATCACGAAGCCGTCAACCAAGCATTCTGTTCATCAAATTAAGTAACTTTACGCAAAAATTGTTGCTGGGAATCGACTTTTTTTTGGGGTGAAAAATCACGTTTTGTGGTAGAACTCGATGTAACGCACTCAAAACATTGTGCTGATGGATGGATTGAATAGTACGGGGGTCGTGGAGGTGTTTAAAGTAAAAATCTTATATTAAAAACTTGTATTTAAAAAAAAGTTGCGAAAAAGTTGGAACTTTGACCCCCAATATCTCCGTAACTAGAAGGTTCCCAGGTATGGTGTAGAACAAAAAAATGATCGCAATGACGAGGAGAACAAGTGCCTTTCGGCTTCGTTAAGAGGTGTTTTACACCCTTTATTAGTGTAGATTTTAAAACAACTACCAGTATATTTAGCACTGACATTATTTATTTATTAATGTTCTGTCATCATATTTCCAGGTAGTTTCGAGGAATCAGCTCTGAAAGGTCGCCTGGAGCCTGTAGCGACCGTCCACGGCTTCACAGCGGAACTGGGCGCTTACGGGTCCTTCTGCCCACCCCACAAACGACTGCCGGTCACTGTGTTCTTTTATGCGCCCGGAGGGACCAATGCGCCTTATATGGTGAGCTATCTTTTATCTTTACCAGGACCAGCCTCCTCGCTAAAACACCATTGACCTGCGCGATAGGCATGACGACAGTGACGTATTGAGAATGTTAAAAGCGTCATATCTTCGTCAATTTTGGTTTACGTAACAAAAGAAAAAACACGGGTCAAATATTTTTTGATAATCTAAGTGACGGACTAATTAGATTTTTTTGTCGTTTATTATTATGATGGATTGGAAGACATGTGACATCTACCAATCCGCACTGGGCCCGCGTGGTGGATTATAGACCATTCCCCCTCATAGAGAGGAGGCCTGTGTCCCAGCAGTGGGAACATTAAGAGGCTGATGATGATGATGATTATTATGATAATTAAAATCAACAATACAACTCTCTAAGTTCATTCAACCCTATGACTTTTTCATGAAATAGTCATTCAATGGGATTAAAGAAATTCATGATTATATTTCTGTAAATACACATGTACTATATAGTATTTTAAAAGCGGTGGTGATGAAATTATTTTACACTAAGTAATCCCATTTAGTTTTGATCTCACGACCCACAACTTGGTTAGTCGGGATCGCTACCACTGGGCCAAAAAAAACAAAAACCTACTCCTCTCCAGCAAATCTTCACAAGTGCCTTTAACTTTACCAGGGCCACATAAACCTCGGCTCGTCTGGCTACCGCGTGGCACGTTCCGGCACCGTCCAGGTGTCACTGTTCAACCCTCATGGGACCCTGGTGAAGATGTTCGTGGTGCTGTACGACCTGACGCGCATGCCGGCCAGTGCGCGCACGTTCTTGCGTCAGAGGACGCTGTACATGCCGGCCGGAGCCGACCCGCCCGCGCGACATCTTGCGCACAAGTGGCTGCGGTATCTTATACATCTTAGGTGAGTCTGCGCTCCTGGTACTTTTTGTTGTAGTTGATGCAACTTTTAGGGGGAGTTTCTTTGTAATTTTTGGTCTTCCCAGGTCAGATTGGTTTCCAAGGCATTTGGCAGATTTTAGATTTTAGAAAAATCTCTTTGTTATTTTTAGTCTCCTGGTACATTATGTTGACTGCCTTTCATAGCTTAGTCTTTTGGTCGTTCTTTTATGTGGAACATTGAATGAGGTATCGCCCGGCTAGAATTTAATTAAATCTTATTTGATTCCTATCCTTCTGTCGGTCTTCTTCCAGGTAAAAGGATTTGTTTCGACCTTTTTACTCGAATGACTACGTACGTTTGGTTGTTCGAGTTTTGAATTCGTAATAAACCGATTTTTGCAATTGTTTTTAAACTTTTATATACTTTTCACTTCTCATTCTCTAAAAGTTCGTCTTTATGTCGTGCGTAGGCGACATAAAGTCGCTTTTTATGCTCTAGACTCTTCTTTGTAAAATCTCCGTCGAAGACCAAGGCAATCGGTCCAACAGCCATACGAACAACTTCATAGAATAATCTCTTTTATTTTAATTCGTTTTATTAGTATTCTAAGAACAAGGCAAGGATACCAACAGCCAAAGTACACAGTAAAACTTCATGAAATATTATATTTTTTAATTCGTCCATTTATTATTTTACATGTTGGTGTTTCATTTCCTCGAAATCGAAGTGAAAAGTAGAGTGTACAACTCGTCCATAAAACCCATTTTACACTCGTTACGTTTTATGCACTTGATGTACAATCTAATAATACCTCAGTAACGGAAATTTTATTTATAATATAAATATAATAATCATAATTATCTCTTTTCCAGGTTTATGACATCGAAATCTGGTAAACTGTACCTACACACCGACATACGTATAATCGTATCAAGGAAAGCCGATCTCGACACGGCGACCGCCCATTCCGCCTTATTCCGACCGCTGCCGACCAATCACAGCGCGCCATCCGACCCGAAGACTGCCGAACGCGACCCGAACTCGCCCGACCGCAAGCCGAACCGCGTGTTCGGCGGTTGTTCCGAATTCGAAGATTTCAAAAAGGAAATCGGTTATGATAATCAAAATGGCGTTTCTTATGAGTTGAGGAGTTTTACTTACGCTCCGGATAACCCGAAGTATTCGCCGCGATAGTTCAGGCGTGATCGGAAGTGATCGTGTGTTTCCGTGGCTAGTTGAGAGTAGTATCGGTGGTCGTCGGTTTTTGTTTTTAGTGCCTGTATGTAATGATTGTTTGTTTATCAGTATGTATTAATGAGAAAATATATTTTTGGTTTTATAAAATGTTCTTTTTTATTTTTAAATTAGTTGATGAGGGCAACTCAGAACCCCTTTGACATAATTGGGTCGTTTGTTGGAAGCTTCGCCGCGGAAGAGGTCTTATTAAGGTGGATGCTCCAGGGTAGCCCGCGAAATTCAAAATATCTTACGTTTTTTTGCAATTTGCAGATCAGTGTCAGGTTGTATGTTCATTAAAATATGATTCGCGGCTGTAACACGTATGTAGTTACAGAATTATAATCATCAAAACCATCAATACAACCCTCCATGCTCATAAAGGTGCAGGAATGACTTTGACCTTGAATAAAAGTAATTGCGACCAGACAAAACATTTGGCAGCTGAAATGAAGTCACAAACATTAAGCGCCGTCTGTCTGGAACACTTTTCCTCCCTACTAGGTACTTGTGAACTAGCGGAACTCTTTGGCCCTTTGAGACGACGACGGTAAGTGCGTTGTGGGGCTCGCTGCGTACTCGCCTCGCTTTGGACTCGCTAGCAAATCGCCAGTGTAATAAGGCCGAAGTTGGTAATTTAACACAAAAATCTCGGTTGAAATGTAAATGGCCTCTTAATCTCATCTCTCCTTAGATCTTTCAGTGCGTTTCTAACATTCACATAAAACGTGTTGAAATGTCTGTTTCAATATCACCATCTCGCTCTTAGTCGATAGCTTTTATCACATCCAACAACATGTTATGTGTGTATTCAAGAACGCACAGTTATGGGTAACTTAACGGGGAAGCGCCAGGTTAATGATGAAAGGGCCGCAAATCATATTTTAATCAACATACAACCTGACACTGACCTGCAAATTGCAAAAAACGTGGCGAGAAGGGTTATCAAGTAAAAAAGACAATTTTCCAAAAATAATTTAATTAAAATAAATAAAGGCATACTCACACAGTCACTCAATAAATAACACTCACACTATGGCCTCATCTTAACTAATAATGCCTTTTATTTACCTCATTACACTTAAATCTTAGGTATTATCGTATTTTATCCTTGCAACACTGACCCTTTTGCTGGCAACACTAAGACTACTTGCGTGCGATCATGGATTTACTAATGCAAAATTTAATCTAAATTGAGTTTCCGTCTGTCAGTCTGTCTGTCCGTCTGTCTGTTTGTATGTTTAAAAGGCGTAAATGCTGTTATCTTTTTGATTGAAAGATAGTTTTTTTGGTGTTATGCCTAACTAAATATTTAATACATGAGAGAATCCCCTGAATCTTATTGCAGAAGCCAATCTTGTAAACACTGGGCAAGCTGTCAAGCTCTTACAGCATTAAGTTTTTTTCAATTTTGTAATTATTTTATAGTATAAAAAAATGTGACTGGACTGGCCACGTTTGCCGTAAGCCCAGTGAGCTATGAGCCAAAATAGCCACTTTCTGGAGCCCTGACACAGCCAGAAGGCGTCGCAGCAGACCTCGTAGAAGATGGCGGGACGAGCTGGACAAGACCAGCGACCAGTGGTCCACATTGGCTTTGGATGGAAACAACTTTAATTCACGGGGAAGAACCCTTTGCCCAGCTGTGGGATGATGCAGGCCATCAGTATAAGTATAAAATACTTTAAAATTTATTTTCTTGTTGTTTCTTAAGATCGCAAAACCACATGCAGTCTTTTACAAATATTATTGTCTACCATTAAATATACATATATGAAAAACCTACCATATAAGATTTATCGTTGGAAAACACAGGTCGTCTCATACACACATACAAAAAATCTATCTAGTGAAGAATAGTACCGTTTTATGCGAAATGAACCCTATATGGACCATGTTAACATTAACAATCGTATGATATGCTTGATCACAGTCGCTTTCAGGTATTATGCACATTAGTCTTATACAAATAAAGTTCATTTTCGAATGAAACGCTACTGCACTTAGTTTGAGTAAGAATCTGCCTGAGAAAATGCAGGAAAAAAACGTATCAATCAAACCTACTGTCTACTATTGTAGTTTCAATCTCGTGATTTATTGTGAGATAAAACTTTTCTAAGATGAATCCTACTTTCACCATTTACTTACAACAACATAACATCACGCCTGTGTACCCCGAAGGAGTAGACAGAGCTGTAAGTACACCCTCATTTGATAACTTATGTTTAAGTTTATTTACTGGTCCAAATTCAGACTCCCGATTGGTTCTGAGGTATTTCTATTGGAAAACCCAATAACGTTCGTTCGTTCGTGGGTATCAAACCCAGGGCCATACTCGGCAGTCGCGCTACAAACTAGCTAGACAACTGCAACGAGGCAGTCATGCCATACTAATAAATTAAAATAATTTTTATATGTGTAAGTAACAGCCTGTGTTCATGTCTTAACGGCTGTACGGATTTGGATGAAATTCGGCACACGGATAGACCATGACCTGGGTTAGAACATACGATACATTTTTATCCTGTAAGAACGATTCTTTAGGATACTTTCCGACCTCAAAAGTGAGAAAATATTACACAATCAATAATAAAAATATGACTTAAAACTATTTCGATTTTGACGATTTCCTATACATGGTAGGTTTGACAAAGTTTCCAAAAGCAAGTCAGGTTACACTATGACTTGAGTGGAAGGAGACAGAACTACTTTACACTCGCGTTAGAAAAGGACGGGTATACACAAGCGGGCTTCTTTCTTGCGCTTTGTAGGGTGAGATTTCACTAGCGTCCACCTCGGTTTCCTGTGAACAAATACCGGTTTGTTAGTAACTGGGTTTAGTTATTTATAGATATCGGTATTGGATACGGTAGATAAATAAATAAATAAAAATTTATTGTTGAGTTTTTTTTTTCTAAGTTTATCTTGGACATCACAGACATCGGTGAAGGAAAACTTCGTGAGGAAACCAGCAGGGCTATTACGTATCTTTCCCAGTGACTATCAAGCTTCGGTTGTACACCGAACTTTGATGACAACCGTGAATGTCTTATTATTGGTATTACGTATTACACTGAGTGGATATCACTTTACGGTGACTAACAGGGTCATACATAATACGAAACTAACCTTTTCACAGTTAATTGATAGACACTGAGCCCAGTTACTATCATTTCGAGCTGTCAACAGGGATACGTAATAGCCCTACTGGACTTGTAGTCTGAAATCAACAACCCGTCTTGAGCAACCGTGGTGATCAATGCTCGTGCCTTCTCTGTATGAGAAGAGGCCTTTGCCCAGCAGTGGGACAGTAATAGGCTGGTATTATTATTGTTGAGCTGGGACTAGGAAGCGGAGGAATGTGGAAAATGTCGTGAAGAAAGTTTTGAGTATGAATGTGGATGTGTATAAGAGTAGAGGAAGATCAAAGAAACGATGGATGGACTGTGTGAAGGATGATATGGATAGAAAAGAAGTGTCTGATTAGATGACGAGTAATAGAGAAGTATGGAAGAAGAAGACATGCTGCGCCGACCACTAATGAATTGGGAAAAGGACAGGAGAATGATGATGTAGAGCTAGGACCAGACGCTACATGACAAATTAGTCAAAATCAAAGCATTTGTTTCAAGTAGGCCAGTTACAGGCACTTTTGAATTGTCGAAACAAAGATGAAAATTAAATGTAGCTACAGTCCCAGTCACAAGACATAAAAACTGTGAAAGTACTGTAGTTGCCCATTCCCTAGCGTAGATCTCTATGGAGAAGAACGGGCAAGAAACTCCATGGACACTCTTTTAAATCAGATTTTTTTTACAAAACCTTGGTTACCTACGTCATTCATGTTGAGATGGTACATTATGTGAGAACAATGTAGCAAGATGTGCACGTTAAAAGTGTCCATAGAAAAAACAAAACAAACAATTCAAAAATAAAATAATTAATACAAATAATCAATCAATCAAAGCAATTATTTCAAGTAAGCCAGTTACAGGCACTTTTGAATTGTCGAAACAAAGATGAAAATTAAATGTAGCTACAGTCCCAGTCACAAGACATAAAAACTGTGAAAGTACTGTAGTTGCCCATTCCCTAGCGTAGATCTCTATGGAGAAGAACAGGCAAGAAACTCCATGGACACTCTTTTAAATCAGAATATTGTTACAAAATCTTGGTTACATCATTCATGTTGAGATGGTATATTATGTGAGAACAATGTAGCAAGATGTGCACGTTAAAAGTGTCCACAGTAAAACAAAACAAAATAAAAACAATTTAAAAACTAAAATAATTCATTCAAATAAGCCATGGCAACTGAGAGATGACCAGTCACAACTGACAGCGCCCGTTCACGGACATGACGCATAGATCAGCACCATTCAACTCAACCATTTTGAAGGGAACTAAATGATCCGACATACGCGCCACCATACTCTTAACCGCCAGGGCACATTCAAGTCAAGAAAAGACGTAGGTTTCCAGCGACGTAGTATAAGATAAAGCACAAGCATACAGTTTCCCAGATAGTGGGTGCCGTACTGCTCTCCTAGATAGGTTACAAAATAACCTGTGTTAAGGAGAAACATTTTCAATCCCCGTCATAAATGGTTGACCTAAGTCAGCAAGTGTTAAATAAGTAGGAATTTATAAAGTTATCATTATAGAAAGCTACAAAATGAGAGACTTAATTAAGTTCTTAAACAAAGATGTAGGTATCTGATAGGGCAATTCTGTCATGTCAGCACGAGAATAGCCGTGCCGTGCCAGGCCTTTTCGCAACTTTCATGGGGATAGCTTTCAGTCTAGCCAGCAGCTAAATATCAGGGAGCCTAAAATGGCCGCTTAAGCAGAATCATAATATGAATTCGATGCAGTACTTAAAATGGTCTTGTGACCATTTTACAATGACAATTCATAATACAAATTAACTGCGCCTGTGACCATTTTAAGAATTTTAACGTAATTCATATTAGTATCCTATTATGATTCTGCTAAATCTGTCATTTACACCCCCTTTTTTACTTTCGGATGGGAAATCATCAAATGACTCCTCCCGCTCTGGGCGGAGCAGGAGGGAGTGTCAGACTTTTACTGACTAAAACCCATCCATGTTCCTTCATCGCCCTTTGTGTTCCGGGGCCACGGTATCTCTTTCGAACAGTCCCGCAATCCCGGCAATTTTAGACCCCCTGTATTACGTACATACATGGATAAAATATATTATAATATTTTATACATGGTTCACTTAGCTGCCATCTTTGATTTTGCCGAAAATGACAACCATGATGGACCGGCTGCCTATTTGACCTCTACAACCCAGTTACTGGGTAAAATGTGCTCCTTGGTATGTCCATCTATACTTACATCATCAGGCAGTATACTCCTGGACCAGGGTCCCCATCCATGTTGCTCCTCTTCCTCGTGGTCGTAGTGGTGTTGGTGTTGAGCATGCTCGTAGTAGATTATCTGAGGACGAGAGAAAATCATCAGATAATAGGTGGAAAACATGAATTGAAGACTTGGACTATGGGCAATGATGTTATATAATTATAATACTGGGGTTGATACGTTTTACCGACGTCAGCGCGGCAATGCAAACACAAGCTGATCAGCTTGTGTGACCTCAGTCCGTCCTGTGCGACGTGAACTGACGTTTAAGCGGGAGTTTGGTGTATGAAAATAAACAATATCATCAGTCATCTACACAGTGGCGACCGCGAACTGGAAAACAATGCGTTGGAAGGCCTCCCACTAGGTGGAGCGATGACCTGGTGAAGGTAGCGGGGATCCGCTGGATGCGAGTCGCACGGGATTGGTTAATGTGGCGACACTTGGGGAAGGCCTATGTGCAGCAATGGACGTCTTTCGGCTGGACCAATTTTCACGGGACTAGTTACAGGCAGATAGCTGATGTTATAAGAAGTAACTAAGGCTATTTTAATTTTAGAAAAAGAATTAGGTTTCCTTGGTAACAATATCCGATTCAAAACGGGAAGTATTTTTTTTTAAATAATAATTTCTAGCGAACGAAATTCGCAGGAAACAGCTAGACCACATAGAAGTAAAGAAAGCTTAATAGTGCTCAGTAATAGTATCACATGAGAATACACGGACACACGGACTTTTAATAATAACTGGCGAAATATACAGGGTGTAAACCACCTCATCACGAAGCCGATAACCAAGCATTCTGTACTTCAAAAAATTATTGCTGGGAAACGACATTTTTCTTTGGGGTGAAAAATCATGTTTTGTGGTAGAACTCAATGTAACGCACTCAAAACATTGTGCTGATGGATGGATTGAATAGTACGGGGGTCGTGGAGGTGTTTAAAGTAAAAATCTTACATTAAAAACTTGTACCTATTTAAAAAAACAACTTGTCAAAAAGTAGTAACTTTGACCCCCAATATCTCCGTAACCAGAAGGTTCCTAGGTATGGTGTAGAATAAAAAAATGATCGCAATGACAGAGATAACAAGTGCCTTTCGGCTTCATTAAGAGGTGTTTTACACCCCTTTATAAAGGGTGTAAAATACCGAAATACAGCAATTTAATTCTAAAAATAGACCTACCTAACATGCACTCTAGGTATTGGAATTCGGACGCAAAATAAAGGAAATTTAATGTTTACAATACTTGTTCCAAGGTACAGACGTTGGATCAGCTTCGCAATAGGTATAGTTGTCCGATAGGCTCCTCAATATAGGTGTGGAATCAACTCTGCAGTAGAGACGTCAACCCAGCTTCGCAGTTGATACAGGGTGTAAACCACCTCATCACGAAGCCGTCAACCAAGCATTCTGTACATCAAACTAAGTAACTCTACGCAAAAATTATCGCTGGGAAACGACTTTGAAAAATCATGTTTTAAGGTAGGACTAAATGTAACGCACTCAAAACATTGTGCTGATTGATGCATTTAATAGTATGGGCGTTGAGGTATTAAAAAAAATTGGGAAGAACGTTAACCCCCAATATCTCCGTAACTAGAAGGTTCCCAGCAGGCCTAGCCAAGTTACGAACGATTCGTATCGATTCTCTTTTCTCGATTCTCTCTAGCAACTTTGAACACCTCTACTTAAAATCGTTAAAATTTTAGAGTAATCTACCGATCGTTAAAATAGAAGTTACGTTCTTGCGACATCGATTCGATTCGATAAAAACTCATTTTGCCGAGAATAACTGTCAGATTTATCGAATCGAATCCTACGTACTTGCACTGCTGTAGTGGGACGATAACCCTAATACAGGTGTCTTGTCACTTGTCACCCATTTAAATAACTTAACCCTACACCGCTGTGCCCCGAGCTTGCGGGGTCACTTTCACTTTGACCCACACGGATGTCGCTACCGGTGCCGATACCGATACCGGTACCAGCTCCGTGGTATTTGTAAATTATAGGTTTAGAACAATGGGTTTGCAAATTATGTGCTTTCTGAATAGAAGATGTTGTTTAAATTGATAATTCATTAAGAGGGAACACGGCCTGCTAGGTAGGTATTTGAAGAAACTATTGCCAACGTAGAGTGCGATAGGGATAACTAGGTACAGCTCATACTAATTAGGTATACTTAGGGCATACTGAAAGTTTCTGGATTCTGATAAATAAGACTAATTACGATACATTTATTGTTCTTCAAAGTATATTCCCTCGCAATTAATGCATTTTTGTATTCGCTGAAACCATTGTACAAAGCACTTGGACCAGTCTACCCTAAGGACCAATGGCTTTACGGAACGCATTCACTGCCGATTCAGTAGGCCTAGCCAAGTTACAAACAATTCGTATTGATTCTCTTTCTACAATCGTAAACGTTAAGTCACGTGGTCAAAACAAACGAATAGAAACTTCGTAGACAAGTTTACATCGATCAAGATGATAGAATTCGTTTCTACAATCGTTATCGCTACATTCCATAGAAATCGTAGCCAACTCACAGTTTTGACTGAACTTTAATGTTTCTATTCGTTTGTTTTGACCACGTGACTTAACGTTGAAATTATGTCATTCCTGTACATTTGGTTAGTTTTCTATGCGTTAACGATTGTAGATTGTCAATTTGGCTAAGCCTACAGGACTCGTAAAACGTGTGCCTATATGTTTGTCTTTAATTTATTACTTGTCAGAGGAATCACTGTTAAAGGATTTTGACTTGCATTTTAATTTGGCTGTAGTTTTCAAAGCGTCTATTGACAGTAGTCTGCTTTTTTTTTTAGTATCCCGAATCCCGGTAGGAGCAAATGTTTGTGTGATGAACATGGACATTAATTGTTTCCGAGTCATGGATGTTTACATAATTATGTATTTACAAACAAAAAATATCTATGTAGTATATCAACTATCTGGTGTCCACGACACAAGCCTCGTTGCTTAGTGTGGCACTAGATGGCGCTGTGTGTAATGTCCAGCGATATTTATTTATTAATTAGGTACCTAAGCCCCTTGTTGTTAACCCGCACCACTTCACCCGCGCCCCTGTTCGCGCACCGGCACCGTGCTAACCCGTCGCCCGCAGCCGGGGGTCACTTTCACTGCGACCCACACGGATGCCAACGACCTTAATCGTGGTATTTCCCACCCGAGAGATGAGTATTCATTACTTAGGTAGGGTTGGCACTTCGCACAATTGATTTAGGTATCTATGTTTTTAACTGAATACAAAAATCCAAGGACAAAGAAAGGGTCATCAATTCATCAACTAATCATAAAGGGTGTAAAAAGATTCTTAACGAAGCCGAAAGGCAATTTCTCCGTTTTTTTTTTGTTCTCGACCATACTGGGAACCTTCTAGTTGCGGAGATATTGGGGGTCAAAGTTCCAACTTTTCCACAAGTTTTTTTTTAAACTTATTTATAATGTAAGATTTTTACTTGAACCTTTTGACCGCCACGTCAAAAACGAAAAGGCGTGCCCTCGGCGCCAAGCTATAAATTCATCCTTTAATACCTACAAAAAAGTAGTGAGTTCGAAATCATATCGATAAAGCACTAACTGTTTATTTTATAACATAGAGTATGTTTTTAATAAAAGGTCTATACCGGAACAATATAATACAGGAGTTTTATTTCATCCCGCTGTGTCCTTTATGACAGAAATAATAATAATATGTGTCACAGTTTCGGCGTTAAATCCACAATTCAAAACAACAATCGATAAAACCAAGTCAATACCATCACATCACTATGTTCAATCATGACGTACTATCGAGAACACTCCCGCCTGATCATTACTAAGCTAATTTTTGCTTGCACTTAAAACATAGAAACGCTCTCTGTCCCCTCCCCGTTGACTTTATATATAAATAATTAATGAAAAAATACCGATCGGCGACAGATGCCAAACGAGAGTTATTGTTATTTTGCGCGCCAAAGTTGACGCTTTCCTAATAGGCCTAAAGTAAACTTTAGGCCTATTAGGAAAGCGTGGAGGTGGAGTGGCTCGGCGCCTCCACATGATTTAAGCGAAAAAAAATTTAACTGATCAGGCGGAAAAGACCACGACTGTACTTTCTTGTCACCTTATGATGACAGTGGCGTAGCTGGCACGGCTTTTTTAATTTGCTCGCCTCTGCACTAGAGGTGCGCAACCGATATTTGATAATAATATCGAAATAATAATAGGTATTTTGTTTTTAATGGTTGGTCATGGTCTTAATAGACTAAACGCGAAAATATGGATCTACGCACGGTTAAACTTTGCATTTTTGGCACATGAAACGAGTGTCAGACCGTTTTTATTTTGCTGCACATATTTTGCATCGCTGACTTTTGCCAGTTAGTATTCTAACAGGAAAATGCTCTAAGGCATCATTATGTAATTAAATAAAAACGAGCTAATTTGGTCGTAATTATAGGGTGTAAAACACCTCTTAACGAAGCCGAAAGACACTTGTAGTTCCCGTCATTGCAATATTTTTTTTTATTCCGCACCATATACCTGGGAACCTTCTAGTTACAGAGATATTGGGGGTCAAAGTTCCAACTTTTTGACAAGTTTTTTTTTTAATACACGTTTTTAATGTAAGAACTTTACTTTAAACACCTCCATATTATTCAATCCATCCACCAGCACAATGTTTTGAGCGCGGTTCATTGAGTTTTACCAGAAAACGTGATTTTTCACCTCAAAAAAAAGTCGTTTCCCAGCAATAATTTTTGCGTAAAGTTACTTAGTATGATGTACAGAACGCTTGGTTGACGTCTACGTGATGATGAATCTGTTAACACCCTGTATAGGCAGCCTGAGGGCAATTGTCTAGCCAAATAGACCCACACACACATCTTACTATTCAATGACACATGTTCTTTCCAATACAATAAATTCTATTATGACAATGGTGTGTATATTGTGTATGACTAATGACATTAATGACATTGATGTAATTAATATAATGATATTATTATGCATGTACTAGAAATATTTGCACGACTGATAAGTCAAATATAGTGAAACTAAAATTAATTTTTCTATGATCTCATATAAGCACCTATATTTTGGCAAATAAAATAAATTTCATTTCATTTCATAGCTTTCAATGGATGAAAAGCCGGTTGTAATTGTAAACACGCGTGACACAGATACATGATACTCAAACAAATGATCTACACTCTATACAAATAGATAAATAGAAAAGTGTAAAATTATATAATATATTTTAATATCAAAATAACAGCTTTTTACTGAATACATATGAAAATATATACAGCACTTTTAAATTTTAGTCTGTCGGTCTGTCTGTGCCGGCTAATCTCCGAAACGGCTGGACCGATTTTGACGGGACTTTTACTGGGAGATAGCTTAGATATTCATAATATTAACTGTCTAAAACCATTGTTTAGACTGTTATTATCATTCAATTATGATTCTGCTAAAGCCGCCATTTTGGGCCCTGTGGCTTTGATTGACTGTTCGATTAGAGGTCAACTTGTACTGAAAACTACAAAATATCAATAGATTAAAATAACATTCAAACTACCTCGTTGGTCTGGTGGTTGCAAGCGCGACTGCTGAGCACGAGGTCCTGGGTTCGATTCCCAGATCAGGCAAAGTGCTAGTGGGTTTTTCCATTAAGAAAATTTCTCATTAGCTGTCACGGTATCTGGACTTGTGCCCGGTTGATGGCAATAGGCTTGCCCCTTATTACATGGGACTTAAACATAACTGGCGAAATGTGGGTGTACTATTAGGTACACCTCTGTCTAACCCTTTGGTGATTACAGGCGTGATGTTATGTAAAGTAATATTGTAACATACGAAGGTTATCAACCACACTTTCTTGAACCCCCTTTAGTAAACATCTTTTTTACCCGATGGCGGCAAAGCCAAGGAAGGGTTGTGATTTTAGCAGTATATGTATTTTACGTATGTTCTACCGTAGCGCCTAAACTGTTCATCCGATTTTGATGAATAAGGTGTCAATCGATTCGTTATTATGGCCCGGGTAACATAGGCTACATTTTTCAGGTGGATGCTTCAGGGTAGCCCGCGAAATTCAAATTTTCATACGTTTTTGCAATTTGCAGGCTAGTGCTAGGTTGTATGTTGATTAAGATATTGCTCGCGACTATAACACGTATGTAGTTTTACAATTATAATTACCCCGAAATTAATAAGAGCGTGATTTTTCAGTAGTCGGATTTTTCAGTTGGAAGTAGATACCACACAAATTCTTGTCTTTAAGAATAAATCACATCCCTTGACAACCTTAAATAAGTAATGACTAGATGAAGTGCCGAGAAAGTGTCATAAGACAAACAAATATGTTTTCAAGATCAACATCGTTGTCGACATAATATCTCTAACAGCTTAGCTTGTTATTGTTGTTATGCTAGTTTAAAAGCTAATTAATGCGTGATTAACATGTAATGAAGCCAAACATATATAATTTTACGCACTTTCGCGACGGCCGAGATTCTTGCATATTTTTTGTTTGATGTGCAACATTTGTTGATAGATGTCACATGTCTTCGAATTTTTGATTCTAGGACACTCGCACTGGGCCCGCGTGGTTTATTATAGCCCATTCTCTCTCATAGAGAGAAGGTCATGTGTCCCAGCAGTGGGAACATTAAAGACTGATTATGCTATGTTAAGCTTATGTGATATTTATTTAGTTTCACGTTACGCAATAGATGAATTATTAAGATACTGTTGTCGCTTTTCTATAGAAAACTATGGTACACATCAACACACGCGCTTTCGAGTCATTGTAATATTACTATTATACAGGGTGTAAACAACCTCATCACGAAGCCGTCAACCAAGCATTTTGTACATCAAAATAAGTAACTACGCAAAAATTATTGCTGGGAAACGACTTTTTTTTTGGGTTGAAAATAAATCACATTTCACGCTAAAACTCAATATAACACACTTAAAACATTGTGCTGTTGGACGCGTTTAATAGTTAACGGGTTTTTGAGGTATGATATGACCTTAAAAACTAGTACTTATTTGAATCAGAATCAGAATTATTTATTTGTAAAACATAGGTATAAACATTAAGGATCTTATAAATATTTAGAGCTCTTGCTATGTTTTGTCGTTACTGACATACAAAACACACACACACACACACATTGAAAAAAAAAACTTGTGAAAACGTTGGAACTTTCACCTACAATATCTCCGTAACTAGAAGGTTCCCAGGTATGGTCTAGAACAAAAAAATATCGGAATGACAGGGAAAACAAGTGCTATTTGGCTTCGTTAAGGGTCTATGTTTATTGCAGGACCGCTACTGAAGGCGCTAAGCTCGTAGCCCAGTTCGGGGTCTACAAATATAGATGGTCATCGACTCACTAAGAAGATAATTGAAACATTACCCTTCTTTGTGTTTAACCGCAGTCGGGTAAATAAGTGATATAGTAAAATACAATGTTAAATATGATGTTTATTTTGCAAATTGGTTTTTAGTAACACTTTTTTTTTTTTTAACTAGATGGTCGAGTCAGGTACGATACACCGGACGGTGTATCGTACCTGACTACTCTGAGAAGAAAAAGCCAAAACTAACTCAGAGGTCAATGGTGTCGATTCTGTTGTGCAAAAACTAAACTTAATTTAGGCTATTGCTATCTTTTTCTCCCTATTAAAACGAGAAAGAGACGGACGTAATTTAGAGCTGTCAAATTTAATTGGAACTAATATTTCCATACAAATGAAGGGTGCACGTAAAAACGTGTCGACTAAAAACTCGGTGAAGCGCAATGCATAAACTAGTTTGACATCTCTAACTTAGTTCATAGCTACAGCCGTCCTTTTCTCGCACTGCCTTTAAGTAAAAGATAGCAATAGCCTAAATTAAGTTTAGTTTGTGCACAACAGAATCGACACCAGTGTCTCTTTTAAGGTCCAGACATTAGTCAAGTTACACGAGGACTATGCAGATAATAGTGCAATCACCCTAAGAATGGTTTCTCATAGTGTTATACTTTCCAATAGCCATCAATTTCACATGACTTAAATTAAATAGAAACTATCAAGACAAAACAAATACACTTGAACAACTATTTGTCACAAACTCACAAAGTCACGACGTGGGAATTGAACACCATTTCGGTTGTCATACACAAAAGAATGTGTGTCATTTGGACACTTTGTAGTACATGTCTCATGTGACAATATTACTGGCACTAGAAAATACGATCAGAAGATCCACTTTGGAAAATATGTTAGGTAAAAATTGTATTTCCGCAAGCCACTGTTGATCACCAGCCTAGCCTTTTCCCAACTATGTTGGGGTCGGCTTCCAGTCTAACTGGATGCAGCTGAAGCTGATGCAGCAGTTGCTTTCTCGCTAGTTTGCTCCATGTAAAATACTGGTATATTTTACATGGAGCGAATTACCGAGAAAGCAACTGTAGATATTTAGACATTTTATTTTTTTCTTTTGTTTTGTTCTATTCTTATTTTTGGCCACTTCAAAGTGGTACGACGTTGGTCTTCTGCCCCCATCTTCCTAATGGCTCAATATCCTAACTATAATAATTATTATAAATGCGATCGTAAGTTTGTTTGTTACTATTTCACGCCTAAGCCACTGAACCGATCATCCTGAAATGTTGCATACACGTTGTCAGGTGTACAGAAACGGACATATAAACGGACATAAATATCGCTGAACATTACACACAGCGCCATCTAGCGCCACACTAAGCAACGAGGCTTGTGTCGTGGACACCAGATAGTTGATATACAACATAGATACGTTTTGTTTGTAAATACATACTTATTATACATATCCATGACTCGGAAACAAATTTAATGTCCATGCTCATCACACAAACATTTGCTCCTACCGGGATTCGAACCCGGGACTCAACGAACGTTAGGCAGCCTCACTACCGCTGCGCCATTCGGTCGTCATAGGGTACCTTTATCCTGAAAAAAAAGTACAGTTCCCGAGGAAAACAACAATAACGTTCTTATGATAATAGATGGCGCCACGTGTATTTCGAATCATGATTGAATTATATTCGTATTGGACGAGTCTGTAATGATGTTATAATTGGTAAATAAATAAATAATAAATAAATATTATTACAAGCAGAGTACAAGCAGAGTACAAGCAGAATTGATTGTCAAATTCTAATTTAACCGAGCGAAGCCGCGTTCAAAAGTTTGTATTCCATACATTTAGTTTCCAATTCAATCAGTTGCATTGAGGTTTCCAGTGTGTTCGTGACGCTATGTGTAACTATGTATGAGCTATCCAATATTAATGAGACTGTCGCTTTAATGCTATAATTCATTAGCGATCAATCTTTTACGGTAGAGGAAAAGAAATTGAGATTTTTAGACGTGAGTAAGTTTATCAGAAGCAGAACGGAGAACTTGTGCCTGATAACATACATATTATAATAATTTTATAATGTATATTGTATAGTAATATAGGTACATATATTGTATTGTATAATATATTTATATAATAAATATAATAATAAATTTATTTATATTTTTGAATAAATTTAGGTATTATTATTATATTATCATCCGAAATAGATCCTCGATTCACCCGGAATAGATTGCCAGTGAGGAGCCACTCTTCTGGATAATAGGTGCAAGTGATTGTGCAGGACAGGAGGTGGAGCAGCTCCACCTCCTGTCCTGCACAATCACTTGCACCTATCAAGATCTAATCGAAGCAAATGATAGAGCTGGGCGAGTCTCGTCAGAGATAGCGACAAAATCGCTAACTTTTGTTCGCTGATTACTAACGAATAAATTCGGTTGCAATAATGATGCCTGCGAGAAACTCATCTTGGATGTGAAGACTTTACTCGCCTGCCAGCCCTGTGCAGGTGGCTACATACTGGTCTAACACCATTTGAGTTCATCGACACGTAATGAAGTAAAATAACATAACATAACCTCGCCTTTTATTACATGGGACTTAATCATGACTGGCTTACTAATAGTACACCACTGCCTAGGCCTTTGTGAAAATATCCAGACATAAATAAATAAATAAATATCGCTGGACATTAACACACAGCGTCATCTAGTGCCACACTAAGCAACGAGGCTTTTGTCGTGGACACCAGATAGTTGATATACTACATAGATACTTTTTGTTTGCAAATACATACTTATTATACATATAAACATCCATGACTCGGAAACAAACGTCCATGCTCATCACATAAAATAACTAAACAATTCTTAACAGAAAAACCCAATAACATCCAGTCCAGCCTGAGAATCAAACCCACGACCTGACAAACGATGTAGTAGGTAACTCCCTTTTACATGGGACTTAACTTGACCGGCGAAACGAGTTTCCAATACCTACATAACTGCCCTCGTTTAGGAGATACACCAGCGTGAATATGTTGATTCTAACGAATTCTCAGTTTTTGTTAATCATTATGACAAAAAAACCACTCATAACTTTTACTTGGTCGTAAAAAATGTGAAATCACACACCACACACTCAAGAAGTCGGCTATATGAACTGGTTTGCGCTTTCGAACGCATTAAAAAAGTAGTCTATAATCATATGTTTAGTGATATGGAAATAGTATGAGGAAATATCATAAGAAATTAGATTAAGGTCGTCAATGGACAGGTGGCCCACCTGCAGGCCTAGCCAAGTTACAAACGATTCGTATCGATTCTCTTTCTACAATCGTAAACGTTAAGTCACGTGGTCAAAACTAACGAATAGAAACTTCGTAGACAAGTTTACATCTATTAAGATGATAGAATCCGTTTCTACAATCGTGATCGCTACATCCCATATAAATCGTAGCCAACTTACAGTTTTGGCTGAACTTTAAAGTTTCTATTCGTTTGTTTTGACCACGTGACTTAACGATGAAATGATGTCATTCATACGTTTGGTTAGTTTTCTATAAGCGTTAACGATTGTAGATTGTCAACTTGGCTAAGCCTACATGGAAAGTGGGCACCTACTGCAGAATGCGCATTGCCTACCTATCACACTTAATTTAAGTTGAGGGTATACTTACATAATTTCACTCCGCGCATGAATAACACTTTGTCACAACACCAATTTATCTCGTCTGCTTGACGTCCGTATGTCACTACAGGGATCCAGCAGAATATCAGCGTCAGGTGCATGCCTGACACATGCTGAGCTGGACTCGCATTTGGTGCAACCTTGAGACGCACACCGCATCTTGTATACTTGTTACTTTATTTTATTTGAAGTATGTCATGGTGTTACTATACTTATTTCGTAAATATGTTTTTCTTTTTGTAAATTGGCACCTTGTTTTATAATCATGTAAATTGTATCATTTAATTGTACTTCTGTGTGTTGTGCTATGTCTTTTGTGTGCACTAAGGTTTATGTATCTATCTATCTACTTACTAACAGCAATGCCCTTCAAAAAGAACGAGCTTGGAAGATGTTTGTATCTTCTTCTTCTTAGCCTGTCAGTGGCAATCTAAATTGTGTCGGCCCAGAACTGAGCGACTAGTTTGGCGCTTTCGGTAGCGTCCATCAATTCCTGCAGTGAACGAACAACAGGACACGCGTGCCCCATCGTTTGCGGAACAGCACCACATTTACACGGAAGCCTAAGTGCCGCCATTTTGTTTTTTTAAAGTTGCCGCACATAACACCTATATTACCAAACAAGTTTTGTTTGAAGCAAAATGTTCTAAATTGACACGTTTACGAGAGCTAAGCTATCAAAGTTAACGTCCAATAACTGATGGCATTTAGCTGATACAATCTGCGTGTACGTCTGCCTAGCACTTAGGAGTAAATCCGCGTGATGTTGTATTATGTGTTAAGAGAGATGAGATTTCAGATTATGAGAGATTAAGGTATGGCTATTAATTAATTTCTCCATGTTACTTATAATGACGCTTTTAATAAGTAGCTTAATTAGATGTTAAGTACGAACTCAAAAGATTTGTTAAAATCCACTCATTGTTCCAAATGAAAGTGAAAAACCTTTACTTTCATTCACTGAATGAATGATTCATAAGAATGAATGAATAGGATTAAGGTATGCTTGACTGTAATCTTTTAGATAAGTGGGCACTAAATACCTAATTAAAAATTGTATTAGATAATTTTAACTACGTATGAATGATAACTTTTACGACTGAAGTTTCTAACTAAATAATTTTATTGTGAATGCAAACATTTGCTCCGCTCATAATTCGTGGGCTACCCTGGTATTTAAGGCCCCGCGATCTTGCTTTACTTCAGACAAAAAGATCTTTTTTAAACACTTTTTCATATCTCCGGTTAAGCCATTTTAATGTCATAGATTTAAAGTACCTCAATAAAGTTGCTTGAGGTCTTGGGTTAAGTTCCCAGGCCAGGCAAAAGTGTTAATGGGTTTTTTCATCAAGAATTTCTCAGTAGCAGCTGGAGTGAGTATTTGTGTCCGGATGATGGCAATGGGGCTCTCCTATTACTTGGGAATTCAACACGTCTGACGAAATTTGGGTGTACGTTTGCCGTATGTCATTTTCGGTAGGTTCGATTCCTGGATAGGAATATTGTTTTTCAAAAATTCAATGATGCAGTTTTAGTTTTTATTAATAACGGGCTCGAGACTTCTTTGAAGTGTTTTTAGGTATTCCTTATAATTTCGGATTTGGCCACTCACACCCACTTAAAAAAATCATCCTGTTTATAGTTGGTGCCAGTTAAGATCGCAATAGCGGTCATTGCCCTTTCCTAAATATCTCTTCCTACGAAACAAAACAAATGAACCATGTATCGTTTTTCAAAAAAAAATGTTGAAGATCAAGATAGATGACGATTCAAGACTTGAACAGGCTTATTTTTGGATATCAAAGTTAAGAACTTTAATAAATGTTGGCGGGTCAATGACCGCTTTTGCGATCTTAACTGGCACCAACTATACATATACGAAGTATACACCAGAGTCCTCAATAATTTGAGACAAGGGCAGGATAATGAAGTACTAAGTTAATAAGTATAGGGACATTTAGATCGTACCAATTACCATTTGGGGAAACGGACGTGGCGTAATGATATGTTTCATTGTTTCTGCCTGCTCTACTGGGTAAAAGGCGTGAGTTTATGTATGTTTAATGTTTATTTATGTACGGTGATAATCTAAGAGAAAGTGTTGACTGTTTATGAAGAGTAATCCATAAGAGAGCGAGTCTTTATTATGATGCATAACTGAATTACTCAGATCGTAGGTGATTCACGTGTTTTATAAGCGTGGAAGTCATATATCAAGATGGATGTTATACAGTTTATGCGGTAGTTTTTTCTTCTTTATCGTGTGGTTAGTGCCTAACCTGGTGTCAGAGTCTTTATGCCGCCCATGGGCCTCTGACTTGGCTTTACATGCCGTCGAGAAATATCTCTCAGGCATGCTGGTTTACGATGTTTTCCTTCACCGAAGCAAGTGATAATTATACAATACGCACATGAATCCGAAAAATCAGAGGTGCGTGTGTTGGGTTCGAACTTAAAATCAGACTTAGCAGTCGGCGGTCACACCACTAAGCTATCACTGCTTCTCATCTGCTCATCTTGCGGTAGTTATAAACATGGATTCACACTTAGGGTTGAACCTCATCTGATACCACGGAATCGTACTTTTTCATTCTCCTATCCTTTTCAGAAATATCATTTGCATCAACAAAACAACTATGTCTAAGGCTGCGTTTCCACCACAAATGGGCGAGGATGCGTATCGAGTGTAATAATATATCTGTATTATATAATATATATGTAATAATATATATAATAATAATCGTATGTGTGTTAAACTAACCAATAATATCGCTTCTTTTTCACAGCTTGAGGTATTCTAGCTATGTGATTGGACCCCCGTACTGTTCAATGCATCCACCAGCACAATGTTTTGAGTACGGAACATTGAGTCCTCATCAGTAAAACGTGAATATCACCCCAACAAAAAAAGTCCAGTCCCAGCAATAATTTTTGCGTAGAGTTCCTTAGTTTGATGTACAGAATGCTTTGTTGACGGCTTCGTAAAGGGTCCGTTTGCACCTTGTATATCAATAATTATGAAATGTTGCTTACCTTCTGCGGCTGCTGACTGTGTTTATTCTTCAAGTCTATCCAAAGTCTGGCCAGGTTGATCGCCAAGCCAAGGACAGCGACGATGAAGAATTTGATCTGAAATTATAAATCAAACTATTATGAAGGGCATTGTATGAAGTCTATATAGGTAGTTACTAAGGAATAATTTCATTGTAGGTAATTTCCTTGTAATTGGCATGTCTGTAGAATGCCTCAGGGCCACGCAGTGGTCACAAAGTGTGTGCCAGAGACGGGCGTCGTCAACGAGGGAGGACTAGAAAACGCTTGCGTGACGACTTAGAGGCGTTTGTGAGAGATTGGTCAGAGAAAACCACACGGAGAGCAGAGTGGAAGGCTATGGGGAGAACTTTGCCCAGCTATGGGACAATATAGGCTAAAGGAATAAGGTAATTTCCTTAAAACGTAATGATAGATCTCAGCCATAAGATTACCATTGCTAGACCAATGTAGAGTTCTTCTTAAAGGATAGCATAGGGTGACAATATCTCATTGAGAAGATTTTCCTCGTCTATATTTACTAGTCAAAGTCTTACGAGAGTACCAAAGGGAAGTGATTTCTTCATACGCGGCACCTTTTATTATAGTTCGCCTCCAAAAAATGTTGGCCCAAGAAGCTCTGCTGAAACTTACTTTGCGGAAAGCACAACAAAATGAGAATGGTAATAAAAAAAGGTATTTTTAGGGTTCCGTAGTCCTGACAAGGAACCCTTATAGTTTCGCCATGTCCGTCTGTCTGTCTGTCCGAGGTTTTGCTAAGAGACCGTTAGTACTAGAAAGCTGTAATTTTGTAGAGGTGTGTATATCAATAACGCCAACAAAGTGGTAAAATAAAATATTGGAATGGGTATTTTTTTTAGGGTAGCTCCCCTACATGTGAAGTGGGGATGATTTTTTTTTCGTCATCTACCCCATCGAGTGAATCGTTGAATAGGTCTTTTTAAATGACTTAGGGGTTGCTAATACTACTTTTCAATTTAATGGTCCATTTACGAAATATTAAACTTTAAAGTGCAAAGTTTTGTTCCAGTGGGCCGTCCCCCTCTAAAAGCTAAACTGCTGACTTGAAAAATCTGGAAAAATTCACGATGATAGTGCATTTCATGAACTTTAAAGGAAAACTGTAGCGGTTAAAATAACTTCATTAGTTTAGCAGTGATAGTCGTTGAACTTGGGTGTTGCATAATTTTGTACCAAATACAAAATCCTTAGAATAAATCCTATAAAGTGACTAAGATGAAGTGGTTGCTTGTTTATAACGGGTGAAGACTTGCATTGAAAAACAAAATCTGAAATATAACGGGCTACTACGGAACCCCACACTGTAGGTGGCCCGACACACACTTGACCGGTTTTTTTTTACCTGTAGTTTGTAGGTAAGGATCTGCAACAGGGTTCCAATCTTAGCCTTGATGACGGCTCCCAGGATCAAGAGCTTGAGGATGGCCTTCTTTTTCTTCTTCTTCTTGCCTCTTTGTTCTAGAAATTGATAGAAATAAGTTAAAACACAGAAGTAAATTAAAATATAAGAAGACATGCTTGCTTGCATTTATTTAAAATCTATTACCAATTATGTTTAACGTGCTCATTCTTACGTCTACAAGAAAGTCTTATTGTATACTTATTTGGGGATATTTACGGGGAATCATGCTTTAATCATTTCGTTCATGCTCGTGCGCATTTCATAACAAAATAAAAATAAATAAAGAACATAGACATTTCATGCATTCAAAATGCTTATTATTTTTAAATGGTTTTACCAAAATGCTGACAAAATAAATTAAATATCCTGTAAAATTAACAAAATAAATAAGTTCTTCAGAATCATGATCATTGGAAGGAATAGAGGCAGGTCTTTGCCCAGCAGTGGGACAATATGGGCTAGCTATAATAATATAATAATCATTCGACTGTTTTAGGTACATCATCATCATCATATATATGCCTAGGTACCCTTTTCCCAACTATGTTGGGGTGGGCTCCCTGTCTAACCGGATGCAGCAAACCAGTATTTTTCTGTTTAAGGTACAATTTTACTTAATTTGTTCCCTAAATTTAATATAATTTCACGTGTAGGTTTTTAAACAATATGTTATTTGTGTACTACAACATAGTCACAATAGATATTTCAGGGTTAACCATGTGTTCAGTACATGGTTCTGAATCCCCCCCAGAAATAATTAACGGTATATTTAAAAAGTGCAATAGGCTAGTTTCCACCATCAATAAATTGCAAATCTATTTAGTCCGTCAGTTAGAGTATTGGAAAATAATGGACACGTATTTTTTGTTTTTGTTAATCAATGAATATTGACAAAGATAGAACGCATCAAATCTCGGGAGTGGGGCCTCGTGACGTCACAACGCACTAAAAATTATAGCACGGCGTGACGTATTGAGAATTTTAAAAGCGTCGTATCTTCGTCAATTTTGGTCTACTTAGCAAAAGAAAAAATACGTGTCAAATATTTTTTGGAAATCTAACTGACGGACTAATTAGATTTTTTAGGACACAAACCTCTTATACCTACGCGGTCAAAATGTCCAAATGGAGCAGCAGATTTAAAAAAATCACCGATGAAAAAGTTCGAAATGATGTACTGATTACATGGTAGCCGTTTGTGCGTCAGTGTTATTCCACCATGTATAACTTTCAATTCTGGTTTGTAGGACACCCTAATGTATACCTAAATTTTTTATTAATCAACATAAATCGTTAATGCTCCACCCAGCCCGCGAAATTCAAATTTTCTTACGTTTTTTGCAATTTCCAGGCCAGTGGGTTGTATGTTGATTAAAATATTGCTCGCGACTGTAAGACGTATGTAATTATAGAATTATAATCATCAAAACCTGAATCCTGATACCTGTATCTTTTAAAACTTCCTCCACTACTTTTTTATGAACAGACGGTCGGATTGGTCACCGAGGTTCGCTTGTTGATATTAGATATTATTTCGCCAAAAACCCGTTGTGTCTTTTGTAGTTGTTGTTTCTTTATTTTTAACTAAGTACCTGCCTTGTGGATCTAATTCTAAATTATGTAGTCGATGATCTTGGTCCACGGTAAAACTCTAATGAGTTTATGTTGGCACCAACTTAAATGTATTATATGTATGTATACTACTGAATAAATAAATGAAGAATAATAAATGTTTTGTAAATAATCACATTTTGCATTTCAATGTTATTAATTATTATTTTTTATTATTTTTATTTTGTAATAAAATTTTGCAAATCATCCCAATTATTTTTCTTTTGCTAGCAGAACATTGTAATTTTATTTAACTTGTGTTTTGTATGCGTCACCAAGATACAGGCTGTGCCTAGTTTGGGACCCGCTGTTAATACTGTCAGTATTCTGTTGCAAGTTAATAAATGAATTTGAATTTGAATTTGAAATAATCAATACAAACCTCCAAGCTCATTACAGGAATTACTTTTTCAGTTTTATAACTACATACGTCTTACAGTCGCGAGCAATATTTTAATCAACATACAACCTAGCACTGGCCTGCAAATTGCAAAAAACGTAAGAAAATTTCAATTTCGCGGGCTACCCTGGAGCATCCACCTTAACAAAACCCTTGGTAGGTACTGCAGTGACCACTTTCCACCAGAGTCTTTGTGAGAGGGAGTTAACTGTAGTCCACCAGTTCAAGTTGCACCACGCAGGCCCAGCGCGGATTGATGGGTGAATCATGTCTTTGAATTATTGGTTGTAGGACATGCCAGTTTCCTCATGGTGTTTTGTTTCAACGTATTAAGAGCAGTGGTGATTTAATAAGATACCCAAAGTAACGCGCCTGCCTAGGTTGGTCTGTGGATTACCCATTACATTCCTCCATGCCTCAGAAAGCACGTTAAGCCGTTGGTTCCAGCTGTCATTTTGTCCTAGTTATCTTTATACTTAACAAATTAGTAATTAATAATAATTGATGCAGATGTAAATTAAATTGGTGTGCTGGGTTATATTTAAATCTTAGAGAAATCTTCGTGAAGTCGTGCTAGGCCTACTGACCGCTTAACTAGATGCTGGTTACATGATCTCTTGACAAGTGACCAACATGGATTCTTTAGGAGGTGACTTATCATCTCATCAATTAGTTTCTTTAATTTTTATGTGAACGATCGCACATTTCATGGTGAGTTTCAAAAACCGCAACATTTTCGATTCGTCACGACACTGTCCATGTTAGGAATACCGGTTTTCGCGAAATTACCGTAACTTGATGTTGATAAACTTTCTCGATTTGCTTTCTCCGCATTCTGGTTCCTTTATTGCAGATGACCATAATGTTTAAAGGATAAATGCGTCAAGAAGATACGTCTTTAAGTCAACTGTTAATATTTTTAACTGAAATACATTTTGTAGGGACTGGACTGTACCAAAAATGAACATTTATGTCATAAACTCCTTATTAGGTATACGTAATTTGAAAGCTGAGGTGGTCCGGTGGTAATGATCACGATGACGCGTTATTTTGTGTCATCATCACCTGCCTAGCCTTTTCCCAACATGTTGGGGTCGACTTCCAGTCCAACCGGATGCAGCTGAATACCAGTATTTTACATGGAGCGACTGCCTATCTGACCCAGTTAGTACTAGGTAATACGATACCCCTTAGTAAGACAGGTTGTCAGACTTTCCGCCACTGACTACCTGTAACAACTGTCTAAGATACAAAAGACAGCCGGTACAAACGGCTTAACGTGCTTTACAAGCCACGGAAGAAACTTGAAACATATGTAATGGGTGGTCTCCCATGCACAGACCAACCTAGGCAAGCACGACTTTTTTCACGCTACGCGTTTCTCATTGGCATATGTTAAACCAACCACCAGATTTATTCAAATGTAACGGCAAAAAAATCACTTTTGATTGCCAAAAATAGTAAATGATCACCAAAATTAGATCCCCATTTCATCGTGAAACTAGAACCAAAAAATATTTTTTTAGTTAAAGACCACCAGAAATTGAACTGTTAAGCTCAGCATCCGAGTCGAGCGAGACCCGGCCGACGGAACCCCGATACGCGGGGCTCCTATATCTAAATGGTTTATATAAAATGAAAAAAAAATTAAAAATTCAATAACCCGGCAGCATAAAAAATAACTGATAACTTTAAATATAAACTGAAAAGAAAAAAACAAGTTCAGGAAACAGGACATATTGACTGCAACAGTCGGGGACCCATTAAATAATCTAGACTAAAATCATTACACCCAATATGGGTCCATTTAAAGGGTATATTTTAAGTTATTAGTTATTTTAGCAGTCGGGTTTTTGAATTATTTTTTTACACTTTTTAGTTACTTAGAAATACCATTTTAAAGTCCTCGTGATGAGCCCATTATCGAGCCGTTCAGGCTGCAGAGCGTGCCAAACATTTGAATTTGGCGACAAAAATCCGCCATTTTGTTTCTTTTTTATTTCGTAAACCCAGTGTCACTCTCACAGTAAATACAAATCTATCGACACCTCTCAAGCTAAAATCCATCGAGCCGTTCAGGCTGCAGAGCGTGCCAAACAATTGAATTCGGCGCCAAAAATCCGCCATTTTGTTTTTGTTTTATTTTGACATACCCAGTTTCACTCTGACAGTAAATACAAATCTAACGACACCTCTCAAGCTAAAATCCATCGAGCCGTTCAGGCCACAGAGCGTGCCAAACAATTATACATACATACATACATACTCTCGAAAAACATAACCCTCCTTCTGACGCAGTCGGGTAAAAATAACCACGAAGGGTATGGCGTGGTCTATTCGCTCGCTTTGCTCGCTCATTCGACTCCGCTATACCCTTCTTACCTAATCTATCCGGGTCGGGGTGCCCCAAGTCGGCCTAAGCAAAACTAGTTTGTCATCAACCACCTCATTAAAATTTGGTGCTCAATTTACTAAATCTGGTGAACAATTGATATTTTAGGTGATAGATGTTAGTGGTCACAAAGTTATTTTTGGTGGTCATTATATTTTCCCCCGTTTTTATTTAGCCACGAGCTCTTCCAATGATGAAGTGCCAATACCTCCTAACTTCGCTTCTGATTTCTAGTTTTTAATGCTAAGTAAAGCTCGATAACTGTCCTTGATCATGTCCTCCACTTTTCTCTGCAACTACAACTAAACAACTAACTACACCCAACCACCAACCTTCAACTGAGCTCCGATCCTTAATCCCATTCTCTAGATTCTCATTCTCCACTACATGCTCAGCTAGCGTATCCAGGGCATCTTTGCCCATAGCCCATAAGTCCGTCACAATGCCCCTGGAAACCTCAGTCGCATTCTCGGGGACAGGGAGCGCCCTTTCCCCAATCACCCAGGATTGGACGCCATTGCCAAAGGCGCGACCTTTCTCTTCTTTGGGGGCTTTCCGTAAAGGCATCATGACTGGGTGGATGAGGTGGATCTTTGGGGGCTTAGTCTTCTTCTTCTTCATCTTCTTCTTGTCTCCTCCTGCGCTGATGGTTATGCTGTCGATTCCGCCGCCGTCGTGGTGTTTTTTGCCGAGGGCTCTGTGAAAGAAAGAGATGGGTTCAGTAAGAGTGAGACGGCTGGTAGAGACAGCTTTTAGAGCACTTTTGTTGTAGTATTTTTTTCTCGACGTAGTATCTTTTGAATTGTTTAAATGGTTTCTTATTTTGCAAATCACGCTTGCAATCCTCGAAGGGTCAGACGTGTGCGTAGATTTACATACCTAAATAACGCAAGTATCGCGATCCGTAAGAAGACCAAGCGTGCCACTTTTATTGACTACCTACCTATTATGACGTCATAAGCGCTATTTAGTTACTATACAAACAAGCTAGTACTATACAAACTGGACCACGTTTTTGTTCGTTCTTTAAATGTCTAGAATTAGGTTCTTGAGTTTGTAACGTTGTTGTTTTAAACATTTTAATGCTTAAGCCTGGAACGCGCCTCTGGTCTGCTACTGAGAAATTACGATGTGACTGAAAACCAAACATCACTATGTCTGACCTAGAAATCGAACATATTCACCAGTGATTTTTTCTGTAATACATTAAACACTCAAAGTCAATACAGGACATTTTGATGGCTGAAGTGGATGAGGTGGCAGTAATTCCCTAGATAGCTTTGGTACTAAAGCACTCATACATTTACATAGTCACAATATTGTAAATAGAAACTAACTATTACACTATCGGCTAGTTTACATAAGCTGTTTTATCTGTCACTTAGTAAAAGATAACTTGTGCCCATACTGCGAGGTGTGTGCTAATGTTTGTCGAGAGAAAACTAAGCGAGATAGTAGAGCTAGCGAGAAAGTGTTGGTTTTCCCGACAGATGTGTAGACCGATTTTTTCGCTAAATTAGCAACTCTGTTTGTGGTGTTTCAAACTTCGTTTGAAATACTGCTAGAACAAAGTTCACAGCTTGCACTACAAAGTGGTTGTTACGTCAGTCACTGCGGGCCGAATAGTGCGATATAAGTGGTTTTTTGCGATTAATTTTTCGATAAAATCATCATAAATTAATCGATAAAATCTATTGATTGGACTAAAAAAATAAAACACTATCATGCTAATATGTTGCTTGTAGAATTATTTGCCAAAAAATCAGAACGATCGCATGTATTTTAGTATGGTTTTTACTCGTTAAAAGAAATTTTTAGAGATTGGTTCGTGATTTTTTTTTATGTGGTAAAATTAATTGTATTATGTTTTCAAAACACTATCATACTAGCATATATCCTGAAAAATATCTTATATTTTTCTGGTTTTGTTTATTGCAGTGAATCATATGCTTTTTTGCATTAAAAAACTCGCGTTTAGCTCCTGTAGTCACCTTAAACATTACTCCATATAACATATAACAGAACATCGCGCCTGTATTTCTCAAAGAGGTAGACAGAATGGTACATGTACTTGTTCTTTTCCTAGTCTCGCGAACCCCTGCGTACTCCTTCCAGTTCTGACGGAACCTGTCTAGTTCGTTCCGCCATCCCGTTCGTCGCCTGCCGCGACCCCGCCTTACTGTGTCAGGGCAGCAATTCCCTGCTGTTTAGGCTCACAGTTGGTCAGTAGACATGCCCTAACCATTCCATTTGAGTTCGGCATCAGCCTTTTGAGCCACGTCAGATATTTTTGTTCGTGAGCGCAGTATTGTGTTTCGAACACGATGCGTTATAATTTAACACCTGGTGTGATGCGCTTCATTGCTCGTTGGCAAACATTGAGTTTGGACTTCTGGATGTTAGTCAAAGACCAAGTCTGTGCGCCATAGGTTATGTTAACGGGGAGAATACACATGTCTCCGAGTTTGCACTACCTCATATGTATGGTAAACACACATTTGACCAGTTCATTACTCTCAATCTTGAACTGAGAGTTGTGATGAGGTCGACGTTAAAACGAGCGAACCCAAGAGAAGCGTATTAACTCGCGACTTCGTCATAATATGAACCTGGGACCACTGACGCAAGGCTAGTTTCCACCATCAATAAATTGCAAATCTATTTAGTCCGTCAGTTAGAGTATTGGAAAATAATGGACACGTAGTTTTTGTTTTTGTAAATCAATGAATATTGACAAAGATAAAACGCATCAAAACTCGGGAGTGGGGGCTCGTGACGTCAGAACTAGCTAAAAGTTATACCATGGCGTGACGTATTGAGAATTTTAAAAGCGTCATATCTTCGTCAATTCTTCTTATATTTTTCTTCTTCAACTTAAATAATTGAACGCTCGCCTCTACCAAAATTTATCATGGACGCCTTTGGCATCTCAGCGGAGGTCACCAAGATGAGCATGTTTTGACTCCTCGGGTTTAGTTTATTCGACGGAATTTGGTATGGTTTGTGGTACTTATTTTAGATTTTCAAAAGTGCAATAATGACAGGCCATAAAATAACAATTGGCTGGTTTACGTAACAAAATAAAAAATACGTGTACGTTTGATAATCTAACTGATGGACTAATTAGTTTTTTTCAGTTGACAAGCCTATTCCAATCCATAGCTGTGCGCATAACAAAAGATGTAGCGAAGCACTTAGTGCAAATAAGTTGAGTTTAAGTTCCATTTATCAAGGGACACACCCATTGCCATCAACAAAGCAGGCACATATCCCAATTCCCAATAATGCTCTGCACGACCCGGAGATCGAACCCAAGACCCCCGTATGCTCTGCAGTTGGCCACCACTACCACCAAGACTGGATATTGAGAGAGAGTTTAGATTTGAAGAAATATCACTTTCTTTATCATTTAGAACGAGCCAAACCTTAATCAAAATTCATGAATAAAGCAATTAATATTCAAGAATCTGAAATAGCCAGAAATATCTCCACTAATACATCAAATGAGCGTGAATCCAACAACAACACGCATGCCTTAAAAATCGATTAACTTAAAGGTGAAATCACTCAACCCAAACATGTGCGCGACCGGACATCAAACCTGGGCACTTTCACTCACCTACATCAATGATACACTTTGCTTAAAACAATGTAGGTACAGTCATGACCACTTATATGTTTACAGATAGCAAGTTTCGCAAGTGATTCTCTCTTGGTAAAAGCTGGGCTCTACATAACAGTACAAGATTAAAAAGTAAACTTTTTTTTGTAATTTTAAGGACGTAATTAACATGTGTGAAGCTTTTTACATTTTTTTTTATACCTTTCAATACAATCTGAACTCACTAAACCAGTGTTTTTCAAGGTATGGGTCGCAAACGGGTGAAGCCTCTATCTGCATCGCGAGAGGTCACAATCTCAGTAGAAAATAATAAGAAAATAAGTACGTATGCGCGTAAGTTGAGTTATCAATTGGCGACGTATTCGTGTGTAGAAAATAAAAATGACTCGATTTAAACCAGAAAAATAGTTTCGTAGGCGGCCGAAGATTCCTTCATCAAAACCATATAAAATAAAATTATTTGTACGTAACTGTAGCCTCGTAAAAAGAATATAATTGGTCGAAGCTGGTTTCAAACAAAGATCATTTTTTCCTCCTTCTCAATTAGTTACGAACCAGCAGTTGCGATGGCGGCCGAAGGGGTAAAATAATGTTTTAATTATGTATTGGCTAATGCATAAAATGTTGTATGGATTGAATATTTGTAACACATTCAAATACATGAAAAAAAAAGGTCGCGAAATATTTTTTCAAACTTCGGGGGTCGTGCCTTGGAAAAACTTGATAAACACTTCACCAAACCAACGAGCTAGGATCTTTGCGATAAGATCTATTTCATAATAATATGAGTTCTGAATTACCATCATTATAGCAAAAGAAAATCACTTTTAAAATATTTGTGGTCGTGACTGTACCCTACCGTTAAAGATAGCTCCCATTTACATACTAATATGAACTAGTTTTAACCGACATCGACGAGGTCAAAACGAGGGTAATGCGTTTAACGATGTTGTGTGTATGTCTACGCGTTCATCTAAAGCCGTGTACGCACGTACGAATAAATTTGTTGTGTTTCATGATACGCAACAACTTGGTTCGCACGTGCGTACCACTAACGAACATCAAACACTCTGTTCGTCAAGCATTTTTGCGGCGATCCTATTAGTATGTTCTCTAAGGACGGTGTTCATGTTCGAAGAGCTTTTATAACAGTTGTTTTCGCAAAACAGTCGTGAACTCTATCTAAATAGACATGGCGGCCCCGCCGCGCCGTTGGAAGTGGTCGATAGTGAAGTAGCGGAAAGTTTTTTGGTGTTCGCATTAAAGCTCTTCGAACACCGTCCCTAAAGAATATACTAATAGGATCGCCGCAAACATGTTTGACGAACAGAGTGAACGATGTTCGTTAGTGGTACGCACGTGCGAATGAAGTTGTTGCGTATGATGCAACGCAACTTTGTTCGTACGTGCGAACACGGCTTTAAATTGAAAGATCGGTTTTGATAACTGGACTTCATAGTCTTTTTACTTCCCTAAGATTGGATGTCACTTACACGTCTTACAGAGGGCCTGAACAAATGACAAGGCTTTCAAACTGTTCAAGTACACTAAGCACTTAACTTCTACGTACCTAGTCATTTTTTATTTTTTTTTATTTCTTTGCAAACAAAAAGGGGTTTTTATCCATACGGATATGCCAACCCCATCGTACCTTATTACCTATTTACAAATGCAGAATATTTACTATGTACCTATTAGAGAATCATTGACTAGATGTCTTCACCAAGCCACACAACCTCTTTGCAATCGTTGATGTAGGGTTTGCTAAAATTATTGTACCTAGTCATAAATTTGCAAAAAATACTTTGCACCATTCGCTTCAAAAAACCTTGCACTCATATTAAAGCTATACTGTCTCGTTGGTCTTGTGGTCGCAGCAGTCTGAGGTCATGGGTTCGATTCCCGGGTCGGGAAAAGTGTTATTGGGTTTTTCCATTAGGAATTTCTCAGTAGCAGTCACGGAGTCTCGATTTGCGCCCGGTTCATGGCAATAGGCTCGCCCCCTATTTTATGGTACTTTAATATAACGGGCGTAATTTGGGTTGATGTAACCAAGGTTTTGTAACAATATTTTGATTTAAAAGAGTGTCCATGGAGTTTCTTGCCCGTTCTTCTCCATAGAGATCTACGCTAGGGAATGGGCAACTACAGTACTTTCACAGTTTTTATGTCTTGTGACTGGGACTGTAGCTTTGTTTTTTTTTTTTGTATTTTTGACATTCAAAAGTGCTGTAATGGTCTAATTGAACTAAATGCTTTGAGTTTGAGTTTGTTGTAGGTACTATTAGGTACTATCGAGGACACTACCGCCTGATCACCACTAAGCAACGAATGAAAGATAATACCGATCGGCCGAGCGCACTGACGACGCACGCCAAACGAGAGTTATTGTTATTTTGCGCGCCAAATTGACGCTTTCCTAATAGGCCTAAACTTTAAGTGGGCGTGGCTCGGCGCTTCCGATTTAAGCGAAATTTTTTTTAACAGATCAGGCGGAAAAGACCACGACTAAAACCCTCCTGGGATTACAGGTATGATGTCATGTTACGTAATGCTATACTGTTTGTTTGCACGTGCTAAACTCCGGAATTACCACTCGAATTACAGAACAGAAATCGTTTTACATTTGATAGCCCAATCGATGTCACCTTTCTGCCTATACCTAACTATGTTCAGGTCGGCTAAGCAGACTGCCTATCTGACCTCCACAACCCAGTTAGCACTGGGTAATACGGTACCACTTGTTATAACTGTTTGTTTGAATTCTTTTCATCGACTTACGAAACTAAAGTTATTTTTTCTATTTTTTGTGTTCTTTTTTGTCAAAATCGTGTTCGCTGATCATACAATGTCAGTTTGTTTGGGGCCGAAGATTTTTATCAAAGTGACAATAGGCAGACGACATTGTTGCTATTGCGGGAATATTCTGGATGAGGTTGGCCAAGAGCGTGGAGTTTGACACAAACAAAGAGAGGCCTATATACCTAGCAGTGGGTGACGTCGGGCTGTGGATGATGATGGTGAAAATAGTTTGAACCTTAGTGAAGTTTTAATTTATTGTGATTAAAGTTATTGCCATTATCCTCAAACGTCTTCACAACTTTTTAAATTGTGTCCTTTTTTGTTGTTACTTGACGTATCTTGATGAGTTGATGACTCACACAAAAATAAAAATAAGTTCTTTAATGTCATAACTTTTTGCTATGTTAAAGCAAAAACTTGTCTAATGTAGTATGTGTAATGATCAGTATTAAATGTATATGTAACCTAGTTTATCATCATGCTCAGATAGAAGTAAAAAGAGTACATAAAAACTGATTCTCTAGTTGATTTGAGCATTTACTTATGTCGCTGTGTTAAAAACGTACGTATATACTTTATTTGAAATCCGTCAAAGGAGTTACTTGACCAAAGAAACGATGGATGGACTGTGTGAAGGATGATATGGCTAGAAAGGAGGTGTTTGATGAGATGACGAGTAATAGAGAAGTATGGAAGGAGAAGACATGCTGCGCCGACCACAAATGAATTGAAGGGCAAGAGAACGATGGTCAAGAGATTACTTTTGGCATGCTTTATGCCTAACGCATCATCGTCACTAGCTACCTCAACTTTTCGTCGACTGGATTATTTATAATTTAGATATTCATTAAATCTTTTCATAGTAAACACCTAAGAGAGAGTGCATACAGCATATAAGTTTATTATTGACGTTAACCACAAGGTAATTTCTCTAACGATGATGAAAAAGATACAATTTCTTATTAAATTGTTATGATTTATTGGATAACATTAAATTATGAAAGTTAGTTACGGCTTAGATAAAAAAAATAATAAAAGAGAGATCTTAGATTATAAAAAATATACAAAATTGTATTCCTATCACGTTTTGAAATTCGTAAGTACGTATACACATAGAACGCTGGCTATACCGGCGCCGATAACCGCTGAACATCGCTGACAAGTTTCAACCTTTCAACGGCGTAAGCCGTCAGAAATTACCTGAGACTGCCTGCGTCGGCGTAGGCAGTCTATACTAGCTCGGCGTAGGCAGCCAGCGTTCTACGTGTATACGCCCTAAGAAGTGGCGCAAAATCGGGAGTCCGGGTCCAATGAAAAAATAGAGGAGGCTCGCTCTATTTTATGATTTATGGAGACCATTGCCCAGCAGTGAGAAAGTACAGGATAGTAGGCCCGACGGCACCTAAGAGGCCGATTGTGGTAACCGGGTCGTGGAGGTCAGATAGGCAGCCGCTCCATGTAAAAACAGGTATTCAGCTGCATCCGGTTAGACTGGAAGCCGACCCCGACATAGTTGGGAAAAGACAGGCAGATGATAATGATCATGAAATGAAATGTAATTTAATTTGAGTCTGCACAATTGGTGTTGGCATCCAAGTAGTACAAGAAGAAAAGCCCACATTTACCTGGCCATCCCTCGTTCCAGCACTTCAGTCAAGGAGCCCAGAGAGTCTGTGATCTCTCGGCCTACCTTGGACGGCATCTCTTCTAAAGACCGGCCTGATGACCTGATCTCGGCGTCAGCTTCCTCTGTGAAAGATAAACGAATAAGAATTAGGGATGTTTTAGACTAGCAGTGTCTGTGTCCACAACGGTTTTGCGACCAGATATAGGGATTTAAAGAGTACCTAAATTAGTCAATCATTATCATTCTCTTGCCCTTATCCCAATTCATTAGTGGTCGGCGCAGCATGTCTTCTTCTTCCATACTTCTCTATTACTCGTCATCTCATCAGACACCTCCTTTCTAGCCATATCATCCTTCACACAGTCCGTCCATTGTTTATTTGGTCTTCCTCTACTCTTATACCCATCCACATTCATACTCAGAACTTTCCTCACGACATTTTCCTCATTCCACCGCATCACATGACATACCACGACAACCGATTACCACACAATTTTTCAGTCACCGGCGCCACTGTCAGACTAAAGAGTTGTCAAGAAATTCTAGACGAGTCAGCTCAAAACTTAAATCATACTAATACTATTAAGCTGAAGAGTTTGTTTGGTTGAACGCGCTCATCTAAAGAACTGGTTTAAATTGAAAAAATATTTTAGTGTTGGATAGCCCAATTATCGAGGTAGGCTATAGGCCATATACTATCACGCTACAACCAATAGGCGCGGAGCATCATCAGCTGCCTAGCCTTTTCCCAACTATGTTGTATATGTTTGTTGTGTATGTTGTACCAACTACAACCCGAATTGATTGTCAAATTCTAAATTAACGCAAGCGAAGCCGTGGGTAAAAAAGCTAGTATGCTATAACTTTCAGGTTTCAAAAAAAGATCATTCACTTTATGTTGTCAAATCAAGAGAACCCCCCTGTTATCTGTAGTTATTCTGTCAATCAGTGACTATACCTGACATCTGATTGACAGCACATCATAACTGATGAAGCGTTAAAATGAAATTACGTGCCGCATTGCAAAACTAAATTGCCAACTGTCAAAGAATCATCTTTAGCACAAAACTATGGGAAAATATTTTGATGAAGCGTAGAAAATCAACAAGAATCTATCGAAAGTAGTGGTATATTGTTTTATATGAGAAAACTTTAGTTTTTGTTATAGAGATTATGTCTGCAAACAACCATTTTGACTTTCGCTAAATCCGTGGGAATTGTGAGTGAAAGAATTGTATTTGTTTACTCTGTCATGTGTAAAGTATTTTTTGATTTGATGTGTGGCTTTATTTATATGGCATACCTTTGTATTTATAATAATATATGTATTGTCAAAGTTTGAAATAAGTATTGCTAAGAATGGAAATGATTTACTAAAACGAAAACATCGGGGAGGGTTTTGGTGTAAAAAACTGGTATAATATTGTTAGGAAGAAATGAGGTTTTACGTAGTATTAGGAAAAACTGAGGTAGTACGACAACTTCGACTGGTCTCTGGTCGCGGGAGACTCTTGTTAGGAATATTGCTCAAAGGGCTGTAAGATTTACATTTTCCTATTTTGTCGCGACTCGCTATTTTTCTAAGCTATTATTTGTTAATAGGCGAGACGACAAAAAAAAAACTAATTAGTTATATTTATATTTGACCCGTGTTTTTCTTTTGTTACGTAAATCAAAATTGACGAAGATACGACGCTTTTAAAATTCTCAATACGTCACGCCATGGTATAATTTTAGCTAGTTCTGACGTCACGAGCCCCCACTTTGATGCGTTTGCTTTGATGCCCCGAGTTTTGATGCGTTTTATCTTTGACAATATTCATTGATTTACAAAAACAAAAAATACGTGTCCATTAATTTCCAATACTCTAACTGACGGACTAAATAGATTTGCAATTTTTTGATACTGTCGTCATGCCTATTGAATTCTTTATGATTTGTGGCGATTTAGGTTAGTTTCTATGATTGATATTTTAAAAACGGTTTTATTCATTATTTTGTGTACATCGTTGTCTCTTTTTTTAAACAATTCGGCTTCTGTTTGCTAAATACTTGTATAATATCTATAAATTAATCCAACGAAAATAGAGTTAATTTAAGCGACTTCTGATGAATGAGCTATTAAAATCAGTTATAAATAAAATAAGCTGTAATAAATACTTCAAATTATGTAAAAACTTCACTTCCATCAATAAATCTTTTCAAAGTAAATGAGAAAGTTATAAACCAAAAATTCTTAAGAAAATGAAAGTTAAAAATCGAGTTTTTTAACAGCACCACATTTATATTCATAACAGTTATCGATAAAACAAAAAGTGATGTTAAAAAGTGATGTAAGTTAACGTTAAAAAAAAAAGTGAAATTTCCAAAAAAATCGAATCAAATAAAAAAGTAAAAGTCAATTAGGCTTGTTTGAGATTAATCAGCGAATCAAGAACAAGTTTAAAAATATCTACCGTGAAAGTTAAGCTCAGGTCAGTTTGTGAATGTTGGTCATGGCAGATATCGTGGTTAGCTATCATTAAGAATAATAATTGGGTACGGCTAAAGCTTGGTTCGAAGTCACATGAAAAAATAGTACGACCGTATTTTCTAAAGGGATAACATATCATCACGCCTGTTATCCCCAAAGGGTTAGACAGAGCTGTACCTAATAGTACACCCACATTTCGCCAGTTATGTTTAAGTCCCATGTAATAGGGGGTGAGCCTATTGCCATCAACAGGCTAGATGACAAAAAAAAACTTATTAGTCCGTGAGAAAGATTTCCAAAAAATATTGGACACATATTTTTTCTTTTATCACGTAAACAATAAATTAAGACGATACTTACAGTGCGTCGAAAACTCGTGTGGCGTCACATTTGAGTACATTTTTTACTCAAATGTGACGTTATAAGCCCCCATGATCTTTGATACGTTTTATCTTCGTCATTTTTTATTAATTTGATAAAACAAAAAACACGTGCTTATATCCAATATTTTTCGATAATCTAACTGACGGACTTAACAGAATCATATTTTTTTTTGTCAGTCATCATCCCTACTGGGCACAAATCCGGACTCCGTGACTGCTACTGAGAATTTCCTAATCGAAAAACTCAATAACACTTTGCGATACGATATCCCTTGATAAGACTGGTTGTTAGACTTTCGCCACTGACTACCTGTAACGCCTGTCAAAGATCTACAAATGACAGCCGGGACCAACGGCTTAACGTGGTTTCTGAGGCACTGAGGAAACTCGGTATGTAACGGATGGTCACCCATCACGAACAGACCTAGGTAAGTGGCTTACCATTGAAAATCGATCGTAAGTATAGATCGTAAATATTGAGAACAACGCCAGTCCTTTTTTTTTCATTTCCGATGGGAAATCATCAAATGACTCCTCCCGCTCTGGGCGGAGCAGGAGGGAGTGTCAGACTTTTACTGACTAAAACACATCCATGTTCCTTCATCGCCCTTTGTGTTCCGGGGCCACGGTATCTCTTTCGAATAGTCCCGCAGCCCCGGCAAGCTTCGGCCCTTGCGGCCTCACGTTAACTTTTTAACCGACTTCTAAAAAAGGAGAAGGTTATGTATTGAGGCAGCATAATTTTTTTTTATGTTTACGTGACTTCAACATTTTTTAGACTACTTACGTGTTATTTTCGTGCGCATTAAAACCGTAAGTAGAGCGAATCCCTCGTTCAGTTAATTATAGTAATAATATCTAGTAAAGTGGTGGGCAGGTGATATAAATTATATGTAATTAGACGATTATAGAAAGCGTCTGACAACTTGTAGTCACGAGAATTAGTGGTTTGTATAGACAGTCTAAGGACCAAATTGTAATTGTTATTAATTTAAGTCAGAGTTGTCCAACTGGCCAATTTCAACGAGTTATTTTTTTAACTATACAAACAAATAAAATTAAAGTACCTGTTTGTAATTTTAAATGAACAGCTTTAGCTTTAACTTTAGCCTAGGTTGGTTCGTGGATGGGTGACCACCCACTAAAAAGCAAAAGTACGTTAAGGTGGATGCTCTAGGGTGGCCCGCGAAATTCAAATTTTCGTACGTTTTTTGCAATTTGCAGGTCAGTGCTTAAAGGCGTAGGAATGATTTTGACCTTGAAAAAATAAATTCATACACCTTTATGAGCTTGGAGGGTTGTATTGATGATTTTGATGATTATAATTCTGTAACTACATACGTGTTACAGCCGCGATTCATAGTTTAATCAACATACAACTTGACACTGACCTGCAAATTGCAAAAAAATTGAATTTCGCGGGCCACCCTGTTCTTTGAGAGTCGTTACAGGTAGTCAGTGGCGCGACAGTCTGACAACCATTCTTACCAAGGGGTATCGTATTACTTAGTACTAACTGGGTTGTGGAGGTCAGATAGGCAGCCGCTCCATGTAAAATACTGGTATTCAGCTGCATCCGGTTAGACTTGAAGCCGACCCCAACATACAGTTGGGTAAAGGCCAGTCAGCGGTTGTGCTCGGCTTCCAGTCTTATCGGATGCAGCTGAATACCAGTCTTATCTTAAGTTGAAGTCAAGTTCAATGCCATAAAACTCATAAAAAAACTAGAAAATCGGTCAGTAGTATCGCATCGTTACTATTATGGCAGTGAGTTCGAACCCGGTTGGGGCTGGCACGGAAACTGATACCATAAGCTTGTGGTTAGTCACTACTGTTAGATAGCTCTTACTTAGACTAGGGTTAGCAGACATCTAGGTTTTGTTATTGAACTGATACCTACTTATGAAAAAGTATATATAAACAAGCTGTTGCTCGCGGCCTTCGTTCGGATGAAATTATTATAAAAATACTATTTTTCCCGTTTTTGTAACATTTTTCATTGATGCTCCGCTCCTATTGGTCGTAGCGTGATTTTATATAGGGTGTACAAAAAATTTTAACGAAGCCGAAAGGCACTTGTTCTCCCGCGTCATTGCGAATTTTTTTTTGTTCTAGACCATACTTGGGAACCTTCTAGTTACGGAGATATTGGGGGTTAAAGTTCCAACTGTTTTTATAAGTTTAGTAAGATTTTTACTTTAATCACCTCCACGATCCCCACCCTATTCAATTCATCCACCAGCACAATGTTTTGAATGCATTACATTGAGTTTTACCGTAAAACGTGATTTTTCACCCCAAAAAAAAGTCATTTCCCAGCAATAATTTTTGTACAGAATGTACAGAATGCTTGGTTAACGGCTTCGTGAAGAGTCTGTTTACACCCTGAATAGCCTATAGCCTTCCTCGATAAATGGGCTATCCAACACTAACATAATTTTCCAATTCGAACCAGTAGTTCCTGAGATTAAAAAAATAACATCTTTGAAAGTAAGGTCTAATAATTTGCAAATGACCTCCTCTATATCCGAATTGGCTATGGCAGGCCCACATCCAGCCACCCTGTATATGCAAGCTTTAACAAAAATGGGCTAAGCTTTTTTGTTGTAAAAAGCAGGCCGCCAATTTAATGGTATGTTGTCACCGGCGCCTATGGACATAATTATGTAAATAGTGCTGTTCCATAAACGATAGAGGACTTAATTTCCTGCCCTATTGCCTGCTAATTACAGGAAACTGAAGACGTCATACTCGTCGCTCAGTTCTGAGTCGATTAGACCAATTTAGATGGCCATCGACGGCTTAAAAGGATCGACCTTTGTGCACGTGAGAAGTGGTGCACTTTCAAAAACAAATTCACTTGTAATTACACTGGTATCTGACCGGGACACGGCGACGTTGGTTGATGAAACCACGACATCAGTTTTTTTTTTAAATAAATATCGCTAGACATTACACACAGTGCCATCTAGTGCCACACTAAGCAACGAGGCTTGTGTCGTGGACACCAGATAGTTGATATACTACATAGATACTTTTTGTTTGTAAATACATACTTATTATACATACTAGCGGCCCGTCCCGGCTTCGTACGGGTTTGGTAATTTTTTTTTTTTTGTTTTAGCTTATATGACACGTTCGTAGATTTACCATAGCAGCGCCATCTATTGATTACTTACTCAACCCAGTCGAAAGGTATCGACATCTGTTAGAATCATTTGGAGTTAACAGATAATTGTGACTGTCAAATAATAACAGACAAATAATTATCAATAAATTAAAATTGCGACTATAATTTGAGATTTAAACTATCCTATCTCTCAAGTTGGATCGAACTGCACATGGTGTGCGAATTTTATTATAATCGGTTAAGTGGTTTAGGAGTCCATCGAGGACAAACATTGTGACACGAGATTTATATATATTAAGATAAGATAAACATCCGTGACTCGTGACCGTACAAACGTACATGTTCATCACACAAACATTTTGCTCCTACCGGTATTCGAACCCGGGACCCTAAGAACGTAAGGCTACCACTACCGCTGCGCCATTCGGGTCGTCCATAAGTATGATGGTATTGTTTCTTAGGACGAGCTCCTAGGCAAAGAGCTTTAGGTGCTAACAACCAGTAAGTGGGGCCCAGTGTCCCTGGTTGACATTTCGCATGACCAGAGGGCTGGCTCTTTCTTTGGCCAAAGAATTAGCATTGCCATTCAACATGGCAATGCTGCCAGTGTTCTGGGCACGTTTCCGGATGACAGCAATGTACTTAGACGCCTAAGCGCCCTGTTGTTTATTTAGTTAGTTTGTTTTATATAAATTAATCCCTTTTTTTGTAAGTAGCTTTCTTTCAATTATTTACAGTAAGTACATAAATATATCTACGATTCACAGCCCTATAATTGTCGTATAAAACTTGAACGGCGCGCGCGCAAGTAACTGTGACGCGAGTGCGCGCGAGTCGGTGCTAAACGCTAAATCGGTGAGCTAAATTATCGCGTAAACATCAAGGTTGCGGGTAGAAAGGTTGAAATCGTGTTAGCTGATGATACTTCCGGGGCTAGGCAGGTACGCTGCTGATGTAGAAGCTAAATCTCTAAGTTATTTGTTGTTTTTGAACGTTCCAACCCTATAAACAAATTTGGAATCTCACTTTTTGACAAAAAATACAGGGCGGCAAAAAATTCGTCCTCATCGTTGTCAATAGGAAAGAGGCCAAGTATGACAGCATTGCCTCGATGGTTGGCATTGTTAATTCTTTGGTCATTTTTTGACCTGATTTCGGACACTAATAAATTAGTAGATTCTATTGAATATAGACCATCAACATTTTTTTTCATCTCACAATAATGTCCTATACTTTCATAATAATAAAATAATTTGTCGTTATAAGAGTCAAGCCACACCTTTTTAATTAAATAGGCTTGTGTCCTGAAAAAATCTAATTAGTCCGTCAGTTGGATTATCAAAAAATATTTGACACGTATTTTTCCTTTTTTTACATAAACCAAAAATTGACGACGATACGACGCTTTTATAATTCTCAATACGTCACGCCGTGCTATTTTTTTTAGTGCGTTGTGACGTCACGAGCCCCAACTCCCGAGTTTTGATGCGTTTTATCTTTGTCAATATTCATTGATTTACAAAAACAAAAAAGACGTGTCCATTATTTTCCAATACTCTAACTGACGGACTAAATAGATTTGCAATTTATTGATGGTGGAAACTAGCCTATTTGTACAATAGGGTAACGCCGAAATGTAAGAGGGCTCTTAAGTTATTGTATTTGCGCCGTTCAATTCGTGCGCAGTTAAATTTTTTAGAACTTTTTTTTTTTTTGGACGGGAAATCATCAAATGACTTCTCCGGCTCTGGGCGGAGCAGGAGGGAGTGTCGGACTTTTACTGACTAAAACCCATCCATGTTCCTTCATCGCCCTTTGTGTTTTGGGTCACGGTATCTCTTTCGAATAGTCCCGTAGCCGCGGAATTTTTTAGACCTCAAGGTCTAAAAAAATTCAACTTTTAAAAAACTTGGGTTTTGGTGGTGACTTGTTTGTGAGTAAATGAGTCAGTCACGGAACTGCCTCACATTATGTACTCAGAGAAAGTGTTAATATTATACATAGAGATTTTGCAATAATTGTCATGGACTCGCTAAACATTACCAACGACTTCTCTTTCCACAGTTGTGTCACAAATAAGAGGCAATATTTAGCACTTTCTTATGAAACAGAATTACTATACAAATAAACAAAATTAAAGTGTCACTTCGTAATTTAAAAAAAACAGCTTTTTATTGTATGCATATGAAAGTACTCATAGTACTTTTAACATTTTTTTTAAAATTTTTGTCTGTCGTTTGTTTCGGCTAATCTGCGAAGAAGCTGGACCGATTTTTACGGGACTTTTACGGGCCGATAGCTGATCCTGGCCTTTTACTCTCGTACCTACAGGACCAATTTAGTTTAATGTTACCTACGAGTATGTTTTTTATTTTATTTGGTGGTTTTCTTTTTATTTAACTTGGGTTTATGGTTTTGTCCTGTTCGAGTCAAAGAAACACTTTTTCTTTTACTTTAAATTGATGCCAAAATAATGTTTGGAACGTTCTCATTTTTTTTTTAAACCGTAAAACGTAAATTTGCGTTTCGTTATTCTGATCATGATATCAACTAACATAATGAGTGCCCGTTGATACTTATGTAAAGTTTTCACTAAACCAGTTCTCTCTTATTTAATTAATATGCATGCTGTGTTATTTCTCCTGTGTATCAGATGTACTCACGACCTTAATCCCTTATGGCATGAACAGGTAACCAGATATGGAACTATAGTAAAATTCTGCTTACAAGTGTACTTAGGTACTATTAAAAATGAAACGCTGCTGTTTTCATACGGGCTTCTCGTAAGAATAAAATACTTCACATCAATAAAGAGTAGAACTGGATATTTATAAAGTTTTTACATAAGTATTTTAACACATTATTTGTCGGTCTTTATGATCGCATTGTTCTCCTAAACTACGCTACGGATTCTAAAGTGGTTTTCACCAACATTTCGGGAATTTGTTCCGGGTGATTTAGATTAAATGTATTTTTAATTTAAACATATCTTATGTTAAAGTTATTTCGATATTTAATCAAAATTAATGATGTCATGATAGGATGTAGTGACGTAGTGCCGAAGGAATCGAATGTTAGAATTACTTGTATGAAATCCTATAAAACCTCGCACACTTATCCGCGTCGAATCGGACGAATAGATAACGTTATACGGATGAGAAAATGTTTCTTTCGGCGCGGATAAGTGTGCGTTCACCTTAACGAAGCCGAAATGCACTTCTTCTCTCCGTCATGTCATTGCGATAGTTATTTGTAGTAGACCATACCTTGGGAACCTTCTAGTCAGAGATTTCGGAGTCAAAGTTCCAACTTTCTTACAAGTTTTTAATGTACAAATGTATAAATTTACTTTAAATACCTCCAAAAGAATTGGGGGTTACTTTTCAATGCATCCATCAGGACAATGTTTTGAGTGCGGTTACATTAAGTCCTACCGTTAAACGTGATATTTCACTCCAAAAAAGGGGGTGGGCAGAGGTGTACCTAATAGTACACCCACATTTCGCCAGTTATGTTTAAGTCCCATGTAATAGGGAGCGAGCTTATTGCCATCAACCGGGCGCAGATCCAGACTCCGTGGCTGCTACTGAGAAGTTCCTGATGGAAAAACCCAATACCACTTTGCTCGAGCCGGGAATCGAACCCAGGACCTCGTGCTCAATCGTGTTTCCGACCACGAAACCAACGAGGCAGTCAAAGCAGTTGAAAAAGTCACGAATAAACTAGATAGACTAGTTATTTCAAAGTTAAGTCTAAGTGAACTTTGTATTCGGTTTTTTTCAAGTTGACTTTTGTTTGACAACTAAACGATACACAGTGTAATGTGATATCACACCTAAAGTTTTTTATTAATTACTAACAATGATTATTGAATAGTTTTAAAAAGCTTAAGCTTTTATTAACAAAAACCTTTTATTTATTATTCTTATAAGTACTAATTTATACTTAGACTCATGCACTCCGGTATTTATTTTCCAAATAATTTTTAACTACCTTTTGCTCGCGGAATGTTTTAAATGTAGCTTATAACACTCTGGGATAATATAGCTTCTCGTTAATGTAATAATTTTTGGAATCGGATAAGAACCCCTTACATACAAACTAACAAATAAATTTCACCTTTAAACACTACAAGTTAATAATAACAAGGAAATTGTGTGAAAAATAATAGAATAAAAAAAATATCCTACAAAAAAAAATTCTCCATTTACCTTCCCAGCTTCTCCGCTCCTTCTCCACCTCATCTTCCCACCCATCCAGCATCTTCCCTGCCTTCTCCCTCGCGCACTCCCAGGCCTCATTCTGACCCACACATTCTAACATGGCCATTAAATTAGGTCCTAAACTCTTCCCCAAATTCACAAAATATTCATAGCCCTTCTCCAAATACGACGCACTTTGAACTTGCGAACAAAACAGTAAAAGAAAAACTAGAAAAAATTTCGGCGCCATCTTGTTTTTTTTTTTCTTTTTTTTTTTACATATGGCTACTTTCACTCACGTCCAAGGTTATACTGAGAAGCGCGGATGCGTGTTGCCGGTTTTATGGACTACGGGTACTTTCTTTTTGAAGAGGGGCGGGTTAAGCGGCAGGTGGTGAGGACTGGAATTTGATGGGTGGGTTTGGTCAAAGTTGATTGTAATGCACGATGAAATAATACCAATCTTTGTGCGAACATAAGATTTTACTCATATGTAAATACCACCAGATTCTAGCTGCTTGGATCCTTATATTGCTACTCCTTTCGCCTCATTTTGTGAAGCCTACAAACGATTATTCTGTTCCGGGTCAGTCTATTTGTGGAGGTATGTGACCTTTGTGTCTGTAAACACGCCCAACACTGCAAAACCTGTCAAGAAATGTAAAAGCATGATTGAGCCTTCCGCAATTAGTGTTTCTAGATCTTTTTTCAGTGTTTAGAGTTTTGTCTTTGAAAAAAATAAAATAAAATAGCATATCATCACGTATGATGCTCGGAAGGGCTAGGTAGACGTGTCTGCTACTTGGTTCCCATTCATCGAGCTTGATCCAGGCTGCCATGCCAAAATTTATAATCCATATTTACTGATATTAAAAACCGGTGAAGTGCGAGTGGCACTCGCGCATGAAGGGTTCCGTACCATCGTAGTAGGGGAGCCCCCCTTTTATTTTCATTAGGTATATCAAAATACCTTCGATCTTCGATCTTGACGACCCAAATGGCGCCGGTCTCGGGTTCGAATCCCGGTCGGAGCAAATGTTTGTGTGATGACCATGGACATTTGTTTCCTAGTCATGGATGTTTATATGTATAATAAGTATGTACCTATTTACAAACAAAAAAGTATCTATGTAGTATATCAACTATCTGGTGTCCACGACACAAGCCTCGTTGCTTAGTGTGGCACTAGATGGCGCTAATGGTAATGTCCAGCGATATTTATTTACTTATTTTATATTATAGCAGCAACAGAAATAAAATTAATCAAAATCAAAGCATTTATTTCAAGTAGGCCAGTTACAGGCACTTTTGAATTGTCGAAACAAAGATGAAAATTAAATGTAGCTACAGTCCCAGTCACAAGACATAAAAACTGTGAAAGTAGGTACTGTAGTTGCCCATTCCCTAGCGTAGATCTCTATGGAGAAGAACGGGCAAGAAACTCCATAGACACTGATCTTTTAAATCAGAGTATTGTTACAACTGTCTACTCCGCTGACAGACAGACTGATGGAGGGACAGCGGAGGCTTAGTAAGTAATAGGGTCCCGATGGTTACCCTTCGGGTACGGAACCCTGAACATGCGTAAGTTACTCTGCCTGTTGCCGTGTCACTCTTTGTAGGGATAAAATTTTGCAAATGTGCCTTTTAGGCCATGCACTCAGCCGTTTCGACGGCGCGTTCATGTTCCACGAGCGCCTCAAAGAGAGTCGGCAATAACCTCCTCCTTTTTTGAAGTCGGTTAAAAAGGAAGGGGTCCGCAAGGGCCGACGCCTGCCGGGGCTGCGGGACGGTTCGAAAGAGATACCGTGGCCCCGGAACACAAAGGGCGATGAAGGAACATAAATGGGTTTTAGTCAGTAAAAGTCTGACACTCCCTTCTGCTTAGCCCAGTGCGGGAGGAGTCATTTGATGATTTTCCATCCGAAAAACAAAAAAAAAGGCCATGCACTTAGAAAGGACATAGGATGTTATGACAATTGGAGTTTTTATCTCGGTAGGACAAGTTTCCATAGGATAAATTAATAGGATAAATTCAAACTTCACGCTGTCGAAGCTGGGGGCTAAGTAAGTCCTAAATAAATTTAAAATCAATACATTATGTCAATATTACTTCTCACGTGTCTCATAGCGCCATCTATAGAGTTTAGTATAAACTGCAAGCCTGATAGTTCTACTAATTCGCCGCTAGGTCACACTGCGGGCTGTGACAATAGTTTTTGTATAGTATACTAGCCGATGCCCGCGGCTTCGCCCGCCCGCAAATTATATACTAAATCCTTCCTCTTAATCACTCTATCTATTAAAAAAACCGCATCAAAATCCGTTGCGGAGTTTTAAAGATCTAAGCATACATAGGGACAGACCCGGCGGACGACTTAGTTTTATGATAATGTAGTTATAGTGAAGTGAAGAAGAGTAATTTGCAGTGAAGTTACAAGCTGATATTAAGATAACATACATTACATCACGCCTGTAATCCTAGAGAGGTTAGGCAGAAGTTTAAGTACCTAATAGTACACCCACATTTCGCCAGTTATGTTTAAGTCCCATGTAATTAAACTGGGCATAAATCCAGACTCCGTAGCTGCAATTGAATTTCTGGATGCAATGGAAAAACCCAATACCTAACACTATGAACGACCTGGGAATCGAACCCAGGACCTTATGCTCAGCTGTCTTCACTAGACCACCGAGTTAGTTGGTTGTCCATTTTTATGGAATACTAGCGGATGTCACGCAGTTTCACCCGCGTAGTTCCCGTTCCCGTGGGAGTACAGGGATAAAATATAGCCCATGTTACTCAATAGAGACTTGGCTTTCTAATGGTGAAAGATTTTTTAAAATCGGTCGAGAAGTTTTTGAGTTTATTCATTACAAACATACACAGACATAAAAATACAAATCTTTCCTCTTTATAATATTAGTGTAGATTAAGAAGTTCCTGAATTATTTAATGGCTTATGTTTAACGAACCACCAGATTTAGTAAAATGTAACGGCAAAAAATCACTTTTGATTGCCTAAAATAGTAAATGATCACCAAAATTAATCCCCATTTTAGAGTGAAATTAGAACCAAAAATAGTAAATTACCACCAGAAATTGAACTGTTAAGCTCTTACATCCGAGTCGAGGGAGACCCGTCGACTCCTACTTCTGAATGGTTTATAAAAAAATAACCACGAAGGGTATGGCGGGGTCGAATAAGCGAGCAAAGCGAGCGAATAGACCCCGCCATACCCTTCTAACCTAATCTATCCGTGTCGGGGTGCCCCAAGTCGGCCTAGGCAAAACTAGTTTGTCATCAACCACCTCATTAAAATTTGGTGCTCAATTTACTAAATTTGGTGATCAATTGATATTTTAGGTGATAGATGTTAGTGGTCACAAAGTTATTTTTGGTGGTCATTAATATTTATCCCCTTATTTAATTTATCATATCAGTCGAAAGCTGTCCTTTTGGACATAGGCACCCCACCAAGCGTTATCATATGGATCTGTTCTGTGCTTCTCGCGTCTACCGGTTTCCAGCGGTCTTCACCAGGTCAGGTGCATTTGTAGGTCATAAAAAGTAAAATGCCTGCGTACGTATGTAATATGATAGGAAAGTATAGTTGTAACAATTATTCGTAATAGTCGATTTTATACCACACAACAGGCGATCCACAGAAGATCTAATGTTTCTCGCCATTATAGAAGAACCCTTCTATTAAAACAAGACATTGTGGTTATCAGCCGATAGCAGTCCTCTGCTGGAGATAGGCTTCTCCCATCGCACGGGATTATCGGCATCTCTTACCAATTCTGCATATAAGTTGTCAGGTGTAGGTACCTAGAGAAACGGACATAGTGTAACTTCATCCCGAGTAAAAGTACTGTTCCCGAGGAAAACAACAATGTTCATTCGTTCTTATGATAATAGATGGCGCCACATGTCTTTCGAATCATGATTGAATTATATTATTACAAGCAGAGTACAACCAGAAATGATTGTCAAATCCTAAATTAACGCGAGCGAAGCCGCGGGTAAAAACTAAGTTTTTAATAGTAGTAAAATTAACATAAAAAAAGGCATTTCGACAGTATCAAAAATATGCAAATCTACTTAATTCGTCGGTCAGTTAGAGTATTGGAAAATAATTATGGACACGTATTTTTTGTTTTTGTATATCAATGAACATTGACAAAGATAAAACGCATCAAAACTCGGGAGTGGGGGCTCGTGACGTCACAACGCACTAAAAATTATACCACGGCGTGACGTATTGAGAATTTTAAAAGCGTCGTATCTTCGTGAATTTCGGTTTACGTAACAAAAGAAAAAAGACGGATCAAATATTTTTTGATAATCTAACTGGACGGACTAATTAGATTTTTTCAGTCGACAAGCCTATTGAATGTAGTGGATCTTCTCAACACATTTCTATATCACAACAGAAAACTCCACTCCCGTGCCTGATCATTTGATTGTTGTAACGAATTGTAGCACGAACTATGTTGCTGGTCAAGTTTACTAAAAACGAGTTCTATATTAATTACCGCTATTAGGCCTACGACTTGTAAAATAGAAAACTCTTTAAACAAGTGAAACTAAATATTTTTGTGTAAAACAAGAATATGATCATAGACAGCACGCATGTTTTTGAAAACTAGGTACATACAGGTCTGCCGCGGGAGACGCCCCGGGCGTTGTCGGGTGGTAGGCACGGGCCTGTGGACGGGGAGCTATGGGCTAGCGCGCCGTCCGTCCGTCTCATGACGACAGGCCGTGTCGACGGCGCAGGAGTGTTACACGCGCGCCTCAAAAAAAGTCAGCAAAAAGGAAGGCGTCCGCAAGGGCCGAAGCCTGCCGGGGCTGCGGGACTGTTCGAAAGAGATACCGTGACCCCGGAACACAAAGGGCGATGAAGGAACAAGGATGGGTTTTAGTCAGTAAAAGTCTGACAGTCCCTCCTGCTCCGCCTAGAGCGGGAGGAGTCATTTGATGAAAAAGACACATACAGGGTGTAAACGGACTCTTCACGAAGCCGTCAACCAAGCATTATGTACATCAAACCACAATCAAACTAAGGAACTTTACGCAAAAATTGTCGCTTAGAAACGACATTTTATTTAATAGTACGGGGGTGGGGGTGTTTAAAGTAAAAATCTTACTTACATTAAAAACATGTATTTAAAAAAACTATTGCTAGAGTTGGAACTTTGAACCTCAATATCTCCGTAATTTGAAGGTTCCCAGGTATGGTCTATAACAAAAAAATGATCGCAATGACGTGAAGAACAAGTGCCTTACGGCTTCCATAAGGGTCTTCTTACACCTTTTAAGTTTGTTTTTTTTTTATCTTCCCGAGTTCACTGACGATCTGCAATAACTGTTCACCCTTATGCCTTAATTATGTAATATTCCCACTTCTCCTTCTTATCTGACTTCTCACTTCCAATATGTATGCTCTGCGCACAGCAAGATTCTTCGTTCGTCTAATAATCGTCTTCAACGATGTCCTTCTCACCGCTCTGGTTTTCTTAAATCTTCTTTTCTTGTCCAGAGCATAGCTATTCACAACGCTTCGATTCGGAAAGTCGTAAATATGTCTATTTTTTTTTGACATTACGAAATCGAGCGAGATAGACATACGACTTTCCGAAACGAAAATCAAATCGAATGCGCTCCCTTTGAATACAGGATGGCAACCAGTCGGTTAACATTTAAGGCTAAAGCTTGCGAACACTTACTTAAGAAGTTGTCAGACTCGTCAAACAGTTAATTTGATGTTTTTCTCCATCTATTTTTTATTTTTATTTTTATCTTTCTTCACTTTGTATAATTTTGCTGTAGGTACGTATGTATAAAGGGTGTAAAACACCTCTTAACGAATCCGAAAGGCACTTGTTCTCCTCATCATTGCGATCGCTTTTTTGTTCTATACACCATACCTGGGAACCTTTTAGTTACGGAGATTTTGGGGGTCAAACTTCCAACATTATGACAAGTTTTTTTTTTTTTTAATACAAGTTCTTAATGTATTTTTTTTACTTTAAACACCTCCATGACCCCCGTACTATTCAATCCATCCATCAGCACAATGTTTTGAGTGCGTTACATTGAGTTCTACCACAAAATATGATTATTCACCCAAAAAAAAAGTCGTTTCCCAGCAATAATTTTTGCGTAAAGTTACTTAGTTTGATGTACAGAATGCTTGGTTGACGGCTTCGTGATGAGTTGGTTTACACCCTGTATGTATTTATTATTTTATTTTATTCTTCGAAATTATCTGCACTATTGCACCTACTGTTTTGTCTCTGCATCACCCTAAGGTAGACTGGTAGAAAATGCCCAAGGCAATAAATCATGATCTGTCGAATGACCGATTTGGTCGGGACGCCATTGTTTAACTATTGTGTCTACCTCGTGGACAGATCATGGGATAAGAGGGCGCATTCAGAAAGTTGGCAACCTCGCATATGATCTGTCAAATATTTACCAGTTTTAATTAATTTCGCAATATTACTGTATGGAAATATGGCTAACTATCTAGAACATTGATTAAGAAATGCAATAATTAATATCGTAACACCGAATAGTCAGTTTTAGATGAGAAGTAGATGAGATTGAAAAGCAGTCGTCCATCAGTGAACTCGATAGTACAGATGCCAATATATCAAGTTACCACAAACTGTCAAATTTCTCCAAATGATTTTAAACCATAAAATGTTGACGGTTAAGTTCAAAATCGAATAAGAAAAGAATACCTACAATCCTACATGCACTCCCAAAGACTTGATCACATGTAAAGATCAAATGAATGAACTGTTTTGTATTGTACGAAGGTTAGCAAGTATTCATAATTATAATATTTTTGTCATTTAGATTGTCATAATGTTGGTAATTTTAGCTATTTCCTAGTTAGTGACACAACTGACATTTTTTTTGCATTTTTATTATGCTTGGACTTAGGACTTACTAGCGCAATAATAAGGCCGCTCGTGACGACAGATAACCGTGTAATTTTAAGTGTCGTGGCTTGTATTTAAATGGAGGTGTTCACATATACGCGATTACTGTCGTCCACGACATTTGCCAACTAAAAACCAACGATAAATTAATCGTCACGACATTGTCGGAGCGCGGCCTTAGGTACTGAGTAATTTAACAACCAAAGTAATGTAAGGAAAAATCTTTTTATTTAACAATTTATGTAAACTGCACACACAGATAAGAAGAAACAAACGGAAAATACTATAATTTTTTTTTAAAAAAAAGCGCGCGAAATTAGTGCGTAGCGTGTCGATGGCAATCTAAATTGTGCCCAGAACTGAGCTACTATGTAGTTTGGCGCTTTCGTAAGCTTCCATCAGCTCCTGTAGTGAACAAACAACAGGACACGCAGGACACGATATTAAGTGCCCCATCGTTTGTGGAACAGCACCACATTTACACTCAAGGGCTGAGTCATTAATGAATCTCATCTGAGGTTTAAGAAACAATGATGTACAGAGGACAAAGCAAATAAGTAACTATGGTCGTCAGATATAGTTGCAGTTTAGAAAATATTTCACGTCTTTAGATGAAATTTAATTATATTAACAAATTTGAATATTCCTATCAATTTATTTTAATTTCATTCAAAAACATCCATCGGTTTCTAAGAAAACTTAAGGTAGATGACAAAAAAATCTAATTAGTCAGATAGATTTCCAAAAAATATTGGACACATATTTTTTCTTTTTTCACGTAAACAAAAAATGAAGACGATACAGTGCGTCGAAAACTCGTGTGACATTTGAGTACTTTTTTAACTCAAGTGTGACGTCACAAGCCCCCACTCTTGATCTTTGACACGTTTTTTTCATTTTAAAAATATTTTTCGATAATCTAACTGACGGACTAAACAGATTCATATTTTTTAGTCAGTCATCATCCCTATTATATCGACCCTGGTACCTACAACTTATTTATTTTGCCTCTGAACATAAAAAAAAAATGTTGCTGTTGTTGTTGTTGTTGTTGCATGTTGTTGTTGTATGTTTGTACCTTTGTACTATTTTCTGTTCCTTTCTACTTTATTTATATTTAGTGTGTAGGTACATAAATTGTTAAATAAATAAATAAATGTTGATTTTTATCACATTTTCGTTGTAATTAGTAAAATTTGACCACGCACACGTGTTTGGCCACACATCAAGCTATACATATCCAGTATAACCTGACCTCGCTTTGTATGAGCTTCCCGTACAATGAGAGATCAGCCCAATTTGTTTCTTTTATAGGTCTTATTGGTCGCACATTCCACATGGCGACAACCTTGTGTGCCAAGTTACTATAATTTTTGCTATGCGTTAAGGAAAGACCCAAAAACTCCATTCAGACAGGTTGGTTAAAAACCGGATCTTTTGCAATAGGTAAAAACGATTTACAAAAAAACTTTCGAATGTGCATAATTTTAAAAATCTTCCTTTAAGTAGGAGGTTCACTAATATTATTTATTTATTTCTGACTGATTCTGAATCTGTGATAAACTGGTGTACACAACACATAGATAATAATAAATTAATTAAATTCATAAAGTACAGTAATAGAACTAATTAAATTGGATTATATTTGGATAAATTATTTTTTTGATTGGTAAGTATAACCAATCAAAAAATTCAATAAAGTGGAGAAAAAATATTTCTTTATTTAACTGGAAACCCAGTTAAATAAAGAAATTATTTTTTAAACATATGTAATCCAGTAAAATAAATCAGAAATAAATCTAAAAATCATTTCATTTCATTCAAATAAAAGAATACAATAAATAAGTAAGATCAAAATGACAGCAGTGAAATATACAGTGAATGAAGATTTTGACAAAACAGTATCAATTCTGTTGTGTTTGAGGATATTATTTCATTTTGTGACTTGTGTTATTTTTCTGTCAGTATGGTGTTACGGCGGATATTTCTTGTACTACATGGTTACCAGAACAGACATAAAAGTACCTGATACTTTAACTGACAAGGAGTTTACACCGGGTTATGCTACCAATTGGAATTTTGTAAGTATTATTTTTATTATCACATATTTTTGACACATTTTTAGGGTTCCAAACCTTTTTTTTTTCGGATGGCAAATCATCAAATGACTCCTCCCGCTCTGGGCGGAGCAGGAGGGAGTGTCAGACTTTTACTGACTAAAACCCATCCATGTTCCTTCATTGCCCTTTGTGTTCCGGGGTCACGGTATTTCTTTCGAATAGTCCCGCAGCCGCGGCAGGTGGGTTCCATACCTCAGTTAGCAAAAAAGGAACCCTTATAGGATCACTTTGTTTTTCGTTTGTCCGTCGAAATCGTGGAGGTATCAAGCTGAGTCAGTTAGCGTACACACATATAAAAAATAAAGATACAAAATAAGGAGGAAAACATAGTATGTGCTGTGTGCCTCACGGCTGCGCCAAAAAGGTTCAATTCAGCATTCAAGCCAGACAGGTGATGCTGTCTGACGCTGGTCTTCCAATGAATCTTGAGGGGGTAGTTACGTGACGGAAAAACAGTTTCAAACAAAATGTATAAATAAATGGTTACAAATAAATAGATAGCAAGTAAATTAATTAAATGTGTACTTATGAGTTCGGATAAAGAAGAATGTAAGAATGTATAATAAGTATTTTATTGTGTTAGAAATTAACACTGGTAACAATAAATAAAAACAGAGATAAGCCTCTTGGCTTAAATATTTTTTAAATCTTCATTTTAATCAATTATCATCTTCATCATATTATACTCAAGTCTGCTACCCCCTAAAGGAGTGAAAAATCAATCAATCAAATCAATCAATCAAAAGCATTTATTTCAAGTAGGCCAGTTACAGGCACTTTCAAAGATGAAAATTAAATGTAGCTACAGTCCCAGTCACAAGACATAAAAACCGTGAAAGTACTGTAGTTGCCCATTCCCTAGCGTAGATCAAATAGCGTAAATCAAATTTGTAATTCAACGATCAAAAGATAACCGTTTACGTCGCATATTTTTGATTTCACAATGGTATCAAAATCTCTAGGGTACTTCCCATTGTCCCAGAATCATGTTTGGCAAGAAGCAATTAGACCGCGTTCTCACTATGTCTAATAATTTATCGTTGGTTTTTAGTTGGCAAAAGTCGTGGACGACAGTAATCGCGTCGTCCTATATGTGAACACCTCCATTTAAATACACAAGCCACTACACTTAAAACTACACGATTATCTGTCGTCAAGACAAACTGGGAACGCAGCCTTACTGGAGCGTTTCGATGTATCTCTAACGTCCTGCATTTCTGGTGGAAAAAAAAAACAAAAACACTGTCCGACCTGGGAATCAAACCTGGAACGTCCTGCAAACTCAAACTCAACTCTCAAACTCAAACTCAAATCATTAATTTCAATTAGACCATGACGGCACTTTTGAATGTAGAAAATACAAAAAAAGCAAAGCTACAGTCACAGTCACAAGGCATAATAACTTGAGAAAGTACTGTAGTTGCCCATTCCCTGACGTAGATCTCTATGGAGAAGAACGGGCAAGAAACTCCATGGACACTCTTTTAAATCAAAATATTGTTACAAAATCTTGGTTACATCATTCATGTTGAGATTATACATATATGTGAGAACGATGTAGAAAGACGTGCACATTAAGAGCGTCCAGAGTAAAATAATAAATCAAAAATTTAAAAATAATGAACGAACCGTGCCAGCTAAGAGATGACCAGTCCCAATTGACAGCGTCCGTTCACGAACATGACGTATGTATCAGCGCCATTCAATTCGACCATATTTAAGGGAACTAAATGACCCGACACACCCGCCAGCATCAGGGAGACATTTGAGTGAGCATGACATTCTCTCAGCCACCAAGGCATATTCAAGTCAATGAAAGATAAGTAATAAATGTAAATGGTAGCTGAACAGTACAAAGTACTCACACATGTGCTATGCAATTATATAAAACTAAGAGCTGGAATCTATACAATGCAAGGATATTTTTACAATCTTTTGCAGCTTCTACAATGCATTAACATGGGAATCAATTCGTTTGCCCCTATGGTTGTGGAGCAGGACCAGCATTTAGCCAAGCAATCTTATCATCAATGTAATCCCCCAACTTATAACATGCTTGCCTACATAGTGTACTGCTCAACAGTAACACATGTGAACACTCTTAACTAACGAGGAAGAGGGATATTTTAATGCCCGTAAATGATTTTGAATATAAAAAAAAAACGATTTAAAACATGGCAATGCGCATTTGAGTGGTTATTGACATTAAGAAAAGAATAAGTCAAGACCGGTTAGATCAAGAACCGGTAACCTGGTTTGCAGACCTTGCACAGTGAGTATTCAGGAATCAAAAATATCTTTTAAAGACGGCATGATTGTTGTCAATGTCGAGGTTATCAAAAAGGTTTACAGACCTTACCATGGACTTTGTCGTAGTTAAATTAAATAAACATAGTCTACTATTATAAAGAGGTTAAGTTTGAAAGTGTGTAAGTTAGGATGTAGGGAGTAATCTTTGGAACTACTGAATCACATAACGTATCATCACGCCTGTAAAGGGGTTAGGCAGAGGTGTACCCATTAGTACATCAGTCGTTTTTTTAATCCCATGTAATATCCAGTCCCAAAAGGCTATTGCCATCAACCGGGTACGAATCGAGACTCCGTAGCTGCTACTGAGAAATTCCTGATAGAAAAACCCAATAACAATTTGCATGACCCGGGGATCGAACCCAGGACCTCATGCTCAGCAGTCGCACTTGCGACCACTAGACCAATGAGCTGGATTTGTGCCTGTTTGATGACAAAAGGCTCGACGGCTCTACCGCTATTACATGGGACTTAAACATAACTGGGGATATGTTGGTGTACTATAACATAAATAAAATAAAATAAAATTAGTTCTTTTTTCTTCTATTTTAATTTTTTGTCGCCCTGTAAGGGTTACAGGTTGTTACTTGTACATATTTTTATTATTATTTAGAGTTATAGTTTGTAACACCCTAGTTCAACGACTTTTACTGCTAAACTAATAAAATAAAATAAAATAAATAGAATAATAAAATAAAAATAAAAATAGCCTTTATTCTACCACAATTCAACAATTTCATATTTGAACGTAGCTTTCAAAATAATCACAATTTATTTAATTATTATATAGAGTACAATTGCATTTAAGTTTATAAAAATAATAAAACTATAACATAACATTCATTTATTTTAAACTCAAACTCAAATCATTTATTTCAATTAGACCATTACGGCACTTATCATGTCGAAAATACAAAAAAAGCAAAGCTACAGTCACAGTCACAAGGCATAATAACTTGAGAAAGTACTGTAGTTGCCCATTCCCTAACGTAGATCTCTATGGAGAAGAACGGGCAAGAAACTCCATGGACACTCTTTTAAATCAAAATATTGTTACAAAATCTTGGTTACATCATTCATGTTCAAGCAACTATAACCCTTACATAAATACCTTAGAATATAATAAAATATATTTATTGTTAAAAACATGAGTATAATTCAAATTATATGCGCAAGGTCTTAAATAATAGGTAGATCTGCGTGTTTTTTTTTTGTGTTGCCATATAAGGCGTACAAAATAACATATTTTTGGTTTAGAATAAACCTTAATAAAACTTGAGTCTACACAGCAAACTATGATATAAATAAAATATTCCTAATGCTAATTAAAACATAAAGGATTGTTTTTACAGACTTACGGGTCAAATTGTGTAAATGTCGTAATTATAGGAATCTATTTAAATAATTACGTTTATTAAAAAAATAATAATAGCACTTGGCTATGATATTTTTTTTTATGTATTGTATTTTAAACAGAGCAGTTGGCATTTGTCTAATAGGTTTTGGGATTTTATTATAAATGATTGATGCTAAACAAAAAATACTTTTTCTTCCAACTATGCTTTAATTTCATCACAATCACACTAAAAACTCAGTACAAAGCGGGTCTTTAATGCTTTAGAGCAATAAAAATGTATGAAATTTAATTATTGCACAGTTTTTTTTTTATCGCTCCAAAAGGTGCCAATCTCAATGGATTCAGCTCTATTCAGCCAGCCGATATCAATACTTTTTTTTACGTACGTATTATTCGTTTCTATCCTACTTGTTCCAAATTTAAAAAATGATTGCTGCTAACTCTGATTTAATATAAATTTGCCCAACAAAACTCTTAACCTTATGTTTAATAATTGCTCAAGTATAACTTTTAATTTCAATAATTAAACTTCTATTTTAACTGTTTGATATGAGTTTCTTTTATCTACTATTCCTACAGGTAATAGTTGAAAGAAAAGCAGATTATGCACCTCGTGCCTGTTAGATTAGAGCCCTCGCTAACGCTCGGGCTCTAAATCAGGCACTCGATGCAATAATAAATTACTTTGTGCTCTATGCAATAATCTACTATTACGCATCAATGCCGTGGTTGATCTTGGTACGCATAGTTTATTACAGACTAACATAATTATACATATCATCATCTGCCTAGCCTTTTCCCAACTATGTTGGGGTCGGCTTCCAGTATAACCGGGTGCAGCTGAATACCAGTATTTTACATGGAGCGACTGCCTATCTGACCTCCACAACCCAGTTAGTACTGGGTAATACGATACCACTTGGTAAGACTGGTTGTCAGACTTTTTGACACTGGCTACCTGTACCGACTGTCAAAGATCTACAAATGACAGCCGGGACCAACGGCTTAACGTGCTTTCCGAGACACGGAGGTCACCTATCCACAGACCAACCTAGGCAAGCACGGCTTAACCTAAAGATCGATCCGAGGGGCTGTTTTTATTTAGCCACGAGCTCTGATATGTTAGAACATATAAACTAACATTTACTTAAATCGTAAAAATACCTGCGGCCAAAAATTCTCACCCAAGACGAGGTGCCGTAACACCTTGGTATTCGCATCACAAACGCCGTAAAGTTGACGTTGCTACCTGTTACGTACACCTCTGCCTAACACATTCGGGAATTACAGTCGTGATGTTATGTTGCAAACAATATACGTCAGTCGACTACACCTGTCTACAGCTAGATTCCTTGTTCAGTGATCAAAGTGTAATTATATCAATAACCAGTTTGTTAAAATCAGTATTATTTAGTATCATAGCGTGCTTCGCGTCGTCATTGAGTGGGGTAATAGTCATAGCAGGTTTATTGGCTAGTTTGCATGATTTAGTCAGTTGGTTCCGCACAATTATTTTTCACTTGCTTTTGCGAGTTTAGAATAAAACTATCTTTTGCCCGCGGTTCCTCAGTGGGATAACTTCCCGAATATAAGGCATATAATTATTATAAATGAGGATGTGTATATAAGATTAGAGGAAGCCCAAAGAAAAGATGGACTGTATAAAGAATGATATGGCAAGAAAGGAGGTGTCTGATGACATGACGAGTAATAGAAAAGTATGGAAGAAGAAGACTTGCTGCGCCGACCACAAATGAATTGGGATAAGGGCAAGAGAATGTTGATGATGAATTGATAATTGATAGACTCATGGCTAAATAATAACAGCCGCACGGGTCTTGCCAAAGTCGGTCCGTTGATGGGTGACCATCCATTATACACAGAGTTTCCTCCGTGCCTCAGAAAGCACGTTAAGCCTGTCATTTGTAAATCTTTGATAGTCGTTACAGGTAGTCAGTGGCCCCCAAGTCTGATAAACCAGTCTTACCAAGTAACTGGGTTGTCCACAACCCAGTTACTTGGTAAGACTGGTTTATCAGACCTCCAGGTCAGAGACGCAGTCGCTCCATCATCTGCCCGCCGCTTAATCCAATGCATGCAGCATAATACCAGTATTTTACGTGAGCCACTGCCCAATAGACCTTTAAAATCCAATTTGTACTGGTTAATATAATACCCCAATACATAGACTGGTTGACAAATCAAGAGACAGGTCAGAATATTAAAATCAAAAGAATAATATACCACGAATGACTAATATGCCACATAAAATAGAAGATATAAAAAAAATGTGATATTTATTAATACTTGTATTCTAATTACGTGTAATTAATAAGAACACATTAACTTAATCACACCGCACGACTTCTCCCAACGACTAAGGAACACTAAAGACACTGCTACACATACTAGACGATCACATAATATACTGTGACCTCAAACGGTCTGCACGTTTTCAAATAACAATAAAAATAATCCAATAAAAATAAGAAATATTCCAATACAATCAAGCAATGATCCAATAAAAAATAAATTGACATTTAAACTATTCCAATTAAATAAAGCAATAATAAAATGACAGAAGTGAAAATAACAGTGAGTGAAGAATTCGAGAAAAGACGTTCAATTCGGTGGTGTTTAAGTTTATTTTGGCATGTAGTAGCTTATTGTGTATTTAATTCTGTTGCTATATACTCTTTGTACTTGTGGTACCAGCTGATTGTAAGGACAGATATTACGGACGATCGGGTTAACACTGCTAGGTGGTTCACGCCATGCTATCTCACCAATTGGAACTTCGTAAGTACACTCAAAGCATTTATCTTTACATAGTATAGAACAAAGTCGCTCCCGCTGTTTGTATGCTTAGATCTTTTAAACTACGCAATGGATTTTAATGCAGTTTTCGGCAATATAGATTTTAATGCAGGTTTCAGCAAGATAGAGTGAAGTGAAGATTTATATGTATACATCATGATCTGTCGAATGACCGATTTGGTCGCCATTGTTTAACTATTGTGTCTACTTCGTGGACAGATCATGGGATACAGGGTGTCGGGTAATTAATGGATAACCTTGAAATGGCTTATAGTAGAAATTTAGAAAAAAATACGAACAAAAAATCTATCATAAGTACCTAGTACCTGCAAGCAAGTTCATTTATTTTGGAAAATTAGTATGAATTAATTTTTAAACAAAGTTTAAACATCTTGTGTAAAAAAAATGTAAGTATGCATACATGAGTGACCAATATTAATAAAATAATGTCGATTTCAAGTAGATTTGATAATGGTACAATTCATAATTGTATCTTAAATAGTGAATTATTGCTATTAATGTAGACAAGGAGAAAAAATTACTGAAAAAAATGTAATATGGCCCCCCATTCTTATGCAGGCGGATGAAATTTTTTATAATATGGATTTTTTCCGTATTTTTTTCTGTATGGTCATGGGATCTGCTATGGGTTATTTCAAGGTTATCCATTCGTTGCCGAACACCCTGTATATATTATTATGTAGCACCCGTGCAAAGCCGGGCGGGTCGCTAGTTTCAAATAAACCAGTATTTTTGAACTGTCAAAAATAGAACGATGAAACCACAGACCAGTCACAAAGCATAATAACTGTGACAGGACTGTAGTTGCACGAGAATAGGCGAGACGACAAAAAATCTAATTAGTCCGTCAGTTAGATTATCAAAAAATATTTGAAACGTGTTTTTTCTTTTGTTACGTAAACCAAAATTGACGAAGATATGACGCTTTTAAAATTCTCAATACGTCACGCCTAGGTATGATTTTTAGCTAGTTCTGACGCCACGAGCGCCCACGCCCGAGTTTTGATGCGTTTTATCTTTTGTCATATACAAAAACAAAAAATACGTGTCCATTAATTTCCAATACTCTAACAGACGGACTAAATAGATTTGCATTTTTTTGATACTGTCGTCATGCTTATCTATGGAATATAAATATTAATCGATGGAGTACTTAGAGAATAATGTCAGATACCTATGGAACAGAATGGGAACAAATTGACAAATATTTCTAATTAATAATAATTCCTTGGAGCAACTTGGGAATTAATGTATGAGATTCTTATATTTGTAGTCCAAAGGAAATTGAGTATTTTGGGAATAACCCTTTCAAAGCGTAGATCTCTATGAAGAAGAATAGACGAAAAACTCCATGGACACAAAATCATTTTGTCTATTTCATTCCCAATACTGGGACACATATAAAGACGGTTTTGGTGTCTATCTGTGAGGTCGCAATCTTCTACTAAATTGCACGACGGATATTGATGCGGTTTTCGACATAATTACGAAAATTTACGCTGGTATAATTATGTGTGTAATACATTAATATTCAATGTGGATATCTTAAAGAAATCAAAATTGTTTTTTAAGCCGTTACAGCTGGTCAAAATAGGAGCAGGTCAACTAGTCCTAACTAATAATATACAGAAAGACCTGGGTTAGGATTGGGATAATTCTTATCCCGGTACTGCGCTCCCATGGGATAACTTCTGACCACCTGGCAGACGAAGCCACGGCCTAAAATTATCTATGTAATAAATCAAAGTGAAATAAATAAAATTAAAGTTTCTATTTGTAATTCCTAAATATGAGCTTTTTACTGAATGGATAAGAAAATATACAGGGTGGTCTTATAGGTATGGTACCGTAAAGTATAAAAAAACCGGCCAAGTGTGAGTTGGACTCGCGCACGAAGGGTTCCGTACCATTATCAATACAACATAAGACAAAACGGTAAAAAATTACATTTGTTGTATGGGAGCCCCCTTAAATATTTATTTTATTCTGTTTTTAGTATTTGTTGTTATAGCGACAACAGAAATACATCATCTTTGAAATTTTCAACTGTCTAGCTCTCACGGTTCATGAGATACAGCCTGGTGACAGACAGACGGACGGACAGCGAAGTCTTAGTAATAGGGTCCCGTTTTTACCCTTTGGGTACGGGACCCTAAAAAGTATATAAGTGTCAAAAAAAATCTGTCTTACCGTTTGTTCCGGCTAAGCTCTAAAACGGCTGGATCGATTTTAACGGGACTTTGACTGGTTTTTTTTTCTTTAAGACCGCTCGCAGATGAACAACTCTTGAAGGTTGGTTGAAGGAAGCTGCTTAATCGGTGCGGTGGTGATGTAAGGGAGGGCAGCTAGGGTCAGGCTGGGCCGAATTATTACTTTGACTGGCAGGTAGCTGATAGCTTTTTATTTTAGAAAAAGAATAAGGGTTCCGTGCACAAATAATGTCCGATCCAACTAAGGAAGTAATTTATAAATGCGAAAGTTTGTGAGTGATGTTTGTTATTCTTTAACGCAAAACTACTGAACGGATTCGGATGAAATTTTGCACACAGCTTATAACCTGGATTAACCTATAGGATACTTTTTATCCCGGTAGTAAGATCCCTTGGGTTAATTATCAAAATGGTCTCAGAATCAGCAATCATATTTAGGTTAATTTTTACTTCATTTATATATCGAGTTTGGTGTTTCGTCAGAGGGTCGTTTTAGGGGTGAAGGTATACGCAGGAGGACAAAGAGACCTGTACCTCTGCCTGGTGTAATTCTACCTACTAATATTATAAACGCGAAAGTTTGTGAGGATGGATGTATGGAAGTTTGTTACTCTTTCACGCAAAAAATACTGAACGGATTTGAGTGAAATTTAGCACACAGATAGTTTATAACCTGGATTAATACATAGAATACTTTTTATCCCGGTAGTAAGATCCCATGGGTCAATTATCAAACTTCACCCGGTCGAAGCCGCTGGCAGAAGCTAATATTTGTATAATATCTTCACGCGGACGATGTCGTCGGGCAACAGCAGTGGTAGGTATATAAAATGTCTTGTTCTAGAGTACGGAGCGACATTCTTGCAATCATTTGTTTATTGGCTTATCAGACCTTAGAAATTAACCAGCACGATGGTAAGTCATGAATCTAGATTTAAAACAGATTTGCTATTTATCTTAACTTGAATCTAGGGCTCTTTAGTCAACTAATCCCACACAGGCGGGACCCGCGAGCTGACTCGATCTAAAGCATGTTTTTAATGAGTCAACTGGACCCGTTCACCAATTATTTTATTTATTTAGTACAGAATTTAAAACCATTAACACTCCAACCCTTTTACTCGGTCTTCTCGCAGAACACAAACATTCTAACATTATCGTCTTCCATTCATCAGCAAACAACTCCAATCCAGGGTTGGTCTCCACTAAGGGCTAGCTCGCCGTCCGTACGTCTCATGACGACAGGCCGTGTCGACGGCGCGTTCGTGTTCCACGCGCGCCTCAAAGAGAGTCAGCAATAGGCAAGGGCCGAAGCCTGCCGGGGCTGCGGGACTATTCGAAAGAGATACCGTTGTCCCGGAACACAAAGCGCGATGAAGGAACATGGATGGGTTTTAGTAAGTAAATGTCTGACACTCCCTCCTGCTCCGCCCAGAGCGGGAGGAGTCATTTGATGATTTCCCATACGAAAAAAAAAATAAAAAAAAATGGTTGGTCTCCACTCGCGCGTTGAGCTTCGTAAGCATACGCGGTATAGGGGAAGTGGATCGAGCTACAGTGCGACTAAATGGGACATTAAACAATTTATGTTTCGTAGAGCGAATATAATTATTTGGAACAAATAATTGAGACAGCTCCGCATGTAATTTCGAGGCGTTGATATAACCATGTATAATTTTATACGCAATTGTTTGTGATTTGTAGGGTTTGGCTCCACCGATAACAGTATCAGATCACGTTAGCCACGGATCACGGCGAGTTTTATCCACTGATACCGTGATCTAGGCAAGTAGAAAAGTTTTCTTGATATAAATCTATGTATATCTAATAATTGTAGCTAATTACATCAAGAGATGTGTCCTGTAGACACTTGGAAGCCTATATTTGTCTTTCAAAATTAAAATCAAAGCATTTATTTCAAGTGGGCCAGTTATAGGCACTTTTGAATTGTCGAAACAAAGATGAAAATTAAATGTAGCTACAGTCCCAGTCACAAGACATAAAAACTGTGAAAGTACTGTAGTTGCCCATTCCCTAACGTAGATCTCTATGGAGAAGAACGGGCAAGAAACTCCATGGACACTCTTTTAAATCAAAATATTGTTACAAAATTGCAATATTGTTACTTTGTGTTGTTCAGTCAACATCTGTATCCGTCTATTCGCAGTCGTCACCACCGGCTTTGTCTAGTGTAGTTGTGGGCGTTGCGACAACGAACCGTTTTCGAAGACCGTTTTACGTCCTGTGTCCAAACAGTCTTCGTTGCTCAAACTAGTCTTCGAATTACTTCTTCGTCTTCGATTTTTTATTTTATGCCTATGTAAATACAGTCTAAAACGCAATGATTCAACTATCTTTGTCACTAGAATCACTCGTCGCGTCGTTCCGCGTTCGTTTGCAAAGCAGTCCTTACAATAGTTGTAAGGAACTGCAACTAGTTCACTCGACGAAAACGCAATTCAACGAATGACTCTCGACAAAAACGCATGTTGGATAAGTTTCTTCCTCTAAGCCGTTTTCAAACCAGCTGCAACGACAACAGTTTTCTGCAACCGTTTCGTCCGTCAAAAAATCGAAAACGACCCACCACTACAGTCTAGTGATAGTAAAGCGCTTCTACTGAGCATCGTTATCCGCCCAGCCATTTCTCAACTATGATGAGGTTGACCTCCAGTCCAACTGGATGCAGCTGAATACCATTATTTTCCGGGATAAATGTTATTGGGTTTATCCATTAGGAATTTTATTGTTGAGGAGCTTGTGGCTTAATAATAACAGCGGGTTGATCTTTAGGTTAAGACGCGCTTACCTAGGTTGATCGGTGGATGGTGGCCATGCATTACAAACCGTGTTTCCTCTGTGCAAGTTAAGCCGTTGATCCCATTTGGCATTTTCATTGGCAAGTATCGTATTACCCAGTACTAACTGGGATGTGGAGGTCAGATAGGCAGTCGCTCCATGTAAAATACTGGTATTCAGCTGCATCCGGTTAGATTGGAAGCTGACCTCAATACAGGGTGTAAACCACCTCATCACGAAGCCGTCAACCAAGCATTCTGTACATCAAACTAAGTAACATAACGCAAACATTATTGCTGGGAAACGACTTTTTTTTAGGGTGAAAAATCATGTTTTGTGGTAGAACTCAATGTAACGCACTCAGAACATTGTGCTGATGGACGGATTGAATAGTACGGGGGTCGTGGAGGTGTTTAAACTAAAAATCTTAAATTAAAACTAGTATCTAAAAAAAAACTTGTCTAAAAGTTGGAACTTTGACCCCCAATATCTCCGTAACTAGAAGGTTGGGAACCTTGGTGGTATGGTGTAGAACAAAAAAATTATCGCAATGATGAGGAGAACAAGCGCCTTTCGGCTTCGTTAAGAGGTGTTTTACACTCTTTATAGTTGGGAAAAGGCTAGGTAGAGGCAATTGCTCAGTAGCAGCACAAAACCTGGATTTATGTCAGTTGATGGCAATAGGCTCGCCCCCTATTACATGGGACTTATCCATTATTGACGAAATCTGATCTCTGCCGACGTTTTGGTTGTTCCAGGTGCGATGTTATTTACACCACACGTTTAAATCGAGGTTCATGCCGTTCATGGCTATGTAGCTGAGGTTTTTGCAGATGTATTATAGAATACAAAATAAAAATAAATAAAAATATAATATAAATATTAATATTGAATATTTTTCTTTCTTTTTCTTTATTTAGTCTCTATAGAGAGACTAAATAAAGAAAAAGAAAGAAAAATATTTATTTGACGTCAGTTATTAAACACACACATAAAAAAAATAAAAAAAGATACAAAATAAGGAAGAAAACATAGTATGTGCTGTGTGTCTCACGGCTGCGCCCAAAAGGTCCATTCCAGCATTCATGCCAGACAGGTGATGGTGACGCTGTCTGACGCTGGCCTTCCAATGAACCTTGAGGGGGTAGTTACGTGACGGAAAAACAGTTTCAAACAAAATGTATAAATAAATCGTTACAAATAAATATATAAAAATAAATAAAAAAATGCCAAAAAAATGCATGGTTAATAAATGCCTGATTCATAGTCTTTCATCGTCATCATCATCAGCCACTGCTGGGTTTAGGCCCCCCATATCTTCTGCCACACTTCCCGGTTCTGTGCGTCCTTCATCCAGTTGTTTCCTATGATGGTATCGTCAACCCAGCGAGCTCTTGGATATCTCTGGTTTGCTTGATCTAACCTTTAGCACCTCTCGGTCAGCCAGATGTCCCGTCGAACTGTCGAAATAAATGAAACTTTGTAGAAATTTCATTTCCTCAGCCTATAATGTTCCCACTGCTGGGACACAGGCCTCCTCTCACTATGAGAGGGAATGGGCTATAATCTACCACGCGGGCCCAGTGCGGGTTGGTAGATGTCACATGTCTTCGAAGTTTTGGTTCTAGGACATGCCGGTTTCCTCACGATGTATTTTTTCACCGTTTTTGAGAGCATCGGTAGATAGATAGATAGATAGATTCATTTATTTGCCTGAAATATGGTATTTTACAGATTTCACACTTCTTCTTGAGTTCTTCATATTCCGCCAACTGTGTAAATTCGGCATGCAAATTTTGTGACAATAACAATGACTCTAATTTAGCAAAATAATTTCATTACAATGTCAAAAATAACAATAACAATAAGTACCTACTAAATCAAGAATTGTCAAAACTATCAAATTAAAATAATTAAAGTATAATTTTTCTAAAAATCAACTTACAAATGATATATTAAGAAATTCAAAACATGTCAATTGCTTAAAATAAAAATGTCAAATATAATTTACATGTCATGCAATTTTTCCCTTTGACCTAGAATTCATAAATTCCATAATACTATAGAAACAGTTTTCTATAAGCCATGCTTTGAGATGCTTTTGAAATAAGCTGATTCGCAGTTCTCTAATATCCTTCGGTAATATATTATTAAATATCGGTGATGGCTTACTGTTCGTAAGTCGGGGCCGCCACCACTGGGCCACACTTGCTCTCCATCTCCAATTTCCATATGAATTTACAAGAATAGGCTACCCTATGACAAAAAAAAAATCTAATTAGTCTGTCAGATAGATTTCCAAAAATTTTGGACACTTTTTTCACGTAAACAAAAAATTAAGACAAGAAAAAGTGCGTCGAAAACTCGTGTGACGTCATGTTTGAGTACATTTTTTACACAAGCCAGTCAGTCACAAGCACAGCACTCATGATCTTTGACACTTTTTATTTTCGTCAAATTTTATTGATTTGATAAAACAAAAAACAAGTATCCAATATTTTTCGATAATCTAACTGACGGAATCATATTTTCTTTAGTCAGTCATCATCCCTATTTACCAGGAGACCATTAATAGAAATTAGTTGACACTTCCCGTGACCCTAGGGCTGGCTTTTACCTTGGCCAAAGGCTTAGCGTTGCCATACAGCGTGGTAACGCCGACAGTCTCTTGGGGACAGTTGACAGCGTTTAGGAGGAGTTTTTTGACGCCATTCTGTTAGTTAGCTTGGTTTATTTTCATAGTTTTCATGTATAATTGTCTTTTAAAATAAATGTATTCTCTTTTTTTTAATAGAAACGTTCTCTTTATGACAAATACTCCTTGGGAAATCCACAAATATAAGTTCTTGATAAATCGTAATATATGTGTATATTTTTTATCAAAGTTTTTATGTTTATAATTAAATACCTGCCTCCGTGCCTCGAGCTCTTGGCATCATAACAAAAGCCGCCGGTCGATGTTCAAGGTTGAGTAGCGCCAAGGTCACTTGCCAAGGTCGATCTATAGATGAGTGATAGGGTCACCATCCATTACATACCGAGTTCCTTCAGTGCCTCGAAGAGCACGGCTTACCGTCAAAGATCATTTGTAGATCTTTGACAGTCGTTTTCTTTAGCTGTTTTAGTTGCGAGCACTCGATCAACGAAGCAGTCTACACCTTGAAGTCTGTATTAATTTGGGCCCAATTGATGGTAATAGGCTATGACATGGAACTTAAACTTACTGGCGAAGTGTAAGCGATGTATTAGATTTACCGCTGCCTAGCCTATAAAGGGTGTAAAAAACCTGTTAACGAAGCCGAAAGGCACTTGTTCTCCCCGTCATTGCGATCATTATTTTGTTCTACACGATATCTGGGAACCTTCTAGTTACGGAGATATTGGGGGTCAAAGTTCCAAGTTTTTGACAAGTTTTTACTTTAAACACCTCCACGACCCCCGTATTAATCAACCCGTCCATCAGCACAATGTTTTGAGTACGATACATTGAGTTTTACCACAAAAAAATAGTTTTTCACCCCAAAAAAAAAGTCGTTTCCCAGCAATAATCTTTGCGTAAAGTTACTTAGTTTGATGTACAGAATGCTTGGTTAACGGCTTCGTGATGAGCTGGTTTACACCCTGTATAAGTACGTGATAAAAGGTATTTATTAAATTAATAACTACGTGATTTTGCATTGACAGAAAAACGTTCTGACGCGTGACCTTCCGTGTTTCGTTTCAATACTGATTAAATTAGTGATTAAATACAAATTATCTTTAATTATCATCGTCATCTATTATTTACGTGACATAACATCGCGCCTGTAATCCCCAAAGGGTTGGGCAGCGGTGTACAGTCGTGGTCTTTTCCGCCAGATCAGTTAAAAAAAAATTCGCTTAAATCATGCGGAGGCGCCGAGCCACGACCCCTTAAAGTTTAGGTCTATTAGGAAAGCGTCAACTTTGGAAAATAACAATAACCCTCGTTTGGCGTGCGTCGTCAGTGCGCTCGGCCAATCGGTATCTTTTCATTCATTATTTCTATACAAAGTCGACGGGGCGGGGCTAGAGAGCATTTCTATGTTGTAAGTGCAAGCAAAAATTAGCTTAGTGGTGATCAGGCGGCAGTGTCCTCGATAGTACCTAATAGTAGGTACAATGTATTTAAAACCAATTTACATTTTCTGCCTCGTTGGTCGCAAGCGTGACTGCTGAGAACGAGGTTCTGGGTTCGATTCCCAGGGCGAGCAAAGTATTCTATCACGGATTTCTTAGTAGCAGCAACGGAGTCCGGATTTGCGCCCAGTAAAGGCAAAAGGTTTGACTTCTGTCACTTTGGACTAAATCATAAATCAATATTAATTCCGTAATAGTACATTACGATATTAGTGCGTTAAGATGGTTATAACAAGCGAGACGGAATTTCAGCCCGAGCCGAAGGCGAGGGCGTAATAGAGCCGATCATGTTATAACCAATACGCACGTATATCGTACGACGTTTTTTAACACATTTGCGAGGAAACAGAAAAAAAAAATTTCATACGTGGTTATGTATCTGTCCTTTGACGGCAGGAAGCTGTCGCATGCGGTTCGCGCTTCTGTTAGTATATCCGGTGGAGTTGAAGTAACATATTGCTCATCTTCATTATTGAAAGTTGTCATTTTTAGATATTCACAATACAAGTACAAAGAAAAGAAAATTTGAGAAAAATGGCGCGAGGATTATTTTCTGCCGTGGCTGCGTGAAAATGTTGGCAAAGACGCTAGAGCGTTTTTTTTTTTTTTTTAAATGAACTCAATCTGTGAATGCACACTGTTGCTTTCCCGTCATTTTAACAGCGCTAGCGCTGCCTACTGACTGGCGCCGCGCGGCGATTAGTTCGAAATTTGAATAGCAACAGCGTGCTGCTCACTAGCTGGAGTCGTGCGGCGGCGATCAGTTCCATATTTGAATTGGCAAATAATACTGTTATGGAATTTGTATGGACTATAACTTAACTATTTGCTTTGGTAACACACGCGTTTTTTATGACCCGCTTTACATATTTAAAACCGGTGGAATTACATCAGCTTTACGAGCAAGGGTGTTAAAATAGTACATTACGATATTAGTGCGTTATAACCAATACCCACGTATATCGTACGACATTTTTTAACACATTTGCGAGGAAACAGAAAAAAAAACATTTTTCATACATGGTTATGTATCTGTCCTTCGATATTGACGGCAGCAAGCTGTCGCATGCGGTTCGCGCTTCTATTAGTATAGCCGGTGGAGTTGAAGTAATATATTGCTCATCTTCATTATTGAAAGTTGTCATTTTTAGATATTCACAATACAAGTACAAAGAAAAGAAAATTTGAGAAAAATGGCGCGAGGATTATTTTCTGCCGTGGCTGCGTGAAAATGTTGGAAAAGACGCTAGAGCAAGCAGCCAAGTTTTTAAATTACCGAATAAACTGTTTTTTATTTATTTAAAATAAACTCAATCTGTGAATGCACTGTTGCTTTCCCGCCATTTTAACAGCGCGCTAGCGCTGCCTACTGACTGGCGCCGCGCGGCGATTAGTTCGAAATTTGAATAGCAACAGCGTGCTGCTCACTAGCTGGAGTCGTGCGGCGGCGATCAGTTCCATATTTGAAATGGCAAATAATACTGTTATGGAATTTGTATGGACTATAACTTAACTATTGACCCGCTTTACATATTTAAAACCGGTGGAATTACATCAGCTTTACGAGCAAGGGTGTTAAAAATAACATAACATCACATCACGTCTGGGGGGCGAGTCTGCTATTACAATGGTGTCACAATAGTCTATCATTGATCTCATAATTGTTGATTTTGACAAGTTTGGTAATCTTCTAATATAGTGGCGTCATTATGACTTTCCAATGATCAACCACTGACACTCCATTGAAATAAATGGCATAGAATGGTAATCTCGTACACAATGACAAATGAATGACTGACTTACGCGGTAATCTGCTAAAATGTTGACAGTTCCAGCCGAAATTTACTCAATTAGCAACATTTTGTATTGTTATAAATATAGGCTTCTATATTAAAGATAATTTAAAACACTTACATAAAAATAAATCAAAACACCGACCGCTAGAAATAAAAACGGATAAAACGTCAGTAAGCAGTAATGTCACATTTGACTTTGACAACTAAACAGATTGAATTGTATAGTTTCACATTAATCCGCGTTACACATAACTTAATGTTTTTACTACTTCAGATTGCATAGAACACTAATAAAAATAATATGTAAAAACATAAATAAATGAAATCTGGCATGATTAGATGTTCAAACTTAATTCTAGTTTTTCGAAAATCATTTCTATTACGGTTTTTTAATAATGGCAATACAACAATGTCATTATAACACAATTCTATTAAGAGACCATTGACCGATTAATGATCGACCATTATGAATTTAGCAGATTACGAATCGGCTCCTTGTTATCCCTAAAGGATCAGACAGAGGTGTATCTAATAGTACACCCATATTTCATCCAATAGGGAATATGCACGTAATTTTTTCTTTACTTAAATCTATAAAATACAGTACTATCAACCCAAGAAAAGTTTTAAAAGTTAAGTTCAACTACTGCTTGTCGCACAAAAATAATATTAAACTCCTGCAATTTTCTACGACAGTTCAAACGTCCGTAGCTGTCGCGGCCATGATGTGACGTCATTATCCACAATCTGCCTCGTTTACATCTAATTTTTTTGCCCTTAATAAAATAATTTTAACAATTGTATGAGCTCTAATCAAGTAAAATTTGCAATAACAATATTATAATAAAAATTTTAGTGAAACTTTTAGCACTTTTCAAATAAAAGTGTTTTTATGACACAATGAACTTTGACGTCAATACCGGCGTTATCGAGGACGGTGTGTTTCGACAGTGCATTCCGTTTCACCAAAACCATGCTACATAAAACAGTAAATTGTAAAATAAGTGATGTATTAGAAACTTGAACAAGAGTACCACAATGTTTTTATGCGCCAATACAAGGCATTTTTCATAAATAAAAAGAGTTTTGTATTTCATGCATATTCCCTATTATGTTTAAGTCTCATAATAATATAGGGGGCGAACATATTGCCATTAACTGGGTACAAATCCAGACTCCGTGGCTGCTACTGAGATATTCGTGATGGAAAATCCCGATAACACTTTGCCCAACCTGGGAATCGAACCCAGGACCTCGTGCTCAACCGTTACGCTTGCAACCATTAGAACAACTAGGCAGTTACTGATACTCGGTGATTAAATACAAATTACCATCACCATCATCATCATCTGCCTAGCCTCTTCCCAACTATGTTGGGGTCGGCTTCCAGTCTAACCGGATGCAGCTGAATACCAGTATTTTACATGGAGCGATTGCCTATCTGACCTCCACAACTCAGTTAGTACTAGGTAATACGAAACGAAAAAAATAAATAAATATCGCTGGACATGACACACAGCGCCATCTAGTGCCACACTAAGCAACGAGGCTTGTGTCGTGGACGCCAGATAGTTGATTTGCTAAATAGACACTTTTTGTTTGTAAATACATACTTATTATACATATAAACATCCATGACTCGGAAACAAATGTCCATGCTCATCACACAAACATTTGCTCCTACCGGGATTCTAACCCGGGACCCTAAGAACGTAAAGCCTCACTACCGCTGCGCTATTCGGTCGTCAAAATCGTCATTAATTATCATTACCACCGTCGTCTAATAACTATAATACCAATATTAAAAATAAATATATTTTTAGCCTTGCTTTAAAATAAGATGCGGTCGTCATCTAGCTACCAATTGGGAAAAAACCAGCTATTCAAATGCGTAATGACGTTGTTGTTATATTTTCGAATATCAGACCTATTATGTTATTGTATTTATTGGTTTTTCTGACATGTTTTTATTTTCGGCTCCTATGGAAAGTTCCTCAAGAATTAAATCAAATGCAAAACTGTTTTTTTTTCTACAAAGCTCATTCGCTCGAGGAGCTCGTGGCTAAATAATAACAGCCGCTCGTATCAATCTTTAGGTTAAGCCGTGCTCGCCTAGGTTGGTCTGTGGATGGGTGACTACCCTTACATACCGAGTTTCCTCCGTGCCTCGGAAAGCACGTTAAGCTGTTGGTCCCGGCTTGTCATTTGTAGATCTTTGACAGACGTTACAGGTAGTCAGTGGCTCAAAAAGTCTGACAACCAGTCTTACCAAGGGGTATCGTATTACCCAGTACTAACTGGGTTGTGGAGGTCAGATAGGCAGTCGCTCCAAGTAAAATACTGGTATTCAGCTGCATCCGGTTAGACTGGAAGCCGACCCCAACATAGTTGGGAAAAGGCTGGGCAGATGATTGCAGTTAGGATGTTCTCGTACAACCTAACTTACAAACGTTATCTTCATACTGAGTTACAGAAGAATCTTGATTTACCAATATCTTGAAATACAATAAACCACTAAATTATACCTAGTTCGATCCAAGCTAGACCTGTTCAACCTTGCATTCCAATTAGAAGCAAGGCTAATCAATATAAGGTCGTTTATCGAATGACAGGTTATATTGCATAGTTTCGGATGTTGATATTGGTCAGTCAATCCCAATTGGTAATGAGAGCCTTTTTTTGTTTTTCGGATGGGAAATCATCAAATGACTCCTCCCGCTCTGGGCGGAGCAGGAGGGAGTGTCAGACTTTTACTGACTAAAACCCATCCATGTTCCTTCATCGCCCTTTGTGTTCCGGGGCCACGGTATCTCTTGCGAACAGTCCCGCAGCCCCGGGGTAATGTGAGCCTTGAGAGTACATTTTTACTGACAAGTCGCTTGATCAGGTTACCAGTGAAGAAGTACTAAATGACACCAATAAAATCAACATAAAATCACGCCCGTAATCACCAAAGGGATGTTGTAAAATTGCAAGTGATTGGTGTAAATTCCCTGAACGAATAAGCCGAAAGGTACTTGTTCTCTCCATTTATTTTATTTGTTGTGGACTATACTTCTGAACCTTCTAGTTATGGAGAGATTGCGGGTCAAAGTTCCAAGATTTTCATAACGTGTATAAATAATAGTTTTTAATGTTATAACACCACGCCTGTTATCCTCGAAGGATTAGACAGAACACAGAAGTGTAATGCATCACGCGCTTGCGACCAAAAGACTAAGATAAAACATGATGAGATGTCATTGAGAAATGTGTATGTACAGTCGTGGTCTTTTCCGCCTGATCAGTTTATTTTTTTTTCGCTTAAATCATGCGGAGACGCCGAGCCACGCCCCCTTAGTTTAGGCCTATTAGAAAGCGACAACTTTGACGCGCAAAATAACAATAACTCGCGTTTGGCGTGTGTCGTCAGTGCGCTCGGCCGATCGGTATGTTTTGATTCATTATTTCTTTACAAAGTCAACGGGGCGGGGCTAGAGAGCGTTTCTATGTTGTAAGTGCAAGCAAAAATAAGCTTATGGTGATCAGGCGGGAGTGTCCACGATAGTACCTATGTTACTGAACACGTGGTAACAGTTTTACCGTCGGTGTGGCATCGGTGTGGCGCCGGTGTGGCGCCGGTATGGCGTTGGTGTCTCTTCTACTGTGTGTGTGTTGGTGACTATCCTAACATTATAGCACCTAATTTAATATCATATTCAATAAATAACAAAAATAAAATAACGGTGCCATCATCATCATTCTCTTGCCCTTATCCCAATTCATTTGTGGTCGGCGTAGCAAGTCTTCTTCTTCCATACTTCTCTATTACTCGTCATCTCATCAGACACCTCCTTTCTATCCATATCATCCTTTACACAGTCCATCAATCGTTTCTTTGCTCTTCCTCTACTCTTATACCCATCCACATTCATACTCAGAACTTTCCTCACGACATTTTCCTCATTCCTCCGCATCACATGTCCATACCACGATAACTGATTACCACACAACTTCTCAGTCACCAGCGCCACTTTCAGACTTCCTCATATACAGGGTTATTTGTAAAACACCGACAACCTCTCAGGACTGTGTTACTAACATCATAATCAACAACTTTTGTTCTATGACTTTTAAAAATTCATCATATTTTAGTTCATCAAATTTTCGTACAAAAATAAAAATATTTAAATTGAACGCTCTAAATGTCAAGAAATCTATGCGAAGCAAAAGAAAGCGATAGTACAATGGTGAGGGGAGCGGGGTCAGGGCGGCGAGGGCCCGTAAAAGCGTAATTTTTTTTTTTTTTTTTTTTTATGAAAATTTGATGAACTAAAATATGAAAAAAAAATTAAAAGTCATAGAACAAAATTTGTTGATTATGACGTTAGTAACACAGTCCTGAGAGGTTGTCGGTGTTTTACAAATAACGCTGTATATTTATTTCTTACTTTATCCATTCACGTAACACCACACGTCATCCCTCTTTGCATTCTCATCTCCGCGACATGCAAATGCCATAAAAACAATTTAATGACGACGAGAACCAGATTTTATAAGTACAATTTATTTATTCTAAAAGCGTATATCGTATAAGCTAAACAAGTTACACTATTTGAAGTGACCTCCGACAGATAAGACGTTGCTGCTTAAAAAATATAAAAAACACAGTAAGATTAAGAATAATAAATCCAAGAAATTAAAGCAAAAAATCCAGTAAAATAAAGTAACAAAATCACAGTTCAGTAAAGAAAAGCAAAACAATGACAGAGGTGATAGTAACAGTGACTGAAGAGATAGAAAAGAAATCTTTTCGCCGTTTGCATTTAAGGATTTTCATACATGTTCTATTTAATGCTATAAACTTATATTCCTTAATAGCATTTTTAGTTCAAGCGGTTGGCAAGTTTGTAAATGGTAAAGTGACGAATCCAGATGATGTACTAGTGATGGTCAAGTATGGGCCATGCTTTGCTACAGTTTGGAACATGGTGAGTGTTATTTTTTCTTAATCTCCAATACGGCTGCACCGATATTGACGGGACTTTGCTGCCAGATAGCTGGCGTTATAAGGAGTAACTGAAGTACTTTTATTTTAGAAAAGGATTAAGGTTCCGTGCAAAAAATAACCCTTGATATTGTTAACAAAATCCGATACAAAAATGGAAGTAGTATTTTTTAATAAATTCACGCGTACGGTCGCAGACAACAACTAGTGTATATATAAAACAGGATGAACAAAAAAAATCGTGTCTCAATGCCAAAAATCATTAAGCAAGATATTTTATCTACTATATAATAAACAAATCTATTAGGAAGTTAATAAATACACACATCAAAAAAAGTGATTATATTTTGAAAAAATTGTTTTATTTTTTAATTTCAAACAGGGTATTTCTATTTAGAGAAAACACACAACAAATAGTTTTTCTTGATAAAGTTCAAATTAAAAAATTATATCAGCTCAATGCTAGCGATCACAAACTTTTTTTGATGTGTATGTCATACTATTAAGTATAAGTATAACGTATGCGACTGTGATAGTACTCGGTTGTGTGATAACACAACATAACATCACGCCTGTAGTTCTTGAAGGGTTAGGCAGTGGCGTACCCTGTAGTACACCCACAATGACACATCCATAGTTTATAAAAAAATAAAAAGTTTATTGCTTCAACTTAAATAACTTATTGTAGTTACATTGGGGAGAATCCTTTTAAGCAAATAGTTTGCTTGTATTAGGATGCTTCGCCCTTCCCCAGGTTATGTAATCATATTTTAGTTAGTTTATGCCGCCCAATGGACATCCGCTTTAACCACATCATCATCTACCTAGCCTTTTCCGGCTTCCGGCCGGTCGGCTTCTAGTCTAACCGGATGCAGCTGAATACCTGTATTTTACATGAAGCGACTGCCTATCTGATCTCCACAAACCAGTTAGTAATACGATACCCCTTGGTAAGACTGGTTCTCATACTTTTTGGGCCACTGACTACCTATAACGACTGTCAAAGATCTACAAATGACAGCCGGGACCAACGGCTTAACGTGCTTTCCGAGGCACGGAGGAAACTCGGTATGTACTGGGTGGTCACCCATCCACAGACCAACCTAGGCAAGCACGGCTTAACCTAAAGATCGACCCGAGCGGCTGTTATTATTTTGCCACGAGCTCCTCTTGGCTTCACCCACATGCCGTCGAGAAATATCTCTCAAGCATGCATGTTTAGTTTCCTCACGAAGTTTTCCTTCACCGGAGCAAGTGATCATTATACAATACGCAAATTAATCCGATGTCACCCAAAGGGCAATGGAGAGGGCTATGCTCAGAGTTTCCTTGCGTGATCAAATCAGAAATGAAGACTTCCGCAAGAGAACCACGGTTACCGACATAGCCCGTAGAATTGCCAAACTTAAGTGGCAGTGGGCAGGGCACATTGCTCGCGGAACGGATGGCCGATGGGGCCGAAAAGCTCTGGAGTGGCGACCGCGAACCGGAGGACGTTGTGTTGGAAGGCGTCCCACTAGGTGGACCGATGACTTGGTGAAGGCTGCGGGTATCCGTTGGATGCGAGTCGCACGGGACCGGTCCATGTGGCGACATTTTGGGGGAGGCCTTTGTCCAGCAGTGGACGTCTTGCGGCTGAAATGAAGAGGCAATTTGAGGTGAGAAATAACGTTTTACGGTAGGAGTCAATAGAACGCACTCAAAACATTGCGCTGATGGTAAAAACGCGTATTAAAAAAGCGAAAAGATGGGGAGAACAAATGCCCGACGGTTTCGTTAAGGTGGATGCTCCAACCAGCCCGCGAAATTAAAATTTTCTTACGTTTTTTGCAATTTGTAGGCCAGTGCTAGGTTGTGTGTTGATTAAAATATTCCTCGCGACTGTAAGACGTATGTAGTTGCAGAATTATAATCATCAAAATCATCAATACAACCCTCCAAGCTCATACAGGTGCAAGAATGACATTTTTAAGGTCAAAGTCATTCCTGCAACTTTACTTTAAGAATATTTTAATCAACATACAACCTAGCACTGGCTTGTGAATTGCAAAAAACGTAAGAAAATTTGTGTTTCGCGGGCTACCCTGGCGCTTTCATCTTACACCCAGTACTACCAGTAGTAGTAGTAGTAGAACTTGGTTTATTACTGAGTATAGTAGGTACCTTATTTCATTTAGTCGAGTTTTGGATACAGTATAAAATATTGTAATCGATACTAATATTACAAATGCGAAAGTAAGTTCGTTTGTTTCTTACATTTTCACAGCTAAACCACGGAACAGATCATCCTGAATTTTCGCATATACTTTGTCAGGTGTACAGAAACGGACATAGGGTACCTTTCATCCCGAAAAAAAGTACTGTCCCCGAGGAAAACAACAATAACGTTCTTATGATAATAGATGGCGCCACGTGTCTTTCGAATCATGATTGAATTATATTATTACAAGCAGAGTACAACTCGAATTGATTGTCAAATTATAAATTAACGCGAGCGAAGCCGCAAACAAAAGCTAGTTATTATATAACAATGAGTTATCTTTAACAAAAACCTTCACGGCGCATGATCATGTACCTACTTTGTTAGGAGTTCAAACAATCTTGTTATTAAAAAAACGACAAATACGTTCCACTTCCTGTACCTAAAGAGTCATAGACCTAATCTTCTATCCTAATATTATAAAGAGGAAAGATTTTTTGTTTGTTTGTAACGAATAAACTTGAGTCTAGACAGGATTTTCATAAAAAAACTTATTATATTCAAGAACTAGCTGACCCGCGCAACTTCGTCTGCGTTACGTAAGAGAGAGAGAGGCTTAGAGAGAGTGTGAGTCAACCTAAAAAAATGCAGATAATATGCTTTAGCGGACTTTTTAAGAGGAACAATCCCGTCATACATGTATGATTGTTGAGTAACTTTAACCGTTTACGCAGCGCACGGAACGGAAGCTCTCAAAAGCAATAGTTTTTCGCTGTATTTGCAACAATTTTCATTGATGCTCCGCTCCTATTGATTGTATCGTGATGTTATATAACGTATAGCCTTTCTCGATAAATGGGCTATCCAACACTAAAAGATGTTTTTCACTGGAATCAGTAGTTCCTAAAATTAGCGCGTTCAACCAACCAAACAAACAAACTTTTCTCCTTTATAATAATAGTATAGATTCAAGTAGGTAACAATTTAATTTCTCGGAAATATATGCAATCATCGTTAAAATATTGTACTATGTTTTTCCAATTTGGGGCTTTCCTCGACAGCCTTAGGTTTTCATCCATAAACACTCGATGACAGTCATACTCCAGGTAGGTCGAAAGTTCTCATCAAGGTGCATGAATTGAGCCCAAACACGATACTTATAGCTTATTTTTTTCTCGGATGGGAAATCATCAAATGACTCCTCCCGGAGCAGGAGGAAGTGTCAGACTTTTACTGACTAAAACCCATCCATGTTCCTTCATCGCCCTTTGTGTTCCGGGGCCACGGTATCTCTTTCGAATAGTCCCGCAGCACCGGCAGGCATCGGCCCTTGCGTACCGCTTTTTTTTGCTGACTCTCTTTGAGGCGCGCGTAGAACACGAACGCGCCGTCGACACGGCCTGTCGTCGTGAGACGGACGGACGGCGAGCTAGCCCATAGCTCCCCGTCCACAGGCCCGCGCCTACGGTGGCCGGGGGCCACCACGTGGCTCCCGACGCCCGGGGCGTCTCCCGCGGTGGCCGGGACGTAAGGATCTCTCCCTCTCACGTTCCGCCACCTCCTTCGCTAACATGACTGCTTTGCAGAAGGAGGTGACGGCGTCCCATTCCGTCTCGCTCCGGACCATGTATTGAACCAGGGCCGGGAGAGAGAGGTCGCCGCCGCCGATCGCCGCTTCGAGGACACGGCAGTGCTCCGCCCAAGTGGGGCACACCTCCACAGTGTGCTCCACCGTGTCCTCCGGTCGATCCTCACAATGGAAGAACCCTGGCGTCTCCTCTCGCCCGAAAATACGATATGAGGCCAATAACAATTTAGCTGTAAATAAAATCTACGTAAACTGCGTATGGATTATTGATTATTGCGAATAGCATAGCACAGTTCTTGCACGGCAGGAATACGTGGATTTATCAGGCTTCTGATGTTCGCCATACTACTTTTTGGAGAAATCATCCTCATCATCATACTCCTGCCCTTATCCCAATTTATTTGGTGGTAGCATGATTGTATTCTTCTTCCATAAGTACTACTCTATTACTTTTTGGAAAAATATTTCACGCAAAAAAATAAGAAATATAGAAATGCACACAATTTAAATACAAAATGAAATATAGAAAATCTCACAGCATCAAAAAAAAATTAAACAAATCACAAAAAGTGAAAATAATGTTGGAGGGTTTGAACCTGCAACCCCGTAGTTTACAGAGCGGTAGCGGAGGCTATTTACTTCATTGACATAAGCCACAAATAGCCGTTCTCATGTACTTACATCATGACTGAAACGTCAAACAATTGAAGTATACGGAAATAATGCAAAATTGCCTACCCCCTTAAGGAAGTAGCGTGATAATATGTAGTCTAAATATTACAGAAGCCTATGCAGTAATTTTGACGTGATGCGCGCACAAACATTTCGTACCAACTACTTATACCAAAGAAAGCTGATTTTCTTGAGTTCCGCTATTTTGTGCGTATTCACGTCAAAAATCAAATTTCAAGAAAATTGAGAAATTATATTTACCTGTATTAGATACGAAGTATATGTAGCAACTTTAAAAGGTTACACTTAATTGGATTTGATTGTATAGGTGTTTGAAGTTTATTAATTTTAAACACAAAACCCTCATTTTTGCGTCTCTGGATGAGATTGAAAAAAAATGCTGAAACAGGTATTTCTTTATTTTTATTATTAAGTATTTATTCTGAGTTTCATGATTCTAGAACAATCTAAAATTTTTTTTTCATACAAACTTTACCCCCCCATTTCACGCCTTTTTTTTCCAAAAAAATCCAAAATCTCCATAGCCTATATGTTATTCTGAATGTATTTAAATTGATTTGTGAACATTTCAACAATATCGGTTCAGTAGTTTTTACGTGATGCGCGGTCAAACAAACAATCAAAAATTTTTAAAATGGTTTTAATATGTTCAGTTACTCATCTTAAGTCACCCTGGCTGGTTTTTTTTTTAAATCTTCAATGTACAGATTTTTTGGTCTCAACGATTTTATTATAATTAGATAACTGGTTCTGTTGCCATTCGTTTTATGATAGTCCAAGCTTGGTTTTATGTGAGAAAATAATAATATTCTACATTGTTAATTTCAGTAAAATAAATAAATATTAAATAATAAACATGTTGGTATCATATTATATTTATTTTTATTGACTAAGCTTTTGCACACATGGGCTAGAACTATTTTAACAATTTGGTGAGTAAGCAGGTATGTCAGTTAATCTCGCCAGTATGGTTCATTAATGTACAAAAAAAAACCGGCCAAGTTCGAGTCGGACTGGCATATGAAGGTTTCCGAATCATCGTAGTAGTATCCCCTTTATTTTTTATTTTATTATGTGTTCTTATATCGGCAACAGAAACACATATTCTGTGAAAATTATACAGCCCGCTCACACAGACAGACGAACGGACAGCGGAGGCTTAGTAATAAGGTCCCGTTGGATACGTAACCCTAAAAAAAAAAAAAAAACAAAAATACTACAGTAAAACGGGGTTATTTGGGACCATATATACTAAAATGTTGTTGGATTTTTCCATTAGGAAATTTCTCAGTAGCAGCCAATCAAAGTGTTGCTAGAGTTTCTAAAATAACTTCTACCATACACCAACCAACAGTTATCGATATTTTTGTTCGAAATTCAAACCTGCAGTATTGTTTCTTCCTCTTTCTACATCAAAAAATCACTTACCATACAAAATTTTAAAAATAAAAGAAAACATTTCACATACGCACGGGCCGCGGTGCGTTCTAATACATACATTTATTTATGGAACTTGCCTGGAAGTCAGCGGTGCGGGGAGCGGCGAACGAACGGGGCCCGCGCGTCTTCATTGACGTAGGAATTTGCATCTTATTCTTTTGCCCACAATAAATCAAACTTTAGGAAGGAATTAGTATCAAAGTAGTCGTCGCTGTTTAGACAATTCGTTCGCGAACAAAGATACTCATTTCTCGTAACACAAGAATACGCGCCCTCTAGCGCCGCGTGATCTGCAGGCTGACTTCGAGACCGGCCACTCCGATCCAGCCTGTCCCCTTGCTGTCCTCTCCCAGCGACGCCCTAAGCCGAGGCCCGTACCCCGCAGGGGGTGCCCTTAGCGTGTAGTCGCTTAGTTTGTAAGTTTTTTGCCCTGGCTGGAGGCCTTACACTTAAGGCACCCACAGGAAAGTCCGGTTAAGCAGACGACAACCTCTCTGGTTGAACTGCGAGATGTCATTTCGAAAAAAAAAAAAAAAAAACTTCGAGACCGGGTACAGCGTCGCCGCGCGCCGCTCCCGCTGATTTCGTGTCTGAGGCAAGAGCGATAAGACCGTCCATTGTGTCACTCTATATGAAATGAATTCTTTTATTTAAATTGAAATTTGTATGGTGTATATAAAGAATATTCTATGTATTTATTTACTTACATGCAATAAACAAGAGTCCCTAATAATGCTCGTCGTTTTCTGTCTAGGTACGAAAAGAGGACTCAAAGTCGAAAGAAACAAAAATAAACTATAATATTTTGTTGCTACAACTATGTGGTATATTTCTATTTTTACACTAAAATGACCTTATAAGTGTCTATATATCAACCATATTCATTTAAAAAAACTGGTTTCTTGCACTGTGTTTGGCATTTTCTAAGTTTATTGCCTCAATTTTTAAGACAATTTCATTCAAATGTCTTTTATTAGTTTTTGAAGGCTGTTGACATTATTTGTACACAATTTGTTATAATTATTTGAGAACATGAAATATTTTTATCAAATTATTTGAGAACATCAAATATTTTCATACATTTTTTTGAAAACATCAAACATTTTCATCAATTTTTTTGAGAACATCAAATTTTTTCATCTTCAACGGGTTCTAAAGCTAGCTCTGAGGGCATGGACAAAGAGACACTATCACCAATACTGATGATAAGAATAAAATTGCATGGCCCTAACAATATTCTAGCTACACTGGCGGGCAAAAACGACGGGTTATTTTATCAACAAAGTTCGTAATAATCAAAATAATTACATTCTTTGATAATTATTGGATAAATGAAATAAAATAGAATGAAATGCATAAGTATAAAGGGTGTAAGAAACCTCTTAACGAAGCCGAAAGGCACTTGTTCTCCCCGTCATTGCGATAATTTTTTTTTCTACACCATGCCTTGAAACCTTCTAGTTACGGAGATATTGGGGGTCAAAGTTCCAACTTTTTGACGAGTTTTTTTTATAGATTTTTACTTTAAACACCTCCACGACCCCGTACTATTCAATCCGTCCATCAGCACAATGTTTTGAGTGCGTTACATTAAGTTCTACTTCTACCACGAAACATGATTTCCCAGCAATAATTTTTGCGTAAAGTTACTTAGTTTGATGTACAGAATGCTCGGTTGACGGCTTCGTGATGAGGTTGTTTACACCCTGTATGCTTTATCCATTCTTGTCACTTCTGGTTCATCTATTTTACACAAAAGCAAGTCAACGTGTTCACAACTAAAATAGGAAATGAACTAAAGGTTTCTTTGTTGACTTTTAATAATAGATAATTGGTCGTTTTTTACATACCTACTCATGATGTATTTTTCCATTATATCCTGTTGAGTGAACTTGAGTGTAGTTAAAATTGTAATACCTATTAGTTGATAATTATGTTCTATTCTTATAGTTCTAGCCTCAACCTCCGCACTTAAATACATCAGCTGATGTCAATGGATCATTAACATAAAATTATTTAACATATGCTAATTAATGGCTGTAGGAACATGGGATTCATTAAGCTTAAGGGCGTGGTATCTGCTAACGAGAGGTTTTCTACACGTAACTCCTCTTTGATGAGTGAATATAAATTTACTTATTTATAGACTCTAAACTTTAATTGGTACAATTGAAGTAATTCTAACTTTATTATTACTAAATGAAAAAATATTCAAAGTGAAGCATTTTTTATTCGAAATTTCGTAACTACTCCTAAACGGCATTAAGTTTTAGTATTTTTTTTTCACACAAACATTTGCCACTTTTTTCTTCACAAAGTGTACAATTGGCATTTTGATTTAATGATTTAAAGCTACAATTAAATAAAAACACGCATTTCGCACTATTCGGCCCGCAGCGACTTACGTAACAACCACTTTGTAGTACAAGCTGATTAGAACTTTATTCTAACAGTATTTCAAACGAAGTTTGAACCAACACAAATAGAGTTGCTAATTTAGCAGATACCCCAGACCCCAGCCTTAAGGTATGGGCAAATGTAAAAAATATATTCTAATTGCTGTCTTTTTCCGCATTTTTTTCTTTTGAAGCGACAGTTGAACTGGCTAATACGATACCCCAAGGTAAGACCGGACTTTCGGGATACTGACTATATCTGTAACGACTGTCAAAGATCTACAAATGACAGTCGGGGTCAACAACTTAATGGGCTTTCCAAAGCACTGAGGAAACTCGGTATGTTATGGGTGTCTGCCAAGTTATAGGTCTCGAGTTCGAACCCAAGACACGTGCATCTCTGATATTTCGGATTCATGTGCGTATTATATAATTAACACTTGCTTCGGTGAATGAAAACGTCGTGATAAAACCAGCATGCCTGAGAAATATTTCTCGACGGCATGTAAAGCCAAGTCAGAGGCCCATGGGCGGGATAAAATCTCTGGCACCAGGCTAGGCACTAACCACACGATAAAGAAAGAAGATGTAATAGATGCCACCCATCCACGGACCGACCTTGGCCCGCACGGCTTAACCTTGAAGAACGATCCGAACGATGCGGCTGTTATTATTTAGCCAGCTTAAGACTTGTAACATTAAATGTAAATATACCTTTTAACTTGATACTCTTGCATCTAGTTAAACTTTAACCTTTAATTATAAATAAGTGTAGGTAGTTAGATATACTTACCTAGACACGCAATGATAGATCTATGACATTGTTTTTCCTCGGTACCTATAATGGGTGTAAAGAGACTTTTAACGAAGCCGAAAGGCGCTTGTTTTCCCTGTCATTGCAATGTGTTTTTGTACTGGACTATACCTGGGAACCTTCTTTTTACGGAGATATTGGGGATCAAAGTTTCGACTTTTTCACAAGTTTTTTTTAAATACAAGTTTTTAATGTTATAACTCTACTTTAAATACTTCCACGATCCCTTTTTTTTGGATGGGAAATCATCAAATGACTCCCCCCGCTCTGGGCGGAGTAGGAGGGAGTGTCAGACTTTTACTGACTAAAACCCATCCATGTTCCTTCATCGCCCTTTGTGTTCCGGGGCCACGGTATCTCTTTCGAACAGTCCCGCAGCCCCGGACCTCCATGACTCCTGTGAATTCAATGCATCTTTCAGCACAATGTTTAGAGTGTGTTACATTGAGCCCTACTGAAAAAACGTAATTATACACCCGAAAAAAAAGTCGTTTCCCAGCAATCACTTTTGCTTACCTATAGGGTGTAAAACACCTCTTAACGAAGCCGAAAGGCACTTGTTCTCCTCGTCATTGCGATCATCATGTTGTTCTACACCATACCTCTCTACCCTCTAGTTCCAACTTTTTGACAACTTTTTTTTTTAATGCAAGTATTATATATTATATATAATGTAAGATTTTTACTTTAAACACCTCCACGACCCCCGTACTATTCAATCCATCCATCAGCACAATGTTTTGAGTGCGTTACATTGAGTTCTAAAACAAAACATGATTTTTCACCTCAAAAAGAAAGTCGTTCCCCAGCAATAATTTTTGCGTAAAGTTACATAGTTTGATGTACAGAATGCTTGGTTGACGCCTTTATGAAGGGGGCCGTTTACACCATGTAGACATATATAATTCATTCATTCTCGTTAACTGTACCATGTAAAGTGACAGCAATGATTCATCATCATCTGGCTAGCCTTTTCCCAACTATGTTGGGGTCGGCTTCCAGTCTAACCGGGTGCTGCTGAATACCAGTATTTTACATGGATCTGACTTACACAATCCAGTTAGTACTAGGTAATACGATACCCCTTGGTAAGACTGGTTGTCAGACTTTCAGGACACTGACTACCCGTAACGACTGTCAAAGATCTACAAATGACAGCCGGGACCAACGGCTTATTTTGAATTTGAAGTGCCACGAAAACAATACACAAAACAGGTGAACAGGGACTTCGCGATGGAACCCTAACCTTTTTAACCGACTTCAAAAACTAGCAGGTTCTCAATTCAACCTTTTTTTTATGTATGTTCCCCGATTACTCGAAAATGGCTGGACCGATTTTGTTTTTTTTTTCTTGTTTGAAAGGGTATTACTTCCCAGGTGGTCCCATGATCATCAAGTCAGGATCTGATGATGGGATCCTGGAGTAAAAGAGAGAACTCTTCAAATTTTATAGGCACACTTGAAGCGATTTGGATAGTTTTTGGAAGAGTACTTTCTCGGAGTGGTCCCATTTCAATTTGGTGTAGATCTGATGAAGAATTTCGGAGATAGGCAACGGAACTCCTCAATAAATGATAGCAAATGGACTGGGATTGCTGAAATCTCATGTCTGTCTATTGTTTACACCAGTTCATAACATAACATCACGCCGGTACACTGTGAAGGGGTAAGCACATGTGAACAACTAAAAATGTAAAAATAAAAAACTTTTTTGCAAAAAATAACACCGACTTTAAAAAAATGACATGAAAGGTGACAAAAGCACTAAATCAATCAAACAAAAGTCACCGCCTTCTGAAGCTAAAGTTATTTTTCACTTTTTTTTTTTTTTTTCGAAGTCGGTGTTATTTTTTGCAAAAATTTTTTTTTTTAAACAATACAAATAAATTAATACGCTTCCTAAGAACCCTGACCTCAAACTCAACTGAGCAATTATTTTGTGTAACTTAAAACTATCATTAGCCATTTCTTACAAAAACATCATTATCTTCAGAATAATTCAGTGAAAAATCATTTCGCTACGAAAATTCATGAGTTTCAGTCATATTTGAATACCTATTTAATTTCAAAATGGCGAAGGTTTCATTTGAAAATGACGTTTGCTCCCATCTTTTTATAAGGACGGTGTTTCATGCTTTAAATTGTTACATATTTTATTTCACTGTGAGTTATGGATCGGCCATTAAATCGAATTTAACTGAAGAACAGAGAAATGATCCAGTTTTGGAATGTGTATCGAAATATTCTAACTGTATGTTTACTAATTGGAATCTGGTGAGTCTTTTTAATGACTATGTTATGCCGCAATCGCTCTATGATAAATACTTGTATTCAGCTGAATCCGGTTACCCAAAATAGTTGGGAAAAGGCTAGGCCACAAACGACGGACATCCACGAATGTATGATCAACCCTTTAAAACTGAGACAAGACACATTTATTAATCTAACAAAACTGACACTCTTAAGGGGCCATCCACAAATATCGTCATTCGAAATTCATGCGGTGCGGCTTTATAATCACGCGAATGGAACAAGTGACGCCCGCGTGACAAAAGGCGGGTCATCCGAGACCATGAGCGGGACCTTAACTATGGACATAATTGATGAACTAGCCTAATTTGGTTTTTATTAATTAATTTAGTACTAATTTGTGACCTTCGTGCGCGTCACAAGACATAAAAACTGTGAAATTACTGTAGTTGCCCATTCCCTAGCGTAGATCTCTATGGAGAAGAACGGGCATGAAACTCCATGGACACTTTTTTAAGACAAAATGTTGTCACAAAATCTTGGTTACACCATTCATGTTGACATGGTATATTATGTGAGAACGATATAGCAAGATGTGCACGTTAAAAGTGTCCTTAATAAACACAAAAATATAATTAAAAAATAGAATAATTCATTCAAATAAGTCGTGGCAACTAAGAGATGACCAGTCACTACTCACAGCGCCTGAATTGATGATCCAAAATATAAAAAGTCTACCGTGTTACGGATAAAGTGTTGACAGTCTTACTTTACAAAGTTCTAAACGATTCAGTATTTAATTTAATGTAGGTAACAATTAAAGTTACATAACATTGCAAGACTTGGTAGTGGACTTGGTGCTGGTAAAGGAAGATAACAAAAATAATTATGAAAAGACCGGTTCCGTTAAATTAATATTTATGAAAACATTATTGTGTGGGTCAAAGTGTTACTTGGTGAATAATTTGAGTATTAAATGAACGTTATCTACATTTTTATGAAGTACTAGCCTTTGCCCGCGGCCTCTACCGCGTGTAGGTCGGCCATTGTCCCACGGGATCATAGGGATGTTACGGAGCTTCGACTCCGATTCCGATATGTCGGAACTTCCGATTGATCTTACACGGCTTACACCTCCGGTTCCGACTTCGGTTCCGATACTTTTAAATCGGAGGTTTTAATCGGAGGTCGAAATATAATTTGCTACTTCTGGAGTCAATTAATTTGATTTAATTTGCTAACTGTTATAAAAATGTGGTTATTTGTGATACCTATATTATATTAGGTTTATTATTTTTTAATCGAAATTGAAGAGGCTGACTTATTAATGTTTTGTACTATTTTATTTTATTGTCTGCCCTTATCACATCTTTCTTCTGCCAGCATCTGCAACTCCGCCTCCGATACCGATTTCGGTTCCGGTTCCGACTTCGGTTCCGATAAAACCACCTCCGTAACATCCTTAGATCATCTATAAGTTAGTAAGTTAAACAAGTTTTTCCTTTTGAGGTACGGAACCCTAAAAATTGGTGATTGTCCTCTATGCTCTCCTGAACCATTGATCTGATTGTAATTAATCTTAAAACAATTACAAAAAATCTATAAAAATGGCGGGATGGTTGGTCCACAAAAAATGGTATTGCAACGCATCGCTGGGTAGTTAGTCCTTAATAAAAAGTAAGGGACCTTTTTCGCGATATCTGACTTTTGCAGTATCGACAAAACGTTTTTTTTTCGGATGGGATATCATCAAATGACTCCTCCCGCTCCGCCCAGAGCGATTTGGGTAGTTTTTACAAGAGTACTTTCTCGAAGTGGTCCCATTTCAATTTGGTGAAGATCTGATGAAGAACTTCGGAGATAGGCAACGGAACTCAACTCAATAAATGATAGCAAATGGACTGGGATTGCTGAAATATCATGTCTGTCTATTGTTTACATCAGTTCATAACATAACATCACGCCGGTACGCTGTGAAGGGGTAAGCACATGTGAACCACTAAAAAGTTAACGAAGTATAATAACGTCGGTTTTATTTTTTGCAAAAAAGTTTTTTAATATGCGTTTTCAATGTTATAACTTTACTATAAATACTTCCATGACCTTTTTTTTTCGGATGGGAAATCATCAAATGACTCGTTCTCGTACTCGCTCTGGGCGGAGCAGGAGGGAGTGTCAGACTTTTACTGACTAAAACCCATCCATGTTCCTTCATCGCCCTTTGTGTTCCGGGGCGATGGTATCTCTTGCGAACAGTCCCGCAGCCCCGGCAGGCATCGCACCTTGCGGACCCCTCCCTTTTGCTGAGTCTCTTTGAGGCGCGCGTGGAACACTTGCGCCGTCGACACGGCCTGTCGTCTTGAGACGGACGGACATACTTTCGTTTTGTTTCACTTCGATTTTATTTATTTGTATGTATTCATTGGACAAATCTTTTAACAAGACGTAAATTTTAGGTATAATATAATTTTATGCTGTCAATTGCTAAGGTCAAATTAATCATAAATAAAAATTGACGTAATCCTAAGCTTAAATACTTCCTTAAATCAAGGCTGTTTTTTCTGGCCTTCTTGTTGCTACTCGTATTTGCAAAGTATCTATGAATTTGTGTTGTTTTTGCTATAAACATAGAACTAGAATATTTTACATAAAGGGTATAAAACTACCTTTAACGAAGCCGAAAGGCATTTGTACCTACACTACCTACTCCCTGTCATTGCCATATTTTTTGTTCTAAACTGACCTACAAATAAAAGTACTACACTTTTAAAATTTCAATTTTTCCTAAACTATAGAAGTTAGAGATTTAAAATAAAAAACGTTATAAAGCAATTTTTATCAGTTGAAACTATAGACAAAATTAAACTATTTTTCGAGTCCTTTTTGTTTCGAAAGTATATCTTGTGTACTTAAAAAGTTATTGCAATTTTAAAAGTGTGATATTATTTTTGCAGGCCAGTGTAGATGCTCTAGAGCAGTGATTCCCAAAGTGGTCCAGGTGGACCCCCAGGGATCCACGGGAGACCCGTCGGGGGTCTACGTTGGCGTGAAAAAAAATGGGGGTTCACAAGTTGTAAGTGGGGGTCCGCGAAAATTTATCTGGTTTCGATACTAAAGTACGAAAATGTTGGCTTGGCTTTATCTATCAATGTAGGCAGATAATATGCTACTCATCATCTGCCTAGCCTTTTTCCCAACTATGTTGGGGTCGGCTTCCAGTCTAACCAGTTGCAGCTGAATACCAGTATTTTTCCCAACTATGTTGGGGTCGGCTTCCAGTCTAACCAGTTGCAGCTGAATACCAGTATTTTTCCCAACTATGTTGGGGTCGGCTTCCAGTCTAACCAGTGCAGCTGAATACCAGTATTTTTCCCAACTATGTTGGGGTCGGCTTCCAGTCTAACCGGTTGCAGCTGAATACCAGTATTTTTTCCAACTATGTTGGGGTCGGCTTCCAGTCTAACCGGATGTAGCTGAATACCAGTATTTTACATGGAGCGACTGCCTATCTGACCTCCACAACCCAGTTAGTACTGGGTGATACGATACCCCTCGGTAAGACTGGTTGTCAGACAGCGGAAACCAACGGCATAACGTGCTTTCCGAGGCACGGAGGAAACTCGGTACGTAATGGGTGATCATCCACAGACCAACCTAGGCAAGCACGGCTTAACCTGTGCCGACCCGAGCGGCTGTTATTATTTAGCCACGAGCTCCTCGTAGCTTTAAGACACTATAGGTAGTTGCTAAATCAATTATTTTCAAATACTTTCGTTTTTTTTTACTTTCTTTTTGATGCGAAATGGGAAAAAGATTGAAATTTGAAAAGTAAAAGTGTATAAACTCAAAATTTCAAGTTTCTTGCGTGTAGAATATGGATCTATTTACCGTCATACAAACGTGTTTCCCGATATTTTGCGACCTCCACAACCCAGTTAGTACTGGGTAATACGTTTCAGACCATTATTATCAGCAAAAATTAGGGTAGATGACAAAAAAAATCTAATTAGTTCGTCAAAAATCACACTCGGTGTCTCAAAATCGTCCGCATAAAATACAGGCACAATTAGTAATTGTGCGCCTATTTTAAATTAGTCTCACGTCGTCGCTCGCGTAACGTAAAATTTAATTGCTGTTTTGCACATTGCTTTGTAAAAACAACTTTAAACCAATCCGCGTAAGGTTGAATTTGCAAAAAAAATATGTTTATAGTACTACTTATGTAGTAGTGAGTTGTAGTGGTGAGTGTTTGGTGACAGTTTCGAGTGTTAGTTTTGTTCGAGACTGTGCATCTTGGGTTTGTTATATATCAATGAGTCCGTCAGATAGATTTCCAAAAAATATTGAACACATATTTTTTATTTTTTCACTTACTTAAACAAAAAATTAAGACGATACAGTGCGTCAAAAACTCGTGTGACGTCACATTTGAGTACATTTTTCACTCAAAAGTGACGTCACAAGCCCCCACTCATGATCATAATAATTGTAGTTACTAGAATGTGCGTGGATTAATTAATTAATTTTCTTTAAATTTCTTCTGGACCTCGAAAAGCATTTAAGCCGTTGGTGCCGGCTGACATTACAGGTAGTCAGTGACCCGAAAGTCTGACAACCAGTCTTACCAAGGAGTATTGTATTACACAGTACTAACTGGGTTGTGGGGGTCAGATAGGCAGTCGCTCCATGTAAAATACAGGTTTTTTTTTTTTTGTTTTGTTTTGGCAGGAGTGGGAAATCCCCGTGGACACCTCAACTATCCCACAGGAATTCTCTTGTGAGACAGTCGAGGTAGTGCCGGACTCGAACCGGCTAAAACCACACTCCTGCCCCGCCAGTGTCCCTCTAACGTAATCAGAGCCCTTGTGTACGATATTTTAATACTTTTTTGGCGACTGATTTCTTAAGAGGCCGAAGAGACCACGCTCTATACGATTTATTTTGACTAACCCCCGAATACTGAGACGTCACTCAAAATTTAAGTAGCACTTATATTTAACAGATACTCAAAAGTGACGATTGGCCATACGAAATTTAAAGTTTAGGAGCTGCTCAAATGTTAAGCAGCCCTTGAATTTTGAGTGACGTTTCAGTATTCGGGGGTAAGTGTTTTATTAATACTGTTTACTACTCCAATGATTTTATTTTAACGATTTGCTTTCTCTATTTTATTTTTATGTTACTGTTTTACTAATGACTAAATAATATGCTTTTTGTGCCTAGTTAACAATGATTCTGTTTCTCAAAACTCAAAAACTCAAAACTCAAATCATTTATTTCAATTAGACCATTACGGCACTTTTGAAAGTCGAAAATACAATAAAAGCAAAGCTACAGTCACAGTCACAAGGCATAATAACTTGAGAAAGTACTGTAGTTGCCCGTTCCCTAACGTAGATCTCTATGGAGAAGAACGGGCAAGAAACTCCATGGACACTCTTTTAAATCAAAATATTGTTACAAAATCTTGGTTACATCATTCATGTTGAGATTATACATATATGTGAGAACGATGTAGAAAGACGTGCACATTAAGAGCGTCCAGAGTAAAATAATAAATCAAAAATTAAAAAAAATAAATAAAAGTAATTAAAATGAACGAACCGTGGCAGCCAAGAGATGACCAGTCCCAACTGAGAGCGCCCGTTCACGAACATGACGCATGTATCGGCGCCAAACAACTCGACCATATTTAAGGGAATTAAATGACCCGACACACCCGCCACCATCAGCGAGACATTTGAGTGAGCATGACATTCTCTCTTAGCCACCAAGGCATATTCAAGTCAATGAAAGATAACTAAATGTAAGTGGTGGCTGAACAGTACAAAGTACTCACACATGTGCTATGAGATTATATAATACTAAAAACTGGAATCTATACAATGCAAATAGGTATATTTTTACAATCTTCCGCAGCTTCCACAATACATTAACATGGGAATCAATTCTTCTTCTACTTCTTTCCGTGTCGATAGACTCAAATAATGCCCGATCAGTGCAATCAATTAGTTTGCAACTATGGTTGTGGAGCAGGACCAGCATTTAGCCAAGCATTTTTATCATCAATGTAATCCCCCAACTTATAATATGCTTGCCTACATAGTGTGCATTTTATACAAGATTTAAATTTCGTCTCATTCAGTTGAAGAATGTGGGGAGGTATTTTATTGTAACATTTCAAACAGTACCCCATGAAAGATGAATCTACTTTAGCAAGCCTGAAACCTGGCTGAACTAGTTGGTCCCTATTTCTAGTGTTATAGTGGTGTCTGTCACCTCTTTTACTGAATAAATGCAGATTTTTCCTAACGTACATGATGTTTTCGTAGATGTATTGACAAGGTACTGTCATGATATTAATTTCCTTAAACAGTTCTCTTAGAGAATCGCGTCTACGTAATTCATATATGGCTCTGATGGCTCTTTTCTGCAGAATAAATATAGACTCGATGTCTGCAGCCCGTCCCCATAGTAAAATACCGTATGACATAATACTATGAAAATAACTAAAATAGACTAGCCTCGCGGTATCAATATCAGTAAATTGACGGATTTTTCTAACAGCATATGCAGCTGAACTCAGCCGTCCTGCAAGAGATGTTAAATGAGGACCCCATTGTAACCTTGAGTCGAGCGTGATTCCCAAGAAAACCGTTTTATCGACAAATTCCAGTTTCTCTTGATTCAATATTATGTCACAATCATTACTTTTGACATTTGGTAGAGCAAATCTAATGCACTTAGTTTTTTTCCCATTTAGTACTAAATTATTAGCGGTAAACCAATTATGGATCTGCAGCAGGGCGTTATTTACGTCGTCAAGATCAGTGGCACGTCTGTTTATCCTAAATATTAAAGAAGTATCGTCAGCAAACAACACCATATGCGGATGGTTATTAAATAAACGGGGTAGGTCATTAATATATACTAAAAACAGGAAGGGACCCAATATCGAACCTTGTGGTACACCCATTTTTACATTTAAACCCATTGAATTGACACCATTTATTTGTACCTGCTGCTGTCTATCATTCAAATACGATTTTACTAAACTGAGCGCAAGTTTACCTAAACCGTAATGCTCAAGTTTCAAGATCAGGGTTTCGTGATTTACGCAATCAAATGCCTTCGAAAGGTCACAAAAGATTCCTATGGCATCTTGTGCCTCTTCCCATGCAGTAAATATGTGTTTTAATAAAGTGACACCGGCGTCAGTTGTACAACGTCCTTTGGTGAAACCATACTGTTGCTCGTGCAATATTTTATTGGTGTTAAAATGGTTAAGCATTTGATTGAGCATTATCTTTTCAAACACCTTGCTGAAAACCGGCAACACGGATACGGGCCTATAGTTATTGGTGTCTTTACTATCCCCAGATTTAAAAAGCGGTATTACCTTACTGAATTTCATTAGATCCGGGAAGACCCCTTGATCCACGCACAAATTAAATATTAAGGCTAAATACGGTGCTACAGTCTCAATAATTGAGGTACAAGCTTTGATAGACATACCCCATAGATCTTCCGTTAATTTGATCTTGATTTGCTTAAAAGCTTTTATGACTATTAAGGGGTTTATATGCTGAAATTCAAACTCATTTGGACAGGCTGAAACGTTCGCTTTCAATAAATCAATAGAGAGCAAGGGAGAGGATTTTAAGGTTTCTGTAGTTTTAAGTGGGATACTGGTAAAGAAATTTACAAATTCTTGAGCAACTTCATTGTTGGAGCTCACAAGGCCACGTGATGTCTCTAGTGTGAAATCATTATTTAGTTTTTTTTTTTTTTTTTTTTTTTTTAGTTTTTTATTTTTTTATTCTATTCTATTCTATTTATTTTACTATATAAAGTTTCGACAATTTCACTTTCAATTAAAGATATATTTTTTACCCTGATACTTATGCAAACACTATCCTATTTTATTTGGTTTCGTTTCGAATTATGTTATTGGTTTTATTTTCATGATATCTTCTCTATATACTTTAATATATACTTGTATATCAGTTTTCTAACCATCTATTCAAATTCGAAGACAAAGACGATCGAGATAGATTTACGACCAGTTTGACACAGCTTGTCGTTTCCACTAGAGTTGACTTACAGTCTAACATAATTCTAGCCACTTTCTTACGAAAGTGACTCCAATTACCCCCCTCCATTAAGCCAACCCTAGTGGTTCGCTCAATGCGTCTGCAATCTGGCTGTGTCAAACTAGTCTCTGTGTACGCGGAAGTGGGCGCATTGGCAACTTTAGCAGTACGCTATGGTTGCTCGTGCGAATGCGTCCCACTTCCGGCGTATCGGGCATTCTTTGCTGAACGCATTGTGCGAGTGTTCCCCCAGCTTGGCTCTGGTGCAGGTGCTCTCGCCGAGATGCTTGTCTGGGCAGTCCACCCTAAGGTGTGGACCGCCGCAGTGGCTGCATAGGTCGGCCGGCTCCGTGCAGAGACGCTTGCCGTGACCGTATGCTAGGCAGCGGGTGCACTGCACCAGAGGCGTTTGGTCTTCGACGCGCACTCTCTGGAGGTCAATGCGTAGCTTGCCTCCTTCGAGTGCCCTCTTCCAGATTGCTGGGGAAACACTCAGCACAATGCTGTTCACGTGAGGGTTGCGTGTTTTCTTACGAAACTTTTTCTTACGAAACTTAACTAACACTTCTTGTTCCTCGTCGCCGAGGCCGTCAAATAACTCCCGGTTCTGATTCTTAAGGGCTCGTAACACGTCCTCGTCACTGTGAATCAGTAACACGTCCCTAAGAATCAGAAGCGGGTTTCTGTTTTTCACCTCCTCAAAATACAGGTATTCAGCTGCATCCGGTTAGACTGGAAGCCGACCTCAACACAGTTGGGAAAAGGCTAGGAAGTCAGATGATCATCAAAAGAGAGCTTAGTCCGATCCAGGTATCGAACCCTAGACTCTACGGGCAACTGTCTCACCTGACCTGCGAAACCTGATCTGTACTTAAACATTATAGAGATGCTGTATAAAGAGTTAACGGTTAAAATATTCCTTCCTTATTTGAATCTGACGATTTTGTTAATAATTTCATGAGTTTAATTTTTTTTGCACGGATCCATAATTTTAAAATAAAAGTAGCCTAATTTACTTCTTATAACATCAGCTATCTGCCAGAAAAGGCCCGTCAAAATCGGTCCAGCAGAAAATAACGAGAGCGAAGCCAGCGGGCACAAGCTATAGCTGGAAATAAGAATATATTATTTACTTACATTATAAACTCATGACAGTCTGGTTCGCTAACCTTGAAAATAATTATACATTAGTATTATAAATTGCGAGATTATTATAAATTGGCTAGTTAATTTCCAAAATTTGTTTTTTTTTTTGGTGAGCACTTTTTGGGTGAACAAAAATCATGGAACTCGCGTCGTCGTTCGTTTGTCTCAGTAAAACTCGAGAACGGCTGGGCCGATTTAGCTGATTTTGGTTTTGAAATGTTTGTCGTAGTCCAGGGAAAGTTTAAACCTTCCCTGGACTACGACCCGAGCCGACTAAACCCGGGGCTGCGGGACTGATCGCAAGAGATACCGTGGCCCCGGAACACAAAGGGTGATGCAGGAACATGGATGAGTTTTAGTCAGTAAAAGTCTGACACTCCCTCCTGCTCCGCCCAGAGCGGGAGGAGTCATTTGATGATTTCCCATCCAAAAAAAAAATAAAAAAAGGGAAGGTTTAAACGGTGAGAAAATATGGAAAAATTGCGAGGTAGATAGTAAAAACAACAATTTCATTTAAACACTGTTTTAAGCTTTCACGGTTCATAACGATAATTAAAAAGTCACTTAAGGGATATCTTCCGTGATTATCACGGAAGATATCCTGTAAGTGACATTTTAAGTATAACAATTTTATTTTCCCATTTAAACTCTTTAACCTACTTACCTGTCAAACATTTCGGTACAGTAGACTCGGGTCCACTCGAATTGAAGCACGTATTAAATAAAGGGTTTTGAATCGACAACATATAAGTATCCACATTACTCGGATTTAAAGTTATTAGGCTGGCTTATTTAAAGTTTCAATTGGTCATTAACTTCTTTACAAACCAAAAATATTAATCTAATAGCTCGACGAACAATTCACAAGTTACGTATTTTTCACTTCTATCGGCAGTCCCCAAAGACTGCCCCGCATGTTTTTTACTTTCGCTATTATTTCAGCATTGAAAGAAAGAAAGAAAATTGTTTTTATTTGGCATTCAAAACATTTTGGGTCCCGGGTTCGAATCCCGGTAGCCATTTGTTTCCGAGTCATGGATGTTTATATGTAAAATAAATATGTATTTACAAACAAAAAGTATCCATGTAGTATATCAACTATCTGGTGTCCACGACACAAGCCTCGTTGCTTAGTGTGGCACTAGATGGCGCTGTGTGTAATGTCCAGCGATATTTATTTATTTACAAAATTTCACAAAATAAATAAACAAACAAAACTAATAATGCCAAAAGGGCCTCAGCTCAGCATAATGCCAGATGGCAACACAAGCTGTACCACCTGACGCTGATGTTCAGCTGCAGCCCACGAGTGCCATACGCTCGACAATATAAACAAACACTTGTATTAAAGTCTAAAATTTTTGCACAAATACCGACTAGAAATAAAAATAAAATGTTAATGTGACTTTTCATTTCCACTTCATCATACAGGCCAAAGAGTATAATAATAATATGGGAGAAGAGAGCCCTCTTGTGCCATTTTGAAGCATCCGATTTGAAGCGCCCTCTGGATTTCTTAACGAGAATTAAGGCTCTATAAATAGCTATAGGTAGATAGGAATGTATGTGTACCTTCTTACGTATAGGTCAATATTTGTTCACCTATAGGTGATCATTCAAGATTTTTTGTTTTTTTTTTGCAAATAGCAGCTGTTTTGTTTACGTCGTATGTTGATCATAATGAAATTTGCGAATACATAATTTAATGATGATAATTCTAATACGAGCCATCATTTAATTCGCGAATTGCATTTTGATCACATAAATACGATGTAAACACACCTTCTATTTGCAAAAAACAAGAAAGAATTTCGCCGGCTACATTTATATTTGAACAGAATTGACAGTTACACAGAGAATTTGTATATAATTAAACATAAAATGGACCAACGAAACACATTCAAGCGCAAGCGCAAGTTGCGGCGGCCATAATATGATGTTGCCAGATTATGTTACACAAAAAGGATTTCCGAGACAAGGTTGTGTTATAATTGATAATACGAAACAGCCTTGAAATTAAAAAACGTGATAATTTTGATGAAAAATGTAACAATTATTCTCTAGAAAACTACTTTTAAATTAAATTATAGAACTTATTTGATCTTCATAATTGAACAGAGACATCTATCGTTAATTATGAGATATTTTTATTTTTTAGTTTATTGGTTAAGAAAAGTAGATGGCGACTCCTTCTTCACTGAAGTTGTGCATGTTCTAACTGTCTCCCCCCTGATACAGGCTTTAGCGTAATGATCCTATAACACTCTCACTGCTGGAACACACCTGCTCTCTGTTGGAGGGAGAGGGCCGCATTCGTCCTCGTGGGCCCAGGGGGGTCAACTCTCTAAGTGCGGCCGAAGAAATGGGGCCCGTCCGAAAGTAGCTTCATGGTTTGAAATGAACCTACTCCCTAATATTTTCGGATTTATGAGTTTTAAAAACACATTGGGAGTAAGGACAGATGACGACCAATCGTGTTGTCATTCAGTTTTAATTCGGGCCCCTAATGTATTTTATGTCCGTAGGCGCGTAGGAAACGACCGTAACTTCGGCCGAAACTACGGATATATATCGTGCTTAAAGAGTAGACCACCAGCTATTTTCGGACGGGCCCGTATCTTCGTTGACAAGATCACATTACAAGAAGCAACAAGCAAATTAGTTTGGGGAGTCGATTGTGCTATTATAATTGAGCAGGCGCCACGCTTGGGCTTGACTCAAATTGGACTTTACTCTCTCTATCTATAAGGTATCTATTGGTATCGGCCAAAACTGGGCACTGGCCCAGTGTTTTTTTTTTTCGAAATGGCATCTCGCAGTTCAACCAGAGAGGTTGTCGTCTGCTTAACCGGACTTTCCTGTGGGTGCCTTAAGTGTAAGGCCTCCAGCCAGGGCAAAAAACTTACAAACTAAGCGACTACACGCTAAGGGCACCCCCTGCGGGGTACGGGCCTCGGCTTAGGGCGTCGCTGGGAGAGGACAGCAAGGGGACAGGCTGGATCGGAGTGGAGTGCCCAGTGTTGGCTATTGGAATCTTTTATAAAAAAAAGAAAGGCAAAACTGTTTTTTACACTTGTAAGATAAAAATGAATCTAATTGAGGGTAAAATAAACAAGAATATGATAAGTAATTAACAACAAATAATGAGATACCGTCGGTCTCATTACAGTAACTGTAATTATCAAGTAGTCGCCCTAAACCGCCACGGGACACGGGCGTCTATTAGCATAAGTGCATTATTAATAATTAAAACTTTAATAATAATAAAAAAAACATTTTTCAAATTTATATATAAAAATAGTGATTATTATTTCAAAAACGCGTAACAGTGTAATGTTCTTTATTCAAAATCGTTTCTGAAAAAAGAGGTTTTAATTTAATTCTTAAAAAAAATGGAAGAATTTATTTGGAAAGATAGTAATATTTTTTATAACGTTTTATGCTTTTTGATAACTGAAAATGAGAAATTATTTGACCGAAGTGATTCTAAATTGTACTGGACCACCGTTTACCACATGTTTGGGGTTCTCCATAATGTCTATGTTACGATCTTCGCCGGGACGTTAGATATAAAACCTAGTTCTCAAGTGGATCTAGATAATCTGTACAGATATAAGCCTGGATATCTGACTGGGTGGAATTTCGTGAGTATTTCTTATAATCCTATATAGCATGTTCCATATTTTTTATAGCATTTATATCACAAATTGTCAAAGACAGAGTGTAACTGTGTTAAATTATAGACGTTATTCCTGTTATTTATTCAAAAAGATTGGATCCAGGTTTTTTGACAATCATGTTAGAATTTTATCTACAAAAAATAATATGTACCTAAACTAGAAGCGGGTATTACGAAAAAAACCCTCGAACTTTTCGAAAAAAATGTATGTTACGTTTTTACAACGAATAGAAATTGTTTTAATTTTTAAGTCAAGAAAGCTGTTTCTACCCACTTTTCACAAATGATGAATTACCAAACAGATGTATTACAATTTAACTGCAAACATAATAAACTAGTTTTCCTACCTAATTAAGACATAAATTGGTTTTTTTCCTAAAGCAGTTAAAATACATTCAAAGATCTTACTCTACGGTGATAACTCAAACAAAATCGTCCCGTGCGAGAATAGAACTTGCTACCCTTTTTGCTAAAGCCAACCTTTCAGTCACTGAGCTAATAGAATCGTAATTATTACATAATTTACTTTAGAATCGTTACTCAGCTATAATTTACCAAATACGTAATTATTTTCTCCTAAAGGGTGTTAAAAACCTCTTAACGAAGCCGAAAGGCACTTGTTATCCTAGTCATTCCGATATTTTTTTTGTTCTACACCATACCTGGGAACCTTCTAGTTACGGAGATATTGGGGGTCAAAGTTACAACTTTTTGTCAACTTATTTTTTAAATACAAGTTTTGAATGTAGGATTTTTACTTTAAACACCTCCACGACCCCCGTACTATTCAATCCATCCATCAGCACAATGTTCTGAGTGCGTTACATTGAGTTCTACCACAAAACATGATTTTCACTCCAAAAATTAAATCTTATCCCGGCAATAATTTTTGCGTAAAGTTACTTAGTTTGATGTACAGAATGCTTGGTTGACGGCTTCGTGATGAAGTGGTTTTGCACCCTTATTTCTTTACCCGTATTTGTAACATTAATAAACAATGTTAAATACATAATTTTCGATACTTCTTGTTAACACTTATCATACCCTGATTTGATAAAGAATTTAAATTATTTATTTATATCTTACAACTGCACGTGCAACTTTACACGCACAATACAACACGCTAGTAACCCCTGAAGGGTTGGGCAGAGGATTATAATGTTAGATATTTTATAACACATTTGCTCGTTAAGGGTCTCTTATTTCACCAATTTCAATATCGTAATGTATCTCATTACGTACTTGTGCAGTAAAGTAAAATGCACGGTTTATACTTTTTTAAATCTTAGCAAAGAGATTTTATGTCAGAAAAGTGGTCAACATTTTATGAATAAAATTAACTTTGGGAGATGAAATATATTAAGTAAACATTTAATTATTTAATTTAATTATTCTTGACAATAAATTACAACCATTTATCTGTAACAAAAATACAAAAATATTAATTTACTTTATTAGTAGTACTGGCTGTTTTTTGTATCTTTACCTTAAAAAAAGGCGCTGATGCGCGCGCATCGCTAATTTGTGAACAAGTAAAAATTATTCCGCGCGCTTTTTCTTTTCGCTGTATTGTTTTTATTTTTTCCTCGCAAATATGTTATAAAACGTCGTATGACAAACGTGCGCTTTGATAATTACAGCCTCTGCTTTTTTATCGCCCTCGCCTGCGGCTCGGGCTAGTAAATATCGCCACGACTGTAATTTTCAACTTACCGCACTTATATCATAATGTACTATTAGAACACCTAATTATAAACCCACATTTCGCCAGTTGTGCATAAGTTGTAAGTAATAAGTGGGCGAGCCTATTACCATCAACCGTTAGTTCACACACTGTGGCTAATATCCTTTTTAGGGTTCCGTACCCAAAGGGTTACCAACGGGACCCTATTACTTAGCCTCCGCTGTCCATACATCTGTCTGTCAGCCGCCTATATCTCACGATCCGTAATAGGTAGACAATTGAAGGTTTCACAGAATGTGTACTTATATTTCGGGTTACCTCCTGGAAATCGAATGACGTGAGATCGAATAACAATTGCTAGATAACGTTAACTCGATAGTTCTTAATCGATAAATTACGAGCTCGACAGTTCACTACCTCGATGTATCAAAATCTCGAATAACTATAAGCTCGAATCATCGGCAGCGCGAAGGCTCATTGTCTTGAAACATCAATTCTCGACCGACCATCTAATCGATTTACAGAATAGTTTTAAGGATTTTTATTTGAGTAGGTACCTACGATATAATGAAACAATATATGTGTACAAATATAAATCAACTACATATAATCTTGAATATGATATTTTCTGCTTTCTAAGTTTATCTTGGACATCATGTATTTAGTCATTTTAACCGGCTTCAACAATAGGAGGAGTCGATTTTACCTCGTAAACTCCGAATTTAATTAAAGCGTGATTTTTCAGTACTCGGGTTTTTTAGTTGTAGTTATACCACACAATTTTTGTTGTTTTCCTATCCAGTGCATACGATAGAGAAATAGAAAACTAGGTTCAACTGACCTTTAACTTTCCTCCTCACACAATTACACCGTCATCACTTTATCAGTACCGCACCTATCTATCTATATACAGGGTGGAATTTTTCAATGCCACCTTGAGGGAAAGTACTCTAAATAGCAAATTTTACTCAAAGGAAACATACCTTTATTTTTTAAAAGAAACAAATCTGCATTCACTGATTTTCGAAAATTCGCTCGCCACATTCGAGCATCGATAAGTTATGTTAAGTTAAAGATTTAATGTCATCACCAATGCACTCGTTCTTGGTGAGCATTGTGGTAGGGACAATCAAATAATTGTTTTAATGTATTTTTTTTATGTGTTTTGTGATTGTATTTTTGTAACCCTACTAAGATAGTTTATAAGTTCCAATTGTTACTAACCATTATGGATCGTTGTAATCTGACTTATAAATTAAATTAAATCAAATGAATTTCAAATATTGCAGAGTGCTGAATTTATAAAATGACCTCGAACTTTTCGAGTCACACGATCAGACCACCATCACTAATCAGTATCGTACCTAGCTATCTACATGTACTAAGTTTACAATAATCTTGATAATCGACTCATGCGCCGATCACAGGTCAAATAGGGTCACGTCGACTTTCTACTAATCTTTGAGAAATATAATTATGAAAGAAAGACTGTCATTTGTTTCAGAGTATCGGTTGTCTTATGATGATATTATTTATTGCAATTTGGTAATGATAAGCATATACTCAATACTCAATACTTTTATTGCATTCCACAATGTGAACTTAGGTGGTAGGTACATAGGAATATACATACAGTAGTTTTAGAGCATTGTGGGCCCTGTCGGGCATAACAAAATACAAATTAGGAGGAGGGCTATTATAAATTAATATTAGTCTACAACTTCAATATTTATCTACTCATTCGTTTTGTGAAGGGCTTACAACTAGGTACATAAATTGTGTCACATAATTTTTACTACTTATATATTGGATTTATACATTAATATTTATTTAAATTATACATATATTATTATTATTGGTATTATAGTTTTTCGGTTTTTTTTCATTATTATTTATTTATTAAATTTATCATTTAAATATTCATGTACTATCGAGGACACTCCCGCCTGATCACCACTAAGCTTATTTTTGCTTGCACTTAAAACATAGAAACGCGCTCTATCCCCGCCCTGTTGACTTTATAATAAATAATTAATGAAAAAAATACCGATCGGCGACACATGCCAAACGAGAGTTACTGTTATTTTGCGCGCCAAAGTTGACGCTTTCCTAATAGGCCTAAAGTTTAAGGTGGAGTGGCTCGGCGCCTCCGTATGATTTAAGCGAAAAAAAAATTAACTGATCAGGCGGAAAAGACCTCGACTGTACATTATAATAACATTTACGGATTAGAAGTTGTTTTAATTTATTTATAAAGATATTAATTTTTTGTTCATTTTTAATTTCATCGGGTAATTTATTATATATGTATGTATGCATGTACCTGAGTTGTTTCTTTATTCTTGAGTTGTTGTGGTTTTCAATAAGTAGTGTTTGCTCCCGACTATGCCCTTGCGGAGGTCGCTAATTATCTGTCTGGAATGTTTTCAAAATTAAAATATTTCATTTCTCATGCAGGGTAGTTCAATAGTTAAGCAGTTGATCCTAGCTGTCATTTGTAGATCTTTGACAGTTTATCGTTACACGTCAGTGGCCTGAAAGTCTGACAGCCAGTCTTACCAAGGGGTATAGTGTCTCTCTCTTCATGTAAAATACTGGTATTCAGTTGCATTCGATTAAACCTAATGCTATTGTTAAATTAATAAAAACTTTTTACGATGACTTTTCGAGGTTTAGTTATTCGAGATCGCATGGCTACGGTGTTCAGTTTTTCTTGGTAGTGTGCATTAGAATAGGTGAAATTAGAGATTTAGTTATTCGAGATCCCACAGCAGCGGCGTATGGTTTTCGTGGTAGCGTGCATTCGTTGAAGTGTTTCGTATTCGTGAACTTACGGGGACGTGATCTTCGGTATTTCAATTGGGGAAGATATCTCTGGACAATAAAAAAAAAAAAAACTAATTGAAAACCTTTCTTTTTGGAAATCTGTTTAAAAGTGATCGCAATGACGACGGGGAGAACATCTGTCTTGTCTATTAAGGGTACTTTTAAAGCCATTAGACCCACGGATACGAGAAATGGGTTTCTAATAATATGAAATACACCTCTGACCTCTTCCTAACCTTTCGGGAATTACAGGCGTGACGATATGTTACACTTATGATGATCACGCAATACGTGCCTGACGTGTGATGCGTGTCATTATAATTATCACACTTTGAAACGTATGTCGTACGTGTTTCCAAGATGAATGAGATTAACATAATATCAACTCAATTGATAAACAAATTAAGATTTTGAATCTTTATTTGAATAAAATACAGGTGTTACCAGATAAAAAGTTGGTGTATGTGTGCATAATAGCTATTTATTCACCAAGGGGAGTAAGGCACGGATTACTAATCGAGTGTGCATTTGAGGCCCGACACGAAGCGGAGGGCCGTGAACCACACGAGTTTAGTAATCAGTAGGCTTAGCCAAGTTGACAATCTACAATCGCTAACGCTAATAGAAAACTAACCAAATGTATGGGAATGACATCATCTCAACGTTAAGTCACGTGGTCAAAACAAACGAATAGAAACATTAAAGTTCAGTAAAAACTGTAAGTTGGCTACGATTTATATGGGATGTAGCGATCACGATTGTAGAAACGAATACATTTCATTCTATCATCTTGATCGATGTAAACTTGTCTACGAAGTTTCTATTCGTTTGTTTTGACCACGTGACTTAACGTTTACGATTGTAGAAAGAGAATCGATACGAATTGTTTGTAACTTGGCTAGGCCTGCTGTACTTACCCTCGAGTGATATAAAAATAAGATTTTTTTTTCCATACAATATAACTGCCTAGATTTTTGAACAGCTTTCAAGCCTTTTAGTGGGGTAGTATTGGTACACTTACTAAGCAAGCCTAATTTGTTTTACATTATAATGTAGGTGATGCTTTTTTTTCAATACAAGTGATTGTCTAAGACTCATTTTAAATGAAATAAGTACCTAATAGTAAAAATGCCTATTAGCTTGGACTCTGTTCCCGATAACGGTGGGCTGTTATTTAAGAAATATTGCAAAAAAAAAACAGCAGTTTCATACATTTTGACAGTGTAGGTAGTAGGTAGGCAGTTTTGTAAGAACCCAGCTGGTGATTAAAATAAAAAAATGTGTTGAAAAATTTTTAGGTTCAGAATAATTATGTTCCGAACACGTGGTACCGATTTGTGCGTCGCTGTCCCTTCCATCTGTGTTATAGTAATGTTAATCAGAAAATGTACAGTCGTGGTCTTTTCCGCCTGATCAGTTACCCCCTTAAAGTTTAGGCCTATTAGGAAAGCGTCAATTTCGTCTATAGTACCTAACCGAAGTTTTTTGACACTTCATCATCAGCCTATGTCCACTGCTGGACATAGATCTCCTCAACGGCACGCCACTCAACTTAATTCTCGGCAACTCTCATGCCACCCTGCGTAGATCGTCGTTCCGCCGAGCCTCAAGGCGTCAATTCGCGGTCTCCACTCAAGAACACATCTACCCCAACGGTCATCGGTTCTACGGCTAAATATGACCGGCCCATTGTAACTTCAGCTCACTTGCTCTGTGAGCTATGTTGATTAGTTTGGTTCTAAGTCGGATCACCTCGTTGCGGATGCGATTTTGACACTCAATCGTGGGCTAATTAACACGTGGTTTAAATGTTTACAATACGGGTTGAAAGGTCAGTTTATAATTAGGGAGAGTTCATTAAGAAATCGAACCATAGTAATTAGCCAATCCACGATATCATTTATTACAAAACGGATGATAACACTTTAATTAATTTCTGTGTTATCACTAATTAAGGAATCGTCTGTCTGTTGGTTACAGTTAATTATAAAGTCTGGTAGTCATTATGATATCTTGGTTTTCTCAGACAAATCATCTGCCTAGCCTTCCCCAACCATCTAGGGGTTGGCTTCCAGTCTAACTATATGCAGATGAATATCAGTTAGACGACCCGAATGGCGCAGCGGTAGTGAGGCTGCCTTACGTTCTTAGGGTCTCGGGTTCGAATCCCGCTAAGAGCAAATGTTTGTGTGATGAGCATGGACATTAGTTTCCGAGTCATGGATGTTCATATGTATAATAAGTATGTATTTACTAACAAAACGTATCTATGTAGTATATCAACTATCTGGTGTCCACGACACAAGCCTCGTTGCTTAGTGTGGCACTAGATGGCGCTGTGTGTAATTTCCAGCGATATTTATTATATATTTATTTATTTATTAGTTTTACACATGCAACAAGGACCACAAGACGGGATTTTTGAATCGAAAATACGATGATACCTTAGCATTTTTAACCAACCTCTAAAAAATGGATTTTCCTCCTGGATATTAATATTCCGTAGTAAATGACCTGAAAGCAAGCCAAAAAACTGGCTAAGTGCGTGTCGGGCCACGCGCAGTGTAGTGTTCCGTAGTAGCCCGTTGTAACTAATGAAGTTATCTTAACCGCTATAGTCTTCCTTTAAAGTTCATAAAATGCACTATCATCATGAATTTTTCCAGATTTTTCAAACCAGCAGTTTAGCTTTTAGAGGGGGGGGGGGGGGGAAGCCCTACTGGAACAAAAATTTCCACTTTAAGGTTAAATATTTCGTAAATGGAGCATTAAATCGAAAAGTGGTATTAGCAACCCCTAAGTCATTTTAAAAGATCTATTCAACGATACCCCACGCGATGGGGTAGACGACGAAAAAATAAATCATCCCCACTTCACATGTGAGGGAGCTACCCTAAAAAAAATATTTTCCAATATTTTATTACAAAATTACAGCTTTCTAGTACTAACGGTCTCTTAGCAAAACCTCGGACAGACAGACAGACGGACATGGCGAAACTATAAGGATTCCTTGTCAGGACTACGGACACTTAAAAAATAAAAGCGTTTACGTGTTTTGTATACAGCACCCTAAAAACACCATACCAGTTGCATCAACCGGACATCAAACCCCACTATCGTACGACCAAAGTTCGTTCACGTGCATGCCCCACTATCTGCACTATCGGGTCCACGGATACAATTCGACTACTTATCTAGGGCGGCCTCGATTTGATAAGGTGCCACTGCAAGCGGCCAGCGGGATGATAAGCGTAGCGGTTATCTCAGCTATTGCGTAAATTTATTGTTCTGTATAGTCTTACTAAAAGGATCGATTCATTCTTTCCCCTTCCTTCCTTCCTTTCTTTTCTCCTTTTTCTTTGACAGTCAATAAATAATATAAATAATAAATAAATATCTTTATAACACATTTGCTCGTAAAAGGTCTCTTATTTCACCAATTTCAATATCGTAATGTATCTCATTACGTACTTGTGCTGTAAAGTAAAATGCACGGTTTATACTTTTTTAAATCTTAGCACAGAGTTTTTATGTCAAAAAGTGGTCAACATTTTATGAGTAAAATTAACTTTGGGAGATGAAATATATGAAATAAACATTTAATTCTTTAATTTAATTAATTTTGACAATAAATTACAACCATTTATCTGTAAAAATACACAAAAATATTAATTTACTTTATTAGTAATACTGGCTGTTTTTTGTGTCTTTGCCTTAAAAAAAAGCGCTGATGCGCGCGCCTCGCTAATTTGTGAACAAGTAAAAATTATTCCGCGCGCTTTTTCTTTTCGCTGTATTGTTTTTATTTGTTTTATTTATTTCCTCGCAAATATGTTATAAAACGTCGTATGACATACGTGCGCTTTGATAATTACAGCCTCTGCTTTTTTATCGCCCTCGCCTGCGGCTCGGGCAAGCAATATCGCCTCGGCTGTAATTTTCAACTTACCGCACTTATTTTTTTTATTTTTATTTATTTTTTATTTATTAATCTATGGAAGACTTACAGCTAAGATAAACAGATTAAAAAATAGTATGTGAGACTGCCAGCCAATTAAAAGTCCTCACTTCTAAAAACAGATTTAAAGACAGTGTGAACAACACAATACTTACAGCTACAAAAAAAAAAAACAGGATAACTTTCAAGCTTAAACTAAATTTACAATTTATATGTCACATTCAATAAAATGATAAAAAAACTTGAACAAACAAAATCTTAATTGAAAAAGCTAAGGCTCAAGCACTTTCTGGCCGAAGACACACTCGTTATGAAAGCATCAAAATCATGCTGCTTACACATGTTATTAAAGCTTCTACTTGCACGCACTATAAATGAATTTTGCCTGTAATTCGTAGAGGTAAATGGAACACGCAATGGCACGTTCCATCGCTTTGACCTTCCGGGAACGTTAAAATAAAATTTGGATAGGATATCGGAGTTATTTATAGAGTTATTAAATATTTTAAATAATGAAATACAATCAGAAATTGCTCGCCGATTAATTAAGGGTAAAATATGATACCTCTTACAGAGGTTGAGGTAATCTTCAGACCGGTAGGGCACTTTCTGATGATAACACAAATACTTGATGAACCTTTTCTGGATGCTCTCTATACGATCAATGTACTTGTGATAACATGGATTCCAGATTTCAGACGCGTATTCCAAGTGACTTCTAACAAAAGTACAGTAAAGAATTTTTAAAGTTTTGGCTTGGTTGAAGCACTTGGAGAGACGCATTATAAAACCCAGTGCTTTAGATGCTTTAGCGACTATGGCATCGACATGAAGTTCAAACGTAAGCTTAGAATCATGATATACCCCCAGATCTCGGATACAGTCCGTTTTAGGTAGCAATTGATCACCTAAGCTATACGATGAAGGTATAATTAAGCGCTTTCGAGAATATGTTAGAACCGAACATTTAGCAGGGTTGAGATCTAGCTTACTCTTACGACAATAAGCCTCCAGACGACGTAAATCATCCTGAAGTGCAATCACGTCCGCATGTGATGATATTTTGGCATAGATTTTCATATCGTCAGCAAAACACAACAGTTTGGATGAGATCAAGCAAGAGTTGATGTCGTTTATATATATAATGAAAAGTAATGGACCGAGTAATGAACCCTGGGGGACTCCACTGGGGACAGGCACCCAACTAGACATGTAATTGCTTAATACTACTGCTTGGGACCTGTTCTCCAGATAAGAAGAAAACCATCTGAGTAAATCACCTCGTATTCCCATAGTATATAGCTTTGATAGTAAGATCTCATGGTCAATCCGATCAAAAGCCTTACTATAATCCGTATAAACGACATCAACCTGCCTACCGTTATCCATGGCGTCAGTTATAAAATCATTGAGCAGAATTAAGTTAGTGACGGTAGACCTTCCCTTCAGAAAACCATGTTGGAAGGGACTAAACGAATTTTTAAGAGCACTATACACCTGGTTATAGATGATCCTTTCAAAGATTTTTGCCACAATACAGAGCTTGGATATCGGCCTGTAGTTAACAATTTCGGTTTTGACTCCTTTTTTGTGAATAGGCGTTATAAAAGCCGATTTCCAAAGTTTTGGTACAACACAGGTGTCCAAGGATTTTCTGAAGAGAAGCGAGATAGGTTGGGCAATCGAAGTCGAACACCGAACAAGAAATTTAGACGAAATATTATCCGGGCCAGCCGCTTTTGAAGTATCCAACTTGCGGAGCAAGTTAGAAACTTCCTCAGCGTTCACTTCAATGCTACATATATCAGATAGGCCGGTAGATTCAGGGGGTGAAGAAATTCCACGACTAGGGTTGGTATCTAGAAATGTAGAATGAAAGTACGTAGAAAACGCTTCGCATATTGTTTCTCCGGTACGCAACACTTCGCTATTATAGTTTAAGGTGCTCGGAACTGCATTTGAGTTATGTCGTTTTTTAACAAAAGTCCAAAAATATTTTGGGTTTTCTTTAATAGATTTTTCGGTTAACTTCAAGTAATTTTCATAACATTGTGATTCTAATAACTTTACCCTTTCACGGAGAAGCCTAAATGTTGACTCATCAGATAAATTGCCGTACGTCTTAAATTTTTTGAAATATTTGTGTTTTTCTTTAATTGTTTTTATTAATGCCGAATTGTACCAAGTTGGATACGTTTTGTGACGCTGTATTTTTTGCGGAATGTATTTAGAGTGTAAATTGAGAATAACTTGATTAAAAAAATTAACTGATTCATCAATTGATCACTATGTATTATATCATAATGTACTATTATATAACACATTTGCTCGTAAAGGGTCTCTTATTTCACCAATTTCAATATCGTAATGTCATCTCATTACGTACTTGTGCTGTAAAGTAAAATGCACGGTTTATCAAGAAGCTCCGTCTAAACCGAATGGTACTTTTTTAAATCTTAGCAAAGAGTTTTTATGTCAGAAAAGTGGTTAACATTTTATGAATAAAATTAACTTTGGGAGATGAAATATAATAAATAAACATTTAATTCTTTAATTGAATTAATATTGACCATAAATTACAACCATTTATCTGTAACAAAAACACAAAAATATTAATTTACTTTATTAGTAATACTGGCTGTTTTTTGTGCAGTTGCATCCGGATGGACGGGACATCGATCTCATGTTTTGTTTTTTTATTTTTTATTTTAAAACGACGATAGTTTATCGTTATCGGGGGTTGTTTTTAGTTATCGTCATCGTTCATTTCATTCGTCGTTGCAGGTTATGATTAGTCCGGGGCTGCGGGACTATTCGCAAGAGATACCGTGGCCCCGGAACACAAAGGGCGATGAAAGAACATGGATGGGTTTTAGTCAGTAAAAGTCTGATACTCCCTCCTGCTCCGCCTAGAGCGGCAGGAGGAGTCATTTGATGATTTCCCATCGGAAAAAAATATAAAAAAATGAATAGTAGTGGCTATGTAGTGTGTACATAAACCGTTATATAAATAAATAGACTGACTTTATCATTTCTCTTCTTCCCTCGAGGGTCCAGACGTACTGCACGCTATCGTACGTACCCATACTTGATATGCCACACATTCGCACGAAGCGCTTTTTAGTTAACCAATAAGAAAGCTAGTTTTGGAACACTTTCAAAATTCCAAAAATTACAAACGAATTTAGATATTGTAATGCCTTCTCGTCTATTTACATAGGCCTGTGAGACAAAACAATACAATGTGTATAATTTGAAGTTTCTAAGCACACTTAAGCAGTACAGTAATGCAAGGTCAGCCCTTCCTAGTTAAGAGGTTACGGGCTTTTAAATAAATTTGAATACAGAGAAATCACTTTCGTTTTGTGATATTTTATTAATAACGGTGTTTGCGTTTCTCCTTTTACATAGGCCTACAAACGGTTTTAAGGCCTACATAAATATATTTTCTTCTTAAGGTGGATGCTCTAGGGTAGCCCGCGAAATTTAAATTTTCTTACGTTTTTTGCAATTTGCAGACCAGTGCTAGGTTGTATGTTGATTAAAATATTGTTCGCGACTGTAAGACGTATGTAGTTACCCTCCAAGTTTATAAAAGTCGAGGAACGACTTTTTCAAGGTCAAAATCATTCCTCGACCTTTATGAACTCGGAGGGTTGTATTGATGATTTTGATGATATATGTAACTATTCTCGTTTAGGGGCGGAAAGATTTTTACGAAAGAGGAAAATGTTGAAAATGAATGTAGATGGCTTAAGAGTAGAGGAAGACCAAAGAAACGATGGATGGACTGTGTGAAGGATGATATGGCTAGAAAGGAGGTGTCTGATGAGATGACGAGTAATAGAGAACTTTGGAAGAAGAAGACATGCTGCGCCGACCACAAATAAATTAAGATAGAGGCCTTCTGCCCTTATGATGATGGGTAATAAAAATTTTCATTACGGGACCCTTCAAGAATCCGCTTACAGTGCGACCTAACCCCAATCACGTCCACATCCTATGACAGACACGTCTGTCCTCCACGCAACTGAACTTTGTCTGTCGTCTGATAGCGCCCAGACATGATTTGACCTCGTCTTCACCTTTAATTATTAACTCTAACTGATTAATCAAAGTAATTAGTGTTTGAGTTATTTATTTGTAGAATTGTTTGTTTGTTTTACAATGATCTAATAAAATGTCGTTGTGGTATGGTATATAGAGGATTATATCATCTTAGTCTTTTGTGAACTTTTTTAAAAACCTGCCGTCTGCTGTAAACTTGATTGATGTAATTTAATACCTACCTACTTATGTTTTGGACAAAAAAGTTGGTCTCCCTAAAAAATACCGGCCAAGTGGGAGTCTGACTCGAGCATGAAGGGTTCCGTACTATTGTACTAGAAAATTTATCGTAGTAGTATCGTAGTATAATTTTAATTTATTTTTATTATTTGTTGTTATAGCGGCAACAGAAATACACATTCTGTGAAAATTCCAACTGTCTACCTATTACGGGTCATGAGATACAGCCCGCTGACAGACAGACGGACGGACAGCGGAGGTTTAGTAACAGGGTCCCGTTGGTTACCTTTCGGGTACGGAACCCAAAAAAAGGTTTAAATCTTTGGAGTTTATTTAGCTATTTTAATTTAATTCTGAATGTTAACAACCTAAATACCCTTCTCTCCATGAACCTCTCAGCTGCATCATCAGCAACATGGTATAAATCTGCATCCAGTTAGACTGGGAGCCACCCCCAGCCTTTTCCACAGCCTTTTACCGGAAGTCTTTTTTTTTCGAATGGAAAATCATCAAATGACTCACTCTGGGCGGAGCAGGACGGAGTGTCAGACTTGTACTGACTAAAACCCATCCATGTTCCTTCATCGCCCTTTGTGTTCCGGGGCCACGGTATCTCTTGCGAACAGTCCCGCAGCCCCGGCAGGCATCGGCCCTGGCGGACGCCTTCCTTTTGCTGACTCTCTTTGAGGCGCGCGTGGAACACGAACGCGCCGTCCTAGACTTACAACCTCGACAAGAACAATAACAAAACCAAGAGCTCTGCAAACCCTAGCCTCGCCAAATGACGGTGATAGTAACATCTTCTTTCTCTTTCCCCCAGCTGTTCCAGACTGTGTTCCTGACGATGTCCCTGGTGTACGATATCATGGAGTGGCTGGAGCGTCACGAGTCTCCTTTGGGGAGGAAGCTGAAGTATCTCAGGGACGTCATGTTTAAGGGGCTGGTGGTGCCTTTGACCCTGGTGAGTTTAGCAGAAGCATAGTATATTCAACCTACTGGGTGTGAACGTACCCTTCACGAATCCGTCAACCAAGCATTCTGTATATCAAACTAAGTAACTTTATGTAAAAATGATTGCTGGGGTACGACTTTTTTTTTGGGGTGAATAATCAGGTGTTACGGTAGGACTTAATGTAACGCATTCAAAACAGTGTGCACAACAAACACTGTACTAAAAAAAACCATCTGTTCCATACATTTTGATGATAGCTATTGCACTTTTGTAGGAAATAGTTGTTTTTTTTTAATAACCGGTGAAAAATTTCTTTGTCCGGCCTCAGAATGATGTGCTGTGAAATATTTCTATGTCCGGGATCAGAATGATGAACTGTGAAATATTTCTATGTCCGGGATCAGAATGATGTACTGTGAAAAATTTCTATGTCCGGGCTCAGAATGATGTACTGTAAAAAATTTCTATGTCCGGGCTCAGAATGATGTACTGTAAAAAATTTCTATGTCCGGGCTCAGACTGATGTACTGTGAAAAATTTGTATTTCCGGGCTCAGAATGATGTACTGTGAAATATTTCTATGTCCGGGCTCAGAATGATGTACTGTGAAATATTTATATGTCCGGGCTCAGAATGATGTACTGTGAAATATTTATATGTCCGGGATCAGAATGATGTGCTGTGAAATATTTCTATGTCCGGGCTCAGAATGATGTACTGTGAAATATTTCTATGTTCGGGCTCAGAATAATGTACGGTGAAATATTTCTATATTCGGGCTCAGAATGAATTTCTCCACGAATCTGTATTTCTTTTTGGTTATAACATCAAAATCACATTCTCTTTCAGTTCATAACCTCAATGTTCTGGACGGTCTACTGGATCGACCGTGAGCTGGTCTTCCCGCAAGTGTACGACCAGCTGGTGCCCTGGTGGTTCAACCACTGCGTCCACACCAACATTACTATTGTGGTGCTGGTGGAGACCGTCCTGCTGGCCAGGAGACATCCCACGAACTTCAAGCTGGAGCTGTGGTTGATTGGTGGGGCGGGAGTGTTGTATGCTATTGTGTAAGTATTTTTATTTTTTCGATAAGCCTATGGTGTCCCACTGCTGGGCCTCCCCCATTCTCTTCCAACTCTTTCGGTGTTTTCCCTTCTCTGGCCAATCAATCAGGAACGAGTCTAAATTGTCACGCCAGCGTTTCTAGGGCCTGCCTCGGTGACGATGATGGTCTTCAGGCACCTACTGTGTGACGATTCTGGCCCATCTACTTTGACCCATCCTGGAAATGTGACCCGCCCACTCCCATTTTAACCTCGCAGACTTATCACCGACATCAGTGATGCCTGTCTTGGAGCGTATTAAAAACGATTCAATAACTGTAGCTGGTGCCAGAAAAGATCGCAAAAGCGGTCATTGACCCACCTACATTTATTAAAGTTCTTAACTTTGAAATCCAAAAATAAGCCTGTTCAAGTCTTGAATCGTCATCTATCGTGATCTTCAACATTGTTTCTAATGAAAAACGATACATGGTTCATTTGTTTTGTTTCGTAGGAAGAGATATTAGGGAAAGGGCAATGACCGCTATTGCGATCTTAACTGGCACCAACTATAGATACTTTAAAAATATAGATCTGCACAGCGTTGACTACCTGATCAGAATTCTACAACATCAAACGATTACGATCTATCAAAAGAGGTTTATCATGCCTTGTGTGAACACCTAAAAGTTGAAGCCACTAAAAGACAATAAAACCATCCTGGTGTACTGAAATAATATTTATTTTATCTCTTTTCTAGCTACTACTCTATCTACTTCTTCTCCCACCGCTGGCTGTACGGAGTCTTCGGCATCATGACCTGGTGGCAGGTCTGCCTCTACCAGATCCTCATCTGGACTTCCACCTTCGTCTTCTACTTCATCCAGTTCCCAGTCAACAGGCTGTTCCATCGCGAACAATCCACAGAGCAGAAGGAAATCCAAGAAACGAAGACTGGAATCCAGAATGGAGCGTACAGCGAAGAGTCCGGTGGTGTTCCTGAAAGCTGGTTGAAGAATAGATCTAAGAATCAGGTTGAGAATTCTAGCTTCTGATTGGCTGATTTCTGGTTAAGGTTTAAAAGTTATTGGGTTTAGTATGTTTGGTTGCCCACCTAAAGTAATGAAGGTTGCTGGAAACAGCTAGGCTTCTCGATCTGATAAGAAGTCTATAACAACAGCAGAATAAAGCTGAGAATTGAATGGCTCCATAAAATATCAGTCAGTTATTGTCCCATTGTAGAGCAAACGCCTCTTCTCATGCAGAAAAGGCACGAGCATTGATCACTCGTTTGCTCACTGCGTGTTGGCAATTTCAGACTATTAAGCCCAGCCCAGCTGGCATTCCATGTCCTCTTAGAGCAGTTTTGTTTTTATCTCACTTCTGTGTTAGAAAGTGACGGAGCTAGACGTTCTGTATCACTCCATCTATTTCGCAACCTAAAGTGACATTAACGTAATACTTCTATAGTTAAGAGATGGTTGTTATCCCTGCAGGTTGCTTCATGATGTTTTTCTTTGACATTTTAAACTAACTTAGAAAATACATAATGACGTTGAAAAAGTCACAATCAAGTCAGGTTTGAACCCAAAATTAGGTGCTTAATATAAACGAAGATTTGAATAGTTAGATCGCACTAAACCGTCAAACATGTTGACGTTTCTGATTCGTTGTCTGACTTTTGAATCGCATTATCTCGCTCTCTGTAGTCAAACTACAACCACTTGATTCTTGAAAAACAGTATGATGAAGCAACAGAAACTTCATGGTCATTCAAACTTTCAAATCAAGTTAGGTTACAAAATCGGATCTACATCGGGTAAATCTGTGGATTAAATGTTTGGGTTCTTAAAACCTTTGGGCTATAAAGATATTGCTCTATACATCAGCTCAAAATCTACTAATGGCTGTGATTTCTTCAAATTAAATACAGCAGAACGTAATAGCTTAAGAATCGGTGATATTTTAATCTTAAATTAGTCTTTTTGACAATTAATGACATTTTTTTGCGTGTTGAGATACTAATAATACTATTCCAACTTTGTATTTTTGTAAAATAATGTAAGAATTGTGTCTTAATTATGTTAAGTTTTATCGAATCTAAGTAAAAAGCTAACTGACCTTTTTGTAAGGCGATTTCAATCACAAATAGGGAGTTTTTCTCAGAGTTTTCAAAGGTTTTGTCGTACTTTACGGTGGAAGCGCTAGGGCAGCCCGCAAAATCCCAATTTTCTTACGTTTTTTGCAATTTGATGGTCAGTGGCAGGTTATATGTTGATTAAAATATTATTTGTGGTCGTAAAAACATGTCTTTACTGAGTTATAATCATTAAAATCATCTATACAACCCTCTAACTTCATTTAACCCCAATGGATGACTTTTTTTATGAAATAGTCATTCAATGAACTTAAAGGGGCATGAAGTTTTACGGACGCGAATCATATCTTAATCAACATACAACCTGACACTGGCCGGCAAATTGCAAAAAACGTAAGAACAATTGAATTTACGGCCCACCCTGCACATTATAATGCACTTCATTAGCGAGAGAATAACATTTACAGTAGGGCCAATTTAATAGACCACATTTGACACTTCATCAAAATACAACAACGTAACCTTGCAACGGCTGACATAAAACATTATTTATTTCTTCGAAGTTGGAACTGTGCAATTGCTTAACTTTTTTCAATTACGATTACATATTTATTGTTATAATGACAAAATAAGGTAACTTTAAAATGTAGTAGTACTAAACTGACAGATGTCAAATGCGGTCTGTTAAATTGGGCCTACTGTAGTCGTTTTTAAAAATCGTAACTCTCTAAAACAAAAAACATTGTTGTAAATAGTTTCATATATTTTTAACTAAAAAAATAAAAGTTATTTCTACTCGCCCCGTAAATGATTGGCATCGCTTTACTAAACGTCTGTACCTACAGTAATTTTATTAAGAGTTTATTGTATGTGTTTGTAATTATTGATGTTAGAACAAAATATATTTAGAACAATTTACTATTTTAATAAGCGTTGTTTTATTTTGTTATCCATCGGGCAAATCTGCCTAGACTCTTCCCAACTATGTTGGGCTCGACTTCCAGTCTTAACCGGATGTAGCAGAATCCAGTATTTTAATAAAGTGGCCGCCTATCTGACCTCCACAACCCAGTTAGAACTTGGTAATACGTAACGACTGTCAATGATATAAAGGGTGTAAAAAACCTCTTAACGAAGCCGAAAGGCACTTGTTTTCCCCATCATTGCGATCATTTTTTTGTTCTACACTATACCTGGGAACCTTCTAGTTACGGAGATATTGGGGGTCAAAGTTCCAACTTTTTGTCAACTTTTTTTTATATACAAGTTTTTAATGTAAGATTTTTACTTTAAACACCTCCACGACCCCCGTACTATTCAATCCATGCATCAGCACAATGTTTTAAGTGCGTTACATTGACTTCTACCACAAAACATGATTTTTCACCCCAGAAAAAAAAGTCGTTTCCCAGCAATAATTTTTGCGTAAAGTTACTTAGTTTGATGTACAGAATGCTTAGTTGACGGCTTCGTGATGAGGTTGTTTACACCCTGTATAAATGACAGCCAGGACGGGAATAGCTTAACGTGTTTTCCGAAGCACGGAGGAAACTCGGTATGTAATTGGTGGTCATACATCCACAGACCATCCTAGTCAAGCGCGGGTTAACCTGAAGATAGACCCAAGCGGCTGTTACTATTTAGCCACGAGGTCCATAACGGTCAGGTAAGTATTGAAAGTAGAACTGTTTCCCAGTGAGGCACACTTTCAAAGTCGGCAGAGGGTTTATTGCACTGAAATTTCGCCAGTCATGTTAGAGTTCTATGTTCCCTAGCCAATCGGTTACAAATCTGGACCTCAGGCTGCTACTGAGATATTTCTGATGGTTGCAAAAAATAAAACCGACTTCGTAAAACACAAAAAAGTGTAAAATAACTTTAGCTTCAGAAATAGTTTTTATTTTTCATAGTAGTCCACTTGTACCCGTTCACAGCGTACCGGCGTGATGTTATGTTATGAACTGGTGTAAACAATAGATAGACATGAGATTTCAGCAATACCAGTGCATTAGCTATCATTTATTGAGGGGTTCCATTGCCTATCTCTGAAGTTCTTCATCAGATCTTCACCAAATTGAAATGACACTACTCCGAGAAAGTACTCTTCCAAAAACTACCCAAATCGCTTCAAGTGTGCCTATAAAATTTGAAGAGTTCTCTCTATTTCTCCAGGATCCCATCATCAGATCCTGACTTGATGATCATGGGACCGCCTAGGAAGTATATCCTTTCAAACAAAAAAAAATCCAAATCAGTCCAGCCATCTTCGAGTAATCGGGGAACGTACATAAAAAAAGGTTCCGACCAATTGAGAACCTCCTCCTTTTTGAAGTAGTATAAAAATCCAATACCACCTTGCTCGAGCTAGGAATCGAACCCCCCCTGGGTTCGATTCCTAGCTCGAGCAAGTATTTAGTAGTATTTATATATATTTATAGTATTTATATATATTTTATATATCCTTGTAGTTTACCTTAGTATTAATTAAATTATTTTCAGATGTACACCTACCACTGCTTGTCTCTGCATCACCCAAAGGTTGACTGGTAGAAAATGCCTACGGCGTTAAGTCCGCCTCTGTACTTTGTGCTTGAAGAGTTAAATAAATAAATAGTAACGTTTAACGTATTTTGCTAAAGCAGCCGTATCAGACCCCCAGGATAGATCACAGATAATTTGGAGTTGTGAAACAGGTGGTAAAAACAAAACACAGTATTTTACATAGTTTTTTATTACAGGAAAGTCTCCTTAAAACTATTGTGTACAAAATAAAAAAAAATGTTGTTCGTATTTATAAAATGTACAAATATTTTGAATGTGTGTGTAAACGGGAAAAAAATTATAAGACAAGTTTCCATCCCCGACAAGGCTTGCTCACATTTTTATCAAAACATTACCTTCTTTTACTCCGTCGCAACATTTTATTTTGCAATTTGGGTAATTCTTCCCAAAGTAATTTTTTGCACTTTCTAATAAATATTAGTGCAAGTTTTTTATAAATTCTCTGTCTGTTGAAAGTAGACTATTTCCAAAAACAAATCTTCTGATCCAGGACTAACTCATTATTTTAAAATATTTTATCATGTCATTTTTCTCTCAATCACAAACACACTTGAATTTTTCTTAAAACTACAGGTAACTAAGAGTATTTTTTACACAAATATTTTTCTTTTAATTTTTATAAATTAAAAAATTGGCAGTGGTCTTTCAATGTTTCGAAAATACTTAAAGTATTCTTTACATACTTATTTATTTTTTTATTAATTGACTTATCTTTTAATGTACTTTATTATACGAAAACCTGTAGGGTATTAGAATATTTTTTGTTGGTAACAACAAAATTGTCCGATGTGCAACACTTTTCTGTAAAAAATTAGAATGCATTATAAACTCTTGCTTTTTCAGGATTGTTATAAAACATTCTTTACAAATTTTTACGATTTTTAATACAACATAATCTAATAATGCTCATGAAATCCTTCATTTACAAATAATAGTTAAACTGTATTCTTGATCAAATAATATCCATTACAAAATAGCCGAATCGAAAATCTCACCTTTTTACAAATTCAGTTTAAATTAAAAATTCATAATCGACAGTTATTTTGTGAAAAGATTTGGACTGAATTTACTCAGATAAAAAAAATAAATATTCAATCTAAATCCCAATAATAATGTCGACATCGAAATGCTTGAATTTCAAAATGGTTGCCCCTCGTCAGACCCTCGACTACTCTACAAGTTTTCATACACTTAGTATCTCTAATAAAAATCTACAGATCTATAAAAAAGCTGTCTTGGATACCTGTGAGAAGGATCTTCTTGGTACACCAACCTTTGTGGATGCAGATAATATGAAGACGGTGTTCTTATAGTGACTCCAGACACCTGAGGTCGTTTTCTAACTTGGTAATTATCTGAAGCTGCATACTGTGGATCTGCAGGTTGCAGATTGTTTCTAAATCGGGAAAAAGTATAGTCCCTATCTGATGGTATGATAAACCCAGATGGTACTCGACTTACAGGTAGAGTAGGATTTAAAGCTTCGTTGAGCCTGACATCGTAATCATTTTCTATACTGTCTGCAAGATTTTGTTTTATAGATATATTTTCTGGTAGTAATGGTTTTCCGGTAGCTGTGTAAGGCTTTGATATTTCTGGTCTAGGTTTTATGTCTTTTTTGTAATCTGAAGGTCTGTATGGATTTTCTGCTACTAGGGGTGTAGCTGTAGCTAGATACGGTTTTATATAGTCACCAGGTGATAATGTTGATTCTAGTTTACCACGAATTGCTTCGTAATTATCGTTGTAAACTCGTAAAACTTTTGAAGCTAAGTTTTTAGCTTTCTGTTCAGTTGTGGTAGGTTCTTCAGTTGTCGGCGCTACAGTTGTGGTCGTTCTTGTAGTTGTAGTTCTTGTTGTTGTTGGCTGTGTAACAACAACGGTTGTAGTTTCTTTCTTGTTATTTTTGTCGTAATCTATGTCTTCTTCGTCGTAATATTCTTCATCATATTCTTCTTTTGGGTCTTCTGTTGTTGTGGTTGTTGTGACTGTTGTTTTAGGTTTTTCTGTGGTTGTTGTTGTAGTAATAGTAGTGCTAGGTGTAGTAGTAGAAGTGGTAGTGGTAGGAGTGGTAGTCGTAGGGATAGGCGTAGTTGTAGGTTTAGGAGAAGTGGTGGTAGGTTTCGGGGTGGTATTAAGTGGTGCTGAGACATCCCTTCCCGCTACGGGTTGTAGACCGCGGGGAAGGTACGGGCTTCCACCCCTAGAGGGTAAAAAAGGACGTTTAACTACCTTCACATTGGGTCGCAAGTCTTTAATTTTGCTTGTAACGTCTTCTCCTGCTCTAAATCTTTCTTTCTCTTTCCTTTCCTCCTCATAGTCGTAGTATTCATCATCTGCTGGTACAGGTTTAGGTTTAACCCTTTCTTCTTTAACCTTCTGATTATAGGTATACTTTTGTGATTTCACTGGTTCATCATAAACCTCCTCTTCGTAATCAATAGGTCTTTTTGTCTTTCTGCCCTTAGCTGGATAATGAGGTCTCGTCGGTTTAAACCTTTCCTTTTCAACCGGCTCAAACTTTGGTCTTTGCTGGACAGTGCTGGTCTTTCCAGAAGACGATGGTCTACTGGTATCATCTTCTTCGTAATCATAGTACTCATCATCGTCTATTTTCGGAGGAGCCTTTGTAGTGACTACTGGTACATAATCATATTTATCTTTTTCGTTGATTGGCACTGGTCTTTTAATCTTCGGAGGCATTCGTGGCTGGCCGAAAATACCAGGTCCATTTGGCTTGACGAGAGTACCTGGAGTAGCTGCAGTTTCTGGTGCCGTATACCATTCTTTCTTCTCCTCATTCCTTTCGTCGTATGGCCTTTGGACAAAGTCAGTCTTTGTGTACGGTCTATCGTCCCTAGTTTTAAAAGGTGTCCCTCCTCTATATCTTCTGCCTTCGGAGAACCTGTCTTCTCTTGGTCTGGATGGTCTGATAGGTTTTTCTTCCACTTCTGCATTTTCTCTAATAGGTCGTCTTTCAGGTCTTTCGCGGGAAGGTTCGTCTCTGGGTTTGATCTCATCCCGAGGTCTAATTTCATCACGGGGCCTGATTTCATCACGTGATCTTATTTCATCTCTGGGCTTAATTTCATCTTGTGGCCTAATTTCGTCTCGTGGTTTAATATCACTACGTGACTTATACTTTTCTCTAGGTCTTATTGGTTCTCTAGGTCTAATTTCATCACGGGGACTAATTTCATCACGAGGTCTTACCTCATCTTGAACTCTTGGTTCATCTCTAGGCCTAATGACCTCCTCTTGAATCCTTGGTTCATCTCTGGCCCTGATGACCTCATCCCTTGATCTGGTAACTTCATCCCTAGGTCTGACTTCATCTCTAGGCCGTACTTCATCCCTAGGCCTTACCTCATCTCTAGACCGTACTTCATCCCTAGGCCTTACCTCATCCCTAGGCCGTACTTCATCCCTAGGCCTTACCTCATCCCTTGGCCTATATTCATCCCTCGGTCTCGGCCGTATCGGCCTCTCCTCTCTGTTCTGATCCCTCTGTCCCATCCTAGGCCTCTCTTCATCATCAGGCCTGTATCTTTCTTCCTCTTCATCCCTGGGCCTTGGTCTAGGTCTCCTGGCTGCAGGGCGTCTGTCCTCCTCATCGTCGTATGGTCTTCTCTCAGGGTAGGCGGGTCTTTTCGCTGGTCTTCTGTCGTAAGGTCTTCGCTCTTCGTAATCGTCTTCTGGTTCTTCGTCTCTTGGTCTTTGACGACGTTCGTATCTGGAAATATTAGTAAATGTGGTTAGTGTCAAAATACTGTACCAACATTTAAGATTACGCCAATCGATGCCACTACTGTCTAAACCTAAGGTTTTATTATATTACTCATAAATTCTTCTGATAGTTTCTCTCGCAAACGCAATGATAATCTAAGTAATGGCTTAGATTATCATTGCTGTTGCCGATATTTGTATTTTTATGTCAATGCGATAGTCTGTCGAGTAGGTTACGGTATGCCCTGGATTGGCATCTTCGAAAAATGTCGAGGAGAAAAGAAACAAAGAGAGAGGTGAAAGGAATGGATACACAGACTTCAGGCATGGGAAGACCCTACCTATGAGAAGAAGAATGGGTATTCTTTTTACTTCTCTTCTTATCCATGAACAGAATTCTTAGTTGCCACGGCTTATTTTAATTGTCTCTGGACACTTTTAACGTGCACGTCTTGCTACATCGTACTCGCATAATGTACAATCTTAACATGAATGATGAAACCAAGATTTTGTAACAATATTCTGATTTAAAAGAGTGTCCATGGAGTTCCTTGCCCGTTCTTCTCCATAGAGATCTACGCTTTGGAATTGGCAAAGTACTTTCACAGTTATTATACTGACCTGGCTTACTTGAAATTAAATGCTTTGTTTTCGATTTTGGTAGAGTACAGACCATATCTAAAGTAAAGTTGTTGTTGTTGTAAAGTTGTTGTTGTTGTAGTCCTTGCTATAACTTTTGCTAATATTGATACGTACCTATCGTCTTCGTAATCGTCTACTGCTGGCCTCTTCTTCTTGCCTGGCCTACGGGGCCTAGGTCTCCTTCTGCAAATATTGAAATATACATTTACTTTCACTAGTTTTTCCAATTATATCAATATCGAGCTATGGCTTTATTATTTGTTTTTATTGTATTTGTTGTGTGTAGTACACCCATATTTCACCAGGTAAGTTTAAGACCCATGTAATAGGAGGCGAGTTGATTGCCATCAACCGGGCACATATCTAAACTCCGTGGCTGCTACAGAGAAATTACGAATGGAAAAACACGATAATACTTTACCGGACCAGGGAATCGAATCCAAGACTTCAAGCTCAGCAGCCGCGCTTGCAACCACCAGACCAACGAGGCAGTCAGTTCATTGTTGAACTCAAACAAAAATACTAAAAAGATACAAACCTGTCCTCGTAATCGTAGTCATCCCGCGCATAGTAGTAGTCATCATCGTCATAGTCATATCTGTAGGCAGGACGCCGGCGGCCGGGGCGCGGGGGGCGCTGTGTGGTGGTGGTCGTAGTGGTGGTGGTGGGCGGGGGCACTGGCGTGGTGGTGGTCGTGGCTTGGTAGAGGGCGTCGTTCCTGGAAATAGGGAAAACAACGCTGTCAGCTGGTAATGTGCCCAAGAGAGCCCTGATCAAGGTAAAAGCCAGCCCTTAGGTCACGGGAAACGTCAACTAGGCGTTTTGTAAGTTCTTTGAACAGGCTATGGGCACTCGGACCCCACGGCCCCAGAGTTTCAACCCCAAACGGCTCGAAAATATAGTTACCGCGAAGGTTTCTATTTTTTAGGTTTATATTTACGCCGTTTGAGGTTCTCTGCAGCCGCAGCGGCAGCGCCAACACAGCACGACGAGCTTGTAAGATGAGAAGGCGCAAGAGTATTGACGGAAGTTGCGCCCCATACTAAAGGCCTACCCATCTTACATGGAAACAAAGACATGCCATCCGGTATCTTGCCATCGTCGCGTGCCAAGCCATTAGGTTCAGAAATCATGATCTGTCAAAGGACCGATTTGTTCGAGACAACAATTTGAATTTGAATTTGAATTGAATTTGTGTCTACTTCGTGGACAGTTTAGAAGTATATAACCAACTATAGATTATGTTTTAACACGGTTAGCATTAGCATTATCGATCTCGAACTAGGAATAATCAGTAGTGCGCTGTTTCCTAGAATTACTAGACCGTATTGCAATCGAGTTTATAGACTGTGGTTCGTAGGACGTGTTGTTATTTTTCTAGGTTGATTTGTAACAAACAGACGGCTTCATTCTGCAAGATATTTGTCATAATTGGGCAAGTTGTATTTGAAAGAGAAGAACCTGTGAGGGAAATCTTGCAAGGAAATTGAGGATATTTCTTCACCGTAATTTGACACAAGCTAAACTAAATTAATAAATCAGTTATAATCTGCCGAGCCTTTTCCCAACTATGTTGGGGTCAGCTTCCAGTCTAACTAGATGCAGCTGAACACCAGTATTTTACATGGAGCGACTGCCTATCTGACCTTCACAACACAGTTAGTACTAGGGTAATACGATACCCCTTGGTAAGAGTGGTTGTCAGACTTTCGGGCCACCTGTAACGACTGTCAAAGATCTACAAATGACAGCCGGGACCAACGGCTGAACATGCTTTCCGAGGCACGGAGGAAACTCAGTATGTAATGGGTGGTCCCCATCCACGGACCAACCTAGGGAAGCGCGGCTTAACCTGAAGATTGACCCGAATGGCTGTTATTATTTAGCCACGAGCTCTCCAAGTAGCCATATACTAAGCATACCTACTGGTCTATCCAATAATGTGCTTTAAGTTCCAGAACTGCTTAGATTTATTTTATTAATGTTCTCTGGTTCGGTGTAACTACTTATATAAAACCACGTGAACGGAGCTAGAACATAAAATAAACTTATGCAGATCAGACCTTCGTAAAAGGGAATGGTACTTTCAATACAGGCCGCATCGTGACTTAGATGAGCTTGGGTTTGCAAATGAAGATGCGAATAAATTATACCTAATGTCACTTTTGAAAATAAGTTATTGATTATACGATTTGACGATTTGACAAACAAAATATGATTCGCGAGCGTAAAGAGTATGTATTTACAAAATTAAAAACATTAAAATCATGTTAGTCATCAATACAACCCTCTCAGTTCATATCCCATTGAATGACTATTTCATGAAAAAGTCATTGAGATTCACCTTAAAAGAGCCTACCAAAATAACATTTGGCGTATCCAGTGCAATCAGCATAACTAGTCAAGTACCAAGTTTCGTTGATGCGTGCAATTATTTTTCCACGCCGAACTTATTTTATATATATATTTTTATTTATTTATAATAACCATTTTCCTGCCCTTGTCCCATGTTACTTCGGCACAGCACAATACTTTATTTTCTTAGGAAAGAATCATCATTATCATCATCGTTGCTTAGTGTGGCACTAGATGGCGCTGTGTGTAATGTCCAGCGACATTTATTTATTTATTATCTTGCCCTTATCCCAATTCATTAGTGGACTGCGCAGCATGTCTTCTTCTTCCATACTTCTCTATTACTCGTCGTCTCATCAGACACCTCTTTTCTATCCATATCATCCTTCACACAGTCCATCCATCGTTTCTTTGGTTTTCCTCTACGCTTCTACCAAAATATCTCTTTGAATTCTAAGTTTAAAAGGCGCGTTTCTTCGTCATGTTTTTTTTAAAACTGCTTATCTGACCTCCACAATCTAGTACCGTTGTGGGGGTCGGATAGGCAATCGCTCCATGTAAAATACTGGTATTCAGCTGCATCCAGTTAGACTGGAAGCCGACCCCAACATGGTTGGGAAAAGGCAAGGCAGAGAAACGATAGTCGATAGTACTAACCTGTTGAAGAAATTCGCGGAATTCTTGCAGTCTACTTCAGACACGAACTGGCAGATGAAGGTCTTCTGGTCAAAAGCGGTGTAGTTGGCGCAGAGGAAGTCGTAGCGGGTGCCGTACAGGCAGTGGTGGTAGAGCTGGAAGATGAGGAGGTGGTTATCAGTAAAGCAAACATTTTAATTATCAATTTTGTTTTTAAATGCTATGGTGAAATGGCGGGTGATTTTTATTTTGGTCAAACAAACGGATTACAATTAGACTTGACCGCGCATTTACTAAACCTAGGGGTTTGGTGATAGAATGCTATAATAGAAAAGAAAGAAAGAGAGAAAGAAAGGAAATAAAAGAAACAAGGAAAAGAAAAGAAAGAAGAGAAAGAAAAGAGAGAAAAGAAAGAAGAGACAGAAAAGAATGAAGAGAAAGAAAATAAAAGAAAAGAGAGAGAAAATAAAGAAAAAAAAAGAAAAAAAACGAAAAAAAGAAAAGAAAGAAAAGAAAGAAAAGAAAGAAAAGAAAGAAAAGAAAGAAAAGAAAGAAAAGAAAGAAAAGAAAGAAAAGAAAGAAAAGAAAGAAAAGAAAGATAAGAAAGATGAGAAATAAAAGAAAGAAAAGAGAGTCTACATAGCTGCTACTGAGAAATACCCAATGGACAAACCCAATAACACTATGCCCGACCTGGGAATCGAACCCAGGACCTCATGCTCATGTCACGCATGCGCCCACTAGTACAACGAGGCATAGATAAACAAGCTAGATTATATTATCTTACCTGACACTTATGAGCGATCGAAGCATAGAACCCGTCATGTAGCCCATCGCACTTGAAGTCAATGGTCTCCGGCTTGGGAACGAGCCCAAGAAACGGGTATTCCGACAGGTTGTACCCGTTCAGTTCTCTGGGCAGATTGGGGTCGTAGATGTAGTCCAACTGAGGGTTGCCTGTGTATTTGCTGGTCGTGTTGGTCTCCTCGCCTTCTGCTGTTGTTTCAGTCTGTAATGAGAAAAGGATGGTGTAAGTGATCAGTTATTTGTTTACCAAAATTGAGTTTTCTGGTAAAGGCCTAAGGCCTAACCGTGCGGGCCTGTGGACGGTGAGCTATGGGCTAGCTCGCCGTCCGTCCGTCTCATGACGACAGGCCGTGTCGACGGCGCGTTCGTGTTCCACTCGCGCCTCAAAGAGAGTCAGCAATAGGGAAGCCTGCCGGGGCTGCGGGACTATTCGAAAGAGATACCGTGACCTCGAAACACAAAGGGCGATGAAGGAACATGGATGGGTCTTAGTCAGTAAAAGTCTGAGACTCCCTCCTGCTCCGCCCAGAGCGGGAGGAGTCATTTGATGATTTCCCATCCGAAAAAAAAAAGGCCTAACTACCGTAGCATGACATAACAACACGCCTGTAACCTCCGAAGGGAAGCAGAGCTGTACCTAATAGTACACCCACATTTCCCCAGTTATGTTTAAGTCCCATGTAATAGGGGGCGAGCCTATTGTCATCAACCGGGCACAAATCCAAGCTCCGTGACTGCTACTGAGAAATTCCTCATGGAAAAACCAAATAACACTATGCCAAAATTAAACCCAGAACCTCATGCTTACATGGAACGACTGCATATCTGACCTACACAACACAGTTAGTACTAGGGTGATACCATACCCTTTAGCAAGACTGGTTGTCAGACTTTCGCGCCACTGACTACTTGTACCAACTGTCAAAGATCTGCAAATGACAGCCGGGACCAACGGCTTAACGTGTTTTCCGAAGCACGGAGGAAACTCGGTATGTTATGGGTGATCCTGATTACCCATCAACGGACAAATCTAGGTAAGCGCGGCTTCACGTATAGATCGACCCGAGCGGCTGTTCCCGTTTCGTCATTCTTAAATATTATTGTTTCTGCCGTTTAATTTGAGTAGACAGGTTACATAATTGCTCAACATTTTGCTAAGCTCATCCTTGGCACTTCACATTACCTATCTGTAAAGAAATCTAGTTTCTAACTCAGTCATAGCGTGATAGGTCATGTAAGTCAAATTACAGTTTACTGGCAAACAGATTTATGGGTGATGGGCTATTGTTTTAAAGATCTATGTTTTGTCTTTTTAGCCTTTTACTTAAGTAGGTTGAGGTCGGCTTCAATTCTAACCAGGCAGGATGGATGTAAAGCAGAAGGATTAGTTTAGTTAGTTTTACCCGACTTTCTCAGTCGGGTAATGTTTATCGGCCTATTTATGTATGTTTGTTCCTTTGTGGACCTCTAGAGACTAAACGCGAGGGACGATTTTGATGATTCTCGGCCTGTATGATAAATATCTCCTAAAGCTCATAGCATAATCAGCCTATAATGTCCCCACTGCTGGGATACAGGCCTCCTCTCTATTAGAGGCTGGGAATGGGCAATAATCCACAACGAGGGCCCAGTGCGGGATGGTAGATGTCACATGTCTTCGAATTTTAGTTCTAGGACATGCCAATTTCCTCACGATGTTTTCCTTCACCGTTTTCAGAGCAGTGGTGATGCAATAAATTACACAAAGTTATGCGCCTGCCTGGGTTCGAAACCACGACTTACTGTTGGTAAGTCGAAGCCACCACCACTGGGCCACCGCTCCTCTCAAAAAGCTCGATGATCGCTAATGCGGCTCCTGCGTGCAGTTCAAAGGCTCGCCACGATTACAGGAATTAAGAAATGTGGAAGCACTTACACATCTGTCTGCCCTCTCCGGTTACACAAGCGTGTATGTTACCTTATTAAGCCACCGGGCCCTCGCATAACTTTCGCTTTGACACGGCTTAGATAAATCTTATTAATATTTCATAACGATATAAATCATTTTTGAATATAAAAGTTTACAACCTTGAAGGCTTCGGGTATTTCTAGACTTTTCGATTTTATTTGTATCCGGGTTTATTGTTTAATCGGAGATTTATAGTCGAGTGGCAAAAGATCACAGCTAATATTATAAATGCGAAAGTAAGTTTGTTACGTTTTCACGTCTAAACCGATCATCCTGAAATGTTGCATATACGTTGTCAGGTTTACAAAAACGGACATAGGGTACCTTAAATCCAGAAAAAATGTACTGTTCCCGAGGAAAACAACAAAACTTTCTTATGATAATAGATGGCGCCACGTGTCTTTCGAATTATGATGGAATTATATTATTACAAGCAGAGTACAACCCAAATTGATTGTCAAATTATAAATTAACGCGAGCGAAGCCGCGTTCAAAAGGTAGTAGAGTATATTATGATCTTTGTCTCTGCCATGAAAAGTTATGAGCATAGTTAGACTATAATGTATCGTTATAGGCTAACTATGAGCTAGAAGGGGATAATATTTATTATCCCCTTTTAGCCGACTTCTAAAAAAGGAGGAGGAGGATGTTTTCCAACAGCATATAGTCTTTTCTTTTTTCAACAAAACAAACAGAGTCACCGACTTCGGCAAGTAAAGTCATTTTTGACCTTTATGGTGTTTTGTTTTTTACTTTTTACATGTGGCGACACAATGAGTAGTCATTCTCGTATCGGTAAAAGCGATCTCTTGAATACAAACTAAACGGACGGTAAATAACCTCTTCTTAAATTATCGTGTGGTTAGTGCCTAACCTGGTGTCAGAGTTTTTATGCCGCCCATGGGCCTCTGACTTTACATGCCGTCGAAAAATATCTCTCAGGCATGCTGGATTCTTCACGATTTTTTCCTTCACCGAAGCAAGCGATAATTAAACAAGAACCTCTACTAACCTCAGTTCCTGCATCTTCCGGTGCTTCTTCAGGCGCTGCTGTAGTGGAGGTGGAACTCTTGAAGAAGAGCGACGTGGCCTTCGCGGCGGATGTGGTGGGTAACTCAACGGCCAGAAGGGTTAGGGAAATACCTGGAATGAGAAAAGGACACAGTTAGACAAAATGGTGGGAAAACACCGCGATTGACGCATATGTAAACGCTATTCATTGGCAATCAATATCTAAGTAATCCCATGATCTGTCCACGAAATAGACACAATAGTTAAACAATGGCGTCTCGACCAAATCGGTCATTCGACAGATCATTATTTAATTTTATTACATATACATAACAGCTTTGTGCTCTTCTATATTAATGTAATGTCCTGTTACAGTTTGGCCGCTGAGAGAATGCATTCCTGACAGGTCGTGAGCGACAGGACGATGTAACTTTGAAGTGGCGAAGAATCTACGATAAACATATAACTATCGTTTTAAGCCCTATTAACAAATAATATTATTAAAAACGAAATCATTAAATCACGTAACAATAAATGTTATAATTTCGAGCTAAATGTATGTACCAACTGACAGAAAGACGTCAGAAACGCATTCTCTCAGCGGCCAAACTATAAGTATATTGTGTGAACATAAATAAATAAATAATATTAAGCCTGTAATCCCTGAAGGATTTCGCAGAGGTGTACCTAATTTTACACCCACATTTCGCCAGTCATGTAATAGGGGCAAGCCTATTGCCATCAACCGGGCACAAATCCAGACTCCGTGGTTGCTTCTGAGAAATTCCTGATGGAAAAAACCCAATAACACTTTGCCCGACCCGGGAATCGAACCCAGGACCTCATGCTCAGTTGTCTTGCTTGCGCCACTAGACCAACGAGGCAGGCAAACCTAGTAAGTCACATAAAAATTAATTCGAATTTTTGCGTAAGTGATCGTAGTTACCCCACTTGGGAGAGTGGGGTAAATACGATCACTCTGTTACACTCCCTGTGTAATAAAGGCCAGCTAAAATAATAGGCAGTTGCTTCATTTAAAGCTCTTAAGCCGGCCCCAACATAGTTGGGAAAAGGCTAGGCAGATGATCATTGAGAATTTAATTATTTCTTGTTTCAATAATGAATGCCAAATCGCGTCTTTCAACACACGTCCTTCTCAAGTTTTTGTTGAAATTATCCTCAAAGTTGAAGACCAATATTATGTTTCTGAGAATAAACGATTTTTTACCTTGCGGTTTAGTGAATAACAAGAAAGGTTATAAATTACATGATAAGATAATATGTTCGAGTGTTTTTTAAGGATATTAAACAAGTGGGTACCTACATTGGTAGTTTTGCTCGATTATACAGGGTGTAATACCCGGCCAATTGCGAGTCGGACTCGCGTATGAAGGGTTCCGTACTGTTGTAGTAATGATAAAGTACCCCTTTATTTTTTTATTTTTTTTCTATTATTTGTTGTTACAGCGGCAACAGAAATACACATTCTGTGAAAATGTCAACTGTCTAACTATTACGGATCATGAGATACAGCCCGCTAACAGACAGATGCACGGACGGAAGAATGGACGGACGGAAGGATGAACGGACAGCGGAGCCTTAGTAAAAGGGTCCCGTTGGTTACCCTTAGAGTACGGAACCCTAAAATGGAACTATCACCAGCTAAGCAAGGTATTCTGTACATAAAACTATGAAACATTGCCCTAATATCAAACGTGGTCGTGGCCTTCAGGACACTACTTCTGTTGACAGCGATGTAAACGAATTAATTTCACCAACTTCAAAAAAGGAGGAGGTTCTATGTTCCACTGTATATTTTTTGGCGACCTCTAATTCTTCTCCCATTTTGACTCTGGTACGTATTAATTGTTTTATCTTGTATGATCAAAGATTAGCAGTCCATAACACCGTTTATTTCGTCCTGTCAAAAGCAGTTTTAAAATACCCTCTAAAGCAGTGCGAATCGTGTATCCTCTACACACATCTGTCTACCTCCCACCCCTTTGATTTACTCACTGTTAGCTTGCGTCATATAAAGGGTGTAAAAAACCTCTTAACGAAGCCGAAAGGCACTTGTTCTCCCCGTCAATGCGATAATTTTTTTGTTCGGAGATATTGGGGGTCAAAATTCCAACTTTTTGACAAGTTTTTTTTTTTTTTAATACAAGTTTTTATTGTAATATTTTTACTTTAACACCTCTACGACTCCCGTACTATTCAATCCATCCATCAGCACAATGTTTTAGGTGCGTTACATTGAGTTCTACCACAAAACATGATTTTCCACCCCAAAAAAAAAAATCGTTTCCCAGCAATAATTTTTGCGTAAAGTTACTTAACTTGATGAATGCTTGGTTGACGGCTTCGTGATGAGGTGGTTTACACCCTGTATACTATTACTGGGACTCGGCTTATGAAAAAAATGTGTATTACTTACTTACGTATAACTGTTGATTAATATGCCTTCTTCCGTAGCTATCAGTGTTTCTATAAACAAAGAATATCCTATCCGTGTCATCTACCTGTCACTTCCATGACACAAGAAAGCTTTTCTGTGACGTTTTGCTTCTAACCGTCCAGTAAGCAAAATGTCGAACAGACAGAGATAGCAACCTATCGAAACCGGCTAGTAAGTTATTGAAAATGGCCGTTATCTAGCCAGGCGCAGTGATAACAGGTGGACTAAGGCTGTCACCGAATGGCGTCCAAGAAGTGGGAAAAGAAACGTGGACCGTCCGGCGGCGAGATGGGCAGACGACATAGTTGCCATCAGGGGAAAAACCTGGATGAGGATTGGCTCAAGAAGGAGAGGCTGAAACCCAGCAGTGGGAAAATTTAGGCTGTAGGTCATGATGATAATCTAGATCTGGCTTTCGAGGTTGTTGACATGTGGGACATGAGTACAGCAGTCATTGTACCGATAGTCGTATCGCCCAATAGCCAATACCCTGGACTAACATCTGAGGAGGCTCTTGCTTGTCAGCTGGATCAAGGGCTTGATTCAGAAAGCAGTACGTCTGGACACGGCACGTATTGTTAGGAGGTTCCTCTCTCAAGAGCCCTGACCATCTGTAGCTCGGATCCTATTAGACTATTTTAAATGAGTTAAAATATTAACAAAGGAAATCTATAAGTTTCTTGAATCAATCAACAGGTTCATAACAGCCACATCAATCAAATTTTGTCATAAAATTTTCCATATTAGCGCAAAATATTTTACTATTTATGTACCACATGCTAATCTTGGCATTTCTGCTAAAGTTTCAACATTTGTCAGTCCTTGACTTTTGCCAAGCGACACTGTGGTGCAACTCATCTGAAATGTTCTTATAGTAATTAACATACAAATATAGGCTATATGTATGTAGCAGTGGTGGTAAAGTATCGATAATTTTGAATATCGACAATTGACTTTATCGATAGTTTTTAAGCCGATGGTAAATCTTTGTCACTATAGATCTGGTGTCCTCAAACAATGCTACTTTCGATAGCAAAAATCGTAAGTAGTTGGGTGTTTTAAGCTTTCACGGTTTAAAACTAAACTTATATTGTCACAATACGGGATATATTATTTATTGTTTTGAGCTCCCGATATTAGTGTCGAGTTCCAAGAGTGCACGTAGCAAAAGACAAAGAAAGTGGGTAGACAGATTCGTCGGTTCCTAACAATTTTTTTTCAATCCACCCGCATTCTCCAGTCAACCCGCGATCATGGCGCTTGCGACAGCGTCGAAATATCGGGAGCTCAAAACAATAATAATCACGGAAGATATCCCGTAAGTGACAATATAAGTTTAGTCAGGTGTTATTTTTGATTTTTATTATTTCTGTCAACAAATCCCAAAAACAGCCGTTTCCCTCTCACAGAGGAGGTTCGTGGTCCAGAAGAGGGAATGCCGTTGGCTGATTCTGCTAATCACAACAGTCAACATGACATTCTACACATTATTTTCACGAACTTGATGACTTCTTGACATCAAACCAATCCAAATACAAAGTAATAATCTAATCCTAGCTAATATTATAAATCCGGAAGTAAGTTTGTTTTTTTACCTTTTCACGCCCAAATCTCTGAACTGCTAATCCTGATATTTTCGCATATACGTTGTCAGGTATACAGAAACGGACATAGGGTACCTTTCATCCCGAAAAAAGTACTGTTCCCGAGGAAAACCACAATAACGTTCTCATGATAATAGATGGCGCCACGAGTCTTTCAAATCATGATTAAATTATATCAATAAAGAAACTTTAGTAGTGCGAATTGATTGTCAAATTCTAAATTAACGCGAGCGAAGCTGCGGGCAAAAACTAGTCCATAATAAGTAGTAATGTTGGCAATACGAACTTTTATAAGACGTTCAAACGGATGACCTAATATCGATAGAATTTTTGAACTATCGATATTACAACAACACTACTACCTATATGTCAGATTGCATACATTTTAATAAAAGACATAAAATTACTCATCCTTCATAAAATTCGCTAATATACAGGTAAATTTTAAATAATGATTACGTAATTTGGGTATATTATGGTTAATAGGTCATCTACGAACTAGTTATTGGGAATAGGTCAAGGGTATCTAAAATGGGTGTAATCTGAGTCAGAAGCAGCCAGGCTTATGGAACTAGGAAACTAATATGGCTGACATCTGTTCATAACAGGTTTGTATACATGATCTGGGGCTTGAATTGCCATTAAATTTCCGTAAACTTAAATCATCATCATTATCACCTGCTAAGCCTTTTCCCAACTATGTTGGGGTCGGCTACCAGTCTAACCGGACGCAGCTGAATACTAGTATTTTACATGGAGTAAACTCAAATCATAACTATAATTCTTTGGTATAAGCATGAAATGGCTACTACGATACTACAAATTAACGTACATAAAGGGTTTAAATAGATCCTTAACGAAGTCGAAAGGCACTCGTTCTACGTCATTGCGATCTTTTTATTTACTTGAGCATACTTGAGAACCTTCTGGTTACGGGGATATTAGAGGTCAAAGTCCCAACTTTTTCACAAGGTTTTTTCTAAATACTAGATTTAGGGTTAAGTACAACTGTAATTTAGTTACAAGCAAGGCCTGTTTTCTATTCAATGCATCCATGAGGACAATGTTTCGAGTGCGTTATATTGAGTTTTACCATAAAACGTGATTTTTAATCCCAAAAAAAAGTCATTTCTTAATTTAATTTTTAGCGTTACTTAGTTTGATGTACAGAGTAGGTACTTGGTAGACGACTTCGTGAAGGGTCCGCTTACACCTTTTATTGTTAAATTAAAGTAATAACTTGAGCTTAAGTAATTACTTATGCTAACATTTTAATGCAATAGACAAGAATTTAAACAAAGTAGGAACCGTCAAAAAAAGCGGAGCTAAGAATTCTTACTTTTGGCTGTTCAAACTTCAAGCAATTATTAAACTACAGAATGAAAATCATATCTTAATTAATAACTTTAAATCAAGTGTCTCGTTTATAGAGACGGGTTTTAGTCTATTCACGTGACGAAATATCTAGTTTCCTTCAACAAAAACGGATGTAATAACATCTAATTCCATTAAAAGATAAATAAATATACATGTATCTATACAACATTAAACAAGTATTCCAATCGCCAACATAAATACTCAATCATGTCATCACCAGAGAATTTGAATACTGAGTCAAGGGCATAAGGAAGCAGAAAACAATCTAATTTTAGTATTTAATGCTGTGTTCGCACGCAAGGACCTTGGACAAGATCTAGAATGATTTTGGAATAGTCTATGGTTAGGCTTTGTGTTAGTTCCAAGAGAGACTTGAAGATTTGGCCTGGTAACCTGGCTTTATCTTTTCTGACGTGAACCCCACTCCTGCAACCATTGACGGGTGACGGGACCCTATATTACTGAGCTTCCATTATACGTCCGTCCGTCTGTCTGTCAGCGGGCTGTATCTCATGATCCGTAATAGGTAGACAGTTAAAATTTTCACAGAATGTGTATTTCTGTTGCCGCTATAACAACAAATAATAAAAATAATTTAAAAATTACTGGTACTTTATCATTACCACAACAGTACGGAACCTTTCATGCGCGAGTCCGACTCACAATTGGCCGGGTATTACACCCTGTATAATCGAGCAAAACTACCAATGTAGGTTGTTTAATATATAACCCATTTTTATATAACCCACTTGTTTAATAGCCTTAAAAAAACACTCAAACATTATCTTATCATGTAATAAGAAAGATAAATAAAAGGGGGCTCCTTACTACGATGGTACGGAACCCTTCAGCCGCGGGTCCGACTGACACTTGGCCGGTTTGTATTACTTCGATGGAATTGCATGAAGTCCTGGGTTGTACAGCTTGCTACATTGTTCTCACATAATGTACCATCTCAACATGAATGATGTAACCAAGATTTTGTAACAATATTCTGATTTTAAAGAGTGTCCATTGAGTTTCTTGTCCGTTCTTCTCCATAAAGATTTACGCTAGTGAATAGGCAACTACAGTACTTTCACAGTTTTTAGGGTTCCGTAGTCCTGACAAGGAACCCTTATAGTTTCGTCATGTCCGTCTGACTGTCTGTCCGAGGTTTTGCTAAGAGATTTTGCAAGATTGGGGAAGCATTGAAACCGGTAGATCATTCTGGAATCTTACTGATAAATAAATTGTTATTTAAATACTCACAAAATAAGCTTAGTCCCACCCATATGTGACGGGATCGCTTCATTTTGTTATTTCCACCTGTAAACAAAGAAAACATTGCTTTATTTATTTGTCACACAAAAGTCGGACCTAAGTTACTTTCTTTGGCCAAAGAATTAGCATTGCCATTCAACGTGGCAATGCTGCCAGTCTCTTGGGCACATTTTCAATTGACAGCGTTGAGGAGTTTTTGACACAGTTTTTTAGTTTATTGTTAAGTTAGTTACTCTAGGTTATTTTTAATTTATAAATGTGCAATATGTTATAAATTTAATCTGACATATTTATGAGTCAATCAAGCTATACAAAACAAGTTTAAGCGGATATCTCATTGTACGGGAAATCTACACAAAGCGAGGTCATGTTATGCTTGAAATGTATAGCTTGATATGTCGCCGAGTGTACATAATCCTGTATCTATGTAAAAAGGATAGAAATTGTGCACCTATGTAAAATAATATTTAAAAAAGTCCAGTACATAGTTTTAGCACCTTAACCGCGACTTCGTCCACAAAAATTGTTATAGCTCGGCTAATATGCATGATATAAATAGAATTTGTAGCTTAATAGCACTCACGAATAATGTAGCTTTCTGCCAGTGAAAGAATTTTTAGAATCGGAGTAATTACCCTCTACATAGAAACGTACAAACAAATTTTACTTCTTTATAATATTAAGTATATATTTTAATAATAAAAATTAAGGTTTTCATAAAAATCTGAAATGCTTTTATTTTTTATTTATTTTTTAGGTTAGCCAAGAATTGTTTACACAAAACGTTTCAAATTATACTTGCATAATAGTACTTTTATAAGTGAAACAATTACTTAAAGGCTAACACAACATGCACCAATGATTATCTTCATTAAAATATTACAAAGCCAAAAAGATACTCACAATTTAAAGTTATTAAAAGTTTTGATAATTTGCAATAATAGAATTAAGTACATTACAATTAATTAAGAAATGGATTTATAACATTAATAATTCAAAGAAATAAAATCAAAGAATAAAATTAAAATCAAAATTACATAAATTATAAAATATTCCTTAGCTTCTATTACCGACTAGACATAACATTAATTACTAGTATATACCCATACATATAAGAACAGCACACCCTTTACTTCCATAGTTGAGTCAAGTGAAATGTAAGACCTTGCGTTGTTGGCGCTAGTGATGGGACATGTTTATCGATTCGATATGTTAATCCGATTCTATCGACTTTGATTTTTGGTTGAACTATGTGCAGGATAGTTGTGTGTTTTTATTTAACAATAACCGTACCAAGGCGAGAGCTTCGTTACTGATCAATTATACTGTATGTCTATTGCATTCTTGACGATCATGAATTCACCAAAATAAAATGCCAAAATGCTAAATTAATGTCAGATTTTTTGTCTGCTTAATAATGATGATAAATTAAAAAGAATTTGCAATATGATTTGGCAATTTCTTGCAGCTCTATAAAAGCCTAAATTAATTTAGATGAATTCACACTATTGTAACCTTTTATTGCGACATTTAAGTGCCTATTTTATTAAATATTTCTTGACCTCTTTAGTTGTGAAATAGAAAAAGAAATCTGGCAAAAACCTTGTCTTTAATGTTATACTATAAAATTACAAATGTTCAAACACTATTAACAAAAAGATTGTCCTGTAATTTATTCCTTATTCAACCGTTTTGAATGTCACCATGAGCAATATGTTGTGAGGATGGATGGATGTTTTAATCTTTCATGCAAAAATTAGTGAACGGATTTGGATGAAATTTGGCCCACGGATATTTTACAACTTGGATTATCACATAGGAGATATACTTTAGGAGATACTTTTTATCCCGGCCGTACGATACCGGGCGAGTTTAGATACACACACGCTTTCCAATTATTACCTCCGTAGATATTGAGGAAAATAAATCCATAACTATATCTATAATTCCCATGATCTCATTCAATACATAAGACACAACTTGGCACATATCTGAAATTCCGTCAACTTTACTTGAAGGCTGACGTCTCTTAGTGGTCATTACTAAAGTATTTACAATGTACACTGTCGCTTGCTTAACCTTGAAGGATAAGCAGAATTTATACCGATTGGTTTTTTTATATGGCGGGCGTAAAAGGTAGGATTATGATGTAGTTACTTCCGGTTACTAAATGTGGCTAAATGTAATTTACTAATAAATTAAATGATTAAAACTGACAGCAGAATACAGAAGCCTTCAATTTGGCTTGTTTTCTGTCTTTTAATACTAGCTCTAAAGCGCGGCTGGGCTCACGTTTATACCTGATTATACCACTGGAACGTATTACGCCGATAAAAGTATTTTAGTTCGTTACACAGTGGTGCATAGTCTCTGTGTCATGTGCCAAATATCCGTTCATTAAAGCGTCTCTCATAATATTTAAACCACAATTTCATTTTTTCAATACGCTCCGCGAAAATGTTTTGTAAAAATTTCGTTTCGATAAAAAAAAAACTATCGACATTTTTTTTCCTATGCTTGCCCATCACTACACAAGACAATAGACTCTGATATACGATACGGTACTCACTTCCTATCATTGTGTGCACTTATATGAACAAATTAGTTATTTTACAATAACTTTATGTCTACAGGGAAATAACAATAGCAGTAATAGACTACAATTAGCGGAAACTGGGGTTTGCCAAATTGCGAACAGCGATAATATATCACGCCTGTAATCCCCGATGGGTTAGACAGAGGTGTACCTAATAGTTCACCCACATTTCGCCAGTTATTGTTATAGGGGGTGAGCCTATTGCCATCATCCGGGCACGATTCCAGAGTCATAAGTAAGTCATAAGTCATTTATTTCTGAACAAAATACATTGTGTAGAAAAAAAAAAAAAAATTAGATTATTAAGGATTAGATAGTTCATAATCATCAATCATCAAACAAATTCCAGAAAAATAATAATAATAATAACAATAGCTCCTTTTTACAATAATAAAATTAATAGTGTAAAAAAAAAATATAAATAAATGTCAAAAGATGAAATAACCATAGCTCCTTTCTATAATAAAATGAATAGACGTATAATAAAATATAATAATAATAATAATGTCAAAAGATTGAAAAATAATAAAATTAATAGTCCGTTTTGCTGCTACTGAGAAATTCCTGCTAAAAGCCCAATAACACTTTGCCCGACCCGGGAATTGAACCCAGGCCCTCATGTTCAGCAGGCACTTGCGACCACTCGATCAACTAGCGAGCGGGTAGCGATAATACGTTTGGTACAAGTTCATTTGTTTTGCTAGCTTATAATTTCATAGGATTTAGGACAAAATTTCATCTCTTGGTGAAAATATAAATCACTAACGGACATCACGCGGTTTCACCCGCGTAGTTCCCGTTCCAGTGAGAGCACGGGGATAAAATAAAGCCTATGTTACTCAGTCAAAACATGGCTTTTTAATGGTGAAAGAATTTTTGAAATCGGCGCAGCAGTTTTTTAGTTTATTAATTACAAACATACACACACAAAAATACAAAATCTTTCCTCTTTATAATATTAGTGTAGACTAGCACTTCGCTCGCGACTTCGTCCACAATAATTGTGATAGCTCGGCTAATATATGCATGATATAAATAATAATTACAGCTTAGAGCTTACTTAGAGAGCCACAAATAATGTAGCTTTCTGCCATTGAAAGATTTTTTAGAATTGGATCATGAGTTCCGGAGGTTACCCCTTACATACAAACTTACAAAAAAAGATTACTTCTTTATAATATTAGTATATTATAGATTAAGCGAGATACTGCCGGTAACAAGAACTTCTAAATTTTGCTATTCGAGAAGGTTCTATCAAAGTCCTGCGCTCTACATTCCTTTTCAATAAGAGTCGTGACAATACTACCAGTTCAATATTGTAAGAAAAAGGTAAAAGTGCGCACAGCAAGGACGACGCGAAGGTGAACGCCCTGCGGTTGCATTCTCTACATAGAGTGTAGAGCTACTCTATATAATGTAGAGTTTTGTAGCCACGTATTATTGTTCGGTTGCTCGTTCATGCCTGATTTCTGTACAAATTCCTTATGACTTGGGACTTAAACATAACTGGCGATTGTCATAGTATTCAATAATATAGATAGATAGAGAGATGTAGAGCAGCGGTGGCCCAGTGCTGGCGGCCCCGACTTACGAACAGTAAGTCGTGGGTTCGAACTCAGCAGGCACATTACTTTGTGTAATTTATTTAATCACTACTGCTCTCAAAATGGTGAAGGAAAACATCGTGAGGAAACCGGCATGTCCTAGAACCAAAAATTCGAAGACATGTGACATCTACCAACCCGCGCTGGGCCCGCGTGGTAGGTTATAGCCCATTCCCTCTCTTAGAGAGGAGGCCGTGTCCCAGCAGTGGGAACATTAATAGGCTGATGATGATGATGATATAGATAGTTATAGTAAGTAATAATGATGATAATGATGAGTGTGCTAGTAATAATATCTAAGATAGTTACTTATAGTATCTTATATCTTTTTTTATATTAGATCTTTTTAAATGTTTTATGTCCGCTTGACGATAATTTATTGTTGTTGATTGTCTTGTGACTGATAGTAATAATATAATTGATATTTAAATCATGATCTGTCAAATGACCGATTTGGTCGAGACGCCATTGTTTAACTATTGTGTCTACTTCGTGGACAGATTATGGGTTAATCTGAAATGGAATTAGAATTTTAGAGTCATATTTTCATTATGTTATTTAATCATTTGTATCCCCAAGTGGCTGATCATGGAATGGACATTACTAGTATGTAATTATGTAATGAACACTTGCATGTAACCCATGTATCACAAATAAACGATTTGATTTGATAGTATTGTTGTTTTAGTGTGTGAATGCTATGATTATAGACACCTCTGCTCAAATCTGCTCTTGGATTCGAATCCAGGAACTCGTGGTCAGAACTCGTGCTTTCGACCACTAGACTACACCAGGGAAGTCAAATCAAATCAAAGCAAAGCATTTATTTCAAGTAAGCCAATTACAGGCACTTTTGAATTGTCGAAACAAAGATGATAATTAAATATAGCTACCGTCCCAGTCACAAGACATAAAAACTGTGAAAGTACTGTAGTTGCCCATTCCCTAGCGTAGATCTCTATGGAGAAGAACGGGCAAGAAACTCCATGGACACTCTTTTAAATCAGAATATTGTTACAAAATCTTGGTTACATCATTCATGTTGAGATGGTTATATTATGTGAGAACAATGTAGCAAGATGCGCACGTTAAAAGTGTCCACACAAAAAAAAAAAAAACCAAAAAAAAAACAATTCAAAAACCAAAATAATTCATTCAAATAAGCCATGGCAACCAAGAGCTGACCAGTCCCAACTGACAGCGCTCGTTCACGAACATGACGCATGGATCAGCACCATTCAACTCAACCATTTTGAAGAAACTAAATGATCCGACACATGCGCCACCATCAGCGAGACATTTGAGTGAGCATGACATACTCTCAACCGCCAGGGCACATTCAAGTCAAGAAAAGACGTAGGTTTCCAGTGAATGATAGCTTTCTAGTACATAGTACTCACACAATATGGGCTATGCGATTATATAATACTAAAGAGATTGAATCTATACAATGCAAAGATAGTTGTACAATCTTCAGCAACTCCAACAATACCATTTAATGCTATCAATTTAAGCGCCCCTGTCCTTGTGGAGCAGGACCAGCATTGAGCCAAGCATTTTTATCAGCGATATAATCGCTCAACTTGTAATATGCTTGCTTACCTATTGCGTTTAATGCATGTTTTAAATTTCGTCTCATTCAGTTCAAGAATACTTTGTGGGATTTTATTATAGCATCTGCAACAGAAGACATAAACTCTTAGAAGAAAATTAAGACCTTTCCGTGCTTCGCAGAGCATAACAGTTTAAAATTAAGTTATTAGTAAAATACCTTTAATTACTTTATAACAAGCTGGTAAAAGCGTAATAAAAATTGTGCAATCAAACAAAATTAACATATAAAAAGTGTTGCATAATGTTTCATTTCAAACAATGCTCTTGTTATAACTTCAAGTGAGTAAGAGAAAGTGGGTAGGCAGTGGAGCGTGGCTACAATGCCGGCGTCACGTATGGAACGACCTTCAGTACTAGCTGCTGATTCTGTTTCACTTATTAATATCAGTGCTGGTTGCTTCGTTCGTGTAGTGATTCTCGTAGGTTTAGTTTCAGCAAGGGCGACTGCTGACCGTAAGGTCCTAGATTCGATTTCCAAGTCGTGCAATGTGTTATAAGGTTTTTTCTATCAGGAATATCTTAATAAATAGTTGCTATTGACATCTTGCATTTGTGGCCGGTTGATGACAATAGGCTCGCCCCTTATTACATAGAGTACTTAAGCATAACTGGCTCTAACCTAACCTTTAGGGGGATACATGGGTCATACGATTTAAATGAATGAAAATAATGCTAATTCAAATCATTCAATACTTTACCGGTTTTGGATCTCCGGTCCCATTCAGACCTTCATTACACCATTAGGGTAAAAGCGCCATATACGCAACATGAACCTCACACATTTGAATACAATAAATAATTTCTTACCACGTAATGTTACCGTTATATAAATGACTGACGGACAGACAGACGTGACTGAACTGACCTAGATATTGTATTGTTTGAAATTATAATAAGTGAGGAAAATATTGAGTATGAATGTGGATGGGTATAAGAGTAGAGGAAGACCAAAGAAACGATGGATGGACTGTGTGAAGGATGTTCTCCTATCCATGAACCCACTTTGGCAAGCACTGCTTAACTTTGATTAACAGCCTGTGCGCTTGTTAATTTAGCATCTCAATAATTAATTCTTAAAAATAATCCTACTTCCTAAAATGCGAAAGTTTGTGAGGATGGATGGTTGTTTGTTACTCTTTCACGCAAAAACTACTGAACGGATTTGGATGAAGTTTAGCACATAGGATACTTTTTTATCCCGGTAGTACGATCCCGTGGGACAGTTATCGAACTCGACGCGGGCGAAGCTGCGAGCACAAGCTAGTCTAAAATACAACAGATCCCTCATCGTCACATCACCAATACATAAAGGGTGTAAAACACCTCTTAACGAAGCCGAAAGGTACTTGTTCTCCCCGTCATTGCGATCATTTTTCTGTTCTACACCATACCTGGGACCTAACCTTCTAGTTACGGAGATATTGGGAGTCAAAGTTCCAACTTTTTTTTTTTAAATACAAGTTTCACCTCCACGACCCCCGTACTATTCAATCCATCCATCAGCACAATGTTTTGAGAGCGTTACATTGAGTTCTACCACAAAACACGATTTAACACCCCAAAAAAAAAAGTCGTTTCCCAGCAATAATTTTTGCGTAAAGTTACTTAGTTTGATGTACAGAATGCTTGGTTGACGGCTTCGTGATGAGGTGGTTTACACCCTGTATAACAAACAAACTGACACCTCAGTGTGCCCAACTTTAAAATAAATGACACTTCAATCCGTATGACAATGACATAACAACAAGTAATGAATAAACTGAAATATACTTAAAACTATTATACGGTGTCTGTGTCCAATTCATTAACATCATACAAAGTACCATGAAACATTGGTCATACACACACATTCATACAAAAATTACGATTGATGTAAAACGTGGGAATGTTACTTGTATTGTGCAATGATGATAATAGCTCATAACATCACGCCTGTAATCGCCGAAGGGCTAGGCAGAGGCGTGCCTGATAGTACATACATTTCGCCAGTTATGTTTAAGTCCCATGTAGAGCGAGCCCAATGCCATCGACTGGGCATAAATCCAAACTCCGTGGCTGCTACTTAGCTTACTAGCTTTACGTAAAATGGAATAGACATGGTTGTCTTTCATATTCATATTCCTATTGCACACAAAATAAGAAAAATATGCAGATAAAAAAAATATAATAATATGCTTTGTGCTTTTTATGATTTGACTTTTTGTGGTTTATGATGATGACCTATTAATATTTTTTTTTATATTTTTTTTTGTTTGCTTTGTATTTGATTCTGTTATGATTTGAATGTACCAAACAAAAATTATTTTATAAAATTCGAACACAATGTAAATTGTTTGATGAATGAATAAATAAATACTGAGAATTTTCTAAATACTCAAGCAATCACTTTTACTTGCTTATAGATAAGAGTGTAATACTATCGGGACAGTCAGATTATTATTTATAGACAATTACTCGTAGATGTTCATGTCACATTACCAAAAAAACAGCCAAGAGCGAGTCGCGCACCGAGGGTTCCGTACAAACGTTTTAAAAGACAAACTCAACTTTGCTGTTCGATCCCTAGAAACGGCTATTGCACTAACCCGCAAATAATAAGTTTGTAACATTAAAATCGCTTTTATTTTGTTATTAAACTACGTATTTACGGTTTTTCGTACAAGTAAAGAGAAAAGTCCGAAAAATAAATAAAGTTAAAATTTTGGTAAATTTACAAGTTTTCGCGAAAATATAAATTTGCCCATATCTTTTTATGGTTTTGACTCAGGACCTTGATTTTTATACACCTAATAGGGACTATAGACCTCAGTGTCTGGTATAAATTTCAACTTGCTAGGTCCACCCGTTCTTGAGAAAATCGGTGGTGACAGGCGGACAGACAGACGGACAAGAAAATGATTTTATAAGGGTTCCGTTTTTCTTGTTGGGGTACGGAACAATAAAAACAGCCAAGTGCGAGTCGGACTCGTGCATGATGGGTTCCAACACCATTGTAGTCGGGGAGCCCCCTTTAATTTGTTGTTATAGCGGCAACAGAAATACACATTCTGTGAAAATAGGCATGACGACCGTATCAAAAAATTGCAAATCTGTTTAGTCGGTCAGTTAGAGTATTGGAAATTAATGAACACGTATTTTTTGTTTTTGTAAATCAATGAATATTGACAAAGATAAAACGCATCAAAACTCGGGAGTGGGGGCTCGTGACGTCAGAACTAGCTAAAAATTATACCTAGGCTTGACGTATTGAGAATTTTAAAAGCGTCATATCTTCGTTAATTTTGGTTTACGTAACAAAAGAAAAAACACGGGTCAAATATTTTTTGTTAATCTAAGTGACGGACCAATTAGATTTTTTTTGTCGTCTCGCCTATTTCAACTGTCTACCTATTACGGATCATGAGATATAGCCCGCTGACAGACTTGATAAAAAATTGGGTCCCGTTGGTTACTCTTCGGGTAGGAACCCTAAAAACCAGTTAATTAAATGGTAAAACATCCTATTAACCAATTAACGTCTTTTCAAAAGATCAGTTTAGTAAAAGACAAGTTTTATGTTAGTGTAAAATGTCAACTTCAAAGGTCACTCGCCAAGTGACAATATGTCATAGACTTAACAACGTATTGTATAACACAGGTTTACCCGACTGCGTAGTTTGGAGAGTTATGTGTTTGAACTGTAGGTCTGTATGTCAATGGTTGACAAAAATATAAATAAACTTACGGGATATCTTCCGTGATTATTATTGTTTTGAGCTCCCGATATTTCGACGCTGTTGCAAGCGCCATGATCGCGGGTTAACTGGAGAATGCAATCACGGAAGATATCCCGTTAGTGACAATATAAGTTTAGTTTTAAACCGTGACAGCTTAAAATAGTGTTTATATAAATATAAATGTAGGGTTGCAGACTAAAATAAAACTTGTAAATAATCTTTAAATTCTTTTAATGAAAAGTATTTTATAAAAATAAACCTTGATCAAAACAAGTCATGAACTGATGATACCCATCTAGCCGATGGTAGCCTGCATCCATTCAGAGCAATGACCAAACTAAAGGTAGAATACATTAAATACACGACGTACATAATGTATTTAAGTGTATGTGTATATGTCACAGTCAAAACTCTTAATCAGTCAAAACTACTTTAACACAGTGAAAACAAAAAAAAAACAATAAATGTAGTATTTTTTTATTTTATTTTATCAAATGGGAACAACAAACAGCTACATTATGGGATATTACAACATGGTAACATAAATAACTAAATAATAATGAAGCCCACAGCGCTGTCCACAGATTACCATTAATGACTTAATCTTAAATTACTAGGAAAAGCTGTTCATGCATGAAAGTTAAAACTCATTACAATTATAAAAAGAAAAAAAAAGTTTTATTCCTAATAATTACTAAATTACATAACATTAATTAATCTAAGAGCTTAAGTGTCTCATACAAAAGGCTTCGAAACTTTTGTATGGAGCATGTAAATATATGTTTGTGTTCGGGTTCTTTATTGTATGATGCTGCCATTGGCGAACGTTCGCCAGTATTAGATCGACAGGTACTTATTGCAAATAGTGTACCTGAACGCACCTGGCGTCTATGAACAGTTCTGGAGACAGTCTAACACAGTAAAAACTAACATTTTCTTAGAAACTTATTAGGTGTTTAGGTTTTTTTTGTAACCCTTTGAAAAACATCATGTAATTCTAGGACTAGGTAATTACAACTGAGGCGTTCTTAAACAACATATATTTAATGAATAAAACCAAATTTCATAAGGATTTTGACTGACATCAGTCAAACGTGGTTTTGACCGATTAGTAGTTTTGACGGTAACATAATTATACAAACGACCATGCCGACAGATGCGCGAAGGCCGAGCAGTGTCCTGTATTTACAATACAGATGTAGTGACATTTAGACATGACCATCAACAAAAATGACATAGGATAATCAAAATAAAAGATTTATTCCAAGTAGGCCAGTTACAGGCACTTTTGATTTGTCGAAACAAAGATGAAAATTAAATGTAAGTAGTTACAGTCCCAGTCACAAGACAAAAAAACTGTGAAAGTACTGTAGTTGCCCATTCCCTAGCGTAGATCTCTATGGAGAAGAACGGGCATGAAACTCCATGGACACTCTTTTAAATCAACATATTTTTACAAAACCTTGGTTACGTCATTCATGATGAGATGGTATATTATGTGAGAACAATGTAGCAAGATGTGCAATGTCAAAATAACCACAATAAAAAGCTGTCATTCTTATATCTTCGACATACTGTATCGTAGGTGCGCACTTACACACACAAACAGCTAGATCCGGAACAATTACCTGTAGGTCAAATATTTGTTCCGAGCGGGAATCGAACCCGCGACATGGTCACTGTGCCAACCATGCTGACAACCTGTTTAAAGCCAGTTTAAACCTGGTAAGTAGGTAGGTACTTACCAAAAAATTCAATTTCACAATCTTTTTTGTTTTATTTAAAATGTCACTTACGGGATATCTTCCCGTAAGTGAGACGACGTTGACGTGTTGTGACGTTAACCGTGAAAGCTTAAAACAGTCTTTTTGGTTTTATAATATAACGTTACGCCCCTAAGAAAGGGTTGGCAGAGATGTCCTGTTTAACTCACATTACATTAGTTCATGTAATAGGGTTAAGCCTATTGCCATCAAACGGGCACAAACCCAGCCCCACTTCCCAGCTACATTTACCATCTTGTTGCCTTGATAATTTTTCACTACAATATAACTTAAATCCTACTTCTACTACTAAAACTACTTGTACGAGCAGCTTGTCAGGATGGATGTTTGTTCCTCTTTCACGCAAAACTACTGAACAGATTTAAATGAAATTTAGCACTCAGATAGTTTATAACTTGGATAAACACATAGAATACTTTTTATCCCGGTAGTGTGATCCCGTGGGACAATTAACGAACGTGACGCGGGCGAAGCCGCTGGCATAAGCTAGTTCGTTTAAATAACTTGTGTCAACACAAAAATATACGCAAAAGTAAACCATGTAGCATGTTTACAAGAAAACAACCTGACTAGACAGACGAACAAAACCGCCGCACGCCGGAAATATCAATGGCAGTTTGTAACGCGTTACATAACCTCTCTTTTGACAAAGTCGGTCAAGAAACTAAAAGTATTACTGCATACCGTTAGATGTAAATGAAGTATTGTTTAAGTGTTATGTGAGTTACGGAAATATTATAGATGACATTATGTTTAAAGCTGCCTCGATGGGGTCCTGGGTTCGATTCCCAGGGCGGGCAAAGTGTTATTGGGTTTTGCTATTAGGAATTTCTCAGTAGCAGCCACGGAGTCTGGATCTGTGCCCGGTTGATGGCAATAGGATCGCCCCCTATTACATGGGACTTAAACATAACTGGCAAAATGTGGGTGTATTATAAGGTATACCCCTTCGGGGATTACAGGCGTAATGTTATGTATGTGTAAGGCATTTCAAGGGGTATCGTATTACCCGGTACTAACTGGGTTGTGGAGGTCAGATAGGCAGTCGCTCCATGTAAAATACTGTGTTCAGCTGCATCCGGTTAGACTTAAAGCCGACCGCAACATAAAAAAAAACTAATAATCGGTATAGGGCCGCGAAATTCAAATTTTCCTACGTTTTTTGCATTTTGCAGGTCAGTATTAGGTTCTATGTTGATCAAAATATCCCATGATCTGTCCACGAAGTAGACACAATAGTTAAACAATGGTGTCTCGAACAAATTGGTCATTTGACAGATCATGATATATGATTCGCGCAAGTATGTATTAAAAATTATTAACCCATTTATGAACACCATTGGCTGACTTTTTTATGAGATAGTTATTGAATGGGGTCAAATGAACTTAGAGGGTTGTAGCTTGTAGGGCGCACGGTTTGTCAAACTCGCGACTCACAAAAATGTCATAAAAATAAGCTACAAGGAAAGTCCAACGAAACATCTTCCGTCTACCCGCAAAAAAGAACCAAATATACTAATATAATATGTACTGAAAAATAAATAGCAGTTGTATAAGGTCCTGGTTTCGATTTCCCGGTCGGTCAAAATGTTTTAAGGTTTTTCCAACAAGAATCTCTCAGTAGTAGCCATGGAGTCTGGTTTGTGCTCCATTGATGGCAATAGTCCCTTGTGATAGGGGGGGCTATTACAAGGGACTTAAACATCATCGAATTATCACATCATCGAACCCAGGACTCATCCTCATTCTCTCATCCAACTAGCTACAAGGAAAGTTCAACAAAAAATCCTCACTCAACCCGCAAAAAATCCTCACTCAACCTGCAAAAAATCCTCACTCAACCTGCAAAAAATCCTCACTCAACCTGCAAAAAACCTTACTCAACCCGCAAAAAATCCTCACTCAACCTGCAAAAAATCCTCACTCAACCTGCAAAAAATCCTTACTCAACCTGCAAAAAATCCTCACTCAACTTGCAAAAAATCCTCACTCAACCGGCAAAAAAACCTCACTCAACCCGCAAAAAATCCTCACTCAACTTGCAAAAAATCCTCACTCAACCGGCAAAAAAACCTCACTCAACCCGCAAAAAATCCTCACTCACCCCGCAAAAAAGCCGTCTTTCTGACCCAAGGACAATAAAAATATCTACACCTAATAATAGACGCTAAACATTGTCATATTGCATGCACAGGTGTTAATTATTACCTCAATACTGCAGCGACCACGCGACCTGCTGACCCACTTTGGTTTTGTTTACCTTAGTTATAAGCTACGAATGTGATTGAACCTCTTTTGAAGTTATTATGAGGAAAGGTAGTAATTTGTTTATTTTGTGTTCTTAGATCATCATTTGCCTAGCCTTTTTTACCGGAATGCCAAGGAAGGGTTATGTTTTTCGCGCGTATCTTGTACGGGTATGTTTCTTTGTAATTTTCTTTATAACCTCGTATGTTACAAATGGCTGGATGGATTTCGCCAATTAAGGTATCGTTAGATTCGTCTCAAAAAGCAAAGTGTCCTTAGATAGGCGTTTAAAAAAAACACAATATGGTGGATTTTTGGCGCTAAATTGTAAGTCGTTAATATTTTTTTTCCAACCAAACCTATCGGTATCATAATGAAGGATATTGAGTTGTAGTCGGGTTTTTTGATACTTTTAATTAAATGCTACTTGTTCTAACAAGTATGTTGAGGTCCGCTTCCAGTCTTATCGGTGGCAGCTGAATACCAGTATTTTAATTACCACACCAAAACCCAGTCTTCTTATTTATCTCGCGCATTTATATTTCGGCAAAAAAACTAGCAGTTTTTATTTTTATGCCGCCCATGGGCCTCTGACTTGGCTATACATGCCGTCGAGAAACATCTCCCAGGCATGCTGGTTCCCTTGCGATGTTTTCCTTTACTTAAGCAAGTGGTAATTATACAATACCCATATTAATCCAAAAAATCTGAGTTGCTGATTGGCTTCGAACTTGAGAACAAATCAAAGTCATTTATTTCAACAAAGCCATTAAAAGGCACTTGGAAATGACGAATTAGTGTGGACGCTATACGGTCTAGAGCGGTAGGCGTACCATAGCACAATCGGCGACTAATGCTCCTACTGCTGGGACACAGGTCTCCTCTCTATGAGAGGGAATGGGCTATATTCCACCACGCGGGTTCAGTGCGTGTTGGTATTTTTTTGTCTTATTTATCTTCGAATTTCTTGTTCTAGGACATGTCGGTTTCTTCATAATGTTTTCGTTCACCGTTTTGAGAGCAGTGGTGATAAAATAAATGTCACAAAGTAATGCGCCTGCCTGGGTGCGAACCTACGACTTACTGCTTGTAAGTCGGGGCCGCCACCGGTGCAGACGCAGCGCCATCTACCATCACAATCCGCACCCAACCTATCACTCAAAGTGTAGCCCAGACACTTAGATCTTTCGCAAGTGACCTAAAGATAGCCTCCTTGCGTCACCTATACACATAATTGGACAAACGGACTGTTACGTTGCCATTTTGCAATGGATCATGTAATGCGACATTATTCCAAGGAGACTGATGCAGTAACTTCATTCTCTGGAGAATTAGGTTAGCTTATTTGAAGGGCAAATTTGTTCATACTAGTGACTAACTTTATATACACCGGCCCTAAGATGGCGCTTTCATAATACAATAATAATAATATGAATCACGTTAAATTCTTATTTATTAATTCCTAGCTGTCATTTGTAGATCTTTGACAGTCGTTACAGGTCAGTAGGGCTATTACGTATCTCTGTTGACAGCTCAAAATGATAGCAACTGGGCTCAGTGTTCATCAATAAACGGTCAAAAGGTTAGTTTCGTATTATGTATGACCCTGTTAGTCACCGTAAAGTCATATCCACTCAGTGTGATACGTAATACCAATGTTATGACATTCACGGTTGTCATCATAGTTCGGTGTACAACCGAAGCTTGATAGTCACTGGACATCAGAAAGATACGTAATAGCCCTGCAGGTCAGTCAGTGGCCCGAAAGTCTGACAACTCGTCTTACCAAGAGGTATCGTAGTATTTCCAAGTACTAACTGAGTTGTGGAGGTCAGACAGGCAGTCGCTCCATTTAAAATACCTGTATTTAGTTGTATCCGGTGACCATTTTACGAATAGTAACGTAATTCATATAATTTTCTCTTTACTTTTATGATTCTATTAAAACAGCCATTTTAGGCCCCCAGTTCTGCGTATTTATTTCGTCCCGGTTATTAAAATGATATTAAACTGTAAGATGATATAAGACTGCTTCGTTGGTCTTGTGGTCGAAAGCGCGACTGCTGCTCATGAGGTCTTGGGCTCGATTCCCGGGTCGGGCAAAAGTGTTATTGAGTTTTTCCATCAGTTTCTCCATGGTAAGACTGGTAGACAGACTTTCGGATCACTGATTACCTGTAACGACTGTCAAAGATCTATAAATGACAGCCGGGACCAACAGATAACTTTGTATGTAATGGGTATAAAGGGTGTAAAAAACCTCTTAACGAAGCCGAAAGCAACTTTTTCTCCTTGTCATTGCGATCATTTTTTTGTTCTACACCATACCTGGGAAGCTTCTAGTTACGGAGATATTGGGGGTCAAAGTTACAACTTTTTTTTTTAAATAAAGTTTTTAATGTAAGATTTTTACTTTAAACACCTCCACAACCCCTGTATAGTACAGGGGTCGTGGAGGAGGGACGACCCCCGTACTATTCAATCCATCCATCAGCACAATGTTTTGAGTGCGTTACATTGAGTTCTACCACAAAACATGATTTTACACCCCAAAAAAAAAGTCGTTTCCCAGCAATAATTTTTGCGTAAAGTTATTTAGTTTGATGTACAGAATGCTTGGTTGACGGCTTCGTGATGAGGTGGTTTACACCCTGTATAGTCACTCATCCACGGTCCAATCTAGGCAAGCGCGGTTGGAGATTACAGGAGCTAAACGCGAGTTTTATAATGCAAAAAAGCATATGATTCATTGTATGGCAAATAATTCTACAAGCAACATATTAGCATGATAGTGTTTTATTTTTTTAATCCTATCAATAGATTTTTTGTAAATCGAAAAAAACCACTCATTTCGCACTATTCGGCCCGCAATGACTGACGTAACAACCACTTTGTAGTGCAGGCTGATTAGAACTTTATTCTAACAGTTTTTCAAACAAAGTTTGAACCACTACAAATAGAGTTGCTAAGCTAACCTAACGATCAACCTGAGCGGCTGTTATTATTTAGCCGCGAGATCTTCATCTTTTACATTCGATTCGTGTAAAAAATTAAATAAACAGTTCTAGTTTCTCACTACACTTGTAGGTATTATGTATAATTCCATAATTGGAATCACATGTTATTCTAACCAATTAAGAAAACCGGCCAAGTGCGTGTAGGGCCACGCGCAGTGTAAGGTTCCGTAGTAGCCCGTTATATTTTAGCCCGTTTATTTTTATAAACAAGCATCTTAGTCACTTTATAGGATTTATTCTAAGGATTTTGTATTTGGTAGAAAATAAACCAACACCCTAGTTCAACGACTATTACTTCTAAACTAATAAAGTTATCTTAACCGTTATAGTTTTCCTTTAAAGTTCATGAAATGCACTATAACCATGAATTTTTCCAGAATTTTCAAGCCAACAGTTTAGCTTTTAGAGGAGGGGGGGCGCCCTACTGGAACAAAAATTTGCACTTTAAAGTTTAATATTTCGTAAATGGAGCATTAAATGGAAAAGTAGTTTTAGCAACTACGTCTTCGTCTAAGTCATTTTAAAAGAACTATTCAACGATACCCCACACGATGGGGTAGACGACTAAAAAAAAAATATTTTCCAAAATTTTATTTTACCACTTTGTCGGCGTTATTGATATACACACCTCTACAAAATTACAGCTTTCTAGTACTAACGGTCTCTTAGCAAAACCTCGGACAGACAGACAGACGGACATGGCGAAACTATAAGGGTTCCTTGTCAGGACTACGGAACCCTAAAAAACCAGTTCTTGTCTGTAACTCAGACACTGATAATACCAGTTTCTGCTTACATATACATATGTAAAAATACTGTCTGACCTCTGTGACCTTTTTGGAAACTAGATTCTTTGTGTTTTTTTGATCTACACTATTATTATAAAGAGGTTTAATATATTTCTGTTAGTTTTCATGTGGTCTTCGGAATTTCTGATCTGTTTTCGAAAATTCTTTCACTTATGGGAAGATACATTATCCCCAATTGTAGTGTAGTTATTGATACCGACCTTAAAGGCGCAAAACCACCGCGGTGCACGCTGTGCACGGCCACGCGGCACACGCTGTGCACAGCCACGCGGCACACACGCTGTGCACGGCCACGCGGCACACGCTTTGCACGGCCACGCGGCACACGCTTTGCACGGCCACGCGGCACACACACTGTGCACGGCCACGCGGCACACACACTGTGCACGGCCACGCGGCACACGTTAGCTGCGTGGATTCAGTTGTTTGACAACGTGGGTCTACGTTTCCACTGCAGTACACGTACGACCCTCGACTATGTGCAACTACTGTAGCGTTCGTGGCCCACCGCGGCATAGTCGTGGGTGAATATTTGTGTATAACGTGTACCGAATGCTCAGCGTTGCCAGCGTTGAGCTATGTGAGCGCCTTTTTCGAGCAAGCCACGCGTGTACTAATGACGTCAATTCGTGCATAGCGTGTCCGTGGTTTTGCAGTGGAAACAATCACAAACGTTTTCACACGTGCGTAGCCTCTCCGTGCGAAGCGGTCGGTTTTCGCGGCGAAAGCTAGGATTTATTTGACTCACTCGTTGGTCTAGAGATTGTTATCACGACTACTGATCTGCCTAGCCTTTTCCCAGCAGTGGGAATGTTTGAGACTGGATTAGGCTAGACTTCGTAGGTTTTAGACAGTAGCTTATATTACTATAGCTGATGCACGCGACTTCGTTCGCGTAGAAATTTTGATGTGTATGCGTGAGACTAAAAAAAATAGCCTACAACCTATTCTCAGACCTACCAAATAAACACAAAAAATTTCAAAATCGGTCAAGTCGTTTAGGAGGAGTTCGATGACAAACACTGAGACACGAAATTTTTGTTTATTAGATTACTTCCTTAATTGGATCAATACCTCGGATTTTGTTAACAATTTCAAGGGTTTAAATTTGTTTGCATGGAACCCTAATCCTCATAAACAAAAGTAGCCTAAGTTACGCCTTATAACATCAGCTATCTGCAGTAAAAGTTCCGTCTAAATCGGAGATTAACCTGGACAAACAGACAGACAGACAATTTTTTTTAAATAGCTGTTGTTTTGAAATTCCAAACAGGCACTACTATTTTATTGATTTGCATAGATCATCTTTCGTTTAAAAATTAAATATGGCCATCATCAATCTCCTGTCCTTATCCCAGTTCATTTGTGGTCGGCGCAGCATGTCTTCTTTTTACACGACTGTCCAAAAAAAGGAGTGTTATGTTTTCAGGGTTCATGTATGTAAACCGATTTCGATGTACGTGGTATCGTTAGAATCCTTGTGTTACCCCGGGTAACATAGGCTAGTGAAAGATTTAAAAAAATGGAAACTGCAATATAAGTATCAAGTTTAAGGGATCATCATGAGTATTTTAAAATGGTTTATCATTGTCAGCCGGTCCACCCACTCCAGATCTTTTCGGCCCTATCGGCCATCCGTTCTGCGAGGAATGTGCCCTGCTCACTGCCATTTAAGTTTGGCAATTCTTTGGGCTACGTCGGTGACCATAAATATGGGTCTAAAGGTTTTTTTTTTTTGGTATGAATATGGGTTTCAAGTTAAAGGGCTCATCATGAGGATTTTCAAATGGTATATCATGACCACGACTGTACATGATGGATGACGATGGGCGTAAAAGCACCCTTAATGTAGCCGACTTGTTCACCCCGTCCTCGTCATTTCGATAATGTTTTTATTCTAGACCATACCGACTTTTTTTCTGCGTATTACTAACCGCAGCCACAGCTAGAGTTAATTCAAATAAATAAAATCGATCCACTTTCATAAAAGTTGCCTTTTTAATTCATAGCCAAGATTAAATGACATAAACTTAGTTCCTAATTAAGTGTCTACAGATTTTATACGAATCATGACATCATTACTGGCATTTGATGACTATTTTCGTGAATCTAATTTACATTCGTTATTAATTAAGTTATTACATAAGATCTCAACAAGGTTGGTAAAAAAGTGCTTTATTTATGACCAAAGGCCATATTTAATTTGATGCGTAGAAATGAGGAAAATGTCGTGAGGAAAGTTTTGAGTATGAATGTGGGTGGGTATAAGAGTAGAGGAAGACCAAAGAAACGATGGCTGGACTGTGTGAAGGATGATATGGCTAGAAAGGAGGTGTCTGATGAGATGACGAGTAATAGAAGAAGAATAAAAAAAAAATCAAAATCCCGACTGCGTAAAAATAACAAATAGGTAACTTTAAATAATAAAAAAAAAAATACAAATAGGTAACTTTAAATAAAAAATGAAAAGAAAAAAAATACAAATAAAAAATTCTAATACGGAACACATTGACTGCAACAGTCGGGACCCTTATTGGATGTAATGATCTTAGTCTAGATTATTTAATGGGTCCCGACGGTTGCAGTCAATATGTTCCGTCATTAGAATTTATTATTTGTTCTTGTTTTTTTCTTTTCAGTTTTCATTTAAAGTTAATAGTTATTTTGTACGCAGTCGGGTTTATTAATTTTTTTTTTTATCTTTAATTATTTATACTTAATTACATACTTTCTATTGTATAAAAAAAACTATGGTGTTCAGTTTCTTGGATAGTTTGAACGTCGTAATGTAAACTACAACCAATTGTTCATTTAGTTAAGTTTCTCTGTAAGTGAACTGTAATTTGTTCTGTGAGAAAATAAAAAATGTCTTTAAACCGAAGGGGGATGGTAATCTTTACCCCCAGGTCCTCAAACGACTAACAAACAAAATATAATCAACTAGCATTTCGGCTGCGACTTCATCCGCAAAAATTGTGATACCTCGGCTAATATGCATGATATATAAAAAATATTTATAGTCTTTAGCACCCACGAATAATGTAGCTGTCTGCCAGTGATTGAATTTTTAAAATTGGATCAGTAGTTCCGGAGATTACCCCATAACAAACAAAATATTATGTAATATTAGTATTTCAGTATAGATTTGCTTACAAAAAGTCAAATATTGCTTCAGAAAAAACTTTACATTACAGAATTGAACATTTTATTCTTATTTTTGTGTAACAAAGAAAAAACACAAAAAGCTTAGGCAATTCTGAGTAATACTTAGTAATGTCTCATTTGTATTCCTTTTGCGTTTGAGGTTAACGAAATAAACAAAGAAAATGTTTTAAAATGATAATAGGGTGAGTGACGCGGTTGATGTCTGAGCTATTGAATATTTTATTTTTATTGGTTTTTGTTTTGTTCGATGTGTTGGAGTGACTCAAAAAAAAAAACAAAAATCGAAGTGTTAGGCAGAGATGTATCTATTAGTAGATAACTACAACCAAGTTTGGCCCATGTTTTAGAGAAGGCATTTTATATGTTTCTCTTTTAAGTATATAAAGTACTAGCTTCTGCCTGCTTGGAGATTTAAATTAGGAACCCTCAGGAACTAACAACCAGGTAAAAAGTATCCTATTACCTAAACCAGGTTATGGTTTACCTGTGCGCCAAACAGCAAAATATGTTCAGCTGTTAAGGCGTTAAAAGTTATCAAATCGACTGACATAGTGACTTTTGCATTTATGTAATGTATGAATTGTACTTTACGCACAGTCAATCTTTATGATACTCGTAACATAACATAACATTACATCACGCCTGTAATCTGTGAAGGGTTTAGGCAGAGGTGTGCCTAATAGTACACCCACATTTCGCCAGTTATGTTTAAGTCCCAAGTAATAGGGGGCGAGCCCATTGTAATCACAAATCCAAACTCCGTGGCTGCTTCTGAAAAATTCCGAAAACCCAATATCGTTGCAATAATGATGCTTGCGAGAAACGCGTCTTGGATGTAGAAACTTGCGTTACTCACAAGCATCATTATTTAAACCATTGTTCATTAGCATTAGCAATAAAAAGTTAGCGATTTTGTTGTTATCTCTGTCGAGACTGCCGGCCCTGGATCTCATGCGTCATGGTCGCGATTGCGATCACAAGACCAACGAGGCAATCTTTCTGACACTCAAACCAGTCAAATTACGAAATCTTTAAACAAGACATTACCATGTTTTACTGTCAGTTAAAGCATTCTCAGCTGCGAAGTAAAAGATTTCTTTTTTGTGTATCTTTTCCCCCAGTGTAACGCATCGTATTAAACCATCGGAGCATAACTTGACCACTTTCCTTCAGTCGCGATGTAGTTTTCTTTCGTTCATTCATTCATTCATAAATACTCGTTGTGTGTATGGAACAGTTAGTACGAGTAAGTTAGTATTTTATTTAATTAGTAAAAATGTCATTGGGTTTTTCATCAGGAATTTCTCAGTAGTATGGCTCAGTAGGATGGCTTAGTAGCCATGGAGTTTGGTTGTGTGCTCGATTGATGGCAATAGGCTCGCCCCTATTACATGGGACTTGAATATAACTGACGAAATGTGGGTGCACTATTAGATACACGTCTGCCTTACCCTTCGGGGATTACAGGCGTGATGTTTTGTTAGTAAAAATATTACACTTCACTTGAGTTCATCTTTCTTACGCATTTGAAATAGTTCCGAAACTAAAAAAAAATGATTTGTGTTTAGATGTTATAACCAGGACTTAGTTAATTCAAGATAACAAAACTGAGAATCAATAAATAACGTCAATGGTTCCTATAATTTATTTTAATCAAACAATCCAATACAAAATCATTTTAAAAGGCATTTTTTCCTTGTGTAAAATAAAAACCAAGTTATTTTATTGTCTTTCATATTATTTTCTACTATAAAAAAACCACAGATATTTATTGGTGCATTCACCCTACAAGTTATCGGTTTGTCAGCAGCACATAAATATCAAGAATCACTAGAATTTCAATAAGGATTGAAGGTCAAAAAACTTTCAAGAAACAAGATATGAATACTTAATATTATTATGTCAATATATCTAAAAATCTAAGTATACTCGTAGTAAAAATGATATATGTTACTATGTATTTTTAAACGTTATAGACATACACTTAAAGTACTTACGGGATGATATCCGTGATATAGTGAAAAACCGTGAAAGTCTAAAACGTTATAGACATTTTCCAGTGTAGAACTATGTTTAGTATAAAAATAATCATAACAGGGGTGTATGTACCTAATAGTGCACCTACATTTCACCAGTTATGTTTAAGACATAGGGGGCGAGCCTAAAGACTAGTGTCAACTGGACACAATACCCGACTCCGTGGCTACTACATGACTCCATGGCATGGCATGGCTTTCGGGGCTGCGGGACTATTCGAAAGAGATACCGTGGCCCCGGAACACAAAGGGCGATGAAGGAACATGGATGGGTTTTAGTCCGTAAAAGTCTGACACTCCCTCCTGCTCCGCCCAGAGCGGGAGGAGTCATTTGATGATTTTCCAGCCGAAAAAAAAAATGGCTACTACTTATAAATTTCTGATGGAAAGACCCGATGACACTGATGCCTCAGCTGGGAAACGAATCTCGAACCTCAATTTCAGCAGTTGCTCTCGAGACCATTGCATCATCAGCCAGAAATAGCCACAGTGGGGACTAGCATCTTCACAAAAAGATCTACTGCTATTTCTAGATTTCAATGGAAAATTTTAAACAATGGGAGCTCGTGGCTAAATAATAACAGCCGCTCGGTTCAATCTTTAGGTTAAGCCGTGCTTGCCTAGGTTGGTCTGTGGATGGGTGACCACCCATTACATACTGAGTTTCCTCCGTGCCTCGGAAAGTACGTTATGCCGTTGGTCCCGGCTGTCATTTGTAGATCTTTAAATGTCGTTACAGGTAGTCAGTGGCCTATAAAGTCTGGCAACCATTCTTACCAAGGAGTATCGTATTACCCAGTACTAACTGGGTTGTGGAGGTCAGATAGGCAGCCGCTCCATGTAAAATACTGGCATTCAGCTGCATCCGGTTAGACTGGAAGCCGACCGCAACATAGTTGAGAAAAAGGCTAGGCAGAGATAAGTGGAAAATTTTAAACAATTTTATTGTTACCTAAAAGAGATACTATTATAAAAACCAGTTGAATCAATTATGTTGTAAAAATCACGAATGAAACAGTCATTATTTATTGGCAAACTCGTTTGACAGGTCGCAAACGGACCAGTATTGCTCACACAAGTTGAAATGGTCGATGCTCCTATAAGATACCGTAAGATCCTGGAATTAACTGTTCTTTATGATAAAAAGGTCACATACTTCGGTTACGCTCTTTAGTGTCAAAGAATCATATCGGAGATTCGATCAGGCTTCGGAGACCTCATAAAACTATTTTGCTTTCTTACTTCATTCATATTAAAAAGACAAGGACAGATAGCATTTATAAATGGTTTCATTCAAAGTGTAAAGAGCAAAGTATAATAATGAATGATTTTATTATTATTAAATCAGCCTTAAATGTTCCCACTGCTGGGACACACGGCCTCCTCTCTTCGATTATTTGGTTCTAGGACATGCCGGTTTCCTCACGAAGTTTTCCTTCTCTGTTTTGAAAGCAGTGGTGATGAAATAAATTACACAAAGTAATGCGCCTGTCTGGGTTCGAACCCACGACTAAGTCAGGGCCGCCACCACTTGGCCACCGCTGCTCTCAAGAGCTCAAGAGCAACTTGACATTTAAAATCAAATTGCAAACCAAAACCCGATGAAGACACTTAAACACAATTTAAAAACACTTTAAACGATGAAACTGGATGTCAAAATATTACGACACTGCAGAAGCGATTGTTACAATCGATTAGAATCGATTAGCCACAGTCTAATCGATAGCTTTCAAATGATTTATAACGATCGAACTGCGAAATCGATTAGGTGTGTTGGCTTTTATAATCGAGTTTGATTTCGCTGCGTGAAAGTGCTTTGTGGGTTTTAGGGACTTATTTTAAAAATGTGTACCTTTGACTGTCTTGTGGCTGCAAGAGCGACAGCTAAGTATGGGGTCCTGGGTTCGATACTCAGGGAAGCAACAGTGTTATTAGTTTGTTTCCATTAATTTCTCAGTAGCAGCCACGGAACCCGGTTTTGGGCCCGGTTCATGGCAATGAGCTCGCACTTGGCTCCTTTTTAATGGGACTTCAATATTTCTGCCGAAATGTAGTTTTACTGTTATGAACCCCTTCGGCGATAACAGGCGTGATATTTTGATGCATGAGGATGCCGTTGTATATTCTACTACTCTTTGGTAAGAAATACACAAACGCAGGTTAGTGTCATCTTCATTCTCTTGCCCTTATCCCAATTCATTAGTGGTCGGCGGAGCATGTCTTCTTCTTCCATACTTCTCTATTACTCGTCATCTCATCAGACACCTCCTTTCGTGCCATATCATCCTTCACACAGTCTGTCCATCGTTTCTTTAGTCTTCCTCTACTCTTATACCCATCTACATTCATACTCAGAACTTTCCTCACGACATTTTCCTCATTCCTCCGCATCACGTGCCCATACCATGACAACTGATTTTATGTCATCATCCAACATTAATCATTTATGATGTAATCGGCTTCCAGTTTAACGAAATGCAGGTAAATTTCAATGTTTTTCTTGAAACCACTGTCATCTGACCATGATACCAAGAAATACCGATATTTTTACCTGTTTTCAAAATACAATATATCACCCGACCTCTAAAATTACTGAGAAATTCTTATCCTCAAGTCTGACCATCAAAATTTGGTGTTTATAATAAATAATAGTAGCTGAAGTTGCCAAAACACGAAGAACTGTCTTCATCATTATTAACAATATAGTAGAACATATTAACGAAGTACAAAACTGATGACTCTTTTTTACTGTTTTGATTTTATGTTATTTTATTTTTATTATCTGCAGGGCTATTACGTATCTTTCTGATATCCAGTGACTATCAAGCTTCGGTTGTACACCGAACTTTGATGACAACCGTGAATGTCATAATATTGGTATCACGTATCACACTGAGTGGATATCACTTTACGGTGACTAACAGGGTCATACATAATACGAAACTAACCTTTTGACAGTTAATTGATGAACACTGAGCACAGTTACTATCATTTCGAGCTGTCAACGAGAGATACGTAATAGCCCTTCAGGTCAGACAGGTAGAATTTGGGGTTTCTGACCATACTTGTAGCCGATTTATACTGGAAAGACTTTCAAAACAAGAAAAGCCGCATTTGTTTTCAAATATTTCGCGGAAAAACCACAAGCCAGAATTTGGGGATACCATACTAAGAGCCGACTCAGGAAATACTTCTTTTTTTTTTTAGCAAGGCTAAAGGCTGGCGACCCCATAAGAACACCAGGTCACTGTGTAACCTACTCCACAAAAGGGAGGTTATGGGTTACACCATCCTTATATAGTTACGACATAAACCAGACTTGAATACGTTATTGTGAGTTGCTTACCGTTAGCATGTAGTAACTATTTAAAGTGTGATGATAAATTTTAGTTTGGAGGTCATAGGAACGAAGTGGGTGAAAGTTAGTCAAAGGGATTTCAGAAAAACATAACTTAACATCACGTCAGTTATCCCTGAAGGGTTGGGCAGAGGTGTACCTACGTAATAGTACACCCACATTTCGCCAATTATGTATAAGTCCCATGTAATAGGGGGCGAGCCTATTGCCATCAACCGGGCGCAGATCCAGACTCCGTGGGTGCTACTGAGAAATTGGGTAGATGACAAAAAAAATCTAATTAGTCCGTCAGATAGATTTCCAAAAAATATAGGACACAAATTTTTGCTTTTTTCACGTAAACATAAAATGAAGACGTCACATTTGAGTACATTTTTTACTCAAATGTGACGTCCACTCATGATCTTTGACACGTTTTATCTTCGTCAGTTTTGATTAATTTGATAAAACAAAAAACACGTATCCAATATTTTTCGATAATCTAACTGACGGACTAAACAGAATCATATTTCTTTAGTCAGTCATCATCCCTATTCCTGATGGAATGACTCAATAACACTTTGCCCCACCTGGGAATCGAACCGAGGACCACATGCTTAGCAGTCGCACTTGTGACCACTCCACCAACGAGCAATTCAGCGGCTGATTGATAGCATTAGGCTCGTTTCTAATAAAGTGGGTCTTAAACTTAACTGGTGAAACTATAGCTTCGCGTACTCTAAGTACACTTCTGCGTGACCTGTTGGAGATTACACTAGTAAATAAAAAAATGTGGCTGGACATAACACACAGCGCCATCTAGTGCCACACTAAGCAACGAGCCTTGTGTCGTGAACACCAGATAGTTGATATACTACATAGATACTTTTTGTTTGTAAATACATACAATACATACTTATTATACATATAAACATCCATGACTCGAAAACAAATGACCCTAAGAACGTAAGGCAGCCTCTCTACCTTCGGGTCGTCAGTAGTAGTCCCTTGCCAGAAGCTACAGACGTGTTTAGGGCCAATCAGTCGGTAGCCATGGGGACCAATCACTACTATAACCCATTGACCTCAAAGTCTATTACTGCCGAGACGTAAATCGTCCCTATACAGCATGTTGTGTCTCAAACACTTTTAAGCTTTCACGGTTCATAACTATACTTAAAATGTCACTTACGGGATATCTTCCGTGATTATTTATTGTTTTTGAGCTCCCGATATTTCTACGCTGTTGCAAGCGCCATGATCGCGGGTCAACTGGAGAATGTGGGTGGATGGAAAAAAATGTTAGGAGCAGACAAATCTGTCTACCCTCTTTCTTTAGTGATTGGCAAAGGCTGTGAAAAACAACGATGAGCAGAAATCGGCCATAGCTGAACACCTATTGCAGTCGGGGCCCAATCACTGGATTGAATTCCACAAGCCACGTATTTTGTCAACAGACAAACATTACTTTCCAAGGTTGACAAGAGAAGCAATTGAAATAAGGAAATACAAAAATTTCAATCGAGAGGATGGCTTCAAATTGTCTAGTACGTGGAATCCAGTATTGAGTATGCTCAAAAGTAGCAGCCAGCAACATAATAAGAACTTCACAAAACCTGGTGATACTGTGAGTGTGTTTTGCCGTGACTTAGTATCGAGTTCCAGTGGTGCGCGTAGCAAAAGACAAAGAAAGAGGGTAGACAGATTTGTCTGCTCCTAACAATTTTTTCCATCCACCCACATTCTCCAGTTGACCCGCGATCATGGCGCTTGCAACAGCGTCGAAATATCGGGAGCTCAAAAACAATAAATAATCACGGAAGATATCCCGTAAGTGACATTTTAAGTATGTTGTGTCTCGTGGTGATCTTGTAATGTTTTTTTAGTCACTGGTTAATACGAGGTTAGCCCATAAACTAGCTTTGTAAAAAATAGGAAAACATATCGTAACTTAACTTAAAACAAAAAATAAATCTGCAAGAATCGCCGACACAGCAAAATTAAATGTCCAAGAAACGAATTCTCAATACCCTGTATTTCTTTTTCTCACAGATTATAAAGAAGATGTAAAGCAATTAAAAACTAGCCAATTATGAGCTATTATCGCTATCGCCCTCCGGCGATGCCGGTTATAATAGAACTATGAGATAATAATCATTATACCACTTTTGCCTATAACAGAAGTGGCCTACATTTAATAGTAGAAATAATCATCGTTACATCATTGGTCAAGACTGGGTTTTGGTAAAGAATAAAGTTTGAATGTAGTTTAGTTAAACACGTTTTTTGAATTCATTTAATTGTGTTGTGTAGTTAAATGTTTGTTCTTTTAGGTATAAGTTTTCGAGGTAATTCCAGGTTTAAGCTTCGGTTTAAGGAGTGTTATTCTCAAAGTATTTCAAAAAGATTTCCCAAACTACTTCATGAAAAATATAATATAATCATAATAATCGCGATAACCAGATGAATTGATGACATTTTTTTTTTGAACATTTGGCAATGTTGTCAAAAAATATGTTTTTGTTTTAAACAGCGCATAAATGAGTTGGCTTTTAAACAATTGGCGCGCGCAGGAGTGGAAAAGAATAAAATATGACGATTATAATACAGTTCATTAATCATGTCAGCGCTGCATCTATTTAAAGAAAAAAAAAACTCTTTTGAATAAAGAGTTTTGCGTGGCATAAAGGGTGATACAATGTCACTTACCAATTTTACTTTTTATAATCTCATTTAGCCTATTCCGGAAGTAACTATCCTAACTTAAGATATTATTATTTTATCTTATCTTATAAATGCGAAAGTAAGTTTGTTTTTTTGTTTGTAACATTTTCACACCCAAACCACTGAACCGATCATCCTGAAATGTTGCATATACGTTGTCAGGTGTACAGAAACGGACATAGGGTACCTTTTATCCCGAAAAAAAGTACTGTTCCCGAGGAAAATAACAATAATGTTCTTATGGTAATAGATGGCGCCACGTGTCTTTCGAATAACGATTGAATTGAGTATATTATTACAAGCAGAGTACAATCCGAATTAATTGTCAAATTCTAAATGAATGCGAGCGAAGCCCCGGGAAAAAGCTGGTTACAATATAAATAATACATATTAAATTAGGTAGAAAAACAAAAAAAAAACAACTTACCAAAAATCTCCTTTGTCAGTCAAAAAGTCGCAAAAAGTCACAGTTTTATCACTTCACACTTTCTCACTATTCCTTCACATTTCTGTATAAAAGAAGAAAACAAAAGTTTATAATCCAAAGTAATAATCGAAAATATAGAAAACTATGTAAATAATTATGGCATAAAATGCGAATTTAAAGTACAGATAGAAAATGTCTTTAATATAGAGTAAAACTTTTTGGGCTATCCCCCTCTGACTTTCGTCGACGTTGTTATGCATTTAAAATGGTGTTGCCATAGTTTTTCCTGTAATTTTTAAGTTTGTGTGTGTTTTGTGTCAAAAAATCTTTAACAATAAAATAAAGCGGAAGAGTTTGTTTGTTTGAACGTCCTAATCTCTGGAACTACTATTATGATTTGACGGCATTCAGACACGACCGGGAAGAGATCAGGCGCAGGACCAACAGCATAACGTGCGCACCGAGGCACAGGGGTATCGTCGAGGTCAGGCGCAGGACCAACAGCTTAACGTGCGCACCGAGGCACGGGGGTATCGTTGAGGTCAGGCGCAGGACCAACAGCTTAACGTGCGGACCGAGGCACGGGGTATCATAGAGTTCAGGCGCAGGACCAACAGCTTAACGTGCGCACCGAGGCACGGGGGTATCGTTGAGGTCAGGCGCAGGACCAACAGCTTAACGTGCGCACCGAGGCACGGGGTATCATAGAGGTCAGGCCCAGGACCAACAGCTCAACGTGCGCACTGAGGCACGGGGGTATCGTTGAGGTCAGGCGCAGGACCAACAGCTTAACGTGCGCACCGAGGCACGGGGTATCATAGAGGTCAGGCGCAGGACCAACAGCTTAACGTGCGCACCGAGGCACGGGGTATCATAGAGGTCAGGCGCAGGATCAACAGCTCAACGTGCGCACCGAGGCACGGGGGTATCATAGAGGTCAGGCGCAGGATCAACAGCTCAACGTGCGCACCGAGGCACGGGGGTATCATACCGCCAACTTCCAAACTCCGAGAAATTCCTGGTGGAAAAACCCAATAACACTTTGCCCGACCCGGGAATCGAACCCGGGGTCTCAAGCTCAGCAGTCGCGCTTGAAACAACAATGCCATCGAGGCAGTTTGTACGAGTATGTGTGAGTAAATGTATGGCTCTCATACAATGTTGGGAATTTTAGTACAATGGGCTAAAGATTGCTAACACAAGAGGTCGTGAATTCTATTCTGTTTAAAATTGTTGTGAATTTACTCCTAGTATCTATTGTACGTATAACTTATTCCGTTTTCACTAACACTAAGGAACAACTAAATTAACGCCTAGATATTGGTGTGCTGGCGGATTTTGGACTCTCAGCACAAAACCAACCGTTGAAAATCGTCTACTGACATCATGCTGTTACTAAAATTGATACGAATTTTCGGCTCGTTACTATTATAAAACTTTGTTCGTATTATAAAGTTTAGTTTCACCTTGATACTGAGAGACTTCATTATCATAATATAATCTGTCTATAGCATTCCCACTGCTGGGACACCAAGCTCCTTCATGCGTCATTTGAAATGTCAAGTATTGTAGCTTTAAGAGTCAAAATTATTAAGTCAGGTTGACACATAGTCGTGTGCCCAATATAATTGAAATGAAATAAATCATTTGTATTTTTATTTCAGGCAAAAAATACAAAAAAAAATGAAAATAATAAATTGAAAAGATAATATGGTAAAATCAGCAAAGAAATCATTAAGATTCAAAAAAGGAAATAAATAAATAATGAATTTCTGTCTTACTGTACTTAAAACTTTTTGAGGTTGAATTTTCAAAAATCTTTCCATGAAGCTCAACTTCGTTATACAAGTTTCTTTCGAGAAATATCCAGCTTCTAGACCCTGCGCCTTAGCCAAACTAACGATATAACATACTTATAACATCGTTTATCCCGACTGCCTATCAACACGCACAGCTTAAACTACTGGACGCATTAGGATAAAATTTGGAACACCGATAGCTATTATGACGTAAGCATCCGCTAAAAAAGGATTTTGAGAAATTCAACCCCTAAGCGAGTGAAATAGGGGTTGACAGTTTGTATAAAAATACGAACTATTGTGAGCCTTTTAACTACTACTCTGTTTAACTAAAGTGACACTAAATTGCATAGCATTAAGGGTTATTCTAGTTCAAATAACTTACAATAAAATACCTTTTAAATCTATTCATACACGATCAAATTGGCTATAAAGACTTTCAAAGAACCGGTTTGGTATTACTTAATAGCTGTCATTGGTCAGTTTGACAATTTGTTAATGGATAGATCGCAATTGTGAATGTAAACTTAATTAAACTTTTTGTAATCAGAACGTCACATAACTTGTTTTTTATAGGATTAACAAAAATAGGTTATTTATGCGTTAAATCACATAGTTTTTTTTAAATCTTGAATTAACTGTTCTATTAAAGAAAGTACCTACCTGCAACTACATCATTTACCGTGAAATATCAGATCAAAATAAGGATCTAAAATATTTTATTAAAACTAATAGCTTAGCTCTAAGGTAAGACACTAAGATAACTAAAAGATTGGCACTACAATTCACTCCATCTATCCCACGAAAACATAAATAAAATAAAGATTTACCGAGATTACCACAGGAAAATCTCACGAACACACACATACATACACACAAAACATTACCACACTTACATCACGGTTAACACACCTAATAAAATTGACAGAAATAATTCACTAAAAACATATGAGAAAACGATATAACAAAACACACACAGAAAAAAAACAAATGACAGAAAAAAATACCACACGATTTTCCAAAGTTGATTTTGTACGGAGTAAAAATCGTAGTTTAAAATGCAAGATGGCGTCTTAAACCGACGCAAACGCGGTACTGACTGTGAGTAGGCGCTTGCGCATGTAGGGGGGGTATTACAGTGACTATCGGTTGGGTAACTCAGGGACAGTACTCAAGGCTGTTTCGAGTGTGTTGTAAGTTCGGATTTATGTTAGGTAAACTTTATTTTTTAAGGTGAATATATAATGTCACATGACGACTGTGATGTTTACCCAGGGGTACAGAGGTGTTACCTACGTTGCCTTAGGTATAACTTTTTCTTCTTCTTTGCGTGTCGATGGACCCAAATGATACCCGACTAGTATAAAGGGTGTTAATAATTATAGCCTTTAACGAAGCCGAAAAGCATTCGTTCGCCGTCATTGCGATAATTTTTTTTTTCGTTCTGGACTATACCTGGGGACCTACTAGTTACGGAGATGTTGGAGGTTAAAGTTCCAACTTTTTCACAAGTTTTAAATTCCTCCATAACCCGTTTACTATGAAATGCGTCCATCAGCACAATGTTTTGAGTGCGTTACATTGAGTTTTACCGTAAAACGTAATTATTTTACTTCAAAAAAAAAGTCGTTTCCCAGCAATAATTTTTGTGTAGGATAACTTAGTCTGATGTATAGAATATTTGGTTGACGGCTTCGTGTAGAGTCCGTTTACACCCTGTATAGCCACTTGCACAGCTCTGTCGTTGGCTTCGTTTATATCCTGGAAGGTGCAGGTGGTTGTGCTGGATGGGCAAGAAAGGAATTGGGGCATATAGCTGTAAGCACTCGGCACTGTAAGGGCTGTAAGCACTCGGCTGAATGCAAACTTTATTAAAAGCGCGTAGTGCTTAATTTTTTTTTTTTTTCTCCAATGCAACAATGCCTAACCTAGTGTCTGAGTGTATTTAGTGCTTATTGCTTATTTTTTATTCCTTTTATTAGTATTATTTTCGTGCTTGCTATTTTGTGATCCCAAGGTTTCTACTACCATCTCTGTGTCTACTCGTGAGAACCTGTAATTGGCTCTGTGTCGCTTATACAATTGTAAGTCACTTATTTTAACTGTTGGTTCTCCTTTTAATAAATAAATATCCTGCAGAGGGGCTCCACACTAGTATTGTATATGGGACAGGTCGATGATACCCCATTTGGCCAGGTTACTTCTACAGCAGCCAACCTGGGCCCGCAAACTGTTTAGAGATTTCCAGATTGGCCACTGCAGCTCCTGTCCAGGAGGAAGATGTTCTGCTGGATTGATGAAGTGAGGAGGGGTGGGGGATCTGTTCCTCGGCAATTCATATCTGGTTTACGTTTTTTGTGCCCCGAAGAGTAACACAGAGGTTTACCCCACATATCGCCAGTTATGTGTAGGTCCTATGTATTACGGTTCTTACAGACGAGCGGCACGTTGCAACGGATGCCGTCGACACGCCGGTGGCTGCCGCCGACACCACAACTGCAAGCGTCGACGGCAGCCATCGATAGGTGGCGACGGCTGCATTTGGCAACGTGCCGCTCGTCTGTAAGAACCCTTAGAGGCGAGCTTATTCCCCTCAGCCGGATATAGACCTAAACTCCGGGCAACGTTATGTTTTCAATCGAAGGTTTTAGGACTTTGAAATGGCAGTCGAATATAACTATACAGCGGAACAACATTTTTTGAAGACCAGCAGGGCTATTACGTATCTTTCCGATATCCAGTGAGTATCAAGCTTCGGTTGTACACCGAACTTTGATGACAACCGTGAATGTCATAATATTGGTATTACGTATCACACTGAGTGGATATCACTTTACGGTGACTAACAGGGTCATACATTATCCCATGATCTGTCCACGAAGTAGACAAAATAGTTAAACAATGGCGTCTCGACCAACTTGGTCATTTGACAGGTCATGATATATACGAAACTAACCTTTTGACAGTTAATTGATGGACACCGAGCCCAGTTACTATCATTCCGAGCTGCCAACAGAGATACGTAATAGCCCTACTGGAGATTGAAATCAGAGACCCCAAGCTTGGAATCTTGCCTTTTTAACTAAAAAAGGGATAAGTAACTAAACTGTCAGTCTTTTTTCAACTTGGGGACAGCTTCCAGTCTAAGCAGAGGCAGCTGACTATCAGTATTTTAAACGGAACGTCTGCCTATTTGACCTCCACGATACGCCGTGGTAAGACTGGATGTCAGAGAACAACTTAGTTGAGAAAATGCTAGGCAAAAGGTACACAGGAAATAATTATGTCATACAACGATCAAATTCACCCACAAAGCTAATGACCATAAACTTTGCTTATGGTTTTATTAGTCTACTTAAATAGACAGTGCTGTGTATGGTGTCTATTACAATTCATCATTCGTTATGGTTTATGTAACTATTGCTATACATGGTAACATTTAATATCATGAGAGATTTAAGTTAGTTTCGACTCAACATTATCTTCCTAGACTTTTTCACAATTATATTGGGTTCGGCTTCCAGTCTCACCGGAGGCAGCTGAATTTTGTCTTCAGTTTTTGTTTACGTGAAAAAGGAAAAAATATGAGTCCAATATTCTTTGGAAATCTATCTGACGGACTAATTAGATTTTTTTGTCATCTAGGGTTCTACGCAAAAGATATTGCTGGGAAACGATTTATTGTTTTGTGGGGGTGAAAAATTACGTTTACCGGTAGGACTCAATGTAACGCACTCGAAACATTGTAAACTACTGTTACAGAGGCTTGGATAGTGTATTTAAGTAAAGTTTTTAACATTAAAAACATGTATGCACTTATTTAAAAAAAAAAACTTGTGAAAAAGTTGGAACTTTTAACCCCCAATCTCTCCGTAACTAGAAGGTTCCTAGGAATGTTCTAGAACAAAAAAATAAGATCGCAATGAGAGAGAGAGAGAACCAGAGAGTTCTTTTACACCCATTATAATAACACTGTGAAATTACAAGTGTCTACTTTTTACGTTTCAAAAGATACAGCTTCATGACAGATAGACAACCAGCGAATCTTATAGTAGGTATTATAATAAGGTTACGTTAGCACACTTATGTAAGCATCCACTTACTGAAACCTAAAATATAAATCTTGCCTAAATCTTGCGTGATGTTCTAATATGAAACTACGCATAACATAGCCTTACGTGGTGACCCTACTCAGCGACTGCGCTTGCGCGTGAAATCGAACTAGCATTTGTAACGTTATAGATCGCACGAACGTTGAATAAGTAAATTACTTTACTTTAGATACACTTTAACAGACATGTTGGACATGGTCTTTTTACCCGACTACGGCAAAACCAGAAGAGAGGGTTATGTTTTTAACAGTCTATGTATGTATTTACGTATCTTCCTTCATAGTGCCTAAACTATTCATTCGATTTTGATGAATAAGGTGTCAATCGTTTCATTATTATGGCTAAGGTAACATAGGCTACATTTTAACCGACTTCAACAATAGGAGGTCGATTTTGCCTTGTTAGCCACGAATTTAATTAGAGCGTGATTTTTCAGTAGTTGGGTTTTTTAGTTGTAGCACAAATTCTTGTTACAAGATGCAATGAATGATGATTCTTCTCTTGTAAAAGAATAGGTCTTTTCCCAGCTGTGGGACAGAATATACAGGCTGATACTACATAGTCTATATCTAATAATTAGGTTTCGCAACACGGTAAAACTTATATTAAGGTGGATGCTCCAGGGTAGCGCGCGAAATTCAATTTTTCTTACGTTTTTTTGCAATTTGCAGGTCAGTGTCACGTTGTATGTTGATTAAACTATGAATCGCGGCTGTAACACGTATGTAGTTACAGAATTATAATCATCAAAATCATCAATACAACCCTCCAAGCGCATAAAGGTACAGGAATGACTTTTTCAAGGTCAAATTCAGTTAAAAATGGTTTTCATCTACCATGTGAGCGTCGACTTCCAGTCTAACCGCATTCAGCTGAATACCAAAATTTTATGTGGACTGTCTGACCTACACGACCAAGTTATTGGATACCCTTTGGTAAGACTGATTGTTAGACTGGTAATATACAACACGCCTGTATATCCCCAAAGGGTTAGCCAGAGATGTGCCTTATGGTATACCCACATTTCGCTAGATTTTTCTTTCTTCATCGTGTGGTTAGTGCCTAACCTGGTGTCAGAGTTTTTATGCCGCCCATGGGCCTCTGACTTGGCTTTACATGCCGTCGAGAAATATCTCTCAGGCATGATGGTTTCCTCACGATGTTTTCCTTCACAGAAGCAAGTGATAATAATATACAATATTGTACATGAATACGAAAATTCAGAGGTGCGTGTCTTGGGTTCAAACTCGAGACCTATCACTTGGTAGTCCGTTACACCACAAGGCTATCACTGCTATGTTTTGTAAAGTGTACTGTTATAGAAGGTGAGTCTGTTCCCAACCCACCAACTGTTATAGACTGATTTATAATTACCTTCCTACTGTCACTCCTGTTGACATATTATTGTAATTCTAGTTGGCATAATGTTATTAATATTCCGTTTGACATTATTGATATTTTAAATTTGACCATGTTGACATTTTTTTATTTTTTAACTGTATGTAATTCAATGACATGCCACTTAATTTTAAATTTATAATTTTATTGTAAACCAATTATTTGCGTGCCCATGTGACGGCAAAATGTGGAGAACTTTATTATAAAAGAACATCTATGTACAGTCGTGGTCTTTTCCGCCTGATCAGTTAAATTTGTTTTCGATTAAATCATGCGGTGGCGCCGAGCCACGCCCCCTTAAAATTTAAGCCTATTAGGAAAACGTCAACTTTGACGCGCACAATAACAATAACTCTCATTTGGCGTGCGTCGTCAGTGCGCTCGGCCGATCGGTATCTCTTCATTCATTATTTCTATACAAAGTCAACGGGGCGGGGCTAGTGAGCGTTTCTATGTTGTAAGTGCAAGCAAAAATTTGCTTAGTGGTGATCAGGTGGGAGTGTACTCGATAGTACCTATTACCCATGTTTGCAAAGAATAAATGATTTGATTTGATTTAAACTTATATATTGTCACTTACGGGCTACAAAACACAAATAAAAAAACAGACACACAGAGAGATGCGCGCGGTGTGGGTGCGGTGTGATTTGATTTGATTTGAACCACCTGACACAAATCTAGACTACGGGCTGATACTAAGAAAATCCTAAAGGAAAGCCCAAAAACACTTTACCCGATCTGAGAATCAAACTCAGGAGCTCGCGCGCTTAGCAGTAGCGTTTGCCACTACTAAACCAACGAAGCAGTAATACAAAGAGGAATAATAAAATTATCATCAGCTCAAATCAATGTTCGTAAACTAATCGTGTGGAAAACTAAAATTTTCGCCCCATATTTCCGGTGGAAATCAGAAAAAATGGCGGAAAGTATGAAGGAAATGGTTTTTTTGAGGAAGGAAACGCAGCTAATAGCATGCATCGACTTAGTTCTACTGAAGGAAGCTATGTTTCACGCGATACCGCCCTCGTACTGATTCGTGGCGGTTCGATTCCGGGCAAGCAATTATTTTTATGATTGTGTGCAAAAATGTGGTGTATCAAAACTATAATTTGTCGCGTAATTATCTTTTATAGTGATTTCTGGTTCTATGATAATTTTAAGTTATTACTTTGTTGAATTTGAGGATCTCGTGGCTAAATAATGATATTCATTAATTCTCAGGGTTTTGTTAATCAATTTTGAGTTTATTCATTACAACATAATATTAGTGTAGATGAAGATAGATGTAGATTGCTAGCTATGACTGTCTATATATTATTACCGAATTCTCTAAATATATGCTAGACGTACAAACATATCTTATCATTATCGGTACTAACTCAGAATAAACTAGCAATTATACCATATCAATAAACATTACAACTAAGAGCGGGTCGTAAACCAAGCAATTCGGAGTTTCTTGATATGTTGCATAATTCTTTTTTTTTATTTGATATAATCTCTCATTTTTAATTATGTACACAATTACCTTTCTCCGGGTTTTATGTAATAATTATATTGTTACTTTTTTATCATTGTAGAATGTAGAAAATTTAGAATACTAATTATATACATACATACATAAACTTAGGCTTTTTTTGTAGGTAGAAACTACGAAACCATATTCCCTTTCGCCTCGTTCACGTTCATACATCTCTGCCCACGTGGCATGACCACCGCAGAAATAGAAAGAATCGACAAATCTTTTGTTGAGATGTACCTAGGAGCACACTTTGTCAAAATAACTGCTATAGTATGTCTATCAAAGTCTACAACAAAACACCTCAACAACTAAGAGAACTCCCATTTAATTATTTTAAGAAACAACTTAAAAAATGGCTGTTTAAAAATGTATTCTAAACAATAAGTGAGTTTTTAGCCTATAAGCCCAAATGTACCTAATGGTTTCACTGCACGTACTAACATATTTTGTTTGTGTATCATCAAGTGGTAATTGTTTTGTAAACTTTTTGTGGTAATTGTTGTACAATACACATTATGTGAGTTTTTAGCCCCTAAGTATATAATACCTAATGCGATGTTAGCTTAGTTCTTATTTTACAATATTTACATGGTGAATTATAGTAAGCGGAATATGTAGAACCTATAACTTTAACACCTCAATGTACCATATTTCATGTAAATAAAGATTATTTTTATTATTATTATTACTTTTCATCTGTCATTTTGTCGAATCAATGACAGATGAACGAAAGATTTGTCGATTCTTTCTTCGAAAAAACCCGTGGTCATGCTACGCGGGCTGGTCATACACGCATGATGGTTGCGAGTATTACCGCGCCGTCCCCCGCCCCTCTGCTCCGGTAGAGAATACGACACGCATAGCTACGTTGACCCCCAAACCAGCTTACGCCGCAATTGCAGCCTCAAACAATTCAGCTGCAATACAACCTAAGCAGCAGAAAGGGGGAAAGCAGAACCGTCGCTGTGAAACCCTTCCGCGGAATCCGGAACAGCGCTGTCCAGCAAAGCAAGAGTGTGATGAGGACGGCTTCACCATAGTTCAGAAGAAGAAGAAGAAGCCTACTTGTCGCAATCAATGCGGTACTGGGCTGTCAGGACCTAATATACTGCTGCGTCCAGCGATACCATCGACGTTGCTTTATGTGTCCCGACTGCATCACTGAAGGTGAAGACCAGCTGGACCTTGAGGGTCGAGAAGTTGGAACCGCGTCACAACACCAACTTCAAGTCGTTTGTGGTGCGAGTTCCGACACAGCATCTCGACAAGTTTCTCAAGGAAGAGTTTTGGCCGAAGGGTGTAGTCTACCGACGGTTTCGCGGCAGGCTACGTGACACCGCGCAGCGTAACACGACGCCGCCACTTCGTGTGTCTTAGTTCTTAATTTATAAGTTATATTTTGTATGTGTTAGTATGTTTTTATGTTGTAATGTAATTTTGTGTATTTTATCTATGGGCCTTATGATGCCTGATAATAAAATAATTGATTGATTGATTGATGGCGGCCCTAACTTACAAGCAATAAGTCGTGGGTTCAAACTCATGCAGGCGCATTACTTTGTGTAATTTATTTCATCACCACTGCTCTCAAAACGGTAAAGGAAAACATCGTGAGGAAACCGGCATGTCCTAGAACCAAAAAATTCGAAGACATGTGACATCTACCAAACCGCACTGGGCCCGCGTGGTGGATTATAGCCCATTCCCTCTCTTAGAGAGGAGACCTGTGTCCCAGCAGTGGGAACATTATAGGCTGATTAGCCATGAATAACCAGCCATGATGTGCCACTAATGGAAATAAATCAAAAATTGAAAAGGTTAATTAGAATACCGTTTCTTTTTCAATGTAGCAACACAGTTAACAAATACAATTCGTAGGCAATTCGCAAATATTAGCCAATACAATAATATGAACGCACTGTTGAAATGTTTGTTCAGTTCGATTTCAAGCGATAACTTGATTTTATTTGAGAATTCACATATTTTAGCATCTGTCAATAAAATGTTCATATCAGTGTGAGTGGCTCGTTGGTTCAGTGGTCGTAACTCGAATGCTGAGCATAGGCCCTGAGTTCGATCCCCAGGCCGGCTTAACGTGCTTTCCGAGGTACGGAAGAAACTCAGTATGTAATTGGTGGTCACCCATCCACTGACTAGCCTAGGCAAGCGCAGCCCCGAGCGGCTATTATTATTTAGCTCCTCAATACGGTGCCCTATATGAATCAATAGTAAAATTAAAATCTCTATCGCTTATTTGAAAAAATCATGTATTCATTTTCTTAAGATTTCACCTGCCTGCAGGTAACGCTCTGATTGGTTGTAAAAAATGGTTCTGACACGCAATTGGTCCATTCATTATACTGTTGTTATTAATAGCTGTCATCTTCTATTTAATAATTATTACCCTATAATTAGGTTGTTAATGTTATAACTTCACATTTTAGATAACTCCTTGACCCCCGTAATATTTAATGCATCCATCAGCACAATGTATTATAAATATATCGCTGGACATTAACACACAGCGCCATCTAATGCCACACTAAGCAACGAGGATTGTGTCGTGGATACTAGATATACATGGATCCTTTTTGTTTGTAAATACATACTTATTATACATATAAACATCCATGACTCGGAAACAAATGTCCATGCTCATCACACAAACTACCACTTGCTCCAACCGGGATTCGAACCCGGGACCCTAAGAACGTAAGGCAGCCTCACTACCGCTGCGCCATTCGGGTCGTCTTGAGTGTTATTGGGTTTTTTAATCAAGAATCTCTCAGTAGCAGCCACGGAGTCTGGATTTTTGCGATCGTCATAGGCTCGCCCCCTATAACATGGGTCTTAAATAAAACATAACTGGCGAAATGTGGGTGTACTATTAGGTACACTTCTGCCTAACTCTTCGGGGTTTACAGGCGTGATGTTATTAGTTATCTAGGTGTTGGAAACAACATAAAATATTTTAATTATAAAAAATAATTTGCAACATTAAATACCATTGTGGTAGCTAAAATGGCAACATTGTTTTTTATATCCGTTTTTTTTTTCTCTTTGCTCCTGTTTCTTGTACGTGGCGGTCAAGAATTATAAGAATATTTATTAAATTAAGGCGACTACAGGAGCTAAATTAGCAACTCTATTTGTGGTGGTTCAAACTTCGTTTGAAATACTGTTAGAATAAAGTTCTGATCAGCTTGCACTACAAAGTGGTTGTTACGTCAGTCACTGCGGGCCGAATAGTGCGAAATGAGTGGTTTTTTGCGATTTTCCAAAAATCTATAGATTGGACTAAAAAAATAAAACACTATGATGCTAATATGTTGCTTGTAGAATTATTTGGCAAAAAATCAGAATGATCCCATGTATTTTAGTATGGTTATTACTCGTTATAAGAAATTTTTAGAAATGGGTTCGTGATTTTTTTTATCTACTATAATTAGTTGTATCATGTTTTCAAAACACTATCATACCAGCATATATCCTGAAAAATATCATATATTTTTCTGGTTTTGTTTATTGCAATGAATCATATGCTTTTTTGCATTATAAAACTCGCGTTTAGCTCCTGTAGTCCTCTTAACAGTAATTGTCAGTAATCAAGTACAAAAATTGTGACAGTGATATCTACAATATCATGATCTGTCAAAGGACCTTTGTTCGAGACACCATTGTTTAACTATTGTGTCTACTTCGTGGACAGATCAAGGGAAGGGTGTGTGAAGTGAAAGCCGAATTTTAATTACGAGTAATCGATCCACCCAAAAAAATTGTGGTGCGGAGCTGGCAGTCTGCACTAGGAGATCACGATTATCGGCACAATCCTTGAGTCTGACGACCCTGGTCATGGTAAACAGTCAGATTACCTCACAATACCACGTAATAAGCGCTTTCTATAGATAAAAATTACGCGTGTGTTAGAAAGGCGTTCAGCTGACTGCGCAGGAGTTCAATGTATCAACTGTCTTAGTGTATGACAATTAAAGCGGGTAATTTGAAAATTGTTGACGCCATCTTTGTTTTGTTCGTGTGAATTTAATTAAGGTCTTTGTGTTTTATTGTTGTATTTCACAATACAATACAACATAACACCACGCCTGTTGTCTCTGGGATAGGTAGAGGTGTACCTACTAGTACATCTAAACGCCAACAACGCCAATTATGTTTAAGTCCTGTGTTGTGATTGGGGGCGAGCCTATTGACATCAACAGGGTGCAATTCCTGATAGCAAAACCCAATAATACTATGCCCGACTCGTGAATCGAACCCAAGACCTCATACCCAACATTCGGGTTTGCGTTCGCAAGCCCATATAGCAACATCTAAATGTGTCTAAACTCCTGCTATGGAATTTTCAAACCTAAACTTGGTGCTGAAAAGTAAAAAATCCAACAGTATGTTTAAATATACTTAGGCTTTCATTTAAGTTTCGCTTAGTGTTCACGAAAACGTGCAACCACAGTGTTGTTTTCAAGGCACACATCGATAACCTTAATTAAAAATGTCGTGAGCACATATAGCACTTTCATTTTTAGACAATACACAATAGAGAATACATAGCTTAATTACATGATTCTAGTCTCTAGGTATACATAATACTATGTAATCTGTGATGCTTCCTTTTGAGATATTACTAAGGTATATTCATCCGTGTAGGCAGACAGTACCTGGGCGTAAATACTAGCAAAATACTAGGTATTGATTTGTGCTTAGTTTATGATTGGGAGCAGCGGTGGCCCAGTGGTGGCGGCCCCGACTTACAAATAGTAAGTCTTGGGTTCGAACCCAGACAGGCGCATTACTTTGTGTAATTTATTTCATCACCACTGCTCTCAAAACGGAGAAGGAAAACATTGTGAGGAAACCGGCATGTCCTAGAAACAAAACTTCGAAGACATGTGACATCTGCCAACGCACTGGGCCCGCGTGGTGGTTTATAGCCCATTCCCACTCATAGAGAGGAGGTCTGTGTCCCAGCAGTGGGAAGATTAATAGGGTGATGATGATGGTATTCATCGGTGTAGGCAGAGACAATATCTGGGCCTAAATACTAGCTATTGCCCGCGTCTTCGCCTGTGAGAACTTCGGAAATTGTCTCAAGGTGCTTCCTCACCGGGAGCTTTATCATCTGCCTAGCCTTTTCCCAACTATGTTAGGGTCGGCTTCCAGTCTAACCGGATACAGCTGAATACTAGTATTTTACAAGGAGCGACTGCCTATCTGACCTCCACAACCCAGTTAGTACTGGGTAATACGATACCCTTTGGTAAGACTGGTTTTCAAACTTTCGAGCTAACTATCTGTAACGACTGTCAAAAATCTAAAATGACAGGTGGTCACCCATCTACGGACCAACCCAGGCAAGCGCGGCTTAACCTGAAGATTGAACCGAGCGGCTGATAATAAAACAATTCTCGTTGTGGTCGATTGTTCTTAATGACGTTTTATTTATTAATTCATGCAACAACAATTCGCATAGTGTTTGAATAGGCGAGACGACAAAAAAATCTAATTAGTCCGTTAGTTAGATTATCATAAAATATTTGACTCGTGTTTTTTCTTTTGTTACGTAACCCAAAATTGACGAAGATATGACGCTTTTAAAATTCTCAATACGTCACGCCTAGGTATATTTTTAGCTAGTTCTGACGTCACGAACCGACTCCCGGGTTTTGATGTGTTTTATCTTTTGTTAATATTCATTGATTTACAAAAACAAAAAATACGTGTCCATTAATTTCCAATACTCTAACTGACGGACTAAATAGATTTGCAATTTTTTGATACTGTCGTCATGCCTATTATTTAATACATTAATTAATATTTTACAGCTAAAAACAATAAGTAAATGTCACTAAAAATTAAATCAATAACATAATATGGTATGTATGTATATATCATATAACATAGTGGTATTTGGATTCCAAAAGAACAAGTCCACATCGTTAGCTATTTTTTCCCTCATGCAAGCTATACTTTCAAATATTAATAATAAATTTATAACTACAGGCCTCTTTTTTGATCTATCGAAAGCCTTCGATCGGGTGTCACATGACATATTGCTACAAAAATTGGAAGCTGTTGGTATTAGAGGACCGGCACTTCAGTGGCTGTCGTCCTATTTAAGCAATAGAAAACAATGTGTCATCATCAATAAAAAAAATGAAAATAATGTAATAATATCCTATTCATCGGAATATAAACATAATAAATATGGCGTTCCACAGGGAAGTGTGCTGGGCCCAATATTATTCCTCATTTATATAAATGACATCATAAAAATAACTAACCATAAATGCGTACTATTCGCTGACGATATTTCTGTTATAGTGACATCTAATAAAAAACTAAATACCATTTCAGAACATGAACTTGACATTAATAACACAATTGACAAATTATTGCATTGGCTTGACATTAACCATTTGATGATAAATTTAGACAAATCCGTTTACATCCAATTTAATCGATCAAATAATTCCAAAAATGACATTAAACTCAATATTAATAAAATCAATGAAGTAACGCGTTCCAGATTTTTAGGTGTAATAATAGATAAAGACATTAACTGGAAAGAGCACTTAGACAATGTTAGCACTAAAATTAATAAATTTGTTTATGCATTAAAACAACTAAAAAATTTAACTAATATAAAAACTGCTGTAATGACATACCACGCGTACGTCGAATCGTTGTTACGTTATGGACTAATAATGTGGGGTAACAGCACTGACTTCCAAAGATCATTCATAGCTCAAAAAAAGTGCATGAGAGCAATTTGTGGACTTAAGCCCGACGACTCGTGTCGACCAATATTTAAAAAACTTGGTTTGTTACCGTTACCGTCGCTTTATATTTACGATATATGTGTGTTTGTTATGAAAAATAAGCAACTATTTAAGACTGCAAATGATGTCAATCCTCGGAACCGACGAGATCCATATAAACTAGTGTTAAATGATTTGCCTAGACTGTCTAAATACAATAGTAATTGCTTGACAATGTGTGTGTGCATTTATAATAAAATACCAAGGCATTTCAAAGCCTTAAATACAAACTTATTTAAAATTGAATTCCATAAGTGGTTACTCGAGTGTAGTTTTTATAGTATAAAAGAATTTATAGATAAAAAATGTTGATGTTTTTACGATTGTTGTTGCTCAACTAGTGTTTAAAAAATTTGCATGCTATGTTTTATCCTAGCTAAACATGCTTGTGCCTCAATTTGTATTTAACACCCTTGTATACCATGTTTTACGCAAATAAATATTCTATTCTATTCTATTCTATTCTATTCTATTCTATGGTAAATATTATGTACTGTAAATAGTAATTTTATAAATTACTAGCGGACGTCACGCGGTTTCACCCGCGTAGTTCCCGTTCCCGTGGGAGTACGGGGATAAAATATAGCCTATGTTACTCAGTAAAAACGTGGCTTTCTAATGGTGAAAGAATTTTTGAAATCGGCGCATTAGTTTTTGAGTTTATTCATTACAAACATACACACAAAAATACAAATCTTTCCTCTCTATAATATTATAGTGTAGATTGTAAGTATTATCATGCCAAATTCTTATAAATCTATTCTTTAAAATGCCTAAATGTCTTTAATAATATTAAATGTCAAAAAGGTAACATCAACATCATTCTCTTGCTCATAACCCAATTCATTAGTGGTCGGCGCAGCATGTCTTCTTCTTCCATACTTCTCTATTTCTCGTCATCTCATCAGACACCTCCTTTCTTGCCATATCATCCTTCACACAGTCCATCCATCGTTTCTTTGGTCTTCCTCTACCCTTATACCCATCCACATTCATACTCAAATCTTTCCTCACGATATTTTCCTCAAAACTATTCCAATCGTGACTTAAGAATTCCTAACACAATTTCTAATATCAACTAAAAAACATTTCGTGTAATCAAGCAAGATATCAACCGAATGTATGGCAACTTTGACAGGTTGCAAAACTGAGAAGAAATGGGTTCTATGTAATATGGTATCAAACTGTGGCTCAATATTACAATGTTTTTTGTGGTACTTGAATCTAGATTAAGGTTTATTTATTTCTTAACTATCTTTTGGCCTATGCTTCGCTCGCTTTTATTTAAAATTTGACAATCAATTTGTGATATACTCTGCTTGTTATAATACAATTCAATCACGATTCGAAAGACACGTGGCGCCATCTATTATCATAAGAACGTTATTGTTGTTTTCCTCGTGAACAGTACTTATATTCGGGATAAGAGGTACCTTTTTTTTATGGGAAATCATCAAATGATCATCATCCGCTCTGGGCGGAGCTGGAGGGAGTGTCAGACTTTTACTGACTAAACCCATCCATGTTCCTTCATCGCCCTTTGTGTTCCGGGGCCACAGTATCTCTTTCGAATAGTCCGCAGCCCCGGCAGGCTTCGGCCCTTGCGGACCCATAAAAGGTACCCTAAATCCGTTCTCTTTAATTTACACCTGACAACGTATATGGAAAGTTTCATGACGATCGGTTCAGTGGTTTATGCGTGAAAAGATAACAAACAAACTTACTTTCGCATTTATAATATTATAGTAAGGATTTTAGATCTTTCTAGAAGCTCTTTCGGTGTCTTTCATGTATTTTATTTTTTGGTATTTTGTATTGTCAACAGATTTTCTGCCACAAGGTTTCAAAGAGCAGCTTGACTTAACAGTAGTTATCCAAACAATGGTTCTAATTAACGATAGACTGTTTGGTAAAATGAGAACGATAGCCTACAAATTTAAGCCTTTATAAATGGGTGATTAATACAATTCATCTCTGTTTGAGAAGACGAGCTTGTCTGTCAGTTGACAGTATTATAACTCACAGAATAGTCACTGGACCTTTCACAGTCCACTGTTGGGCATAGCTCTCGCAAGGTCCAATACAAAAACCTGAATTCTCCGTCTAGCTTTTCTACACCGTTAAGACTCCCTCAAAAACTAGTCTACAATCATTTCCTACGTACTAAATACTTGCAAAATTATGTCTAAAATGTCGCCATTCAGTGATCTAATTTGATCGCGTATGCAGGCAACGCCGCGGTACATTGTAATGCCAGGAGCGAGCCAGTCGCTTTAGTTTTGCGTAAGCGACGAAGTGAAAGTCGAACGCAATGGCAAAACGAATTTTGGTTAAGTCATTTCAACTTGTGTATTGTATTACTTGGAGTTTTTGATAGAGGATTTTGCTTTTCGTGTAGATGATAATTCTTAAGATAAGCTTAAATTCCCACGGCTCGAAAAACCCAATAACTCTTCGCTTGACCCGAGAATCGAACCAAGGACGTTATGCTCGGCAGTTGCACTTGCCACCAATAGACCAATCAGGCAGCTATGTTGTCATAAACTGTGCATAAATACCGGGCTGCACTTTACTCTACCTGAGGCCACTCAGATCCAGCCTGTCCCCTTGCTGTCCTCTCCCAGCGACGCCCTAAGCCGAGGCCCGTACCCCGCAGGGGGTGCCCTTAGCGTGTAGTCGCTTAGTCTGTAAGTTTTTTGCCCTGGCTGGAGGCCTTACACTTAAAGCACCCACAGGAAAGTCCGGTTAAGCAGACGACAACCTCTCAGGTTGAACTGCGAGATGCCATTTCAAAAAAAAATACTCTACCTGAGAATTGAACCCTGAGCTCCACACTCACCAGTCGTAGTGACAACTAAACCAACGAAGCAAGAAATGAACTATTATTTCTTTACCAATACTTACGTATTGGTAAAGAAATAATAGTTCATTTTAAAAGGGTTAACTAAATCGAGACTTGTGTGCTGGCATGTTTCAAGGTCAGGTTTGGTAATAACTATGAGGCAACAGTAATGCTTTTAATTAATATGCAGGTGACTTGGCCAGTATCATTGATTAATATTTCATTCACTGTAAATCTCCCAAGGGGGCGGTTTGGTTAGTCCGTGACTAACATCAAGGGTCTCCAAATACAAAAACAAATGATCACTGCAATAAATGTAGAAAAACAATTTTAATTTTAATACAATATTAAATTAAATTAAATTTTAGAACAATTTTTAATTTTGTTACAATTTTATTTGTAATACGTATGATTTCTTGTCACCAAATGCTTTTTATTATTTTGTTATTTTATGCGTTAACACCTAGTTTTATGTGCATGCTGTGGTCTCCTGTAATTGAAGGAACACACTTATAAGAAACTTTGTATAACTGTGACTTCTAATGTATCTATGTATCTTTTGTTGGCAATCCAAATAAATAAATAAATAAAGGTTGTCATGTTCAAATAATTTTGGTAAGTACCTATTATTATTTTTACCTGGTAATCTTACCTATTTTAAATTGTGTGTTTTTCTATTTTATGTGTTTTTATTATATGTCTTATAGGACGATATATATTGGACGAGTCTGTCATTATGTTATAATTAATGGTACCTAAATAAAAAAAATATGGAAATAAGTAAAATTTGAAAAAGTTGAGGGTAGCCTAACTAAAACAGAATTTATTGCATTGAGTGATAAATGTTGATATCGTTTCAGCATCTTAAAGAATATTATCTAAAACCGATCATTTTTGGTTTGTAAATAACTAGCTTATTACAGCAAAAGATTGTCCCTCGGGATCATACTATTGGCATAAAAAGTATCCTTTGTATAAATCCAGGTTATAAACTATCTGTGTGCTAAAAATTATCCAAATCCTTACAGTAGTTTTTGCGTTAAAGAGTATCAAACATTCATCCATCCTCACAAACTTCCTCATTTATAACTTTAGTAAGATTACGCCGGTTTCGATTTTATTTTTGTAATTTTTCATCAAAATTCGTCTATTTACTTTTCAGTTTTATACAAAAAGACATTTTGATAAAATGAGGCAATTTGACAAGATTCGAGTCGCTGTCGTCAACGACAAGCTCAATTTTGGCACTTAAAACCTAATGATGCGTCAAATTGACAATTTTCTTTATACTAAACATTAAATTGTTTTAAATAGCAACTTTTATTTCACCAACTTCAGAAAAAAGAGATCCTAAGGCGACTGCAGGAGCTAAATTAGCAACTCTAATTGTGGGGGTTCAAACTTCGTTTGAAATACTGTTAGAATAAAGTTCTAAACAGCTTGCACTACAAAGTGGTTGTTACGTCAGTCACTGCGGGCCGAATAGTGCGAAATGAGCTGTTTTAGCGATTTACAAAAAAAACTATTGATTGGACTAAATAAATAAAACACTATCATGCTAATATGTTTCTTGTAGAATTATTTGCCAAAAAATCAGAATGATCGCATGTATTTGAGTATGGTTTTTACTCGTTAAAAGAAATTTTTAGAGATAAATTCGTGATTTTATTTATCGAGTAAAATTAGTTGTATTATGTTTTCAAAACACTATCATACTAGCATATATCCTGAAGAATATCATATATTTTTCTGGTTTTGTTTATTGCAGTGAATCATATGCTTTTTTGCATTATAAAACTCGCGTTTAGCTCCTGTAGTCGCCTAATGTAATCGTGTCGCCTATAATGTAGCAATAAATGCACCCCATATATTTGCGTATCAAAATAAACATATTTTATTTCACATAGAGGTCTACATGTGCACTTATGAAACGTCGAGAAAATGTGTATTTCTAAACGAATCTAGATAAAACTAAGACACCCTTAATATAATATAATACTTAATATTGTTAATTATCTTTGGTCTAGTGGACGCAAACACGACTGCTGAGCCTGAGGTTCTGGGTTCGATTCCCGGTTCGGGCAAATTCATATTGGGTTTTTCCATCAAGAATTTCTCAGTAGCAGCCACGGAGTTAGCATTTGCGCAACGTTGATGGCAATAGGCTCACCCTTTATTACATGGGACTTAAACATAACTGGCGAAATATGGGTGTACCACTAGGTACAAATCTGCCTAACTCTTCGGGGATAACAGGCGTGATGTTTTGTAATGTGATGTTTAAGGAATTTTGTATTATTTCGACATCTAAACATTGAAACCACACACTCGGAAACCGCAGAAACCACTACTGCACTATTCAAGCTAAAACAAATACGTACACTTATATCATTGCAAAACACATACGGTTATACATTCTATTACAAAACGCGAGCAAAGCCGCAGCAAAAACATAGTTACAGAATGGTGAAAGTAAATAGTGCATATAGGACCAAATTACATTGAGCTTTAGGGGCCAGCGCAGACGACAGACTTTTTGTCTGCGACAGACAAAAAATCTGCGACAAATTTTGCGTGATTGAAAGAAAGAAAGCAAGTATTTATTACAAAAAGATAGAATAGACATTATGACAAAATTATATACAATGATTGATAACTTTGACTACTTTTTTGTCCATTCTAAGGCGATCAATAGAATCCTTTCCATCAGTAGATCCTTATAGTGGACAATAAAGTAGTCAAATACGTCACTCACGACAAATTTGTCGCAGAGTTTTTGTCTGTCGCAGACTTGTACTCACAAAAAGTATGTGGTTTGCGCTGCCCCTGAATAAAACCAGAATTCTGAATAAATGAAGGTCTGATTATACTGGAGAGTAAAAGAAACATAACTCAACATCAAGCTTGTATTTCCCAAAAGGGTTGGCAGAGATACAGACGCTACATCTAGCTACTACTCTCTGTCAAATTTCTTTAATAGATTTTCAACTCTATCGCTAAAGTATTAGGTTGAAGGTTCTTTGGGAAAAATTGACAGTTTCGGGTGGCTTGATGTGCTGGCTTCTGTAAATAGAAACACTTATCTAGATGTTATTGGGAGCAAGCCTATCAAGTAATTAGGCACTATCTATATCGACTGCTAGATTTGTTTGAAATCCTTTTAGACCTAGAGAGAAATTCCAATAATTACCCGACTTTTGATAAATCATTATCGTCATTCTCTTGCCCTTATCCCAATTCATTTGTGGTCAGCGCAGCATGTCTTCTTCTTCCATACTTCTCTATTACTCGTCATCTCATCAGACACCTCTATTCTTACCATATCATCCTTCACACAGTCCATCCATCGTGTCTTTGGTCTTTCTCTACTCCTATACCCATCCACATTCATACTCAGAACTTTCCTAACGACATTTTCCTCATTCCTCCGCATCACGTGCCCATACCACGACAACCGTGCAAAGTGGCGCCGGTGACTGAAAAAGTGTGTGGTGATCCCACACAATTTTTCAGTCACCGGCGCCACTTTCAGACTTCCTCTATTTGCAATTAAATATTCAGAAACTATCTCTGTATCATACCTCGGAAAGATCTTTAAGCGGTTAAGCCTGTTTGTATATTTGTGAATATTTGACAGTTGTAACGGGTGAAAAAAAGCCTTGAAGATAGGTAAGTCTGACAACTAGACTTACCAAGAGGTACAACCCCGTAACGAAGTTGTGTAGGTCAGATGGGCATGGATGGATGGCGCTCCATGTACAGTTGTGGTCTTTTCCGCCTGATCAGTTAAACATTTTTTCGTTTAAATCATGCGGAGGCGCCGAGCCAGGCCCCCTTAAAGTTAAGGCCTATTACATTATTATAACAATAACTCTTGTTTAGCGTGCGTCGTCAGTGCGCTCGGCCGATCGGTAAAACTTTGACACCAAGTTAGGCACTAACCACACGATAAAGAAATAATTATCTTGAGGTCGGCTTCATGTTCCATTTTGTTTATGTGTTTTGTCCTGTGCGGGCTAATAAATGCTTTTTCTTTCTTTCTTTCTATGTCTACAAGTATTAATAGTAGTAAAAGCAACTTTTCACAAAGACATAAAAATATTTTACAAACGATTTTGTGTAGAATATTTACGAGCAATGCGAAGAAATTGATGTAAATGACTTCGTTATGAATATGGGTTCACTGAACGGTCATTGAACTGGGAAAACTTGAGTGCAACCGATGCTTGCTATATCCCGCTTCAAATATAAGTCATCAGGCAATTTTGAACCGTCAGACTTCAATAAATATTAGTTTAAACAAAGGACATAATTAAAAGGAATATAGTGCTCATTAAAGTAGGTATCGTGCTATCTGAATTTTGGAGGTCAGATAGGCAGTGGTTTATGTAAAATACTGGTATTCAGCTGCATCCAGTTAGACTGGAAACCGACCCCAAAATAGTTTCAGAAAGACCGAAAATTTACGTTTTCTTTTTAAGGCGACTACAGGAGCTAAATTAGCACCTCTATTTGTGGTGGTTCAAACTTCGTTTGAAATACTGTTAGAATAAAGTTCTAATCAGCTTGCACTACAAAGTGGTAGAAATGAGTGGTTTTTACGGATTTACAAATAATCTATAGATTGGACTAAAAAAATAAAACACTATCATGCTAATTTTTTTAGAATTATTGGCCAAAAAATCAGAATGATCGCATGTATTTTAGTATGGTTTTTACTCATTAAAAGATTTTTTAGAGATAAGTTCGTGATTTTTTTTATCGAGTAACAGTAGTTGTATTATGTTTTCAAAACACTATCATACTAGCATATATCCTAAAGAATATCAAATATTTTTCTGGTTTGTTTACTGCAGTGAATCATATGCTTTTTTGCATTATAAAACTCGCGTTTAGCTCCTGTAGTCCCTTAATAACTAATGATATTGCTTTGAATATTCGAATGTGTGTATATGAGATACTCATCTTGCAAAAACCTTCAAGATAGAGGAGAAATTCCAGCAACAGCAGCAATAATTAAGTAGCAACATTTCTTTAAAAAAATGTGACATCGTTTAACAATCGCTTTGCCTACAAATGACATATGATTGCGCCATTAGCTCTAACCTCTTGAGGTGATGACTAGGGCTGTGAGAACATAAGTCTAACAAAGCGTGGCGAATGTATATATATATATATGTGTTATTGCTTAATAGTAAATAACTATGTACTTTGTGTCATGTCTGTCATATTAAACATAAATACTTTAATGTAGGCAGTGAATTATCGGACTTAGGTTGGCCGAAGCAAGGAAAACCTGTTCAGGTGGAGATTCATAGATGACTTTGCCCTGGAGTGTGAATGTGGTGCTGTCCCACAAACGATGGGACATTTGATTTCGTGTCCTGCCTGTACTCTTGTTTGCTCATCACAGAAGCTTCAGCGCTTCTGAAAATGGAAATCTCGTCGCTAAATTTTGGACCGACTCAATTTGAATAAGAACGCCTTCTGAATCAAGTTTTAATTAGTTAACTTAATAAATAGTTTCATTACTAAAACGTCATCATCATTCTCCTGCCGCTATCCCAATTTATCTGGGGTCGTCGCAGCATTTTTTGTTTGATGGACAAGCCCTCGACACTATTACCAAGCCACTGAAACTCAGAATCGTCAAAAGCGCAATATATCTTCTTTTTCAAAATCTCATGTTGAACTCATGGAAGCCACGAGATTACCAAATAACATTATTCAATTGAATAGGTTATCAACGTAACTACTAAAATACATCTAAGGTGACGTCATCATTATCTCGTCTTTAGCCTTTTCACAACTATGTTGGGGTCGGCTTCCAGTCTAACCGGATGCAGCTGAATACCAGTATTTTACATGAAGCGAATATATGGGTAATACGATACGCCTTGGTAAGACTGGTTGTCAGACTTTTCGGGCCACTGACTACCTGTAACGACTGTCAAAGATCTACAAATAACAGTCGAGATCAACTGCTTAACGTGCTTTCTGACGGAGGAAACTCGGTATTTAATGAGTGGTCACCCATCTACAGACCAACCTAGGCAAGCACGGCTTAGCCAAAAGATCGTGGCTGTTATTGTTTAGCTACGAGCTCCTAAGGTGACCTACATTTATGTAAAATTAGGCTATCAACTGTCATAATAAATACCACCTACATACAAATAAAACCTTGTATGGACAAAGGATGTCCTTTCAAATGTTAACTACTTTTTTTATTGTCATCCATTTTGGATCCTCAGAATGATTATCCAATTCACTTAATACCGTATATGGTTTTATGAATTAATAACTGATCGATTTTGAATAAATTAGGTACACGGATTTGTGTTAATACGTGTCATTTTGTTGTTAAAGGTGGCTTTTTTTTTGTTGAACTGGTCTATTTTAATTGAAATGAGACGGTAATGCGTAGGTGTTTTTTTACATAGCCGTAATTAAGTTTCTGAAGATGGGCATCATCTGCCCAGCCTTTTCCCAACTATTTTGGGGCCGGCTTCTAGTCTAACCGGATGCAGCTGAATACCAGTATTTTACATGGAACGACCGCCTATCTGACCTCCACAACCCAGTTAGTACTGGGTAATACGATACCCCTTGGTAAGACTGGTTGTCAGACTTTCGGGCCACTGACTACTTTTTACGACTACCTGTAACGACTGTCAAAGATCTACAAATGACAGCTGGGACCAATGACCTAACGTGCTTTCCGAGGAAACTCGGTATGTTATAGGTGGTCACCCATCCACGGGCCAACCTAGGCAAGCGTGGTTTAACCTGAAGATTGATCCGAGCGGCTGCTATTAACTAGCCACGAGCTCCTCAAGTTTCTGAAGATGGTATGCATTACAATTCATCACGAATGTAATACCCGTATACATATATCTACTACTGGTCCGTTTTTCATTTTTGTTTTAATTAATAAGAAATAGAACAAGATTTGTTTTAAACAATCTACACTAAAATTATAAAGGGGAAAGATTTGTATTTTTGTGTGTGTGTATGTTTGTAATGAATAAACTCAAAAACAATTGCGGCGATTTCAAAAATTCTTTCACCATTGGAAAGCCACGTCTTTACTGAGCAACATAGTCTATATTTTATCCCCGTACTCCCACGGGAACGGAAACTACGCGGGTGAAACCGCGTGACGTCCGCTAGTCTTAAATATTTTCGTTGCATTGTAAAGCTCGTGGAATGCGCGTTGATGTCTTTTGTATTAAAAAAAAGTCTCCAAAGATTGTTTGATGTTCATGGTTTAAAATCTTCTTTCTAATTATTTAAAACATTGTCATTAATATGTAATATCATTTTCAATAGTATACAGGGTGGAAGGGAAACTGAAGCTAAAACGGTCACCACGTACACACATCAAAAAAGTTTGCGATTACTTTGAAAAATCGAAATCTTTTTTGTTACGTTAGATTATAATTATGATGAAAAATAGTTTCATTTTTTTATTTCAAACAGGGTATTTCTTTTTAAAGAAAACACACAACAAAGAATTTTTCTTGAAAAAGTTCAATTTAAAAATAAAAATATCAGCTTATGCCAGTGATCACAATTTTTTTTTGATGTGTTTATATCATTCTGAACCCTCCACATACCACTAAATAAAATAATAGGTATAATATCACTTTATCTGACCTGGCAAGCTACGCCTAGAATAGACACGGAGTTAGTGTTTGAAAGGTAGCTTCACAGCTGATAGAACTTTAAATTATTATATCAAAAACGACGTACACAACAAAAATTAAGATAGCCGAGAGTGAGCGAGTTTATTCTCTAGATTCTTCGTCTTTATCGTGTGGTTAGTGCCTAACCTGGTGTCAGAGTTTTTATGCCGCCCATGGGCCTCTGACTTGGCTTTACATGCCGTCGAGAAATATCTCTCAGGCATGCTGGTTTCCTCACGATGTTTTCCTTCACCGAAGCAAGTGATAATTATACAGTACGCACATGAATCCGAAAAGTCAGAGTTGCGTGTCTTGGGTTCGAACTCGAGACTTATGACTTCAACATTTTTACTAAACCCAAGGTCTCTTAATTTGTCACCACAAGACATAAAAACTAAAATTAATTTTAACTTACTTTCCACACAAAAATCTTATCAAAAAAACTAGTCCAAATCGTGACCCGAACGCACGATTATTGTGGCAATACAGAATCAACCTGAATTCTTGGGATACTGATAGACAGACAGACAGACAAAAAACGGCTACTGATATAAAACGAGTTATCGATAATACGTTGGTTGCGTAAGCGTCGCAGCACTTGTGTAATGTCTGTGGCATGCTGTAAGTCCTTGCTAGGGAGGGGAAAGAAATATCGATAGTTTGTATTTGGTGTTGAGGATTTTTGTTCATTTTCTTATCCTTACTAATATTATAAATGCGAAAGTAAGTTTGTTTGTTACTTTTTCAGTTGTCACGTCTAAACCACTGAACCGATCATCCTGAAATTTTGCATATACGTTGCCAGGTGTACAGAAACGGAAAAAATTAATCAATTAGTGTTCCCGAGGAAAACAACAATAACGTTCTTATGATAAAAGATTGTCAAATTCAAAAAAATACGTAAGCAAAGCCGCTGGCAAAAGCTAGTTACCGTATTTGATTTTATAATGTTAAAATAAGCATTTTAATTCAAGGATGCTTCTCTCTTCAAATTTACTTATTTCGATGCGGTATTTACCAAAGGGATGTTGATATAATCGATTTTAGAAACAGTAAGTTTGTTGATTGATGAATTAGATAAACTTCACGCTTGGTTTGCGGCGGTGAAAGCAGCGTTATCGATTGTTTAATATTCGAAGTTGTAATGTTTTTTTTATATTTATTTTGTAATCATAATCAGTATTATTTATATATAACATGGGGTTGAGTAAATGTTTTTATAAGTTTTATGGAGCAAGTTATAAGCTCTGTTGTTCTTGAAAAAGAATTAACGTACAGTTCTTTTTTATACCAGTAATAAAGTGAAAATGCTCCGCTCTTCTTGGTCGTAGGGTTATGTTAAATAGTCTATTATCTTTCTCGAAATCGGTAAAAAGAAATATAATATTTTTTGGCCAAAGAATCAGCATTACCATCCAACGTGGCAATGCTGCCAGCCTTCTGGGCACTTTTCCTGTTGACAGCGATGTGGACGATTTTTTTGTCGACCTGTAACGGTTACAGGTTGTTACTTGTACATATTTTTATTATTATTTAGAGTTATAGTTTGTATAAAAGTAGTGTAAAAATAAAATTACATATTTGTAGACAAATACTCTCGATAAATTGGCCACCTAACATTAAAATAATATTTCAATTTGAACCAGCAGTTCCTGTGATATAATATTAGTACATATGACTTAAGTAGTCTTGGTGGTGATTAAAACGTTAAAACACACAATATCATTATTATTTATTCAGTGTGACTGTAACTACAAAACTACCTTCGAGCCAATATCCAGAACAATCATAGAACCAATCCAACCTAACTGAGAAAATTAAACCTTAATCGACAAATAACCGGCCGAACTAATCCCATCACTACAAAACAAGCCACAAGGAAGCAAACATTCAATAAATTGGAGCACCATTACTATTATACACTATATATTATATCTACACTCTAACTCGCTTCTACCGGGGTACCTCTTACTTAGATATCAAGCAATAATACCCACTCAATTAACCACCAAGAGTTAAAATAACAGCAATGTATTTATTCATCATCTGCCTAGCCTTTTCCCAACTAAGTTGGGTTGGTTGAATTACAGTATTTTACATGAAGCGACTGCCCATCTGACCTTCACAACCCAGTTAGTACTGGGCAATACGGAACCCTTTGGTAAGACTGGTTGTCAGACTTTCGGGCCACCTGACTACCTGTACCGACTGCTAAAGATCTACAAATGACAGCCGGGAACGGCTTAACGTGCTTTCCAAGACACGGAGGACACTCTGTAAGGCTTCTGTATATACAATATCTTAAGAATGTTTTGAGTGCATTACATTGAGTGCTACGTAAAGAGTGATTTATCACATAAAATTCAACAACCATTTTTAAGCAGTCTCACTTAGTTTGATGTACAGAATGCTTCGCCCAAGCAGGCGCATTACTTTGTGTAATTTATTTCATCACCACTGCTATCAAAACGGTGAAGGAAAACATCGTGAGGAAAACAACATGTCCTGGAACCAAAACTTCGAAGACAAGTGACATCCACCAACCCGCACTGGGTCCGCGTGGTGGATTATAGCCCATTCCCTCTCATAGAGAGGAGGCCTGTGTCCGAGCAGTGGGAACATTATAGGCTTATTACGCTACACGCAAACGATATATTACTGTATACTAATTAGATTTGGTGTGTAATGAAACGCGTTAGCAGGATATCCTGGTGTATAATTGCATATAACACCTACTTATTTTTACACGTTGGAAATATTGGTATTTGTATACGAAAACCGGTTAGGTTGCTGTGTTTATACAAGTCTACATTTAGTACTGGTAACGAGTAAAAATTTTTTTTGTAAATATTGCGTCTGTCTTCTCCGAAGGGGTAGGTAGATATGTATGTATATCTAATACTATACTGATACTCTTAACCCAAATGTTGACTGGTAGACAATGGCTTGTGGTATTAAGGGGCTGACAACACCCAATTTGTTGAAATTGATGTTATTTAAGCAGTTTAAAAAAAAACTCTTTGTTCTAGCACATCAAAAAAAATACATATGTTGAAATTCATCACAATTCAAAGAACTTGTAGGGACTCGATAATAATTAGGCGAAATCGGCTCGATAGGAAATAAGCAAAGATTGGTCTTAAAATCATCATTAACGGTTCTATGTCTTTATTTTTTTGACGTATGGGTCTGCAATTAAAAACAAGATGTCAACATATTTATACCTAAACCTAGCGGTTTCGATTCATATCTCACAAATAATCCACACTTGTTTTATTTCAATATTTATTCATTATAATATTTTCTTCTAAAACCTGTAGGCTTAGCCAAGTTGACAATCTACAATCGTTAACGCTAATAGAAAACTAACCAAATGTATGGGAATGACATCTATCAACGTTAAGTCACGTGGTCAAAACAAACGAATGGAAACTTTAAAGTTTAGTCAAAACTGTAAGTTGGCTACGATTTATATGGGATGTAGGGATCACGATTGTAGAAACGAATACATTTCATTCTATCATCTTGATCGATGTAAACTTGTCTACGAAAGTTTATATTCGTTTGTTTTGACCTCGTGACTTAACGTTTACGATTGTAGAAAGAGAATCGATACGAATCGTTTGTAACTTGGCTAGGCCTGCAGGTCGCCCAGTAAAAGTGACGTCTCCTTTACTTCCATACAAATAGACAGTGTGGGCGATTTTGATGTTAACAGCGCCTTAAGTCCGCCTATGTATCACTATTACATCAAGTTTAAATAAATAATGTGCACCACCCCTAGACCAACTGAACTATCTAAGTTTCCTCACGATATTATTATATACCTTCGCAAAACAAACTAAGTCAACCAGCTAAATGTTTATTTCAATGTCCTTTTTCTATTACAAAGTCGTCTTTGGCAAGAACTGCGAAATGAGCGCCACAAAACATTTAGTAACAATTTATAAGTTGTTACCAAAGAGAGCGAAGTTTAGACTAGCAATGTTACAAAGTATTTAAAAGAAACAACTTGCGAAATAACTTTAACAAAGTATTTGTTCTAGATTTTTGTAAGCCTATTTCAGATATTAATCCTCCTCACCTACTCGGTTTGATCGAAGGTTAAGCTACTCTAGCCTAGGTGGTTTCGTGGACGGGTGACCATTTATGTGTGTCGAGACTCCTCCATGCCTCAGAATGAAAATATTTCACTATAGGCGCAGACACGTTCACAAGCGACAGTACGGCCGATCGTATGCGTTGACATTCTGCCGGACGCGATCGGCTGTCCCCGCATCCGTTCGTATCCGATACGATGCGAGCTGTTTGGTGGAAATCATCCTTTGGCATAGCTAATTCACTTTCGATCAGACCTCTTTCTCAACGCACTTTTATTTGTACAAGCCTAATTCGATCAATAAACATTTAAATATAAACCTAAACTCAATAAGCCGTCAATGGTTGCTCAACCCACGAGCAGTTGGATAACCAATCTGTGTTGACATCGGTTGATAGGCGGCAATCATTCACTGTATGTCTGTGGTGACATCGGTATGTACATATTTCCATTTCTCATGTCTGCTTGGTTATCTAGAGGAAGCAAGTACGACTGCTGAACATGGAGTCGTAGGTTTGATACCCGGGTTTGCAAAAGTATTTTGTTTTTTTGTTAAGAAATCCGTCAGTCTAGATATTATCCTGCCGGGGCTGCGGGACTATTCGAAAGAGATACCGTGGCCCCGGAACACAAGGGGCGATGAAGGAACATGGATGGGTTTTAGTCAGTAAAAGTCTGACACTCCCTCCTGCTCCGCCCAGAGCGGGAGGAGTCATTTGATGATTTCCCATCCGAAAAAAAACTAGATATAATACGCCTCTGTCTAACCCTTTGGAGGGTAAAAGAATGATTATATATGTCCGACCATTTAGTCTAAATTCCGTCACGATATTGTTTTTCACTTTCAGTGTAAAAAAAAATGACAATGGATAAAAAGTCATACATAATCTTCATTATCTGCCTAGCCTTTTAACAACTATGTCGGGGTCGGCTTCCAGTCTAACCGGATGCAGCTGAATACCAGTATTTTACATGGAACGACTGCCTATCTGACCTCCACAACCCAGTTAGTACTGGATAACACGACACCCCTTGGTAAGACTGGTTGTCAGACTTTCGGGCCACTGATTACGTGTAACGATTGTCAAAGAACTACAAATGACTCGAGACCAACGGCTTAACGTGCTTTCCGAGGCACGGAGGTAACTCGGTATTTAATGGGTGGTCACCCATCCACAGACCAACCTAGGTAAGCGTGGCTTAACCTGAAGATTGATCCGAGCGACTGTTATGAAAATCGTACAGAACATCATAGTCAATAACTGTTACAAAAATTAACTGTTTATTATCTTTTCATTCTTTTGACAATCTACATCCGTCTTATGATGTAGAAGATGAAATTGGCAATGTTCGTTCGTTAGATAGTGGTGTCGATTCTGTTGTGCACAAACTAAACTAAATTTAGGCTATTGCTTTCTTTTTCTCTCTAATAAAACGAGAAAGAGAACGACGTAATTTAGACCTGTCAAATTTAATTGGAACTAACCTTTCCATACAAATGAAGGGTGCACGTAAAAACATGTCGACTAAAACACGGTGAAGCGCAAGGCATAAACTAGTTTGACATCTTAGTTCACAGCTATAGCCGTCCTATTCTCGCACTGCGTTTTAGTAAAAGATAGCAATAGCCTACATTAAGTTTAGTTTGTGCACAACAGAATCGACACCATTGTAGATGTATACTAAGAACAGAATGTTTCAATACAGCCCCTTGTTAAAGTTTGGATATAAACCAAGTCGCGGACAAAAGTAAGTGTAGAAAAATAAATAAAAGCTTGATATAATATAACGTTGTGTAAAGTAACATTTCACACTCGAAGGTGACAGTCTCTTACGTATGAACCACACTTCCTTAAGAAATCAAGGTGACAGATATTGACGAGTTGTAGATAAGGATTTGCACACACTGAGCAACAGAATATAGCTACAAAAGTATTGCAACATCGATGGAAACCGACCTTAAGAGGGCTATCACATTTTTTCATGTATTTGAGTGTTTTAAGGCGATTACAGGAGCTAAATTAGCAACTCTATTTGTTGTGTTTGTATTCGTTTGAAATACTGTTAGAATAACGTTTTAATTAGCTTGCACTACAAAGTGGGTGTCCCTGCGGGCCGAATAGTGCGAAATAAGTGGTTTTTATTTAACTGTAGCCTAATAAATCATTAGATCAAACGGCCAATTGTACACTTTGTGAAGAAAAAAGTGACAAATATTTGTGTGATAAAAAAATACTAAAACGTAATGCCGTTTAGAAAAAATTACTTGTATATTCCCTATTGTCGAAATCCCCTATTATGGAAACTGATATTTATATGCTCGGCATAAAACTAGTAGACCGAGATCCAAACGACGAAATTCGGACGCGTGCGAAGGTCTTCGACATTGAAAATCGCGTTGTGGAACTCAAATAGAGTTGGGCAGGACATCTAGCAAGGCGCGGTGACGGTATTGTTGCCATTGCGGGAATATCCTGGATGAGGCTGGCATAAGAACGTGGAGCTTGGCACAAACAAAGAGAGGCTATGCCCAGCTGGGGGTGACGTCGGGCTGTGGGTGATGTGACATTATAAAAAATATTCTATCCATCTACCTATCTAAATCTCAGAAGTCCCTTACAACCGTTTCACTTTTCACGCAATCCATCCATCGCATCATCCATTGATAAAAATGTCAAACTTCAGTACAAAATTTCATTCCGTATTAAAATTGAATTCCTCTCGAGGATGAATTTTCAAAAAATCCTTCTTGAATGCCTACATCTTCGTAACATTCGGATTTTTTGGCGAAATTTGATTAAAGGGCTAAGGCATAGTGTTGTGTTTTTTGAATCAATGAACAAATGAATAAATTGAACATTTTATAATAAAGTAAACCAGCGCTGTGCTGCATAGCACAGCATCATGCTGAGTAGAAACCAGCTTATCGCAGTCAAGTCGTGTATGCTGCAATTTTTTTTTTGTTCCGTCCTCTTGCATTTATAAATACTTGTTATACGTTGTATGTTTATTTTATTTTTTTGTCATTTTGTATGCACGTCATGTCCCTGCGACAAATATTTTTTTCTTTATTTTTTTTTTCACCACCACGTTCATAAACTTGTATGTTTATTTTAATTTTTGTAATTTTGTATGCACGTCATGTCCTTGCGATATTTTTTTTTTGTTTTTTTTTTTTTTTCACCACCACGGTCATAAATTTGAATGGTGGAGAAACCCTAAGGCTGGGTTTGTTTGTAAGAAATAAGCATTGAACAAGTTAATAATACTAAAGTATGTCAATATCGAACACAATATTAGGCAATATAATCAAACAGGTTGCTTACAAAATTGCCCAACAGTTGTTGTTCAGTGAGTGCGCAGCTTTAGTTCGCAATACTAAAAGTATTAGTATTCTTTCTGCCTACCCTAATTCGAATAGTAAGTGCGTGATGTAACTGGTGTACTGTTTAGAAAACTAGAAAATGAGTTTTAAAAGATCGATTTCCTTGTATTAAGATGTTTTTATAAGGTTTTTGTAACGAGAGAGTTATTTGAGAAAAAACAAATGGTTTCTTGCTACTGACATAGACTAAATAAACAATTTTAAAATGAAATGTTCCTAATGATATTCAAAATGTAGGATAACTAATTATATTTTTGATGTCGATTTTTGGATAAAAACTATATTTTCCACCATTTTTAATGCATAACAAAAAAGTTCTTAGTTACCTTTTATTTTGTTTTATTTTATTTTATTTAATAGGGAAAACAAACAATTATTTTATTCGTAATTTTTTGTTATAATCAACTTTTCACGACTTCGACTAATGAAGATAACGCAAACAACCAACTTGCAGTATATTGTGTCTAGTGGTTAAACGAATGGTTTTCTAAAAAAGAATACCAAGATTTTAAATTCATCAGACAGAATTTCAAGATCACCGATAGATTTTTCTCATTGAATTTACCTAAGATTTGAAGTGTCTATTCTGCTAATTTATGAAGTCCAAAGCCTTACCTAATAATTATTTAAGACATAATAAATCTTATTTTCAACTAATAATGGCCGTCTACGTTTCCTAGAGAGTAAGATAATTTCCATCAAAATATGTTAAAATATGACGAAAAACCAATAATTTATTCCCTGCCCATACATCACAGGCCAAACCGTGAATATACACACGAAACCGCGTTCCGATTACAAAACAAGTTTCGGATATTACGTTACCAAAATAACAGTTATTACATAACGTTATAGAAAAACGTCTAAAAATATTACCGTTATTCTGCGTTCAAATAATAACACTTTTTTTTTTCACTGCACTTGGTCACAGATGTTTGAGAGAAAACACTTTTTTTTGTTTTTTTTTTTACGCCACGTCTGGCTGTGGCGATGGTGTAAAGCTTACTGCCTCATTGCCCCTCCAAGTTGGGTGAAGTGACAATGTTTAAGACTACGTTACATTGGTTAGAAAAGTTTATGCGATTTTTTTCTGGGTGTGTTATGTTTTTATGTATGGTTTCTGCTGTGATAATGGAGATAGTTACAACTTCGGAAATTTAATTTATTTGCCAAGTCATCGGTCAGTCAGTCAAGCTCAAGTTCGAACCCAAGACACGCACCTCTGATTTTTCGGATTTATGTGTGTATTTCATAATTATCACTTGCTTTGGTAAAGGAAAATTTCGTGAAGAAACCAGTATGCGTGAGAGATATTTCTCAGCAGCATGTAAAGCCATGTCAGAGGCCCATGGGCGGCATAAAAACTCTGACATTAGTAGGCTAATTCACGTAACTAAAGAAGTGCAGTTGCAGTTAAGTTTCGATCAAAACAACGCTTTTCGTATTCTCTATCGCTGTCAGACACGCTCGCGTCAAGTTCGCGTCACGCGAGCGCAATAACGGCATTCTACTGTTGCGCGTCTTTGGTGTGTGCTTCGGAACGCAACATGATCGGTATTCTACTAAGTAAGAAAAAGTACTAAAACCTGTACTGGGGTTATTATTTTAATATTTTAATAACGTCATGTTCATTTAAATGTAATCGATTCTATTCGATTATTTAGTGAGTAATATTTTTTCTCTCATATGGCCACACCATTAGTAAGTTTGATAGAGTTTGGTTGTCGTACAGTTGACGTGCAGTTCACGCGCTGTTCAAAGATTACAAGAATACCGTCTAACACTCGAACTTGAACTTAACTGCAACTGCCCTCAAGTTAGGCACTAAAAACACGATAAAGAAAGAAGGTATTCGGAAATATCTATTACCGATACGATACGGTCGGGGCGGAGGAATGTAGGAAGACAACCGACTAGGTGGACAGACGATCTTATTAAAGTGGCCGGAACAAAACTGGATAGCTATGACACAAAACCGCCGAAAGTGAAGAGATTTGGGTTTGGTTTGGACAAGGGTTGCAGAAGAAGAAGATACGATGCTTGACGATATCATCACCCTAACGAGCTTTTGGATGACCCTAAATTGTTTGGTCAAAGCTTTGAACTGTCGGCCATCACTATACAATCGAAAACTCGTTCTTATTTGTAGATCGTTCTAGATCACAGACCAGCAGGGCTATTACGTATCTTTCTGATATCCAGTGACTATCAAGCTTTGGTTGTACACGGAACATTGATGACAACCGTGACTGTCATAATATTGGTATTACGTATCACACTGAGTAGATACCACTTTACGGTGACTATCAGGGTCATACATAATACGAAACTAACCTTTTGACAGTTAATTGATGGACAGTATACGATCATTTTGAGCTGTCAACAGAGGTACGTAATAGCCCTACTGACCTTGTATCTTAAAAGTCGTACCCAAAACAAACTTCCCTATAACACACCTTAACACCATTACACACATCTAAACCCAATGCAATATATAACAGTAACTATGTGCCCACGTATGCATGTGTGTGTCTAGAATGCAACATTAATATTAAAGAGTTTGCCGCTCTCTGCATATCCTGTCAAGGCTGAAGTTTGATGATACTAGGTGGGTGGGTAAATGTCGCATCTTTGTTCTTGAGGTGAATTTTCCGTTATTGCCACGAAGTAAAGACAAACATAGATCTTTTGGCGGGTGGCCAAAATTCGAACTAATACAGAACCAACTTTTTTATTTATTTTTTATTTCTATGTCTTCCTAGAGTATGATAAGTAGGTCTTGTTTAGTTTATGTTATCCGGTTAGACTGGAAAATGAATTCAAAATAGTTGAGAAAAGGTAGGCTGATGATGACTGTGAAGAAATCGGGCAGCGAGGAAATAAATAAAATTAAAACCACGTATACATTAATTAATTTATTATTAGGTACAAAAATATAGTTAAAATACAATTTATATTTACATTAAAATTACTAATTTAAGAGTTAATAATGATTTTTATGGCAAAAACAAAACATTTTATGATTTTTAAAATTAAGTGCCACTTCTTCAATAACCAATATTTTTTTAGTTTAGTTTAGGTACTATGTGTAGGCATTTAGTTTCTCATAAATTACAGGGATTAGTCGTTATGTACAAAGAGGCGATAACTAACGGAACTGGCCTGAAAAAAAACATTAAAAAAGCTCATTGTTATTTTTTGACAAGTACATTCGGCGACACACCGAACTACACATTTCCAGTATAACATGGCCTCGCTTTTAATATATTTCAAATACAATGAGATATCCGTATAAACTGGATTTGTGTAGGTTTATTGATCGTCGAACGAACCTATAAAAAATAATTAATTCTAATATATTTAAAAAAGTTTATTGAATTTTACACTCCTTTAACTTTTTGTTAAAAAAATCATTAAATTAGTCAAGTTGTCAATTTAGCTATGAAGTTTTGTATAACTTAAACTTTTGATATTATCATTGCTAATAATTACTTTGTCAGTCAATTTCGTCTTGATAATTTAGTGTCCTTTTGTAAACAGGGCAAAAATACACATTTAACTATAGTTGCTACCAGATAAAATGTCAATAGCGGTCATTGACTCACCTATCTACATTTATTAAAGTCCTTAACTTTAAAAACCAAAACTAAGCCTGTTTAAGACTTGAATCGTCATCTATCGTGATCTTCAACCTTTTTTTTCTAATGAAAAATGATGCATGGTTCATTGTTTTGGGTCGTACGAAGAGATATTAAGGAAAGGGCAATGACCGCTATTGACAAGCAAAAACGCAACAACTATACTTTTCATACTTTTCAATACAAATTATCATTCAGACATACTACACACATGATCTCTGAAAGCTTTATCAAATCCACTGTCAAATGAACTAAAATGATCATTTGACAAAACGTCACTGAAGTTCTAACACCACGAAAGTAAAAAATAGCAACATTACAGGACAGTGAAAAAACTGCATAATTTGGCCTAGGGTAACAGTACAAAACCATTATTTTTTATTTGTCACTCAAATTAGATGAGATGTTTCTTGTTTCTGATTGGCTGAAACAACGCGTTTTCCGATTCTCTAGCAAACGACATATAAAATTTACAAAAATTTACCCACGTGGCGTTAGAACTTCAACGACGAATAAATAAAAAAATGGACAACAGATTTTAATGGTCTGCTTTCAGATAGCGACGGTCAATCATGTCAAGTATGATTTTAAAACCCTTTTAACATAGCTAACTTTCACGTTTCTACCTTCCGTCAGTCATTATCGTCAGTCATTATCGTCAGTAACCCTAACTTCACCATGACACTTCATTTTTGTCACTAGATTCTTTCTTATGACTTTTAAACTTCCTTTGTCGTTTTCTTCGACTCCCTACTTCAACTATGTCACTTCTAGCTTGGATGTCTTGACTGTCAGTTTGTCCTGAAGGTATCGTGTCAGTCACTGCTTCAAGTTTGTCACTCCTGTCTTGAATGTCAAGTTTGTCAGTCTTGCCTGATTGTTTCATGGCGTATTCATGTCGTTTACGTCGAGCTGAGAATCTTCGTCTGTCGTACGAATTGTTGTATGAATTACCCCTGGAAATTGTAGAGTTTTGGTTAATTTTTTTATTGACGCTTAGACAAGAGTTTACAGACTTGCTTGATTTTGTCAGAAAAGACTGGGTGGTGACGCAGCGAATAGAATTGTTGGGCTTCGTCAGTAATTAGGGGCAAAATAATTATATTTAAAATAACACGATTCGATGGCATGGAACAAGTATGAGGGCTTTACAAATTAATTTCAGGGTAATTTTTAAGTACAAAAAAAGGTGTCAATTATAATTGGAAAATTACTTTTAATTTGACGTGAAAGTAAGTTAGGTACGTTTTAGTCATTTTTAATTTTCAATTTGTACTTTTCATAAAATTATGGTAACTTTAGATGTAAATTGGTAACTATAGTTAATATTACGACTAAAATAAAGTAAAAATCTATCACATTTCTAATTTCAAATCATCACATTATATATTGGCAAGTTTTAATTTTGTAATTGTTTGTTAAAAGAATTTATTATTCTGATTGCGAAATTACGTACTCCAATTAAAAAAATCCGTAATAAATTAATTTGTATAAAAAATATAAAAATATTGTCATTCTTGTACAGTAAGCCACACAACAGTTTCAACAACCTTGAGCTGGCCTGGTATAGTACGGAGTTTCAATAAAATATGAGGTCAGCTTATACTGAGCTTTTAACACTGCATGCGGCATACTGTACTAATGACGTTTTTGCACTTAAAATTAATTGTACTTAACATTGAGAATAATCTCTAATTTGTTATTTTAGTTATCTAAATGTTAGAGATGTACTGACTGTAGTTATACAATCGACTTAAAGCCGTTTTCTTCATCTTACTTACGTATAACTATCAGTTAATATGTCACGACTCGCAGCTATCGGTGTTTCTATAAACAAAGTTAGCTCGAAATATCCTATCCACGTCACCTACCTGTCACTTGATTCATAGAAAAATCAAAGAAAGATTTTCTGTGACGATTTGTTTGTAACAGAGATAGCAAGCAACCTGTAGAAACCGATCAGTAAGTTATTGAAAATGGCCGTTAAAAGTTATTTGAGTCTATCGATTCAAATGATTGATGATGATTGATTTATGTTCTCTAGATGACTAACGGCCATTTTTATAAGCCGCGGGAATAAGCTACTAATCGATAAACTTAAGTCGATATGTCACAAAACAGTTGGTACATCACTATAAATATAAGATCTACTTTTTCCCATTAATGAAGTTCCCGGCCTCGTCCTTGTACAGGTCTTCATTTATCCCGTAGTACGATGGAGCGTTTTGACAATCCACCTGGAAAACACAGGACAAATTATGATTAGGCGTCGAAATAAGAGAGCAGCGGTGGCCCAGTGGTGGCGGCCCCGACTTACTAACAGTAATTGTGGGTTCGAACCCAGGTAGGCGCATTACTTGTGTATGTAATTTATTTCATCTGCTCTCAAAAACGGTACAGGAAAACATGGTGAGGAAACCGGCATGTCCTAGAACCAAAAATTCGAAGACATAGTGACATCTACCAACCCGCACTGGGCCCGCGTGGTGGATTATAGCCCATTCCTACTCATAGAGATGAGGCCGTCCGTCCCAGCAGTGGGAACATTATAGGCTGACTATGCATGGAAATAGGGAAGTTCTATAACTTCCCTATTTCCATGGTCATCTTGTCTGGATGGGTGGATTCTATATATTCCACCCATCCAGACAAGATGACCATTCATTACCTATCGTTTCTTGTGCCACCTTGAATCCAACTAACATTATGAGTACCAGTATATAACAACACGCCTGTAATCTCCAAAGGGTTAGTCAAAGGCAATCATGAGCACACCCACATTCCGCCAGTTATCTTTAAGTCTCATGTATTAGAGGGCGAGCCTATTGCCATCAACCAGACACAAATCCAGACTCCGTGGCTGCTACTGAGAAATTCTTGATGGTAAAACTCAACAACACTTTGCCCGACCCGGGAATCGAACCCAGGACCTCATGGTCAGCTGTCGCGCGACCAAACGACCAATGAGACAGTCTAGAATGAGTGGTGATTTACAGTAATGATTGTGATTAGCTGTCACAAAACTGACAAACTCTTAATGCATTGCCTGAGTAATATCTGTATACACAGTCATCATCTGCCTAGCCTTTTCTAACCGGATGCAGCTGAACACCAGTATTTTACATGGAGCGACTGCCTATCTGACCTCCACAACCCAGTTAGTACTGGGTAATGCGATACCACTTGGTAAGACTGGTTTTCAGACTTTTTTGGGCCACTGATTACCTGTAACGACTGTCAAAGATCTACAAATGATAGCCGGGACCAACTGCTTAACGTGCTTTCCGAGGCACGGAGGAAACTCGAGGAAACTCGCCTAGACAAACACGGCTTAACCTAAAGATCGATCCGAGGGGCTGTAATTATCTAGCCACGAGCTCCTATCTCTTTATATCTCACACACAAAAGAATCATTCATCACCACGTCTGCTCACTACATCTTAGCAATAGGCATGACGACAGTATCAAAAAATTGCAAATCTATTTAGTCCGTCAGTTAGAGTATTGGAAATTAATGGACATGTATTTTTTGTTCTTGTAAACCAATGAATATTGACAAAGATAAAACGCATCAAAACTTGGGACGTCAGAACTAGCTAAAAATTATACCATGGCGTGTCGTATTGAGAATTTTAAAAGCGTCGTATCTTCGTCAATTTTGGTTTACGTAACAAAAGAAAAAACACGGGTTAAATATTTTTTGATAATCTAAGTGACGGACTAATTAGATTTTTTTTGTCGTCTCGCCTATTTCAGACAATTCAATTGTTACTGTGCGTTCTCACTAGCGAAACATTTACAAAAAATACGTGCTGTTTGATGAGATAGAGAGAAAGAGGTTTTATGTCAATGTTGGATCGCGTTAGAAGCACCACCCTGCGTTCCATAACTTAGGTTGCAGATTTCGAAGAAATAACAGCCCAAGCTTAAGTGAGAGTTGGCTGGCCACGTAGCGTGAATGCACCCGGAGAAGTGGGCAAAGATCGTCACTCACTGGACGCCTGTCGGAGGAAATCGCCGTCGAGGTAGATCGCGGCGAAGGTGGTGTGACGATCTGATCTTGTTTTCGGGGCGAACATGGCCAGATATCGCACAAGATAGAGGTTTAGAAGGAAAAAAGAGAGGCTTTGGCTCAACAGTGGGACACAATCACGATAGGCTTAACCCATGATCTGTCCACGAAGTAGACACAATAGTTAATCGATGGCGTCTCGACCAAATCGGTCATTCGACAGATGATCATGATTTAAGCAAAGAGTTAGACGTGCGTGAGGGTTCCGCTTTACTTGTGCTGTAAGATATTGCTTCTTGCTAAATTTCGTGATTCTAGGCCAACGAGAAGTAGTCTATAATTTTTTTATTCACTTGGGATTGTTGTTTTCGTTAAAAAGGAAATCTTTCGCCAGAGCGAACGCGCACGCAGAGTAAGTTTCCTCACGAGTTTACTATGTTCATTTCATTATAAGACAGTGAGGACTTGCTTTACCTTGAAGAACCAGTCGCAGACCCTGGTCCTCTGGTTGAAGACGGTGCCAGCTCCGCACACGAAGGAGTACATCAGGTTGCCTCCGATACTGGGCACGCACCAGTGCCAAACCTGCAAGAAAGAGATATGGTGCCATGAATATTTGTGTAGGCGTTAAGATCCTACAGTAATGGCCATTTGGCCAATTTCTTGGTATCTTAAATCTGGCATCATTTGATAGCAGTAACCTACGTCTGCATTGTTGTACCTGTCAAAATCACACAGGTTTTTATTACAAATGCGGTTGCTGGTCGCTGAAAAGAAGTATGTATAACTAAATCACAATGATGGTGATCTTTACTCTAGTCAAGATAAGGTTGATGTAATTATTTATTATTATTTATTTATGTACACACAAAATACTTTACAGGACAATATATCAACATAGAAGAGCACAAAGGTACTGCTTATTTCTTAAGAAATTTCTTCCAGCAGACCTGCGAGAGGAAAGTTGGATAAGAAATGTAGACACAGTGTGTAGAAACGTCGAACAAGAAAATTGAAATTAAAACATATACACAGACACACACACACACACATATTATTATATTTTTTATTAATTTTAACTTTTTATTTTATTTTATTTCATCATTGTAGATTTTTTTGCTTTTGTTTGATTTGTTCTTGCTTAGCAGTCTGTTAATTATCACTTTTGCCAATCTGCACATGTAACACGTACCAGAGCCAATTAGTACCTAGGGATCGAAACTGTGTCTCCTAAACACAGGCTATTTTGTAGCCTAGCTAGAAGGACAGAGCTTCACCCACCGTATTGTAGAATACAATTCTGTTACCTGCTGTTAATGTAAGTATCTAATGTAAAAAAGTTGTAAATCTACAATCTGTTTATTGGAATAAATTTATTATTTTTATCTCCTTTAATCATCTTATGATCTCATAATTTACATTTTTAAATATTTCTTATAGAAAAACATAGAAAAATATAAAAAAAAAATAGTAGTCCGCCGGTGTCGGGAGCAGGGTGTCCGTGTTTGTCTTTTATTATTATTATTATATTACTGTGAAAAGGCTGTAGGTACAATACCTACCTATTTTTAACACCTTTTTGTTAATTCCACTTGTACTAAAGGGTGTAAAAATACCCTTAACGAAGCTGAAAGGTACTTGTTTTCCCCATCATTGCGATATTTTTTTATTCTAGACCATAGCTGGGAACCCTCTAGTTACGGAGAGATTGGGGGTCAAAGTTCCAACTTTTTCACAAGTATTTTTTTAATTTTTATATACATGTTTTTAACCTAAGATTTTTACGATTCACGAACCCTGTACTATTCAATCCATCCATCAGCACAATGTTTTGTGTGCTTTACATTGAGTCCTACCAAAAAACGTGATTTTTCACCCCAAAAAAAAAATCATTTCCCATCATAAATTGAGTTACTTAGTTTGATGTACAGAATGCTTGGTTGACGGCTTCGTGAAGAGTCTGTTTACACCCTGTATGTAAAAAATCTTAGAAGTTAAATTTGGCTCACTTCTCGGTTTCCGATTGAGCTGATATTTTATAAACATGCTTAGTTTGGATGACAATGCATGGCTAGTTTAATGACGTCATTCTATATCCAATATGATGGACTCCCAAAGATGGCGGACTAGTTATTTTTTACGCATTCCCATGATATGGGTATCAAATGAAAGGTTTTATTGAAAAGAAGACGAGAGAGCGTGTTTCGTTTTTTTTCGGTTATTATAATGGTTTGTGGTCTAAAATAAAATGAATAAGTTCCTTCCAATATTTTATAACAGACATTCTAAGCAACAAAACGTATTGCTCTGACATTTATATCAGGCTCTACGTTTCTTTTTTCTTTCTTTATTGCCGGCTGTCGTAATGGGATTTCTAGATGTCAAATTAATAATTGTTTTCACGATTCAAGCTATTTCCAATTTCATCCTTTTGATTTAAAGGGGTTTGAAGTTTTCCGAGCTATCAAAGTAAAAGTACATTCACTGATGGCATCTTCAGCACAACTTACTTCGATTTGATCAGACACACATAAAACGTGTATCAATCGATAGCTGGCATCCTTGACTTAAATTTTTGCTTCAAATAAAAAGTTATATCCAAGCCGGAGAGGTGATCTGTGTATTGTAATTTCTGATGTCGAGATAAATAAAGATCTATGAATATTATCTTAATACCCAGTACTAACTGGGTTGTGAAGGTGAGATAGGCAGTCGCTCCATGTAAAATACTGGTTATCAACATAATCATCATCATTTCAGCCGAAAGACGTCCACTGCTGGACATAGGCCTCCCCCAAGTGTCGCCACATTGACCGGTCCCGTGCGACTCGCATCCAGCAGATCCCCGCTACCTTCACCAAGTCATCGCTCCACCTAGCGGGAGGCCTTCCAACGCAACGTTTTCCGGTTCGCGGTCGCCACTCCAGAACTTTTCGGCCCCATCGGCCATCCGTTCTGCGAGCAATGTGACCTGCCCACTGCCATTTAAGTTTGGAAATTCTTCGGGCTACGTCGGTAACCTTCGTTCTCTTGCGGATGTCGATGAAAATACTGGTATGTAGCTTATCCGGTTAGACTGGAAGTCCACCCCAACATACTTAGGAAAAGGCTAGGCAGATGATGATTATTCTGGTTCAGTTCGTGTGACAAGAGAAGGTATGGTACTTACTTGACACATGGTTTCAGGATCAGCGTAGTACCCGGGTATTTTGTCATCGCAGGTAAATGACAAGCCTTTAGGTACCTCCGTGAAGACCGGGTAGTCTTCTCCGGGTATGTAGCCGTCTAACGACTGGAAATAACAAAACAATTTATATTAAAAGCATTGTTGATCGAAGATAGCAGCATTTATAATAAGGATGATGAATGACAAAAAAAAATATGATTCTGTTTAGTCCGTCAGATTATCGAAAAATATTGGATACGTGTTATTTGTTTTATCAAATTAATAAAAATTTACGAAGATAAAACGTTTTATCTTCGTCGCTTGCGACGTCACATTTGAGTAAAAAATGTACTCAAATGTGACGTCACACGAGTTATCGACGCACGGTATCGTCTTCATTTTTTGTTGACATGAAAAAAGCAAAAATATATGTGTTCAATATTTTTTGGAAATCTATCTGACTATTTAGATTTTCTTATCGGACTAGTTAGATTTTTTTTGTCATCTACCCTAATAGCCACTGATTCAGGCTGATGATGGTTATGTGACAGTGTTGAGGATGGCGCGAATACGTTACGCGTTCCGTCGCTTTTTTAGGGTTCCGTAGTGACAAGGAACCCTTATAGTTTCGCCATGTCCGTCTGTCTGAGATTTTGCTAAGAGACGGTTAGTACTAGAAAGATGTAAGTAATGTTAATGGTGTGTATATCAATTACGCCGACAAAACGGTTTTTTTTTTAAATATATTTTTGGGGTGACCTACATAAGAAGTGGGGATGAATTTTTTTTCGTCGTCTGCCCCATCGTGTGGAGTATCGTTGAATATGTCTTTTAAAATGACTTAGGGGTTCCGAATACTACTTTTCGATTTAATGCTCAATTTACGAAATATTAAACTTACAAGTGCAAATTTTTGTTCCAGTAGGGCGTCCCCCCCCTCTAAAACCTAAACTGCTGGCTTGAAAAATCTGGGAAAATTCACGATGATAGTAAATTTTAGGAACTTTAAATAGTTAAGATAACTTTATTAGTTTAGCAGTGATAGTCGTTGAACTTGGGTGTTGGATAATTTTGTACCTAATACAAAACTATTACGGAACCCTACACTGTGCGTGAACCGACACGCACTTGGCCGGTTTTTTTTACTTTTATTAATCAATATACACTGTTTACAAATATTTTACACAACGGGTTTAACAGTGGTAAGGTAAGTGCCACAAGAACGCACCGCAGTGACATAGTGCACAAGTGAGGTGTTACTAACATAGTTTTAAGTTCCTAGGTTCGATTCCCGGGTCGAGCAAAGTGTTATTCAATCAATCAAAGCAATTATTTCAAATAGGCCAGTTACAGGCACTTTTGAATTGTCGAAACAAAGATGAAAATTAAATGTATCTACAGTCCCAGTCGCAAGGCATAAAAACTGCGAGAAAGTACTGTAGTTGCCCATTCCCTAGCGTAGATCTCTATGGAGAAGAACGGGCAAGAAACTCCATGGACACTCTTTTAAATCAGAATATTTTTACAAAATCTTGGTTACATCATTCATGTTGAGATGGTATATTATGTGAGAACAATGTAGCAAGATGTGCACGTTAAAAGTGTCCATAGTAAACAAAAAAGTGTTGGGTTTTCCCATCAGAAATTTCTGCCCGGTTGATGGCCATAGGCTCGCCCCCTATTACCTACATTGCACTTAAAAATAACTGGCGAAATGTGGGTGTACTATTAGGTACAGCTCTGCCTAACCCTTTCGGCTTCTTCTTACAGGCGTGATGTTACGTTATGAATTTATTTAGAAGATTTTTTAAAGAAGCAACATTGTGATATGTTCTATGTATTTTGATGACCCGAATGGCGCAGCAAGAGTGAGACTGCCTTCCGTTCTTAGGGTCCCGGGTTCGAATCCCGGTAGGAGCAAATGTGTGTGTGATGAGCATGGACATTTGTTTTCGAGTCATGGATGTTTATATGTATAATAAGTATGTATTTACAAACAAAAAGTATCTATGTAGTTTATCAACTATCTGGTGTTCACGACACAAGCCTCGTTGCTTAGTGTGGCATTAGGTGGCCCTGTTTGTAATGTCCAGCGATATTTATTTATTTAATATTTGCTCAGCGAGTGCCAAAAAGACCAGTAATTCATTCAAGCATGCATCGCTTGAATTAACAGTAAATATAAGGAAAGAAAGTCTTTCACGAACTAATAGTACAGACATTACAATAATTACAATACCAACACGAATGTGAATGGATGTTGTGGACGTATTATATGAAAGGTTATAAAACATTATAAGTCGTTTAAATGATGGGATTTTCCATGGGGAAATATGACGAACTTTGATAGTTTTCATCGTTCTCCTTAGCGTGTCGATGGCAATCTAAATTATGTCGGCCCAGAACTGAGCGACTAGTTTGGCGCTTTCGGTAGCGTCCATCAGTTCCTGCAGTGAACAAACAACAGGACACGCAGGACACGATATTAAGTGCCCCATCGTTTGTGGAACATCACCACATTTACACTCAAGGGCAGAGTCACACATTTTTTGGAAAAAATATCTTTGGAAAATTAAATTATTAATTACTAGCGGACGTCATGCGGTTTCACCCGCGTAGTTCCCGTTGCCATGGGAGTACGGGGATAAGATATAGCCTATGTTACTCAGTAAAGACGTGGCTTTCTAAAATGGCGAAAGAATTTCTGAAATCGGCGCAGTAGTTTTTGAGTTTATTCATTACAAACGTACACACAAAAATACAAATCATTCCTCTTTAAAATATTAGTGTAGAAAAAACCTTTTTAAAAATAAGCTTTTATAAAAATGCACTGAAAAGAAGAAAATAAACCCTTTTAGTAAATGAAAACGAAAAGCTTTCATAAATACTTGTCGCGCGAATGCTAAAGGCAAGAGAAAAACTATACACTTACGCGACAAGCTTTTAGCAGTGGTAGTACGATCCCGTAGGATAATTACCGAGAACGGCGCGGGACAACAGTTTATTAGTCATCATTTCAGCCGAAAGACGTCCACTGCTGGACATAGGCCTCCCCCAAGTGTCGTCACATTGACCGGTCTCGTGCGACTCACATTCACCAGGTCATCAGTCCACCTAGTGGGACACCTTCCAACGCAACGTCTTTCGGTTCGCGGTCGCCACTCCAGTAGGGCTATTACGTATCTCTGATGACAGCTTGAAATGATAGTAACTGGGCTCAGTGTCCATCAAGTAACGGTCAAAAGGTTTGTCTCGTATTATTTATGACCCTGTTAGTCACCGTAAAGTGATATCCACTCAGTGTGATACGTAATACCAATATTATGACATTCACAGTTGTCATCAAAGTTCGGTGTACAACCGAAGCTTGATAGTCACTGGATATCAGAAAGATACGTAATAGCCCTGCTGAACTTGTCGGCCCCATCGGCCATCCGTTCTGCGAGCAATGTGCCCTGCCCACTGCCACTTAAGTTTGGCCATTTTCGGGTTTACTAGTAATCTCTGCTTATTATTATAAGCTATTAGACCTGGGGAATCTGCAGTCCATTCTTATTATAATTACTTCTCACTTTTTAACGACAATATTATCATGAGTGAAAAATTACCATTAAAAAAAAAGTCGACATGTGTATCGTTAATCAGATTTTCTTACTAGATAATCTACCTAATGACAGGCAAATTAAACAATAATAGATACAATAATTACTGTTTAATTATACCTACTTAGTTAATCAAAGCTGTGAATTAATAATATACCAGCTGTGTCGCGTGTTTCTTACACACGCGGCGACTTTTTGTCGTGTCGTGTGACATGCGATTTTTTTTAATGTCTACTTCATTTCCACGTAGTTTTGGTTAAAAGGTAAAAAGTTTGTAACAGTTTTAGTAGGAAAAGCATTTGAATGTCTGCTGGGTATACAGGGTGTAAACAACCTCATCACGAAGCCGTGAACCAAGCATTCTGTACATCAAACTAAGTAACTTTAAGAGAAATAATTGCTGGGAAACGACTTTTTTGTTGGGGGTCATAAATCATGTTTTGTAGTAAAACTCAATGTATCGCACTCAAAACATTGTGCTGATAGATGGATTGAATAGTGCGGGGGTCGTGGAGGTGTTTAAAGTAAAAATCTTACATTAAAAACTTGTATTAAAAAAAAAAAAAAAACTTGTCAAAAAGTTGGAACTTTGCCCCGTAATATCTCCGTAACTAGAAGGTTCCCAGGTATGGTGTAGAACAAAAAAATGATCGCAATGACGGGGAGAACAAGTGCGTTTCGGCTTAGTTAAGAGGTTTTTTACACCCTTTATAACTAGCATGGATTGGTAATATTGGTTCCGTTTTCATAGGTTTTTGGTATAAAGTTACAAAAAAATTTGACGACTTGGTTGGCGCAGTGGCTGAGCGATTGGAATCTGCGCTGTGTGTCTACGTGTTCATTTCCCGTACGGAACATACATTTATATTTGTACCTAAGTAGTTGTTCCGGGTCTGTCTGTTTGTGTATGTGTTTTTAAATATTTGTAAACGCACCCACGATACAGGAGAAATACCTAGTATTTGTATTTTTTTTAAGTCCCCCACGATAAAAATAAAAATACATATTTATGCAAGTCATTGAAAAAAAGTAGTTGAATAAACTAAAAAAAAAAAAGGAAACAGGTTATCGTGTATCGAGGTGAATATATAAGAGATTAGCTTTTTAGCCTTGTTTACTAAGTCCATTTATAGACATTATTGAATAGTGAAGAGTTCGCTTTATTGTTCGCAGAAGTCATTCATCATTTTATTGACTATTGACACGGAATGTAGACCACGTTCATTTTGTTACCCGACTACGGCGAAGCCAAAAGGAAGGGTTATGATTTTAGCAGTCTATGTATGTTTGTATTATCGTATGTTCCTCCGTAGCGCCTAAACTATTCATCAGATTCCGATGAATGAGGTGTCAATCGATTCGTTATTGCGGTCCGGGTAACATAGGCTACATTTTATTTAGTAGTCGAGTTTTTTAGTTGTAGTATACCACACAAATTCTCGTTTTATGTGGGACCCACCAAGAGGCAGGGCAGCGACTTACGGTCTTTTTCTAAATTATCTGATGAAATTGTAGACAAATGGATCAGAAAACGTTGCTGTATACTTAGGTCAATTTGTAGTGCGTGTTCCGATTTAAATTTTTAAACTCGAAATAGACTTATTTTGAAAGTTGTAGTATACCACACAAATTCTCGTTTTTATGTAGGACGCACCAAGAGGCAGGGCAGGGACTTACGGTCTTTTTCTTAATTATCTGATAAAAATTGGAGAAAAATGCATCAGAAAACGTTGCTAGTTGTAGAGGTCAATTTGTTGTGCGTGTTCCGATATGAATTTTTAAACTCGAAATGTACTTATTTTGGATCGCCTTGGACGTTCCACCATTTGACAATTGATGTTATATCTTATAATCTTTCTTTCTTACTACCATTTATAAATGCGAAAGTATGGACGGATGAATTGACTTTGTTACTCAATAACGCTAGAACGGGTGAACGAATCTGGATGAATGTTGGCACAGAAATAGATCATAGTCTGGAATAGCACATAGGATACTTTTCTTTTTCTTACGCAACAGCTAGTATCTTATAACTGAGGATTCCTTGAAACTCGTCATTATCATCATCATTATCTTGCCCTTATCCCAATTCATTAGTGGTCGGCGCAGCATGTCTTCTTCTTCCATACTTCTCTATTACTCGTCATCTCATCAGACATCTCCTTCACTGTGCCTATTCTACTAAATCCATCTCGTGTTAATTTTGACAGATCATCAATTTTCCGATAGTAATAGTAATTACTGCATTGTTTATTATTGCAATGACAATTTAATTAGCACATTGTTCTTTTTTATCGATACTAATCTGATAATAGGCGAGACGACAAAAAAAAAATAATTAGTCCGTCAGTTACATTATAAAAAAATATTTGACCGGTGTTTTTTCTTTTGTCACGTAAACCAAAATTGACGAAGATATAACGCTTTTAAAATTCTCAATACGTCACGAATAGGTATAATTTTAGCTAGTTCTGACGTCACGAGCCCGCACTCCCGAGTTTTGATGGGTTTTATCTTTTGTCAATATTCATTGATTTACAAAAACAAAAAATACGTATCCATTAATTTTTAATACTCTAACTGACGGACTAAATAGATTTGCAATTTTTTGATACTGTCGTCATGCCTATTGTAAGATTATCTATAGGGTAAAGTGTTCTAGCTCCTATTTAGGTAGGTTACTGAGCATGAAGTTTTAAATTAATTTATTTACATACAATAAATCATGAACTGTCAAATGACCAATTTGTTCGAGACGCCATTGTTTAATTATTGTGTCTACTTCGTGGACAGATCATGAGTTAACTAAAGGAGCTTGTCGTTAAATAATAACAACCGCTCGAGTCGATCTTCAAGGTTAAGCCGTGCTTGCCGAGGTTGGTCCGTGGATGGACCATCATTACATACCAAGTTTCCTCAGTGCCTCAGAAAGCACGTTAAGCTGTTGGTCCCGGCTGTAGTTTGTAGATCTTTGACAGTCGTTACAGGTAGTCAGAAGCCGGAAGTCTGACATCCAGTCTTACCAAGTGGTATCGTATTACCCAGCAGTACTGACTGGGTTGTTTGGGTCAGATAGGCAGTCGCTCCATGTAAAATACTGGTGTCCACGAAACAAGCCTTGTTGCTTAGTGTGGCACTAGATGGCGCTGTGTGTAATGTCCAGCGATATTTATTTTATTTATTTATTTAATCAGCTGCATCCGGTTAGACTGGTGAAAATAACTTAATTGGCTTATCTCAGCATCACACCTGAATGTTTCCAAAGGGTTAGGCAGGGACCTACTCATGTGCGCCCACATTTCACCAGTTATGTGGACGTCCCATCTAATAAATGGCGAGCCTAAGTGGCATCAACTGGGCACAAGTCTCAACTGCTGGTTTATACGGAGAAATTCTTGATGGAACTAAATGACATTAAGCCTTTTTTGCCTTTCTTCTTTGCGTGTTTATGAACTCAAATAATACCCGCTCAATGTATGTATAGCTCTGAGTATGTATAGCCTGCACAGTTTCCTAAAATGTTATCTACAGGGTGTAAACAACCTCACTACGAAGCCGTCAACCAAGCATTCTGTACATCAAACTAAGTAACTTTACGCAAAAATTATTGCTGGGAAACGACTTTTTTTTGTGGGGAAAATCATCTTTTGTGGTAGAACTCAATGTAAAGCACTCAAAACATTGTGCTGATGTGTGGATTAAATAGTACGGGGTTCGTGGAGGTGTTTAAAGTAAAAATCTTACATTAAAAGCTAGTATTAAAAAATAATTGTCAAAAAGTTGGAACTTTAACCCCCAATATCTCCGTAACTAGAAGGCTCCCAGGTATGGTGTAGAACCGAAAAATAATCGCAACGACGGGGAGAACAAGTGCCTTTCGGCTTCGTTAAGAGATTTTTTACAACTAATATTATAAAACCGGCCAAGTGCGAGTCGGACTCACACACGAAGGGTTCCGTACCATTATCAAAAAATCATGTTAGTTGTATGGGAGCCCCACTTAAATATTTATTTTATTCTGTTATTAGTATTTATTGTTACGGCGGCAACAGAAATCATTTGTGAAAATTTCAACTGTCTAGCTATCACGGTTCATGAGATACAGCTTGTTTACAGACAGACAGACAGACAGACAGTGGAGTCTTAGTAATAGGGATACTCTAAAAAGGTAAAATTCGTTTGCAAGTTTCTATGTAAGGTACTCCGGAACTAAATGACGACCCGAATGGCGTAGCGGTAGTGAGGCTGCTTTACGTTCTTAGGGTCCCGGGTTCGAATCCCGGTAGGAGCAAATGTTTGTGTAATGAGCATGCTGGACATTTGTTTCCGAGTCATGGATGTTTATATGTATAATAAGTATGTATTTACAAACAAAAAGTACCTATGTAGTATATCAACTATCTGGTGATCACAACACAAGCCTCGTTGCTTAGTGTGGCACTAGATGGCGCTGCGTGTAATGTCCAGCGATATTTATTTATTTATAAATGATCTAATTCTAAAATGTTTTTTACTGCGACATAAAGACGCATTATTCGTGGGTGCTGTACCTACGCTAAAAAATATATTTATATCATGCATATTAGCTGAGCTATCACAAATTTCGCAGACAAAGTCACGGTCGAAGTGCTAGTAAATAAATAAATTAGAAAATTACTCACGGCTAATGATCGGTCAATCAGATAAAATAATACTGTTAGAACTCCTACGGAACCCAGGTTGATCCCGCACAGTCGTTTTTGTTGTGTCATTTTCGATGCGGTGCCCTAATTGTGTGGGTTTAACTCAAACCTGAAACAAGGAAACACAATTTTTAGTTTTTATTGACCTCTCTTAAGCCAAAGATAAGAACACATGGAAGGAATTGCCTTTCAGTGGGACCGTAATACCGTATAAGCTAAAGTCAAAAAAAGGTTTCCATTAGAATGGTACGGTCAAGATTTGAGTCAGTAGGCCAAAAATACTTAAGAGGGCTATTACAGTTTTTCTTGTTTTTAAGTGTTTTAAGAGACTAGCACTCAAATACAAGATAAAAATAGTTTTTATTTAAAGCGCTCCCTAACGAAATAATCAAACTTTCTCGGGCATATTTTTTTAGAATTTTGGGGTTTTTTAATATCTTAACCTAAATCACACATTAAAAATCTCAGTTTAGATGTGATTATGGTCTAGATATGGCCACAAAAGTAAAAAAAAAACATATATAATTATATCGCTGGACATTACCGACATTTGACATTACATATGCCCGAGAAAGTTTGATTATTTCTGGAGCGCTTTAAATAAAAATCATTTTTTTTGTGTATTTGAGTGTTTTAAGAGTCTAACACTTAAATACAAGAAAAAATGTGATAGCCCTCTTAAAACAAAATTTAAAAAAATTGCTTACAAAATAGATAAAAATAACCTAATAAGTAGTTTTAAAAATTGGATTAGACAATAGGGTAAACTTAATTTATAATACAAAAAAGTAGGTTGTTACCTAAAACTATCAAAATTACAAAAAATGTCTCTCAATGAAATAATTGGACAATTTGATGCGCTTCAAAATCAATGTGCCAATCGAAACTGTTATAAAGCTAGACCTACGTTTAAACCAGGGTACAGATTTACAGCTAAAACCCGATCCTATACCAATAAATAATTATATCTATGTGAATTAAAAGAAAAACTACGACAATGTCGTTACACAACAGACGAAGAAACGAAAATATTTGATTACAATCGTAATTATTGCCTTGTCAATGCACATTGTCGTTAGGTTATTATGCAAAGTGACATTTATGTGAAATTGTGTTGCTGGGCTGTGAAAAAAAAGGTATGTAGAATGGTCGATACTTGAAGTTTTTGCAAGGAAACAATTAAAGAAATGGAATTTTCGACTTGACAACCCGAATGGCGCAGCGGTAGTGACAGTGGCAGTGATTACACACACCGCCATCTAGTGCCACACTAAGCAACGAGGCTTGTGTCGTGGACACCAGATAGTTGATATACTACATAGATACTTTTTGTTTGTAAACACATACTTATTATACATATAAACATCCATGACTCTAAAACAAATGTCCATGCTCATTACACAAACATTTGTTCCTACCGGGATTCGAACCCGGGACCCTCCGGATACTCCTCCCGCTCTGGGCGGAGCAGGAGGGAGTGTCAGACTTTTACTGACTAAAACCCATCCATGTTCCTTTATCGCCCTTTGTGTTCCACGGTATCTCTTGCGAACAGTCCCGCAGCCCCGGAACCCGGGACCCTAAGAACGTAAGGCAGCCTCACATACCGCTGCGCCATTCGAGTCGTCCCGAAGCCCTACCATAGAGCATAGAACGGGAGCAGGAAGACGATAATGTTGAAATTATGAAGTGTGACAAAATGTTCAACGCTTTTGTCTCTGTATGGTAAAGAGCCATTATCAATATAGGTCAATAACAGATATGATTGCCTAAATGTAATAAAAAGAACTGTATCATCACATAAAACCAAAAGTGTGTCACACCGTAGGTCAATCATTAACCTTGGTGGTGCAATCATATTGTTTTTAAAACAAGATAATAATCTCTCTCACATTGTTTTAAATGCAGGCTTTGCAAGTACTTTAACCAATGATTATTATCTGAACATAATTGTGATCCCTTTTTAAATCGTAAAGTTCACAGTTAATATTAAACTAGGTTTCATGTATAAGTCAGACATTGACTTACGGCCAACTTACCGTTCGGTTTCGGTGGGTTGCTAACTCTGTCTGTTTGACATTTAGCTTACAGACGGTTAGAAATAAAAAAATTCTACGAATCAAGTGACAAAAAAAAACGAAATCAATCAAACAAAGATTTTGAAGTCGGTTTCATTTTTTGCAAAAAAGTTTTTCTACTACTTACTTATGTATAACTGTCAGTTAATATGCCACGTCTGGTAGCTATCGGTGTTTCTATAAACAAAGTTAGCTTAAAATATCCTATCCGCGTCACCTACCTGTCACTTGATTCATAGAAAAATCAGTGAAAGATTTTCTGTGACGATTTGTTTCTAACCGTCTGTTTGCATCTGATTGCATGCCGTGGCAGCCTTTAATTAAGGCTACACTATAAAATGTCAAACTCAACATGTGCTCTTAAAATCTGTATTCTTGGTGTATGCTTTGTTGGTTGTCCTTAAATAAATAAATACACAACCACCAGTCCAGAAATCCCTTGGTTACTTTGTACCCGACTAAAGCGAAGTCAAAAGGAAGGGTAATGATTTCTTCAATCTTGAGTAAGTTTCATGTTGACTTTCGACACCCCACCCATCTTCTGACAATCCTTGAGAGAGGAATCCTAAGTTTCGAAATGTAAGGACGACTACACTGTAAAATTAAGTTTGTGCAATTTTAATTGTTACAATTTTAGTGTAATCGTGTTCCAAGTTAAGTAAATTACGTAAAATTAATTAAAATTTGAATTTTAGTGTAATTTCGAAGTTAAATGAAGACCACCGAAGTACCCTATGCGCGATGTTATGAAGTAATTTTGGGAAGAAGCTAAATTATAATGTTGAGAAATAATAACGTAAAGCAAGATTTATCAACATGCTTGGTCACTGCGAAATTGCAATTACAACCAAGGTTTTCTCTCTTTTTTAATTTATTATTAACTAGCGATCCGTCCCGGCTTCGCATGGGTGCAATGTAGATATAAACCTTCCAATTCCACTCTATCTATTGTTGAAAACTACATTAAAATCTGTTGCGTAGTTATGATCTAAGCGTACAATCAGCGGGAGCGACTTTGTTTTATACAATGTGATTATTAGCATATTTATTTATTTATTTACTCTAAACATACAAATATCCTTACAGGCTATACCCAATGCGATATTGTAGCACACTTAAAATTTAAAAAAGATAGTTCATCTGTTTTTGACATAGCAAATTCTATAGGTAGCTGTTCTTGTAAATTCACCCAAAACGCAACAGAATATGTTCAAGTCCTCAGCAATGAAGTTGAGAGTGCGGAGCGCGATAAAATTGTATTAGGACAGGATGATAAGATTACACCAATAATTTATGTCAAACATCACCAGAAGGTAAACATGCTCCGTACTACGATTGAACGAAACCATCATCATTCTCCTGCCCTCATCCCAATTTTGTGGTCGGCGCAGCAAGTCTTCTTCTTCCATACTTCTCTATTACTCGTCATCTCATCAGACACCTCCTTTCTTGCCATATCATCCTTCATATTATTAGTGTCATCTTATCATCATCTGCCTAGCCTTTTCCCAACTATGTTGGGGTCGGCTTCCATTCTAACCAGCTGAATACCAGTATTTTACATGGAGCGACTGCCTATCTGACCTCCACAACCCAGTTATTACTGAGTTATACGATACCTCTTGGTAAGAGTGGCTAAGCTTATAACAGTGTCAGGTTTTAAGACAGAACGTCTAAATTCCACCAGAAAGTCTCCTAAACTCTTTTACAACTTCCTAGGAGTTTGAGCTGTAATTAGGTAAATAGTCTTTCGGACAATACACTCCGTCATCATCAACTGTCTAGTCTTTGCAACTACTTTGGATTTGGCGTCCACTCTTGCCAGATGCAGCTGAATACCAGTATTTTACATGGAGCGACTGCCTATCTGACCTCCACAACCCAGTTATTACTGAGTTATACGATACCTCTTGGTAAGAGTGGCTAAGCTTATAACAGTGTCAGGTTTTAAGACAGAACGTCTAAATTCCACCAGAAAGTCTCCTAAACTCTTTTACAACTTCCTAGGAGTTTGAGCTGTAATTAGGTAAATAGTCTTTCGGACAATACACTCCGTCATCATCAACTGTCTAGTCTTTGCAACTACTTTGGATTTGGCGTCCACTCTTGCCAGATGCAGCTGAATACCAGTATTTTACATGGAGCGACTGCCTATCTGACCTTCACAACCCGGTTAGTACTGGGTAATACGATACTGCTTGGTTAAGACGTTGACGTAGTTATCAGACTTTCTGGCTTTTGATCCGAAACGACTGTCATCTCCATAATATAACAAAAATTACTCATGTTTTACATCCGTTTTTACTCAAAGTTAATAACCTTCGTTGGTCTAGTGAGCAACAGGTCCTGGGTTCGATTTCCGAAAATATTACTCGATATTTCCATCAGAAATAGGCGAGACGACAAAAAAAAATCTAATTAGTCCGCCAGTTAGATTATCAAAAAATATTTGACCCGTGTTTTTTCTTTTGTTACGTAAACGAAAATTAACGAAGATACGACGCTTTTAAAATCCTCAATACGTCACGCCATGGTATAATTTTCAGCTAGTTCTGACGTCACGAGCCCCCACTCCCGAGTTTTGATGCGTTTTATCTTTGTCAATATTCATAGATACAAAAACAACAATACTCTAACTGACGGACTAAATAGATTTGCAATTCTTTGATACTGTTGTCATGTCTATTTCTCAGTAGCAGCTACGGAGTATGGATTAATTTTTGCCCGGTTGACGGCAATAGGCTCGCTCTTACATGAAATGTGGGTGTACTGTTAGGTACATCTCTACCTCACCTTTCGGCGATAGCATACGTGATGTAATGTATAAATATTGCAGTTCCTTCCCGCCTCGGCAAGCGCCAAACACTTCCCACGCCCACAAAAACTATATATCATTACAATTACAAGCAATACGGTTTTTTCTATCTTCCATATACGTACGTACGTATATTATGTACTGGCTTTTTGTCCGTCTGTGATTTGTTAGACACATTGTTCCGAGTTTATAATTGACTTTGCAAGTGTCAGTCATGAATTTTGTTTGTGGTTGTAATTGTCAAAAAGTGTGTGAATTTATTTTTAACAAGCCGTGCGCCTGATTGAGTTACTTATCGAGAAAATTGTGGACTTTTACTTGTATTTCGTAAATCTTTTTTATTTTTGTTTACTTTCGACCTCGTCCCAGATTTAACCCTTATGTGAGATGAGTTTTCAAACCATTTTCGTGGGTTCTGTACCCGAAGGATAACCAACGGGACCCTATTACTATAAGCCTCCGCTGTCCGTCTGTCTGTGTGTCTGTCAGGTGACATTTTAACAGAATGTGTATTTGTGTACCCGCATCACTCGGCCTCGGAGACTATTTAATGGCAATCATCATCATCATCATTTCAGCCGAAAGACGTCCACTGCTGGACATAGGCCTCCCCAAGTGTCGCCACATGTCCCGGTCCCGTGCGACTCCCATCCAGCGGATCCCTGCAACCTTCACCAGGTCATCGGTCCACCCAGTGGGAGGGGTAGGTAATTCTTTGACCACAGAGCTATGGTTTCTTATCTTGGGTAGGTTGATAACTTGATACCAATTAAACTTATATTGTCACTTACGGGATATCTTCCGTGATTATTAATTGTTTTGAGCTCCCGCTATTTCGACGTTGTCGCAAGCGCTATGATCGGGAGCTCAAAACAAATCGTGAAAGCTTAAAACAGTGTTTGATACCAATTGTTTTATTTTAATTGTTGTTTATTCTAACAATCTTTAAAGTTTTTCGAGCCCTTTCTCTCATTATAGGCACAATTGTACTTCCTACTCCAATAGGTATTATAAATGAGAAAGTTTGTGAGGATGGATGAATGGTGAGATGTTTGTTACTCTTTAACGCAAAAACTACTGACCGGATTAAGATGATGTTTTTTGCACACAGATAGTTTATAACCTGGATTAAAACATAGGATACTCTTTATCCCGGTAGTACTATCCCGAGGGACATGACACCCGGAGCTGCAGAATTGGCTGCAGGACTTCCTCGGGCCCCCCTCCTCGCCACACACGCCCACTAACACTAATGCTGGTGAGTAAAGCTTTGTACACATAATAATGACCAGCTTCTGCCAGCGGCTACGCCCGCGTCAAGTTTGATAATTGTCCCACGGGATCTTACTACCCGGGATAAAAAGTATTCTATGTGTTAATCCAGGTCATAAACTATCTGTGTGCAAAATTTCAACCAGATCCGTTCAGTAGTTTGTGCGTGAAAGAGTTTAAAAAAATACACACATACTCACACATATACAAACTTTCGCCTTCATAATATTATAGTGTGATAGTTACACACAAAAACACAATTCTACCTCCTAATTCCATGAGAAACAATACTACAATATTAGCAGCGATTGCTCAACTCAGGAAAGGAACCCGCGACCACAGGTTGGCTAACGCGATAGATCATGTAACAATGTTGTGTTTTACCTCATGAGATATTAATTAGGTTCTTTAAACATAGACTTATGTACAGAGATCTGGCTGTAGATTTGTTTAGAATTTATGGTGGCTTTTCCGTGTCATCTTTTGTGAGAAATTGTAGCAATATACATTATCAGAGAAGCTCAAGGGCTAACTACACTGGCCTGCAAAAATAAGTATCACACTTTTAAAATTGCAATAACGTTTTAAGTACACAAGTTATACTTTCGAAACAAAAAGGACTCAAAAAATAGTTTAATTTTGTCTATAGTTTCAAAGAAAGCTGATAAAAATTGCTTTATAACGTTTTTTTTTTATTTTAAATCTCTAACTTCTATAGTTAACGAAAAATTGAAATTTTAAAAGTGTGGTACTTAATTTTGCAGGTCAGTATATGAAGTTTGTGACAGCGGGACCGCACTCTTCATGTCAAGGCAGGGTAATTACGCATAATGGCGCAGTGTGAGATTTTTGGGAGTACCCACGAACCTAAATATGTATTTTGCAATCAAATACGTCAAGTTAATTTGTAAGTCCGAGTGTCGAAGGACAATTATTAGTTTATACTTACGAAGCTGATGCCCGCGGCTCCGCCCGCCCACAAATTATATACTAAAACCTTCCTCTTGAATCACTCTATCTATTAAAAAAACCCGCATCGAAATCCGTTGCGTAGTTTTAAAGATTTAAGCATACATAGGGATATAGGGACAGAGAAAGCGACTTTGTTTTATACTATGTAGTGATGATGTTTAAATTTGTTCTCTTGCAAGTGAAATGTATTTTTTTTTATGAGAATTAAAATGTCTTTAACCAGAAATAATAACAGCCGCTGGGTTCGCCCTTCGGGTTAAGCCGAGCTTGCCTAGGCTGGTCCGTGGATGGTTGACAACCCATTAGATACCGAATTTCCTCCGCGCCTCGTTAGCGGTTGGTCCCGGCTGTTTATTGTCGATCTTTGACAGTCGTTACAGGTAGTCAGTGGCCCGAAAGTCTGTCAACCAGTCTAACCAAGGAGTATCGTATTACCCCGTGCTATATGGGTTCTGGGGTCAGATAGGAAGTTGCTCCATGTAAAATATTGGTATTCAGCTAAGACTGGAAGCCGACCTCAACATAGTAAGACTGATTGTCTGACTTTCGGGCCACTGACTATTTGTAACTACAAGTCAAAAATACTTTGCTCGAATTGAGAATCGGCCAACGAGGCAGTCGTTAAAAGTTTACAACAAACCAAGTTACCCACACCAAACCACCATTCTTTTTAATTTACCCACCCCCACACAAAAAAAGATGGCTACCACGATAAAATAACAATGTTTAACATTTCAAAATATTCACACAGATCTACTAAAATATTGCAAACATCTTGTTTTAACGCAGACAATTCGGTTTGGTAATTGTGTAGTTGCGTACCAAAAGTTTTTCGCATGATGTTGCTTATAATGCTACTTAATGGTGAAGAGCACGAAGCTCGTGGGTTTTGTTTCGCTATTTCGGCATCAGTTCAAAGTCAAACTTCAATTAGACCATTACAGCACTTTTGAATGTCAAAAATACAAAAATAGCAAAGCCACAGTCCCAGTCACAAGGCATAATAACTTGTGAAAGTACTGTAGTTGCCCATTCCCTAACGTAGATCTCTATGGAGAAGAACGGGCAAGAAACTCCATGGACACTCTTTTAAATCAGAATATTGTTACAAAATCTTGGTTACATCTTTCATTTTGAGATTATGCGTATATGTGAGAACAATGTAGATAGACGTGCACATTAAGAGCGTCCAGAGTAAAAGATTAAATAAAAATAAGTTGAGATTGGAGCCCTTGAAATTTATGTAGAGTTAGTAGGTGTTGTGAGAAAGTTTAGTTTTGGGGATTTCCAATCGTATTTCATTTTAACAGGACTTTGTAGTCATTTGGCTATTTTTCATCTAAGAACCCTACACGATAGGCTCAAACTAAAAAAATATGAACGACTTACAATTTAGCGCCTTTTTGAGGACACTTGGATTTTCTGAGACAAATCTAATGATACCATAATCGTCGAAATCCATCCAGCCATGTTGAAGATACGAGGTTTTATAGAAATTTACAAAGAAACGAACATACAAGATACGCGCGAAACACATAACATTTCCTTGGCAGTCGTGTAATAAAGCCAAAATTCGTGACAGCATTTTGTCTTAAAAAGAATTCGCGGCATGATAAAAAAAAACATTCCTGCTACAAATCTAGATAGTATAGCCTATCTGCCGTCTTTCTCAGGACATTGCGCCATCATAACGAAGCCGATGGCTAAGTGGAGCCCTTTCATCTTTCATTGGTTCTCATCATAAGAAAGGATTGCAGGAAATATATAGAACGGGGCCAAGATATATGAAAGATGACACAATTGATTAGTAACATGACTTCAAGTTTGTTTTGCCCCAAGGGACAGAAGTATGCAGGATACACTCTGTACACATAATGGGTGTTTAAGTTATACCCTTAATGAAACTGAAAGGCACTTGTTCTCCCCGTAATTGTGATCATTTTTTTGCTCTAGAGTAGGTTAAGACCATACCTGGGAACCTTCTAGTTACGGAGATATTGGCGGTCAAAGTTCTAACTTTTTACAAGTATTTTTTTCAAACACACGTACAATGTGACCTCCGTACTTTTCAATGCATCCATCAGTACAGTGTTTTGAGTGCGTAACATTGAGTTCTATACTGTAAAACGCGATTTGTAACCCCAAAAAAAAGTTGTTTCCCAACCGGACCGTGGTTTGCGTAGACTTTACTTAGGTTCTAAGTTTGATGTACAGAACGCTTGGTTGACGGCTTCGTGAAGAAACTGTTTAGTATAGTATTTCTTTAAACTAGGACAGTATGGGGAATTCTGAATCTACAGGGTATAAGTGGGAACTGTCTTAGGAATCATTCGAAGTTGCGAGATTTTTTCAATATACTTTATTTTTTTGTTTTTTTTTATCACACTTATTTTTTTGTTTTTTTTTTCAACATACTTATTTTTTTGTTTTTTTTTTTTAACATACTTATTAATTTTTTTTTTTTTTTAACATACCTACTTATTTTTTTGTTCCTGTGCGTGTCCAAAAAGAAAGTATCCCCCGTTACTTGGGGTTGGCGCAACACGTTTTCCTGTTCCATTATCCTCTGTCAATCGCTTTGACAGTGGTTAGGTAGTCAGTGGCCCGAAAGTCTGACAACCACTCTTTCCAAGGGGTACCAAAGGGTATCGTATTACCCAGTACTAACTGGGTTGTAGACGTCAGATAGGCAGTCGCTCCATGTAGAATACTGGTACCCAGCTGCATCCGGTTAGACTGGAAGCCGACCCCGACATAGTTGGGAAAAGGCTAGGCAGATGATGAGAATAGACATCACGACATCATCAAAAAAATGCAAATCTATTTAGTCCGTCAGTTAGAGTATCGGAAATTAATGGACACGTATTTTTTGTTTTTGTAAATCAATGAATATTGACAAAATATAAAACGCATCAAAACTCGGGAGTGGGGGGGGGCGGGGCTCGTGACGTCGGAACTAGCTAAAAATTATACCTAGGCGTGACGTATTGAGAATTTTAAAAGCGATCTCTTCGTCAATTTTGGTTTACGTAACAAAAGAAAAAACACGGGTCAAATATTTTTTGATAATCTAACTGACGGACTTTTTGTCGTCCCGCCTATGTTAGTGTAGATTTTTATACAATCGAAGTAATTCAGATCATTTCTCAGACTTTCTGGCTACCGAGTGCCTGTAGACGTAATTTACCTATTTGACGACTCGAATGGCGCAGCGGTAGTGAGGCTGCCTTACGTTCGTTGGGTCCCGGGTTCGATTCCCGGTAGGAGCAAATGTTTGTGTGATGAGCATGGACCTTTGTTTCCTAGTCATGGATCTATAATAAGTATGTATTTATAAACAAAAAGTATCTATGTAATAAATCAACTATCTGGTGTCCACGACACAAGCCTCGTTGCTTAGTGTGGCGCTAGATGGCGCTGTGTATGTTGTCCAGCGATAATTATTTATTTATTTATATCTTCCGCAACTTTATTAGCTTAAAACCATCGTGATAATTTTAATGAAATTAACATTATTTGCACCTTAGTTCAAAATCATGTAAATGGAAGACTACAGACACATAATTATTATCAATTTATGTTATCATGTTATCTAACTTTATGGTTTAAAATGTGAGTTAATTTCGACACGGGCAGTTAATTTACAGTTATCAGGCCATGGTATTTGATGGGCCTGTTACATGATTGTTCTAGAATGTGATGAGGAGGGACGAGTCGCATGTCACTAAAAGAGTGATGAATTATATTCATTTTGATGTATAGAGAGGGATCCGAAGATCAAGAAAATTAAGGATTGCTTGAGAGATGATATTATGAAGAATGAATTCGGATTTCTTTGCAAGAAAGTTTTTTATTATACCCTTTTTAGTAACATTTTTTTTACATTGTAACTAGAAGTTATTATGGAACCATCATGTCATCAACATAGTAAACATAGGCCAAGAAGAAGAAACCCAACTACTGTACCGATTTTGATGAAACTTCAAAATTTTGAGAATTTCATGATCATGATTTTTCACCATAACTCAGGTATTTCCTAAGTAAGTTCGCCACGCTTTTAAAACTGCTTCGGCTTTTCAGATTTTGCGGCACAAAGATGTTATTATGTAAAGGTTGTCGTGTGTCGGAAACCATTTTGGCTCTTTCATTAGAGCTTCCCACTGCTCTGCGAACTTCTGGAAAGACGTGTAGGATAATCAGCCTATAATGTTCCCACTGATGGGACACACGGCCTCCTCTCTATGAAAGAGAACGGGCGGAAATCCACCACGTGGGCCCAGTGCGGGTTGGTAGATGTCACATGGCTTCGAATTTTTGGTTCTAGGACATGTCGGTTTCCTCACGATGTTTTCCTTCACCGTTTTGAGAGCAGTGGTGATGAAAATAAATTACACAAAGTAATGTGCCTGCCTGGGTTCGTGCCCACGACTTACTGTTCGTAAGTCGGGGCCGCCACCACTGGGCCACCGTTGCTCTTGCAGAAAGACATTTAACATTTTAAAAATAGCTCTCAACCAAGCTATCTGCTTGTTACAAACTTATCAAGCATCTACTTATCACGTTCCCCACTACAATAGCGTGATGATACGTTTGTTCCTGTACTTTCTAAATCCGACTCATTTCATGAACGAATCGGTTCAGTAACTATTCAACTGTGGATCGCATGCTTCACCTGGGTTTGAAGTAAATTGTCATTATTTAAAAAGTGGTGCTTAAAAAAAGTGTGTGACGGTTTTATTGATGCATTTGTCAGTTGCATTATGTTGATGGCTTTACCGACGGATTTATGTCAGTTTTATGATGGCTTTATCGACGGATTTACAAAGTATAAGCATTGCAAAGTAAGAAAAATAACGAGTGTTAATAGTATTAGTATCAAAGTCAAACCATTCGATTGTTGCAATCAGTAGCAACAGCCGCTCATCTCTTAATAAAACGGTTAATATATAGTGTTGTGTTATTTGTCTAGCTAGATTATGTTTTTTGTATTATAAAGCGATAAGTTACCGACAATGATATATTATCGCTATCAAAAATATTTAATTAATATAGTGAGCATATTATTAAATTCAGCGAATAGCCAAATTCCAATTTAATTCTAAAAGCAAATCGTTCGCCAGCCCTCTTATACAAGCCGATGTAACGAAACCATAGCGACTTCTAATTCGACTACAACGCCATCTAGTTGCGTTTCAAGTACTAATTTGGTTAAAACGACAAAATGCTTCCCAAATTAAAGTAGTCTTGTTGTCTTCCATAAATATGAACACCTACACTCATTTATTACATAATATTCTATACTAATATTATTAAGAGGTAAAGTTTATATATTTGTAAGTTTGTATGCAGGGCAGGGCGTAAAAAAAACTACAGTTACGATTCCAAAAATTCTTTCACTAATAGGAAACTACATTACACCTTACGGGATGATATCCCTGATTTTCCTTGGTTACTATGAGCTCCCAAAAAAAATTCGCGAGATTTAAGTACTTACTCGTATTAACTTAATTTGAAAATTAAAAAAAAAAAACAATTAGATCAAGTTATTTAATTTATTATTTTAAAAAAAAAACTTGTTTATACACAGGTAAATCTCGCGAAAAGCTTTTATATCATATAAATTGTGTAATGAGTGTAATCTAATGACGTTATAAGTTGATAGTAAAAGTTTTAAAGGAAAAGTTCATTTTATTCTTTTTAGCGCAAAAGGCTGGTCAGATGATGTAGTTGTGCTAAGCAGAGCACAACTACATCATCTGACCAGCCTTTTCCCAACAATGTTGGAGTCGGCTTCCAGTCTAACCGAATGCTGAATAAGCTGAATACCAGTATTTTACATGGAGCGACTGCCTATCTGACCTCCACAACCCAGTTAGTACTGGGTAATACGATACTACTTGGTAAGACTGGTTGTCAGACTTTCGGGTCATAGACTACCTGTAATGACTGTCAAAGATCTACAAGTGACAGCTGGGACCAACGGCTTAACGTGCTTTCAGAGGCACGGAGGTGACTGGTAGTGTAATGGGTGGTCACCCATCCACAGACCAATCTAGGCAAGCACAGCTTAACGTAAAGATCGACCCGAGCGGCTGTTATTATTTAGCCACGAGCTCTGCTTAGCACAACTTATGAGTCGTAAAAGGCAAGTGAAGGAGAGGATCAAGACTTTTATTTCTAGACTACCTTTTTTTGTTTTTTCGGATGGGAAATCATCAAATGACTCAGGAGGGAGTGTCAGACTTTTACTGACTAAAACCAATCCATGTTCCTTCATCGCCCTTTGTGTTCCGGGGACACGGTATCTCTTTCGAACAGTCCCGCAGCCCCGGCAGGCATCGGCCCTTCATTTTTGCTGACTCTCTTTGAGGCGCGCGTGGAACACGAACGCGCCGTCGACACGGCCTGTAATACCTCTAATACGTCTTTTAAATGTGGTTTATTGGTACTGTGTTCGATGTAAGGTTCTATTAAAAGACAAGCCTGGATTATGATGCCCGCGTTAATAATAGATAAAGCTCTTCACCGTCTACAAGATACCCTTAACTAGCGAAATGTTGGTGTGAAATACCCTCAGCTCTACCTAATTTTTCAGTTTAAGGGTAATAATGAAAACATAAACAGCAGCGGTGGCCCAGTAGTGGCGGCCCCGACTTACGAACAGTAAGTCGTGGGTTCAAATCCAGGCAGGCGCATTACTTTGTGTAATTTATATCATCACCACTGCTCTCAAAACGGTAAAGGAAAACATCGTGAGGAAACCGGCATGTCCTAGAACCAAAACTTCGAAGACATGTGACATCTACAAATCCGCACTGGGCCCGCGTGGTGGATTATAGTGCATTCTCTCTCATAGAGAGGAGACCGTATGTCCCAGCAGTTGGAACATTATAGGCTGATTATGCTAACGAAAAAAAACATACTACAGATGAGTTCGTCTTTAATCTGTCAATAAACATTACAGCTGAGATTTTACAAGCACCAACCATAGAGCATCATATACGTATATACACGATTGCAAAGACTAACCTGACCTAAGGATACTGTCCTAAGGTTACTCCTATTGTTTCACGGCTGCCTGCTTTCCAAGGTGGAGAGGTTGCCGTCAAGGTCGAGAGCAGTGTTGAAATCTAGATTCTAGTCAATGTAAATTCACATCAGGTGCATTTGGCGTAGTGGCAGATTTATTGGATACTGTGCTTCTTGTTGCGGGTTCTGCACAGGTCGAAGGCTCTTTATATCATCATCTGCCCAGCCTTTTCCCAACTATGTTGGGGTCGGCTTCCAGTCTAACTGGATGCAGGTATTTTACATGGAGCGACTGCCTATCTGAGCTGGACAACCCAGTTATCACTGGATAATACGATACCCCTTGTTAAGACTGGTTGTTAGGTTTTGATACTGACTTCCTAACGACTGTCAAAGATCTACAAATGACAGCCGGGACCAACGGCTTAACGTGTGTGGAGGAAACCCTTTTTGTAATGGGTGGTCACTTATCCACAGACCAACCTAGGCCAGCACGGCTTTACCTAAACATTGACCCGAATGGCTGTTATTATTTAGCGACGAGCACCTCTGTTTACTATTACCGAGTGTCATAGAGCATAAGGGTGTAAACCACCTCATCACGAAGCCGTCAACCAAACATTCTGTACATCAAACTAAGTAACTTTACGCAAAAAATATTGCCGGGATACGACTTATTTTTTGCTGATGGATTGAATAGTACGGGGGTCGTGGAGGTGTTTAAAGTAAAAATCTTCATTAAAAACTTGTATTTAAAAAAAAAGTTGTCAAAAAGTTTGAACTTTGACCCCCAATATCTCCGTACGTAGAAGGTTCCCAGGTATGGTGTAGAACAAAAAAAAATCGCAATGATGGGGAGAACAAGTGCATTTCGGCTTCGTTAAGAGGTGTTTTACACCCTTTATAACTACGACGCGACGCAGACAAACTCATAGGCAAAAGCTAGTCTAAAATAAACTGCTGATATAAGTAGAAAGGTTATTTTATTTAATATTATATGGCAATGCTGCCGGTCTTCTGGGCACGTTTCCGAATGACAGCGATGCGGAGGAGTACTTTGACGCCTTTTGTTTTTTTTTTTTTTTTTAATTCCCGCTCTAGGCGGAGCGGGAGGGAGTGTCAAACTTTTACTGACTAAAACCCATCCATGTTCCTTCCTCGCCCTTTGTGTTCCGGGGCCACGGTATCTCTTTCGAATAGTCCCGCAGCCAGTACTTTGACGCCGAAGAGTCCTATCGACATCTTTGTCTAAATGTAGTTACTAAGGTACGTTTAGTTTTATTTTTGTATTTATGTTTAGTTTTAGTAAAGTAAGAAAAAAGTTTTAGTAAAGTAATAAATCTGTTAATAACTAAAAAAGATAAACAAAAACTTTAACTTTATTTAATGTTTGACGACCCGAATGGCGCAGCGATAGTGAGGCTGGCTTACGTTCTTAGGGTCCCGGGTTCGAATCCCGGTAGGAGCAAATGTTTGTATGATGGGCATGGACATTTGCTACCGAGTCATGAATGTTTATATGTATACCTAATAAGTATGTATTTACAAACAAAAAGTATATATGTAGAATATCAACTATATGGTGTCCACGACACAAGCCTCGTTGCTTAGCGTGGCACTAGATGGCGCTGTGTGTAATGTCCAGCGATATTTAATTTAATTTAATGTTCAGTAATGTTCTATAATTTTAAAAGATCCTCCTGAAATCATGAAAACGATGAGAATGTTCTTTCAATAGAATTACTAGTTCTACATTAGTGATCATCATGTATGTCCTTGTCCCATGTTACTCGCGGTCGGCGCAACACGTTTTTTCTTCCATTCTCCTCTGTCAACCGTCACGCTATCATTTACTCCTTTATCCTTCACATCACTCCTCACACAATCCATCCGTCGTTTCCTTGGTCTTCCTCTCCCTCTCCATCCATCAACATTTATACTCAACACTCTTATAATCACTTATGATTTAATAGTTAGTTCATGTTAAAATAAGGTCACACTTTTTCTGCCTCTACATCCAAGTATTATTTACAGGTTTCATGAATCTTTAAGAACTATAAAATAACTTCAACATAGAAGTGAAAAATAATGCAGGCTCTTAAAACAATTGAATGATTCAATAAGTTAAACCATTTGAAATGGTTGCCGGTAAATCAGTTTATAATAAATTTAACAAAAGACTCGTTTCTAAAACTCAAAAGCGCAATTTGTATTTTTGTACCACTTTCCTATTCAAAATCAAGAAATTAAATGTACTCAAAATCGTTTTCTTTGTAAAGAGAGCAGCATCGCTGATGCGGAGGGAGAGGGGCAGTCCCAGCAGCTACCTGAGGGTAATTGCAGACTACATTCATAGTCATATTTGGAGGCATTGGATTGGGCTGCACATATTGTATTGTGTTGAATGGCGTTTGTTTCTCTTATTTGTTGTATTTGTGAGTTACTGACATAGCTTTAAGTCATCTTGAAGTACTACTAACACTTTATGGACCGAAAAGTCTGAAATAAATGTTTTGAATCTGGATTTGAATTTGGAATCGAACCCAAGATCCCAACCCGATAGACCACTATAGGCATTGGCCTAGTGACAAAAAAACTTGGATTTGGCTGGCGAACGTGAACATTGGCACCAAAAAAAATAGTCTTTAGGCACCCATTCAGGCGATGGATGATAATGATGAATATCATGCTATTTACAACAACATACCTACTTTATAAAGGGTGTAAAACATCTCTTAACGAAGCCGAAAGGCACTTGTTCTCCTCGTCATTGCGAACATTTTTTTGTTCTACACCATACCTGGGAACCTTGTAGTTACGGAGATATTGGGGGTCAAAGTTCCAACTTTTTGACAACTTTTTTTTTTAATATAAGTTTTTAATGTAAGATTTTTACTTTAAACACCTCCATGACCCCCGTACTATTCAATCCATCCATCAGCAAAATGTTTTGAGTGCGTTACATTGAGTTCTACCACAAAACATGATTTTTCACCCCAAAAAAAAGTAGTTTCCCAGCAATAATGTTTGCGTAAAGTTACTTAGTTTGATGTACAGAATGCTTGGTTGACGGTTTCGTGATGAGGTGGTTTACACCCTGTATAAACGTTAATACATAAACAACTACACTATACATACCCGTAACGCACTGACTCACTGTACACTGTCGTGATCACTGCACTGCACTGAAATGTGAGCGCGTGCGCCGCTCTGTTTTATATACCGTGTTGGATTTGTGTGGATGAGACTGCGTTGGCTCTGGGATGTTTTTACAGGTTAAAAGGATAATAATTCAATAATGCTGTCTTGTTGGTCGAGTGTTTGGAAGCGCGTCTTCTGACCATGAGGTCCTGGGTTCGATTCCCGGGTCGGGCAAAGTGTTATTGAGTTTTTCCATCAAGAATTTCTCAGGAGCAGCCACGGAGTCTGGATTTGTGCTAGATTGATGGCAATAGGGTCGCCCCCTATTACATGGGACTTACGCAGAGCGAAATGTGGGTGTACTATAGGCATGACGACAGTATCCAAAAATTGCAAATCTATTTAGTCCGTCAGTTAGAGTATTGGAGGACAATGAATATTGACAAAGATAAAACGCATCAAAACTCGGGAGTGGGGGCTCGTGACGTCAGAACTAGCTAAAAATTATACCATGGCGTGACGTATTGAGAATTTTAAAAGCGTCGTATCTTCGTCAATTTTGGTTTACGTAACAAAAGAAAAAACACGGGTCAAATATTTTTTGATAATCTAAGTGACGGACTAATTAGATTTTTTTGTCGTCTCGCCTGTTCTTTCAATATGCTATCGATCACCACGTTCTAACACATCTAACTGCCAAGTGTTACTTCTTAAACTAGACAAACGTAACTGACATAATATTTACTAAATATTACGTCTTAACGTCAAATAACTATAAATCGGTCATTCGCACTAGAAACATCACTTTCTCATGATAATATAAAACGCTATGAGTTAGCAAAAATACGTAATTTGGTTGTTAAAATTTATCGCGAGTTGCCATTCTTACAACATCATAGCTCTATTTTTACCCGAGTACCTACGGCGAAACCAAATTCCAAAAGTAAGGGTTATTATTTTAACAGTTTATGTATGTATGTATTTACGTATGTTCCTGCGTAGCCTTTAGGCACATAAAGTCTACTTTACCAAAAATACCACTTTATCATAACGACTAAATGTCAACTTTCCCGAAACGTCTACTTTCCCGAAACGTCTGCTTTCCCGAAACGTCTACTTTCCCGAAACGTCTAATTTCCCGAAACGTCTTCTTTCCCGAAATGTCCACTTTCCCGAAAAGTCCACTTTCCCGAAACGTCTACTTTCCCGAACGTCGGGTTCGTCTCACATGTGGAGTATTCGTCGTTTCGGCCTACAGGTGTTGGGACCAGTAGTGGGCCGAAACGACGAATCTTAAATTAGCGCCTAAACTATACATCCAATTTTGATGAATAAGGTGTCAATCGATTCGTTATTATGGCCCGGGTAACATAGGCTACATTTTAATCGACTTCAACAATAGGAGGTGTCGATTTTACCTTGTAAACCCTAAATTTAATTAGAGCGGGATTTTTCAGTGGTCGGGTTCTTTAGTTGAATACCACACAGATTCTTGTTTGAACAGTTGGAAGTTTCATGACATTACTTAACGACTGTAATGCCAAAAGGGTATAGGCAAAGGTGTACCTAATGCATTTTTTTAAACAACAACAACCCTCCAAGCGCATAAATGTGCAGGAATGACTTTGACCTTGAAAAAGTAGAAAGTAAATTCCTACACCTTTATTAGCTTGGAGGGCTCTGTTGATGATTTTGATGATTATAATTCTATAACTACATACGTGTTACAGCCGCGAATCAAATTCTAATCAACATACAACCTGACACTGACCTGCAAATTGCAAAAAACGTAAGAAAATTTGAATTTCACGGGCTACCCTGGAGCATCCACCTTAATAGTTAATGATTGTATACCTAATAGTACACCCACGTTTCGCCAGTTATGTTTAAGTCCCATGTAATAGGGGGCGAGCCTATTGCCATCAACCGGGCACATATCCAAACTCCGTGGGTGCTACTGAGAAATTCTTGATAGAAAAACCCAATAAAATTTTTCTCGACCTGGGGAGTTTATTCCGTCATTTCTTCCAGTCTAACCGGATAGTAGGAGTCTAGTTTATATGGAGCGACTGCCTATCTGACCTCCACAATCCACTTAGTACTGGGTAATACGATACGCTTGGTTAGACTGATTATTAGACTTTCAGGCCACTGACTACCTGTAACGACTGTCATAGATCTACAAATGACAGCCGGGACCAACGGCTTAACGTGTTCTTCGAGGCACGGAGGAAACTTGGTATGTAATGAGTGGTCACCCATCCACAGACCAACCTAGGCAAGCACGGCTTAACCTAAAGATCGACCCGAGCGGCTGTTATTATTTAGCCACGAGCTCCTCCTAGGTGTTATGTTATATAAGTATGTTTTGTTATCCATAAAAATAAATAAATTGAAGTCTGTTTGTAGTTTCAAAATAACAGCTTTGTGAATGCATATAGACGGTAATAAAAAAAAACTTAGTTTTCAATTTTTGTCTGTCTGTTTCTTCTGGCTAATCTCCGAAACAGCTAGACCGATTTTGACGGAACTTTTACTGGCAGATAGGTCTTTTTATAAGGAGTAACTTTGGCTTTTTCTTATTTTAGAAAAAAAATAGGGCTCCGTGCAAAAAAAAATAAAAACTTTGAAATTGTTAACAAAATCCGATTCAAACAGAAAAGTCATTTTTATAATAATTTCACGCGGACGATATCGCGGGCACAGCTATAGTTTGAAATAAAAGAAAGGCTACAATGATTCTGTGACTGCAATTTTTCCATTCAACAAAAATAAAACATGGCGGATTCGTATCCACACAATTATTTCACGTTTCTCACGCCAGCCGGTCACCGCGGTCTGCGCAACTCCGTAAAAACATTATCAAATTGTCTACGGTCCTAGTTGCCACACTTATATGGGAATGCGTAATAAATAGTTGCTAATCATAATTAATTTATTAAGTAGCTGTATGTATGATAAGCTTTTTTATGATGGCACAAATGCCTACCAAAAAGGTTAGATATGTATATAGCATTCCTGGCTGTGTTTATGGCGACGCGCGACGTAGAGGTGAGCTACTGAGCAATTCCTGATAGAAAAATCCAATAACACTTTGCCCGAGCGGGGAATCGAACCCAGGACCGCATGAGCAGCAGTCACGCGACCACTAGTCCAGACGAGACAGTCCAACAACATACAATTATGTGTGGACGTCTCTAAGGGGCAGACTAGTATACGTTAGACTTAGCTTACTAAGCTCGCCGCCCGTCCGTCTCATGACGACAGGCCGTGTCGATGGCGCGTTCGTGTTCCACGCGCGCCTCAAAGAGAGTCAGGAATAACGAAGGGGTCCGCAAGGGCCGAAGACTGCCGGGGCTGCGGGACTATTCGAAAGAGATACCGTGGCCCCGGAACACAAAGGGCAATGAAGGAACATGGATGGGTTTTAGTCAATATAAGTTTGACACTCCCTCCTGATGCGCCCAGAGCGGGGGGAGTCATTTGATGATTTCCAATCTGAAAAAAAAAGGCTTAGCTTACTACGCTTGACGCTCTGTCCCTGGATGGGTGATCATCAATTACATACCGAGGTCCTTCTGTGGTTTGGAAAGCACGTTAAGCCCGGCCCGGCTGTCATTTGTAGATCATTGACAGTCGTTACAGGTAGTCAGTGGCCCGAAAGTCTGACAACCAGTTTTACCAAGGGGTATCGTATTACCCAGTATTGAGTTGTGGACCTCAGATAGGCAGTCGCTCCATGTAAAATACTGATGTATCTGCTTACAGTAAGACTGGAGGCGGGCCCCAACATACCTGAGAAAAGGCGGAAGATGATGAAGTACTTATGTAAACTCATTACTGCAATCTTTTTCTTAGCGTGTCGACGGCAATCTAAATTGTGTCGGCCCAGAACTGAGCGACTAGTTTGGCGCTTTCGGTAGCGTCCATCAGTTCCTGCAGTGGACAAACAACAGGACACGCAGGACACGATATTAAGTGCCCCGTCATTTGTGGAACAGCACCACATTTACACTCCAGGGCTGAGTCATTAATGAATCTCCACCTGAGCAGGTTTTCCTTAATGCGGCCAACCTGGGTCCGGAGTCTATTTAAAGACTTCCAGGATTACTGCAATACATCAAATAAGCCATAGCGGTAGTTCAATGTGGCGTCAGCTTCACGATGTGGGTACTTACGTAAGTTGGCGGTATGATACCCCCGTGCCTCGGTGCGCACGTTAAGAAGTTGGACCTGCGCTTGACCTCTATGATACCCCGTGCCTCGGTGCGCACGTTAAGCTGTTGGTCCTGCGCCTGACCTCTATGATACCCCGTGCCTCGGTGCGCACGTTAAGCTGTTGGTCCTGCGCCTGACCTCTATGATACCCCCGTGCCTCGGTGCGCACGTCAAGCCGTTGGTCCTGCGCCTGATGTCTCTCCGGTCGTGTCGGGTTGCCGTCCCATCGGAATATGAGAGTAAACGAACAGAGACTGCACCTGTGCCTGCGCACACAAGCCTGCACTATAATATCTCCTGCGCTGCGGGCCTACCATGACGTCTTAAAGCAGGAACGTTTACATTGCGTGCCAGTGAGGGGAAGAGATGGCGCTAGACGTCCTCTATAGCTCTGTCTCTTACCCACACTGGAACGCGATTAAAACGATCCTGCTTTAAGACGTCATGGTAGGCCACCTGATGCCTAATCTTCGCTAAGATTGGCCCCCGTGACCGAAACACGGTCAGGACTTTATCTTTATTTGAAATAGTGTCCTTGGAGTTTCTTGCCCGTTCGACCCCAAAGAAACTCACAACACTGAAATGTTCAATTATTATCCACATCTTTTTGACGGATGGACTTTTTGACAATTTACAAGCGCCCGTAATAGGGATGGTGACTGACTAAAAAAAAATCTGATTCTGTTTAGTCCGTCAGTTAGATTATCGAACGATATTGAATACGTGTTTTTTGTTTTAACAAATTAAAAAAAAAAATGACGAAGATAAAACGTGTCAAAGATCATGAGTGACGGGCTTGTGACGTCACATTTGAGTAAAAATGTACTCAAATGTGACGTCACACGAGTTTTCGACGCACTGTACCGTCTTCATTTTTTGTTTTCGTAAAAAAAGGAATAATGTGTTTTTAATATTTTTTTTAAATCTGTCTGACGGACTAATTAGATTTTTAACCGACTTCAAAAAGGAGTAGGTTCTCAATTAGTCGGAACCTTTTTTTTTATGTATGTTCCCCGATTACTCGAAGATGGCTGGACCGATTTGGACTTTTTTATTTTGTTTGAAAGGGTATACTTCCCAGGTGGTCCCACGATCATCAAGTTAGGATCTGATTATGGGATCCTGCAGAAATAGAGAGAACTCTTCAAATTTTATAGGCACACTTGAAGCGATTTGGGTTTTTGGAAGAGTACTTTCTGGGAGTAGTCCCATTTCAATTCAGGTGAAGATCTGATGAAGAACTTCGGAGATAGGCAACGGAACTCCTCAATAAATGATAGCAAATGGACTGGGATTACTGAAATCTGTGTTCATCATCATCATCATCATATCAGCCCGGAATCACCCACTGCTGGGTATAGGCCTCCCCATTCTTCTGCCACACTTCCCGGTTCTGTGCGTCCCTAAACCAGGTTTACCCTTTTAAATAATATAAGCCATTCTTTTCTTGAGTTTTTATCCGACTTCAAAACACCATATTCTCAAATCTGGATTTATTTTCTTTGTCAGCTAATAGATTTCGAAGTGATATCCTTTAAGCTATCAAAGACTTTGAGGATTAGTGTATCTGTAGATCTAATTGTTTTTTTTTCCTTTTAATTTATATAGTAATAAAGCTAAGGCTTATTTTTGCCATTTATATTGTAATTGTTGGTTTTCCCTAATAAATAAAATAAAAAAGCAGGAGAAGGTTGTTTGTTCTGTTGTATTTTTTAAAATTTATGTTCATCGATATTTTTTTGTCAATAGGCGAGACGACAAAAAAAAACCAATTAATCCGTCAGTTAGATTATCAAAAAATATTTGACCCGTGTTTTTTCTTTTGTTACATAAACCAAAATTGACGAAGATATGACGCTTTTAAAATTCTCAATACGTCACGCCTTGGTATAATTTTTAGGTAGCTCTGACGTCACGAGCCTCCACTCCCGAGTTTTGGTGCGTTTTATCTTTTGACAATATTCATTGATTTACAAAAACAAAAAATACGTGTCCATTAATTTCCAATTCTCTAACTGACGGACTAAATAGATTTGCAATTTTTTGATACTGTCGTCATGCCTATTATGTTTGTGCCCGTTTTTAATTTGGAGGAAGGTTGATGATACCCCTTTATGAAATACCTTTATTAACAATGTAAGAATTTGTGTGAAATGCTTCAACTGAAAAGGATAAAATAAAATTTTTTGCAAAAAGTCGGCAGTCAGAGGCAAAAAAAATCAATGAAGTAAACACCGACTTCCGAGATCCTACGCTCATCCAGTCGCACTTACAACCACTAAATCAACGTGCCTTACAATCGCAATTGAGAACATCCTCATTTAAAGTCGGTTAACAAACTATAATTAGGACAGAAGATTCCCACAATGCTGATAAAGATCTATTTTTTAAGTTCAAACCATATAATTATGAAGTTTTGACCTTTTACAAGTATTTGTAATGATAGTTCCTAATGGTTCTATGACCATTTGAACATCACGAGTTGGAAGTTACTGTAACAGTCGTTTGTTATTTGTTAACAATGATGTCTTCGAAAACTAAAAGTATTTAGGTGATTCTCACACCGCAACGCTTGTCGTTTTTTAGGGTTAGACCTTATGGGGACTACAGAAGCTAAACGCGAGTTTTATAATGCAAAAAAGCATATTATGATTCACTGCAACAAACAAAACCAGAAAAAAACATAAGATATTCTTCAGGATATATGCTAGTATGATAGTGTTTGAAAACATAATATAACTAATTTAACTCGATAAAAAAAATCACGAACTTATCTCCAAAAATTTCTTTTAACGAGTACAAACCATACTAAAATACATGCTATCATTCTGATTTTTTGGCAAATAATTCTACAAGCATCATATTAGCATGATAGTGTTAATTAATTTTATTTTTTTAGTACAATCAATACATTTTTTTTTAATCGCAAAAACCACTCATTTCGCACTATTCGGTTCGCAGTAACTGACGTAACAACCACTTTGTAGTGCAAGCTGATTAGAACTTTATTCTAACAGTATTTCAAACAAAGTTTGAACCACCACAAATAGAGTTGCTAATTCAGCTCCTGTAGTCGCCTTAAAAGGAATGAACGGAACCCTTATGGGATCACTTTGTTCTCCGTCCGTCCGTCTGTATGTCAAGACCCTTTATCTCGGGAACGTGTGCTAAGCATCGATGGATTTCATATAAACCAGTGCGAGGTGAGATCCGCTACCGCCCAACCCTGCGGGCGAGTGGTTCGTGTATCGTGTAAGAACCGCCATAAAAAGCATTATCAGGCTATAACGTTCCCACTTCTGGAACTCAGACCTCCTCTCTATGAGAGGGAAGGGGCTATAATCCACCACGCGAGCCCAGTGCAGATTGGTAGATGTCATACTTCTTCGATTTTTTGGTTCTAGGACATGCCAGTTTTCAGGTGCGTAGTATTCGCACTACGCACCTGATCTTTCTAAATAACTTCAATAATAATGTGGATTGCTGTCAATTCCATTGCGATTTAACTGTACCGGAACTAATGAGACTACTTTTATCTTGCATAAACAGAATGCCAGTTCCATGGAACTACTGGAAAAAAAGATTCCCAGTTGTCTCATAATGGAACTAGAGAATGGAAATATTGGGATACGGCGGGTTATATGATATGTATATACAGGGTGGAATTTTTCAATGCCACCTGGAAGGAAAGTACTCTAAATACTGGAGATAGCAAATTTTACTCAAAGGAAACATTCCTTTATTTTTAAAAAGAAACAAATCTGCATTCACAGATTTTCGAAAATTTGCTTGCCACATTCGGGCATCGAACCCGGGATGGATCGACTAAAGTTTGAAAAAATTACATTTTGTACCTTTTTGACATCAATCGATAGGGTCAATCATATGGATCAAATCTCTCTTGCTTTGTGCTTTAACTTATTGAATTTATCCCATTGAATTTATAACTGTTCTTTAGATGATTTTCCCTTCATTAAATTTTTGTTTCTTTTTAGAAATAAAGGAATGGTTCCTTTGAGTAAAATTTGCTATCTCAAGTATTTCGAGTACTTTCCTTCCAGGTGGCATTGAAAAATTCCAGCCTGTATATTAGGAGGACACAGCTACTCATTCTAGATCCTAGATTCGACCTAGTATTTAAAGCAAACTGCTCTAAATGTCAGCAATTGTGGTGAATGTCTGACTTTAGGTAAGACGTTCTCTTTAAAGGACAATGCCCAGTTTGACCGGAGAATGTCACCGATGCGCCCGAAATGTGTGAAGCGCGAAAATTGCGTGTTTAGCCTTGAGATGATAGTAGGCATATAAACATTGCTTCATCTACACTAATATTATAAAGAGGAAAGATTTGTATTTTTGTGTGTGTGTAATTGTGTATGTTTGTAATGAATAAACTCAAAAACTTCAAGACCGATTTTAAAAATTCTTTCGCAATAGAAAGCCACGTCTTTACTGAGTAACATAGGCTATATTTTATCCCCGTACTCACACGGGAACGGGAACTACGCGGGTGAAACCGCGTGACGTCCGCTAGTATATTATAAAATAATGCTCTAGAGAATTGTGAGAGTGTGAGTTTTGTACTTATTAAAAAAAAACTTTCCATCTTTAATAAATTTCGCTGGACATTACAGACAGCGCCATATAGCGCCACACTAAGCAACGATGCTTGTATCGTGGACGCCAGATAGTTGATATACTACAGAGATCCTTTTCGTTTTTAGATACATACTTATTATACATATAAACATCCATGACTCGGAAACAAATGTCTATGCTCATCACACAAATATTTGCTCCTATCTTTTAATCTATAATTATTATTCCTTTTCTGGATCTTATGAAAAATTATTAGGCTGTCAAGCAAAAAGCAACTCTCCTGGATGCAACACATTGAAAGAAGGTCCCACTGTCTTAAACTGTAAACAATAGATAACATACCACCTGTTTTTTACGCCTATCTTATCATCATCTGCCTAGCCTTTTCCCAACTATGTTAGGGTCAGCTTCCAGTCTAACCGGATGCAGCTGAATACCAGTATTTTACATGGAGCGACTGCCTATCTGACCTCCACAACCCAGTTAGTACTGGGTAATACGATACCCCTTGGTAAAACTGGTTGTCAGACTTTCGGGCCACTGACTACCTGTAACGACTGTCAAAGACCATTCACAGAGACATTTGATAGCCCGCACCAATGATTTAACGTGCTTTCCGAGGCACGGAGGAAACTCGGCCGTGCCTATCTTGTAATAACAAATAATGTACCTAAACGAAAAGAAATAAAGAATCTAATGACTGCTAAATATGTATTCACATAACAGCAATCCAAATAAAAAATGTATACTAACCTAATGAATAATTTTCCCTACTAACCTCTTACTCTGCTCACACTCAATTGCATAGCGTGATGTCGAAGGTACAAGGTCAGCGCGAGAAGATCGCAAGCGCAGCTTTTATCTTCGTTCCCATAACAATTTGTTTGCAAAACAAACTGTAGAGCAGCGGGTGACAAACAGTCTTGATACTTCGTATTTTTTTAAATAAAGATTTAGATTATAATTTAATTACATATTGTGTTTTAATAATAATAATTTGACCTTATCATCGTCTGCCTAGCCCTTTCCCAACTATGTTGGGGTCGGCTTCCAGTCTAACCGAATTTAGCTGAATACCAGTATTTTACATGGAGCGACTATCTATCTATCTTGGGTTGTGGTTGTGGAAGTCTGACAACTAGTCTTACCAAGGTGTATCGTATTAACGATACACCTTGGTAAGACTAGTTGTCAGACTTTCGTGCCACTGACTACCTGTAACGACTGTCAAAGATCTACAAATGACAGCCGGGACCAACCGCTTAACGAGCTTAGTAGTAGTAGTAGTTGGGAAAGTCTAGGAAAATGAACCAGTTTCCACTTTTTTTTTTATTTTACCAAAAAGACAACATGTTTTTACCAAAAGTATCAAAACCACTGCGTCCACCTCCGTCTAAAGGCACCGCTACACTTATAATCGCAATACGTACGCACATCGCCAGATTCCCGCGCTCTTGCTTCACTGGTTCTCTGCTGACCCACTAATAACCACTTCAGTTATATCGCCACGGTAATCAAATGTATAAAGGTGATTATTGTGACATTTTTAATGGTGATTTAGGAATTATGAATTTAGTAAATGTTCTGGGTCATCAGGAACCCAGGCAGGCCGCATTATTTCATCACCATTGCTCTCAAAACAGTGAAGGAAAACATCGTGAGGAAACCTATATCTAAACCCATAGCATGTCCTAGAACCAAAAAAATCCAAGACATTTGTGACATCTACCAACCCGCACTGGGCCCGCGTGGTGGATTAAAGCCATTCCCTCAAATAGAGAGGAGGCCGTGTGTCCCAGCAGTGGGAACATAGGCATGACGACAGTATCAAAACATTGCAAATTTATTTAGTAACTGAAGATAAAACGCATCAAAACTCGGAAGAGGGGGCTCGTGACGTCAGAACTAGCTAAAAATTATACCATGGCGTGACGTATTGAGAATTTTAAAAGCGTCGTATCTTCGTCAATTTTTGTTTACGTAACAAAAGAAAAAACACGGGTCAAATATTTTTTGATAATCTAAGTGACGGTCTAATTAGATTTTTTTTGTCGTCTCGCCTTTTATAGGCTGATTACATAAGCTTAATGCTTATGTTGGGTCATCAACTTATCATATAACTTAGCGGTTGTGAATAATTTAAGTAAGTCATTTATTATTCCCTCACGGAAAAATATGGGTACTGTTGGAACATGTTTGTGCAAATTAACCTTTTATTTATTTATTAAGGTTAGCTTAAAATTGTTTACACATTACATTTTACTTAAAAGTACACAATATACATTTATAAGTGCAACAATTACTTACAGGCTCACACTACATGCACTATTTTATTTAAATTACATTATACGTAATATTATTGTAATTAATTTGTGAATTATCACTACATAGTATAAAACAAAGTCGCTTTCTCTGTCCCTATATCCCTATGTATGCTTAAATCTTTCGGATTTTGATGCGGGTTTTTTTTAATAGATAGGGTGATTCAAGAGGAAGGTTTTAGTATATAATTTGCGGGCGGGCGAAGCCGCGGGCATCAGCTAGTGAATGATAAAATTAGTGTAAAACAAAATACATCTAGAGACGCACCAAACAAATCAAGATCTAATTAACCTTGCGCGAGATTATTCATCATTCTCTTGCTCATATCACAATGACTTCAATCTTAAAATCAATTAATAAACGTTATGTTACACAGTATCTATTAACAATGCCTGTACCTAGGATTGAATTATTTGGACGTGACTGTGTATGGCTCCACTTATCTTTAACTCTCTACCAAACTTTAATATTCTTTCGTACAAACAATTCTGCATAGTTCTAAAATGGCTTATTCAATCAATCAATCATTTTATTATCAAGTTACTAAGGCCCTTATGAAATAAACAAAATTATATTTAACGAAAATAATAAACTAATGCATATTTTAAACCTTAGGTACAAAACTATAACTTTACACCATATGGAGCAGTTTGGGAACTCTTTTTGGAGTACTTTGGAAATAACGCCACGCAACATTGTCGGCGTGGTGTCGCACAAATCGTATTGCACATAGCTTTTATTCCATCGCTGAATTTCTCAAAAAATCTAATATCCAATCCTATGTCGGTCCAGCTTCCCTGTCACCCTTTTAAGGGGACTACAGGAGCTAAACGCGAGTTTTATAATGCAAAAGAGCATATGATTCACTGCAATAAACAAAAGAAGAAAAATATATGATATTCTTCAGGATATATGCTAGTATGATAGTGTGTTGAAAACATAATACAACAAATTTTACTCGATAAAAATTAACGAACTTTTCTTTAAAAATTTCTTTTAACGAGTAATAACCATTTTAAAATACATGCGATCATTCTTATTTTTTGGCAAATAATTCTACAAGCAACATATTAGCATGATAGTGTTTTATTTTTTTAATCCAATCAATAGATTTTTTGTAAATCGCAAAAAAACACTCATTTCGCGCTATTCGGCCCGCAGTGACTGACGTAACCACCACTTAGTAGTGCAGGCTGATTAGAACTTTATTCTAACGGTATTTCAAACGAAGTTTGAACCACCACAAATAGAGTTGCTAATTTAGCTCCTGTAGTTCAGGGTAGCGCTCAAATTTTCTTACGTTCTTTGCAATTTGTCGGTCGGTGTCAAGGCTGTTTGTTGAACAAAATATGACAAAAAAGTCATTCAATGGGATTAAATGAACTTAGAGGGTTGTATTGATGATTATAATTATGTAAATGCATGCGTATAACGACCGCGAATCATATTTTTTTCAGTTTCTTCTAGTTGAATATTATTAAAAAAAAAAAACGAAAGGATAATAGTACTGTGAACACATTAACAGTTGACAGTTAAAGCTAGAACAATACAATTAAATTAATTATGATTGTTTTTAATTGCTCTCATTAAAATGAGCAAGATAATCATTTGGATTAATAAATTATAATCATGGGAATGTGTTTTTTTGTAAATATCTATTTAGAACTAGCTGTTGCCTGCAACCTTCGTCCAAATGAAATTATTACAATAATATTGCTTCGCTATTATAATCAGATTTGTTGAAAAATCAAGGGTTTTAATTTTTATGCACGGAACCCTAATCCTTTTTTCAGCACATCAGCTATCTTCTAGTAAAACTCCCGTCAAAATCGGTACAGCCGTTTCGGAGATTTGCCAGAACAAACAGACAGACAACTGGACTGTATTTAGTTTCATATGCATTCAGTAGAGCTGCTATTATTTTCAAATTACGAACAGACACTTTTTTATTAATTTGTATCCATAATTGTATAGATCTCCTCCACGTGTTAAGAACTCATGTTTGCATATAGAAACCTTTATATATTAAGTACGAGTATGTGTTTTTTAATGAAAAAAAAAGAAAAAAAAACCAAGTTTTAACTACCACGGCCCCCAAGATCTGTTCATCCTGAAAGTCGACACAGTCTCCTCAAAACTGCATCATCTACCTTGCCTTTTCCCAACTATGTTGGGGTCGGCTTCCAGTCCAACCGGATGCAGCTGAATACCAGTATTTTACATGGAGCGACTGCCTATCTGACCTCCAGAACCCAGTTAGTACTGGGTAATACGATACTCCTTGGTAAAACCGGTTGTCAGACTTTCGGGCCACTGACTACCTGTAACGACTGTCAAAGATCTACAATTGACAGTCGGGACCAACGGCTTAACATAGTTTACGAGGCACGGAGGAAACTCGGCATTTAATGGGTCACCCATCAATGGATCAACTTAGGCAAGCACGGCTTAACCTAAAGATCTACCTGAGCGGCAGTTATTAATTAGGCACAGCCATGACCTCCTCTAAAGTCTGAAGTCTGAGTCTCATCAAAACTATAGACAAGTAAAGTCAAAGTAGTCACGTTAAGAAACCCTTTTCCCAATTCCTACGGACCCCTAAATACTGTGTCACGCGTCCAATGACAATTACTACCACGAGGCTGATCGGAAAACATAATAGATTAGAAAAACAGTCGCATTGACAATTATTTCATTAAGTTCTACTACTATTGATGCGCATGCAACGGGTAATGCGTAGTCGTGAATGCAAATGGTTGGTTGTAGACGATTATGTGTACCTTGGAGAAACGGTCCAGTGGTAGGTCTAACTTCGAGAAAGAGGTCAATCGTCGAATCCGACTCCGCTGGGCAGCGTTCGGGAAGTTGCGTAGTATCTTCTCGTCCAACTTACCGCAGTGTCTCAAGACGAAAGTCTATGTGAGTGTTGCCAGTGCTTACATACGGAACCGAAACGTGGTCGCTCACAATGGGCCTTATCAGAAGGCCTAAAGTCACCCAAAAGGAGGAGAAGGCTATGCTCGGAGCTTCCTTGCGTGATCGAATCAGAAATGAAGACATCCGCAAGAGAACCAAGGTTACCGACGTAGCCCGAAAAATTGCCAAACTTAAGTGGCAGTGGGCAGGCACATTGCTCGCAGAACGGATGGCCGATGGGGCCGAAAAGTTCTGGAGTGGCGACCGCGAACCAGAAGACGTTGCGTTGGAAGGCCTTCCACTAGGTGGACCGACGAACTGGTGAAGGTTGCGGTAATCCGCTGGATGCGAGTCGCATGGGACCGATCAATGTGCGGCGACACTTGGGGGAGGCCTATGTCCAGCAGTACACGTCTTTCAGCTGAAATGATGATGATGATGATGATGAATGTAAATGGTTTATTGCCATGTTATAGGTACTGCTTTGTTGGTGTAGTGGCTGCAAGCGTGACTGCTGAGGATGAAGTCCTGGGTTCGATTCCCAGCTCGGGCCATGTGTTATTAGGTTTGACAATCAGCCAACCCACCCCACCGTCATTCGAATCTCCGGTGTGTCGTACTCTTAAGGTGAATGCTCCAGGGTAGCCCGCGAAATTTAAATTTTCTTAAGTTTTTTGCAATTTCCAGGTCAGTGTCAGGTTGTATGTTGATTAAAATATTGTTCGCGATTGTAAGACGTATGAAGTTACAGAATTATAATCATCAAAATCATCAATACAACCCTCCAAGCTCATAAAGGTGCAGGAATTACTTTTTCAAGGTCAAAGTCATTTAAAAAAAACGTAAGAAAATTTGTATTTCGCGGGCTACCCTGGAGCATCCACCTTAAGACGCTGAATGTGATGTTTGCGGATGAATGGAGTAAGGTAACACATACGCGTGTTGATGTTCAGTGAGAGAAAGTATGCAGGAGTGTCCACGGTTCCGTGTAATATAAACCATTGAATGTTGTCCACTGAATGTTTTAAAAAACCGCGAACAGACAGACAGACGGACGGACATGACGAAACTATAAGGGTTCCTTGTTAGGACTACGGAACCCTAAAAAGGGGCACTTTTACAATAACTTACAAGCAGGCACAATACTTTGCGTAATTTATTTCATCACCACTGCTCTCAAAACGGTGAAGGAAAACATCGTGAGGAAACCGGCATGTCCTAGAACCAAAAATTCTAAGACATGTGACATCTACCAACCCGCACTGGGCCCGCGTGGTGGATTATAGCCCATTCCCTCTCATAGAGAGGAGGCCGTGTGTCCCAGCAGTGGGAACATTATAGGCTGCTTATGCTAGGCTATTTCTTTTTTTTTCTTAGCCTTTATTGTGTCCCACTGCTTAACAAAGGCCTCCACTTTCTCCTCCACTTCTCTGTTTTGTGCAATTTCCGACCTCGCCTGCCAGTTGTAAGCTAAGCCTTTGGCCAAGGTCAAAGCCAGCCCTTGGTCGCGGGAAGTGTCAACTAAGCGTTTTGAAATATCCTCGAAAGGGCTGTGAGCGCTCGGACCCCACGGTCCTCGAGTGATCTTTATAATGACTCTTTTCCAGGGGTGTGTGAGTATTTCTATTTGAATAAAACAATAGTATAGGTATATATATTATATTTATAACCGTTGAGGTAGACGTGATGCCTGCCGGGGCTGCGGGACTGTTCGCAAGAGATACCGTGGCCCCGGAACACAAAGGGCGATGAAGGAACATGGATAGGTTTTAGTCAGTAAAAGTCTGACACTCCCTCCTGCTCCGCCCAGAGCGGGCAGATGCGGAAAAAAAAGGTAGACGTGATTTTGAGTGGAGACCGCGAATCGGCAACGTTGAGAGAGGGTGGCTGGTAGCAATTGGCTGAGAGTTACTGAGAATCGAGTTGAGAAGCAAGCGATTTTGGAGACCTATGCCCAGCAGTGGACTACTGTAGGCTGATGATGATAATGATGTTGACATACATGTATACATTAAAATAACCTAACGTAACTAACATAACAAAAAAGTAAAAAATGGCGTCAAAAAACTCCTCAACGCTTTTTAGTTTTATGACGCCATTTTGTAAGTTTTTAGTTTAAGTTAGTTAGTTTAGTTTATTTTAATAGATTTGTACATTGTAAATAATGTAAAGACTGAATTAAGATCACTTCAATTTAGCTACAAAACATTAAAAAAAACGTACACTTCTAAACGTTCACCTACCATAAATGGCGTGATAACATTTAAACTGTACAGTTTTTGCTCGTCTAACATTGTATCATACATAAACGATAACACAAGAAAAACTAATATCAATCGTGATAAAAAATATTAACTTCGTATTCGATACTAGAAAGCGGTTCCCAGTAATCACTTTAAAACAATGATTACTATCAGTGTCATTTTTTTTACAGGAAAAGTTTAACTAATCGATTGATTTCATGTTGTCAAAATTGTCACTGACTTGTACATTGTACATACAATGTTAACGTACGATGTTTACATGTATATTTAATCACGCTATTTTGTTATTAGAGTGAAGTTTTAATTAAAGGACCTATGGTCGTTTGGCGGCGGCGACCTCTCGCTCCCGGCCCTCACCTCCTTCCTATTTTTTCGAAATATAGTCGGTTCGATTCCCGAATGTGGCACGTGATTTTTTTTATTAAATCTGTGAATGCAGATTTGTTTCTTTTTAAAAATAAAGAAATGTTTCCTTTGAGTAAAATTTGTTATCTCCAGTATTTCGAGTACTTTCCCTCCAGGTGGCATTGAAAAATTCCTCCCTGTATAGCCAGGTACTTCTTGTAGTGCCACAACAGTACATAAAATGGGACTTTAATATAACTTACGAAAGGTGTGTGTACTTCTTAAAGTAGATACTCCTCTGCCTAACCATTTAGAAAGAACAGGCGTTCTAACTGCTATATTCATCATTCTAATTTGTCGGAAAACAAGACTGTGTCGTGAGCTAATCGATTTGTCTTCGCTCTTTTATTTTATGGCCGGAAATCCGGACAGAGGTGCAAAGTGCCATGTTTTGCGTAAAATACTACTGGTACATTACGACTAAGATTTATTGAAGACAGTTCAAAGGCAACAATATACACACATAAAAAAAAACAACCAAAACCGAGCCGGACTCGAGCACCGAGGGTTCCGTACAAACTTTTTAAAGGACAAACTTAATTTTGCTGTTCGATCCCTAGAAACGGCTATTGCACCAAGTTTGCAATAAGTTTGTAAAGTAACATCGCTTACGGTTTGTAGATTTTTCCCTTTATATGTGCTGTAAGACCTTGCTTTTTGCCAAATTTTGTGATTCTAGGTCAACGGGAACTACCATTTAGGTTTTCGACCCAAAACCTATGGGGTACTTCCGGTTGACCTAGAATTGTCAAAGGGAAAAGTCCAAAAAACTAAAAAAGTTGGTACTTCAAGTTTTCGCGAAAATCTAAATTTGCCCATATCTTTTTATCGTGTTGACTCAGGACCTTGATTTTTGTACATCTAATAGGGACTATAGACCTTAGTATATGGTATAAATTTCAACTTGCTAGGCCCACCCGTTCCTGAGAAAATCGGTGGTGACAGACGGACAGACGGACTAGAAAGTGATCTTATAAGGGTTCCATTTTTTACCTTTAGAGTTACGGAACCCTAAGAAGTGTGATCTCTAGCATAAGCTGATATAATTTTTTTAATTGAACTTTATCAAGAAAAATTCTATGTTGTGTATTTTCTTTAAACAGAAATACCCTATTTGAAATTAAAAATAAAACCTATTTTTTTACAATATAATTTTGATTGAAGATTTTTCAAAGTGATCGCAAACATTTTTTGATGTATCATCATCAGCCTATTAATGTTCCAGTTCCCCAGTGCGGGTTGGTAGATGTCACATGTCTTAGAATTGTTTGGTTCTAGGACATGCCGGTTTCCTCACGATGTTTTCCTTCACCGTTTTGAGAGCAGCGCTGATGAAATAAATTACACAAAGTAATGCACCTGCCGGGGTTCGAACACACGACTTACTGTTCGTAAGTCGGGGCCGCCACCACTGAGCAACCGCTGCTCTCTTTTGATGTTTGTACATGATTTAAGTACAGCATCTATGGTAAATATGTACATCCTTAAAAATATGATACGAGGTAGTCTATCAAGTAGGTTGGTGGTAGGTTGGTGTTAATATCACTCGTACCAACCTACCTAATAGACTGCCTAGTTGGTCTATACTGGTTGCAACCGTGACGGCTGAGCTTGAGGTCCTAGGTTCGATTCCCAGCTCGGGGAGTGTTATTGAGTTTTTCAACCAAACGCCTGTAATAATTACAATAACTAACTCGTCGATCTGTTATTCGTTACAACTTGCGTCAACTTTGCTACGTATATTTTGAACACTGGTGTCGATTCTGTTGTGCACAAACGAAACTTAATTTAGGCTATTAATTTGCTATATTTTTCTCTCTAATAAAACGAGAAAGAGACGAACGTAATTTAAAGCTGTCAAATTCAATTGGAACTAATATTTCGGTACAAATGAAGGGTGCACGTAAAAACATGTCGACTAAAAACACGGTGAAGCGCAAGGCATAAACTAGTTTGACATCTCTAACTTAGTTCATAGCTATAGCCGTCCTTTTCTCGCACTGCCTTTTAGTAAAAGATACCAATAGCCTAAATTAAGTTTAGTTTGCAAGTGCACAACAGCATAGCTATTCACAACGCTTCGATTCGATTTTCGATTCGGAAAGTCGTATGTCTATCTCGCTCGATTTTGTAATGTCAAAAAAAGATAGACATACGACTTTCCGAACCGAAAATCGAATCGAAGCGTTGTGAATAAGGGGCCAGAATCGACACCATTATCTCTTTATGGGGACTACAGGAGCTTAATTAGCAACTCTATTTGTGGTGGTTTGAATAAAGTTCTAATCAGCTTGCACTACAAAGTGGTTGTTACGTCAGTCACTGCGGGCCGAATAGTGCGAAATGAGTGGTTTCGATCGATTTACAAAAAATATGTTGATTGGACTAAAACAATAAAACACTATCATGCTAATATGTTGCTTGTAGAATTATTTGCCAAAAAATCAGAATGATAGCATGTATTTTAGTATGGTTTTTACTCGTTAAAAGTTTTTTTTTGAGATAAGTTCGTGTTTTTTATATCGAGTAAACTTAATTGTATTATGTTTTCAAAACACTATCATACTAGCATATATCCTGAAGAATATCATATATTTTTCTGGTTTTGTTTATTGCAGTGAATCATATACTTTCAGGCATTAAAAAACTCGCGTTTAGCTCCTGTAGTCCCCTTAAACTGTTTCAGCAGATTTAGCTGAAAGTTCTTATGCTTTTCCGTTGGATGAAGTGGTAATATGCAGAGATTAAAATGAAAACAATAGCTGATTTTGTAACATAACATCACGCCTGTAATATCCGTAGGGTAAGCTGTACCTAATAGTACACCCACATTTCGCCAGTTATGTTTAAGTCCCATATAGGGGGGGGGCGAGATTATGTCCATCAACCAGCCAAAATCGAGACTGCGTGACTGCTACTAAGAAATTCCTGACAGAAAACCCAATAACACTATGCCCGACCCGGGATTCGAGCCTAGGACCTCATGCTCAGCTGTCGCGACCAACGAGCCTAACAAAACTAAAATGAGCTCACCATAAAACTGTCCGACAATACTTAACCTACTTTACGTGAGGGGAGCGACTGACATTTATAGATATTGGCGTCGATTCTGTTGTGCCCAAACGAAACTTAATTTAGGCTATACTATCTTTTTCGTCCTAATAAAACGAGAAAGAGACGGACGTAATTTAGAGCTGTCAAATTTAATTGGAACTAATATTTCCATACAAATGAAGGGTGCACGTAAAAACATGTCGACTAAAAACACGGTGAAGCGCAAGGCATAAACTAGTTTGACATCTTTAACTTAGTTCATAGCTATAGCCGTCCTTTTCTCGCACTGCCTTTTAGTAAAAGATAGCAATAGCCTAAATTAAGATGAGTTTGTGCACAACAGAATCGACACTATTGTCCAGCATCGATAAGGCTGTTGCCGATTTATTTTCTTCGATTAACTGAGAAGGTTTGGGAAATAGTAGGTTTATCATCACCTTCCTCCCCTTGGGCCATATAACTCGCGGTCGGCGCAACACGTTTTTTCTTCCATTCTCCTCTGACAACCGTCACGCTATCATTTACTCCTTTATCTTTCATATCATTCCTCACACAATCCACCCATCGTTTCCTTGGTCTTCCTCTCCCTCTCCATCCATCAACATTTATATTCATCACTGTTTTAGTCACATGCGAGTCGTCCCTCCTCATCACATGTCCATACCACGACACTCGATTCCCTTTCAACTTTTCTGTAACTGGCGCAACTTTTAAACTTCCTCTATTACACTCGTTCCTTAGCTTATCCGTTCTTGTCACACACAACATCCACCTCAACATTCTCATCTTCGCTACATGTAATCTCTTTTCATCCATCTTCTTCATAGCCCAGCATTCCGATCCATACAGTACGACAGGTCTAATCACGGAAGGGCACGCCACAATAGTGGCGGTAAGTCCCCTCTTTGGGGAGTGGCTGGAGAGACGCCACGGCGTCCTCACCTTCCGCCTGACGCAGGTTCTTACCGGACACGGGTGTTTCGGTAAGTTCCTGCACCGAATCGGGTGGGAGGAGACGCCCGGGTGCTTTTACTGTGAGGATCGACCGGAGGACACGGTGGCGCACACTTTGGAGGTGTGCCCCGCTTGGGCGGAGCACCGCCGTGTCCTCGAAGCGGCGATCGGCGGCGGTGACCTCTCGCTTCCGGCCCTGGTTCAATCCATGGTCCGGAGCGAGACGGAATGGGACGCCGTCACCTCCTTCTGCGAAGCAGTCATGCTAGCGAAGGAGGTGGCGGAACGTGAGAGGGAGAGATCCTCGCGTCCCGGCCGCCGCGGAAGACGCCCCGGGCGTCGGGGGCCACGTGGTGGCTTCCGGCCACCGTAGGCGCGGGCCTGTGGACGGGGAGCTATGGGCTAGCTCGCCGTCCGTCCGTCTCATGACGACAGGCCGTGTCGACGGCGCGTTCGTGTTCCACGCGCGCCTCAAAGAGAGTCAGCAATAAGGAAGAGGTCCGCAAGGGCCGATGCCTGCCGGGGCTGCGGGACTGTTCGCAAGAGATACCGTGGCCCCGGAACACAAAGGGCGATGAAGGAACATGGATGGGTTTTAGTCAGTAAAAGTCTGACACTCCCTCCTGCGCCGCCCAGAGCGGGAGGAGTCATTTGATGATTTCCCATCCGAAAAAAAAAGGTCTAATCACGGTCTTGTACATTTGGCAAATAGGTGTATAAATAGTTTAAAATGATGACCGATGTTCCTTATATTTGTTTCCAGCGATAACTACGATGTCATCATCATCTGCCTAGCCTTTTCCCAACTATGTCGGGGTCGGCTTCCAGTCTAACCGGATGCAGCTGAATACCAGTATTTTACATGGAGCGACTGCCGATCTGACCTCCACAACCCAGTTAGTACTGGCTTATACGATACCCCTTGGTAAAGCTGGTTGTCGGACTTTCGGGCCTCTGACTTACTGCCAAAGATCTTAAAAATGTCAGCCGGGACCAACTGCTTAACGTGCTTTCCGAGGCATGGAGGAGACTTGGTTTGTTATGGGTGGTCACCCATCCACAGGTGCAAGTGCAAAGCAAGTGCGACTGAAACTGAAGATTTACCCAAGCGGCTGTAAATAATTTAGCCCTCGAGAGCTCCTCGAGAACTATGATGTAAAAGTCAAAAATATATTGGACTCACATGATGGTGATGCCATTTAGCCACACTATTAAGTGCTTTTCAAGACTCCGTGGCTGCTACTGAGAAATTCCTCAATCCCACAACACTTTGCCCGACTTGGGAATCGAACCCAGGACCTCGTGCTCAGCAGTCACGCTTGCGACTACTAGAACATCGGGGCAGTCACATACATACACCCATAGTGGATATTAAGGCTGGGGTATCAGCTAAATTAGCAACTCTATTTGTGGTGGTTCAAACTTCGTTTGAAACACTGTTAGAATAAAGTTCTAATCAGCTTGCACTACAAAGTGGTTGTTACGTCTGTCGCTGCGGGCCGAATAGTGCGAAATGAGTGGTTTTTATTTAATTGTAGCCTAATAAATCATTACATCAAAATGCCAATTGTACACTTTGTGAAGGAAAAAGTGACAAATATTTGTGTGAAAAAAAAATACTAAGGAGTAGTTACGAAATTTCAAAGAAAAAATGCTTCACTTTGAATATTTTTTTCATATAGTAATAATAAAGTTAGAATTATTTCAATTGTACCAATTAAAGTTTAGAGTCTAATAAGTAACATTTTTTTTTTTTGCACCTTTATATTCACTCATCAAAGAGGAGTTACAGAAAACCTCTCGTTAGCTGGTACCACCCCCTTAATAAGAATAATTTCTTTAAAAAAAATATATTAATAATAATTAATTAAGAGCCCTAAAGCTTGGACCCTGTTCCCAGCGCTGGTGGGCTACTGTTTTTATATTTTAGATGTTTTTTTTTTTTTATATATAAGTTTTATTAAGAAATATTTAAAAAAATGTCAAAAATATGTATTTAAATGAATAAACGTATTAATTAATATACAAAATAATGTATATAATTATTATATTTGTAAATAACTCCGAAAAATGTCTTTTAATAACGGTATATTTAATAAAAAACTTAAATAAATAAACTAACAACAAACTACACGGCATCGAAAAACTCCTCCTCAACGCTGTCAGCTGGTAATGTGCCCAAGAGACTGGCGGCGTTGCCACGTTGTATGGCAACACTTAGCCTCTGACCAAGGTAAAAGCCAGCCCTTGGGTCACGGGAAGCGTCAACTAGGCGTTTAGAAAGTTCTTTGAACAGGCTATTATTATATTTTATTTATAATGAACTTATTATTAACTAGCTGACCCGGCAGACTTCGTACTGCCAAATATAGCCTGTCAAAATGATTTGTAATGTGTAATTTTTTTGTTCCTACATATTTTATAGTCGGGGCAAAAAATTCACCTGAACAGAACCGTCACCCTGGTGATGTACAGAGTTAATAAAGTGCAAAATTGACTCTTTGACGTTAGGAACATACCTACATTGTTTAAACAACAGTGACTGCTTGTAATTCAATATGAACTTTATACAATAGCAATAAAGCTCGTTTTGTTGTTTTTAGGGTTTTTAAGGCAATTATTCTAATTTTTCTCGCCGTAAAATCATCTTTGAACTTCAACGAACATTTAAAAAAAAGACTTAAAAGAACACTTAAAAGAACAACATTTAAAAGAAAGACAAATTGGTCCAGGCGTTGTTGAGTTATGCGCTTACCAACACATTTTGCGATTCATTTTTATATTATAGATTATTATTTAATAATTTATTTATTAATAGGCGGTACCTACAGAGCGCCATCTGCTACGATTCTTTAAGACACTTGCAATATTTAATGTTTACAGAGTTAGTTGGCCATCAAACCCGCACCGAGCTTTCTAGTCACTGAACCATACCGAACTCATTAAGAAAACACAACCCCTATAGTTTACCCACTGTGAGAAAATACTGACATTTGGAAAACCACCCTACCGTAACCGTTACAAGAGCATCCGGGTATAGAACCATTGTTTTTACTTTAATTGCTACGTTTAATAAGGAGGAGCTCGTGGCTAAATAATAACAGCCGCTCGGGTCGATCTTTAGGTTAAGCCGCGCTTGCCTGTGGATGAGTGACCACCCTCACATACCGAGTTTCCTCCGTGCCTCGGAAAGCACGTTAAGCTGTTGGTCCCGGCTGTCATTTGCAGACCTTTGACAGTCGTTACAAGTAGTCAATGGCCCATAAAGTCTGACAACCAGTCTTACCAAGGAGTATCGTATTACCCAGTACTAACTGGGTTGTGGAAGTCAGATAGGCAATCGCTCCATGTAAAATACTGGCATTCAGATGCATCCGGTAAGACTGGAAGCCGACCGCAACATAGTTGGGAAAAGGCTAGGCAGATGAAAGGGATGACCTACGTTTAATCAGATGTGTAGAGGCGTGATCTAGCTATTCTAGCTGCTAATAATATTTTGGGTTTAAGACTGCTAATTTGCTCAGATTGGGATGGGGGTCAGCCGTTGGGAAAATGGTGAAGTATGAATGTATCTATGGGTATAAGAGTAGAGGAAGACTAAAGAAACGATGGATGGACTGTGTGAAGGATGATATGGCAAGAATTGTCTGATGAGATGACGAGTAACAGAAATAAATAAATTAAACTTTATTTCAGACTAAAGTCTATAGTTTTGTTATGTAGTATTAGTAACAATGATGCTTAGGCATTAGGTTAGTATTGTTATTATCTTAATAATAATAAACAATTTAACTTAGATATTACATCACTACATAGTATAAAACAAAGTCGCTTTCTCTGTCCCTATATCCCTATGTATGCTAAATCTTTAAAACTACGCAACGGATTTTGATGCGGGTTTTTTTAATAGATAGAGTGATTCAAGAGGAAGCCGCGGACATCAGCTAGTTAGTAATAAAGAATAATAAATAATAAGAAAAAAGCTGAAAAAGAAGAAAGAAAAGAAATTGAAGTTAATAAAGAAGTATCGAAGAAGAAGAGATGCTGCGCCGACCACAAATGAATTGGGATAAGAATAGGAGAATGATGATAATAAAATATTTTACAATTTACATATTTCTTCGTGTCTCCGGCACGAGAGTATTTCGCTACGTCAACGGGGTCGTTGGTTACAAAACAATAGGTCACTTTGACTTGATTTTATAATTAGATCGAGATTTTAAAACATAACATCATGCGTTTAAATGCGAACGTTAGTTAGGATGGCTGGATGTTTGTTACTCTTCACGCAAAAACTACTGACGGCTTTTGATGAAACTTTAAAGTATGTTAGATCAGAATAACACATCATTTATAAAGAAACTAGCATACATGTGTACATATGTCTGAGAGAAAAAAAGCGAGTTATGTACTGTTCCAGACTATAATCTATCTCTGTGCCGAATTTCATACAGCTCCGTTCAGGCATTCTGGCGTGATTGAGAAACAAACATACATCCATCCAAACTTTCGCAATATATAATATAGTAATGAGATTGTGTAAGAAATGTTTCGCTGATGGTGGCGCATGATCATTTAGTTCCCTACAAAATGGTTGAGTTGAATGGTGCTGATCCATGCGTCATGTTCGTGAACGGGCGCTATCAGTTGTGACTGGTCATCTCTTAGTTGCCATGGCTTATTTGAATGAATTATCTTGTTTTTACTGTGGACACTTTTAACGTGCACATCTTGCTACATTGTTCTCACATAATATACCATCTCAACATGAATGATGTAACCAAGATTTTGTAACAATATTTTGATATAAAAGAGTGTCCATGGAGTTTCTTGCCCGTTCTTCTCCATAGAAAGATAGAAATTTTTATTTTATCTTAATTTAATTTTGAATGTTTTATTAATTTTATTTTAATTATGAATGAATTTTAAATTTTATCTTTGATTCTGATTATTTTATAACTGATTATTTATGTGATTTTAATAATTGATGGTAATTTATTTTTGTATTTGTGATAATTTATTTTATTTTGTAATACTAATTTTATTTTCACTGTATGGATCATGTTATCTGAAGTAAATGAATTTTATTTTATTTATTTATTTATATAGAGATCTACGCTAGGGAATGGGCAACTACAGTACTTTCACAGTTTTTATGTCTTGTGACTGGGACTGTAGCTACATTTAATTTTCATCTTTGTTTCGACAGTTCAAAAGTGCCTGTAACTGGCCTACTTCAAATAAATGCTTTGACTTTTTTTTAAGAAAACTGAATTTACACGTGCGAAACCCCACGGTTTCGCTCGTGTAAATCAAGCACCCTCTAAAGTGATACAGACGGGCATCGAACCCGTGTCAGACGGGCACTAGCCACTGAACCATAGTGCTACGTGAACCGTAGTGTGTGGTATGCCATGCGTGGAGTTTCTACCGGTGTGGGTAGTATGATGGATCAGGTGCTCTACTTTGTGCTTAAAACAATAACAACAACTTTTTCGGTTATTACTCGTGAAAACCTGTAATTGGCTCTATGTTATATATGCAATTGTTATTCGACTGATAAAGCTGGTTCTCTTAATTATAAATAAATAAAATAAACGATTGTGTGATTTTATGTAACTGTAACTCGTGTGGCTTTTTTTTATTAAATCGAACAGGACATTTTTTTTTTTTTGTGATTTATTCTTTATATTTGTTTTGGTACCTTAGCTCAGGTAATATCATAAGATCTATAAAAATTAACGAAACGTCATACTTTGAAGAATAAACGGCATGGTTGGGGTAGTGGCTTTTTTCTTCTATTTTTCGATTTCTTTCAATTAAAAAAAAAGAATACCGAATAAAATGTAAGGTACGAGCTTTTTTTTTTCAATTTTCAAAAGGCAGAAAGATGTGCCTAGTTACTTCGAATCCTACACATTAAAAAAGTAACAAACCCACACCGGACTATGGCAAAGAGACACCAATAGTTATATTAAAATATGTCTGCGACATCCGTAGTACTGCTGCGAGTCTACAACGGTACAATTCACATTTCAAATTATTTGAATTAGATATTCCGCTCACGCAAGTTCACGTGGGAACATCGGAAGCGAGCTATCTAAGTATATATTTGGGACTAAAGAATAATGGGCTTTCATAATTTTGTCAATTTATTGAAATACTAGCTGTGCCCCGTGATCTTTGTCCGCGTGAAATTATTATAAAAATATGCCTTCCTATTTAAGGTGGAAGCTCCACGGTAGCCTGCGAAATTCAATTTTTCTTACGTTTTTTGCAATTTGCAGGTCAGTGTCAGGTGATTAAAATATGATGTAACACGTATGTAGTTATAGAATTATAATCATCAATACAACCCTCTAAGTTCATGTAACCTGATTACCTTATTGAATGACTATTTCTTTAAAAATCGATCAATCAGGTTACAACGTAAGAAAATTAGAATTTCACGGGCTACTGTAAAGCGGGATGAATAGATGGGTTTTCGAACTTTGGTAACGATTTTCGTAATGTTGCTGAATTGATACCTATTTTTCTAAGCATGCATTTATATTGCCATAAAAAACGTTTGAAGTTTTTACATATTTTTCCTCTATTCACCCCGCGAGTTCTATTGACCTCGTTTTACGGTACCGTGGACCTTTCTCCTTAAATCGAATTCGGTTAACAATTTCAAGGGTTTTAAGTTTTTTTTGCACGGAACCCTTATCTTTTTTCAAAATTAAAAGTAGCCTATGTTACTTGAGCAGCGGTGGCCCAGTGGTGGCGGCCCCGACTTACGAACAGTAAGTCGTAGGTTCTAACCCAAACAGGCTCATTACTTTGTGTAATTTATTTCATCACCACTACTCTCAAAACGGTGAAAGAAAACTTCGTGAGGAAACCGGCATGTCCTAGAATCAAAAAATCGAAGACGTGTGACATCTACAAACCCGCACTGGGCCGCGTGGTGGATTATAGCCCATTCCCTCTCTTAGAGAGGAGGCCTGTGTCCCAGCAGTGGGAACATTATAGGCAGATTATGATGATGAAGTTACTTCGCCAGTAAATGTCGCGTCAAAATCGCCGATCGTCGCAAGTCGCCGCCGTTTCGGAGATTACGGCAAATTATGTCATTTGTTTTTTCCATCAAGAATTTCTCAGTAGCCCCCTATTACATGGGGCTTAAACACAACTGGCGAGATGTGGGTTTACTATAAGCTACACCTCTGTTTAACCCTTCGGGGATTACAGGCGTGATGATAAGTTAATAAAATGTTACCAATTGAAATAAAAAAATTACATGAATTTTATCATGTTACAATTGATCGTTGTTGGCATTAGTACATGGATTAATGTACCTTTTCTTTTTTTAAACTTATTCTATCCCATTTATTTTAACTGTTTTGCATTTTTTACTAAGTATTTAATTGTGTTGAATTTTAATTGAGTTGAATTGTAATTGTATGTGATTGTATTTGACTTTAATTTTATTAATATTATTGTTATTTATTTTTCATTTTATCTAAATTGTGATGTTTTGTTTTTGTGTACTGTGATACATAGCAATGGTGTAAATTACCTGAATAAATACATATTATGATTATATTTATTAATAAACCAGACTTCACAAAATAAAATCTCTCCACTCAACCGCTAAGTAGAGCCACTTACCGCCCATATCCACGGCTCACCTCCCCCCACACAATATCCGTATTACACACGTAGAGACGCACACATGTACACACACACACACACAAGCGAACAGTTCAACAGGTGTGTATATGAATGTGAAGTTATACAGTGGGTTGTATTTTATTCGTGCTGTACTGGGCAGGTATAAATGATAAATGATGTTTATTTTCCAAATAGGTTTTTACAAACACTTTTACACGTTATTTTTTTTTAAACTAGATGGGGCCGGTGTTTCGTACCTGACTAATCTGTGAAGAAACAGCCGAAACAAACTCAGAGGTCATAGTCTCTTTTAAAGTCCAGACATAAGTAATCTTGCTCAATCCACATGAGGACTATGCAGGCCCCTTATTCACAAAGCTTCGATTCGATTAGGAAAGTCGTATGTCTATCTTTTTTTGACATTACGAAATCGAGCGAGACAGACATACGACTTTCCGAATCGAAAATCGAATCGAAGCGTTGTGAATAGCTATGCAGATCTGATATGGTATTTTAGTTTGACAATAAATAATTACGATGTTATTGGGGAAAAATGCTACGATATATAAATAAAGTTAATTATATAACAAAAGAGTAATTTCATAGTACCTAATTATAAATCTGACAGTAACTTTGTCTGTTTGTCCGTCTGTTACCTTGTCTAAACACATTTCGATGTTTGGCACATAGGATAGTACATTTATTCCGGTAGGACTTCCCGTCCCGTGAGGTAATTTCTGACTTCCACGTAAGCAAAGTCGAGTTGAGAAACTAGTTTCATGATAATATGTCAGCAAACTTGGTGATCAATGTTGGGTAATTTTTGTTTTAAAAATCTTTTGTTTTTAGAACAATAGCAGTATTATTTTCATTATAACATATGAATTGGAAAATCATCGACTAATGAGACGCAATCAATTATCTTTTATTCGTGAGAGACAGCGTATTTATTGGTCATTAAAATTTAATCATTGAGCTCTTGACATGTATACGTTGCAGTATTAATTCTTACATTATAAAATATATTTAATTGAAACTTAGACAGTTTATGATGATCGCCTTCTTTGACCTCGTGAATACCTTTTGTTCTTCAAAACAAAGCTGGTTTAAGGGGGCGCACGAAGAAAGTACCTGGAAAGATATTAAGGAGGAGGCCTTTGCCCAGCAGTAAGACATTAAACGCTAATAAAAAAATATCACTTGAATAGAGCCTCTTTTATCAGTTTCTTTTCTAAGAAAGAAGTTATGAAGCACGAACAAGCAAAAAAAAAAATATTCGAAATCTATCTTGTGAATGACCAATATCTTTAGAAAACAAGTCAATAAAGCCACCATTTTCTCCCACTGACATTTGTAAGATTCTCAGGGGACGCAGGGAGTACGTGCGCCCTGCACGTACTCCCTGCGTCCCCTGAGAATCCAATTTAGATTGGAATTTGGAGCATTTCCTTTGGAGAAAATAAATTGGATTGCTAGGATAATGCGTCTGTCGATAAGGGAGATGAATGGATGTCCTCTTTTTTTGTGTTATCTAAGAAACTTATCTAAAAATGTATTTAACTTATCGGTTTATAACTTTATCATCTTCCTGCCCTTGCCCCATGTTACTTGGTGTCGGCGCAACACTATTTTATTTTCCAATCTCCCCTGTCAACCGTCACGCGCCATCATTGCCTCCTTTATTTTCGATACTCGATTCTAAATACCTACATCGGCGGGAATTTAATTTGATTCTACTTATTTAATTTAAAAGTTTATACATAAATTACTTAAACTAAATGTTTAATAACTAAAACTAAATGTTTTTAGTACTTAATTTATAGACTTGCTAACTCAATAACCATTGATTATAGATATTGTATAGGGTCGTTTAAGTTATTATAGTTATACATTTTCCCAAGAAAACATAAACTAAACCCGCAACATCATTTTATTTTTCAATTAAAAAAAAAGATATCACGAAATGCATTTTTAATATCGAAAATTATTTTAGAATCAAGCTGTACATCTTATCACTACGTTACCTTACCATTATGAGTAATCTACCAACATAAATATGCAGTCCCATAAACATAAAATCAACGTAAACACTTTGTGATAAGGTTTATTTTTTAAACACCTCAACCGCTTATAACATTTGGTAGGGACATGCATCAAAGCCAATATAACAAGACCTCCTCCGTCCCTCTCAACGGTTTAATAATGGAAGAGTAAAGGCGAATCGCGTACAAGTTCATAGGTCAAGAAGAATTGGCAGGTCCGCGTTCCGATTTGAAAACTGAATTAGTTATTCATTCGCGAGTTGGACGTCGCGCGTGTCGGCCATTTTGTGTTTTTTTTTTCTTTTTTAAAACAACAGTGTTGCATCGTTATTGTGCCAAAAGGTTTTTTGGAAAAATCGTAAAAAGTGATTTTTGGATGAGTTTTTCTTGAAAACTCGGCGTGTATGTTATTTTTCTTGCATGTAAGTAAATTTTTCTTGTTGTTTTTGCGTCTGACGAAGTTTAGATAAAGTATAATTATGGATAGTGACGTGATAACAAATTTTCTACTATATTTATCAATGTTAATTTTGTAATAATTCACATCAGGTGATAATGTTGTCATTGGAGACATATTTTTAGCTCTATTTGAAGGAAAATTAACACTGTTTACCTTTTTTTATATGATTTTAATGATCTGTTGATCGACTATTAATAAAATTAAGTACTTTAGTAATATTAAACTAGACGTGTCAAAAACATAATCAAAGGCCATAGCCAGCTACACATCAGAGGTAACAATTTGATATTATTATCTAGGCAATAGGCACAATATCAGCATATTATAACATCAATATCATCATAATCAGGCTATAGTATTCCCACTGCTGGGACACTGTAATCCACCTCACGGGCCCAGTGCGTTGGTGAACGTCTAATATCTTCGTCATTTTTTGGGATATGCCAGTTTCCTCGCTCCTGGTTATGTAATAACAGTCCCTCGGGGTCGATCTTCAAGGTTAAGCACCGCTTGCCAAGGTTGGTCAGTGGATGGGTGACCATCTTTACATACCGAGTTTCCTCCGTGCCTTGGAAAGCACGTTAAGCCGTTGGTCCTGGCTGTTGTTTGTACATCTTTGACAGTCGTTACAGGTAGTCAGTGGCCCAAAAGTGTGACAACCAGTCTTACCAAGGGGTATCGTATTTACCCAGTACTAATTGGGTATGCCGGTTTCTTCACCGTTTTGATATCAGTGGCACAGTCAGTGGCGATAAAATAAATTACACAAAATAAAGCGCTTGTCACGGTTTGAACCTACGACCAACATCCCGGTTGTTGTCACTGAGCCACCGTTCCTCACCATAGAAGTTATAAGCGAAATATAATCCTAGCAATAAGGCCGGTTTTACTAAAGCAAGTGTTGCCACCTGGTGCTCTTTGCTACATAATAAACGTGGAACATAAATCTCTGATGAGTCATACAAAACACACACTTATGCACTTATTGTGACGTATCAAAACGCTTAAAATGTCATTTATGTTATCTTTAAATGCATTAAATATCATCACGACAGTAATACGTCCGTATGAGGCAGGCATAGATGTTGCCGTTGTTGTTGGTTAGCCCGTGGATGGTGAACTGCCCATTACATACAGAGTTTCCTCCGTGCCTCGGAAAGTAAGTACGTTAAGCCATTGGTCCCGGCTGTCATTTGTAGTTCTTTGACAGTCGTTACAGGTAGTCAGTAAACCGGAAGTCGGACAACCAGTCTTACCAAGGGGTATCGTTATTACCCAGTACTAACTGGGTTGTGGAGGTCAGATAGGCAGTCGCTCCATGCAAAATACTGGTGTTCAGCTGCATCCGGTAAGACTGGAAGCTGACCCCAACATAGTTGGGAAAAGGCTAGGCAGATAGAGGCTGTTTTTTAGGGTTCCGTAGCGAAATAGCAAAAAACGGAAGCTTTATGGATTCGTCATGTCTGTCTGTCTGTCCGTCCGTTTGTCACAGCCACTTTTTTCCGAAGCTTAACGTGCTTTCCGAGGCACGGAGGAAACTCGGTAGGTAATGCGTGGTCACCCATCCACAGACCAACCTAAGCAAGCAATTATTTAATCACGAGCTCATTACTACTGAGAAGCTCGTGGCTAAATAAATAAATAATCACAGTGGTAATGGAACTTACAAATGATAAAACAATAAAAGTGTCCATCACGTCACGTCACGTCAAGAGCGAAGTTCATGCAGGTATGATAATTTCAAACAGCAGAATTCGGTTTGCAACCGAAGTTGTCATCAACACACTCGTGGAAAATATGTCAATTATGAGTCATTGGAAAAACACATTTGTAAGTCCCACTAGTAATACACATCGTAAAGGTTTTATCGATTGATTCTTGATTGAATGGATGAATTGTGTCAACTATGATATTAAAGGAAAAGGAGAAAAATGATAGCGTGACGGTTCACAGAGGAGAATGGAAGAAAAAAACGTGTTGCGCCGACCTCAAGTAACATGGGACACGCGCAACTTCATCTGCGTCACATAAGAGAGAGAGAGAGTTAGAGAGAGCGTGAGTCAACCTTAAGACGACTACAGGAGCTAAATTAACAACTCTATTTGTGGTGGTTCAAACTTTGTTTGAAATACCGTTAGAATAAAGCTCTAATCAGCTTGCACTACACAGTCGTTGTTACGTCAGTCACTGCGGGCCGAATAGTGCGAAATTAGGGTTTTTTGCGATTTACATAAAATCTATTGATTGGACTAAAAAAATAAAACACTATCATGCTATTACGTTGCTAGTAGAATTATTTGCCAAAAAATCAGAATGATCGCATGTATTTTAGTATGGTTTTTATTGGTTGAAAGAATTTTTTAGAGATAAGTTCGTGATTTTTTTATGTTTTCAAAACACTATCATACTAGTATATATGCTAGCATATTATATCCTGAAGAATATCATATATTTTTCTGGTCTTGTTTATTGCAGTGAATCATAAGGTTTTTTACATTATAAAACTAGCGTTTAGCTCCTATAGTCGCCTTAAAAGATAGACATAATATGCTATCGAGGACTTTTTTTTAGAACTTTCTAGGAGGAACAATCCCGTCATACATGATTATTGCGTAACTTTAACCGTTTACGCGGCGCACGGGAACTCTCAAAAGGAATTCATTTTCCCTGTATTTGCAACATTTTTCATTGATGCTCCGCTCCTATTGATTGTAGCGTGATCTTACATAACGTATAGCCTGCCAAGCCTAGATTGAGACATTGGTTCGGAACTGTGTCCAGGTTATGCCAAGCATTCTCGTAGGAATATGGACGAGGCGAAAGAAGTATTGTCTCGTAGGGTGGCGTACTGTGGGTTCTGCCTACCTATTAGAAAAAGTCGTGAGTGTACGAGTATGTTTCGTCATTGTTAATATATTATCCTGTTAAGGTGAAAGCGTCAGGGTAGCCCGCGAAGTTCAAATTCTCTTACGTTTTTTGCAATTTGCAGGTTTTGTCAATACAAAACCTGCAAATTGTAAAAAAAATGTAACTACATACGTCTTACAGTCGCGAGGAATATTTTAATCAACATATAATTATGTTGATTAAAATATTCCATAGCAGCATAAAGGTGCAGGAATGACTTTGACCTTGAAAAAATAATTCTTGCACCTGTATGAGCTTGGAGGGTTGTATTGATGATTTTGATGATTATAATTCTGTAACTGCATACGTCTTACAGTCGCGAGGAATATTTTAATCAACACACAACCTAGCACTGGCCTGCAAATTGCAAAAAACGTAAGAAAATTTGAATTTCGCGGGCTGATTGGAGCATCCACCTTAAGTATTTTTTGTGTTAGTAAATAAATGAATAAATATCTTACCCTTAGCCTGATTTATTTATGGTCGGCTCAGCGTGTATTTTTAACACGCTTTTATTAGCTTCACTTGTATCCAACTAACTAAATATTATATGTAAAAGATCTAAGAAGTTAGGGCCGACCCAATTACCTTCAACTGGGCACAAATCCTAACTCCGTGGCCTCGTGGAATTTGTGTCCATCTTATCGTTGAGACCCCGTCACTCATCACCTACCTCTCCCTCACTTCATTGGGATCAGATTCCAGTCAAACCAGATGCAGCTGTACCACCATTCTCTTATTGAAATAGATGGTCACCCATCCACAGATCAACCGCGGCAAGTGTAGCTTAACCTTGATCAGTCGACTCTTATCGAGACTTAACTACAAGCTCCTGGTATCATCTCTTTGTTTTGTACAAAAATAACTTCACCTATAACGCGAACCGTTATTAAAACAATTTTACCGTGTTTTGCTATCTTATCTCTTATCAGTGTGATAGTGTTATCAGTCGAGGATAGGAATAAAATGACACTGTCCAATGTACTTGATGAGAACAGTATAGATGTTATATAAACAAATACTAGGTGTAAACGAACTCTTTACGAAGTCATCAACCAAGAAATCTGTACATCAAACTAAGTAATGGTTTGATGTACAAATTTGGTCTATACTCAATTTTGACGTTTAAAAACGCGTTTTACAGCAGACCTCACGAACTCATAAGTAATCACTTCTGCCTAGCCTTTTCCCAACTATGTTGGGGTCGGCTTCCAGTCTAACCGTATGCAGCTGAATACCAGTATTTTACATGGAGCGACTGCCTATCTGACCTCCACAACCCAGTTAGTACTGGGTAACACGATCCCCTTGATAAAACTGGTTGTCAGACTTTTTCGGCCACTGACTACCTGTAACGACTGTCAAAGATCTACAAATGACAGCCGGGACAAACAGCTTAACGAGCTTTCCGAGGCACGGAGGAAGTTCGGTATGTAATGGGTGGTCACCCATCCACAGGCCAACCTAGGAAAGGGCGGCTTAACCTGAAGATTGATCCGAGCGGCTGCTACTATTTAGCCACGAGCTCCTCATAACTTTGATGTACAAAATGCTTGGTCTATACTGAATAATTTTGTTGGGTTCAAAAACACGTTTTAAAGCAGGACTCAATGTAGCGCACTCATAACATAGTGCTTTTGGATACCTTGAATAGTGCAGCCTGTAATATTATCCATATTATTGCTGTACAGGGGTCATTTAAATTCACTCGAGACGCCATTGTTTAACTATTGGGTCTACTTCGTGAACAGATCATTTTTTTTTTTTTTTGGTTATGACCACTCGCAGTTACAACTCGCTAAGGTTGCCTTACTGCTTAACCGAACTATCCTGTGGTGGCCAAAAATTACTTTAAGGCCCCCAGCCAGGGCTTACTAGCTATGGATTTAAATTAAATGTGGGGTTCGGGCCTCGGCTTAGTGCGTCATTGAGGGGAGGGCAGCAAAGATCAGGCTGGGTCGTATTATTATTTAATGGGGAATTTAAAGCTACATGCTCAGCGGCGCGGGCTGGCTCGTCGAGCAAGGGTCGGACGGTGATGTTACGGGATCGCGGAGGACCTCGGCGGCGGGGCTGGATTCGCGTTTGAATCTGTGTTTGTATTTACGTAGAGTGCTGGTTTCCCTACAACTCTCTTGAATGAGGGTGATGGGGTCATCGGGAATGAGAAGGGTATGCCTAGGACGGCGTACCTTGGATATTTTGGAGGGGACGTAGTGGGCGGCTGAAGTGATCAGGGGGTTATGGTGTTTCTCGGCCTTATCAAAGAAACTCTTGGAAAGACGTTTCATAAACTGTTCAATGGTTGGGATTTTAAGGTCTACATGAAGTTGTTCATTCCTTAGGTACCACGGTGAGCCCGTGGCCCTTCGGTTTTGGAGGGTCTGCTTCCTATGGATTAGGTAGGGGTTTGCATGTGCGAACACTGGGCACGCGTATGTCATGATAGGCCGAATGCACGCGGAGTTAATACGCAATTTGCACATAAGTGACAATTTGCTGCGCGCATTCAGCACATAGTGGAGCCTACTGAGAGCGAAAGCGGCACGCGAACGTACCGTCTTTATGTGCTCACGGAAGTTAAGGCGATGGTCGAGGATGCCCCCAAGTATTTGGCTTGCTTTTCCCAAGGGATCGGCTTGTAAACATGGTGATCGGCATAGGGGTGGGGGGAGGGGGTGTCGGGGTCTGCAAAAGAGAACCGTGGGATAAGGAACTATTTAAAGTAAAATTATAATTATAAACACTAAAAAACTTTTTTGCTAAAAATAAAACCGACTTCAAAAAACAAAAAAAGTGAAAAGTAACTTTAGCTTCAGAAGTCGGTAACAAAAAAAACTAAATCAACCGACTTCTGAAGCTAGCTTTTCACTTTTTTGTGTTTTTTGAAGTCGGTTTTATTTTTTGCAAAAAAGTTTTTTTTTTTCATATTTTTGTGGTTCACATGTGCATACCCCTTTACAGCGTACCGGCGTGATGTTATGTTGTATATATAACTGGTGTAAACAATAGACAGACTTGAGATTTCAGCAATCCCAGTTCCTTTGCTATCATTTATTGAGGAGTTCCATTGCCTATCTCCGAAGTTCTTCATCAGATCTTCACCAAATTGAAATGGGACTACTCCGAGAAAGTACTCTTTCAAAACTACCCAAATCGCTTCAAGAGTGCCTATAAAATTTTCAGAGTTCTCTCTATTTCTCCAGGATCCCATCATCAGATCCTGACTTGAAGTATACCCTTTCAAACATAAAAAATCAAACAACCAAATCGGTCCAGCCATTTTCGAGTAATCGGGGAACACACGTAAAAATAAAAAAGGTGCCGACGAAATGAAAACCGAAGTCGGTTAAAAAAACTTGTGAAAAAGTTGGAACTTTGATCTCCAAGATCAAGAACAAGTGCCTTTCGGCTTCGTTAAGGGACTTCTTACACACAGTGGTCCGAAAGTCTGACAACGAGTCTTACCAAGGGGTAGGTATCATATTACCATTACTCAGTACTAACTGGGTTGTGGAGGTCAGATAGGCAGCCGCTCCATCTAAAATACTGGTATTCAGCTGCATCCGGTTAGACTGGAAGCCGACCCCAACATAGTTGGGAAAAGGGCTAAGCAGTTGACTGGATGAGTGATAGGACCAACTTATTCTTTACTTGTCCAATCTATCCGAGACGATTAACAAATTAATGATACCTATCACGTAATTTCAGAGAAATAACATTCAACTACACGAACACAATAGATTGATATCTATACCTTAATTACTTAATATTTTAATTGATAATAGAAATTGCGTAGGTTAATGTAATTTGAAGAAAAATACAAGTTTTATCATGTTTTACCTAACTAGAATAGATAATACCTATAACTATTGGGTTTTTTTTATCAAGAATTTATCAGTAGCAACCTGGATTTGATATTAGTGCCCGGTTGACGGCAATAGGCTCGCCCCATAACATAATATTGGCCTTAAAGATAAAACTGGCAAAATGTGGGTTTTCTATTAATTAGGTTCACCTTGGCCTCACCCTTCAGAGATTTACAGGCCTTATGTGTTATGTAAACTTAATACTACTTATTAATATTATTTATTTGGCTTCTATCTTTCAATTTATGATGATGGAAAATAATTTGGCATTGACATACAGGGTGTAAACGAACCGTTCACAAATTATTGCTGGGAAACGACTTATACAGGGTGTAAACCACCTCATCACCAAGCCGTCAACCAAGCATTCTGTACATCAAACTAAGTAACTTTACGCAAAAATTATTGCTTGGGGTGAAAAATCATGTTTTGTGGTAGAACTCAATGTAACGCACTCAAAACATTGTGCTGCTGGATGAATTGAATAGTACGGGTGTCGTGGAGGTGTTTAAAGTAAAAATCTTACATTAAAAACTAGTTTAAAAAAAAAAGTTGTCAAAAAGTTGGAACTTTGACCCCCAATAATATCTCCGTACCTAAGAGGTTCCCAGGTATGGTATAGAATAAAAAATGATCGCAATGACGGGGAGAACAAGTGCCTTTCGGCTTCGTTAAGAGTACTTTAACATCCATTTTAAACTATCGAAAATTACATCGATACTATTAAAAACCATTATGAAGAAACACTTTGAGAGCCACTGTTACTTTTTTTTAATTAGCCCCTATTGTTGCCATTCTGAGCAAAGACCTCGCCCCATTCATTCTACTTGATGGAGAAGCACACCATCGAGAGAAATCTCGCTCCATTTCCAAGGCGACCCATCTTCGCCTCGGTCTGTCTACTATTATGTTAGTACTGTCAGACTATTATTCTGCCCATGGGCTTGGCTTTACATGCTGTCGAAAAATATCTCTCAGGTATACTGGTTTCCTCACGATGTTTTCCTTCACCGAAGCAAGTGATAATAGGCTTGTGTCCTGAAAAAATCTAATTAGTCCGTCAGTTAGATTATCAACAAATATTTGACACATATTTTTTCTTGTGTGACGTTAACCAAAATTGACGAAGATACGATACGATTCTCAATACGTCACGCCGTGCTATAATTTTTAGTGCGTTGTGACGTCACAGCCCCCACTCCCGAGTTTTGATGCATTTTATCTTTGTCAATATTCATTGATTTACAAAAACAAAAAATACTCTAACTGACGGACTAAATAGATTTGCAATTTATTGATGGTGGAAACTAGCCTGTTATACAATACGCACTTGAATCCGAAAATCAGAGGTGCGTGTCTTAAGTTCGAACTCGAGACCTATGACTTGGCAGTCCGACGGTCACACCACTAGGCTATCACTGCTTTCCAGTGTTACTTATCAAGGTATTTAAATCTATGCATCAATCCCAGGATAGACACAGTCTCTTACAACCACAAAACCAGCGAGATAGCCAAAAGATCATCCTTGCAAGATAAACCTTTATGGTGGATGCTCCAGGGTAGCCCGCGAAATTCAAATTTTCTAACGTTTTTTGCAATTTGCAGGTCAGTGTCAGGTTGTATACTGATTAAAATAAGATTCGCGGCTGTAACACGTATGTAGTTACAGAATTATAATCATCAAAATCATCAATACAACCCTCCAAGCTCATAAAGGTGCAGGAATTACTTCAAGGTCAAATTCATTCCTGCACCTTTATGCGCTTGGAGGGTTGTTTTGATGATTTTGCCTTTATATTTTAATCACCTGACCTGCAAATTGCAAAAAACGAAAAAAAAATTGAATTTCGCGGGCTACCCTGGAGCATCCACCTTAATAACATAATATTATCACATCATTATCTACGTATACTACATATTTTTTTTTTTCAAAGCATTCCGATCAATTTCGTTTTATTAATTTTGCTAACATAAGCTTAGGTAGCTGGGTCGATGAATAACGAAAGATAATGAATATTTATGACGATGATAACGGCAATCGATTGTTCATAAGGTTGATGAAGTGAAATAACTAAAATGTCAGGTGGTGATGTAAAAGACTTTGCTTGACGCAAATATTTTGTTTTTATCCGACTACGGCGAAGCCAAAAGGAAGGGTTATGACTTTAGCAGTCTGTATGTATGTTAGTATTTACGTATGTTCCTCCGTAGCGCCTAAACTATTCATCCGATTTTGATGAATAAGGTGTCAATCGATTCGTTATTATGGCCCGGGTAACATAGGCTACATTTTAACCGACTTTAACAATAGGAGGAGTCGATTTTACCTTGTAAACCCCGAATTTGATTAAGCATGATTTTTTTGTTGTCAAGTTTTTGTTTTGATTTTTCGGTTAGTAATAAATAAATATCGCTGGACATTAACACACAGCGCCATCTAGTGCCACACTAAGCAACGAGTGTAATATACCAGTATAGTAATATACCACACAAATTCATGTTTTTTGACGTTCTAAATATTAACTAGATATCAGTGAGTGGTGAAAGAAATTGTTATTAGGAGACCGGCGTTGTAATTGTGTAACGACATTTCTATCATAATACGAAATATTTGGAAATGAATTTTTAATACGTTGCTTAATTTATTCAATCAACATCTTAATTAATTCAATGAATATTGGTAAATGGGCTCCTGGCTAAATAATAACAGCTGCTCTGGTCAATCTTCAGGTTAAGTCGCGCTTGCCTAGGTTAGCCCGCGGATGGGACCCATTACATACCGAGTTTCGAAACCATTGGTCCCGGCTGTCATTTGTAGATCTTTGACAGCTGTTACGGGTAGTCAGTGGCCCCAAAAGTCTGACAACCAGTCTTACCAACGGGTATCGTATTACCCAGTTCAAACTGGGTTGTGGAGGTCAGATAGGCAGTCGCTCCAAATAAATACTGGTATTCAGCTGCATTCGGTTAGACTGGAAGCCGACCCCAACATAGTTGGGAAAAGCTTGGCAGATGATGATACACGCGTGATGTTCTTTCAAAATACTTTCCCTCCATATTTCAATGGCATGACGATAAAATATACCGTATTGTATCAGCTAACAAGCTGAAGTATGTACAGTCGTGGTCTTTTCCGCCTGATCAGTTACTTTTTTTCGCTTAAATCATGCGGAGGCACCGAGCCACACCCCCTTAAAGTTTAGGCCTATTAGGGAAGCGGCAACTTTGGCGCGCAAAATAACAATAACCCTCGTTTGGCGTGCGTCGTCAGTGCGCTCGGCCGATCGGTATCTTTTCTTTCATTATTTCTATACAAAGTCAACGGGGCGGGGCTAGAGAGCGTTTTCATGTTGTAAGTGCAAGCAAAAATTAGCTTAGTAGTGATCAGGCGGGAGTGTCCTCGATAGTACCTATTATATAGTACACAGTAACCTTGGCATGTTAGCTACACATAAGTTTCGGATGGGTGACCGCATTCAATTGGTTTTTATTATTTTATTTTATATTATATACCGCGCTTTCATTTCCGTTTTAAGAATCGGATTTTACGCGGTTCATGTTGGATGGGCAATAAAAATCATAAACACAACATAACATCACGCCTATAAGCCGGAAAGGTTAGGCAGAGATATACCTTATAGTACCTACACCGACACTTCACCAGTTATGTTTAAGTCAGCCATCAACCGTGCACAAATCCTGACTCCGTGGTTGCTACTGAGATATAGGCGAGACGACAAAAAAAATCTGATTAGTCCGTCAGTTAGATTATCAAAACATATTTTGACCCGTATTTTTTCTTTTGTTACGTAAACCAAAATTGACGAAGATACAACGCTTTTAAAATTCTCAATACGTCACGCCATGGTATAATTTTTAGCTAGTTCTGACGTCACGAGCCCCCACTCCCGAGTTTTGATGCGTTATATCTTTTGTCAATATTCATTGATTTACAAAAAAAAAAAATACGTGTCCATTAATTTCCAATACTCTAACTGTCGGACTAAATAGATTTGCAATTTTTTGATACTGTCGTCATGCCTATTCCTGACGGAAAAACTCACTAATTGGGTTGTGGAGGTCAGATAAGCAGTCGTTCCATGAAAAGTACTGGTATTCAGCTCCTTTCAGTTAGGCTGGTATTCGACCCCAACATAGTTGCGACAAGTCTAGGCAAATGATTATTTTTTTCCAATTTTTTCCCCATTTATATTGTGGTCGACGTAGCATGTCTTCTTCCAAACTGCCACTTTCCGTCAATTTCATCCTTTATTACACAGTCAATTCAAAGCTTTCGACCACGAGGCAGTTCATCATCATCTGCCTAGCCTTTTCCCAACTATGTTGGAATCGGCTTCTAGTCTTACCGGATGCAGCTGAATACCAAGATTTTACATGAAGCGACTGCCTATCTGATCTCCACAAACCAGTTAGTAATACGATATCTCTTGGTAAGAATGGTTGTCAGACTTTTTGGGCCACTGACTACCTGTAACGACTGTCTAAGATCTACAAATGACAGCCGGGATCAACGGCTTAACGTGCTTTCCGAGGCACGGAGGAAACTCGGTATGTAATGGGTGGTCATCCACAGACCAACCTAGGCAAGCACGGCTTAACCTAAAGATCGACCCGAGCGGCTGTTATTATTTAGCCACGAGCTCACCACGAGGCAGTTAAAATATTTAATTAAGTCAAATTAAGAACATTATCGTTATAATTAATGTGACTGAGAACAGAGTCAGCCATGGTCCTCTAAATACGCATAAACAATGATATATTCGAAATAATTATTGTGAAAACCTTTGTATCTAATGCATCCAAGGTTACATTGAAACATACCAGTCACCAGTATCACTCATAGCTAACAATACAGTTTACACAAGTGTGTGTTATTTACTGGCTGTGTATTCAAACGCAAAATGATGGTTATTTTTTTAACCGACTTCAACAAAAGGAGGAGGTTCTCCATTTTGGTTGTATGGTTTTATGTGAAAGGATATACTCTCCGATATATCGGAAACGGTGATATTAAATTCGCCGGCATGCACCGATACTTTTTAAATTATTATTAAAAATATTTCTAAAATAAGTTCTAAAATAAGTTCTGTTGCATCTGAAATACCTCGCGTTCAAGCAGACTTAGGCGCAGGAAACTCAGAAAAGACGTAAGACGCAGACGGGGAGCAGTAAACCTATGTCTCTTCCGCGTCTTTTTTATACAAAATGTAATGTATAAAAGCGTCGCGACGCTAAACACACAGAAAAGGCAGGACGCGGGCAGGGCGCAGACACGACGCTTGCCTGTCTGCGCATTATGTAAAAACAGATATAAAGGACGAGGCACGGACGCGAGCGGACGAGGGGTGGACGGGAACGGGAGTGCTGGCGGGTTGGGACGCGGGTGCCGGGAATCGCACGGCGCGCGCGTCGCTCGTCGTTCTCGAGGCGCCCGGCGCTCGGCGTCCGTGTCTCGTCTTTTCTATATTATGTTTTAAAAAGTCGCGACGGCGCGGCGCCCCGTCTGCGCCCCGTCCGCGCCCCGCCCTCGTCTTACGTCTTTTCTGTGTGTACGCTTTACGAAATCGGCTTTTACAGAATAACTTATGAACGTTGTATTTCCTAAATAAAAATCTCCTAACTGTGAATTATAATTATTAAGTTTTGTCTTCTAATCTGTTATCAATTTATCATTTCTACTTAATAAATAATATTATTAAATACTTATAAATAATTTTGCCTGTTTCCAAAGCCACAGCTTTAGAAAACTTTGTAAACTTTCTTTCATGTAACCAAGATTTTGTAACAATATTCTGATTTAAAAGAGTGTCCCTGGAGTTTCTTGCCCGTTTTTCTCCATAGAGATCTACGCTAGGGAATGGGCAACTACAGCACTTTCACAGTTTTTATGTCTTGTGACTGGGACTGTAGCTACATTTAATTTTCATCTTTGTTTCGACAATTCAAAAGTGCCTGTAACTGGCGCACTTGAAATAAATGCTTTGATTTTGATTTTGAGGGCTTTCTTTCTTTTCTTTGTGTCGGTATCGGTATACGCGATACTTTTTTATTAATATCTGTATCGGTATCGTATCTGCTGAAGCGCGTATCGATGCATCTCTATTAAGAACCATCAACGGAAGCAAAGCTAAGAACACTTTTGGCAGTTCTAACTTCAAGCAATTAGTAAACAACAGAATTTAAATCGTACCATTACTTTTACTCAACTCAAGCTTTTTTCGAACCCAAGACACGCCCCTCTGATTTTTCGAATTCATGTGCGTATTGTATAATTATCACTTGCTTCGGAAAAGGAAAACATCGTGAGGAAACCAGCATGTCTGAGAGATATTTCTCGACGGCATGTAAAGCCAAGTCAGAGGCCCATGGGCGGCATAAAAACTTTGACACCAGGTTAGGCATTAACCACACGATAAAGAAGTAGACTTTTATTCGAGTAAGCACTATAACTGATTTATAAATACAAGTGTTAGAGCGGTCCACATTAATACTCAAAACTTTACTCGAAAATCAAAATGGTAGAATCCTGATTGTAATCTATACTTTTTGCGTACGCGCACCTGTTTAGAACAGAGGGTCGAAAAATTAGGGGGAACCAACTGTTTTGACCGTTAATAAATAAACGACAGGTGTATGAAGACAGTCTTTGTGTCTACGCATGTTTTTTTCACGTTTCTTTATCAAAAACGCCTTTATTTTTTAATAAATAAACATCATCATTCTCCTGCCCTTTCCCAATTCATTTGTGGTCGGCGCAGCATGTCTTCTTCTTCCATACTTCTCTATTACTCGTCATCTCATCAGACATCTCCTTTCGTGTCATAAAACCTTCACACAGTCCACCCATCGTGTTTTTTGGGATAGGACACAGGCTGAATACTAATTGTAGTTCTAGTCTAGAACTATGTATAATAAGACGGAATAGTTACTGATAGGCACTGATAAGCCTAGCCTTGAATACTACGCGAGTGAAATGTTTGTATAACTCATAAAATATTTATGTAATTATGAAATTTGTGTCTTTACTTCTTCCGTGTAAGTGATCACGGTGATTCTCGCGTTATTTTATATTTCATCATCTTGTATTACATGGGACTTTAACTTATAGGGTGTAAAACACCTCTTAACGAAGCCGAGACGCACTTGTAATCCTCGTCATTGCGATCATTTTTTTGTTCTACACCATACAAAACATTGTGTTGATTGATGAATTGAATAATACGGATGGGGTGCGGGGAATGTCGGGGAGGTGTTTAAAGTAAAAAACTTGCATTAAAAAAAGAAACTTGTCAAAAAGTTGAAACTTTGACCCCCAACATCTCCGTAACTAGAAGGTTCCCAGGTATGGTGTAGAACAAAAAAATGATCGCAATGACGAGGAGAACAAGTGCCTTTCGGCTTCGTTAAGAGGTTTTTTTAACACCCTTTGATGTGAACGGTAAATTTTCCAATTCATTCAAATTTTGTCTCTTATCTTTTGCAGGTAAAAATGATATGAAAAACCAAGATTGTGAAAATCTAAACCTTTAAGACTGAAAAGTAATGTGAAAGAAGAAACAAAAATGGCTGAAAAAGAAGAAAAAAAAGAAGGACCAGTAACCGCTGATGATCTGCCTATGTCATTTCAAGTAAGTCATTATCATCTTACCCTTCCAATCAGCCTATATCGTTCCCACGGCTGGGAAACAGGCCACTCTATGAGAGGGAGTCGGCCACCATCCACCATTCGATCCCAGTACGGGCAGATGTGCAATGAAAACGAACTTTAGCTCCAGGACACAGTTTTCTTTTACCTTTTCTAAGGTGTGGCGAACGAAAACTTTCATATTTATTATCTATGACGTAAGCGTGAAATTATAAAAGAAATATTAGGTACTTGTCTTTTTGAATCGGGATATGTTGACGATTAATAAAAATAATAATAAAACTGGATTCTGAATTTCAGAAGGTAAAAATACAATATGAATCTAAAAACTAACAATGTAGGTATAAGGATGAAGGAAACCCGGGGCTGCGGGACTATTCGAAAGAGATACCGTGGCCCCGGAACACAAAGGGCGATGAAGGAACATGGATGGGTTTTAGTCAGTAAAAGTCTGACACTCCCTCCTGCTCAGCCCAGAGCGGGAGAAGTCATTTGATGATTTCCCATCCGAAAAAAAAAAAAAAAAAAAAAAAAAAAAAAAAGAATGAAGGAAATTAAAAAGGGAAAGGAATCATGTGGTATTTCAAGGATTATATTTTTTTTGCACGGACGGAATGCTAATTCGTTTTCAATAAAAAGTAGCCTAAGTTGCTCGCCATAACAGCTATCTGCCAGTAAAAGTCCCGTCAAATCGGTCCAGCTATCGGAGATTAGCCAAAACAGACAGACAGACGGGCAGACAAAAATTGAAAACAATGTATTTTTGTTAAAAGTGTTTAGTAAATAGTTTTGTCCTGTGCGAAATTAGTAAATACTTTTTTTTCATACTTTTGTTCCACTTGTTCTTTTGTACTATTTGTCAAAGATCAGGCATGTATCATAGGTATTGTTATATTAATGACTGCATGACACACCGAAACATAAGCTGTACATAAATACAAGACAATTGTGATCCTAGGGTCAAATCTATTGACACCATTAACAACATAAATTGCATTTTGTGTGCGACATGTGAGCTATGACATTTTAACGAGCTACGATTCTATGCTTTGTCTTTAGGAGCTCGTGGCTAAATTATAACAGCCGCTCAGGTCGATCTTAAGGTTAAGCCGCGCTTGCTTAGGTTCTTCCGTGGATGGGTGACCGCCCATTACATACCGAGTTTCCTCCGTGCCTCGGAAAGCACGTTAAGCCGTTGGTCCCGGCTGTCATTTGTAGATCTTAAACAGTCGTTACATATAGTCAGTAGCCCATAAAGACTGACAACCAGTCTCGCCAAGGGGTATAGTATTACCCAGTACTAACTGGGTTGTTGCAGTCGCTCCATGTAAAATATTGGCATTCGGCTGCATCCGGTTAGACTGGAAGCCGACCCCAACATAGTTGGGGAAAGGCTAGGCAGGTGATGATGATGATGATAGCTCTATGTTTTGTCTTTAGTGCGTTTATGAGAGCAGCGATGGCCCAGTAGTGGCGGCAACCCAAGCAGGCGCATTACTTTGTGTAATTTATTTCATCACCACTGCTCTCAAAACGGTGAAAAGAAAAACGTCATGGGTCATCACCCTTTTTTTTTTTTTTTTTAGGATGGGAAATCATCAAATGACTTCTCCCGCTCTGGGCGGAGCAGGAGGGAGTGTCAGACTTTTACTGACTAAAACTCATCCATGTTCCTTCATCGCCCTTTGTGTTCCGGGGCCACGGTATCTCTTTCGAATAGACCCGCAGCCCCGGCAGGCTTCGGTCCTTGCGGACCCCTTCCCTATTGCTGACTCTCTTTGAGGCGCGCGTGGAACACGAACGCGCCGTCGACACGGCCTGTCGTCATGAGACGTACAGACGGCGAGCTAGCCCATAGCTCCCCGTCCACAGGCCCGCGCCTACGGTTTCCGGAAGCCACCACGTGGCCCCCGACGCCCGGGGCGTCTCCCGCGGCGGCCGGGACGTGAGGATCTCTCCCTGTCCTGTTCCGCCACCTCCTTCGCTAGCATGACTGCTTCGCAGAAGGAGGTGACGGCGTCCCATTCCGTCTCGCTCCGGACCATGGCACGAACCAGGGCCGGAAGCGAGAGGTCGCCGCCGCCAATCGCCGTTACGAGGACACGGCGGTGCTCCGTCCAAGCGGGGCACACCTCCACCGTGTGCTCCACCGTGTCCTCCGGTCGATCCTCACAGTGATAGCACCCGGGCGTTTCCTCCCGCCCGATTCGGTGCAGGAACTTACCGAAGCATCCGTGTCCGGTAAGAACCTGCGTCAGGCGGAAGGTGAGGACGCCGTGGCGTCTCTCCAGCCACTCCTCAAAGAGGGGCGGGCCACTATCGTGGCCTTTCTCTGCACGGGGTTGCGACAGTCGCTCTCTCCATGTCGCCATGAGATGGGTCATCACCCTGAAACCAAAAATTCGAAGACATGTGACATCTACCAACCCGCACTGGGCCCGCGTGGTGGATTATAGCCCATTCCCTCTCATAGAGAAGAGGCCTGTGTCCCAGCAGTGGGAACATTATAGGCTGATTATGCTGTATGCCTTTAGTCGTCAAATGACCAACCCAAAACTGTGACAACCAGTAACCATGATTTTGGAGGCTCGTTGCTTAGCAACACCTGCTTCAGGGGTCTATTTTAAGAGTTAAGCTACGCTTGCGCAAGCCGGTGCTTGGATTGGTGACCGTACATAACATACTTTACACACATATATCATAACATCACGCCTGTAATACCGGAAGGGTTAGGCAGAGGTATATCTAATAAAAAAAATGTAAAAAACCCGACTGCATAAAAAATAACTAAAGTAAATAACTCAAGTTCAAGAAACAGGATATATTGACTGCAAAAGTCGGAACCCATTGAATAATCTATACTAAAATCATTACATCCAATATGGGTCCCGACTGTTGCAGTCAATATATATCCTGTTTCTTGAACCCGTTTTTATCTTTTCAGTTTTTATTTAAAGTTATTTTTTATGCAGTCGGGTTTTTTAATTTTTTTAAATTAATTTTTTATTTTACACTTTTTAGTTACTTAGATATACCATTCTAAAATCCTCATGATGAGCCCTTTATCGAGCCGTCCAGGCTGCAGAGCGAGCCAAACATTTGAATTTGGCGCCAAAAATCCGCCATTTTGTTTCTTTTTTATTTTGAAATACCCAGTATCACCCTCACAGTAAATACGAATCTAATGACACCTCTCAAGCTAAAATCCATCGAGCCGTTCAGGCTGCAGAGCGTGCCAAACAATTATACATACATACATACTCTCGAAAAACATAACCCTCCTTCTGGCGCAGTCGGGTAAAAATACACCAATTTTTTGCCAGTTTTGTTTAAGTCCCATGTATGCGGAATTCCTTCTCATAGAGAGGAGGCCTGTGTCCCAGAAGTGGGAACATTAATAGGCTGATGATGATGATGCGGAATTCACTATGTAAACAAAACAATACAAAATACAAAAAAATATTTATTATTTCTCAAACATTGTGTCATACATAAATTGAGGCAGCCCCAGTAAGTTACAATAGTACTTGTGTCGGAGCTGTCTCGCTCTTCCCGTAAGTGGTATCCTAACAATGAAAATGAAGTCAACGAATAGAATGAAAATACAATAAAAAAGAAATTAAATTAAATACAAGATAGTTAATGAATTAATTACATAAGCAGCTCTCTTTGTGTTTTGTGCGTGCGTTTGTATTTGTGTGCGTGTGTGTGTGTATTTGTTTGCGTGTGTGTGTGTTTGTGTATGTATGTCCAGCATGTTACCCTACCCTGATCAGAATGTTTTCTGTTTCTTCATATGATAGAGATCTTAAAAATTCACTTATTGTTCTTTTACAATCGTATATCCGCATGGTATATATTTCATACTTAAGATTCAGTTTATTGTAGATGTAGGTGGATTGTGTAACATATTGACGTCTAGCCAATGCTGATCGAACCCCTGGAGAGTAATAAAAAAACAATAATCTCCGTCCTGAGAATAGGCATGACGACAGTATAAAAAAAATTGTAAATCTATTTAGTCCGTCAGTTAGAGTATTGGAAATTAATGAACACGTATTTTTTGTTTTTGTAAATCAATGAATATTGACAAAGATAAAACGTATCAAACTCGGGAGTTCGTGACGTCAAAATTAGCTAAAAATTATACCTAGGCGTGACGTATTGAGAATTTTAAAAGCGTCGTATCTTCGTCAATTTTGGTTTACGTAAAAAAGAAAAAACACGGGTCAAATATTTTTTGATAATCTAAGTGACGGACTAATTAGATTTTTTTTTGTCGTCCCGCCTTTTGAACCTAAGATTTCATACTAAGCTATTTAGCATTTGTGACCACTAGACAAATAAGCCAGTCAGATCATCTGCCTAGCCTTTTCCCAACTATGTTGGGGTCGGCTTCCAGTCTAACCGGATTCAGCTGAATACCAGTATTTCACATGGAGCGACTGCCCATCTGACCTACACAACCCAACCCAGTTAGTACCGGGTAATACGATACCCCTTGGTAAGACTGGTTGTCAGACTTTCTGGCCACTGACTACCTGTAACGACTGTCAAAGATCTACAAATGACAGCCAGGACCAACGGCTTAACGTGCTTTCCGAGGCACGAAGGAAACTCGGTATATAAGGGTGGTCACCCATCCACAGACCAATAAGCCAGTCAGATGATGATTAAAATCTACTTAAACAGGAATTTAAAACATAGTTGGGTAAACCCATCCTAAACTCAGACACCGTAACAAACCTAAGTATGTACATACATACAGACTAATTTACCGTTAATCATTATGCATAAGTAACATACATACTATACAACACATTGTGACGTCACATCCGCCGGCAACAATATGGCGCTCGCTCTAATTGAGACGATTTATAGCGCAACGCAACTGATTTGGTACTTTTGATAATTTATAGTGGTAGAGTACTAACTATATTGATACTTTTGTTATGTGATGTACTCTTTATAATGTTAGATAGCTAGGCAGTCGTTCCATATAAAATACAGGTATCCAGCTGCATCCGGTTAGGCTGTAAGCCGATCTCAACATAGTTGGGAAAAGGCTAGGCTTATGATGATGATGTATTTTATAATTTATATTTATTTGTAATTTATAAATATTATATGGCAATAGATAGGATGAGTGGAACGAATGATCCAATTCTAAAAATTCTGTCACGGGCAGAAAGTCACATTTTTCGTGGGAATAGGCTATAAATCATATTTATAACACAAATTTGCTCGTAAAGGGTCTCTTATTTCACCAATTTCAATATCGTAATGTATCTCATTACGTACTTGTGCTGTAAAGTAAAATGCACGGTTTATACTTTTTTAAATCTTAGTAAAGAGTTTTTATGTCAGAAAAGTGGTCAACATTTTATGAATAAAATTAACTTTGGGAGATGAAAATATAATAAATAAACATTTAATTCTTTAATTTAATTAATTTTGACAATAAATTACAACCATTTATCTGTAACAAAAACATTATTTTACTTTATTAGTAATACTGGCTGTTTTTTGTGTCTTTGCCTTAAAAAAACGCGCTGATGCGCGCGCCTCACTAATTTGTGAACAAGTAAAAATTATTCCGCGCGCTTTTTCTTTTCGCTATATTGTTTTTATTTGTTTTATTTATTTCCTCGCAAATATGTTATAAAACGTCGTATGACATACGTGCGCTTTGATAATTACAGCCTCAGCTTTTTTATCGCCCTCGCCTACGGCTCGGGCTAGGAATATCGCCTCGGCTGTAATTTTCAACTTACCGCACTTATATCATTATGTACTATTGTATCGCCTGATACAAGGCATATCAACCGAGCTATCACAAATTTGGCAAACTGCCGGTTGCCCGTGATTTTGTCGAGGATCTAGCTATGATGTAAAATAGCCTTTGTCTTTTTTTCAGGTCTCAAGCTATCAATTCAGAGATTTCGGTGTGAAAAGTAACACATATATTAAAACAAAATTTTTAATAATAGTAGAACAAGGTCTAGAATATGGAACTAAGTGATTCCTAGTGTCCAATTTGTTGGACAACACTCAGTGACTGGTGTATATTCGAGTTGAATTGCGTGCGATTGGAGAAGCCTATGTCCAGCTGTGGACTCTTGTAGTAGGATGATTATGATGATGACACAGTAAAAGAAACCTTCAAGAAACCTTTTTTTAAAGGCCAGTTGTCGTAAGAAGCTCCAAAAAAGAAAGCAATTTCGAAAACGTGATTGATGTCTTAATTAGTTTTAATTGAAAGTGAAATTGTCCACCACGTTTGGGCTTGTTACATAAGTATACCATTTCAGTCAAATTAATGATGGACCTTCCTCAAACGCCTCCATAATAATATCAACTGTGTAAGGAATGAATAAGCTAAGAAACGAGTATACTAGAGGAAGTTTAAAAGTAGCGCCAGTTACAGAAAAGTTGAAAGGGAATCGACTGTCTAGGTATGGACATGTGATGAGGAGGGACGAAAGGAGGGACGAATCGCATGTGACTAAAACAGTGATGAATATAAATGTTGATGGATGGAGAGGGAGAGGAAGAGCAAGGACACGACGGATGGATTGTGTGAGGAGTGATATGAAAGATAAAGGAGTAAATGATAGCGTGACGGTTGACAGGGGAGAATGGAAGAACAAAACGTGTTGCACCAACAACAAGTAACATGGGACAAGGACAGGAAGGTGATGTAACTTCTGACGCAACTGCCTTTTCTCATACAGAGAAGGCACGAGAACTGCCAGCCATTCACGATAGGTTTATGCATGACAGTCTAAAATGTACTTGCAAAACGTTCAAGTAAAAACAAGTTCCATCGAGTTCCGTCCACTGATCGAGTGATGTGAACCAGGAGCCACCGAGAATTGAATAGATCAGTCCAGTCAAGCATTTTCCAGTTTGAAATGTGTCACTCGACTCGTGATAACCTAACGCTCGTTTTTACCATCAATAAATTGAAAATCTGTTTAGTCCGTCAGTTAGAGTATTGGAAAATAATTGACACGTATTTTTTGTTTTTGTAAATCAATGAATATTGACCAAGATGAAACGCGTCAAAACTCGGGAGTGCGTCAGAATGCACTAAAAATTATACCACGGCGTGACGTATTGAGAATTTTAAAAGCGTCGTATCTTCGTCTATTTTGGTTTACGTAACAAAAGAAAAAATACGGGTCAAATATTTTTTGATAATCTAACTGACGGACTGATTAGGTTTTTTCTATTATGACCATGGGACTGCCAAGTTGTAGGTCCCGAGTTCGGACCCAAGACACGCACCTCTGATTTTTCGTATTTATGAGCGCTTTGTATAATAATTATCACTTGCTTCGGTGAAGCATGTAAAGCCAAGTCAGAGGCCCATGGGCGGCATAAAAACTCTGACAATAGGCACTAACCACACCATAAAGAAAGAAGGTGTTTGCAAAACCTTCATGTAAACCCGAGTTCCAAAGAGTCCGCTGATCACGTCACATGAGGACCACGATGACTTGAGATGGTCTTTTGAAGAAAGAACCACCCAGATTTGAGTAGACCTGTCCAGTCAGTGCAAGCATTTGTCAGTTATCGTGTAGCTCGACTCATAACTCAAGTATCTCAACGACATTATCAAGAATTTCACTTGGTCTAACCCTCTGATTTACTAATGATATTTTCCATTTCTGCAAGAACTATTGTGCTGTCTAAGATTAATTTAGAAAGGACATAACAATACCATTGAAGAATGATAACAATAAGATCGCAAGTACTGCTCAAGATTGCCGAAAAGAACAATGGCGAACTCCGAAACAAATTTTTGTTGCCATTTTTTTAGCGTCTGCCTAGACAAATATAGAGGTCAGATAGGCAGTCGCTCCATGTAAAATACTAGTATCCAGCTGCACCTGGTTAGACTGGAAGCCGACCCCAACATAGTTGGGAAAAGGCGAGGCTGATGATGATCCTTTTTGTGAAGGAACTCACCCAAGTTATTTTACCAGAGTTTTTTCTTATGGATAATGGGAATACCCATTGCCATAAGATATTATTTCAGAGGTAGGTCACTGCGCTGCAAAACCGTAATAGTACATTGTGATATAAGTGCGGTAAGTTGAAAATTACAGCCAAGGCGATATTGCTAGCCCGAGCCGTAGGTGAGGGCTACAAGAAAGCTGAGGCTGTAATTATCAAAGCGCACGAATGTCATACGACGTTTTATAACATATTTGCGAGGAAATAAATAAAACAAATAAAAACAATACAGAGAAAAGAAAAAGCGCGCATCAGCGCTTTTTTTTTAAGGCAAAGACACAAAAAACAGCCAGTATTACTAATAAAGTAAATTATAATATTTTTGTGTTTTTGTTACAGATAAATGGTTGTAATTTATTGTCATAATTAATCAAATTGAAGAATTTTATGTTTATTTATTACATTTCATCTGTTGTTCATCATGTTGACCACTTTTCTGACATAAAAAATCTAAAGTAAAACGCACGGTTTATCAAGATGCTCAATCTTGATAAACTGTGCGTTTTACTTTACAGTAACGCACAAGTACGTAATGAGATACAATACGATATTGAAATTGGTGAAATAAGACATGCTTTACGAGCAAATGTGTTATAAAAAAATTACACTGAAAGTATTCACAGAAGAGAATCATAATTAGCAGCCTTGTGATGTTATAGATGGCGCTATAATTTGACATCAGGAAGACCTGCACCATCCTATTTCGGCACTTAATAAGAGTCCAATAGCTCATACAGACGAGCGGCACGTTGCCATGGGCAGATACCACTACAGCCGTCGCCACCTGTCGACGACTGCCGTCGACGCCGCCGAAACGTCGTCGGCTGCCGTCGACGGGTGGCGACGCTTGCACTTGTGGCGTGCCGCATAAATCTATTGCAGTCGGGGTCGACCCTTGGGTGGTTGCATGTTGCTATAATGATTAATTTTGTTTAATTCCAGGTTAAATACCTAGGCCAGAGCGACGCCCGAGGACTATGGGGTATCAAGCATACGAGGAGACCTGTCGACCTGATGGTGGCTGCAGCGAAGGCGTTACCTCCGGGTATGTGTCTGATCATCATTATGTTGTAAGCTTGAAGACGTGTACCACTGAAATTGGAACAACAAACAGATATACAGGGTGTAAACAACTAAACAGACCTTTCACAAAGCCGTCCACCAAGCAACTGTACATTTTTTTTTTTTTGGGATGGGAAATCATCAAATGACTTCTCCCGCTCTGGGCGGAGCAGGAGGGAGGGTCAGACTTTTACTGACTAAAACCCATCCATGTTCCTTCCTCGCCCTTTGTGTTCCGGGGCCACGGTATCTCTTTCGAATAGTCCCGCAGCCCCGGTCTGTACATCAAACTAAGTAACTTTACGCAAAAATTATCGCTGGGAATCAACTTTTTTCAATTTGAAAACCGAGACTTTTCATATTTTTTTCTCTGACCACTTTTTAATCGACTTTTCTTCATCTTTTTCAGGTCAAATCCTACCAATAGTGAAACTAAAAATCGCCCTAGATGGAGTTCACCTAGAAACCCTGGACCACGGAGCGAAGACAGACGAGTTTGAACACATGACTGTGTTCTTTAACATAGAGTCCATATCTTATGGTGTTCAAGACCTGGTGTATACCAGGGTCTTCTCCATGATCATTGTGAAGGATAACGCGGATGTGAAAGGGTTGAATCCATTTGAATGTCATGGATTCGTTTGTGAGTCTAGGTAAAAATCTCTTTATTTATTTAGGTACAAGTTCACGTGAAATTATTATTAAATTATACTAGCTGTTGGCTGCGACTTCGTTCGCGTGGAAATTTTGATGTGTAGGTGTGAAACTAAAACATAGTCTACCAACCCACCAAATATACACAGAAAACTTCACAAAAATCGGTCAACCCGTTTCAGAGGAGTCCGATTACAAACACTGCGACACGAGATTTTTATACATTTGTATAATAAATTACTTCCCAATTTGAATCGGATTTAGTTAACAAACAACAATCTTATTTTCTAAAATAAAAGTTAGTTAAGTTACTGCTTATAACATCAGCTATCTGCTAGTGAAAGTCCCGTCAAAATCAATCTAGCCATTTCGGAGATTAGCTGGAACGAACGAACAGACAGACAGACAAACATTTAAAAAACATGTTATAAGTACCGTATAATACATTAATATATCCTTAATAATATATATTAATATATCGTATAACCGTATAATGCATTCAGTAAAAAGCTTTTGAAATTACAAACATACACTTAAATTTCATTTATTTATATTGATGAGTCTTTCAAGTTGACGTGGTATTTGACAGCAGATAAAACTCCCAGGCTTTCAGAATCCGTGGTTTACACAACTGAAAATAAATCATATATCTATTTTGTAATCTTATGATTAAGTTATCTGAAACTAGTTTTGACTCAACACACAAGTATTTTTTCGCAATTTTTATTTCATTTATCAATAGAATCATTGACCCGAATCTTCGATATGTGAAGTATTTGATATGAGATAGTATGACGAAATTTTTGACAGATATAATTTGACATTTTGTTCTATCGGGACATTTCTAATTTCGTCATTTTTCTGTCTAGCAGGTAAGCAATATGTTAGTCAACTAGATGAAATTATATTTTGTAATATAACACCGGTCGGCCTTGAAAGAAGTGACGAGATGACCTGGACGCGCATTGCGAAGGCTGGTTCGAGGTGCCGTAAGAGATGAGTACCTGGAAGGATATGGGGAGGCCTGTGTCCAGCACTGGGATACTCATCATCTGCCTAGTCTTTTCCCAACTATGTAGGGCCGGTTTCCAGTCTAACCGGATGCAGCTGAATACCAGTATTTTACATGGAGCGACTGCATACGCCTAATGCCTCCACAACTCAGTTAGTACTGGGTAATACGCTACCCCTAGGAAAGACTGCATGTCAGACTTTTTGGGCCACTGACTGACTAACGACTGTCAATGATCTATAAATGACAGCCGGGAACAACGGCTTAACGTGCTGTCCGAGGCACGGAGGAAACTCGGTATGTAATGGGCGGTCACCCATCCACAGACCATCCTAGGCAAGCACAGCTTAACCTAAAGATTGACCCGAGCGGCGTGTATGCCTTGGTAAAATTAATTGGCAGTCAGTGGTAGGAGCAGTTATGGACCACTCCCTCTCATAGAAAGGAGGCCTGTGTCCCAGCAGTGGGAACGTGGTAAGCTGATTATATAGTACCGTGTTGGGGGAACACCTCCTGGACAAAGCTAATCATCATCATCATCATTTCAGCCGTGAGACGTCCACAGCTGGACGCCGGCCTCCCCTACGTGTGGCCACATGTCCCGGTCCCGTGCGACTCGCATCCAGCGGATCCCCGCAACCTTCACCAGGTCATCGGCCCACCAAAGCTAATATGCTGTATTCAACTGTTTCAGGAATGCAGCGAGGCGTCTCACTTATTCATTAGCAGCTGCTTTTCAGGATTATTCTAGAAGAGTCAAACAAATGCAGGCCAGTTCAGGTTAGTAAATCTATACTAATACTATAGCTTAAGCCCGCAGCTTCGCCCGCATGGAGTTCGATAACTGTCCCACGGGATCATACTACTGGGATAAAAAGTATTCTATGTGTTAATCCAGGTTATAAACTATCTGTATGCTGAATTTCATTCAAATCCGTTCCTCAGTTTTTGCGTTCTCACAAAATTTGCATTTATAATAGTACCTACTATTATATAATATTATACTATTATATTATATAATATAATTGCTGATTTTATAAATCATGATCTGTCGAATGACCGATTTGGTCGAGACGCCATTGTTTAACTATTGTGTCTACTTCGTGGACAGATCATGAGTTAACAAGCATTTTCAGATTTAATTATCTGTGGATTGGCGCGCAATTCGAAATTCAAATAAATTTTATTCGATGGCCGCGCGCGTTATTTTAATTTCAAATTCAGTCGTTTGTTTTTAGATAATGTTTTGTTTTTGTGATATTATGGTAGTTTTAAGCGCAAATAAACTGAAAATTCAGCGTAAAACATAACCCTTCTTTGGCAGTCGGGTAAAAAAGGAAAAGGTTATTCTATATCGTTTGTTGGTCTTCTGTCATTTCGCCTAGTAATCGCAGTATGGTACTCCACAGGTGAGAGCTGGCCCTCACCCTGGCACATCCTACAGAGGAAAGTGACAGGGTGACTCGTCTCTTAAACGAACCAGTTCCAAGTAAATCTGTCATCCAAGGTTGTGGCTGGTCTTCTGAATCTGTGGTTCTAAGTCCTCTCTTCGGTGTTTGGTAGATGTTATTTTGATATTGTAGCTGTCATCATCATCTTACTGCCCAGGGCCTCAAGTCCGCTGTTTTTCATTCCAACACTATCCCATTGTCATTCCAACACGCGCAATCACTAAGTAATCAATAGCAAAAAACATTAAATTTATGTGTAACGCGGATAAATGTGAAAATAAACAACTCAATATTTTATCTGTTTAGCTGTCAACGTCAAATGTCAAAATGTTAGCAGATTACCGCTTATTTTAGTCATTCATTTGTCATTAAGTACGAGATTACCATTTCTTTCAATGGAGTATCAGTGGTTGACCATTAAAAAGTCATAATGACGCCGTTATAATAGTAGATTACCAAACTTGTCAAAATTAACAATTATGAAATCAATGATAGACAATTGTGACACTATTGTAATGGCAAACTCGGCCCCCTTGTCCCATTCTACTTGGGGTCGACGCAACACGTTTTCTTCTTCCATTCTCCTCTGTCAGACGTCTCGGCCATCTTTAATTTCTTTCTTAAAACTTCTTAAACATAACTGGCGAAATTTGGGTGTTCTAATTAGGTATACCTCTGCCTAACCCTTCGGCGATATCAGGCGTGGTGTTATGTTATTCTATGTTGTGAACCAGGGATGTTATGGAGCTCCGTAACCGTAACCGAAACTATCGGATATCCGAAATAAAAATATATCCGTATCCGTTTCACAAGTTTCGGATTGTTTCTTTTATTTACACTAATTATTGAAAATACGTCAGAAAATAGAAACACTGAAACAGAGGTTTACTTTACTAATTATTATAAAATCTCTAAATAATTACTAATTACTTACGTAGAGGCGCGCTAATGATGGCTATTACGTATCTCTGTTGACAGCTCGAAATGATAGTAACTGGGCTCAGTGTCCATCAATTAACTGTCAAAAGGTTAGTTTCGTATTATGTATGACCCTGTTAGTCACCGTAAAGTGATATCCACTCAGTGCGATACGTAATACTAATATTATGACATTCACGGTTGTCATCAAAGTTCGGTGTACAACCGAAGCTTGATAGTCACTGGATATCAGAAAGATACGTAATAGCCCTGCTGGACTAGATAAAACCTATAAATCAAACCAAATTATAACATACTGTTTGTGTTTATATTTTACTTCAATCTAATATCCGTAACTATCCGAAACTAACGGATAATCCGAAATAATTACGTATCCGAAACCGATATAACTTTATTCCTATATCCATATCCGTATCCTCCTCCTCTATTGTGAACCATATCCAACGTCTCCTGGATCAATGATTATTTTCCGCTGAGATTTTTTTAGGACATTTTTGTACCTTTTAATATCACTATTAATAGAATCTCTTTCTCGTTTCTAGAGTATGAAGAAGTCCCAACAAAGAAGAGGTTCGCCATAGACCTGCGAACTCCAGAAGAGATAGAAGCAGATCTAGAAACCGAAGCGTAACTAGTTATACATAGTTCTAACGAAGTATTCACCTGGCAACATCATTCATCATCAGAAGATGTTCCCTGCTGGACATAGGCCTCCCCCAAACGTCGCCACATCGCCCGGTCCTGTGTTACTTGAGTTTTTAAAACTTTAAATGTTGCTATTGGTTGTTTAGTGAATAAGATTACGGTATAAGTAGTTTTACAATTACAAACACAGCTGATTTGGTGATAAAAGGAAGCCCTCATATGTGAACTCTTTGAACAGTAGAAATCTATAAATCAATGGTGCTCTACAAAGTGGTTGAAGTGATGTTTCTGAATCTGGACTTTACAGAATTTTACTCAAAATAAAAAGTTAACAAATAAATACAATTGGAGTGTCTTTTTGTAAATATATACGGCACTTATAACGAAATTTTTTTATTCTATTTTTGTCTGTTTATCTGTCGGTCTGTCTGTCTGTTTAATCCGGAAAATCTCCGAAACGGCTGCACCGATTTTGACAGGAATAGTGCTGGCAGATAGCTAATGTTAGAAGGACTAACTAAGGCTACTTTCATTTAAGAATAAGAATTAGGGTTCCGTGGTAAAAATAACACTCTTGAAATTGGTAAAAAAGTGAAGAAATATTTTTATAATAATTTAAGTAAAGCAAAAAAAACAGATAAAAGGTTAAAAAAGGGTTAAAAAAGGTTTCGATTATTCCCATTTCAGCTCAAAATAAAATAACCATTCCAATATAATTAAGTAATCATTTAAGTTAAATTAATATATTATTGATTTAAATATAGAAACACTTTGTATATTTTGCACACAAGAGGCTAAAATAACCAATAGTTTTCCAAGAGTTTCCCATCTACACTGGCCTACAAAAATAAGTATCACACTTTTAAAATTGCAATAACTTTTTAAGTAGGTACTTACACAAGATATACTTTCGAAACAAAAAGTACTCGAAAAATGGTTTTATTTTGTCTATAGTTTCAAAGAAAGCTGATAAAAGTTGCTATAAAACGTATTTTATTTTAAATCTCTAACTTCTATAGTTTAGAAAAAATAGAAATTTTAAAAGTGTAGTACTTATTTTTGCAGGCCAGTGTATGTTGGGGTCATTCAAATTCGGTTGCAATAATGATGCTTGCGAGAATCGCATCTTGGATGTAGAGACTTGCGTTTCTCGCAAGCATCATTATTGCAACCGTATTTATTCGTAAGTAATCAGCGATCGAAAGTTAGCGATTTTGTCGTTATCACTGTCGAAACTCGGGCCCAGATGCAGCTGAATACCAGTATTTTTCATAGAGCGATTAGGCTCTAAAATACTGATATTTTTATCTACATCATATAAAATATTTCTTAAATCCGTCTTTTTCCTTATCGTGTGGTTAGTGCCTAACCTGGTGTCAAAGTTTTTATGCCGCCCATGGGCCTCTGACTTGACTTTACATGCCGTCGAGAAATATCTCTCAGGCATGCTGGTTTCCTCACGATGTTTTCCTTCACCGAAGCAAATCAGAGGTGTCTGTCTTGGGTTCGAACTCGAGACCCATGAATATTCAGTCTGACGTTCACACCACTAGGCTATCACTGCTAATTAATCTTTAATTATGGTTTTATATGCCTAGTTTAGTTAGCTATAAACAGCTAAATCCGAGCCTTAAGACATAGCAAAAGAAAATATTGAAAAAGACAGAGATTTGTAACTCTGGATAAAGAACGGTGGGTACATGTTCATGATTTTTATTCTTTAAATAACGTTGTAACTGAGGTGGTTTTGCACGAACCTAGGTTCAAGGTTTTAAGTTTTTGAAAGATTGTAGTTCAAGATAATTCTGGTAACAAATATTGTAGATTATCCTTCCTTTACGTTGTCATATTTTAACTTAATTGTTATTATTCCAAGTGCTCGTTACATTGAAATGCAAAAATGCTTTTGGATCGTTATTTTTTATGACATTTTGTAATCTTCAACATAAAGCGTTCTCATGTCTTTATTTTTGAGACGTAACGCAATAGTTTTTACTGGAAGTATACATACAGGACGTAAAAGTACCCATAACGAAGCCCTAGCACTAGTTCTCCCCGTCATTACGATCATTTTTTTGTTGTAGACCATACCGGGGAACCTTCTAGTTTCGGAGATATTGGGGGTCAAAGTAGCAACTTTTTCACAAGTTTTTAATGTTGAAACTTTAATTAAAACACGTCGACAACGCGCGTACATATAATGCATGCATCAGCACAATGTTTTGAGTGCGTTACATTGAGTCCAACCGCAAAACGCGATTTTTCAACCAAAAAAAATAATCGTAACGCAGCAATATTTTTTGCATAGACTTACTTCATTTGATGTACAGAATGCTTGGTTGACGGCTTCGTGAAGAGTCCGTTTACACCCTGTAAAACTGATCAGTCAAACTAGACCGGACAAATTGCAGTCAGTGAGACATACTTCAGTAAAGTATCAGCTAATGTCCGGTGTACGGAACCGCGTCCGTAATTTGACCTGACCGATTAGACCTTTTGTCCTTGGGTAATGTCTGTCAAAACATTAAAATGTTACCTCAAAAGTTTTGATACAATATTTTAGTACGTAAAAGTTTTGTATACCAAAATAATAATAATGTGATTTTAGTATAGATTATAAAATAAGTATAAGAATTGTTTTTCAATAAAGTTTGTTGTGAATTTTGTTTTTTTTTTATATAACCTACTATTAGGTATGGTTTGTGGCTGAGTTTTGGGCTGAACACATTTAACCTTTTTGCCATCGATACCCTAAGAAGCCCATTTAGATGTTTTCGGGGTTTAGTGATAACAAACCAACGCTGACAAATTCTAAAAAACTACATTTTATTCTACATATTTATTATACTCTTCCAATATTTTCATTATGAATATCATCTCTCCCAGAGTTCTTTTAGAATGTTGCCTATTTTTCTTCATATACTGTACATAGTCATTTTCTAGCCCGTTCATAGCACTTTCTTCGATCAAAGTAAATAGTCTCATTGACGTCATATGCAGGAGCAACTGTAGGAGATGCTTTTCATCATTATTTATGTACAAATCTTTCAGATTTTGATACCAATGCTGGTTCTTATATTTTGTTATTTTTGCTACGTTCTTTATGGCGTCGTGTAACTGAAATATAAATGAAAAATGTCTGTGTGAAAAACCTTTATCTAAATATCCCTTGATCTGTCCACGAAGTAGACACAATAGTTTAACAATGGTGTCTCGAACAAATTGGTCATTTGACTGATCATGATATATGTGGTTTGTGATATGATGATACTTGTGGCCTACCATGACGTCTTAAAGCAGGATCGTTTAATCGCGTTCCAGTGTGGGTAAGAGACGGAGCTATAGAGGACGTCTAGCGCCATCTCTTTCCCACACTGGCACGAAATTAAAACGATCCTGCTATTTAAGACGTCATGGTAGGCACACTTATCTTAAAAACACATAGCGTGCCGACTGCAGGCCAAATTATAAATTCTAGAAAAAAATGTATGAAGGACTACCTCGTTGGTTTAGTGGTTGCAAGCTCGACTGCTGAGCATGGTCCTGGGTTCGATTCCCGGGTCGGGAAAACTGTTATTGAGTTTTTAAACCAGGAAATTCTTTGCAACAGCAACGGAGTCTGGATTTGTACCCGGTTGGTGGCAATGGGCTTTCCCCCATTTAAAACCATGGTACTTAAACATAACTGGCGAAATGTGGGTGTAGGTACTCTCTTGTACCGCCTTATCTACATCTACGCTAATATTATAAAGAGGAAAGATTTGTATTTTTGTGTGTATGTTTGTAATGAATACACTCAAAAACTACTACGCCGATTTCAAAAATTCTTTCACCATTAGAAAGCCACGTCTTTACTGAGTAACATAGGCTATTTTATACCCGTACTCCCACGGGAACGGGAACTACACGGGTAAAACCGCGTGACGTCCGCTAGTGTTTAAATAAAGGTGTACTTTGTCCTATAGTAAAGATAGAATGATGGCCATGCACCGTGGACCATTTTCGGTACCAAAACCATACAACGTACTACGTTAGACGTTATGATAAGAATTATAGTAAATACTTCATCAGCTGCCTAGCCTGTTTCCCAACTATGTTGGGCTCGTCTTCCAGTCTTACCGGATGCAGCTGAATACCAGTATTTTACATGGGGCGGCTGCCTATCTGACCTCCACAACCCGGTTAGTACTGGGTAATACGATACCCCTTGGTAAGACTGGTTATTAGACTTCCGGGCCACTGACTATACCTGTTACGACTTTCAAAGATCTACAAATGACAGCCGGGACCAACGGCTTAACGTGCTTTCCGAGGCACGGAGGAAAATCATCTATGTAATGGGTGGTCACCCATCTACAGACGAACCTAGGAAAGCACGGCTTAACCTAAAGATCGACCCGAGCGGCTGTTATTATTTAGCCACGAGCTCTTCTCTATTATAGTAAATACTTACATCATACAAACCATCTTCAACAGCAATTAGACAAGAATTCAATTGTTTTAAAGCCCCGTATTCATTAACATCAGGGACCTCTTTCCTCAAATACAACCATACTTTATTGATCAGCCCTTTCTCCTTCAGCAGTCTTGGTTTGAGTTTCTTCTTCTTCTTCTTCGGGAGCACCACCTTCTTCCTCAGTTGAGCGCTGAACTCTTTAGCTTCAGTGATTTCGGTAGCCAACTTGTGCATGAAGAGAACGTATTTTAAGATTTCCTTGTCTGATGGGTGAACGTAAGATACGCTTGATACATCGTCGCTTACTAAGGCACTGGAAATGAAAATATTTTGAATGCATGGGATAGATAAAATAAGAAATGACTACATAAAAGGAAGTCTGAAAGTGGCTCCGGTGACTGAAAAGTTGTGTGGTAATCGTGGTACGGATGTCGCAGGCATATCGTAGAACACGCCGTATTACATAAAGGCGCGCCGGATTGCAAAACGTCGCTGTTATGTTTGGCGGAATTTTTCGTGTGTGGCCACTAGAAACGGCTCCTTTGTTTCCGTCCATCCGTTCGATCGCAGCGAAGTATTTGAAATCCTGGAGAAATAATTTCGGAATCCTCTATAGAAGAATTGCACTCAGATTCAGTAATTGCATATAAGTCTGAATGCAATGATTCTATACTATTTCGGAACTCGTCCAATTTAGTTCGAAGACCCCTTACGTTTTGATAGAATATGTCTGTATTATTTACTTGATGCATTTTTGGTTGAGTTCCTAAATTCAGTTTAAATTGAGTTCACGTTCAGTCGGATTACAATTCAGCTGAAATAAAGTACGCCGCTTTGAATGAGCACTTTTCGTTTGTCAAAGCGGCGTAAACGTGTCGCCCAAATACAAATGTGCGCATCGTTAAGCGTGCTCGGTACTTAGAGCACCCGACGTTAGGTTTGGTTAGGTTACTTTAAACCCTGCAGACAGAAATAGGAGCCCCGCGCAGCAGGGCTACGTCGACTACGCCTTATTCTCAGAATTTTCAGTATTTTGTTTGGTAGTTTCTTCTTGCTGACAATACGGCTAAACGTTAGACGCCGCATTACATTACGGCGACGTTTTTCAATCCGGTGCGCCATTGTGTAATACGGCGTGTTATACGAATTGGCTGCGACATGGACATATGGATATGTGTCCAGTTGATGGCAATAGGCTCGCCCCTTATTATATGAGACTTAAACGTAATTGGCGAAATTTGAGTGTACTATTAGGTACACCTCTACCCAACCCTTCGGAGATTACAGTCGTAATGTTACATATACTTACATCAACTCAAACAATTGTTGCAACGCCGCCTGTATGTCCACCGTTGTCCCCAACCAATCAAACTGCACCAAAGCCTTGTTATCTAATGCCACCATATCCTTCAAAACTTGCAAATAAACGCTGACTTTTATCTCTTCATTCTTTGTACTTAGTTTTAGATTCTTTGTAACATTCTCATCATTGAGGTTTACGGGAATATCATCTTGTTGTGATTTTGCCATCATAGTTTCTTTAAAGTCAGTTAAGTCTTTTTTAATCATTTTATTATGATTCCTGCTTTTTCCCGCTATGTGCGTTTTTTTATCTTTTGTTAAAAAAGCGATTACTTCATTCATATCTTCTTCTATATAAGGATGTGGTGTAGCTCGACTTGTTGCTTGCTGCTCAATAAATTTCTCAACGTTTGCCTTAAAAACGTCGTCTATAACATATATTTTTTTCGTTTGGTTCTTTTTTTTTAGGTATCCCACCTTTTGTATATGTTTGTTATTAATTAATCTTTTTCTACCAACATATTTTTCTACGTGTCGTTGACGACCCTTTCTTAATATTCGTTCATCGCTAGCTCCATACTTATCTTTTTCTAGTAAACCAAAAGATTTCTGCTGGAATAATATATTCCGGACGGCTCTAACATGATTTTTTAAACTTCCTTCTCGTATACTATGAGTGGGATGATCAGGTTCGTCGGAATTAGGGAATTTACTTAAACCAACTTTCCTAGCTATAGCTTTTCTAACTCTTCCAAAGTAATAATCAGAGTCTAAATAATCTGCTGGATTTACGTTGTCAAGAGATTTTTGTGTTTTTGTGTTCTGTATCGGTGGTTTGTGAATACCGTGGGTTTTCTGTTTAATGCCGAATCTCTTTCTCTTATTATTGTAGATTCTATCATATTCCATCTTAACATTTAGCGTTTCTGTTTTATCTAAGTTACTATCGTCATCATCATTAAAGATTGATTGAAAGGCGTCTTTTTCCTCACTTGAGTCATCAGCGTTTGGTCCTAGACGATTTTGGGGGTTAAAGTAAGCATTGTTCGGTGCATAGTTGTATACAGGGACGTAGTACGGCTGATCTACGACGGGTGCCTCCTCTTTGGTGAATGGGGATTGATCAGCGGCTGTGGAAGAAGATTAGGATTGAATTAGAAAGAGAGAAGAGATTATTGAATTTAGATTTTATTATTTTACTGTCTTTCGTCAGCGGCTTCGACCGCTTAAATTCAATTTTTGATACAATATCTTTACACATTATATTTATAGCCTATGTGTTATTGTGATGAATCTTACTACTATTACAAATGTGAAAGTTTCAGAGGCTGAATTGATATAACCAGGATTAACACAAACTTGTTATCCCGATAGTACGATCCCGTGGGACAATTACCGAACACCATGCGAGCTAAGCTAGTAAGAAAAAAAACACTAAAGTTTCATCGTAATTCTTTCAGTAGATGTCGCGTAACAAACATCCATCCATTCATCCTCACAAACTTCCGCGTTTAAAACTGTTAGATGATGATAATGATATGGTGATATGATTTTCACTGCCATTTACTCTTTAGTCTCGTGACCGCAAGCGATACTACTGAACGACGGATTCTGGTTTCCGTTCCCTATGAGGACACGCTTCATTTTAAACCAAAAATAAAATCTCCTCCCCAACGCTGTCAGCTGGAAATGTGCCCAATAGATTGGCGGCGTTACCACGTTGTATGGTATGCTTTAAAACCTTCAACCAAGGTAAAAGCCAGCTTCTAGCTCTTCACTTTTAGATAAATTGATTGACTCCGTGCTAACCAATGTTGGCAGAAAAACCCAGACAAGTGGATGACATTCAAAAGATCGCGGGTAAGACCTCGTTGTAGCTTGCGCAGACCATGGAGAATTCCATACTTAGAAGTGGATGAAACAATGCAGCTGATGGCTACCCATAGTACCCATAAAGTGTAAAATAAAACAAAATCTATCCTTTGGAGTGCTACTTACGGATTTCAAAAACATGGTATTCCATTCCTCCTCTATGTTGATGGTTGTTATCGTAATAAACCTTTTCCAACTGAATAAAGTTATCATTTTGTGCGCCATGGTTTTTTTCTTCGGCCATTTTCTTCGCTTTCGGGCCCACGATATATTTTACAGGCTTGTGCACAATCACTTTTTGTCTTATTCTTTTCTTTGTTGTTGTTTCTACAGACTCTTCGTCAGAGTCTACAGCTGCGGGTGTTACTTCCTCTGATGAAACAATTCGTTTATTGGAGACAATTTTCTCGTTTTCTGTATTTTTTTTCGGTTTTAATATTGCAGATTTGACTGTTGTTGCTGGAGTGGGTGCTGACGTGAAATCCTCAACTATAATGTTCATTTTTTCTGTCGTAGCTATTGGTATACGTTGAGTTGTAAAACTAGTGGATTCTGTTGGTGTTTCTGTCGTCACAATTTCCAATTCAGTTTTCTTTTCTGGGACGAATTCTATGACCGATTTGATTGTTGCTGTGACGGATTTTGTGGTTTCGGCGACAGATTCTGTACTTTCTGGGGCAGGTTCTGTAGTTTCTATTACAGATTTCGTTGTTTCTGTAACAGGTTTTGTGGTTTCTGTGACAAGTTTTGTAGCTTCTGTAGTTTTTGAGACAGGTTCTGTAGTTTCTGTGACAGATTCTGTAGTTTCTGGGACAGATTGTGTAGTTTCTTCGTTAACTGAAATGCGAGTATTTTTTGTTATTTTTGTAACAACCTTGTTTCCAGGACCTTTTGTAGTATCATTTTTAGACTTCAATAGCGACTCGGAATCGTTTTCTTTCTTTGTTAGTTCTGTCGTACTTTCAAATAAAATACCATCTAAAGTAGTACTTTCAGTAGTATTACCTTTCAAAGAACTACTCTCAAAAGGATAAGTTAGAGTCGTAGACTCTTCGTCAGTACTTGAAACGTTAATATACTCTGGCATGGTTTCCGTAGACTTTACAACTTCAACTGTTGAAGTGGCTGTATCAATATCTGTTGTATTTTCTACTAATTTGCCATCTTCATTGTTTGTTCTACGGGATTCATGAATAGCTTTTACTGACACATTTCGTAATTCGTCATCGGTTTGATTACTTTGTACTGACACAGCTTTATCCACCTCATGTCCTGCGGTTGTAGATTCTATTGCTTCCAAATCATTGACAAAATATTTTTTTGCATCCGAAGCATTGTTTTCGTTTACAAACTTTTCATTTTCAGCTTCTAATTCATTCGTCTCCTCCGATGTGATGTTGTTTTGTGATGCTTTTTGCAGTGTTTCAGAAGTCTCACCACTTTGAACAATCTCAGAGGCATTATCATCTTTTATAGATCTTTTTATAATAGGAGCGTTATCGGTAGCGCCTTCAACTGTAATATTATTTGAACTGCTTTCATTAGACACTCCTTCATCTTGTAAAGATGTTTTTTCAGTACCTAAAGGTTGTACACCTAAATCATCTTTTTCTTCAGACGCTGATGTGGATTTTTTGTCATTTACATCGCCTTCATTCCTAACATTTCGTTGTTCTTCTTTTATAATTGACTTGACATATTCATTGTGTTGTTTCAACTGATCATCTGACACTTCTCCACTCTGAGAGCCAGTAACGTTCTCTTTGCTCTCAACATCTTTAAGTATCCTTCTTGCAACATTTTCTAAAAATTGCTGTTTTTCTTCATCTGGTAAGAGATCAATGTATTTGTCCTCATCGCTTTCAGCCAAAACTTTTGTGAATAAAATTAAAAGTATCACCAACATTTTTTTCATAACATTTTTTTTTAATCTGGGAAATTGCTTCTCGATACTAATTCACGATTAAAAAGGCAGCTATTTGATTGAAATCAAGCATGAAAATGTTAATTGTGTCGAAGATAAGAAATAATTAGTTTTTCCAATGACATGGGCGACCATGTTGGTTTTTCTAATAATTGGCATTTTCTACACGTATCTTCGTTCAATTGTAATTCGGTGACCAATCACAAACTTTAGCTGTACTGAGGAACGTCAAGTATTGATTACAGTATTTTAATCGAGAAGAAACGCAGATTCAATTATTGTAAATTCTAATCATGACTGTTTTTTTTTCTCGTGGATACGGTTGTTGATATTGCGATTTAAAATGATATTGCTAAGCAGTTTATTATTAGCGTCCGGTGGACTTTTAGTTCCTACCTTAGTTTGGTGATAAAGGAATTCATCAGTTTAGACAATAGGGCATAATAATAAAATATGAATACAATAATATTTTTTCTAACTTTAAAATATGAAATAGGTATGTACCTAAGAGAAAGTTTTAAAGAGTATAAGAGTAGAGGAAGACCAAAGAAACGATGGATGGACTGTATAAAGAATGATTTGGGCAAAAAAGGAGGTGCCTGATGAGATGACGAGTAATAGAGAAGTATGGAAGAAGAAGAAGACATGCTCCGCCGACCATGATCAATGAATTGAGATAAGGGCAAGAGAATGATGATAAGTGAAAGTCTGCCGCTGACAGAAAATATGTGTGGTAGGTAGTCGGATGTCATGGTATGTGTATGTATGTCAGTACGAACTGGTCATCTCTTGGCTGCCACGGTTCGTTCATTTTAATTACTTTATTTTTTAAATTTTTGATTTATTATTTTACTCTGGACGCTCTTAATGTGCACGTCTTACTACATCGTTCACACTTATGTATAATCTCAACATGAATGATGTAACCAAGATTTTGTAACAATATTTTGATTTAAAAGAGTGTCCATGGAGTTTCTTGCCCGTTCTTCTCCATAGAGATCTACGTTAGGGAATGGGCAACTACAGTACTTTCTCAAGATATGCCTTGTGACGGAGACTGTAGCTTTGCTTTTATTGTATTTTCGACTTTCAAAAGTGCCGTAATGGTCTAATTGAAATAAATGATTTAAGTTTGAGTTTGAGTTGGTGATGCAGAGGAATGAGGAAAATGGCCAGAGTTTTGAGTATGAATGTGAATGGCTCTAAGAGAAAGGGAAATATCAAAGATACGATGGATGGACTCTGTGAAGGATGATATGGCTAGAAAGGAGGTGTCTGATGACGTAACAAGTAGAAGAGAAGATTGGAAAAAGACATGCAGCATTATCTACTTAGCCTTTTCTTTTGGTGCGGCCGGTTTCTAGTCTAACCGGATGCTTCTGAATACAGTATTGTACATGGAGCGACTGCCTATCTGACCTCCACAACCCAATTGGTACCGGAGAATACGATACCCCTAGGTAAGGCTGGTTGTCAGACTTTCAGGCCACTGACTTCCTGTAACGACTGTCAAAGATCTACAAATGACAGCCGGGACCAACGGCTTAACTTGCTGTCCGAGGCACGGAGGAAACTCGGTATATCACAAGCACTACTTAATCTCAAGGTCGAACCGAGCGGCTCTTATTAGTTAGCCACGAGGTCCTCGTGTGAGCTATCTATATAAATATCGCTGGACTAGTGCCTCACTAAGCAACGAGGCTTGTGTCGTGGACGCAGATAGTTGATATACTACATACATACTTTTTGTTTGTAAATACATACTTATTATACGTATAAACATCCATGACTTGGAAACAAATGTCCTTGCTCATCACACAAACATTTGCTCCTACCGGGATTCGAACCCGGGACCCTAAGAACGTAGGCCTCAGTACCGCTGCACCATTCGGGGGGTCCATCTCATCTCATATGCACTTAATTATCATTCTACAGCGTAAGTTCCAACATTATGTAATGTTAATTTTCATTCATTGACGACCCATCTGTCTTGCACGACCCAGTCACTGAGTAATACCTCTAGGGCAAGCCTAATTGTCAGGGTTTCGGCTTCGACTTTCCGAGATACGGAGAGAACTCGGTATCCAATATATGGTCACCCATCCACTGACCGACTGCGGCAGCTGTTATAATTTAGCCACGAGCCTTCAAAAATTGCTTTCTGTGTGAATCATAAATGATAAGACCTTATCAACTGTGTTGAGCTTATGCTTATGCTTATGCGCACTAGTGCATTTCATCATAAGCCATAAAACGGTCTATTGAAACTAGTGGCTAATAAAACAGTCGTTTGTTTGAACTAAGTCTAACGGCTGCACAGATTTCGACGGGACTTTATTGAAACTAGTGGCTAATCAAACACAGTCGTTTGTTTGAACTAGGTCTATCGGCTGCACAGATTTTGACGGCACTTTTACTGGCAGATGGCTGATTTATAAGAAGTAACCTGGCTACTTTTATTTTAGAAAAAGGATGAGTGTTCATGAGAAAAAGCGAAATATTGATATACTAATATTTCACTATTCAAAAATGAAAAAAGGTTTGTGTCCTGATAAAAACTAATTAGTCCGTCAGTTAGATTATCAAAAAATATTTAACACGTAATTTTTCTTTTGTTACGTAAACTAAAATTGACGAAGATACGACGCTTTTAAAATTCTCAATACGTCACGCCGTGCTATATTTTATAGTGCGTTGTGACGTCGCGAGCCCCCACTCCCGAGTTTTGATGCGTTTTATCTTTGTCAATATTCATTGAATTACAAAAACAAAAAATACGTGTCCATTATTTTCCAATACTCTAACTGACGGACTAAATAGATTTGCAATTTATTGATGGTGGAAACTAGCCTATTATTAATCGGGCGAATAAAAATGTTATGGGCGTCCATTACACTAAGTAAGTAACTACTTATCCGGTTTTGGGGTATGAAGAACAGGGTGTAAAGCTCTTGATCCCCTATAGAAAAGGGAGGATCCTGCGACCAGATGGGTGTTATGTCTGGTGGGCCACTGCCCGATAGTTGTTGTCGGGTTCTCGTGTAGTCTTGTGTCGCGGATAACTTTGCTTGCGCCATGTATATACTAACCCCCTTATTCATAATAGTCTGCTAACTTAAAGCATTGCTAATTCTCACTCTGTCTTCTTCTATTGACCTAAGTCAGAATGCAAAATAACACTCTGTAGCAGCTGTTTTAACGGACCATTATGAATAAGGGGGTAAGTCTATGGCTTGCGCGATGTAGGACTTTTGACGTGTTTCGCTTGTTAGTTCATCATTCAAGTCATAGATGGCGTTGTAGTACTTTTTGTCCAAGTAGCTTGTAGCCAGTGAAAGTTATGGCACAGACTGGTGAACAGTTTGGTTACGTGGGGTGTAGTTGTAATTATAATTTTCTTCGTATTTATAATACTTCACATATATTATGTATTGTTTATTCGTCTACAATTTATTTTTATTTATTTACCTTATCCGTAGCTGACCGTGGCATCACTCTCACTTTAGGCCCTATCAGAATACCAGCGCTGTGACGTTTTTTTAATGTTACAGCACTATGCTGAGATAGGGGAACTTCGTTTTCTTTTTATGTTTAATTTTAATTAGTTGATAATGTCACCATTTTGTTTATGTGTTTTGTCCTGTGCGGGCTAATAAATGCTTTTTCTTTCTTTCTTTCTTTCTAGCTGTAGTACTTTTTGTAGTACACGGTCATTGCGGCAAGGAGAACATAGGAAGCAAGAGCGAGCGAAGCGAGCTCGGGGCTTGTGCTTTCGGACAGGTTAGGATGGCGGGGTCAAGTGAGCAGGCGAATATCAATAACCCTTTTTTTTCTGAAGGGAAATCATCAAATGACTCCTCCCGCTCTGGGCGGAGCAGAAGGGATTGTCAGACTTTAACTGAGTAAAACCCATCCTTGTTCCTTCATCGCCCTTTGTGTTCCGGGGCCACGGTATCTCTTTCGAACAGTCAACAGCCCCGACAGGCATCGGCCCCTTCCTTTTTGCTGCCTTTTGGCTTCGCCGTAGTCGGGTAAAAATAAAGATAGACGTACAAATGAACATAGTCATTTATTTATACTTCAAACTATTTACAATAACTTAAAACTAGCTTATTGTAACTTAGATTACACTGAGTTGGCCGCTAGGATACTTAAGTATAAGGCAGAAATATCGTCGTCATTGAAATTAAAGTATTTAGTCGATTTTTGGTATTATCAACATATTTTTTTATACCTATTTAGAATACAAATAGAATCTGTAAACATAACAACATCACACCTGTAATCCCGGAATGGTTAGGCAGAAGTGTACCTACCTAATATTACAACAATATTTCGTCAGTTATGTTTAAATCCCATGTACCTAATAGGAGGTGGGCTTATTGCTATTTACCGAGCGCAAATCTAGATTCCGTGGCTGTTACTGAGAAATTCTTGATGAAAAACCCAATAACACTTTGCCCAGCCTGGAAATCGAACCCAGGATCTAATACTCAGCAGTAGAGCTTGCGTCCACAAGACCGACGAGGCATTCCGGTTGTTTTTGCATAAAATTTAAGTTTTGTAAAACTATCGATAAACCAAAAATCAATCAGAACTATTAATAATTAAATTAATTGAATCAATCAATTAATTCATTAAATTAATTGAAACAATCGATTAATTCATTAAATTAATTGAAAAAATCAATTAATTCATTAAATCATTCATTATATACTTTGAATCAATCAATTAAATCTTTGAATCAATCAAAATATTCATTGATTCAACCCCCCCACGTCTCCCTTAAACCTAAACATGCCTCGTCTCATTTGCCGCTCATTTCTCATATTCCTCTCCATCACTATTCTGTCTATCTCTTCTTCTGTCTTCAGGTCTTGTTCCACATCCTCTGTTTCAGGGTCTACACTCTCTATGACTGCTTCAATCAGGGTTGGACCATTCTCTTCTCTCTTAGTCAATTCCATTGGTTGCAAAAGTCCCCCCAACTCTTCGTTCACAATATCACTTACCACATTTTCCATGATAATGTTCTCTCTTCGCTTCTCTGGCTTCCTTTTTTGAATTTTGCGATTATCTTTCTCTTTCTTGTCTTTTGCTGGTTCCGTTTTGTTTGATTCTTTGCCTATTTCCATGTTTAAGTGGTAAAAATCGGGGGAGTCTTTGCAGTCGATGGAATCTGCTACTCTTGTGCATGTTAGGACTTCCTGCAATTGAAATAATTTATTTGGTTTAGTGGATCAATTAACTATGTAGCGTGTTAGTTTTTAAACAGTAATAAGACATTTGCGCGAAAGGACACTTGCAGGAATGTACATATAATGAATCGATACTTGCGTGTCACCTGCACGAAAGACTTATATAAATACATACGTGTAACGTTCGCGTCATCATATTTTATTCAACATAAAGGCGCAAACCCACCGCGGCGCAAGTTGTGCACGGGCACGCAGCGCATTTTAGCTACGTGGATTCATTGTTTGACAACGTGAGTCTACGTTTCCACTGCAGTACACGCGCGTGGCCCACCGCGGCGCACGGAGAGGCTATACATGTTGTGTTTTTACCAAGAGTTTACGTGTATAGTGTGTGTGTTGAGCTATGTGAGCGCCTTATTTGAGCAAGCCACGCATGTACTAGTTTACAGTGGACACAATCATATACATTTTATTGCAAAGTGAAGCTTAACACACGTGCGTAGCCTATCTGTGCGGCGCGGTGAGTATGCGCCTTTAAGCCTGACCACATTGACCGGCAATTGCAAAAACCCTGGCACTTCCAGGTTAAGGTACAGTCGTGGTCTTTTCTGCCTGATCAATTAAATTTTTATATGCATAAATCATGTGGAGGCGCCGAGCCACGCCCCCTTTAAGTTTAGGCCTATTAGGAAAGCGTCAACTTTGGGGCGCAAAATAATAATAACTCTCGTTTGGCGTGCGTCGTCAGTGCGCTCGGCCGATCGGTATCTTTTCATTCATTATTTCTACACAAATAGTCAACGGGGCGGGGCTAGAGAGCGTTTCTATGTTGTAAGTGCAAGCAAAAATTAGCTTAGTGGTGATCAGGCGAGAGTGTCCTCGATAGTACCTTGGTATTCACACCCCACTTGATCATGAAATAATAACAGATGAAACAAACTTACCTGATTGAAGACAGTCTCATTTGGACAGATGAAGCTCCAGCGGTAGGTAACATTGCGACCGGACGGCGTTTGTGAGGGTAGGCAGACGTGGAACACTTGGCAATCGTTGTCGACGTCTGCGTAGTAGCCGTAGGTACGGTTCTCACAGCTGTAGGGAAAAAGTTGGTTTTTAACTTCTAGGATACTGCAAAAATTGCTTCAAAAACCGGCCAAATGGCGAGTCGGACTCGCGCATAAAGGATTTCGTACCATCGTAGTACCCCGGAGCCTCCTTTTTTTTTGTTATAGCGGCAACAGAAATACACATTCTGTGAAATTTCAACTGTCTACCTATTACGGATCATGAGATACAGCCCGCTGACAGACAGACGGACAGACGGACAGCGGAGGCTTAGTAATAGGGTCCCGTTGGTTACCCTTTGGATACGGAACCCTAGAAAGGATAAGTTATAGAAGCATAAACGTTATGCAAAATATCTAGTTTTAATTTTTGTTTTAAGATTCGCGACGGAGCGGTCGTTGAGTCAACACCTCCAGAGGATGCCCTGTCATCCGGGGCTGCGGGACTGTTCGCAAGAGATACCGTGGCCGCGGAACACAAAGGGCGATGAAGGAACATGGATGGGTTTTAGCCAGTAAAAGTCTGACACTCCCTCCCGCTCCGCCTAAAGCGGGAGGAGTCAATTGATGATTTCCCATCCGAAAAAAAAGGTAGCCCTGCCATGGCACGCTAATTATTATTGCTTTTGCGGCCTATGGAGCAAGGCTTTGACCGAGTGGTGGCCAAGTTTAGGCCATAGAAACCAGGGCCGTCCTAAAAAGCGTAGGGTCGACGACATCGTCAAAGTCGCCGGAAACACCTGGATCAGGGACGCGCAGAACCGGGATTGGCAGAAAAAAGGGGAGGCCTATACCCAGCAGTGGGAGGTTCCGGGCTGATATTATGATGATGATGATGATGGGGCGCTGCTGCATCCTACCATCCAGACCTGGATCTACATATTTCGCGGACTTAAAACTAAATTATTTTCCTTATACATTTATTGCTTAAAAAAGATATTGGTTATATATAGATATCCTGCGTTGAAATGGTATTATTGCTACTGAAAGTATGTACTTGTTCTATGTTTTTTTAGCTTCCCAACTTGTAGATTCGGTTTTCAAGTCTACCCGGATGCAGCTGAATATCAGTATCAGTATTATACATGGACGACTGCCTATCTGACCTCCACAAGTCAGTAACTCAAAACATCACGCTTATGGGTCGTCAATATGAAGCAAAGAGATGCACACATGCACACGCACACACAAACATACACACACTCACAGGCACATACACTCTCACACTCACATACTCATACACACATACTCACATGCACTATTTTAGGATATATCTTTAAGTTTATTTTTCTTTTTCTTTTATTTAGTGTAGTTTAAGTTTTGTCTTGTTTAGTTTTAGATCTTAGTTGTAATTTTTTGTTTGAATTCTGCTTTCTGTTTTTTCACTACTTTTACTATTACAAAATTAGTCATTGAAGAGCGGTATCTCCTAGCACAGGTATACCTTTTACTTAAAAGGAGGTCCCTATGTAAGATTTACTGTAAGAGTTGTACAAGTTTCTGCAATAAACCTTTATTTATATCTGAGGTGTACCTAATAGTACAATTTAGTACACCTATATTTTACCCAGATATGTGTTATTTTTTTAAGTTCTACGCGAGCTTCTTGCCATCAACCGGGCATAAATCCAGACTCCGTGGCAGCTACTGAGAAATTCTTGATGAAAAAACCTAATAAAACGTTGCCCGACGTTGGAATCAAACCCGGGATCGAGCTGAACAGTTGCGCTTGTCATTACCAGACCAACAACATAATATTTTATGAAAACAATTACTTACCTGAAAGTATCAGTGATATTTTCTCGGATAGATGATGCATTTGCTGGCAGATTTAATGTGTCGGCGTTCGTTTGATTTGATACTTCCTGAAAAACAGCAAATGATATTAGTTCTAATGTTTTAACACATACGGGGTGTAAGGGACAGACCTCCGCAAACTGCAAGGGTTGGCGGTAAAGAAATACACATTCTGTGAAAAGGAGAAAGGCGACGTTGGACCCACGTAATTTAAAAACCAACAGAGCGCCCTCCACGGTCTAGTTTATATTAATTATAGTAAAGAGTTTATCAGAGTTCTATGTAAAAAATATTGAGTTACTAGGCGTTGGTAAATAAAAGCTACGAATGATTTTAATTTATATAAAAATAAGCCATCGTGCAGTTTTCGAAGGCAACGTTTGACATTTACCTTCTTACAACTGAAAAATGGGACGTCAGTGTCAAATTTATTTGTGGACATAGTCTGTGGATCATTCCATTATTTTTTTTTGTCTTCAACGGCTACGTGGAAGATAAATGCTATTTTAAGCCATTTTATTACTAAATAATAACCAATAAGTCGCGTGCCTTTTTTTTTCGGATGGGAAATCATCAAATGACTCCTCCCGCTCTGGGCGGAGGGGAGGGAGTGTCAGACTTTTACTGACTAAAACCCACCCATGTTCCTTCATCGCCCTTTGTGTTCCGGGGCCACGGTGTCTCTTTCGAACAGTCCCGCAGCCCCGGCAGGCATCGGCCCTTGACTCTCTTTGAGGCGCGTGGAACACGAACGCGCCGTCGACACGGCCTGTCGTCATGAGACGGACGGACGGCGAGCTAGCCCATAGCTCACCGTCCACAGGCCCGCGCCTACGGTGGCCGGGGGCCTCTCCCGCGGCGGCCGGGACGTGAGGATCTCTCCCTCTCACGTTCCGCCACCTCCTTCGCTAGCATGACTGCTTCGCAGAAGGAGGTGACGGCGTCCCATTCCGTCTCGCTCCGGACCATGGATTGAACCAGGGCCAGGAGCGAGAGGTCGCCGCCGCATAAGTGCGAGCCTGGTTATAATCTTTTACCTTTCATATCTTTTTTCTCCCAACTTCTATAACCTACTTTCCTATTGCTCTTTTGTTAGTCTGAAGTCGTTCTTTAAGTATTCACAAGTTTCCATAATGCACGCTTCCCCTATCGATGGGTCCAGAATTACATGCAATCTCGCCATTCTCCTTTCAACTGTCTACTTATCACCAAGATTCTCTAATGAGTATATAACTATTTCTCTTATAGATTCGGACTTCCACATACCGCCCCGGTTATTAAGTGACTTTGGAAAGAAAACGCACGTAGACTTGTATAGATCATGATCTGTCAAATTACCAATTTGTTCGAGACACCATTGTTTAACTATTGTGTCTACTTCGTGGACAGATCATGGGATAATAATGAAGCCTCAATACACGAGAGCAGCGGTGACCCAGTGGTGGCGGCCCCGACTTACGAACAGTAAGTCGTGGGTTCGAACCCAGACAGGCGCATTACTTTGTGTAATTTATTTCAACACAACTGCTCACAAAACGGTGAAGGAAAACATTGTGAGAAAACCGGCATGTCCTAGAACTAAAAATCGAAGACATGCGACATCTACCAACCCGCACTGGGCCCGCGTGGTGGTGGAGGCCGTGGGTGGCTGATTATGCTTATGCTCCGTACATACCCTTAAAGCTTTTAAGAAGGTACTGTTATCGGATTCCATCTTCCTGCTGGCTACGCGGTCAGACTTCACGAATGTCGCCACAAGAAGTATCAGCAAATGCCTAGCTCGTAATGACGCCATATTGGTTCTACTGTAAAACAAAAAAAATAAGCAATATGTCGGACAAACACATTCGGATTAAGTGGAAAAACCTGTGTTACTTAATTAAATAATGTTTGGTGATTGGTGTTTGGTGATTTTCGTCCCACTCGCATACCTCTTCAGTATTCCCGCGATCATGATGCTTGCAACAGCGTCGAAATATCGGGAGCTCATAGTAACCAAAGAAAATCACGGATATCATCCCGTAAGTACTATAAGGTGACACTAGTCGACATTCATCATCATCATCATTTCAGCCGAAAGACGTCCACTGCTGGACATGGGCCTCCCCAAAAGGGGGGTTTTTGCCATAATCGCCACGCTTGGCAGGCGGGTTGGCGATCGCAGTGCGGTTGTTACAAAAGCACAGAGAACGCTGCTGCCCATTCTCTGGTAAGTCCCTTAGTCGCCTCTTACGACACCCACGGGAAGATATGGGATGGTGCTATTCTTTACGTCCGACACCATACAGAATACATTCGATTCAGTCGACATTATTTCCATAGAAATTTCGGGAGGGTATTACTCCACTGTTTGACACTGTACATCCAAAGCTAAACATGATATCGTTTTGTGTCATTATTCATTTTGTATGTGCGGAAACAGAATAGTAAAATAAAAAGCCATGAAAAAGTTACGAGCTACCAAAGATTTGTTTTTATTGCCAATTTTATCGCAACTTTGGGCGTAAATTAGTAATAAAAGAAGTGTCAAATTTCCAAAACAAAGCCGTTACCGACAAAGCAAAACTATCGATGAATTCAATAAATTTTATTTGTAATTGATTTATGCAGAGGTTTTTTCATAAAACTCGATTTTCCAAAGGCCTTTTCGTATTTTTACGCGCACTTTTACTATAATTATCGTGCATCTCACTGAACTCACTCTGTCGGGCACGATGCCAGGTGAGACAGCGTGCTTTTCGGCCACGCCCACCGGTGAGTTCGAGCCCGCGACTAGTGTCACCTTAAGCGTAATTAATGTTTTATTTCATAACTGCCTTTTTTTACTATGGATTTCACACTATATTATAAATGAAAAAGTTTGTATGCGTTAGTACGCGTTCACGGGCGGAGCCGCTGGCATAAGCTAGTTATTGCATTAAATCTCTTCTAACCTATCATGTAAAGGAAAGAACGCAGGATAGACAAGAGAGTTTATTAGACAAACTATAATATCGCTCTATCAAAACAATTATGGCACGCAGGGAAAAACTGTGTTACTGGCACAATCGAATGGAACAAAATTAAATTAAATGGAATAAAATATTTAATAGAATTAAAATAATATGTATGTAATAAAATGAAATTAAGATCAGTTTAACTGAATTAAGTGGGAATTAATGAATTACATTAATTTGTAACACATTAAATACAGCCGTCACAGAAGGCTCTGTTTTCTGTAAAATCTACCACAGTCTGTTATTCTTTTGTTAAGACGTGGATATGGGTGTGGGTTACATGTTTGTGATCTTTAGTTTATAAGGTTTTTTTTTGTATTTTCTTTAGCATGTAACTGTTTAATGCCCCGAATAAATAAAATAAACACTTCCAAAATATACAGGGTAACGGAACCTTCACGTAACCGTCAACCAAGCATTCTGTACATCAAACTATGTAACTCTACTCAAAAATTATTGCTGGGAAACGTGAAATCACCGTTATATTCAATGCATTCATGAGCACAATGATTTAAGGCGACGAGCCAAATTAGCAACTCTTTTGTGGTGGTTCAAACTCCGTTTGAAATACTGCTAAAATAAAGTTCTAATCAGCTTGCACTACAAAGTGGTTGTTACGTCAGTCACTGCAGGCCGAATAGTGCGAAATGAGTGGTTTTTTGCGATTTACATAAACTCTATTAATTGGACTAAAAAAATTAAACGCTTTCATGCTAATATGTTGCTTGTAGAATTATTTGCCAAAAAATCAGAATGATTGCATGTTTTTTAGTATGGTTTTTACTCGTTATAAAAAAATTTAGATATAAGTTCGTGATTTATTTTAACGAGCAAAATTAGTTGTATTATGTTTTCAAAACACTATCATACTGGCATATATCCTGAAGAATATCATATATTTTTCTGGTTTTGTTTATTCCAGTGAATCATATGCTTGTTTGCATTATAAAACTCGCGTTTAGCTCCTGTTGTCCCCTTAAGTGCGTTACATTGAGTTTTACCTACCGTAAAACGTGATTTTTCACCACAAAAAAAAGTAGCTCCCCAGCAATAATTTTTGCGTAGTTGCTTAGTTTGGTGTACATAATGCTTGGTTGACGGCTTCGTGAAGGGTCCGTTTACACCCTAAAGTTAAAAAGCTAGGCAGATGATAATGAATAAATGTACCTGCTTACGTAGGTATAGGATAATAAACAATTTTCTATTTAGAAAGAAAAGAAAGAAAAAGTATTTATTAAACTCACACAGGACATAATAATATAAACAAAAAGATAGAATAGACATTATGACAAAATTACATAAAAAAGTAAACATGACAAAAATAAAAAATAAATATTAATAAAAACAATCTTGTTACACTTCGATATTAAAAAAAAAATAGGCTAAGTGCGAGTTGAACTCGTGCATGAACGGTTCCGTACCATCGTACTAGGGTAGATTTAGTAGCCCTATAGTTTTTAATTTATTTGTTGTTATAGCGGCAACAGAAATACACATTCTGGGAAAATTTCAACTGTCTACCTATTACGGATCATGAGATACAGCCCGGTGACAGACAGACTCGACGTATAGCTGGGGCCAGTTAAGATCGCAAAAGCGGTCATTGACCCACCTACATTTATTAAGTTCTTAACTTTGAAATCCAAAAATAAGCCTGTTCAAGTCTTGAATCGTCATCTATTGTGATCTTCAACATTTTTTCTAATGAAAAACGATACATGTTTCATTTGTTTTGTTTCATAGGAAGAGATATTAGGGAAAGGGCAATGACCGCTATTGCGACCTTAACTGGCACCAATATAGTCTTAGTAATCGGGTCCCATTGGTTACCCTTCGGGTACGGAACCCTAAAGTATACTAAATGAGGTCGAAGTTTCTTAAGGCGGACAAGAAACTCCGAATGAAACTCAGAGGTCACAGTCTCCTTTAAAGTTCAGATGTTGTCTTCGTCAAATCTAGTAAAGACGATGCAGTAGACAATGCAGAAAATAGTATTTTGAAGAAAGAACCACACAGAGAATCCTGTCGTCCTGAGTGTGTTGGTTTTTAGGGTAACGGAACCCTAAAACAAATCAGGACCGATACTTCTCTTTAAGGAACCCAAAAGACCCTCTGGTTAGAGGCAGTAGCGAAGCTATTGGTTTTGGCTCAAAGGTATCAAAGGTTCGATTCATGCCCAAAGATTCTAATTTTATATTTGCTTAAACATGGTAACGGACCATGTTTCCAAAGATAAAAGACCACCTAAGTTTTTCTCATAAACGATAGTTAGGCCTGTAATAGTGTTATCTATGAAGCCCGTAAGACACAATTTATTGTTTTAATACCCCCGGGGAGAGAGGGGGGGAGGGAATAACGAGCATCATGACCAAACCAAAGTATTAAAAAGTTGCACAAAAATAATTTAAATACAACTCCTACTTACTTTTGATATTTTCAAAACCAAATGAAGTTTCTCTCACAGACACTATTCAAATACACAATTTTGTCACTTTGTAGATACTTTGCAAGTACTACAGGTCTAGTGGTACCTCCTTGTGGGACACCCGGATTGTACCAAGAACACGCTTCTATAGACTCTGCAGGTGATGTGGATGTCTCTTATAAATATCTGAAGTGTACCTAAGCTAAGGAATTCGCAATTGCAAGGTAGGGATAGCAGAAAAACGTGGGCGATTGAAAAAAAAAAAACAATTGACTGGAGACATAATATTTTTATAGAATATAATAAATATCTATCAATTGTCATTGTTTAAAGATGTTATTTTTTTTTTACTTTTGTTTTTATTTACGTACTTCTAGAAGTATGTAAATAAAAATGGTTATGGGGGCGAGACTATTGCAAATAATCGCGCGCAAATCCAGACTCCGTGGCTGCTACTGAGAAATTCCTGATGGGGGACCAACGAGGCAGTTGTCCACCACGCCCTCTTTATTCGCAAAGGGAACGTTTGTACCCCGTTTTACCCCTTCAACTATCTTATTTTTACCATAAACAACACATCAGACTTGTATTCCCCGTAAGGTAAGTAGAGCTGTATTAACACTCGTATCTTTAAACAAGTCAAAGTGATTACTTGATTTAAAGTAATTATTTTTATTCTGTAGTTTAGTAATTGCTTGAACTCTTCAACTAAGAACTCTTAGCTTTGGTTTCTTTGGTGGTGCTTACTTTGTTTAAATTATTGTCTATTGCCTAAAAATGATTGCATAAGTAATTACTTGAACTCAAGTAATTATCTTAACTTGACTATACGGGTGTAATAGTACACCCACATTTCGACGGTTATCCTTTAAGCCGGTGTCGTATCGTATAAAGTATATATCAAATAACTAAACTACTATATATAATATAAAGTATAAAAAGAAAATAATAATAAAAATAAATAATAATACATAAAGAACATACATACATACACATACAACATACATACATATATATACACATGTACATATATATATATACATGTATATAACATACATATATTAATAATAATATAAAGTGTAAAAATAAAATAAAATAACTCAACTAACAACATTTCTGTCAACCGTACTTCGCTGATCTTGGCTTTGCCACTCTATAACGTATGTGACATGAAAACACAATGTACTTACAAAAAACGTCGCCAAACCGTTGACCATCGACCACATTCTCCAGAGGCTTGCACGTAATCTATGGTATGATTTTATCAATACCTAATCCCGCAATTTGGGTTTTGGGTCATCAAGGTCCTTCTTTTGAGGACTGGAAACTGTACTTCTTGGGTTTTTGATATATTCTAAGTTACTCTGTCTTATGTTATAATTCTTATAACCAGGTTATTATTATTTTGACATTGATAATTTATTTATTTATTTATGTACACACAAACTACTTTACAGGACAATATATTAGCATAGAAGAGCACAAAGGTACTGCTTATTTCTTGAGAAATTTCTTCCAGCAGACCTGCGAGAGGAAAGTTGAATAAGAAATGTAGACACAGTGTGTAGAAACGTCAAACAAGAAAATTTAAATTAAAACTTAATTATGCAATTACTTGTTACCCGTGGTCCCGGTGGGTTATGATATGCTGTTGTTATGGATTTGAATTTCCTAACGATATTTTCAGAAGTACAGGAAACAATCCCTAATGCCATGGAACCACGGGTAATTAAAATTACCGATGGACCCGGCAATGGGTCGACCCACCGGGACCACGGGTAAAGACCTAAAACATCCTATTGTAAAGAAACCTACATTTATGAATAAATTTGATTTAACGTACCCACAGCTGGGACACAGGCCTCCTTTCTCTCTATTAGAGGGAGATCGTCTCCATCATGGCAGGTCTATTTCAGTAAGTGTATTCAAATGTAGGGCATAATCTTCGGAACTACTGATCCGATTCCGAAAATTCTTTCACTAATTGGAAGCTACACTATCCCCCAATGAAGAAAGAAAAGAAAGAAAAGAAAGAAAAGAAAGAAAAGAAAGAAAAGAAAGAAAAGAAAGAAAAGAAAGAAAAGAAAGAAAAGAAAGAAAAGAAAGAAAAGAAAGAAAAGAAAAGAAAAGAAAGCAA